>BSDF01000001.1:69421074-70749813 GCA_027925045.1 Hypotaenidia okinawae | reverse complement strand
GTCAAGACTGAAAGACCTACCTTTCCTGAAACCGCCCCTGGCAGCCCACAATCAACCCCTCTCACCCTGGGGCTAAGGCCTTTCCTCTTCCGGGGAACCCTCCTAATACTACTTCCCTAGCCATTAGTCTGGGCTGCAGCAGCCTTCCATTCAAAAACATGCCGAACGTCCAGGAATAGCTGCCAAACACAGGGAGTCAAGACTGAAAGACATACCTTTCCTGAAACCGCCCCTGGCAGCCCACAATCAACCCCTCTCACCCTGGGGCTAAGGCCTTTCCTCTTCCGGGGCACCCTCCCTAATACTACTTCCCTACCACCCGTCTGGGCTGTAGCAGCCTTCCATTCAAAAACATGCCGAACGTCCAGGAATAGCTGCCAAACACAGGGAGTCAAGACTGAAAGACATACCTTTCCTGAAACCGCCCCTGGCAGCCCACAATCAACCCCTCTCAACCTGGGGCTAAGGCCTTTCCTCTTCCGGGGAACCCTACTAATACTACTTCTCTAGGCACTGGTCTGGGCTGGAGCAGCCTTCCATTCAAAAACATGCCGAACGTCCAGGAATAGCTGCCAAACACAGGGAGTCAAGACTGAAAGACATACCTTTCCTGAAACCGCCCCTGGCAGCCCACAATCAACCCCTCTCACCCTGGAGCTAAGACCTTTCCTCTTCCGGGGAACCCTCCTAATACTACTTCCCTAGGCACTGGTCTGGCTGGAGCAGCCTTCCATTCAAAAACATGCCGAACGTCCAGGAATAGCTGCCAAACACAGGGAGTCAAGACTGAAAGACATACCTTTCCTGAAACCGCCCCTGGCAGCCCACAATCAACCCCTCTCACCCTGGGGCTAAGGCCTTTCCTTTTCCTGGGAAGCCTCCTATTTAAACTTCCCTAGGCAACGGTCTGGGCTGGAGCAGCCTTCCATTCAAAATCATGCCGAACGTCCAGGAATAGCTGCCAAACACAGGGAGTCAAGACTGAAAGACATACCTTTCCTGAAACCGTCCCTGGCAGCCCACAATCAACCCCTCTCACCCTGGGGCAAAGGCCTTTCCTCTTCCGGGGCACCCTCCCTAATACTACTTCCCTACCACCCGTCTGGGCTGGAGCAGCCTTCCATTCAAAAACATGCCGAACGTCCAGGAATAGCTGCCAAACACAGGGAGTCAAGACTGAAAGACATACCTTTCCGGAAACCGCCCCTGGCAGCCCACAATCAACCCCTCTCACCCTGGGGCTAAGGCCTTTCCTCTTCCGGGGAACCCTACTAATACTACTTCTCTAGCCATTAGTCTGGGCTGGAGCAGCCTTCCATTCAAAAACATGCCGAACGTCCAGGAATAGCTGCCAAACACAGGGAGTCAAGACTGAAAGACATACCTTTCCTGAAACCGCCCCTGGCAGCCCACAATCAACCCCTCTCACCCTGGGGCTTTGTCCTTTCCTCTTCTGGGGAACCCTCCTAATACTACTTCCCTAGCCATTAGTCTGGGTTGCAGCAGCCTTCCATTCAAAAAAATGCCGAACGTACAGGAATAGCTGCCAAACACAGGGAGTCAAGACTGAAAGACATACCTTTCCTGAAACCGCCCCTGGCAGCCCACAATCAACCCCTCTCACCCTGGGGCTAAGGCCTTTCCTCTTCCGGGGCACCCTCCCTAATACTACTTCTCTAGGCACTGGTCTGGGCTGGAGCAGCCTTCCATTCAAAAACATGCCGAACGTCCAGGAATAGCTGCCAAACACAGGGAGTCAAGACTGAAAGACATACCTTTCCTGAAACCGCCCCTGGCAGCCCACAATCAACCCCTCTCAACCTGGGGCTAAGGCCTTTCCTCTTCCGGGCAATCATCCTAATACTACTTAACTAGGCAGTGGTCCTGGCTGGAGCAGCCTTTCATTCAAAAACATGCCGAACGTCCAGGAATAGCTGCCAAACACAGGGAGTCAAGACTGAAAGACATACCTTTCCTGAAACCGCCCCTGGCAGCCCACAATCAACCCCTCTCACCCTGGAGCTAAGGCCTTTCCTCTTCCGGGCAATCATCCTAATACTACTTAACTAGGCAGTGGTCCTAGCTGGAGCAGCCTTTCATTCAAAAACATGCCGAACTTCCAGGAATAGCTGCCAAACACAGGGAGTCAAGACTGAAAGACATACCTTTCCTGAAACCGCCCCTGGCAGCCCACAATCAACCCCTCTCACCCTGGAGCTAAGACCTTTCCTCTTCCGGGGAACCCTCCTAATACTACTTCCCGAGGCACTGGTCTGGCTGTAGCAGCCTTCCATTCAAAAACATGCCGAACGTCCAGGAATAGCTGCCAAACACAGGGAGTCAAGACTGAAAGACATACCTTTCCTGAAACCGCCCCTGGCAGCCCACAATCAATCCCTCTCACCCTCGGGCTAAGGCCTTTCCTTTTCCTGGGAAGCCTCCTAATACTACTTCCCTAGGCAATGGTCTGGGCTGGAGCAGCCTTCCATTCAAAAACATGCCGAACATCCAGGAATAGCTGCCAAACACAGGGAGTCAAGACTGAAAGACATACCTTTCCTGAAACCGCCCCTGGCAGCCCACAATCAACCCCTCTCACCCTGGGACTAAGGCCTTTCCTCTTCCGGGGCACCCTCCCTAATACTACTTCCCTACCACCCGTCTGGGCTGTAGCAGCCTTCCATACAAAAACATGCCGAACGTCCAGGAATAACTGCCAAACACAGGGAGTAAAGACTGAAAGACATACCTTTCCTGAAACCGCCCCTGGCAGCCCACAATCAACCCCTCTCACCCTGGGGCTAAGGCCTTTCCTCTTCCGGGGAACCCTACTAATACTACTTCTCTAGGCACTGGTCTGGGCTGGAGCAGCCTTCCATTCAAAAACATGCCGAACGTCCAGGAATAGCTGCCAAACACAGGGAGTCAAGACTGAAAGACATACCTTTCCTGAAACCGCCCCTGGCAGCCCACAATCAACCCCTCTCACCCTGGGTATTAGGACTTTCCTCTTCCGGGGAACCCTCCTATTATAACTTCCCTACCACCCGTCTGGGCTGGAGCAGACTTCCATTCAAAAACATGCCGAACTTCCAGGAATAGCTGCCAAACACAGGGAGTCAAGACTGAAAGACATACCTTTCCTGAAACCGCCCCTGGCAGCCCACAATCAACCCCTCTCACCCTGGGGCTAAGGCCTTTCCTTTTCCTGGGAAGCCTCCTATTTAAACTTCCCTAGGCAACGGTCTGGGCTGGAGCAGCCTTCCATTAAAATCATGCCGAACGTCCAGGAATAGCTGCCAAACACAGGGAGTCAAGACTGAAAGACATACCTTTCCTGAAACCGTCCCTGGCAGCCCACAATCAACCCCTCTCACCCTGGGGCAAAGGCCTTTCCTCTTCCGGGGCACCCTCCCTAATACTACTTCCCTACCACCCGTCTGGGCTGGAGCAGCCTTCCATTCAAAAACATGCCGAACGTCCAGGAATAGCTGCCAAACACAGGGAGTCAAGACTGAAAGACCTACCTTTCCTGAAACCGCCCCTGGCAGCCCACAATCAACCCCTCTCACCCTGGGGCTAAGGCCTTTCCTCTTCCGGGGAAGCCTCCTAATTACTACTTCCCTAGGCAACGGTCTGGGCTGGAGCAGCCTTCCATTCAAAATCATGACGAACGTCCAGGAATAGCTGCCAAACACAGGGAGTCAAGACTGAAAGACATACCTTTCCTGAAACCGCCCCTGGCAGCCCACAATCAACCCCTCTCACCCTGGGGCTAAGGCCTTTCCTCTTCCGGGGAACCCTCCTAATACTACTTCCCTACCACCCGTCTGGGCTGTAGCAGCCTTCCATTCAAAAACATGCCGAACGTCCAGGAATAGCTGCCAAACACAGGGAGTCAAGACTGAAAGACATACCTTTCCTGAAACCGCCCCTGGCAGCCCACAATCAACCCCTCTCACCCTGGGGCTAAGGCCTTTCCTCTTCCGGGGAACCCTACTAATACTACTTCTCTAGGCACTGGTCTGGGCTGGAGCAGCCTTCCATTCAAAAACATGCCGAACGTCCAGGAATAGCTGCCAAACACAGGGAGTCAAGACTGAAAGACATACCTTTCCTGAAACCGCCCCTGGCAGCCCACAATCAACCCCTCTCACCCTGGAGCTAAGGCCTTTCCTCTTCCGGGCAATCATCCTAATACTACTTAACTAGGCAGTGGTCCTGACTGGAGCAGCCTTTCATTCAAAAACATGCCGAACTTCCAGGAATAGCTGCCAAACACAGGGAGTCAAGACTGAAAGACATACCTTTCCTGAAACCGCCCCTGGCAGCCCACAATCAACCCCTCTCACCCTGGAGCTAAGACCTTTCCTCCTCCGGGGAACCCTCCTAATACTACTTCCCTAGGCACTGGTCTGGCTGTAGCAGCCTTCCATTCAAAAACATGCCGAACGTCCAGGAATAGCTGCCAAACACAGGGAGTCAAGACTGAAAGACATACCTTTCCTGAAACCGCCCCTGGCAGCCCACAATCAATCCCTCTCACCCTCGGGCTAAGGCCTTTCCTTTTCCTGGGAAGCCTCCTAATACTACTTCCCTAGGCAATGGTCTGGGCTGGAGCAGCCTTCCATTCAAAAACATGCCGAACATCCAGGAATAGCTGCCAAACACAGGGAGTCAAGACTGAAAGACCTACCTTTCCTGAAACCGCCCCTGGCAGCCCACAATCAACCCCTCTCACCCTGGGACTAAGGCCTTTCCTCTTCCGGGGCACCCTCCCTAATACTACTTCCCTACCACCCGTCTGGGCTGTAGCAGCCTTCCATACAAAAACATGCCGAACGTCCAGGAATAACTGCCAAACACAGGGAGTAAAGACTGAAAGACATACCTTTCCTGAAACCGCCCCTGGCAGCCCACAATCAACCCCTCTCACCCTGGGGCTAAGGCCTTTCCTCTTCCGGGGAACCCTACTAATACTACTTCTCTAGGCACTGGTCTGGGCTGGAGCAGCCTTCCATTCAAAAACATGCCGAACGTCCAGGAATAGCTGCCAAACACGGGGAGTCAAGACTGAAAGACATACCTTTCCTGAAACCGCCCCTGGCAGCCCACAATCAACCCCTCTCACCCTGGGTATTAGGACTTTCCTCTTCCGGGGAACCCTCCTATTATAACTTCCCTACCACCCGTCTGGGCTGGAGCAGCCTTCCATTCAAAAACATGCCGAACTTCCAGGAATAGCTGCCAAACACAGGGAGTCAAGACTGAAAGACATACCTTTCCTGAAACCGCCCCTGGCAGCCCACAATCAACCCCTCTCACCCTGGGGCTAAGGCCTTTCCTTTTCCTGGGAAGCCTCCTATTTAAACTTCCCTAGGCAACGGTCTGGGCTGGAGCAGCCTTCCATTCAAAATCATGACGAACGTCCAGGAATAGCTGCCAAACACAGGGAGTCAAGACTGAAAGACATACCTTTCCTGAAACCGTCCCTGGCAGCCCACAATCAACCCCTCTCACCCTGGGGCAAAGGCCTTTCCTCTTCCGGGGCACCCTCCCTAATACTACTTCCCTACCACCCGTCTGGGCTGGAGCAGCCTTCCATTCAAAAACATGCCGAACGTCCAGGAATAGCTGCCAAACACAGGGAGTCAAGACTGAAAGACATACCTTTCCTGAAACCGCCCCTGGCAGCCCACAATCAACCCCTCTCACCCTGGGGCTAAGGCCTTTCCTCTTCCGGGGAACCCTACTAATACTACTTCTCTAGGCATTAGTCTAGGCTGGAGCAGCCTTCCATTCAAACACATGCCGAACGTCCAGGAATAGCTGCCAAACACAGGGAGTCAAGACTGAAAGTCCTACCTTTCCTGAAACCGCCCCTGGCAGCCCACAATCAACCCCTCTCACCCTGGGGCTAAGGCCTTTCCTTTTCCTGGGAAGCCTCCTATTTAAACTTCCCTAGGCAACGGTCTGGGCTGGAGCAGCCTTCCATTAAAATCATGCCGAACGTCCAGGAATAGCTGCCAAACACAGGGAGTCAAGACTGAAAGACATACCTTTCCTGAAATCGCCCCTGGCAGCCCACAATCAACCCCTCTCACCCTGGGGCAAAGGCCTTTCCTCTTCCGGGGCACCCTCCCTAATACTACTTCCCTACCACCCGTCTGGGCTGGAGCAGCCTTCCATTCAAAAACATGCCGAACGTCCAGGAATAGCTGCCAAACACAGGGAGTCAAGACTGAAAGACATACCTTTCCTGAAACCGCCCCTGGCAGCCCACAATCAACCCCTCTCACCCTGGGGCTAAGGCCTTTCCTCTTCCGGGGAACCCTACTAATACTACTTCTCTAGCCATTAGTCTGGGCTGGAGCAGCCTTCCATTCAAAAACATGCCGAACGTCCAGGAATAGCTGCCAAACACAGGGAGTCAAGACTGAAAGTCCTACCTTTCCTGAAACCGCCCCTGGCAGCCCACAATCAACCCCTCTCACCCTGGGGCTTTGTCCTTTCCTCTTCTGGGGAACCCTCCTAATGCTACTTCCCTAGCCATTAGTCTGGGTTGCAGCAGCCTTCCATTCAAAAAAATGCCGAACGTACAGGAATAGCTGCCAAACACAGGGAGTCAAGACTGAAAGACATACCTTTCCTGAAACCGCCCCTGGCAGCCCACAATCAACCCCTCTCACCCTGGGGCTAAGGCCTTTCCTCTTCCGGGGCACCCTCCCTAATACTACTTCCCTACCACCCGTCTGGGCTGTAGCAGCCTTCCATTCAAAAACATGCCGAACGTCCAGGAATAGCTGCCAAACACAGGGAGTCAAGACTGAAAGACATACCTTTCCTGAAACCGCCCCTGGCAGCCCACAATCAACCCCTCTCAACCTGGGGCTAAGGCCTTTCCTCTTCCGGGGAACCCTACTAATACTACTTCTCTAGGCACTGGTCTGGGCTGGAGCAGCCTTCCATTCAAAAACATGCCGAACGTCCAGGAATAGCTGCCAAACACAGGGAGTCAAGACTGAAAGACATACCTTTCCTGAAACCGCCCCTGGCAGCCCACAATCAACCCCTCTCACCCTGGAGCTAAGGCCTTTCCTCTTCCGGGCAATCATCCTAATACTACTTAACTAGGCAGTGGTCCTAGCTGGAGCAGCCTTTCATTCAAAAACATGCCGAACTTCCAGGAATAGCTGCCAAACACAGGGAGTCAAGACTGAAAGACATACCTTTCCTGAAACCGCCCCTGGCAGCCCACAATCAACCCCTCTCACCCTGGAGCTAAGACCTTTCCTCTTCCGCGGAACCCTCCTAATACTACTTCCCTAGGCACTGGTCTGGCTGTAGCAGCCTTCCATTCAAAAACATGCCGAACGTCCAGGAATAGCTGCCAAACACAGGGAGTCAAGACTGAAAGACATACCTTTCCTGAAACCGCCCCTGGCAGCCCACAATCAATCCCTCTCACCCTCGGGCTAAGGCCTTTCCTTTTCCTGGGAAGCCTCCTAATACTACTTCCCTAGGCAATGGTCTGGGCTGGAGCAGCCTTCCATTCAAAAACATGCCGAACATCCAGGAATAGCTGCCAAACACAGGGAGTCAAGACTGAAAGACATACCTTTCCTGAAACCGCCCCTGGCAGCCCACAATCAACCCCTCTCACCCTGGGACTAAGGCCTTTCCTCTTCCGGGGCACCCTCCCTAATACTACTTCCCTACCACCCGTCTGGGCTGTAGCAGCCTTCCATACAAAAACATGCCGAACGTCCAGGAATAACTGCCAAACACAGGGAGTCAAGACTGAAAGACATACCTTTCCTGAAACCGCCCCTGGCAGCCCACAATCAACCCCTCTCACCCTGGGGCTAAGGCCTTTCCTTTTCCTGGGAAGCCTCCTATTTAAACTTCCCTAGGCAACGGTCTGGGCTGGAGCAGCCTTCCATTAAAATCATGCCGAACGTCCAGGAATAGCTGCCAAACACAGGGAGTCAAGACTGAAAGACATACCTTTCCTGAAACCGTCCCTGGCAGCCCACAATCAACCCCTCTCACCCTGGGGCAAAGGCCTTTCCTCTTCCGGGGCACCCTCCCTAATACTACTTCCCTACCACCCGTCTGGGCTGGAGCAGCCTTCCATTCAAAAACATGCCGAACGTCCAGGAATAGCTGCCAAACACAGGGAGTCAAGACTGAAAGACATACCTTTCCTGAAACCGCCCCTGGCAGCCCACAATCAACCCCTCTCACCCTGGGGCTAAGGCCTTTCCTCTTCCGGGGAACCCTACTAATACTACTTCTCTAGCCATTAGTCTGGGCTGGAGCAGCCTTCCATTCAAAAACATGCCGAACGTCCAGGAATAGCTGCCAAACACAGGGAGTCAAGACTGAAAGTCCTACCTTTCCTGAAACCGCCCCTGGCAGCCCACAATCAACCCCTCTCACCCTGGGGCTTTGTCCTTTTCTCTTCTGGGGAACCCTCCTAATACTACTTCCCTAGCCATTAGTCTGGGTTGCAGCAGCCTTCCATTCAAAAAAATGCCGAACGTACAGGAATAGCTGCCAAACACAGGGAGTCAAGACTGAAAGACATACCTTTCCTGAAACCGCCCCTGGCAGCCCACAATCAACCCCTCTCAACCTGGGGCTAAGGCCTTTCCTCTTCCGGGGAACCCTACTAATACTACTTCTCTAGGCACTGGTCTGGGCTGGAGCAGCCTTCCATTCAAAAACATGCCGAACGTCCAGGAATAGCTGCCAAACACAGGGAGTCAAGACTGAAAGACATACCTTTCCTGAAACCGCCCCTGGCAGCCCACAATCAACCCCTCTCAACCTGGGGCTAAGGCCTTTCCTCTTCCGGGCAATCATCCTAATACTACTTAACTAGGCAGTGGTCCTGGCTGGAGCAGCCTTTCATTGAAAAACATGCCGAACGTCCAGGAATAGCTGCCAAACACAGGGAGTCAAGACTGAAAGACATACCTTTCCTGAAACCGCCCCTGGCAGCCCACAATCAGCCCCTCTCACCCTGGGGCTAAGGCCTTTCCTTTTCCTGGGAAGCCTCCTATTACAACTTCCCGAGTCAATGGTCTGGGCTGGAGCAGCCTTCCATTAAAAACATGCCGAACATCAAGGAATAGCTGCCAAACACAGGGAGTCAAGACTGAAAGACATACCTTTCCTGAAACCGCCCCTGGCAGCCCACAATCAACCCCTCTCACCCTGGGGCTAAGGCCTTTACTTTTCCTGGGAAGCCTCCTATTACAACTTCCCTAGGCAATGGTCTGGGCTGGAGCAGCCTTCCATTAAAATCATGCCGAACGTACAGGAATAGCTGCCAAACACAGGGAGTCAAGACTGAAAGACATACCTTTCCTGAAACCGCCCCTGGCAGCCCACAATCAACCCCTCTCACCCTGGGTCAAAGGCCTTTCCTCTTCCGGGGCACCCTCCCTAATACTACTTCCCTACCACCCGTCTGGGCTGTAGCAGCCTTCCATTAAAAACATGCCGAACGTCCAGGAATAGCTGCCAAACACAGGGAGTCAAGACTGAAAGACATACCTTTCCTGAAACCGCCCCTGGCAGCCCACAATCAACCCCTCTCACCCTGGGGCTAAGGCCTTTCCTCTTCCGGGGAACCCTACTAATACTACTTCTCTAGGCACCGGTCTGGCTGGAGCAGCCTTCCATTCAAAAACATGCCGAACGTCCAGGAATAGCTGCCAAACACAGGGAGTCAAGACTGAAAGACATACCTTTCCTGAAACCGCCCCTGGCAGCCCACAATCAACCCCTCTCACCCTGGAGCTAAGGCCGTTCCTTTTCCTGGGAAGCCTCCTATTACAACTTCCCTAGTCAACGGTCTGGGCTGGAGCAGCCTTCCATTAAAAACATGCCGAACGTCAAGGAATAGCTGCCAAACACAGGGAGTCAAGACTGAAAGACATACCTTTCCTGAAACCGCCCCTGGCAGCCCACAATCAACCCCTCTCACCCTGGGGCTAAGGCCTTTCCTTTTCCAGGGAAGCCTCCTATTACAACTTCCCTAGGCAATGGTCTGGGCTGGAGCAGCCTTCCATTAAAAACATGCCGAACGTCAAGGAATAGCTGCCAAACACAGGGAGTCAAGACTGAAAGACATACCTTTCCTGAAACCGCCCCTGGCAGCCCACAATCAACCCCTCTCACCCTGGGGCTAAGGCCTTTCCTTTTCCTGGGAAGCCTCCTATTAAAACTTCCCTAGGCAATGGTCTGGGCTGGAGCAGCCTTCCATTAAAATCATGCCGAACGTACAGGAATAGCTGCCAAACACAGGGAGTCAAGACTAGAAAGACCTACCTTTCCTGAAACCGCCCCTGGCAGCCCACAATCAACCCCTCTCACCCTGGGGCTTAGGCCTTTCCTCTTCCGGGGAACCCTACTAATACTACTTCTCTAGCCATTAGTCTGGGCTGGAGCAGCCTTCCATTCAAAAACATGCCGAAAGTCCAGGAATAGCTCCCAAACACAGGGAGTCAAGACTGAAAGACATACCTTTCCTGAAATCGCCCCTGGCAGCCCACAATCAACCCCTCTCACCCTGGGGCAAAGGCCTTTCCTCTTCCGGGGCACCCTCCCTAATACTACTTCCCTACCACCCGTCTGGGCTGGAGCAGCCTTCCATTCAAAAACATGCCGAACGTCCAGGAATAGCTGCCAAACACAGGGAGTCAAGACTGAAAGACATTCCTTTCCTGAAACCGCCCCTGGCAGCCCACAATCAACCCCTCTCACCCTGGGGCTTTGTCCTTTCCTCTTCTGGGGAACCCTCCTAATACTACTTCCCTAGCCATTAGTCTGGGTTGCAGCAGCCTTCCATTCAAAAAAATGCCGAACGTCCAGGAATAGCTGCCAAACACAGGGAGTCAAGACTGAAAGACATACCTTTCCTGAAACCGCCCCTGGCAGCCCACAATCAACCCCTCTCACCCTGGGGCTAAGGCCTTTCCTCTTCCGGGGCACCCTCCCTAATACTACTTCCCTACCACCCGTCTGGGCTGTAGCAGCCTTCCATTCAAAAACATGCCGAACGTCCAGGAATAGCTGCCAAACACAGGGAGTCAAGACTGAAAGACATACCTTTCCTGAAACCGCCCCTGGCAGCCCACAATCAACCCCTCTCAACCTGGGGCTAAGGCCTTTCCTCTTCCGGGGAACCCTACTAATACTACTTCTCTAGGCACTGGTCTGGGCTGGAGCAGCCTCCCATTCAAAAACATGCCGAACGTCCAGGAATAGCTGCCAAACACAGGGAGTCAAGACTGAAAGACATACCTTTCCTGAAACCGCCCCTGGCAGCCCACAATCAACCCCTCTCACCCTGGAGCTAAGGCCTTTCCTCTTCCGGGCAATCATCCTAATACTACTTAACTAGGCAGTGGTCCTGGCTGGAGCAGCCTTTCATTCAAAAACATGCCGAACATCCAGGAATAGCTGCCAAACACAGGGAGTCAAGACTGAAAGACATACCTTTCCTGAAACCGCCCCTGGCAGCCCACAATCAGCCCCTCTCACCCTGGGGCTAAGGCCTTTCCTTTTCCTGGGAAGCCTCCTATTACAACTTCCCGAGTCAATGGTCTGGGCTGGAGCAGCCTTCCATTAAAAACATGCCGAACGTCAAGGAATAGCTGCCAAACACAGGGAGTCAAGACTGAAAGACATACCTTTCCTGAAACCGCCCCTGGCAGCCCACAATCAACCCCTCTCACCCTGGGGCTAAGGCCTTTACTTTTCCTGGGAAGCCTCCTATTACAACTTCCCTAGGCAATGGTCTGGGCTGGAGCAGCCTTCCATTAAAATCATGCCGAACGTACAGGAATAGCTGCCAAACACAGGGAGTCAAGACTGAAAGACATACCTTTCCTGAAACCGCCCCTGGCAGCCCACAATCAACCCCTCTCACCCTGGGGCTAAGGCCTTTCCTCTTCCGGGGCACCCTCCCTAATACTACTTCCCTACCACCCGTCTGGGCTGTAGCAGCCTTCCATTAAAAACATGCCGAACGTCCAGGAATAGCTGCCAAACACAGGGAGTCAAGACTGAAAGACATACCTTTCCTGAAACCGCCCCTGGCAGCCCACAATCAACCCCTCTCAACCTGGGGCTAAGGCCTTTCCTCTTCCGGGGAACCCTACTAATACTACTTCTCTAGGCACTGGTCTGGGCTGGAGCAGCCTTCCATTCAAAAACATGCCGAACGTCCAGGAATAGCTGCCAAACACAGGGAGTCAAGACTGAAAGACATACCTTTCCTGAAACCGCCCCTGGCAGCCCACAATCAACCCCTCTCACCCTGGAGCTAAGGCCGTTCCTTTTCCTGGGAAGCCTCCTATTACAACTTCCCTAGTCAACGGTCTGGGCTGGAGCAGCCTTCCATTAAAAACATGCCGAACGTCAAGGAATAGCTGCCAAACACAGGGAGTCAAGACTGAAAGACATACCTTTCCTGAAACCGCCCCTGGCAGCCCACAATCAACCCCTCTCACCCTGGGGCTAAGGCCTTTACTTTTCCTGGGAAGCCTCCTATTAAAACTTCCCTAGGCAATGGTCTGGGCTGGAGCAGCCTTCCATTAAAATCATGCCGAACGTACAGGAATAGCTGCCAAACACAGGCAGTCAAGACTGAAAGACATACCTTTCCTGAAATCGCCCCTGGCAGCCCACAATCAACCCCTCTCACCCTGGGGCTTACTCCTTTCCTCTACTGGGGAACCCTCCTAATACTACTTCCCTAGCCATTAGTCTGCGTTGCAGCAGCCTTCCATTCAAAAAAATGCCGAACGTACAGGAATAGCTGCCAAACACAGGGAGTCAAGACTGAAAGACATACCTTTCCTGAAACCGCCCCTGGCAGCCCACAATCAACCCCTCTCACCCTGGGGCTAAGGCCTTTCCTCTTCCGGGGCACCCTCCCTAATACTACTTCCCTACCACCCGTCTGGGCTGTAGCAGCCTTCCATTCAAAAACATGCCGAACGTCCAGGAATAGCTGCCAAACACAGGGAGTCAAGACTGAAAGACATACCTTTCCTGAAACCGCCCCTGGCAGCCCACAATCAACCCCTCTCACCCTGGGGCTAATGCCTTTCCTCTTCCGGGGAACCCTCCTAATACTACTTCTCTAGGCACCGGTCTGGCTGGAGCAGCCTTCCATTCAAAAACATGCCGAACGTCCAGGAATAGCTGCCAAACACAGGGAGTCAAGACTGAAAGACCTACCTTTCCTGAAACCGCCCCTGGCAGCCCACAATCAACCCCTCTCACCCTGGGGCTAATGCCTTTCCTCTTCCGGGGAACCCTACTAATACTACTTCTCTAGGCAGTGGTCCTGGCTGGAGCAGGCTTTCATTCAAAAACATGCCGAACGTCCAGGAATAGCTGCCAAACACAGGGAGTCAAGACTGAAAGACATACCTTTCCTGAAACCGCCCCTGGCAGCCCACAATCAGCCCCTCTCACCCTGGGGCTAAGGCCTTTCCTTTTCCTGGGAAGCCTCCTATTAAAACTTCCCTAGGCAATGGTCTGGGCTGGAGCAGCCTTCCATTAAAAACATGCCGAACGTACAGGAATAGCTGCCAAACACAGGGAGTCAAGACTGAAAGACATACCTTTCCTGAAACCGCCCCTGGCAGCCCACAATCAACCCCTCTCAACCTGGGGCTAAGGCCTTTCCTCTTCCGGGGAACCCTACTAATACTACTTCTCTAGGCACTGGTCTGGGCTGGAGCAGCCTTCCATTCAAAAACATGCCGAACGTCCAGGAATAGCTGCCAAACACGGGGAGTCAAGACTGAAAGACATACCTTTCCTGAAACCGCCCCTGGCAGCCCACAATCAACCCCTCTCACCCTGGGTATTAGGACTTTCCTCTTCCGGGGAACCCTCCTATTATAACTTCCCTACCACCCGTCTGGGCTGGAGCAGCCTTCCATTCAAAAACATGCCGAACGTACAGGAATAGCTGCCAAACACAGGGAGTCAAGACTGAAAGACATACCTTTCCTGAAACCGCCCCTGGCAGCCCACAATCAACCCCTCTCACCCTGGGGCTAAGGCCTTTCCTTTTCCTGGGAAGCCTCCTATTTAAACTTCCCTAGGCAACGGTCTGGGCTGGAGCAGCCTTCCATTAAAATCATGCCGAACGTCCAGGAATAGCTGCCAAACACAGGGAGTCAAGACTGAAAGACATACCTTTCCTGAAACCGTCCCTGGCAGCCCACAATCAACCCCTCTCACCCTGGGGCAAAGGCCTTTCCTCTTCCGGGGCACCCTCCCTAATACTACTTCCCTACCACCCGTCTGGGCTGGAGCAGCCTTCCATTCAAAAACATGCCGAACGTCCAGGAATAGCTGCCAAACACAGGGAGTCAAGACTGAAAGACATACCTTTCCTGAAACCGCCCCTGGCAGCCCACAATCAACCCCTCTCACCCTGGGGCTAAGGCCTTTCCTCTTCCGGGGAACCCTACTAATACTACTTCTCTAGCCATTAGTCTGGGCTGGAGCAGCCTTCCATTCAAAAACATGCCGAACGTCCAGGAATAGCTGCCAAACACAGGGAGTCAAGACTGAAAGTCCTACCTTTCCTGAAACCGCCCCTGGCAGCCCACAATCAACCCCTCTCACCCTGGGGCTTTGTCCTTTTCTCTTCTGGGGAACCCTCCTAATACTACTTCCCTAGCCATTAGTCTGGGTTGCAGCAGCCTTCCATTCAAAAAAATGCCGAACGTACAGGAATAGCTGCCAAACACAGGGAGTCAAGACTGAAAGACATACCTTTCCTGAAACCGCCCCTGGCAGCCCACAATCAACCCCTCTCAACCTGGGGCTAAGGCCTTTCCTCTTCCGGGGAACCCTACTAATACTACTTCTCTAGGCACTGGTCTGGGCTGGAGCAGCCTTCCATTCAAAAACATGCCGAACGTCCAGGAATAGCTGCCAAACACAGGGAGTCAAGACTGAAAGACATACCTTTCCTGAAACCGCCCCTGGCAGCCCACAATCAACCCCTCTCAACCTGGGGCTAAGGCCTTTCCTCTTCCGGGCAATCATCCTAATACTACTTAACTAGGCAGTGGTCCTGGCTGGAGCAGCCTTTCATTGAAAAACATGCCGAACGTCCAGGAATAGCTGCCAAACACAGGGAGTCAAGACTGAAAGACATACCTTTCCTGAAACCGCCCCTGGCAGCCCACAATCAGCCCCTCTCACCCTGGGGCTAAGGCCTTTCCTTTTCCTGGGAAGCCTCCTATTACAACTTCCCGAGTCAATGGTCTGGGCTGGAGCAGCCTTCCATTAAAAACATGCCGAACATCAAGGAATAGCTGCCAAACACAGGGAGTCAAGACTGAAAGACATACCTTTCCTGAAACCGCCCCTGGCAGCCCACAATCAACCCCTCTCACCCTGGGGCAAAGGCCTTTCCTCTTCCGGGGCACCCTCCCTAATACTACTTCCCTACCACCCGTCTGGGCTGTAGCAGCCTTCCATTAAAAACATGCCGAACGTCCAGGAATAGCTGCCAAACACAGGGAGTCAAGACTGAAAGACATACCTTTCCTGAAACCGCCCCTGGCAGCCCACAATCAACCCCTCTCACCCTGGGGCTAAGGCCTTTCCTCTTCCGGGGAACCCTACTAATACTACTTCTCTAGGCACCGGTCTGGCTGGAGCAGCCTTCCATTCAAAAACATGCCGAACGTCCAGGAATAGCTGCCAAACACAGGGAGTCAAGACTGAAAGACATACCTTTCCTGAAACCGCCCCTGGCAGCCCACAATCAACCCCTCTCACCCTGGAGCTAAGGCCGTTCCTTTTCCTGGGAAGCCTCCTATTACAACTTCCCTAGTCAACGGTCTGGGCTGGAGCAGCCTTCCATTAAAAACATGCCGAACGTCAAGGAATAGCTGCCAAACACAGGGAGTCAAGACTGAAAGACATACCTTTCCTGAAACCGCCCCTGGCAGCCCACAATCAACCCCTCTCACCCTGGGGCTAAGGCCTTTCCTTTTCCAGGGAAGCCTCCTATTACAACTTCCCTAGGCAATGGTCTGGGCTGGAGCAGCCTTCCATTAAAAACATGCCGAACGTCAAGGAATAGCTGCCAAACACAGGGAGTCAAGACTAGAAAGACCTACCTTTCCTGAAACCGCCCCTGGCAGCCCACAATCAACCCCTCTCACCCTGGGGCTAAGGCCTTTCCTTTTCCTGGGAAGCCTCCTATTAAAACTTCCCTAGGCAATGGTCTGGGCTGGAGCAGCCTTCCATTAAAATCATGCCGAACGTACAGGAATAGCTGCCAAACACAGGGAGTCAAGACTAGAAAGACCTACCTTTCCTGAAACCGCCCCTGGCAGCCCACAATCAACCCCTCTCACCCTGGGGCTTAGGCCTTTCCTCTTCCGGGGAACCCTACTAATACTACTTCTCTAGCCATTAGTCTGGGCTGGAGCAGCCTTCCATTCAAAAACATGCCGAAAGTCCAGGAATAGCTCCCAAACACAGGGAGTCAAGACTGAAAGACATACCTTTCCTGAAACCGCCCCTGGCAGCCCACAATCAACCCCTCTCACCCTGGGGCTAAGACTTTTCCTCTTCCGGGCAATCATCCTAATACTACTTAACTAGGCAGTGGTCCTGGCTGGAGCAAGCTTTCATTCAAAAACATGCCGAACTTCCAGGAATAGCTGCCAAACACAGGGAGTCAAGACTGAAAGACATACCTTTCCTGAAACCGCCCCTGGCAGCCCACAATCAACCCCTCTCACCCTGGGGCTAAGGCCTTTCCTCTTCCGGGGCACCCTCCCTAATACTACTTCCCTACCACCCGTCTGGGCTGGAGCAGCCTTCCATTCAAAAACATGCCGAACGTCCAGGAATAGCTGCCAAACACAGGGAGTCAAGACTGAAAGACATACCTTTCCTGAAACCGCCCCTGGCAGCCCACAATCAACCCCTCTCACCCTGGGGCTAAGGCCTTTCCTCTTCCGGGGAACCCTACTAATACTACTTCTCTAGCCATTAGTCTGGGCTGGAGCAGCCTTCCATTCAAAAACATGCCGAACGTCCAGGAATACCTGCCAAACACAGGGAGTCAAGACTGAAAGTCCTACCTTTCCTGAAACCGCCCCTGGCAGCCCACAATCAACCCCTCTCACCCTGGGGCTTTGTCCTTTCCTCTTCTGGGGAACCCTCCTAATACTACTTCCCTAGCCATTAGTCTGCGTTGCAGCAGCCTTCCATTCAAAAAAATGCCGAACGTACAGGAATAGCTGCCAAACACAGGGAGTCAAGACTGAAAGACATACCTTTCCTGAAACCGCCCCTGGCAGCCCACAATCAACCCCTCTCACCCTGGGGCTAAGGCCTTTCCTCTTCCGGGGCACCCTCCCTAATACTACTTCCCTACCACCCGTCTGGGCTGTAGCAGCCTTCCATTCAAAAACATGCCGAACGTCCAGGAATAGCTGCCAAACACAGGGAGTCAAGACTGAAAGACATACCTTTCCTGAAACCGCCCCTGGCAGCCCACAATCAACCCCTCTCAACCTGGGGCTAAGGCCTTTCCTCTTCCGGGGAACCCTACTAATACTACTTCTCTAGGCACTGGTCTGGGCTGGAGCAGCCTTCCATTCAAAAACATGCCGAACGTCCAGGAATAGCTGCCAAACACAGGGAGTCAAGACTGAAAGACATACCTTTCCTGAAACCGCCCCTGGCAGCCCACAATCAACCCCTCTCACCCTGGAGCTAAGGCCTTTCCTCTTCCGGGCAATCATCCTAATACTACTTAACTAGGCAGTGGTCCTGGCTGGAGCAGCCTTTCATTCAAAAACATGCCGAACGTCCAGGAATAGCTGCCAAACACAGGGAGTCAAGACTGAAAGACATACCTTTCCTGAAACCGCCCCTGGCAGCCCACAATCAGCCCCTCTCACCCTGGGGCTAAGGCCTTTCCTTTTCCTGGGAAGCCTCCTATTAAAACTTCCCTAGGGAATAGTCTGGGCTGGAGCAGCCTTCCATTAAAATCATGCCGAACGTACAGGAATAGCTGCCAAACACAGGGAGTCAAGACTGAAAGACATACCTTTCCTGAAACCGCCCCTGGCAGCCCACAATCAACCCCTCTCACCCTGGGGCTAAGGCCTTTCCTCTTCCGGGGCACCCTCCCTAATACTACTTCCCTACCACCCGTCTGGGCTGTAGCAGCCTTACATTCAAAAACATGCCGAACGTCCAGGAATAGCTGCCAAACACAGGGAGTCAAGACTGAAAGACATACCTTTCCTGAAACCGCCCCTGGCAGCCCACAATCAACCCCTCTCACCCTGGGGCTAAGGCCCTTCCTCTTCCGGGGAACCCTCCTAATACTACTTCTCTAGGCACCGGTCTGGCTGGAGCAGCCTTCCATTCAAAAACATGCCGAACGTCCAGGAATAGCTGCCAAACACAGGGAGTCAAGACTGAAAGACCTACCTTTCCTGAAACCGCCCCTGGCAGCCCACAATCAACCCCTCTCACCCTGGGGCTAATGCCTTTCCTCTTCCGGGGAACCCTACTAATACTACTTCTCTAGGCAGTGGTCCTGGCTGGAGCAGCCTTCCATTCAAAAACATGCCGAACGTCCAGGAATAGCTGCCAAACACAGGGAGTCAAGACTGAAAGACATACCTTTCCTGAAACCGCCCCTGGCAGCCCACAATCAGCCCCTCTCACCCTGGGGCTAAGGCCTTTCCTTTTCCTGGGAAGCCTCCTATTAAAACTTCCCTAGGCAATGGTCTGGGCTGGAGCAGCCTTCCATTAAAAACATGCCGAACGTACAGGAATAGCTGCCAAACACAGGGAGTCAAGACTGAAAGACATACCTTTCCTGAAACCGCCCCTGGCAGCCCACAATCAACCCCTCTCACCCTGGGGCTAAGGCCTTTCCTTTTCCTGGGAAGCCTCCTATTAAAACTTCCCTAGGCAATGGTCTGGGCTGGAGCAGCCTTCCATTAAAAACATGCCGAACGTACAGGAATAGCTGCCAAACACAGGGAGTCAAGACTGAAAGACATACCTTTCCTGAAACCGCCCCTGGCAGCCCACAATCAACCCCTCTCACCCTGGGGCTAAGGCCGTTCCTTTTCCTGGGAAGCCTCCTATTACAACTTCCCTAGTCAATGGTCTGGGCTGGAGCAGCCTTCCATTAAAAACATGCCGAACGTCCAGGAATAGCTGCCAAACACAGGGAGTCAAGACTGAAAGACATACCTTCCCTGAAACCGCCCCTGGCAGCCCACAATCAACCCCTCTCACCCTGGGGCTAAGGCCTTTCCTCTTCCGGGGCACCCTCCCTAATACTACTTCCCTACCACCCGTCTGGGCTGTAGCAGCCTTCCATTCAAAAACATGCCGAACGTCCAGGAATAGCTGCCAAACACAGGGAGTCAAGACTGAAAGACATACCTTTCCTGAAACCGCCCCTGGCAGCCCACAATCAACCCCTCTCACCCTGGAGCTAAGACCTTTCCTCTTCCGGGCAATCATCCTAATACTACTTAACTAGGCAGTGGTCCTGGCTGGAGCAGCCTTTCATTCAAAAACATGCCGAAAGTCCAGGAATAGCTGCCAAACACAGGGAGTCAAGACTGAAAGACATACCTTTCCTGAAACCGCCCCTGGCAGCCCACAATCAACCCCTCTCACCCTGCGGCTAAGGCCGTTCCTTTTCCTGGGAAGCCTCCTATTACAACTTCCCTAGTCAATGGTCTGGGCTGGAGCAGCCTTCCATTAAAAACATGCCGAACGTCAAGGAATAGCTGCCAAACACAGGGAGTCAAGACTGAAAGACATACCTTTCCTGAAACCGCCCCTGGCAGCCCACAATCAACCCCTCTCACCCTGGGGCTAAGGCCTTTACTTTTCCTGGGAAGCCTCCTATTAAAACTTCCCTAGGAAATGGTCTGGGCTGGAGCAGCCTTCCATTAAAATCATGCCGAACGTACAGGAATAGCTGCCAAACACAGGCAGTCAAGACTGAAAGACATACCTTTCCTGAAATCGCCCCTGGCAGCCCACAATCAACCCCTCTCACCCTGGGGCTTACTCCTTTCCTCTACTGGGGAACCCTCCTAATACTACTTCCCTAGCCATTAGTCTGCGTTGCAGCAGCCTTCCATTCAAAAAATGCCGAACGTACAGGAATAGCTGCCAAACACAGGGAGTCAAGACTGAAAGACATACCTTTCCTGAAACCGCCCCTGGCAGCCCACAATCAACCCCTCTCACCCTGGGGCTAAGGCCTTTCCTCTTCCGGGGAACCCTCCTAATACTACTTCCCTAGCCATTAGTCTGGGCTGGAGCAGCCTTCCATTCAATAACATGCCGAACGTCCAGGAATAGCTGCCAAACACAGGGAGTCAAGACTGAAAGACATACCTTTCCTGAAACCGCCCCTGGCAGCCCACAATCAACCCCTCTCACCCTGGAGCTAAGACCTTTCCTCTTCCGGGCAATCATCCTAATACTACTTCCCTAGGCAGTGGTCCTGGCTGGAGCAAGCTTTCATTCAAAAACATGCCGAACGTCCAGGAATAGCTGCCAAACACAGGGAGTCAAGACTGAAAGACATACCTTTCCTGAAACCGCCCCTGGCAGCCCACAATCAACCCCTCTCACCCTGGGGCAAAGGCCTTTCCTTTTCCTGGGAAGCCTCCTATTAAAACTTCCCTAGGAACTTGTCTGGGCTGGAGCAGCCTTCCATTCAAAAACATGCCGAACGTCCAGGAATAGCTGCCAAACACAGGGAGTCAAGACTGAAAGACCTACCTTTCCTGAAAACGCCCCTGGCAGCCCACAATCAACCCCTCTCACCCTGGAGCTAAGACCTTTCCTCTTCCGCGGAACCCTCCTAATACTACTTCCCTAGGCAATGGTCTGGGCTGGAGCAGCCTTCCATTCAAAAACATGCCGAACGTCCAGGAATAGCTGCCAAACACAGGGAGTCAAGACTGAAAGACCTACCTTTCCTGAAACCGCCCCTGGCAGCCCACAATCAGCCCCTCTCACCCTAGGTATTTTGCCTTTCCTCTTCCGGGGAACCCTCCTAATACTACTTCCCTACCAACCCTCTGTGCTGGAGCAGCCTTCCATTCAAAAACATGCCGAACGTCCAGGAATAGCTGCCAAACTCAGGGAGTCAAGACTGAAAGACCTACCTTTCCTGAAACCGCCCCTGGCAGCCCACAATCAACCCCTCTCACGCTGGGTATTAAGCCTTTCCTCTTCCGGGGAACCCTCCTAATACTACTTCCCTACCAACCCTCTGTGCTGGAGCAGCCTTCCATTCAAAAACATGCCGAACGTCCAGGAATAGCTGCCAAACACAGGGAGTCAAGACTGAAAGACATACCTTTCCTGAAACCGCCCCTGGCAGCCCACAATCAACCCCTCTCACCCTGGGGCTAAGGCCTTTCCTCTTCCGGGGAACCCTACTAATATACTTCTCTAGGCAGTGGTCATGGATGGAGCAGCCTTCCATTCAAAAACATGCCGAACGTCCAGGAATAGCTGCCAAACACAGGGAGTCAAGACTGAAAGACATACCTTTCCTGAAACCGCCCCTGGCAGCCCACAATCAACCCCTCTCACCCTGGGGCTAAGGCCTTTCCTTTTCCTGGGAAGCCTCCTATTACAACTTCCCTAGGCAGTGGTCCTGGCTGGAGCAGGCTTTCATTCAAAAACATGCCGAACGTCCAGGAATAGCTCCCAAACACAGGGAGTCAAGACTGAAAGACATACCTTTCCTGAAACCGCCCCTGGCAGCCCACAATCAACCCCTCTCACCCTGGGGCTAAGGCCTTTCCTTTTCCTGGGAAGCCTCCTATTAAAACTTCCCTAGGCAATGGTCTGGGCTGGAGCAGCCTTCCATTAAAAACATGCCGAACGTCCAGGAATAGCTGCCAAACACAGGGAGTCAAGACTGAAAGACATACCTTTCCTGAAACCGCCCCTGGCAGCCCACAATCAACCCCTCTCACCCTGGGGCTAAGGCCTTTCCTTTTCCTGGGAAGCCTCCTATTAAAACTTCCCGAGGCAATGGTCTGGGCTGGAGCAGCCTTCCATTAAAAACATGCCGAACGTCCAGGAATAGCTGCCAAACACAGGGAGTCAAGACTGAAAGACATACCTTTCCTGAAACCGCCCCTGGCAGCCCACAATCAACCCCTCTCACCCTGGGGCTAAGGCCTTTCCTTTTCCTGGGAAGCCTCCTATTTAAACTTCCCTAGGCAATGGTCTGGGCTGGAGCAGCCTTCCATTAAAATCATGCCGAACGTACAGGAATAGCTGCCAAACACAGGGAGTCAAGACTGAAAGACATACCTTTCCTGAAACCGCCCCTGGCAGCCCACAATCAACCCCTCTCACCCTGGGGCTAAGGCCTTTCCTCTTCCGGGGAACCCTCCTAATACTACTTCTCTAGCCATTAGTCTGGGCTGGAGCAGCCTTCCATTCAAAAACATGCCGAACGTCCAGGAATAGCTGCCAAACACAGGGAGTCAAGACTGAAAGACCTACCTTTCCTGAAACCGCCCCTGGCAGCCCACAATCAACCCCTCTCACCCTGGGGCTAATGCCTTTCCTCTTCCGGGGAACCCTCCTAATACTACTTCCCTACCAACCCTCTGTGCTGGAGCAGCCTTCCATTCAAAAACATGCCGAACGTCCAGGAATAGCTGCCAAACACAGGGAGTCAAGACTGAAAGACATACCTTTCCTGAAACCACCCATGGCAGCCCACAATCAACCCCTCTCACCCTGGAGCTAAGACCTTTCCTCTTCCGGGCAATCATCCTAATACTACTTAACTAGGCAGTGGTCCTAGCTGGAGCAGCCTTTCATTCAAAAACATGCCGAACTTCCAGGAATAGCTGCCAAACACAGGGAGTCAAGACTGAAAGACATACCTTTCCTGAAACCGCCCCTGGCAGCCCACAATCCACCCCTCTCACCCTGGGGCTAAGGCCTTTACTTTTCCTGGGAAGCCTCCTATTACAACTTCCCTAGGCAATGGTCTGGGCTGGAGCAGCCTTCCATTAAAATCATGCCGAACGTACAGGAATAGCTGCCAAACACAGGCAGTCAAGACTGAAAGACATACCTTTCCTGAAATCGCCCCTGGCAGCCCACAATCAACCCCTCTCACCCTGGGGCTTACTCCTTTCCTCTACTGGGGAACCCTCCTAAATCTACTTCCCTAGCCATTAGTCTGCGTTGCAGCAGCCTTCCATTCAAAAACATGCCGAACGTCCAGGAATAGCTGCCAAACACAGGGAGTCAAGACTGAAAGACATACCTTTCCTGAAACCGCCCCTGGCAGCCCACAATCAACCCCTCTCACCCTGGGGCTAAGGCCTTTCCTCTTCCGGGGCACCCTCCCTAATACTACTTCCCTACCACCCGTCTGGGCTGTAGCAGCCTTCCATTCAAAAACATGCCGAACTTCCAGGAATAGCTGCCAAACACAGGGAGTCAAGACTGAAAGACATACCTTTCCTGAAACCGCCCCTGGCAGCCCACAATCCACCCCTCTCACCCTGGGGCTAAGGCCTTTACTTTTCCTGGGAAGCCTCCTATTAAAACTTCCCTAGGAAATGGTCTGGGCTGGAGCAGCCTTCCATTAAAATCATGCCGAACGTACAGGAATAGCTGCCAAACACAGGCAGTCAAGACTGAAAGACATACCTTTCCTGAAATCGCCCCTGGCAGCCCACAATCAACCCCTCTCACCCTGGGGCTTACTCCTTTCCTCTACTGGGGAACCCTCCTAATACTACTTCCCTAGCCATTAGTCTGCGTTGCAGCAGCCTTCCATTCAAAAAAATGCCGAACGTACAGGAATAGCTGCCAAACACAGGGAGTCAAGACTGAAAGACATACCTTTCCTGAAACCGCCCCTGGCAGCCCACAATCAACCCCTCTCACCCTGGGGCTAAGGCCTTTCCTCTTCCGGGGCACCCTCCCTAATACTACTTCCCTACCACCCGTCTGGGCTGTAGCAGCCTTCCATTCAAAAACATGCCGAACGTCCAGGAATAGCTGCCAAACACAGGGAGTCAAGACTGAAAGACATACCTTTCCTGAAACCGCCCCTGGCAGCCCACAATCAACCCCTCTCACCCTGGGGCTAAGGCCTTTCCTCTTCCAGGGAACCCTACTAATACTACTTCTCTAGGCACTGGTCTGGGCTGGAGCAGCCTTCCATTCAAAAACATGCCGAACGTCCAGGAATAGCTGCCAAACACAGGGAGTCAAGACTGAAAAACATACCTTTCCTGAAACCGCCCCTGGCAGCCCACAATCAACCCCTCTCACCCTGGAGCTAAGACCTTTCCTCTTCCGGGCAATCATCCTAATACTACTTAACTAGGCAGCGGACCTGGCTGGAGCAGCCTTCCATTCAAAAACATGCCGAACGTCCAGGAATAGCTGCCAAACACAGGGAGTCAAGACTGAAAGACATACCTTTCCTGAAACCGCCCCTGGCAGCCCACAATCAACCCCTCTCACCCTGGGGCTAAGGCCTTTCCTTTTCCTGGGAAGCCTCCTATTAAAACTTCCCTAGGCAATGGTCTGGGCTGGAGCAGCCTTCCATTAAAAACGTGCCGAACGTCCAGGAATAGCTGCCAAACACAGGGAGTCAAGACTGAAAGACATATCTTTCCTGAAACCGCCCCTGGCAGCCCACAATCAACCCCTCTCACCCTGGGGCTAAGGCCTTTCCTCTTCCAGGGAAGCCTCCTATTACAACTTCCCTAGGCAATGGTCTGGGCTGGAGCAGCCTTACTTTCCAAAACATGCCGAACGTCCTGGAATAGCTGCCAAACACAGGGAGTCAAGACTGAAAGACATACCTTTCCTGAAACCGCCCCTGGCAGCCCACAATCAACCCCTCTCACCCTGGGGCTAAGGCCTTTCCTCTTCCGCGGAACCCTCCTAATACTACTTCCCAAGCCATTAGTCTGGGCTGGAGCAGCGTTCCATTCAAAAACATGCCGAACATCCAGGAATAGCTGCCAAACATAGGGAGTCAAGACTGAAAGACATGCCTTTCC
Source organism: Hypotaenidia okinawae (assembly GCA_027925045.1). NCBI lineage: Eukaryota > Metazoa > Chordata > Aves > Gruiformes > Rallidae > Hypotaenidia > Hypotaenidia okinawae. Next base: position 70,724,677 of record BSDF01000001.1, on the reverse strand, counting down.
TGAAACCGCCCCTGGCAGCCCACAATCAACCCCTCTCATCCTGGGGCTAAGGCCTTTCCTCTTCCGGGCAACCCTACTAATACTACTTCCCAAGGCACTGGTCTGGGCTGTAGCATCCTTACTTGCCAAAACATGCCGAACGTCCAGGAATAGCTGCCAAACACAGGGAGTCAAGACTAAAAGACATACCTTTCCTGAAACCGCCCCTGGCAGCCCACAATCAACCCCTCTCACCCTGGGTCTTAGGCCTTTCCTCTTCAGGGGAACCCTCCTAATACTACTTCCCAAGCCTTTAGTGTGGGCTGGAGCAGCCTTCCATTCAAAAAAATGCTGAACGTCCAGTTACAGCTGCCAAACACAGGGAGTCAAGACTGAAACACATACCTTTCCTGAAACTGCCCCTGGCAGCCCACAATCAACCCCTCTCACCCTGCGGCTAAGGCCTTTCCTCGTCCGGGGAAGCCTCCTAATACTACTTCCCTACCAACCGTCTGTGCTGGAGCAGCCTTCCATTCAAAAACATGCCGAACGTCCAGGAATAGGTGCCAAACACAGGGAGTCAAGACTGAAAGACATACCTTTCCTGAAACCGTCCCTGGCAGCCCACAATCAACCCCTCTCACCCTGGAGCTAAGACCTTTCCTCTTCCGGGCAATCATCCTAATAATACTTCCCTAGGCAATGGTCCTGGCTGGAGCAGCCTTTCTTTCAAAAACATGCCGAACGTCCAGGAATAGCTGCCAAACACAGGGAGTCAAGACTGAAAGACATACCTTTCCTGAAACCTCCCCTGGCAGCCCACAATCAACCCCTCTCACCCTGGGGCTAAGGCCTTTCCTCTTCCGGGGAACCCTCCTAATACTACTTCCCTAGGCACTGGTCGGGGCTGGAGCAGCCTTCCATTCAAAAACATGCCCAAAGTCCAGGAAAAGCTGCCAAACACAGGGAGTCAAGACTGGAAGACATACCTTTCCTGAAACCGCCCCTGGCAGCCCACAATCAACCCCTCTCACCCTGGGGATAAGGCCTTTCCTCTTCCGGGGAACCCTCCTAATACTACTTCCCTAGTCATTGGTCTGGGCTTGAGCAGCCTTCCATTCAAAAACATGCCGAAAGTCCAGGAATAGCTGCCAAATAAAGGGAGAAAAACTGAAAGACATACCTTTCCTGAAACCGCCCCTGGCAGCCCACAATCAACCCCTCTCACCCTGGGGCTAAGGCCTTTCCTCTTCCGGGGAAGCCTCCTAATACTACTTCCCTACCACCCGTCTGGGCTGGAGCAGCCTTCCATTCTAAAACATGCCGAACGTCCAGGAATAGCTGCCAAACACAGGGAGTCAAGACTGAAAGACATACCTTTCCTGAAACCGCCCCTGGCAGCCCACAATCAACCCCTCTCACCCTGGGGCTAAGGCCTTTCCTCCTCCGGGGAAGCCTCCTATTACAACTTCCCTAGTCAATAGTCTGGGCTGGAGCAGCCTTCCATTCAAAAACATGCCAAACGTCCAGGAATAGCTGCCAAATAAAGGGAGAAAAACTGAGAGACATACCTTTCCTGAAACCGCCCCTGGCAGCCCACAATCAACCCCTCTCACCCTGGGGCTAAGGCTTTTCCTCTTCCGGGGAACCCTACTAATACTACTTCCCCAGCCATTTGTCTGGGCTGGAGAAGCCTTCCATTCAAAAACATGCTGACCGTCCAGGAATAGCTGCCAAACAAAGGGAGAAAAGACTGAAACACATACCTTTCCTGAAACTGCCCATGATAGCCGGCAATCAGCCCCTCTCACCCTGGGGCTAAGGCCTTTCCTCCTCAGGGGAACCATCCTAATACTACTTCCCTACCAACCGCATGGGCTTGAGCAGCCTTCCATTCAAAAACATGCCGAACGTCCAGGAATAGCTGCCAAACACAGGGAGTCAAGAATAAAAGACATACCTTTCCTTAAATCATTCATGGCAACCCACAATCAACCCCTCTTCACCCTGTGGCTAAGGCCTTTCCTCTTCCGGGCAATCATCCTAATACTTCTTCCCTAGGCAATGCTCCTGGCTGGAGCAGCCTTTCATTCAAAAACATGCCGAACGTCCAGGAATAGCTGCCAAACACAGGGAGTCAAGACTGAAAGACATACCTTTCCTGAAACCGCCCCTGGCAGCCCACAGTCAACCCCTCTCACCCTGGGGCTAAGGCCTTTCCTCTTCCGGGGCACCCTCCCTAATACTACTTCCCTACCAACCGTCTGTGCTGGAGCAGCCTTCCATTCAAAAACATGCCGAACATCCAGGAATAGCTGCCAAACACAGGGAGTCAAGACTGAAAGATATACCTTTCCTGAAACTGCCCCTGGCAGCCCACAATCAACCCCTCTCACCCTGGAGCTAAGACCTTTCCTCTTCCGGGCAATCATCCTAATACTACTTCCCTTGGCAATGCTCCTGGCTGGAGCAGCCTTTCATTCAAAAACATGCCGAACGTCCAGGAATAGCTGCCAAACACAGGGAGTCAAGACTGAAAGACATACCTTTCCTGAAACCGCCCCTGGCAGCCCACAATCAACCCCTCTCACCCTGGGGCTAAGGCCTTTCCTCTTCCGGGGAAGCCTCCTATTACAACTTCCCTAGGCAATAGTCTGCGCTGGAGCAGCCTTCCATTCAAAAACATGCCGAACGTCCATGAATAGCTGAAAAACACAGGGAGAAAAACTGAAAGACATACCTTTCCTGAAACCGCCCCTGGCAGCCCACAATCAACCCCTCTCACCCTGGGTCTCAGGGCTTTCCTCTTCCGAGGAACCCTCCTAATACTACTTCCCAAGCCATTAGTCTGGGCTGGAGCAGCCTTTCATTCAAAAACATGCCGAACGTCCAGGAATACCTGCCAAACACAGGGAGTCAAGACTGAAACACATACCTTTCCTGAAACCGCCCCTGGCAGCCCACAATCAACCCCTCTCACCCTGGGGCTAAGGCCTTTCCTCTTCCGGGGCACCATCCCTAATACTACTTCCCTACCACCCGTCTTGGCTGGAGCAGCCTTCCATTCAAAAACATGCCGAACGTCCAGGAATAGCTGCCAAACACAGGGAGTCAAGACTGAAAGACCTACCTTTCCTGAAACCGCCCCTGGCAGCCCACAATCAACCCCTCTCACCCTGGGGCTAAGGCCTTTCCTCTTCGAGGAAGCCTCCTATTACAACTTCTCTAGCCAACAGTCTGGGCTGGAGCAGCCTTTCATTCAAAAACATGCCGAACGTCCAGGAATAGCTGCCAAACACAGGGAGTCAAGACTGAAAGACATACCTTTCCTGAAACCGCCCCTGGCAGCCCACAATCAACCCCTCTCACCCTGGGACTAAGGCCTTTCCTCTTCCGGGCAATCATCCTAATACTACTTCCCTAGGCAATGGTCCTGGCTGGAGCAGCCTTTCATTCAAAAACATGCCGAACGTCCAGGAATAGCTGCCAATTAAAGGGAGAAAAACTGAAAGACATACCTTTCCTGAAACCGCCCCTGGCAGCCCACAATCAACCCCTCTCACCCTGGGGCTAAGGCCTTTCCTCTTCCGGGGAACCCTCCTAATACTACTTCCCAAGCCATAAGTCTGGGCTGGAGCAGCCTTCCATTCAAAAACATGCCGAACGTCCAGGAATAGCTGCCAAACACAGGGAGTCAAGACTGAAACACATACCTTTCCGGAAACCGCCCCTGGCAGCCCACAATCAACCCCTCTCACCCTGGGGCTAAGGCCTTTCCTCTTCCGCGGAACCCTCCTAATGCTACTTCCCTACCAACCGTCTGTGCTGGAGCAGCCTTGCATTCAAAAACATGCCGAACGTCCAGGAATAGCTGCCAAACACAGGGAGTCAAGACTGAAAGATATACCTTTCCTGAAACCGCCCCTGGCAGCCCACAATCAACCCCTCTCACCCTGGGGCTAAGGCCTTTCCTCTTCCGCGGAACCCTCCTAATGCTACTTCCCTACCAACCGTCTGTGCTGGAGCAGCCTTTCATTCAAAAACATGCCGAACGTCCAGGAATAGCTGCCAAACACAGGGAGTCAAGACTGAAAGACATACCTTTCCTGAAACCGCCCCTGGCAGCCCACAGTCAACCCCTCTCACCCTGGGGCTAAGGCCTTTCCTCTTGCGGGGCACCCTCCCTAATACTACTTCCCTACCACCCGTCTGTGCTGGAGCAGCCTTCCATTCAAAAACTTGCCGAAAGTCCAGGAATAGCTGCCAAACACAGGGAGTCAAGACTGAAAGGCATACCTTTCCTGAAACCGCCCCTGGCAGCCCACAATCAACCCCTCTCACCCTGGGGCTAAGGCCTTTCCTCTTCCGGGGAACCCTCCTAATACTACTTCCCTACCAACCGTCTGTGCTGGAGCAGCCTTCCATTCAAAAACATGCCGAACGTCCAGGAATAGCTGCCAAACACAGGGAGTCAAGACTGAAAGACATACCTTTCCTGAAACCGCCCCTGGCAGCCCACAATCAACCCCTCTCACCCTGGGGCTAAGGCCTTTCCTCTTCCGGGGAAGCCTCCTATTACAACTTCCCTAGTCAATAGTCTGGGCTGGAGCAGCCTTCCATTCAAAAACATGCCGAACGTCCAGGAATACCTGCAAAACACAGGGAGAAAAACTGAAAGACATACCTTTCCTGAAACTACCCCTGGCAGCCCACAATCAACCCCTCTCACCCTGGGGCTAAGGCCTTTCCTCTTCCGGGGAACCCTCCTAATACTACTTCCCCAGCCCTTAGTCTGGGCTGGAGCAGCCTTCCATTCAAAAACATGCTGAACGTCCAGGAATAGTTTGCAAACACAGGGAGTCAAGATTGAAACACATACCTTTCCTGAAACTGCCCACTATAGCCGGCAATCAGCCCCTCTCACCCTGGGGCTAAGGCCTTTCCTCTTCCGGGGAAGCCTCCTATTACAACTTCCCTAGTCAATAGTCTGGGCTGGAGCAGCCTTCCATTCAAAAACATGCCGAACGTCCAGGAATAGCTGCCAAACACAGGGAGTCAAGACTGAAAGACATACCTTTCCAGAAAAGGTCCCTGGCAGCCCACAATCAACCCCTCTCACCCTGTGGCTAAGGTCTTTCCTCTTCCGGGGAACCCTCCTAATACTACTTCCCTAGGCACTAGTCTGGGCTGGAGCAGCCTTCCATTCAAAAACATGCCCAAAGTCCAGGAAAAGCTGCCAAACACAGGGAGTCAAGACTGAAAGACATACCTTTCCTGAAACCGTCCCTGGCAGCCCACAATCAACCCCTCTCACCCTGGGGCTAAGGCCTTTCCTCTTCCGGGAAACCCTCCTAATAATACTTCCCTAGGCAATGGTCTGGGCTGGAGCAGCCTTCCATTCAAAAACATGCCGAACGTCCAGGAATACCTGCCAAACACAGGGAGTCAAGACTGAAAGACATACCTTTCCTGAAACCGCCCCTGGCAGCCCACAATCAACCCCTCTCACTCTGGGGCTAAGGCCTTTCCTCTTCCGGGGAACCCTCCTAATACTACTTCCCTACCACCCGTCTGGGCTGGAGAAGCCTTCCATTCAAAAACATGCCGAACGTCCAGCAATAGCTGCCAAACACAGGGAGTCAAGACTGAAAGACATACCTTTCCTGAAACCGCTCCTGGCAGCCCACAATCAACCCCTCTCATCCTGGGGCTAAAGCCTTTCCTCTTCCGGGGAACCCTCCTAATACTACTTCCCTAGCCATTAGTGTGGGCTGGAGAAGCCTTCCATTCAAAAACATGCCGAACGTCCAGCAATAGCTGCCAAACACAGGGAGTCAAGACTGAAAGACATACCTTTCTAAAATCGTTCATGGCAGCCCACAATCAACCCCTCTCACCCTGGGGCTAAGGCCTTTCCTCTTCCGGGGAACCATCCTAATACTACTTCCCTAGCCATTAGTCTGGGCTGGAACAGCCCTCCAATCAAAAAAATGCTGAACGTCCAGTTATAGCTGCCATACACAGGGAGTCAAGACTAAAACACATACCTTTCCTGAAACCGCCCCTGGCAGCCCACAATCAACCCCTCTCACCCTGGGGCTAAGGCCTTTCCTCTTCCGGGGAAGCCTCCTAATAATACTTCCCCAGCCATTAGTCTGGGCTGGAGCAGCCTTTCATTCAAAAACATGCCGAACGTCCAGGAATAGCTGCCAAATAAAGGGAGAAAAACTGAAAGACATACCTTTCCTGAAACCGCCCCTGGCAGCCCACAATCAACCCCTCTCACCGTGGGGCTAAGGCCTTTCCTCTTCCGGGGAACCCTCCTAATACTACTTCCCTACCAACCGCATGGGCTTGAGCAGCCTTCCATTCAAAAAAATGCTGAACGTCCGGGAATAGCTGCCAAACACAGGGAGTCAAGACTGAAAGACATACCTTTCCTGAAACTGCCCCTGGCAGCCCACAATCAACCCCTCTCACCCTGGGGCTAAGGCCTTTCCTCTTCCGGGGAAGCCTCCTAATACTACTTCCCTACCACCCGTCTGGGCTGGAGCAGCCTTCCATTCAAAAACATGCCGAACGTCCAGGAATAGCTGCCAAACACAGGGAGTCAAGACTGAAAGACATACCTTTCCTGAAACCGCCCCTGGCAGCCCACAATCAACCCCTCTCACCCTGGGGCTAAGGCCTTTCCTCTTCCGGGGAACCCTACTAATACTACTTCTCTAGGCAGTGGTCCTGGCTGGAGCAGGCTTTCATTCAAAAACATGCCGAACGTCCAGGAATAGCTGCCAAACACAGGGAGTCAAGACTGAAAGACATACCTTTCCTGAAACCGCCCCTGGCAGCCCACAATCAGCCCCTCTCACCCTGGGGCTAAGGCCTTTCCTTTTCCTGGGAAGCCTCCTATTAAAACTTCCCGAGGCAATGGTCTGGGCTGGAGCAGCCTTCCATTCAAAAACATGCCGAACGTACAGGAATAGCTGCCAAACACAGTGAGTCAAGACTGAAAGACATACCTTTCCTGAAACCGCCCCTGGCAGCCCACAATCAGCCCCTCTCACCCTTGGGCTAAGGCCTTTCCTTTTCCTGGGAAGCCTCCTATTAAAACTTCCCTAGGCAATGGTCTGGGCTGGAGCAGCCTTCCATTAAAAACATGCCGAACGTACAGGAATAGCTGCCAAACACAGGGAGTCAAGACTGAAAGACATACCTTTCCTGAAACCGCCCCTGGCAGCCCACAATCAACCCCTCTCACCCTGGGGCTAAGGCCGTTCCTTTTCCTGGGAAGCCTCCTATTACAACTTCCCTAGGCAATGGTCTGGGCTGGAGCAGCCTTCCATTCAAAAACATGCCGAACGTCCAGGAATAGCTGCCAAACACAGGGAGTCAAGACTGAAAGACATACCTTTCCTGAAACCGCCCCTAGCAGCCCACAATCAACCCCTCTCACCCTGGGGCTAAGGCCTTTCCTCTTCCGGGGCACCCTCCCTAATACTACTTCCCTACCACCCGTCTGGGCTGTAGCAGCCTTCCATTCAAAAACATGCCGAACGTCCAGGAATAGCTGCCAAACACAGGGAGTCAAGACTGAAAGACATACCTTTCCTGAAACCGCCCCTGGCAGCCCACAATCAACCCCTCTCACCCTGGGGCTAAGGCCTTTCCTCTTCCGGTGAACCCTCCTAATACTACTTCTCTAGGCACCGGTCTGGCTGGAGCAGCCTTCCATTCAAAAACATGCCGAACGTCCAGGAATAGCTGCCAAACACAGGGAGTCAAGACTGAAAGACCTACCTTTCCTGAAACCGCCCCTGGCAGCCCACAATCAACCCCTCTCACCCTGGGGCTAATGCCTTTCCTCTTCCGGGGAACCCTACTAATACTACTTCTCTAGGCAGTGGTCCTGGCTGGAGCAGCCTTTCATTCAAAAACATGCCGAACGTCCAGGAATAGCTGCCAAACACAGGGAGTCAAGACTGAAAGACATACCTTTCCTGAAACCGCCCCTGGCAGCCCACAATCAGCCCCTCTCACCCTGGGGCTAAGGCCTTTCCTTTTCCTGGGAAGCCTCCTATTAAAACTTCCCTAGGCAATGGTCTGGGCTGGAGCAGCCTTCCATTAAAAACATGCCGAACGTACAGGAATAGCTGCCAAACACAGGGAGTCAAGACTGAAAGACATACCTTTCCTGAAACCGCCCCTGGCAGCCCACAATCAACCCCTCTCACCCTGGGGCTAAGGCCTTTCCTCTTCCGGGGAACCATCCTAATACTACTTCCCTACCAACCGTCTGTGCTGGAGCAGCCTTCCATTCAAAAACATGCCGAACGTCCAGGAATAGCTGCCAAACACAGGGAGTCAAGACTGAAAGACATACCTTTCCTGAAATCGCCCCTGGCAGCCCACAATCAACCCCTCTCACCCTGGGGCTTACTCCTTTCCTCTACTGGGGAACCCTCCTAATACTACTTCCCTAGCCATTAGTCTGCGTTGCAGCAGCCTTCCATTCAAAAACATGCCGAACGTACAGGAATAGCTGCCAAACACAGGGAGTCAAGACTGAAAGACATACCTTTCCTGAAACCGCCCCTGGCAGCCCACAATCAACCCCTCTCACCCTGGGGCTAAGGCCTTTCCTCTTCCGGGGAACCCTCCTAATACTACTTCCCTAGCCATTAGTCTGGGCTGGAGCAGCCTTCCATTCAATAACATGCCGAACGTCCAGGAATAGCTGCCAAACACAGGGAGTCAAGACTGAAAGACATACCTTTCCTGAAACCGCCCCTGGCAGCCCACAATCAACCCCTCTCACCCTGGAGCTAAGACCTTTCCTCTTCCGGGCAATCATCCTAATACTACTTCCCTAGGCAGTGGTCCTGGCTGGAGCAAGCCTTTCATTCAAAAACATGCCGAACGTCCAGGAATACCTGCCAAACACAGGGAGTCAAGACTGAAAGACATACCTTTCCTGAAACCGCCCCTGGCAGCCCACAATCAACCCCTCTCACCCTGGGGCAAAGGCCTTTCCTTTTCCTGGGAAGCCTCCTATTAAAACTTCCCTAGGCACTGGTCTGGGCTGGAGCAGCCTTCCATTCAAAAACATGCCGAACGTCCAGGAATAGCTGCCAAACACAGGGAGTCAAGACTGAAAGACCTACCTTTCCTGAAAACGCCCCTGGCAGCCCACAATCAACCCCTCTCACCCTGGAGCTAAGACCTTTCCTCTTCCGCGGAACCCTCCTAATACTACTTCCCTAGGCAATGGTCTGGGCTGGAGCAGCCTTCCATTCAAAAACATGCCGAACGTCCAGGAATAGCTGCCAAACACAGGGAGTCAAGACTGAAAGACCTACCTTTCCTGAAACCGCCCCTGGCAGCCCACAATCAACCCCTCTCACCCTAGGTATTTTGCCTTTCCTCTTCCGGGGAACCCTCCTAATACTACTTCCCTACCAACCCTCTGTGCTGGAGCAGCCTTCCATTCAAAAACATGCCGAACGTCCAGGAATAGCTGCCAAACTCAGGGAGTCAAGACTGAAAGACCTACCTTTCCTGAAACCGCCCCTGGCAGCCCACAATCAACCCCTCTCACGCTGGGTATTAAGCCTTTCCTCTTCCGGGGAACCCTCCTAATACTACTTCCCTACCAACCCTCTGTGCTGGAGCAGCCTTCCATTCAAAAACATGCCGAACGTCCAGGAATAGCTGCCAAACACAGGGAGTCAAGACTGAAAGACATACCTTTCCTGAAACCGCCCCTGGCAGCCCACAATCAACCCCTCTCACCCTGGGGTTAAGGCCTTTCCTCTTCCGGGGAACCCTACTAATACTACTTCTCTAGGCAGTGGTCATGGATGGAGCAGCCTTCCATTCAAAAACATGCCGAACGTCCAGGAATAGCTGCCAAACACAGGGAGTCAAGACTGAAAGACATACCTTTCCTGAAACCGCCCCTGGCAGCCCACAATCAACCCCTCTCACCCTGGGGCTAAGGCCTTTCCTTTTCCTGGGAAGCCTCCTATTACAACTTCCCTAGGCAGTGGTCCTGGCTGGAGCAGGCTTTCATTCAAAAACATGCCGAACGTCCAGGAATAGCTCCCAAACACAGGGAGTCAAGACTGAAAGACATACCTTTCCTGAAACCGCCCCTGGCAGCCCACAATCAACCCCTCTCACCCTGGGGCTAAGGCCTTTCCTTTTCCTGGGAAGCCTCCTATTAAAACTTCCCTAGGCAATGGTCTGGGCTGGAGCAGCCTTCCATTAAAAACATGCCGAACGTCCAGGAATAGCTGCCAAACACAGGGAGTCAAGACTGAAAGACATACCTTTCCTGAAACCGCCCCTGGCAGCCCACAATCAACCCCTCTCACCCTGGGGCTAAGGCCTTTCCTTTTCCTGGGAAGCCTCCTATTAAAACTTCCCGAGGCAATGGTCTGGGCTGGAGCAGCCTTCCATTAAAAACATGCCGAACGTCCAGGAATAGCTGCCAAACACAGGGAGTCAAGACTGAAAGACATACCTTTCCTGAAACCGCCCCTGGCAGCCCACAATCAACCCCTCTCACCCTGGGGCTAAGGCCTTTCCTTTTCCTGGGAAGCCTCCTATTTAAACTTCCCTAGGCAATGGTCTGGGCTGGAGCAGCCTTCCATTAAAATCATGCCGAACGTACAGGAATAGCTGCCAAACACAGGGAGTCAAGACTGAAAGACATACCTTTCCTGAAACCGCCCCTGGCAGCCCACAATCAACCCCTCTCACCCTGGGGCTAAGGCCTTTCCTCTTCCGGGGAACCCTACTAATACTACTTCTCTAGGCACTGGTCTGGGCTGGAGCAGCCTTCCATTCAAAAACATGCCGAACGTCCAGGAATAGCTGCCAAACACAGGGAGTCAAGACTGAAAGACATACCTTTCCTGAAACCGCCCCTGGCAGCCCACAATCAACCCCTCTCACCCTGGGGCTAATGCCTTTCCTCTTCCGGGGAACCCTCCTAATACTACTTCCCTACCAACCCTCTGTGCTGGAGCAGCCTTCCATTCAAAAACATGCCGAACGTCCAGGAATAGCTGCCAAACACAGGGAGTCAAGACTGAAAGACATACCTTTCCTGAAACCACCCATGGCAGCCCACAATCAACCCCTCTCACCCTGGAGCTAAGACCTTTCCTCTTCCGGGCAATCATCCTAATACTACTTAACTAGGCAGTGGTCCTAGCTGGAGCAGCCTTTCATTCAAAAACATGCCGAACGTCCAGGAATAGCTGCCAAACACAGGGAGTCAAGACTGAAAGACATACCTTTCCTGAAACCGCCCCTGGCAGCCCACAATCCACCCCTCTCACCCTGGGGCTAAGGCCTTTACTTTTCCTGGGAAGCCTCCTATTAAAACTTCCCTAGGAAATGGTCTGGGCTGGAGCAGCCTTCCATTAAAATCATGCCGAACGTACAGGAATAGCTGCCAAACACAGGCAGTCAAGACTGAAAGACATACCTTTCCTGAAATCGCCCCTGGCAGCCCACAATCAACCCCTCTCACCCTGGGGCTTACTCCTTTCCTCTACTGGGGAACCCTCCTAAATCTACTTCCCTAGCCATTAGTCTGCGTTGCAGCAGCCTTCCATTCAAAAAAATGCCGAACGTACAGGAATAGCTGCCAAACACAGGGAGTCAAGACTGAAAGACATACCTTTCCTGAAACCGCCCCTGGCAGCCCACAATCAACCCCTCTCACCCTGGGGCTAAGGCCTTTCCTCTTCCGGGGCACCCTCCCTAATACTACTTCCCTACCACCCGTCTGGGCTGTAGCAGCCTTCCATTCAAAAACATGCCGAACGTCCAGGAATAGCTGCCAAACACAGGGAGTCAAGACTGAAAGACATACCTTTCCTGAAACCGCCCCTGGCAGCCCACAATCCACCCCTCTCACCCTGGGGCTAAGGCCTTTCCTTTTCCTGGGAAGCCTCCTATTAAAACTTCCCTAGGCAATGGTCTGGGCTGGAGCAGCCTTCCATTCAAAATCATGCCGAACGTCCAGGAATAGCTGCCAAACACAGGCAGTCAAGACTGAAAGACATACCTTTCCTGAAACCGCCCCTGGCAGCCCACAATCAACCCCTCTCACCCTGGGGCTAACGCCTTTCCTCTTCTGGGGAACCCTCCTAATACTACTTCCCTAGCCATTAGTCTGCGTTGCAGCAGCCTTCCATTCAAAAACATGCCGAACGTCCAGGAATAGCTGCCAAACACAGGGAGTCAAGACTGAAAGACATACCTTTCCTGAAACCGCCCCTGGCAGCCCACAATCAACCCCTCTCACCCTGGGGCTAAGGCCTTTCCTCTTCCGGGGCACCCTCCCTAATACTACTTCCCTACCACCCGTCTGGGCTGTAGCAGCCTTCCATTCAAAAACATGCCGAACGTCCAGGAATAGCTGCCAAACACAGGGAGTCAAGACTGAAAGACATACCTTTCCTGAAACCGCCCCTGGCAGCCCACAATCAACCCCTCTCACCCTGGGGCTAAGGCCTTTCCTCTTCCGGGGAACCCTACTAATACTACTTCCCTAGGCACTGGTCTGGGCTGGAGCAGCCTTCCATTCAAAAACATGCCGAACGTCCAGGAATAGCTGCCAAACACAGGGAGTCAAGACTGAAAGACATACCTTTCCTGAAACCGCCCCTGGCAGCCCACAATCAACCCCTCTCACCCTGGAGCTAAGACCTTTCCTCTTCCGGGCAATCATCCTAATACTACTTAACTAGGCAGCGGACCTGGCTGGAGCAGCCTTTCATTCAAAAACATGCCGAACGTCCAGGAATAGCTGCCAAACACAGGGAGTCAAGACTGAAAGACATACCTTTCCTGAAACCGCCCCTGGCAGCCCACAATCAACCCCTCTCACCCTGGGGCTAAGGCCTTTCCTTTTCCTGGGAAGCCTCCTATTAAAACTTCCCTAGGCAATGGTCTGGGCTGGAGCAGCCTTCCATTCAAAAACATGCCGAACGTCCAGGAATAGCTGCCAAACACAGGGAGTCAAGACTGAAAGACATACCTTTCCTGAAACCGCCCCTGGCAGCCCACAATCAACCCCTCTCACCCTGGGGCTAAGGCCTTTCCTCTTCCAGGGAAGCCTCCTATTACAACTTCCCTAGGCAATGGTCTGGGCTGGAGCAGCCTTCCATTCAAAAACATGCCGAACGTCCAGGAATAGCTGCCAAACACAGGGAGTCAAGACTGAAAGACATACCTTTCCTGAAACCGCCCCTGGCAGCCCACAATCAACCCCTCTCACCCTGGGGCTAAGGCCTTTCCTCTTCCGCGGAACCCTCCTAATACTACTTCCCTAGCCATTAGTCTGGGCTGGAGCAGCGTTCCATTCAAAAACATGCCGAACATCCAGGAATAGCTGCCAAACACAGGGAGTCAAGACTGAAAGACATACCTTTCCTGAAACCGCCCCTGGCAGCCCACAATCAACCCCTCTCACCCTGGGGCTAAGGCCTTTCCTCTTCCGGGCAACCCTCCTAATACTACTTCCCTAGGCACTGGTCTGGGCTGGAGCAGCCTTACATTGCAAAAACATGCCGAACGTCCAGGAATAGCTGCCAAACACAGGGAGTCAAGACTGAAAGACATACCTTTCCTGAAACCGCCCCTGGCAGCCCACAATCAACCCCTCTCACCCTGGGTCTTAGGCCTTTCCTCTTCAGGGGAACCCTCCTAATACTACTTCCCAAGCCATAAGTCTGGGCTGGAGCAGCCTTCCATTCAAAAACATGCTGAACGTCCAGTTACAGCTGCCAAACACAGGGAGTCAAGACTGAAACACATACCTTTCCTGAAACTGCCCCTGGCAGCCCACAATCAACCCCTCTCACCCTGCGGCTAAGGCCTTTCCTCGTCCGGGGAAGCCTCCTAATACTACTTCCCTACCAACCGTCTGTGCTGGAGCAGCCTTCCATTCAAAAACATGCCGAACGTCCAGGAATAGGTGCCAAACACAGGGAGTCAAGACTGAAAGACATACCTTTCCTGAAACCGTCCCTGGCAGCCCACAATCAACCCCTCTCACCCTGGAGCTAAGACCTTTCCTCTTCCGGGCAATCATCCTAATACTACTTCCCTAGGCAATGGTCCTGGCTGGAGCAGCCTTTCTTTCAAAAACATGCCGAACGTCCAGGAATAGCTGCCAAACACAGGGAGTCAAGACTGAAAGACATACCTTTCCTGAAACCTCCCCTGGCAGCCCACAATCAACCCCTCTCACCCTGGGGCTAAGGCCTTTCCTCTTCCGGGGAACCCTCCTAATACTACTTCCCTAGGCACTGGTCTGGGCTGGAGCAGCCTTCCAGTCCAAACAGCCCGAACGTCCAGGAATAGCTGCCAAACACAGGGAGTCAAGACTGAAAGACATACCTTTCCTGAAACCGCCCCTGGCAGCCCACAATCAACCCCTCTCACCCTGGGGCTAAGGCCTTTCCTCTTCCGGGGAACCCTCCTAATACTACTTCCCTAGTCAATAGTCTGGGCTGGAGCAGCCTTCCATTCAAAAACATGCCGAACGTCCAGGAATAGCTGCCAAACACAGGGAGTCAAGACTGAAAGACATACCTTTCCTGAAACCGCCCCTGGCAGCCCACAATCAACCCCTCTCACCCTGGGGCTAAGGCCTTTCCTCTTCCGGGGAAGCCTCCTAATACTACTTCCCTACCACCCGTCTGGGCTGGAGCAGCCTTCCATTCTAAAACATGCCGAACGTCCAGGAATAGCTGCCAAACACAGGGAGTCAAGACTGAAAGACATACCTTTCCTGAAACCGCCCCTGGCAGCCCACAATCAACCCCTCTCACCCTGGGGCTAAGGCCTTTCCTCCTCCGGGGAAGCCTCCTATTACAACTTCCCTAGTCAATAGTCTGGGCTGGAGCAGCCTTCCATTCAAAAACATGCCAAACGTCCAGGAATAGCTGCCAAACACAGGGAGTAAAAACTGAGAGACATACCTTTCCTGAAACCGCCCCTGGCAGCCCACAATCAACCCCTCTCACCCTGGGGCTAAGGCCTTTCCTCTTCCGGGGAACCCTACTAATACTACTTCCCCAGCCATTTGTCTGGGCTGGAGAAGCCTTCCATTCAAAAACATGCTGACCGTCCAGGAATAGCTGCCAAACAAAGGGAGAAAAGACTGAAACACATACCTTTCCTGAAACTGCCCATGATAGCCGGCAATCAGCCCCTCTCACCCTGGGGCTAAGGCCTTTCCTCCTCAGGGGAACCATCCTAATACTACTTCCCTACCAACCGCATGGGCTTGAGCAGCCTTCCATTCAAAAACATGCCGAACGTCCAGGAATAGCTGCCAAACACAGGGAGTCAAGAATGAAAGACATACCTTTCCTGAAACCATCCCTGGCAGCCCACAATCAACCCCTCTTCACCCTGGGGCTAAGGCCTTTCCTCTTCCGGGCAATCATCCTAATACTACTTCCCTAGGCAATGCTCCTGGCTGGAGCAGCCTTTCATTCAAAAACATGCCGAACGTCCAGGAATAGCTGCCAAACACAGGGAGTCAAGACTGAAAGACATACCTTTCCTGAAACCGCCCCTGGCAGCCCACAGTCAACCCCTCTCACCCTGGGGCTAAGGCCTTTCCTCTTCCGGGGCACCCTCCCTAATACTACTTCCCTACCAACCGGTCTGTGCTGGAGCAGCCTTCCATTCAAAAACATGCCGAACATCCAGGAATAGCTGCCAAACACAGGGAGTCAAGACTGAAAGATATACCTTTCCTGAAACTGCCCCTGGCAGCCCACAATCAACCCCTCTCACCCTGGAGCTAAGACCTTTCCTCTTCCGGGCAATCATCCTAATACTACTTCCCTAGGCAATGGTCCTGGCTGGAGCAGCCTTCCATTCAAAAACATGCCGAACGTCCAGGAATAGCTGCCAAACACAGGGAGTCAAGACTGAAAGACATACCTTTCCTGAAACCGCCCCTGGCAGCCCACAATCAACCCCTCTCACCCTGGGGCTAAGGCCTTTCCTCTTCCGGGGAAGCCTCCTATTACAACTTCCCTAGTCAATAGTCTGGGCTGGAGCAGCCTTCCATTCAAAAACATGCCGAACGTCCAGGAATAGCTGCCAAACACAGGGAGTCAAGACTGAAAGACATACCTTTCCTGAAACCGCCCCTGGCAGCCCACAATCAACCCCTCTCACCCTGGGGCTCAGGGCTTTCCTCTTCCGAGGAACCCTCCTAATACTACTTCCCAAGCCATAAGTCTGGGCTGGAGCAGCCTTCCATTCAAAAACATGCCGAACGTCCAGGAATAGCTGCCAAACACAGGGAGTCAAGACTGAAAGACATACCTTTCCTGAAACCGCCCCTGGCAGCCCACAATCAACCCCTCTCACCCTGGGGCTAAGACCTTTCCTCTTCCGGGCAATCATCCTAATACTACTTCCCTAGGCAATGGTCCTGGCTGGAGCAGCCTTTCATTCAAAAACATGCCGAACGTCCAGGAATAGCTGCCAAACACAGGGAGTCAAGACTGAAAGACATACCTTTCCTGAAACCGCCCCTGGCAGCCCACAATCAACCCCTCTCACCCTGGGGCTAAGGCCTTTCCTCTTCCGGGGAACCCTCCTAATACTACTTCCCAAGCCATAAGTCTGGGCTGGAGCAGCCTTCCATTCAAAAACATGCCGAACGTCCAGGAATAGCTGCCAAACACAGGGAGTCAAGACTGAAACACATACCTTTCCTGAAACCGCCCCTGGCAGCCCACAATCAACCCCTCTCACCCTGGGGCTAAGGCCTTTCCTCTTCCGCGGAACCCTCCTAATACTACTTCCCTAGCCAACCGGTCTGTGCTGGAGCAGCCTTGCATTCAAAAACATGCCGAACGTCCAGGAATAGCTGCCAAACACAGGGAGTCAAGACTGAAAGACATACCTTTCCTGAAACCGCCCCTGGCAGCCCACAATCAACCCCTCTCACCCTGGGGCTAAGGCCTTTCCTCTTCCGCGGAACCCTCCTAATACTACTTCCCTAGCCACTGGTCTGGGC
This sequence comes from Hypotaenidia okinawae, assembly GCA_027925045.1. Classification (NCBI taxonomy): domain Eukaryota; kingdom Metazoa; phylum Chordata; class Aves; order Gruiformes; family Rallidae; genus Hypotaenidia; species Hypotaenidia okinawae. The sequence continues at coordinate 70,707,630 of BSDF01000001.1, read as the reverse complement.
TGGAGCAGCCTTCCATTCAAAAACATGCCGAACGTCCAGGAATAGCTGCCAAACACAGGGAGTCAAGACTGAAAGACATACCTTTCCTGAAACCGCCCCTGGCAGCCCACAATCAACCCCTCTCACCCTGGGGCTAAGGCCTTTCCTCTTCCGGGGAACCCTCCCTAATACTACTTCCCTACAACACCGGTCTGTGCTGGAGCAGCCTTCCATTCAAAAACATGCCGAACGTCCAGGAATAGCTGCCAAACACAGGGAGTCAAGACTGAAAGACATACCTTTCCTGAAACCGCCCCTGGCAGCCCACAATCAACCCCTCTCACCCTGGGGCTAAGGCCTTTCCTCTTCCGGGGAACCCTCCTAATACTACTTCCCTACCAACCGTCTGTGCTGGAGCAGCCTTCCATTCAAAAACATGCCGAACGTCCAGGAATAGCTGCCAAACACAGGGAGTCAAGACTGAAAGACATACCTTTCCTGAAACCGCCCCTGGCAGCCCACAATCAACCCCTCTCACCCTGGGGCTAAGGCCTTTCCTCTTCCGGGGAAGCCTCCTAATACTACTTCCCTAGTCAATAGTCTGGGCTGGAGCAGCCTTCCATTCAAAAACATGCCGAACGTCCAGGAATAGCTGCCAAACACAGGGAGTCAAGACTGAAAGACATACCTTTCCTGAAACTGCCCCTGGCAGCCCACAATCAACCCCTCTCACCCTGGGGCTAAGGCCTTTCCTCTTCCGGGGAACCCTCCTAATACTACTTCCCTAGCCATTAGTCTGGGCTGGAGCAGCCTTCCATTCAAAAACATGCTGAACGTCCAGGAATAGTTTGCAAACACAGGGAGTCAAGATTGAAACACATACCTTTCCTGAAACTGCCCACTAGTAGCCGGCAATCAGCCCCTCTCACCCTGGGGCTAAGGCCTTTCCTCTTCCGGGGAAGCCTCCTATTACAACTTCCCTAGTCAATAGTCTGGGCTGGAGCAGCCTTCCATTCAAAAACATGCCGAACGTCCAGGAATAGCTGCCAAACACAGGGAGTCAAGACTGAAAGACATACCTTTCCTGAAACCGTCCCTGGCAGCCCACAATCAACCCCTCTCACCCTGGGGCTAAGGCCTTTCCTCTTCCGGGGAACCCTCCTAATACTACTTCCCTAGGCACTAGTCTGGGCTGGAGCAGCCTTCCATTCAAAAACATGCCGAACGTCCAGGAATAGCTGCCAAACACAGGGAGTCAAGACTGAAAGACATACCTTTCCTGAAACCGCCCCTGGCAGCCCACAATCAACCCCTCTCACCCTGGGGCTAAGGCCTTTCCTCTTCCGGGGAACCCTCCTAATACTACTTCCCTAGGCAATGGTCTGGGCTGGAGCAGCCTTCCATTCAAAAACATGCCGAACGTCCAGGAATAGCTGCCAAACACAGGGAGTCAAGACTGAAAGACATACCTTTCCTGAAACCGCCCCTGGCAGCCCACAATCAACCCCTCTCACCCTGGGGCTAAGGCCTTTCCTCTTCCGGGGAACCCTCCTAATACTACTTCCCTACCACCCGTCTGGGCTGGAGCAGCCTTCCATTCAAAAACATGCCGAACGTCCAGGAATAGCTGCCAAACACAGGGAGTCAAGACTGAAAGACATACCTTTCCTGAAACCGCCCCTGGCAGCCCACAATCAACCCCTCTCACCCTGGAGCTAAGGCCTTTCCTCTTCCGGGGAACCCTCCTAATACTACTTCCCCAGCCACTAGTCTGGGCTGGAGCAGCCTTCCATTCAAAAACATGCCGAACGTCCAGGAATAGCTGCCAAACACAGGGAGTCAAGACTGAAAGACATACCTTTCCTGAAACCGTCCCTGGCAGCCCACAATCAACCCCTCTCACCCTGGGGCTAAGGCCTTTCCTCTTCCGGGGAACCCTCCTAATACTACTTCCCTAGCCATTAGTCTGGGCTGGAGCAGCCTTCCATTCAAAAACATGCTGAACGTCCAGGAATAGCTGCCAAACACAGGGAGTCAAGACTGAAACACATACCTTTCCTGAAACCGCCCCTGGCAGCCCACAATCAACCCCTCTCACCCTGGGGCTAAGGCCTTTCCTCTTCCGGGGAACCCTCCTAATACTACTTCCCCAGCCATTAGTCTGGGCTGGAGCAGCCTTCCATTCAAAAACATGCCGAACGTCCAGGAATAGCTGCCAAACACAGGGAGTAAAGACTGAAAGACATACCTTTCCTGAAACCGCCCCTGGCAGCCCACAATCAACCCCTCTCACCCTGGGGCTAAGGCCTTTCCTCTTCCGGGGAACCCTCCTAATACTACTTCCCTACCAACCGTATGGGCTGGAGCAGCCTTCCATTCAAAAACATGCTGAACGTCCAGGAATAGCTGCCAAACACAGGGAGTCAAGACTGAAAGACATACCTTTCCTGAAACTGCCCCTGGCAGCCCACAATCAACCCCTCTCACCCTGGGGCTAAGGCCTTTCCTCTTCCGGGGAACCCTCCTAATACTACTTCCCTAGCCACTCGTCTGGGCTGGAGCAGCCTTCCATTCAAAAACATGCCGAACGTCCAGGAATAGCTGCCAAACACAGGGAGTCAAGACTGAAAGACATACCTTTCCTGAAACCGCCCCTGGCAGCCCACAATCAACCCCTCTCACCCTGGGGCTAAGGCCTTTCCTCTTCCGGGGAACCCTCCTAATACTACTTCCCTAGGCAATGGTCCTGGCTGGAGCAGCCTTTCATTCAAAAACATGCCGAACGTCCAGGAATAGCTGCCAAACACAGGGAGTCAAGACTGAAAGACATACCTTTCCTGAAACCGCCCCTGGCAGCCCACAATCAACCCCTCTCACCCTGGAGCTAAGACCTTTCCTCTTCCGGGCAATCATCCTAATACTACTTCCCTAGGCAATGGTCCTGGCTGGAGCAGCCTTTCATTCAAAAACATGCCGAACGTCCAGGAATAGCTGCCAAACACAGGGAGTCAAAACTGAAAGACATACCTTTCCTGAAACCGCCCCTGGCAGCCCACAATCAACCCCTCTCACCCTGGGGCTAAGGCCTTTCCTCTTCCGGGGAACCCTCCTAATACTACTTCCCAAGCCATAAGTCTGGGCTGGAGCAGCCTTCCATTCAAAAACATGCCGAACGTCCAGGAATAGCTGCCAAACACAGGGAGTCAAGACTGAAACACATACCTTTCCTGAAACCGCCCCTGGCAGCCCACAATCAACCCCTCTCACCCTGGGGCTAAGGCCTTTCCTCTTCCGGGGAACCCTCCTAATACTACTTCCCTACCAACCGTCTGGGCTGGAGCAGCCTTGCATTCAAAAACATGCCGAACGTCCAGGAATAGCTGCCAAACACAGGGAGTCAAGACTGAAAGACATACCTTTCCTGAAACCGCCCCTGGCAGCCCACAATCAACCCCTCTCACCCTGGGGCTAAGGCCTTTCCTCTTCCGCGGAACCCTCCTAATACTACTTCCCTACCAACCGTCTGTGCTGGAGCAGCCTTTCATTCAAAAACATGCCGAACGTCCAGGAATAGCTGCCAAACACAGGGAGTCAAGACTGAAAGACATACCTTTCCTGAAACCGCCCCTGGCAGCCCACAATCAACCCCTCTCACCCTGGGGCTAAGGCCTTTCCTCTTCCGGGGAACCCTCCTAATACTACTTCCCTAGCCAACCAGTCTGGGCTGGAGCAGCCTTCCATTCAAAAACATGCCGAACGTCCAGGAATAGCTGCCAAACACAGGGAGTCAAGACTGAAAGACATACCTTTCCTGAAACCGCCCCTGGCAGCCCACAATCAACCCCTCTCACCCTGGGGCTAAGGCCTTTCCTCTTCCGGGCAATCATCCTAATACTACTTCCCTAGGCAATGGTCCTGGCTGGAGCAGCCTTTCATTCAAAAACATGCCGAACGTCCAGGAATAGCTGCCAATTAAAGGGAGAAAAACTGAAAGACATACCTTTCCTGAAACCGCCCCTGGCAGCCCACAATCAACCCCTCTCACCCTGGGGCTAAGGCCTTTCCTCTTCCGGGGAACCCTCCTAATACTACTTCCCAAGCCATAAGTCTGGGCTGGAGCAGCCTTCCATTCAAAAACATGCCGAACGTCCAGGAATAGCTGCCAAACACAGGGAGTCAAGACTGAAAGACATACCTTTCCTGAAACCGCCCCTGGCAGCCCACAATCAACCCCTCTCACCCTGGGGCTAAGGCCTTTCCTCTTCCGCGGAACCCTCCTAATGCTACTTCCCTACCAACCGTCTGTGCTGGAGCAGCCTTGCATTCAAAAACATGCCGAACGTCCAGGAATAGCTGCCAAACACAGGGAGTCAAGACTGAAAGATATACCTTTCCTGAAACCGCCCCTGGCAGCCCACAATCAACCCCTCTCACCCTGGGGCTAAGGCCTTTCCTCTTCCGCGGAACCCTCCTAATGCTACTTCCCTACCAACCGTCTGTGCTGGAGCAGCCTTTCATTCAAAAACATGCCGAACGTCCAGGAATAGCTGCCAAACACAGGGAGTCAAGACTGAAAGACATACCTTTCCTGAAACCGCCCCTGGCAGCCCACAGTCAACCCCTCTCACCCTGGGGCTAAGGCCTTTCCTCTTGCGGGGCACCCTCCCTAATACTACTTCCCTACCACCCGTCTGTGCTGGAGCAGCCTTCCATTCAAAAACTTGCCGAAAGTCCAGGAATAGCTGCCAAACACAGGGAGTCAAGACTGAAAGGCATACCTTTCCTGAAACCGCCCCTGGCAGCCCACAATCAACCCCTCTCACCCTGGGGCTAAGGCCTTTCCTCTTCCGGGGAACCCTCCTAATACTACTTCCCTACCAACCGTCTGTGCTGGAGCAGCCTTCCATTCAAAAACATGCCGAACGTCCAGGAATAGCTGCCAAACACAGGGAGTCAAGACTGAAAGACATACCTTTCCTGAAACCGCCCCTGGCAGCCCACAATCAACCCCTCTCACCCTGGGGCTAAGGCCTTTCCTCTTCCGGGGAAGCCTCCTATTACAACTTCCCTAGTCAATAGTCTGGGCTGGAGCAGCCTTCCATTCAAAAACATGCCGAACGTCCAGGAATACCTGCAAAACACAGGGAGAAAAACTGAAAGACATACCTTTCCTGAAACTGCCCCTGGCAGCCCACAATCAACCCCTCTCACCCTGGGGCTAAGGCCTTTCCTCTTCCGGGGAACCCTCCTAATACTACTTCCCCAGCCCTTAGTCTGGGCTGGAGCAGCCTTCCATTCAAAAACATGCTGAACGTCCAGGAATAGTTTGCAAACACAGGGAGTCAAGATTGAAACACATACCTTTCCTGAAACTGCCCACTATAGCCGGCAATCAGCCCCTCTCACCCTGGGGCTAAGGCCTTTCCTCTTCCGGGGAAGCCTCCTATTACAACTTCCCTAGTCAATAGTCTGGGCTGGAGCAGCCTTCCATTCAAAAACATGCCGAACGTCCAGGAATAGCTGCCAAACACAGGGAGTCAAGACTGAAAGACATACCTTTCCAGAAAAGGTCCCTGGCAGCCCACAATCAACCCCTCTCACCCTGTGGCTAAGGTCTTTCCTCTTCCGGGGAACCCTCCTAATACTACTTCCCTAGGCACTAGTCTGGGCTGGAGCAGCCTTCCATTCAAAAACATGCCCAAAGTCCAGGAAAAGCTGCCAAACACAGGGAGTCAAGACTGAAAGACATACCTTTCCTGAAACCGTCCCTGGCAGCCCACAATCAACCCCTCTCACCCTGGGGCTAAGGCCTTTCCTCTTCCGGGAAACCCTCCTAATAATACTTCCCTAGGCAATGGTCTGGGCTGGAGCAGCCTTCCATTCAAAAACATGCCGAACGTCCAGGAATACCTGCCAAACACAGGGAGTCAAGACTGAAAGACATACCTTTCCTGAAACCGCCCCTGGCAGCCCACAATCAACCCCTCTCACTCTGGGGCTAAGGCCTTTCCTCTTCCGGGGAACCCTCCTAATACTACTTCCCTACCACCCGTCTGGGCTGGAGAAGCCTTCCATTCAAAAACATGCCGAACGTCCAGCAATAGCTGCCAAACACAGGGAGTCAAGACTGAAAGACATACCTTTCCTGAAACCGCTCCTGGCAGCCCACAATCAACCCCTCTCATCCTGGGGCTAAAGCCTTTCCTCTTCCGGGGAACCCTCCTAATACTACTTCCCTAGCCATTAGTGTGGGCTGGAGAAGCCTTCCATTCAAAAACATGCCGAACGTCCAGCAATAGCTGCCAAACACAGGGAGTCAAGACTGAAAGACATACCTTTCTAAAATCGTTCATGGCAGCCCACAATCAACCCCTCTCACCCTGGGGCTAAGGCCTTTCCTCTTCCGGGGAACCATCCTAATACTACTTCCCTAGCCATTAGTCTGGGCTGGAACAGCCCTCCAATCAAAAAAATGCTGAACGTCCAGTTATAGCTGCCATACACAGGGAGTCAAGACTAAAACACATACCTTTCCTGAAACCGCCCCTGGCAGCCCACAATCAACCCCTCTCACCCTGGGGCTAAGGCCTTTCCTCTTCCGGGGAAGCCTCCTAAGAATACTTCCCCAGCCATTAGTCTGGGCTGGAGCAGCCTTTCATTCAAAAACATGCCGAACGTCCAGGAATAGCTGCCAAATAAAGGGAGAAAAACTGAAAGACATACCTTTCCTGAAACCGCCCCTGGCAGCCCACAATCAACCCCTCTCACCGTGGGGCTAAGGCCTTTCCTCTTCCGGGGAACCCTCCTAATACTACTTCCCTACCAACCGCATGGGCTTGAGCAGCCTTCCATTCAAAAAAATGCTGAACGTCCGGGAATAGCTGCCAAACACAGGGAGTCAAGACTGAAAGACATACCTTTCCTGAAACTGCCCCTGGCAGCCCACAATCAACCCCTCTCACCCTGGGGCTAAGGCCTTTCCTCTTCCGGGGAAGCCTCCTAATACTACTTCCCTACCACCCGTCTGGGCTGGAGCAGCCTTCCATTCAAAAACATGCCGAACGTCCAGGAATAGCTGCCAAACACAGGGAGTCAAGACTGAAAGACATACCTTTCCTGAAACCGCCCCTGGCAGCCCACAATCAACCCCTCTCACCCTGGGGCTAAGGCCTTTCCTCTTCCGGGGAAGCCTCCTATTACAACTTCCCTAGTCAATAGTCTGGGCTGGAGCAGCCTTCCATTCAAAAACATGCCAAACGTCCAGGAATAGCTGCCAAATAAAGGGAGAAAAACTGAGAGACATACCTTTCCTGAAACCGCCCCTGGCAGCCCACAATCAACCCCTCTCACCCTGGGGCTAAGGCTTTTCCTCTTCCGGGGAACCCTACTAATACTACTTCCCCAGCCATTTGTCTGGGCTGGAGAAGCCTTCCATTCAAAAACATGCTGAACGTCCAGGAATAGCTGCCAAACAAAGGGAGAAAAGACTGAAACACATACCTTTCCTGAAACTGCCCATGATAGCCGGCAATCAGCCCCTCTCACCCTGGGGCTAAGGCCTTTCCTCCTCAGGGGAACCATCCTAATACTACTTCCCTACCAACCGCATGGGCTTGAGCAGCCTTCCATTCAAAAACATGCCGAACGTCCAGGAATAGCTGCCAAACACAGGGAGTCAAGAATAAAAGACATACCTTTACTTAAATCATTCATGGCAGCCCACAATCAATCCCTCTCACCCTGTGGCTAAGGCCTTTCCTCTTCCGGGCAATCATCCTAATACTACTTCCCTAGGCAATGCTCCTGGCTGGAGCAGCCTTTCATTCAAAAACATGCCGAACGTCCAGGAATAGCTGCCAAACACAGGGAGTCAAGAATAAAAGACATACCTTTCTAAAATCGTTCATGGCAGCCCACAATCAACCCCTCTCACCCTGGGGCTAAGGCCTTTCCTCTTCCGGGGAACCATCCTAATACTACTTCCCTAGCCATTAGTCTGGGCTGGAACAGCCCTCCAATCAAAAAAATGCTGAACGTCCAGTTATAGCTGCCATACACAGGGAGTCAAGATTGAAACACATACCTTTCCTGAAACCGCCCCTGGCAGCCCACAATCAACCCCTCTCACCCTGGGGCTAAGGCCTTTCCTCTTCCGGGGAAGCCTCCTAATAATACTTCCCCAGCCATTAGTCTGGGCTGGAGCAGCCTTTCATTCAAAAACATGCCGAACGTCCAGGAATAGCTGCCAAATAAAGGGAGAAAAACTGAAAGACATACCTTTCCTGAAACCGCCCCTGGCAGCCCACAATCAACCCCTCTCACCGTGGGGCTAAGGCCTTTCCTCTTCCGGGGAACCATCCTAATACTACTTCCCTACCAACCGCATGGGCTTGAGCAGCCTTCCATTCAAAAACATGCCGAACGTCCAGGAATAGGTGCCAAACACAGGGAGTCAAGACTGAAAGACATACCTTTCCTGAAACTGCCCCTGGCAGCCCACAATCAACCCCTCTCACCCTGGGGCTAAGGCCTTTCCTCTTCCGGGGAAGCCTCCTATTACAACTTCCCTAGTCAATAGTCTGGGCTGGAGCAGCCTTCCATTCAAAAACATGCCAAACGTCCAGGAATAGCTGCCAAATAAAGGGAGAAAAACTGAGAGACATACCTTTCCTGAAACCGCCCCTGGCAGCCCACAATCAACCCCTCTCACCCTGGGGCTAAGGCTTTTCCTCTTCCGGGGAACCCTACTAATACTACTTCCCCAGCCATTTGTCTGGGCTGGAGAAGCCTTCCATTCAAAAACATGCTGAACGTCCAGGAATAGCTGCCAAACAAAGGGAGAAAAGACTGAAACACATACCTTTCCTGAAACTGCCCATGATAGCCGGCAATCAGCCCCTCTCACCCTGGGGCTAAGGCCTTTCCTCCTCAGGGGAACCATCCTAATACTACTTCCCTACCAACCGCATGGGCTTGAGCAGCCTTCCATTCAAAAACATGCCGAACGTCCAGGAATAGCTGCCAAACACAGGGAGTCAAGACTAAAAGACATACCTTTCCTGAAACCGCCCCTGGCAGCCCACAGTCAACCCCTCTCACCCTGGGGCTAAGGCCTTTCCTCTTGCGGGGCACCCTCCCTAATACTACTTCCCTACCAACCGTCTGTGCTGGAGCAGCCTTCCATTCAAAAACATGCCGAACGTCCAGGAATAGCTGCCAAACACAGGGAGTCAAGACTGAAAGATATACCTTTCCTGAAACTGCCCCTGGCAGCCCACAATCAGCCCCTCTCACCCTGGAGCTAAGACCTTTCCTCTTCCGGGCAATCATCCTAATACTACTTCCCTTCGCAATGCTCCTGGCTGGAGCAGCCTTTCATTCAAAAACATGCCGAACGTCCAGGAATAGCTGCCAAAGACAGGGAGTCAAGACTGAAAGACATACCTTTCCTGAAACCGCCCCTGGCAGCCCACAATCAACCCCTCTCACCCTGGGGCTAAGGCCTTTCCTCTTCCGGGCAATCATCCTAATACTACTTCCCTAGGCAATGGTCCTGGCTGGAGCAGCCTTCCATTCAAAAACATGCCGAACATCCAGGAATAGCTGCCAAACACAGGGAGTCAAGACTGAAAGACATACCTTTCCTGAAACCGCCCCTGGCAGCCCACAATCAACCCCTCTCACCCTGGGGCTAAGGCCTTTCCTCTTCCGGGGAACCCTCCTAATACTACTTCCCTAGGCAATGGTCCTGGCTGGAGCAGCCTTCCATTCAAAAACATGCCGAACATCCAGGAATAGCTGCCAAACACAGGGAGTCAAGACTGAAAGACATACCTTTCCTGAAACCGCCCCTGGCAGCCCACAATCAACCCCTCTCACCCTGGGGCTAAGGCCTTTCCTCTTCCGGGGAACCCTCCTAATACTACTTCCCTAGGCAATGGTCTGGGCTGGAGCAGCCTTCCATTCAAAAACATGCCGAACGTCCAGGAATAGCTGCCAAACACAGGGAGTCAAGACTGAAAGACATACCTTTCCTGAAACCGCCCCTGGCAGCCCACAATCAACCCCTCTCACCCTGGGGCTAAGGCCTTTCCTCTTCCGGGCAATCATCCTAATACTACTTCCCTAGGCAATGGTCCTGGCTGGAGCAGCCTTCCATTCAAAAACATGCCGAACGATCAGGAATAGCTGCCAAACACAGGGAGTCAAGACTGAAAGACATACCTTTCCTGAAACCGCCCCTGGCAGCCCACAATCAACCCCTCTCACCCTGGGGCTAAGGCCTTTCCTCTTCCGCGGAACCCTCCTAATACTACTTCCCTAGGCAATGGTCCTGGCTGGAGCAGCATTCCATTCAAAAACATGCCGAACGTCCAGGAATAGCTGCCAAACACAGGGAGTCAAGACTGAAAGACATACCTTTCCTGAAACCGCCCCTGGCAGCCCACAATCAACCCCTCTCACCCTGGGGCTAAGGCCTTTCCTCTTCCGGGGAAGTCTCCTAGTACCACGTCCCTAGGCATTGGTCTGGGCTGGAGCAGCCATTCATTCAAAAACATGCCGAACGTCCAGGAATAGCTGCCAAACACAGGGAGTCAAGACTGAATGACATACCTTTCCTGAAACCGCCCCTGGCAGCCCACAATCAACCCCTCTAACCCTGGGGCTAAGGCCTTTCCTCTTCCGGGGAACCCTCCTAATACTACTTCCCTAGGCACTGGGCTGGGCTGTGGAATCCTTACTTTCCAAAACATGCCGAACGTCCAGGAATAGCTGCCAAACACAGGGAGAAAAGACTGAAAGACATACCTTTCCTGAAACCTCCCCTGGCAGCCCACAATCAACCCCTCTCACCCTGGGGCTAAGGCCTTTCCTCTTCCGGGGAACCCTCCTAATACTACTTCCCCAGCCATTAGTCTGGGCTGGGGCAGCCATTCATTCAAAAACATGCCGAACGTCCAGGAATAGCTGCCAAACACAGGGAGTCAAGACTGAAACACATACCTTTCCTGAAACTGCCCATGATAGACGGCAATCAGCCCCTCTCACCCTGGGGCGAAGGCCTTTCCTCTTCCGGGGAACCCTCCTAATACTACTTCCCTACCACCCGTCTGGGCTTGAGCAGCCTTCCATTCAAAAACATGCCGAACGTCCAGGAATAGCTGCCAAACACAGGGAGTCAAGACTGAAAGACATACCTTTCCTGAAACCGCCCCTGGCAGCCCACAATCAACCCCTCTCACCCTGGGGCTAAGGCCTTTCCTCTTCCGGGGAACCCTCCTAATACTACTTCCCTAGGCAATGGTCCTGGCTGGAGCAGCCTTCCATTCAAAAACATGCCGAATGTCCAGGAATAGCTGCCAAACACATGGAGTCAAGTCTGAAAGACATACCTTTCTGAAACCGCCCCTGGCAGCCCACAATCAACCCCTCTCACCCTGGGGCTAAGGCCTTTCCTCTTCCGGGGAACCCTCCTAATACTACTTCCCTACCACCCGTCTGGGCTGGAGCAGCCTTCCATTCAAAAACATGCCAAACGTCCAGGAATAGCTGCCAAACACAGGGAGTCAAGACTGAAAGACATACCTTTCTGAAACCGCCCCTGGCAGCCCACAATCAACCCCTCTCACCCTGGGGCTAAGGCCTTTCCTCTTCCGGGGAACCCTCCTAATACTACTTCCCTACCACCCGTCTGGGCTGGAGCAGCCTTCCATTCAAAAACATGCCAAACGTCCAGGAATAGCTGCCAAACACAGGGAGTCAAGACTGAAAGACATACCTTTCCTGAAACCGCCCCTGGCAGCCCACAATCAACCCCTCTCACCCTGGGGCTAAGGCCTTTCCTCCTCAGGGGAACCATCCTAATACTACTTCCCTAGCCATTGGTCTGGGCTGCAGCAGCCTTCCATTCAAAAACATGCCGAACGTCCAGGAATAGCTGCCAAACACAGGGAGTCAAGACTGAAAGACATACCTTTCCTGAAACCGCCCCTGGCAGCCCACAATCAACCCCTCTCACCCTGGGGCTAAGGCCTTTCCTCTTCCGGGGAAGTCTCCTAGTACCACGTCCCTAGGCATTGGTCTGGGCTGGAGCAGCCATTCATTCAAAAACATGCCGAACGTCCAGGAATAGTTGCCAAACACAGGGAGTCAAGACTGAATGACATACCTTTCCTGAAACCGCCCCTGGCAGCCCACAATCAACCCCTCTAACCCTGGGGCTAAGGCCTTTCCTCTTCCGGGGAACCCTCCTAATACTACTTCCCTAGGCACTGGGCTGGGCTGTGGAATCCTTACTTTCCAAAACATGCCGAACGTCCAGGAATAGCTGCCAAACACAGGGAGAAAAGACTGAAAGACATACCTTTCCTGAAACCTCCCCTGGCAGCCCACAATCAACCCCTCTCACCCTGGGGCTAAGGCCTTTCCTCTTCCGGGGAACCCTCCTAATACTACTTCCCCAGCCATTAGTCTGGGCTGGGGCAGCCATTCATTCAAAAACATGCCGAACGTCCAGGAATAGCTGCCAAACACAGGGAGTCAAGACTGAAACACATACCTTTCCTGAAACTGCCCATGATAGACGGCAATCAGCCCCTCTCACCCTGGGGCGAAGGCCTTTCCTCTTCCGGGGAACCCTCCTAATACTACTTCCCTACCACCCGTCTGGGCTTGAGCAGCCTTCCATTCAAAAACATGCCGAACGTCCAGGAATAGCTGCCAAACACAGGGAGTCAAGACTGAAACACATACCTTTCCTGAAACTGCCCATGATAGCCGGCAATCAACCCCTCTCACCCTGGGGCTAAGGCCTTTCCTCTTCCGGGGAACCCTCCTAATACTACTTCCCTACCACCCGTCTGGGCTTGAGCAGCCTTCCATTCAAAAACATGCCGAACGTCCAGGAATAGCTGCCAAACACAGGGAGTCAAGACTGAAAGACATACCTTTCCTGAAACCGCCCCTGGCAGCCCACAATCAACCCCTCTCACCCTGGGGCTAAGGCCTTTCCTCTTCCGGGGAACCCTCCTAATACTACTTCCCTAGGCAATGGTCCTGGCTGGAGCAGCCTTCCATTCAAAAACATGCCGAATGTCCAGGAATAGCTGCCAAACACATGGAGTCAAGTCTGAAAGACATACCTTTCTGAAACCGCCCCTGGCAGCCCACAATCAACCCCTCTCACCCTGGGGCTAAGGCCTTTCCTCTTCCGGGGAACCCTCCTAATACTACTTCCCTACCACCCGTCTGGGCTGGAGCAGCCTTCCATTCAAAAACATGCCAAACGTCCAGGAATAGCTGCCAAACACAGGGAGTCAAGACTGAAAGACATACCTTTCCTGAAAACGCCCCTGGCAGCCCACAATCAACCCCTCTCACCCTGGGGCTAAGGCCTTTCCTTTTCCTGGGAAGCCTCCTATTACAACTTCCCTAGGCAATGGTCTGGGCTGGAGCAGCCTTCCATTAAAAACATGCCGAACGTCCAGGAATAGCTGCCAAACACAGGGAGTCAAGACTGAAAGACATACCTTTCCTGAAACCGCCCCTGGCAGCCCACAATCAACCTCTCTCACCCTGGGGCTAAGGCCTTTCCTCTTCCGGGGAAGCCTCTTAATACTACTTCCCTAGCCAGTAGTCTGGGCTGGAGCAGCCTTCCTTTCAAAAACATGCCGAACGTCCAGGAATAGCTGCCAAACACAGGGAGTCAAGACTGAAACACATACCTTTCCTGAAACTGCCCATGATAGCCGGCAATCAGCCCCTCTCACCCTGGGGCTAAGGCCTTTCCTCCTCAGGGGAACCATCCTAATACTACTTCCCTAGCCATTGCTCTGGGCTGCAGCAGCCTTCCATTCAAAAACATGCCGAACGTCCAGGAATAGCTGCCAAACACAGGGAGTCAAGACTGAAAGACCTACCTTTCCTGAAACCGCCCCTGGCAGCCCACAATCAACCCCTCTCACCTGGGGCTAAGACCTTTCCCCTTCCGGGGAAGCCTCCTAATACTACTTCCCTACCACCAGTCTGGGCTGGAGCAGCCTTCCATTCAAAAACATGCCGAACGTCCAGGAATAGCTGCCAAACACAGGGAGTCAAGACTGAAAGACCTACCTTTCCTGAAACCGCCCCTGGCAGCCCACAATCAACCCCTGTCACTTTACTGGGGCTAAGGCCTTTCCACTTCCGGGGAAGCCTCTTAATACTACTTCCCCAGCCACTAGTCTGGGCTGGAGCAGCCTTCCATTCAAAAACATGCCGAACGTCCAGGAATAGCTGCCAAACACAGGGAGTCAAGACTGAAAGACATACCTTTCCTGAAACCGCCCCTGGCAGCACCAACACCTCTTTCTCCAAAAGAGCACCTGAAGTCTCAAGTGGGATGAGCAGGAGTCCCCTGAGCACATTTGCAGCCTTCTGGCCCCTTGGGACATTAGCACCTGCCTGTATGGGTGTTCACTCTCCACCGAGCCCCAACAGAAGGGTGACAGCTTCATATACTTCAAGGGCATTACTCCACAGGTGACAGCTCTGCCTGGGCTGCTAGTTGCATCACCCTGGCCAAAACCAGCATCCGTTTTCAATCAAGCTATTTGGCTATGCTGGAGGGCGGCAGAGGATGACAGCTCATTGCAATGACACCAAATCAGACTAGACTGGGACAGTCAAGGAAGAAGCCAAGTGTCTGCCCTCTCCCCGCGAATCACACACCTGCTGGTGTCCTCACCCAGCCTCAGTGGTAGCACACCACAAGCTATGCCTTTGCATTTCATAGGACAGATAATACATACAAGGACACACGCTGCCCAAATCAAGTGCAGCTATCAAACGAGTGAGCCAGAGGTTTTTATTTAATTGTGGAGTTCCCGTATCATTAAAAAAAAAAAAAAAAAAAAAGAGTCATCCAATGTTCTGAGGCTACCACAAAGCACTTTATAAAGGAAAAACTCCCACAGTTTCTGAAGAAAGATCAGTTTAAGCTGACAGAGGCTCAAAACATACTGTCTCCTGCACTGATTCACACAGTCCTTGCAGGGTAGTACTGAAGCCTATTGAAGTTTTGGGTCCCTCACTACAGGAAGGATGTGAGATGTTGGAGCGCACCCAGAGGAGATTGACAAAGCTGATGAAGGGTCTTGAGCACAAGTTCTATGAGGAACAGTGGCTTTTTAGTCTTGAGAAAAGGAGACTGAGGGGAGACCTTATTGCTCTCTACAACTACCTGCAAGGTGGTTGCAGAGATGTCAGGATTGGTCTCTTCTCTCAGGTGACAAGCAATAGGCCAAGAGGTAGTGGCTTAAAATTGCACGAGGGAAGATTTAGGTTACATATCAGGAAGAATTTCTTTACTGAAAGGGTTGTCAAGCATTGGAATAGGCTGCCCACGGAGGCTGGTAGAGTCACCATCCCTGAAGGTATTTAAAAGGCATGTAGATGAAATCCTTAAGGACATGATCTGGAAGTGGACTAGTCAGGGTTAGGCTATGGCTGGACTCAATGATCTAAAGGGTCTCTTCCAACAGAGGCAATTCTGTGATTCTATGAAGTAGCATGCAGAAAGCTTGTGCTTCAGAGTTGCATTTCAGACCTTAGAGACTGTCAGTCACCATTGAGGGCGGCAGGAAAAACAAAAAATCCAGCCCTGCTAGCAGCCTGCAGCAGAGTGTCTGCATTCGCTTAGCCAAGGTTATCAGATCCATGACAAATACGGGGTTCACTTTCTTATGCTTCCAGACAACCCACAAATCTCAAAGTACCAAACAAACTAAATTGCTATGAAATTAGAGTCCTACAAAGCTACATGCAACAATAAAACCCAGAACAATCTTCATTTCCATGGCATTTTTGTCGTAATTAAAAATATTCAGAGCGCTCTACATAGCATGAAATTACCTCGGCATTTCCGTAACCTAGAGTAGAACCTTGGCATCAGCTCGGGGTGAAGCTCTGGAGCCCCAGGAGGCTGCACATTACACATCAAACAGGCATCTGTAGAGCGGCTCAAGTACACGCCGAACGCCTTGTAACACCAGAGGCAGCTACGAAATGGCTGGAGTGGTCCAACGATTTTGGACAAGACAGCTCTGACATGTTCTGCCAGCTTAGGAAATCCACACAGCACGGGAGGCAGATCAGTAGCACAGAGAACATCAGAACGACATTATGGGGACTTTGACAGGGGCAACGTGTTGACAAGCCTAATAGCTTCAGCTGCAATAATTAAGCGTGGAGCTTTGCACAGGCTGTGCCTGGAAACAGACCCTCTGAAGGAGACTGCTACCTGACATGACCCAAATACCCGTATGGGGCTAGAAACCACAGAAAACAAAGGCACCTTGGTACAGTAGTTATCAGAATCTGAGTGTAACCAGAAGCAACTAATAAAGGGAGATGCTCATGAGATCTGATATGCTTCACATCTTCTAGTCAAAGGAAGTGAAAATGTGGAATTCCCTATCTGAAAGGTGAGAAGCTCTGCGACTGCTTTGTAACAATGGCTTATGCCGTGAGAGCATCGCATTCCTGTAAAAAACATCGACTCAAGTCTACAGAATGGTCTGTAGGAGAGAATGCAGCTTATTCAATGTAAAAGGCTTAAGAACTCAGACCATGGAATTCACAAGGTCCAACTGAAAATAATTCACAGGTGTGGCAAGAACACTTCAGCTTTGTGGCTCACACATTTTCAACCCATCCTGTCTCGGGCAGCCTAACACACCCCCTTCTCCAAGTCTCAGAGATTTGCACCCAGGAATTTCATTCTGGCCCACTTCTAACTCAGGGAGCGTGTTGATCTTGGACAGCTTGAAATTCAGAGGACAGCACGATTTCAGTAGCACACCAAAATGGTTATTAGAAAGGTACAGATACATGCTGGGGTTCAGAATAGCGAGACACAAATTTAAATAAGCCCTGTTGCAAATGCTTGACCGTGAAAGCCCTTGTGAAAGAAAGCACATTAAAAACTCTTCAGTTTCTGTCCCATCACAGAATGAAGCAAGCAATGTTCTAATATCAAGGTGGATTTGAACGCACTGCCATCAAAATAATTACATGTGACGGCAATGAGAAATGGGATCCCATTATATATGGCAACACACTTTATTACAAAAATCTGACTGGGCCAGAAAAAAACCCAACATATTGAGGTCAACTGAAACTCCTGCAAAAGAGGATGAAACTAAAGGCGACAGACAATACCCAGATGAAAACACAGATCTTCAGGGTAATTTTCAGTGCATTCTAAGGCTCGGAGACTTATCTGCAAGATTTCTATCATCCTCACAGCACTGATCCATCCAACCCAACTCAAGGTATCTCACCATTAAGGTGCAATATTGAGTCAAGTAGCATGATAGGAATCAGAAAGGAGAAGCTCATTACTGTGCTGGCAACAAGTTCATTGTTGCAGTGATAGGAAACAAGTGCCTGACTTGTGCAAGACAAAGGCTCAACTGAGCCCACTGAAAGTACCCATTTTCTTCCAAGAGTCTCACAAGCAGAGTTGATATCAAAGAAACCAAAGATAGCTGAGATCTTTTCACTGGAATGGAATTAATAATGTTGGAAAATCATTTTAAGAGAGGAAATCAAATAATAGTGCAAGTGAATTGAAAACGTATTGCTAAGATCACCACCTACGCAGAATACACAGGGGTGGACATTTAAGTTGATGCTTGCTATCAGAAAGTCCTCATCCAAAAACTCATGATCAAGCAGGAGCCTGGCAGACAGCCCAAGGAGTAAGGAAAACCCTCATTTGGTAGCTACATTCAAGTCCTTCAGATTTCAAATGAGGCACGGGTGTTGCAATAGCCTGACACAGCACTGAGCACAGGGCAGAAGCATAGCAGTTCAAGCTCTTGAAATCAGTCACCATCAGCTAACGATGGACTCGGTTTCGCTGCTCCTGCCCACACACAACGAGGCAGGGATCCTACATGTACATCCTAGAAATCCTCTCTTGCCAGCCTGACTGCTTTTCATTAACAGAAACCGATGCATTACCTGAGCACAGGCATACCAATACTGCTGTCTTTTACAGATTTCGTGCTTTCTACCCATTTGTGCCCTCCAGCTTAGCCCTATTTTTATTCCTCGTTCTTTAGGTAAGCTGACCTACTTAAGCACTTAACTCTGCAGCTCCACTGAGTGCCACTTATTAATGTCTGTTAGTGTCAAAACATCCTGCACTTTTCTTTATTTTTCTGGCACTCACACTGTACTTTTAAAGCAAAATAAAATCATCAAATGAGAACAACGTCAGTAACCTGCTATTCTTAGTGGTTTACACACAAATCCGTAAACTATTAGTACAAGCTCCCCAACAACCCTGAAGTATTTGGATCTTAGCATCAGTGCAATCAATTTATTTTAATTTTCAGTTAAAAACCCCGTAAAATTCAAGCACTATCAGATTACACTTAGTCTTCACACACCTTAACCTATGCCAAGCAATATTTTTACTTTCATTTGAGCATGGCAAAGAGCTTCACAATATTAATTAATTAAGCCTTAAAGAAAAAAATCTCTCACCATAACAGGAAAATATTACTATCTCCATTAAACAGATAAGTAAGCTGGAGTCAAACTCTGTTTAATGACTTGTCTGACTCAATGACAAACCTAGGAAGAGAGCCAAGAAGTTCACTTTCCCAATTCCTTCTGCTTTATCGCTGAAAAACATTCTCTGACTCCAGGTAAGCATGCATCAGCTGCCTCAACATGTATTGTTGGTTAGGCTCATAAGCAAAATTCACTACATTTCCCTTTGGTCATACATAAGGAAAGACTCCATCAAGGCATGTCCTAATTAATATAAGGAGATGGTCAATATAGTATGTTGACTTCACAGCTCACATTTGCTGATAGTGAATACCATCTCATTAAATGGAAAGAATTAATTATAACAGTTTATCAATGTCAAATTCTATATTAGAGGCTCCCAAAGCAACAAATGCATCATTGCACCTTGTTTGATCTAATTTTCCTTTGCTGACAAAGTCAAATATGAATGTGCTGAGGTTTATGAACTATAAAGCTTTTCCAAATCCATGCATTATTGTCTGACTGTATTTTGCTAAAGTAAAAATCAATACAAGTGCAGCACATTAAATTAGACTCGCTATAAGCAATGCAGCACGTGTGCAATATCAGCGGTAGCATTCTGAATAAATTAGTGTCTTGCAGCAGAATTAAATTGGTATCAAAGATAACTCTATTGCTTAATATTCTATAGTGAATAAGGAAAACCCTTCAATGAATTTAAGATCCCCCCTGGAATCAGAATGCCATTGGATTCTAACAGCTGATAAAGTATGTTTGTGCAAACTTGGTAAGATTTGAAAAAAAAAAAAAGTATGATCGAATGTCTGTTAATCCCTACTGCTCAGATGAGTCCATGGTTTGGGAGGGACATTCAGAGACGTGCCACCGAGATTAGAGGGATGAGGCAAGGATGCACACTAGACTGCTTGACAGAGATGTACAAAAACGCACCAGTGTACAGATGCACAACCCAGTCACCAAACATGACAAAAATTGACACTGATAGCATACATATTCACTTAGATACAACATCCCCATGGACCTGGTTTGTTGGGAAAAAGAAAACAAAGTATTGAGCATAACCTTCCATGCCACTGAAAACAAGTTTGAAGTCCTCTAATCCTTTATTCACTTATTTCTTAGGATAAGGAGGTAGAAGGATACAGGTGGAAAAATGTTTCAGTTTGGTTCTCCTGAACTTTGTTTTTACTTCTCCTCTGTGCAGAA
This sequence comes from Hypotaenidia okinawae, assembly GCA_027925045.1. Taxonomy (NCBI): domain Eukaryota; kingdom Metazoa; phylum Chordata; class Aves; order Gruiformes; family Rallidae; genus Hypotaenidia; species Hypotaenidia okinawae. The sequence goes on along the minus strand of BSDF01000001.1, from coordinate 70,687,878 downwards.
GCACTGCAGCAGCTTCACAGCAGCACTTGTTGCTGCCACACCTCACCCTCTTTTTTTTTTTCGTTTGTGGTAATCCACATTAGTTCAGCAGGGGACAAAATACAGACTACTCCTGTATGCACAGACACACTCAGCACCCTCTCACTTCATTAATACCTCTTCAGGGTCCAGTTTCATGCTTGACAAATTGCTAATTACCCCGGGGTGCCAACCGGTCTGTATTTGCTACATTTACCTGATGGAGAAAGTCAGGCCAGGGCAAGTGTGTTTGCAGAGCCCCAGAGCTCTACCTCAAGATTAGACAAAAAAAGAGGACAGAAAAAGCACCAGACCCAAGGGAAGGGAAAGGCTACCATTGATTTTATGCATCCACAACATTACATGGGGCTGCAGTGTGCACTAATCAGTAACAATTTTTCCCACAAATACCGTGTTTCCATAAGCCTCAAATTCCAGTTCCTTTATACTCACAACCAAGGAGCTGCTATACAACTAACACTCAACAATTAGAGGGCATAACATCAGAACATAAGCCTAGAGATGAGGCAAAATACAATTTTATTTTTTCTTAACATTTAAATATTCAGTAATTCTGTAAGGGAATCTGGATGCTGAGGAAACACAGAAATAGCTGCCTAAACTGCAAGACTCTGGGTAAGCCTGAAGCTAGCTGGATCTAGGGTTTTGGCTGTGCCCTATCTCTGGTCATTGTCAAATACAACATACCTGAAAAATACTGTTGACATGTATTCCTTCACTGGTGTTTATCAGAGTAAACCTTCCAACAGGCACAAGTGCCCAGTGCATTGAGAGGTTAAGACAGTGCATGTGTGAACACGGATTACTTGTTAAAACTAGACAATAGGGTTGGAAGATGCTCTAAGAGCTTTGTTGCGATTCAGTCTCTTAATACGCTGCTACTTTTGCACAACAGAGTATTTGGATGCAAACGTGTAACAGACACGTAAGTATGCAATCCTGCCCGGCGTTCAGCTTCAAAAAACAAACCAGAGTTCTGGTTTTCTTTACATAATTGAGTAGGACAGTAACGGGAAAGGAAGGGAGGGCTGGGGGGAGGGTGGGAACTTCCTAAATCCTAAAAATCTCTGAGTGTGAAGAGCTCAGAGAACAGCAATACTGTTTTCTCCCAAGCCAATTAAAAATATTATGTGAATTTTTCGAAATATAATTAAATCCCTCTGTACCATCCGCAACCCCTGCCCCGCCGCTTGCCCGCGCCAGGCCGACCTCAGCCCTGCCGGGCCAGGCCCTCCGCCAGGCGGCCGTTGCCGGGCCGCACCGAAAGCGTCAGCAGCTTGGCGTCAAGTTGCCTGAAACACTGCCACTCCGTGGTAAGGGAAAGGGTAACGCCTGTAACTTCCCTGTAAAAGTTCTGCTTTTCCTGTAAAACCTGCTTTCACGGACCATGAGGTTAAAAGGATTACTGGCAAATAAATTAAGATATGTTAACAGAACCACTCCCCCCACCTCCACACACACACACACGAGAGCCACAACTCTCTGCACTGCACTAATGTCGCTGCAAGTGGCTACTGTGGAATTTTAAAGCGAAGCATTACAGAAATGCACAGTACACAAATATGATGTCATTGAACTTACCAAATACACTTTCAAGCGTCTCACTATGCATAAGATCTAAAGGTGAAAGGGCCGTTTTACACTGTTGAGTGCAGGCAAGCAAGGCAGATGTTAAATAGTATTACCCATGTCACTTGTCCTACAGCAAATTTCAAGAAAGGCTGGCAAGCGGCATTCACCAGCTACTCACTGCAGGCAGAAGAGTTACCACGCGTCCCACTGCAGAATCATAGAATGGTCTGGGTTGCAAGGGACCCCCAAGGACCACAAAGTTCATGCCCCCTGCCACAGGCAGGGACATCAACCTCCAGGCCTGGATCTACACAAGGTTGCCCGGTGCCTCATCCAGCCCGGCCTTGAACACCTCCAGGGATGGGGTATCTATCACCTCTGGGCAGCCTGTTCCAGCACCTCACCACTCTCTCTGTAAAGAGCTTCCCCCTAATACCTAACCTAAACCTTCCCTCCTTTAGCTCCAATCCATTCCCCCTTGTCCTGCCATTGACTACCCTTTAAAAAAGTTGGTTCCACTCTTGTTTATATGCTCCCTTCAGGTACTGGAAGGCTGCATCAGATGCATCCATTTGCCTTTTATTTTTCCAGTTATTTATCCTAGGCCCACCAGTTTTTAGTAAAGCTGCAAAGGAGGGTTCAGCTGGAGCAGGCTCTCACGTGGGGCTGGCACCCTGCAAAGTGCACCCAAGCACTGACCCCTTCCAGCTCCTTCACCTCTGGGGCTGCTCCCATACTAACCACCAAGGGCAAGCTTCTCTGTAAGGAAAACCTCATCCACACAGCTGTTCTCAAAATGAGATGTGCCAAAGACAGAATTTTTTGTTTTGTTTTACTGAAATACTGACGAAAATTCTAGCAAACACTTTAAATTTCATAGGAAGCAAAACAAAGCCAACAAAAAAAAACCCACAAGCAAGTAGTTTGTAGGCTGTGAAGACCCCAGTTTCCAAAGCACCCCTGAGTTTTGGAGCTGATATCGCAATAAAATCAATGTCTCTTAAAAAATAAGGAGGTGGTAAGTTTTTGGTTTGGGTTTGTTTTGGGTTTTTTCCTAATTCCTTTTAAGTTCAGACAGTAGTGCCAACTCGTTGGGCCTGATTTAAATACAAGATCATGGTCTAGTTGATTTAGAGAGAACCACTAATTAACTGTTTCTCATCATGACAGCATGCATTATAAGGATGAGGATAAAAATAATTGCTCAGCTTTTTTCAGAAGCAAGTAAATCACATTTCAAAATATCCCCCCTTCCCTTTGGTAATAAATACAGTGGATGTTTTTTCTTCTTGTATAACAACATTCAAAATTGAGCCTCTTAACTCCATGAACACCATTAAGAGTAAAAAGATGGCATTTCCCACAGCAAACATAACTTTACGTTTGTAAAGAACATAAGCATATGCCATCTTGAGGAAAAGCCCAGAATATTCTCACATTTATGTAAGATTGCAAACGTACCATTTACAGAAATGTTTTGCTCTTTTCCTAAGAGTAAGTAATACTGTTTTACTTTCTGAGGTAGTAGAGAAACCATGTTCCTCTTCTCCACAGAGATGTGGAGACCAGCCCCACATACAAGCAGTGGATTTCACGCTGCTTGACATGACAGGTACCAAAGCAAACAGGAAAAGCTGCAGCAGTATGACAATAATTTAACATTCAGGAAATAGGAGAACCAAAGCCACTAAAGAGCCTTTGAAAATGTCTTGCTATTATAAAAGCAAATAAGGAAATATTTGATTACTTAACGGTCTTCATGTTATGTATTTCACCAAAGTACTGCCCATACTTTATACAAAAGGAGAGGTATTAGACTAAGCATAAGTTACCCATAAAGATTATTTATCTTTTTTTACACTGGAAGCTAAAAATATTTTTTTTCCTCTGCAGGCAGAGAGATTTTCTCTGGAAAACAGTTGACATTTTTAACATAGCCTAGTATTTGACCTGCTTAATCTAACCTTATAAGAAAAGAAACAAAATCTCATTTTCAGAGAGAAATGTTGTGTTGCAGCCATAGTAGAGCCACACTACTGAGTTGCTATTGCATTTTATAATGTAAACTACATTTTTTAAAAGCATACTAAATGTGAAAAAGAAATTAGCTCAGTACCATTCTTAGCTACTTTGATATTTCAAATGGCATTTCTGGTCCTCACCCTGCAAGATACATTATCCAGCATAAGTACCATAAAAAACACCAAATAATACCCTTAATACTTCCTGGGTTGAGGCACATAGTCACACAGGACTTACAAAACATTTATAAACCTAGATAAACACTAAGCCAGGGATTTCCTTCTTAATAGCAGACTTAACTCAGTGGTTAATACACATTTCTCCAGAATAAACAAGACAGCAACTCACTAACCTGAGTCAGACTGGCTGGGATGAGCCCATGTGATGAAGCAATGCCATCTTACCTTGCAGCATGGACAGACCATCAGACCCTAGAAGGGCAGGGGCACCTATGGATGAGCTCTTGCCCTCTTATTCTCCTTCCTCTCAGCACAGAGGGAAGTGGCTTTTCTCTGCTCCTTGCAATAAACTCATGAGCATAAGTGGTCTTCTCAGAAAGACCAACCTCAATCTCTCAGGAAAGCAAAGAAGCCAGGCCAGGCCTGTGAATGGCACTTCAGACAAAACACCACTGAGGTATGCACAGGGTGGAGCAGGTGAACCATCAGCTACTGCTGACCCATCCTCTCCCCAGCTGCCCTGCCTCTTGCAGCAGAAGGGAAATCACCCCCTCATCACTTCCAAGGGTCTGAAAAATTAACTGCAATTACTTCAGGTGGGAGGGAGCTGATTAATTACCTGGGGTGTGGGGGCAAAATAGATGCTGTCCTATCAGACTGTGTAGCCAAAGCCTACCCACAGAGAATCAGCATTAAATCAGTGTTCACAGCTTCAATGATTCCTGTTTTCAGCCTGCATCAGCCCTTGGTCATTTTATTATTGCAATGCACTGCTTTCTGTGGGGCAGAGAAAAAAAACACAGCTAGGGAAGAGGATCTCAAGACATCTCAAGTGGTGGGGATGATGAGATCCTCTCTCAGTCCTTCCCAGCAAACAGCAATGCTTTTCCACGCTTCTAAAACACTGAACAATAAGCAGCTTAGGGGCAACCCACAGAAAATGAGGCAATCTGGTGCCTGCAAGCAGCATTAAATGCAGGAAGCCTGAGGCAGGTTGCTTTTGTAAATCTGACAGTGGAAGTTGACAGTGCATCTGATTAACACAGGAGCTTCCACCACCCCCAAGGCCAGCAGCTTCCCCAGCAGTAGAGGCGCTCATTGTTTCTTTTGTCTTCCCTTGACACCCTTTTTAGACCATCTGTAGCCTCTTCCACTTGCTCCACTATGACTCTAGATACTTTGGGTGGGGACTGTCTCCGTGCCCTGTGTTTTGGAAATGGGGCTTTCTCAGGGCACATAGAAGCCCACAATGCAGTGGGGACCACATGGCTCAACCCAGCTAGGTGTCTACAGGAAGCTGTTCCCAGGGCTGATCTTCAATTCGAGGACAGCAGCATACAAAGGATGGACAGCTGTTCCTCTCTCCCAAACACCACAAAGCACAACATGACTTAAAATGGATCCAGACCCACGTCTGTGGAACATGAGCACCCAGAAATCCCAACCATGTCCAGCAATAAATTAGTCTTGCTTGGAAATGTTGTCTCAGTGCAGTTGCAATCAAGATAATAAATCCAAGTGATGTGCAGAAGGGCTGTGCTTTTAGACCACCTGTAGCCCCTTCCACTTCACTGTGAATCTAGATACTTAGAGATACAAGAGTCCAATTAAATCTCTGCTCTGGATTTATCAACTACCATCAACTAAGCCATCTGCAAGCACGCTGATAATAATTCTGCAGCCTGGTCAGCAGAAAAATTGTGACTGTGCAAAGGATCTTGAGCAGATGCTCCTGAGAAAATGAGAAACTACGCAGTGAGCACGTCTGACTTAGCCATGCACTGGCAGGTACCCGTATCTTCCTTCCTTTTTCTTTTTTTAAACTTATTCTGGATGAGACATAAAGCCAAATTCCTAATCACTCACACGGTTACTAAGAATCCCACAGCTCTTCCTTATAAGATTAGGGGTGCTTAATGCACCATCATAGCCAAATTCTAGTCTGTACAATTACGAGCTAACTCTTCAAAAGCTCTTTCCTGCACCAGTTGCATGATATACTTCTTTACTCCCCCTCCTGAAATGGACCAGCTGCCATTAGCAGCTGCTGAGGGTAACCCTCTCCATTCCTTTTAATTGTATTTAGCTGATTGTGGAAGTGGAACATGATGCAAAACGTGCCTCAAAAGGAGAGAGTTGGATCTTTTTGCTAAAACCAGTTGAAATGAGGAGGGATGCACTTGTTTTGAATGCGTTGACTACTATTTCTCTTCAGCATCCAGCACTCCTTCTGGGGAGTGATACGGCTTTCCACTCCCCAGACAAATAGGTTGATGAGAAGCAGATATGAGGAGAATACATCAGAGATTCCTCTTTTTCAGTAATGCTCACAAACCTCAGAGACAAAGCCTCTGGAAAAGGGAGTTCTGAAAGAAGGGCTTACATGGACAGGAGGCAGGACCGGGCTCCAGAGGGTCTGCTGCAGTCATTTGGAGATTTCTGATGCTTGGCACAAGCCATAAATAATGCGACAGCCAACTTACACAGTCCAAGCCAAAAGGTCGCTGCTGTCTGTTCACTATCCATAGTGTCTGCTGCCAGTGTGGAAGCTCAGAGCTCAGGTAATGAAGTTATAATGAAATATCTTCATGCACCATTTTCTGTACATGAAAAACAGCTGATTCCTTAAATACAAATATGGGTGTTATAATCTCTGATGTTACTGCCTATTTCTTCAGCTCACACAGGACAAGAGAGGTCCATGTTTTTGACCTATAAGTGGGTGTAGGGACCATCCCCATGGTGCCCAGCCAGGGTCCAGCTCTGCCCCAGGGCAGGTCCCGGCCCCAGTGAGGCAGATACTCCTCCTCATGGCAACAGGATGCTTCTCTGGAAAAACATGTGGTACAAAAGCACAGGAGGAGTATAAAGTTGTCAGAAGAGCAGGCAAAGCCTGAAATACTTTTACCACACACAGACTCTGTATGTGTTCCTCTTTTTAGCTGGAACATACAGTTGTGCTGCCTCTGTGTACACATAAAAGGAGACAGCAAAAAGTGAAGTGACTGGAAAGGTCACAGTAGATTCAGTTAAAATATTTTGCCCAAAGTACATGTTTTTATCAACCAATGTGATTGACAAATTTGTAATAAATTCATGCAGTTATTTTCCTAAAATAAAATAAATCTGAAATGGTTGAAAATTGTTTTACTACTTCAATTTTCTTTTCAATTGTCATTTATGCTTTGTTTGGAAGAAAGTTTAAACCTGAAGCAACAAGCAATCCAACAAAGATTGCTACAAAGAAGAAACATTTTGATCCCTCTCTTTCTGTCTTTTGGGGATTTTGTCTTATAGAAGTGACAATTTTATTTGCTTTTTGCTCTAGATTGCATAAGCATTTAGTTTCAGAAATTAAATGGGGGTGGGGGGGTGGGGTGGAATTTGCTGTCCTGAATTTCGCTTATACATAGACTTTTAGAAAACACAGCTCTTGTTGCCAGGCAGAACTATCCCTAGCACTCCTTACCATACAACTACTTTCCTAACAGCTTGGAATTTAACCTCATTTTCTCAAAAAAATTATAACGGGGATGAGAAAGAAAATATAGCCTTATTTTAAAACATATACCGCAGCCTTCCTATCTGGTGCTCTACAAAATCACATTCTCAGAACAAAAATCCCAAGTCTTCCAACATTTCAGAACGCAACATCACTTATTTATTGGTACCCTGTATTTCATCCAAAGACTGTAACAGCTGACCTCTACCTTATTCTGAAATTGGCACTTTTTGGTTCTCAATATTTCGTTTTCAAAACTGGTGAGTGCTGCTGTTACCAGAATATATGCCTGGTGCTGTGTCACCCCTGGAAAAAAAAAAACTTGATGAACCTGGGTGCATGTGTACCCACGGGACTGCATCCAAAGGCTCTTCTGGGGCAGGTTTAGTAGTCTGAGCACCATATGTCCAAAAAAAATGGCTGGGCTGAATCTGGAGTCACATCAGAAATCCACACGGGCTGGTGTCTCTGCTAGCTTGGGTATCTCTGTCCAGCTCAGCGGGTAGGTATGCCTGGGGTTAGCGAGCCCTCCCTCGGGTGGTAGGACTGTGAGGTGCGGATGTTCATCCAGAGGAATAACGCTGTGGGTCCGTATTGATCTCTGCCTGCAACAAATAAAGGGGAACGTGGAACTTGAATTACAAGGCACAAAGGCCCATTTAACATGCCACAGCCTATCTGCTGGCAAAACCGTGCTGGTGCAAAGCACTTCCCTGCGTAAAGCAAATGGAATTTAACCTCCCTTCATTTGCTGTTGCTTTGGATTTCACAGAAATCCTTTATGAAAATGGAAGACATCGAGGACAAAACTCTATTACACGAAGAATTCCTGCTGGGGAAATCCTCCAAATACAATGGATTTCTCTGAAGCATTCTGAAGCATCAGGGAGATCCCGGAAAGGTTTTATAATTCTGTTTTGATTCCACTGGCTCCTGTAAACAATGCATTTCCTGTATACTTGACACTTGTCACTAAAGAATCCCAATTCTTCCTGAGTTTGCATTACAATTAATCCTCTTTTAAGCAAATCACTACAGGCCAGATGTCCTCATCAAGGCTTAAAAACATTAAAATGCGCCTTACCCTTCCTTCTCTTTTATGATATGCATTCATTTTGACAGGACTGGGGATTTGTGGCCAACAGAGGTTTACATATCACAATTCACAGGATGCAGCGGACATGAAACTCTGAAGCAGAGGCTGAAGCAACAGCATGGCCCCATTTGCTTCTCCTCAGCCTATGATGGTGTAACAAGGTTTTGCACCTTACCAAGCACAAGCACAACCACGGCCTTACGAGAAGGAAGGGAGAGAGAAATGAACAGAGTTAAGAAATTCCAGGAGCATAATTACAAAAAAAAGCCCCTGTAGCCTAATAGGAACATGCCAATGTACACCTGCAAATCACGATGCCACTAACATCAGTTTGATGTCTTCTTCTGCAACTAGGCAAATTCCACAAAGAATCTCAAGACACAAACACCATGACTGTGAAACAAACCAGAGAGCATAGAAAAAGGAAGATTAAATAATTCTGAGGCCCTCAAATATCTTAGTGGAAAGTTTTTTAGTTCATTCTTATTTTGCCCCACACCTTTACATTCCAGAACAAACACATCAAGTATGTTTTTTCACAGTACATTGCAATGGATAGTTTAAGCAGCAGTAATTTCAGTTAGTGTAACCTAAACCTCTGTGTTCTATGAACAATAATGTGTTGGAAAAAACCCTCCAAGCTTCTGAAGGTGGAGAAACCCAGCATTACATTTGGATTAAAACAGAGTTTTGGAAGTCTAATTAATCTCTTTGTGTGCAACAGACACACCTTTCCCATCCCCATCTGCATGTAAAGGAACAGAAAAAAAAGTCGACTCCTATTTCATATTTCTTAAATCCATATTGCATATTTGCTACACCCCACCCCCACTCCCAATTATCCATTTCCTTCAAAAATATTTTTTCACAGCTGGAAGAGGCACAGAAATTAATCTTTGAAAAGGTCTACAAGAGAAGAAGAATTCCTCACGCTCAGTTTTCAAAGTGTAAATATAAGGTTTCGGAGGTTGGTTCTTCATCACATTCACAATACAGGACTATGAGAGATAATACAACAACAGTACCAATAACATTAATAATAACAATTTGCAAGTATGCTTTGCTCTTTCACCCATAAATTATAAAAGACTTTACGGTCACCCACTAAGCTTGGAATAACAGTATCTGGGTGAGGATCAAATTATATTGCTTTCTATTCTTTGTTATCATCAGCTCAAGAAGAAATGAAAGACAGTTTAAATGGGATGAGAGGGCAGATAAAAGAAAGGAAGAATTATGTGACATCCCACCTATCAAGTATAATTTTCTCTGTGAGGAGCAAACCTGGTGCTCCCCAAAGCAGTGGGAGCTAATGCTGGTGCAACCAGTGCAGCTTCCACCCTTTGCATTACAGTTTTCTCTAATCCAGCTGGTCATAAACATCATTGGCCCAGAAAGGGAACCAGGAGTTGGACAAACCAGACGAGGATGGATACGAGGGGTAGTTGGAGACATGAGAACACCCCCTCTTCTACTCCTCCTTCAACTGCACAGCAGGTGCCTTATTACATATAGGGCAGAACATGACAAGATTCTACTTTTTTTTTTTTTTCCAGAAAAGCAAGGCATACATGATATTTCAGACCTGTTTTTATTGTGCTCACCAACAGAGGTGGCATTGGCCACCTTTCCACCTTACCTTTTCTCACAGCAGCAGCTCTCCTACTGCAGCTGACCCCTCTGCATCCAGGCAACACACTCTGCATGCTTTCCATCTGCTTCCTTTGCTCATTCCAGAAGAAAAACCTGGTAAATAAAACCCTTGCCAAGCAGTAAGGGGGTTTATGCCATATTCCAGACCTTCAGCTGAAAGAAGTCAGCACAGACTCAGTGAAATCAACGCGTTACATGTATCTATCAATTTCTCTGAATTGAAGAAAGGCAGCCTTCTGAAAAGTAGCGGGATACTACTATACATTGCATCTTTGACAACAATCCTCTCTAGTGACCCCAGTTAACTGCAGTGCACTTGCATAGATGGAACACAAGCTAATTCAATGCTGCTCAATTTTTTGCATTTGGAATGTTTAAATGCATCATCATCTTTTTACTTTGGCTTCTTTGTAGGCATGAACATATACATAACAGGCCTAATACTTATTTAGATATAAATATGTATATGTAGTGTTTGCATACCAGTGGAGCATTTTCTTTTGTCTTGTAATGAAGGCATAGAAATTACATATGTACTACAATCACAATGTATGATGAGTAATGAAGCAGAAATGTTTATTTAAAATCTACATTTAAACATGGTACCATTGAATAAGCAGATATATCAGCTAAAATCACCCTTTCCTGGGGTCCACCTTGAATACGATTTTTAACCATGGCCAGTGGCTGCACTCCACCAGAGACCTGTCAATAACCGTCGAAGTCTCTGCTGGTGTAATTGAAATTCCCTGTGGGTAAAATCTGTGGAAGGTCAAAGATGCTACCGAGAACGTGACACCGCAGAAGGGAGAGGCCTGTGACTCCAAACACTCTGTTAAGTTTATGCCGATCCCCCATACTATTACCTGACCTAAGGGGGGAACCAAAGAGGAGAGGCTCCCCGCTCCGACATCGGTGAACCCGGTGTTTCACATTAGGAGAAGTGTTTTAATTACCAGTGTCTATCAACAGCGTCGCAGGCTGTGCTCGATGACCAGAACGGCGTGTTTGTGAGGGGCAGGTGCCCTGCCCGGAGGCTCGCCGTGCCCCCGCCATACAGGCCTCACGCCCGGCCGGGCAGCGCCGCGGAGGCCCCGGCTCCTCACCGCCGCGGCCCGCAGGTGGCAATGTCGGATCGGCTTTTCGGGCTTCCCTCGCACGTCGAGGCTTGAGGATGTAACGCGCCTCCCCTCGCTCCTCTTTTCCATTGCTTTGACCGCTCCTTGTTTATTTTTACCCCACACCGGGCACCCACTGTAAGGCACATGGCAGTGCGGAGCTTGCTCTCGATTTGCTAATATTTGTGCCTTTTCTATCTCCTTTTCCCTCACTCACGGGCTGGCCTCAACGTGTTTTCCAGAGTGATGAAATTTTTGGAGTACGGAAGAATTAGGATTCCCAGTTTTCCCTGCTTGCTGCTTTCTGTGGCTTGTACTTGGCTGGCCTTGACAGGCTCAAAGGAGATGCAAATTACTGCTCCAGGCTCAATATATGCCAGACTCCTTCAGGCCAAAGATTTATTCCAGAAGCCTCTACACTTTGAGTACTGCTACAAACAAGACAGAGTATTTATAATTTCTTTCTTCCTTTTTTTTTTTTTTTTTGTTTTGTTTGTTTGTTCTTCACAGATGTGAAGCTGGAGGATTTTAAGTTCCCCTAGATCTCATTAGCAACCCACAATGTGGCATTGATCCCTGTTGAACTGCATACAGGTTTAGCCTTCTATACAATCATGCCAATCAAAGGTACAGAAATGAAATGACAAATGCAGAAGCAGGGCTGCGGTGTCTGTCTGCACACTTAATCACACCCTACCTACTGATCACCACCCAGGGAGCCCAGACCCTCTTGTCCCCACAGGCTGGGGCAGAAGAAGCACCAAAGTTAGGATAGCCGAGGTACTGCTTTCTTCTCCCTCCAAACCGCAAAAAAAGATAGTTGAAAGGGTAAATTGGAATTGCATCTGCCTTTTGGTGGCTCAGTGCTCTGGTGTGGCAGGGGTGGGCACTGCAGTAAAGTGGCACCTGCACTGGACTATGTGAGCCTGTGGCTCAAAGGGATAGAAAGGCAGGTGTGGGTACCATGGCCATGCCCATGGCTATGATCTAATTGCTAGGGTGGTATGGGTGGTGGACAGGCAGCACTTCTGCCCCTGAAAATCTTTAGGTGGGACTCTAAGGACAGCAGCAATGGATTCTGGCAACATATTATAATGAGGAGCATAGAGATGGGAAGTGGAAAGGAGCCTCTGCTCAGCTATAAAACCTCCATTGGAAGCCACAAGGATCAAACACCTTGTGAGACTCCTGTTACTTGGCTAGATCAGAGAAGGAAATTTCTACTTTCTTCAGTGGAAACACTGGAGAGAAACTGCCTGTGATTAACTCCCACAGCGAGAGAAAGATTATTTTAAAATCTCTTAAACCCTTTTAAAATTCTCTTAAACCTAATATTACATGAGCAGCAAAGAACATCAGCTTACAAATACTGCTCAGTTAACATGCCTGTGCTGTGGGACTGGTAAGAGGATACAGCACATCTCTTGCATTTTGGTTACTTCCAATCTGTTTCCAACTGTCTGAAAGATACTATTTCTTGATATCTTCCAGTGGCTTACCAGCTTATCCCTGTATGGTTCACATCCAGATCCAAATGCGGGTGTGTGTGAAATTCACAGTTTCCATCAAAGCTTTCAAAGCTTTCGAGGAACAGAAATATGCCCCAGAAGGTGCTGGCAGTTGGGAAGGGAATAGATATTCACTTCCAAATGTATGTATTGAATTTAAGAACCTTGTTACAGTAGGGGATCCTTCTGTTGCCAATCGAGAGAACCAGCATTTTTTGAGGAAATTCAGATGTTACATTTTCTACAAGGACTGTATCAGGGCTGCTCTTGCTCCTAATTCGGGCATCTGAGGTGGCAGGGATTCCTGCTTCCTCAATTCTTGATACCCTGTTTTCATAGAAAAGCAATCATATAGCTTCTGTGCTGGTTTGGTGGTTGTTCGGGTGGAGTTTTTTACATTAACTTGCATGAGCTTGGGAAAAGCAGTACAGAAGCACTAATAACTACACTAGTAAGCACAGACTGTGCTTCTTCCGGATGCACCACAGATCACAGGTCAGAAAAGAAAAATAAAATCATAATGCAGCTTATTTCAGATATGGAAATTATACACTGTGACTATTGCTATCCCAGAGGGAGAATGTGCCAACATTTGAACTTTTGTTTCATACACTCTGTTAGCAGCAGGACTGTGATCAGAAAAAAAAAACAACCCAAAAACTTAACAGTAATCCCACCCTCAGAAATCCTCTGGAGAACTTACTGCTGAGAAACTCCATCCTGCGGGCTGCCAGAAGCTCTAATCAGCTAATATATCAAAGCTCTAGTGTAGCCTGTCTACTCCCCCGATCTCAGCAAGAGATAAAAATAATTCTCATGGGTCAAACTACAAAATGTAAGAATAAGCAAGAAAATATGCATTACTACACTCTGCAAGACTGTGAATGGATGATGGCGATCAAGACAATGCTTTGATGCTGCATCCAATACATTTTTACATATATTTCAAGCTCTCTGTTTCTTGAATTCGGCACCAGCACAGTAAGCCAGAGGTGAATGAAAGCATGTTGCTTGCTTCCACACTTTATGCCAGGCAGACGTGCTCACATTTTTTGCCTTTCTTGGGATTCAAACAGGTTAAAAGGTCACTGTAACAAAGCAGTTAATAGAGCGAAATGGGAAGCTAGATTTTGAGAGTCAGGAGACATTTCTTCCTCTTTCCATTACAAGCTTTTAAAAGGTCACACAGTACCAGCCAAAGAGGCACTACTGGCATCAGGCTTAAGGAGTGCATGTGACCGTGGTTCTACAGCTCCTTCTCGTTGGTTTTATGCAGCTTCTCAGATGTGGCAGTGGATTATACCCCTAATCACACTTTCATCTTCATCACTCCGTCTGAATTAACTTCCTGAAAATACCAAGTTATTCCACTTACAGCAGAAAGAAGCAAAACAGGATTGCTCCCTGAAACAACACCTTTCTTCCTAGTGTCTTGTGCAGAATGAACAGCAATTTCAAACCTAAGCACCCAAGAGGCAACCAATTTTCCACTTACTGCAGAGTATATGATTAATCCCAGTTTGCCTGAAGCCATCAAAGTACTGGGAGACAGCCACTTCTGGAGCATTTGTACCCAAGTATCTGCTTGAGTATCCTCTCCCATCCTGAGCAAGCAACAAGTAAAAGCTGTAGGTCAGTCTATATGAATCCTTCAGTCTTGATAGGCACTATTAAAAACCTGATGGATTTTCCAATAATTCTTTAGGAATGCTGCTAATAATACAGGCTGTGATTTTTTAATTATTTCATTTTATGCTATTTTTCTACCAGCTGCAGAATTTCCTGGCTGCAGGTGTTTGCATCAAGAAAGCAAGTTGGACTCCGATGCTTTTACACTGTAAACATGACTTTACTAAACCAGCAGCCAGCCCTACAAGTTTCAGTGGGCTACTTCTAGAAAATATTATATCACTCAATTGAGCTAAAGCAACCCCAGAATATCCTGTGTGAGCAAGTGGGACTGCAGGGGGCTATAGGTCAGTAACCTTGGATGTATTTTACATAACAGATCAAATAGCTGTAAATTATCCCCGAGGTGGGCAAGATTAAGTCAGATAAGAGCAGCAGCTGTGGTCATGCAGAGCTTCAAGACTCTGTTCCAAGTCTGGGCTTTTTGGGAGCCAGTGATTAAACACTGGGAAAAAATGTGAAATGTTTCAGATAATTAGAACCATTTCTTCAGTGGGAAAGGGCATGAACTGCATTTTCTTAAGGAAAAGCAAATGTAGAAGGACGACTACCAGCTTGGTGTGACTCCAAAAGCACATCTTCCCTATTAAGGTTAGATGATTCCCATGTGGGGTAGTAGACAAAAAGACTCTTGTTGGTTGCTTGCTATCTATGCTTATTTACCACATATAATGAAGTGTGGCATAAATGAAGTGGTACGGGGCAGAAACGTTCTTAGTAGGTATCTGGGTGGTCAAAGTCTTGGGGGGGCTTGCAGGAAAAGTTAACTCTGGAGCAACTTTTGCTCTGCATAATGAGAGCCTAAACAGCTGGAGGTCTATCTGAAATCTGGATGTAGCACTCCAGCAGTTTGAGGACCATCTGCTGTTACTTTCATTCATGTCGTCCTCTTAATCATCTTAATGACTAGCCAGTATATCATCCAGTGGAAATGCTAAAATACCATAAGCCATAGATTCTAAATCAGAAATTCCTGCACTGCATCAATAATTTATATTTAGTTTATAGCAGTGCTTTTAGAAACCTCTTTTTAGAAAGATGTCCAGTTTAGATTAAGACATAATGAGGCAGTCTCTTTAAATAATTCTAATATTATTTCAAATCTCTGTCCAAATACGAATGAAACTGAACATGAACACTTCTGGAGCACCAAGGAATTTTAGTCACCTTCTTTACGCCCTCTTTCTCTTCCTCTACATGTGCTCATAACTAGAGACAGCTCAGATTAAATCTAGATTTAAACTCTATGTCTGGATCTGAATATTCCATCTCAAATGGTACAAACCACAGTCCCAGATCCAAACATCCAAGTAAAAAAAAAAAATAAAAAAAATTAAAATTGGAAACTAATGCAAATCCCAGAAAGCTAGAGGAGTTCTAAACCAGCTTGTCATGAGCCAGCAAATGTGAGCTCAAATTTGAAGCTGAACTCTGACCCATATATGAGCATTGGATTCCTGGGTTATTTGCACAAATCGGTCCTTATAAAGTAAAATTTTATCATGTTTGCTTGGAAAGCAGCATGCAGAATCCAAAAACACAGCAGTCTTCTGCAAGGCATGAAAACACTGAAAGCCCAGCCCTGGGAGGAGGCAGTGTGGTCACTCTCCAGCCCCAGAGCCAGCCCCTGCCAGCCTGCCTGCCCCAGGGCTGGGAGGGACAACAGGTCTGGTCCAGTCACTGAAACACAACTTGGCCTTAGAGAGGTGAGACCACAGGCAGACCCAGCCACCCACCTGCAAATCTAGGCTCCTCCAAATCACTGTACTCCCTGTCACCCCTGAGATAGGCTGTCTGGCTTCAGGCTGGCTTTGGGTGCTCTGGTCTGTTCCCCCCCAGACACTTAGCATTGAACGGCCTTTCCTAACCTAGATGGGGTGCCAAGCAGTTGTCCACAATCTATTTCCATCTCCACTGACAGTACCACAGGCATACTTGCTTTATGAAAAAGAAGTGCACCATTCAGAAGCTGCCTTTTTCCCTCACAGCCAAAATAACTGCCTCTTGTCTACTTGAAAAGTAACTGACCATGGAACAATCATATTTTAAATGGTTCAATAATGATTTCAGCTCAAGGAATGGCAGTGTGCAAGGAAATAGGTATGATACAGCTTGCATCAGTATGCTGATGGAAAATAATTAGGACAACATGCACCATTTATATACATACACTGTTAAGTTGATTGTGCATCCTCAAAACTATGAAAACAGAAGCATAACTAGAAGAACAGCAGAGGTATTTATTTGAGGAGAAAGCCAAGCAGTAACCTCTATATCCAGAGAGCAGATGTAGAGGCATTCTCATGTGCTTCAATTCTGGTTCTAACTTCTGACCTGACAAAGTTTGAGGGGAAAAAAAAGACATTTTGCCACCAAAAAATGTTTTCAGTTCTCAAGAACATTGTGTTGCTTCAAAACCTGTTTAGAAGAGGTTGAAATCGTTTAAATAATAGTAAAGCTATTTTCTCTCAGCAGGCTTTGCTACAACTTCCTACTAATCCTCACTTCACTTCAGCAACCCATTGTAACCCTCGCAGCCAGCACCTTCTATTGCTCTAGCAGGTTCAGCTCGTTGCCAGTCTTTATCACTTGACCAAGGTAATCTCTTTGTGGGTTCAGTCCTGCAAATTATTGATATTCTGGCCCTAGTCTATAAAGCACTTGTGCAGACAGTGAAATGGGCTTTAGTGAAACTGCTGACAGAGTTAGAGTTAAGACTTGAGTACTGTTTTGGATCCAGGCCAGAGCAGGTTTTTCTTTGCAGGATTAAATCCTAAATCTTGCCCCAGAAGTGATTCAGTTCCAGTTCTTTACCCATTGTTTTGTTCTCTGAATTTCTTCATTTGCTTTTATCTTTTGGATTAAAATCAAGGCCTAAGGCCTGATTCACTCATATAGTGTTGCTCTTTTACATGAGCGTAATAACTTCAATGAAGTGTCTTAAATCAAATCTGGGAAAATGATTATCTGGGTGAATGGATGTGTTTATGCACTGCTGATTTCAGACAGCTGGTCACTAGGGAAAAAAAAAAGTCTTTCCCATTGTAGATCTTGCTGTACAGTTGCATAAAACTACATCAAAGTATAATTTTTCTCCTTTTTGTGATAAGAGAGGAAAAAGAGCACAGGTCCTTTGGCAAAAAAGTAAGCACAGGCTCTTCCTGAGAAAAAACATAAACCAAGAGCACTTAAACAAAAAAAGGGCAGAAGGGATTACAATCCATTAATATATTCCAACAAGCTTTAGAGCTCTGCATGATTATGGGAGATTATAAACTTTTAGATGTAACAATTATTTAAAAAGTGTAAATTCACAATATTTTTGACAAAAATCACTGGGGTGGATATATGTGATATACTGGAGAATAAATTCTTATCCAAGTGTGAGGTGTTGGGAAATTATGTTTTGCTTTACTCTAGGTGAATTCAAAACATATCAAAGTCAGCCTTTTGCATTGCTCTAGTCTTCAACTTCCATGCAACTTTACCGTGTTTTCTCAGTCTGAAATTATTTGACAAAGTTTTCTGAGTACTATCTTACAATTTCCACAGGCTACTATACTTGATATCATCTTACTTCACATTGATGGGCAAAATCTGCTCTCTCCCTGCCTCCTCAAAAGGATGCAGAACAAGAGAAGCCATTTTTTGACTTCCATGGAGTTTCTCTCCATAGGTCTGACAATAGCTGAGTCTGAACTTGATCGTGTGAGTGGATTTGCAGCTCACAGCAATTTTTGCAGTTAAATAGAGCAGTAGAATGTAATCATATCTCATTGCAAAGCCGGTCAAATCTTGCCTCAGACAGGCTGTGTAATAGAAAAACTACATAAGAAGCAAAGCAAATCCTTTCAGAGTCACTCATGATTTAGGGAAAGTGCATCATCTGGCAAAACCTCCATTCTTTATTTATCAGCTGAAATACATCTTGCCTAATCTAGTAAGCAACAAAACCAGCTCAAGTTAACTGTAAGACAAATGATTCTAAGCAGATTGTTGCTACTTTCATCTCAATAACAACACTAGAATTTTAAATATTTGGTATTTTCACTATAAATACAAGTTGCTTCTAATGTAGTAAATAATTCATTAATCCTGCTTTTGCTTTAATATGTTGGGCATGTTGTTTCTCTTTTTCAAAGGATTATTACTCGACTATCCTACAAAAAAAACAGGTGCTTATTGGGCAAGTGCATCCAGGCACATCTTTCTGGGAGCAAAGAATGCTTCTGGCTAAAGTCAATATAATTAAGGATTTTCACATATCATCCACTCAAAAAAATAAAACAAACCCAAACCTGCTTTGGTGGAAGTTAATGATAGGATGCATGCTACTTCTTTGTTGTGAATACCAATATAATACTGTGTATATTCTTCCCTCAGGGTGTGATTTAACAAAAACATGCACAGTGGCACAACCTTCAGCAAGAAAAGCAAGCAGAGGTGGCCATGGAATCAGGGTACCTTAAGAGTCAGTGAAATATGTTGAGCGCACCTCATTGCAGATCAGGGGTGTCCTCATTAATCGTGTGGGTTACACTGTCAGCACAAGTCCCCAGCTTCTGGAACAAGGAGGCTACAGCCTGAAGACAGAGAAGCTGCCTGGTAGTGACGTTTGCAGTCATTTGCCAAGATATTAGAAGAAGATATGCCCCGTGTGGCTGCCAGATGTCTCCCAGCTGCCTTTTTGTGGAAGTGAGGCAGCCTGCGACTGGTGGTTCATGCTGGAGTCTCGCCTTGACTGGAGTCAAAATACAGCTGGACAAGCACTCCGCCTGGAAGCCTAAAACTGTTCTCAGGTTCTGGAGCCTGGGTGCAGCGTAAGTTAAGCAGAAAGTAGAGAATGGATCCAAAAAGGCGTTTAGAAGTCTGAATGCCTATTCGTGTTCTTTTAAGAACTGTAATTAAATATGTAATTGTCTTCATGTCCCTTCCTACAGGTAATGTTGCAGAACATCACTGTGGTGCCTTTTACCAGCTGCAGCTCCTACAAAAGAAAGCTGCTGCCATTCATAGCAGCTGGAGTTCCCAAATTGATTTAAATTGCCTCTCTGTTTAGAAATTATTGCATTATTACAGCCTTTCTTGTACAGATTTAGATCAAGTATGTATTTTGTGTGCTGTTTAAATACATTCTATATCCCCCCAAAAATACAAAAGTACTCACACAATATGGAATGCCAGAATTAATCTACCAAATCCTTCCTAATTCAGCTTCACTGGGTGTATACTCAGTGATATATTTCTTAATTATATGATGCAAGCCATTATTTTCCCCTTGGAATCCAGCCTTCTCCACCAAGCCTCACCCTGAAGGACTTTGCCATTGTTGCAGATAATCCACCTAACTAGCGCATTCCTCCCAATAACATGTTCCTGAAGCCATTAAGACTAATTAATACTAAAAGTACCCAGCGAAACATGCCTACTGGCAAAGATCACTGCTTCAGGACTAGGTTTTGTTGTCCCTGCAAAGGTGTCTGACACCAACTGTCAGGCACCACTAAGGAGCAGTGTGGCCACAAAACCAAGGACAAAATTCAGCCCATCTCAAGAGTGTTTGAACACCTTCCCTTTCCTACCTGGGATGAGAAGGTACAGTGGGATCCCCTCCTTTATTTTTGCCCCTTTTACAAGCTGCACAAGAGACCACGGGGGCCAGGGGCAACTGCTTTCCCCAGCACGTTTGTTTGCATGGGACTTGGAGCTTGTCCAGGGAAAAAAAATCTGCATGCAGTAAGAACGATAGAAAAGTTTGGGTTGGAAGGGGCCTTTGAAGGTCATCTGGTCCAACCCCCTTGCAATGAGTAGGGCCATCTTCAAGGAGATCAGGTTCCTCAGAGAACTCCTAGGCCCATGCAAAAATCCCATAGTGAGAAAAACACTATGAGCAGACACTCACCAGTATGACATAAAGAAAGGTTAGAAACGTGGTGAGCTATGAAGCCACAGAACTAGAAGTGCCACCGAAAACACCTTTTGGCATTTGTCACTGGAGAAGCAATTTCCAGGATATTTCTGCAATGTCTCTGAATCTGGTTATACAGGGAAAATAATTCATTTTCATTTAAGGAAAAAATGACTTTAAGATATATTTTAAAAGAGTGAAGAAGGGACATTGTCCATGTCTTCCTACAACACTGATGGAACACATGCACAGAACTGTTGGACCTTTGGAACACAGAACTTGCCAGATAATAAGACATATGCAGCCCTTGGTCAAGCCGTAACCTTTCAGAGACATCAACAGTTTCTTTTAAAAGTTGAGATTTTTCATAGAGAAAAATATGGAGTAGGTTCCTGAAGTTGATTTTACTTTGTAAAACTTAAAACAAGAAATATTGGAGAGCTAATTTATGTCACTGAATAAAATTGCTTTCCATTTTTATTCCACTTAGGCATGACGTACTTTTAGAGAAGGATTATAGTTATAAATTTATCAGCCATTCTTCTTTAATTTAGCTCTCAATCAACTCGCTTTCAAACTTCAACGTGTATAAAGTCTATTTTTGGAATAGTATTAAAAATACTTTGAAATAATGCACTTACATTCAGTCACTGGAAGTGTCTCCCTGTTATCATTTTGTCCATGAAGAATTTCAAAACTGCAACAGACAATCCTTTATGTAATGTACAAAAGTGTATTGGTTTTGTATATGGAAAACTTTTCACATTTTCCAACAGTTCAACACTGCCATCCAGGTCTTCAGAATAACCAAGAGGACAATGAATTAGTCCATTTTCAACAGTGGAGACATGGACAAATTTGGACACTTTTCGATACTTTACCTGTTTTGAAGAATCAGTGAGCAAAAATTACCCCAAGTCCTTTCGAAATACCTAATAATTGGGGTTTTTTTTAAAATGAAATAAGAACTGGCATATTAGAAAGACAAGAAGCCCCACATGATTAGATCAAACATTTTAGCTGTAAGTGAAAAGCAAAGCTTTTATTTGATAGTTTTTGTGAATGGAGAATACTCCAGCCCACTCTGTTTCTATCACAAATATGCTCCTGGATGTGGTCATTTACATCTCTTAAAGACAGGGAAAAAAAAAGGGTGTGGGTGTGTGAGCCTTTTATCCTAAGAATCTCTGCTGCAATTTTTTTTATTATTTACTTCATTTATAAGCTATTGAGCATCTTAAGAGTCCATCATTAGCAATTGGTGGAATTTTTTCCTATATGTAAACAAAATAAGACTTACAGCAATTAGTTCTATCTTTATAAATCTATGAAAAATATGTTTTCTACTCAGGCCAGAAAGTGTGACCTCTTTTTTATTATGATTATTGTATATTAATATATAACCCACCTCACTGTCCACTCATCTATCCCATGCTTTCTCAGCTTTGCTATCAGGATGTCATGGGAGACAGTATCAAAAGCCTTGATGAAGTCAAGGTAGATGACATCCACTGCTCTCCCTCCATCTACCCAGCCTGTCATGAGATCATAGAAGGCTATGAGATTGGTCGAGCACGATTTCCCCTTGGTGAATCCATGCTGACTACTCCTCATTTCCTTCTTCTCTTCCAATTGCTTGGAGATGGCATCCAGAACAAGCTGTTCCATTACCTTTCCAGGGACAGAGGTGAGGCTGACTGGCCTGTAGTTACTAGGTTCCTCCTTCTTGCCCTTTTTAAAGACTGGAGTGACATTGGCTATCCTCCAGTCTTCAGGCACTTCTCCTGTCCTCCAAGACCTGTTAAAGATGATAGAGTCATGTCAACTCACATAGGCATGCAACTTTCTCAACAAAAAATACATAAATGCATTGAAACAAATAAAAAATTTAAACTCAGACTACCGAATCCTAGAATAATTCAAGTTGGATGCCTCCTCAGCATGTCATCCAGCTTAGCCTCCTGCTAAAACCAGGCTCAGCACTGAACTCAGACCTGGTTGCCCTGGGCTTTCTTCAGCTGGGTTTTGAAAGTTCGCAAGGACAGAGTCCACAACCTTTCTGGGCAGCCTTTTCCAAGGTCTGATTGTGCTTGGTTTTAAAGGTGAAGCTCAAACGTACGTGTTGTCTTCAACCAAGTGCCCAAAACAGAGGCTCTGGAGGAAATTAAACGGCTTTTAGCAAATACAATTCCAGCTCAGTCGCTGAAAGCCTATTGTAAGCAAATGTTTCCAAGGTTTTTTTCAGGTATTCCCAACTCATGGTGTTGGATTGACAAAGCTGTTCAGACTTCAGCTATTAAATCAGGCAACACAAGATCGGAAGGTCCTCCATCTCACATCCCCTTGGAAATGCTCACTCAGGCAATGCTTTTGTCCTAAATAACAGAGGGAAAGCATTTCTCCTTATGGCTTGGCTACAGAGCTCCAGCACTTTTCTGCTACAGCCTTGGCAGTTTGAAACACAACACCAAGAGATTACAGAGAGGCTGTTAACAGTCTGGTCCTTTCTTTTTTCATTTTTCCTATGTATTAAATGAAAATATCCAAAGAGCTTTGGTAAGGATCCTATCTAAAAATTTCTTTCCTGTGCCAGGAGCTGGCTGGCTATCACATTTCAAAGCCTTAACGCTACACACAGCATGCTATGATTCTTTTTCAATCAATTTGGAGCTCATATGCAACAACCATTTGCGGTTGATGTAGACATTAATAAATACTTCTTGAAGTCTGCATCCCTACATGCCATCTCCTTATCTGGCACACAACTGGAAAGACACCTGGGGCTTGTGTTAGAAGTCTTAACAGGCAAAGGGATTAATTCCAAGAAATTAATTTTACAGAGGGAGGCTAAAATTTTTGCTCCCTTTGTAAGCAGTGATCGGGAGATGCTGCTGCTAAGAGTCATGCGAACCAGAAGACAAGCTCTGCTGGCATCCTGCATTACCTGGAGGTCTCCATCTTCTCTACTGACAACAGAAAGGCACTCAAAAATAAAAGTCTCTCTTCCTAAAACAAAAGCCCTCCAAAATCGTGCACTCGCATCCCCCAGTTTTGGTTTAGGTTTACAGGGCATAGAATACTGCAATGCTTGTTTCTTCTTCTTTTTAGTTTGAGTTATAAATTATCTCCAAATATTGGGGTTTTTCTAAGCTGATTAATACATGGAAAGCAAGATTTGATGAACAGCCCCACTGCTAGTGTTAGTTTTCCTCTGCAAATTTTTGATCGCTTAATCCAACCTTCGATTAGTCATGTGAAAAATGAACAAAATCAGGAACACTCCTAAAAACCCTTGGCACAAATCAAAGAAATGAGGGGTAAATTTGAGCCCCCTTAGAGAAATTTCCATGCATAGACAGTTGTCTTAAGAGCCTAGCATATTTCTTCCATAGCGTTAGCCTAACTGCACTTCGAATAGTTCAATGCTGCACCTACACCGAGTTTCTCTGGTTACGATTCAGATGCAGTTTGCAAGCAATTAGTTCCTTTAAATTTCTTGCTCCTGTCAGTAACCAGTAACTTAATCATGTCTTAGCACAGTGAAAGAGCTGTAAAGAGTAGATTGCTTTGTCTGTTGGAAGGCAATAATTTTTGCACTAGATTATTGTCAGAGGTTATTTTTAGTTTGGCTGGATAGTTAGCAGAGTTTCGGTGCTTACGAGATTAATATAAATCAGGGAAGAAGGTGGCTTAACGATGCAAATGTCACAGAGCCATGGAATGCACATGCTGCCTGCCTTAAAAAAAGACATAAAAACGCATTCCTTTCACCATGGCATCCCCAGAAAAACTAAAAGGGAAAGTATCTTTGTTGCCTTTGAAAGTCAGCCTAGGAATTCCAGTTTCTGAGTACAGACAGCTAGTTCATGCCTTTTAAGGGGTGCCACCCTGAAACTCACGTTCAATAGCTGTGTGCATCTGGAGATGGTTGTTTTACACTAGGAAAGGCTTGTGGTTGACAGGGCAGTAATAGTGGGGCTTTAACACTGAGGACAACGGTGGACCTCCTTAAAACCAAACTGTCTCCCTCATTCAGGCTCAAGAGAAGAAGCAATCAAAGCCTTCATGTAGCTGTGGTTGATGACAGTGACTGTCTCAGATCTCATAATAAAGATGGGCAGATTCCAGTCTGCAAATACAACACTCAGGAGGTACGAGAGGTGGAGAAACAACTTTTCTTGGGTGAAAAGCACACAGGAGTGACACAAATGAAGCTTTTCAGAAGACTTCTCTTGTGGTCAGGAAAACAAACCATCATCCATGCTTACAAGGTTGTACCATAAATACATGCTATTTTTATAGGTTTCTCATTCTATGTAAAAACAAGAATAAAAGCCACAAACCAGCCTGATAAGGTACATATATGGAATATAAATACCAAATTTTGAGCTCCTGGAGAAAAGTCTTTACTAATGATATTGACAGTGGCATAGAATGCACTTTCAGCATATTTGCTGATGACACCAACCTGAGTTATGAAGTTAATGTGCCAGAGGGATGGGATGCCATCCAGAGGGACCTGGCCAGGCTGGAGAAGTGAGCCCATGTGAACCTCATAAGGTTCAACAAGGCCAAGTGCAGGGTCCTGCACCTGGGTTGAGACAATCCCCATTATCCATACAGGTTAGGAGATGATGTGCTGGAAAGATGCCCTGAGGAAAAGGACCTGGGAATACTTGTGGATTTGAAGCTGGACATGAACCACCAATGTGCATCTGCAGCCCAGAAGGCCAACTGCATCCTGGGCTGCATCAAAAGAAGTGTGGACAGCAGGTCAAGAGAGGTGATTCTGCTCTGCTCTGGTGAGACCTCTCCTGGAGTACTGTGTCCAGCTTGGGAGCCCTCAACACAAGAAGGATATAGGATCTGTTGGAGCACATCCAGATGAGGGCCACAAAAATGATCAAAGGGCTGGAGCACTTCTCCTGTGAAGACAGGCTGAGAGAGTTGGGCTTGTTCAGCTTGGAGAAGAGAAGGCCCTGGGCAGACCTTAGAGCGGCCTTCGAAAACCTGAAAGGTGCCTACAAGAAAGCTGGGGAAGAACTGCTCATGAGGGCATGTAGCAATAGGATGAGGGGTAATAGTTTTATACTTGAAAAGCTGAGATTCAGGTTGGATATTAAGAAAAAGTTCTTCAATATGAGGGTGGTGGATCACTGGAACGGGTTGCCCAGAGAGGTGGTGGAGGCCCCATCACTGGAGACATTCAAGGTCAGGCTTGATGGGGCTCTGAGCAACCTGATCTAGTGAAGATATCCCTGCTTACTACAGGGGTGTTGGACTAGATGACCTCTAAAGGTCCCTTCAACCTTACATAGTCTATGCTTCTAAGTCCTGCACCTCCACTTGCAGGGCAGTCACTTCTTGAGGAATATACTTTATAAGGATGGACCTTGAGGACTTAACCTTCCAGCCTTCAGTTGAAAATAGGACTTATTTGACTAATAGTAAATGGCTCCATCTGAGCTACTCAACACTATCTACAGGCGCTGTTCACAGATAGGGATACTTTTTCCTGTGTCATATGATTTGTGTCATATGGTCATGCTGTATTCAGGTTGGACTCTCAGCCTGCTGCCTGACTGAATCATGAAAGGGAACAATATAGAATAACCTGCAGTTTTAAATACAATGGAAAACTTTTGATATATGACTAACAGGAAATGCTAAGCATCACAGCCACACATCTGTATCAAATGCAAGATGGGTGGTTTGCTCAATTCATTTGCTCACTTGGAAACATCTAATACGGAACAAAATACTGGACCACTGCTCTCTGAAGATCAAACTGGTATGAGATATGTCAGATTTAGCATCCACTAATTAAATCACTGTAAAGATGAATACTGATTCGATTAACAGTCATCTTAGACAAGACTTGGTGTTTTCAAAAATAACCAACAGCTCTGGGTGTCTGATTTTCAGAAAACGTGCTTATGAATTCTTCATTAACATCATGACCTCTCAAAGACCTTCCAAATAGACACCAAAAACTTGAATCAAAACTATCTCCTAACATTTTTTACAAAAGCTATTAGGGAAGAATAGACTAGTTAGTACTAGTATTTACCACCATTTGTGCTATATTCATCAGACTTTCTTTACTGAAAAGAGATATGCCACCATTTCCTGCTTTGTGCATGATGCTTAAAAATACGTTTGAGTCCCCCTGGTTTGCTGCAAGGGCAGCAGTGACCCGTTGTTTTAGTGTTCCAGCCTGGATTTAGAACACTACAGAAAAGTCCTCTTTTTTTTTTTTCTCCCTTTTTTCTTTGTTGCAAGAACTTCAGACTACCTCTGTCCTTAAAGAAATGTCAACAGAAATCATCTTAACTGTGGAAAAAGTACTGCTCTTTGTGCTTAAGGATCCACAGCTTAGAATAAATTTAACCAATATGAGCTGAAATAATGTAAAAGTCACAAGTAAGGTATTTTGCTTGACACATTCTTTCTCAGTGCCCGTTTGCTGTGCGCCGGTGTGCATGAAATGGCTGAACTACAGACTTGTGTGGCATTAGAGAAAATGTGTGATTTTGTTCCTGAGGCAGAAAACTTAAGTAACAGATGACAAAACCCAATGTACCACTGCACAGGATGTTCTCTAATTGTGCAAGGATATTGCAGCCATGGTCATTGCTTTAAATTATGAGTTTCCTGTAGTGTATTTTTCTGGATAAAGCCAGAACAAAAAAAAGGGATTAAGCTAATTTTAAGTATTAGCTGTAAGTATGTAGAAATTAAGTTGGTTTTTTTTTTAATCTTTGTCTGACTGGAGCCCAAAACATTAAATGGATTTTTAAAAGACATTATTATTATGGATGATACCGTACTAATTAAGGCTATAGTACAGGCATTAGTGGATAGTGTTCCTTAAGGAGTACTCTTAATTGTATTCCTGCTCTCCCACTATCAGTGGATACTGAAATAATGAGCAGCTTAAATAAACTAGCTACTGCTTGGTTAGTTAATCTCCATAATAATGTTACACTGTTTTCCATGGGATTTGTGTTTATATGAAGATGGGAAGCCTGGGCAAGAACGAAAGACTTAATCTCAGGTATTTGTTTCCACTGTTTCAATTGCTGCTGTTTCACTGAATCCTTCAAGCTTTGCCTTCAGCTGAACAGGGAGTCAATAGGAAGTTAATGTGGGCTTGAAAGATTTCTGAAATTATGGCAGTATTAGTTGCTTAATCTAAAATAAGTCCTTTAGAGTCTCTCTACCTCACAGTATAACATGCAAAGAAATTTGGGTTTGTTACAGCTGTTTGTTAACTTCTGTTCGGTTGGAGGGTATCTCTGACTACTTGCCTCATTCTGCCCTAACAAACTTTTATGTTGCTTTTTTAATCACTCATTTACAGATGGTGCCTAATGGTCTTTGTTGCAGACATGAACATTTCAGTGCATACACACAGTCTCAGAAATTAGCTCACAGAAACTTTGATAAGTAATATGATAACAGTAATTAGTATACAAAAGTGAGGCTGATTAGCAACAATGATTTCCAGATGAGGACAGATTATCTGCTAGCACCATCACCTCATGTCCTACAGTCACAGAGCAGCACAGAAATGCTCAGCATCTGTTACCAACTCTGAATAGCTCCTATAATGCTGAAAGAACTCATTTTCTTCACCATCTGTGTCCTGAACAGAGTCTGAGTCTGCTTGAATTCCCACATTGCCTTATACATGAAAAATTATGGGACAAAAAGTATTCAGATGACACTAACAACACAGGAGATGAGTATCTAAATAGCTGCTGGATTTTTTTCCTCCAGATCTTGTCCCCAAATATCATGGACAAAAGCTGCAATATAAATCCCAGAATATTGTTCTCCAAAACAGCACCAAAGAGAAGGAATGCATGGGAATTGCACTTCAAGGCAACATTACATAGTTCAAGAACATACTAGAGGACAGCAGAAATCATTCAGCCCCAAACAACCCTGGGTATGTGGCCCAGGTTTGAGTTTGCAAGCCTCACTGACAGCAGATCATCCAGTCCTTGACTGGAAAATATACATACTACTTCTCCCTCAAGCTCCATCCCTGGAAGTGTTTAAGGCCAGGTTGGGTGAGGCTCTGGGCAAGCAGGTCTAGTGAAAGATGTCCTTGCCCATGGCAGGGCAGGGGGATGTTGAACTAGATGACCTCTGAGGTCCCTTCCAACCCAAAGCAATCTGCGATTCTATGATTCTATACCACAACACACTCATAGCCCTGAAAGACAGCTGATTAATGTGGAAAGAACAATGACTGTGAAAATATCACTTGGCATGGTAGACAGTGGTCATATTTGTAGACAAATATTTGTCAAGTTGCTTTAAGGGATTACAGCCAGGAGGAATTTTAAGGGCCAGACTTAAAGAAGAGTAATGATTATCTTTATATGTACTCCTCCCAAGTGCAACAGACAGGATAGAGGAAAGCACAAAAGCAAATTTCTGGAGAATTTATAAACAGTCATGGATTTTGTAAACAACAGGAATAGAAATCAGTGAGAAATGAAGGAAAGGATATAAATCTGGTTCTCTTAAAAAAAAACCCAACCCAACCACATTTTCTGTTAATGCAGTGGTCTGGGTAAAATAAAATGAAGCATTTTGGTTCCAGATAGCTTACACAGAAACGTTATGAAAATTACTATCATGGTGACAATTTCTTCACTTTTCCCCCTTAATCTTTACCCTACCTTTAGCCAGTACTATGTATAGGATGCCAAGTTGAATTTCCCCTTTTTCTGAAGAGCTCTGAATCCAGCACTCTCCAAACTCACAAGTCTGCACCCATTCATGAAGACCATATTGTTTCAAGGCAGAATGTGATCATTTTATCATACTGATATCTTCCTAAATGTAATATACATATTCCTTGTGGCAGGGACTGCTACAACTGTCTTCATCCTAACCAGAGGCCTGTAGGGTTAGTCCTTTCAACTATATCTATGTATGCTCCCTGACAGCACTCTGTATTCCCATCCTGCTCCCTGGCTGTGCCAAGTACTCACAAAGTACCTTGCTGAGTGTGTTACTAAACATTACAGAAATTACATTATAATTTAGGAAGGACACAGGCCAATGTGTCTGTTTCGTGGTGGCCATGGTCAGGTTCCCACAGCAGCATACTGTCATACACTGCAAGGACAGGCAGAGATAAGGAACAGCCCATGCTGAGGATTTCCCTTGCAGTTTATCCCGGAGCTCAGTTAAACCCTAGCCCTGAGAACAGGCTAGTCTGAAGGGCTTGGGTAGGGACCAAGTCTGGATTTGATCAGGCACAGATAAAGACTCCTACTTAAAATCCAGGACAGCTTACCTCTCTCCTTGATACAAGTACAGAACCATTTAATACAACATGAAACAGCCCCAGTGAAAGAAATGGGATATATATACATATATTCACATCTATATTTGTACTGGGCTTGCCAAGACACTCTCCTGTGAAAGAGTATCCCCTGTCGAATCCACTGCTTGGCTTCAGAATGGGAGATGGAAGCATGGCCTTCTGCCTCTCTAGGCATGTCATGATGACTAGCATTACGGTGTGCTGAAAGCAGATGTTTCTCAGTCTCACCTCTAGGAGTAGGTCTGTATCTCCTGCATTCTAAGTCTAAATATCCTCCAAAGTCTTTCAGTTTCTTGAAGATATTAACAATGGCAGCAATTTCCCCTTTCCGTTCTCTTGATTAAACAGAGGGAAGGAGGTAGAAAAAAGATGAGAGATGTAAAGCTCCAGATGTTGTCAACACCAATATCTGGTTCCACCAGAGAATTTGAACACTGAAGCAATGATGAATTACAGTGGGGTCCCTATGGCAATCCAGATTGCAATCATAATACCAATGAGGAAGAATAAGGGCTAACATTCATTAACATGAATAGCAAATGAATTTATGACAATTTCCACTGGTCTTTTCAAAGAACATGAATACATCTGTAAGAAATTAAAATGACACATCAGTGTAACTCATTCATTAATAAAGTCTGGTATTGCATATTTGTTGCAACTATTACCAATGGTTTTTAATTGTATAACTGTACTTTATTAAAACCATAACCCAAATCTCTCTAGCAGAAAAGTACTGTTTAGCTTGCTGAATATTATATAGGTAATTTAGTAGTTAGTCCAAACTCACTCTGGCATAGAAACTAGACTTCTTTGGTTTTAAAGCAAATATTTAATCATATTATGTATGAGAGAGTTTTAGTCACCCTGCTTTCTTTAGAGTTACACAGCAATTAATTTTACAGTGACAAAAACCTATTGAAGGATCTCTCCATGATCTGAGTACAGGAAGAGAAATAACAATACCAGAAAAACAAACCCTATACAAAGAGCAAAAGAATAATGTACCAAACTGTGGTGGCGTCCGTGCAGTCACTGCTGCGTTCCCATGAGTACAGAGTCACAGCTTGCCCACTTTTGAGGACAGACTGCCAGGCTACAACCTGCCCAATGGTACAAGTGAGAAGAAACATGGATTAGCAGAATTTTTGTGTTCTAACTTGGGCAGTATGAAGAGTACACATGAACCATGTGTTATAAAAAATGAGTTTATGCTTCGCTACCCAGCATAGCTCCTACTAAGCTGTGCCTCTCCACTTTGCACATGCACCCCTGTTAAATACACTTGCTGCAAGAAACACAAGCTGTGCATTTGCATGTCTCCGTGCAAACGCGCCAAATGCCTACTGAGCCAGAAGGCTGCATTAGGACACAGTATCAAGGCATTTGCACGTGTGAGATCCACAGGATGTCGTGAAAAGCATCCCATGTCCATCTCCCTTGCCCTGTTTTGGCACCTCCTGAAGCCAAATGGAACAAAATGTTGAAGGCTGGATTCTGCAGCGACTCCACAGCCCACCTTCAAGTGATGCTAATGGGGAAGCTACAGCTTCCCTGACTACTTCATTAAGCCTTGTCCATGTAAGGTTAAACACAGACAAATGGTCACAGGATTGTGGCCTTGTTTACTACATTAGAGATAAGCGCTTACCAAGTAATAAAGCCAATAAAAATTAAAAATTTGGCTTTGATTTTTCCTCTATACAGTAAGGAAAAAAAGTTGAGAGAAAGAGAAGTAAATCCTTAGAGTACACTCAAGGAAACTTATCATTATAAACTCAGTGTTTCGTGAGCCACGAGGGAAAATATGAGAAAATGCAATATTAATTTAAACCAGAAGTACTTCATATTGACTACAAACCAAACTAACAGCAAAGGTCATCCATAATTTAATGACAACGCTGCAATTTTTTTCACAGTGCTAGATTAGCATAACTGAACAGATTTATGTATATCACCAGGAGCCAGCAGAAAAACATTTGGAAGACATTCTGTGAAAATAAAGAAAACAATCCGAACGCTTCCTTGTAAAACTTTAGTAATAGCTACAAATATTTGTGTTAACATGGTATTTATTTGGTAGTTTTTCTACCAGTTATCAAGTATCATCTCAGCTCTCAGGAGACTGCTGGAAGAAAGGGTGAAAAAGCAAACCAAGTCACTGATGGGTTGTTGTTTGAGACCAGCATCCAGCTCTGACCAGGTGTGCTCTGCTCCAGAGCAATCCTCACTGCAGCCCGGGCTGCTCTTCTTCAGCAGCAGCAAAGACAGTATTCATGAGCTCTGTAATCCCTCCCTTTACTGCAGGGCAAAGCAAGACTGCAGGAGTGTTCTTCCTTGTCCACATCACCGATGGCATGATCTGCTCTACAGTTTGCAGGCATTTGTACTGAGCCACACAAAGGCACTTATTTCCATAGGATTCAGAGACTCTGAAATGACTTTGTGAAATCAGGTCTCTATCATTTGTTTCCTCTCTCATGAGTCTCACCAAAAGCCATGCCCAAGTCTTGCTTCAGAAATTATTGAAACCTGCAAAATTTTCATCTATAGTGGGATTTCCAGCTTTGGAGGAAAAACAAAACAAAATACACCTTCAGCGTTCCTTTCCTGTTCATACATCCTCTTCACATGTTAGCTATCAAGCCTGCAGTGTCACACCAGTCCTCTCTTCCAGCTTTCCAGAAGCAAATACCAGTAGCTGTTACAACAGAAACACCTCCAACGAAATACACCATCAGGAACCAGAAGGAAATTGACACGTCAATAGAAATATTTGACTGTGAACAAGTAGCACCCCTAGACCAGACAGAAAGAAGCCTCTGGACCTTGGCAACACCTAGCTATCTAGTTAAGCCAGTGAAGTCTTACTTACTGGTACATAAAATAGTGACCCTTTCTGAAAGACTTCTGTCAACAATAACTGCTTGGATAAACTTCTACTAATCAATTCTGAAGCAGCATTTTGCTTTGACCTAAGAGCCTGCAGCTTCATCTGCATTCAAAGTTGTTTCCATTGCTATTTCCCTAGCTGGTCCTCAGCTGTCTGGGTTACTAGTGGACGGGTAGTCTGGTGCTCTGACTGCAGACACTGACTGTGAGTGCTTACCAGACCATAAAAAGGCCAAAGTTCTTGCTCTGGACTGGTGGTGGGAATCTTCCAAAGCAAAAGGGGTGCATCCGGGTGTGGGTAACAGGGGAGCTAAGCCAGCTATAACACTTGCACTGTGAGGTGCAGACCCATGTTAGGGACCCTGGTGTAACTACACAGCCGTGGACCTGCAGCTGCAGTTTCCATGTTCACGACATGGCTCACCCCAGCCCTTCAGCAGCAACACATCCACACCAGGTGAGAGGATGTCCTATTACATGCTCTGTCCTATTACAAGGCTCAGTGTTGCTCCAGGAGTCATAAAGCCATGGATAAAGTCACCAATGACTGTGGGTAGGCATGCTTCAGTGCTTTGACACTGTAGAAAAGGAGTCTACAAAAAGGGGTGAGTTTTCCTCAGCCAGTAATTCCCATACTCTTTGTGTGCTGGCACTGCTCCTTTTCCTAATAAAACAAGAATAATATTTTTAAATATACCAAAACACTATATTAAAAAAATAAAGTCTGCAAAACATTCTGACTCACTCAAGAAGGTCGCAAGCGACAAGAGGAGAAACCAAAGACACACAACTTTGGCAGGGTGGGAAAAGGGGATGCTCCTGGCTTCTGCTTGATGAGGTTGGCTTCAGACTAACATCACACAGAACATGTGGGATCAGACCCCAGATACCGGCAGCTTTGCTTCCTTTCTCCCAAACTGTGATCGGGCAGAAAAGGAACCTGACCCATCATTCAGGCAGTCAGTCACATGGTGGTCTTCACAGGGTAAAACCTTGATCTCATTTTTCATGCCAGGATAATACCCACAAGCATATTTTAGGATCAGCACAAGTGGCAAAGCCAGTGAGAAAATACAGTCTGTTAGCCACAACTACCAACATAAGCAATGGTTATTGCTTATGACAAAACAAGGCCGTCCTTGGTCTACAGGACTAAAACCCAAGGCTTTCAAAACCCACTTTTGGGTAGAAAAACACCCACCAAACCCATCAACATTATGTATGAGAAGCACAGTGAGCACAGAGAAAGCACAGAGCAACTGAAGTGGTCCCGGACCAGTCCTGTGGGTGTCAACCATTTGAAACCTTTGCCTGTGCTCGTTAGTGTTTACTAAACTCTCATGCCCTGGCACCAGAAACTTCAGAGTGAGCAGACTGCACAGCAACTAGGATTTTTAATGACCAATAAATTATCTTCTACTTTGGAAAAGCCAGTTATCGTATTTAATTTGACAGCCCCATGCAGGGTGAATTCCAAAGACACAAAACAAATGTCAGGCCTCGAGACTAACACACATTTCCCCAGATGCAAAATAGACACTCACCAGTTGCTCTCTTAGGAGAATGGAAAAAGCTAATCCCTCTAAATTATGTAAACCAAACAGAGAGTGAAGGCTTAAAGCCTCAACATTTATTTTTAACAAGTAAAGCATAAACCATACTACTGCTTTCACATCTGCCTTTTTTTATTTTTTTGCCTTCGAATGATACGCAGTACGACTATTTTAGGATCCACTCCCAAGTCCCTGCAGCTGGCACGGCTTGTGGGGAATAGTAGGTGCTCATTTCTCCTCAGGACTGCCGCCCTGCCCCTTGAACACTTAACTGTGCTTTGTGGAGAGACTTGGATCATGGAAGATCTTTTCCAATCCAACTTTAATTTTGCATCAAGAAAGACGGTGAAGGGAGAGCTATTTCTTTCACTTGTCTTGTATCTCATTCAGATCTGGGCTGGAACAGAAACAGAGGAGGAACATCCACTGAACTCTTAAGTGCTTTCCAGCTCTGGTTCACATCTGTTACTAATGTATCTTTACATTACCGGATAGTTTAATAAACAAGGAAGGTCTGGTGAATTCGGTCCTATCACTTCAGACTCGATCCCTGGTGCTACTAGCCTCTTGGGCCGACCCATGTAATTACTGAGCTCATTTTCCCTGCTTGCAACTTGAAATAACAATGCTTTTCCTTTACCAAAAGCCACGTCGGAATGCAGGGAAGGAGAGCACCATGAGGAAAAGTGGGTGCTGTAGGAAAGGGGTCTGGTGACAGAGGGCTCTTGCTGCTGCTTTGCTGTTAGGGCCTGGGAGAGGCCATCTGACCCTGAGGGGCTGTACGGGGTGGTACTGGGGAGCAGCGCCAAGCAAACAGGAGGTAGGGAAGAGAGCCCTCGAGATGCTCAATTAAACTGCGGAGCAGACTTGGCCAGGCCCGCTACCAGGCGCTTAGTCAAAATTTATGCATGTGCACAGCAGTCATCGTCCCACGTAATTAAAGGCCGCGCTGCCATCAAACGCGCGAATTACAGGGCTTGAGCTCGCTCTTCTTGGAGAACACGCCGGGTACCGCCAGCAGGAATCCACAGCGAAGGGACGGCGCCAACTCTCCCGCCCCCCGTATCCCACAACCGGTTACCCCCGCCGCTCCTCGCCCGCTGAAGCGCAGCGGCCCCGCGCCCGGCAGCGCACCGCACCGCCGGGGCGGCCGTGCTGCGGCAGGAGGCCCGCAGGGGGCGCCGCAGTGCCGTGCGGCGGCCGCCGGCGCTGCGGGAGCCGCCGCCGGGCGGACGGAGGGGCGGGCGGCCTCTCCGCATTGTGCGGCCCCGCCGCTGCCGCCGGCGGGAGCGCGGGCGCGCCCGGGACCGGGCCGCGCCTCCCTCGCTGAGCGCCGCGGCGCAGCCCGGGCAGCGTCGTACGCGGCCCCTCCGCGCTGCTCGCAAGGAGGTGAGCGCCGGCGGGGCGGGGGGGCGTGTAGAGGGGACGGCGCGGGGCTTCTCCGCGGGTGCGGGGAGAAAGGAGGAGCTGGGGAGCGCGGGGAGGAGCGTGAGTGGGAAGATGCGGCGCGGGGGGTGGGGGAGTGGGCACGGTGCCGGCGGCGCGGGGAGCCGGGCGTGCGGGGGAGCGGCGGTGCCCGCAGCCGCGGGAGCCGAGCTGCAGCAGGCGGGAGGCACCTGCCGGGACCCAGCCGGGGAGCAGAGCCCCCCGAAGTTACGGGACAGGCGGTAATGAATGAATATCTGCATAGAAATAGAAGATATACCTGCCGGCGAGGGGCGGGCGGGGCGCCCGGTGTCTGGGAGCGGTGCCTGCGCGGGCGCGGAGCGGCAGTTTCGTGCAGCCTCACAGCGCTGGGTCGGATGCCGGGAGCTTCCGTGGGGAGGAAATAGCGGCGTGCCCCCCCCCCCCCCATGCACCCACCCCCCAGGGTGATAGAGCCCCGCGAACACTTTGCGTATCTAACTGTTCACGCGAAGTCAGCGCGGGCTGATTACTTACCGTTAGGCAAAATTAATTGGGAGCGGAAAGACCTCAAAGGCGTTTTGGGACTCTATCTAAGGTGTCTTTACTCTTTCTTTTTACAAGCGGGATTTTTGTTTTGTTTTGTTTTAAATAGGCAAAATCCCCACGCTTTTATTTCAAGAAACACACTTGAAGCGTGTTTTGCTGGAGAGCGGATCGTATTAGCATAGAGCTTCCCACGTCACTGTTAGATTCTGTGGCTGAAGCGGAGCTCAGTGGCAAGGCAAGCCTTCCTATCAGGTTGCGTTCAGAAGTAAAGTTCTACCCTGTTCTAAAGGGAGACTAAATTCTTGAGGTTTTTTTAGCCAGGGCTGGGGGCGATCATCAGCATCACCACAGGTAACAGTTTTCACCCAAGATCTTAAAGCATTTTACAGTTACAGGTACTGTTACTGTTGGGGTTCTTTTACTGTGCAGGCTAGAGGAATCAAGGAGACAAAGCATCAGGTGACTTGCTCAAGGTCACACAGCAAAGCTGCATATATATATGATAATACCCATGTGGCCTGTTAAAAGTGTATTCCCAGAAATCCTGGCATCCTTTTTCTAAGCCCACACTTTGCCAAATGTTTGTGTTACGAGTTGAGGCAGCTTAAACAAGGAGCACCGGGCGAACTCCTGGGTACTGGCTTGTTTAGAGGAACGGGCAAGGTGCAAGGGCTTACGGGTTTGGAAGGAGCTGCGAGCGGAGTAAGTGAAACCTTTCTGGGACTGGAGGGTTTGAGGGAAGATCACCTATCTGCAGGTGTTATTGCTCAGTGCTCGCGGCATTTAAATACAATATACAAAGAGAGTAATTCTCTGGAGCTGAGGTAAATACAGTAAACGCAAGCAATTGCTGCTGAAACAGAAGGAAATAATAAGGAACCTTATGCAGAGATGTGAAGCAGGTACTTTGGGTTGTTAAGCACTTTTGAAATATTATAATGCCAGTATGAAGGAAAGCAGTGAGAGCTGAAGGTAGGTAGGTTTTGCACAGACACTGCCAAATGTGTCAGTGGTGTTACTGTGATGTTTAAAGCGGCAGCATAGCATCAATTACTGTGACTATTTAAAAAAAGGAAAAAGGGGGAGGCTGAGGGAGAACCTGGCGCCTTACAGCTCCATCCTCGTGGTGTTCTTCCCCAGGCTCTGCATTGACGTCACAATGACACGGTGAAGCCGAAGACAGGAGCTGGGAAAGGTTCTTCTGCTTCACTTTTGATAATCGAGTGAATTCGTAGCCACTCCGTTCCTTCCAGCATGGCTAAGAGTGCCGAAGTGAAGCTGGCGATCTTCGGTCGAGCTGGCGTGGGCAAGTCAGGTATGTTTGCTGTCTGCTTTTTTCTTCTGCTTGTCATCAGGTAACTTTTTGCTCCCACGGTGCAGACAAACTGTACAAAAGGCAGCTGTGACCTTATTCTTGTCAGGGAGGCACGGATCAGGCCAGGAGTTCTCTCTTTCTTGCTTACCATGCTACTTTCTCCAGCATAAAAATACTTCTATCACTTTTAAAAAAAAACCCCAAACTTCCACCCCAACTCAGTCCAACTTCTCATGAAATAAATGGCAAGATTCCTCTTTCCATTGGAACAAATTAATACTATTTGTCTCTTAATAGTTTGTGCTAGATGAAGGTATTTATATTATGCTCCCTACCCTCTAAGTCTGGATCCTCTGTTAAATATTGCACGTGACTTCTGTAATAGCTGCAATTCTGGTTGATTTCAGTGCGAAATTTTAGACCCAGCAACTCAAAGAATTTTCATTCTCAGTGCTCTCTTGGATGTACATATTTACTAGGAAACCAAGAAAATATGATGTGTAAAGTTTGCATTTGGAGAGATCTTTTGAGAAATAAATGTAGCCTGGTGAGTTCATGCAGTAGAAACACAAGGGGGAGGCATAAATGTTAAAAATCCATTTCCACAGACAGCCTTTCCTTGGCGAGACAGGGAGTGGAATGCAAAGGTTACAAGCTCTGTCGGGTTGTTTGGTGGTGTTGCATTAACTTGACAGCTCCAGGACCCTTCTAACATGTCCTTGCGTCACAGGGATGAGGAAGTACAGAGACTTGGTCTGATCGTGCCTCTATGCCAGTTTTGGGAATTGTAAGGTACTGTTTATTTTTGAGAAGTTTTTAGAGAAATCTGCCCAGGAGAAGCCAGGGGTTAGGACGTACTGGTAAGAGCATTAGGCTGGACTCTCAAGCTCCAGTCCCTTGAAGCAATATGTGTGTTACAAGTGCCAGAGTTCTGGCCCACAAGTGCATTGTAGTTTTGTTAACTTCAGAGCACGTTGCTTATAAAAGCACATCTGCCCGGAAGGTATTGTACCAGAACACTATCAGACAGAGAAGTAGCTCTGTCAGCCTTTAGGAAAAAAGGCGTATATAAGGCAGAGGTTGTTAAGATCTTATGCTGCTTATACAAAGACAATGAAGATTAAATTCTACCTTCTTGAATAAAATACCTGAGGGAATGCTGATAATATGCTGGGATAAGTTTAAACTGTTCTTTCTCTCCTGCTGCGCTCACCCCACCCTTCTTTTGTATTTGTATTTCCCTGTCCTGTCCAAGTTTTGTGAGTAACTTCAGTGGTTCTCCTTTCGGTTTGTCTTACATTTGGTTGACAGTTTCTGGGGTTATCCAGTCTCTTGTCTGGATTCAAATTAATGTTAAGAGGATGTTGAAGTATTTGCAGGAAAATTGAAGCACTGAGAGACTCCCCTGGCCCTGATACTCCTAATTATATTTAAAAAATACAAAGCTACCAGTTAAGCGCTAAGTTAAAATGCTTCACCAGCATAGGATCAAGAACCACCTTTTTTTACCTGTTGCATCCTTGTTGTAGAGTTCACAGTACTAGGATACAATGGTAAAAATGTTTTCCTGTAGTCCTGGAACTGGGTGGCAGATCGTTTTTAAATGAAAAGCCAATAAAAACATCCTAGTCCTTCAGAGTCCTCCTCCTCTCTTTCTTTTCCTTTTGAGATGCAAGGAAACATTACATAAAATATGACTAAGGTCCCCCTTTTTGATTGTGACCACGCATGTGAATCTTTGTGGAAATGAAGGCGCAAATAAGTGGGCAGCACAACAAGGTGAATTTAAGGGGGGTGGAAGGACTGGAGAATGCTGTCAGCCACCTCAACAGAGCAGCAACTGTGCCTCCCAGAATCTCCAGCTTGCTTGTGAAAACCCCACTTGTACATTCCCATGAAAGGATCTAATTTCAACAGCTTGGCCAACTCCAGGGTGTGTATGTAGGTGGTGGGTGTGTGTGGGGGGGCGGGGGGCGTGTGTGTATGTGGTGGTGTCTGAAAATACCTATTTTGCCTGTAGCCAACAGTAGCAACAGTGGGAGCTGTGGAAGTCCTGTTACACTTTCACTAAAAGCAGAGCTGGACGCAAAGTAGTCTCCTGATAGCTGGGTTTGGTGGATAAGTACCCAGCTAGATTAGGGACAACAGCGTCTTTTCTTAGTGCAGCCATGTAATTCCCCGTGACTAGCTTGTAATAGGTTGTTGAGACAGGATCTTGTGGCCATAGGTTACTAGAGCAGGCTTGGCCAGACAGCAGAAAGATAAGCCAGACTCTAGAAGAAGGAATGCAAGGCCGAATACTGGAACGCGCTAGTACACGCGATGAAAAGGAGACTTTGGGTGATAAATAAGGCCACTGTAATTGCCAGAAAGTCATGCCAAAATATGGTCACTGGCTTGCTTTCTTGGCTCATCTTCATTTGCTGAGGAAGAGCCAGGCCTTAGGTTCTTAATCTGTAAGTGGCTTCACCACCTGACAGCATCTGTGAAGTTACAGACACATGCTGTAATAACCTGGAGAGGCTCCTCTTCCAGTTTCCGACTGAGACTTTGGATCAGTGAGTCAAAGCAGCTACAAAGAAAGAAGCGTTGTGCTTCGGGACACATGGAGAATTAAAGCTGTCCCTCACGCACCATAAAAGTCAGTAGAACTGTTACCATTACTGAGAGCTGGAGAACATCCTAATCTTGTTGTTAATGCTAAACATCTGTTTAATGGGGTGCAAGAGTCCTTGTTCTACTAAGTAGTCCCTTCCATTTAATCCGAGAGTCTCCCAAACATTAGGTGGAAAACCAGAACATGGTTTACGAGTCAGGATAGTGATAGCACCTCAAAAGAAAGTCAAAGCTAGGGAAAACAAATCTTTTCTCCACTCTTCTTGCTGCTTATCAAGTTTCCACTCTTCAAAGGTTTAAAAAACAAACAAGGGGGAATAGCAAGTTTGAGTGTCAGATTTTTATTGTTCGCCTTCCTCACCTTGTCTCCTCCCTGCCTGCTGGAGATGGCCAGCAGAATTTTTAGGGTGTTTTGGTTTTCATTTTTTTACTTAATGGAGACCTTAATCTTTCAAGTAGAACAGGAGGAGCACAAATCTCAGAAAGAGGCATGAAAAAATCATCTATTAAAACACTTTGTTCAGAATTCTGCCGAGCAGTAAATCACTGATCACCTTGGCAAACTCACTGGGTACGAGCATCCTGACCTGCTCCTGTGCAGGGGACTGGATGCTCCTCCATTCACCCAGTTCTTACTGTATAAAATTTGCGTAAACATTGCTTTAAACTAGCTGAAAAAAAACCCCAACCCAGATGAAGAGCTCTGCCTGCGCCAAGGAGCACTTTGCTGCCGCTTTACTTGGGAAGGAAAGGAGACGCTCTGTGGGTGGGAAGGGACGTTGCTAAGCCTTGCTATAGATAACAGGGCTGCACCTCCTAAATTGGGCTGAAGTCAAGCGGCACTGAGGGGGAGAGAGAGCTTTTAAAGTCTTTTTCTTTACGCTCAAGAGGAGCTTGGAGGGAGTGGAGAGTTAAACTTTAAGTGAATTACTTAAACATTGCTGTTCAAATTGTTCTTCTGCTGAATCCTACAGCTTCATTCCTATGGTAACAAAAGTTAGAATTTCCTAAATAGCTCCTTTTAAAAATACAGTAGTAACAATTAATAAAGACTTAAAAGACCTTGTTCTTCCATGTTATCACAAGGTACGCTACGTGCCCAGAAAGCTCAAGAGGACTGAAAATGTATGAAGCAGGAGGAGAAAAGAAGGGCATGTACTGGATAGCACTGCACAGCTGATGCTTTTCCAACTCATAACTCAGTTGCCTTTGAATGCTCAAAATACTTCTGCTTAGGAGCCTTTATATTTTGGCCAGAAAAAGAGAGAATGTCCAGCTGCGGCATGTGCTATCCAACTCGCCTTTTTACTGTGTGCGTGCCAGGCTGAATACTCCAAGTCCCTGTGTTAGCAATGCGTGGCGGGCCCGGCCACGGCAAGGTGCGGTTCTCATCTGCCTGGATGGGCTGCGCAGCTGCAGCTCTGGTATGTGACATGGAAGCGCGTGTGGTTTCTGACAGTGCCGAAGGGAGATGAAAGATAGTAAAGCTCCCACGGGCTTTCCCCCCAACCCAACCCCATAAATGCGTGTCTGCTTCTAGGCAGATATGCAAATCATTTCCCTATGCAATCAGGTACATGAGAGACAGGGCTGTTATCACGTTTTGATCACTGGTAATAGCCCAGATGCTTGCGTTTGGGCGAGAGCGCGATGGTTAAAGCGACATCAGTAAATACCACCCTGCAAAGGGCTTATCCCACCTCAGAAATGAAGATCTCACCAACTTGAGTCATTTTAGCATCACAGTTGGGAAAGTCCTGATACGACGTAGATTTATATCTGTTGGCTTACACTATTTCCCCCAGTCTAAACCAGGATGGGGGAACATACTTGGGAGAAAGATTTGGAAGCTCCTGCAGAGTAAAATTCAAGGAACAGCCAAGCCAGGGAGGCCTACAACAAATCTGGGGATATGTCTGAAATACACTACCAGGGATCGCTTCCCAGTTGCAAGGTTTGGGCATGTAGGGAATAGAACTGAATACAGCACCACAGGCCCCTGCCCCCCTTCACAAAAATGTAAGGGTTACTGGGAAAGAAGCCCATTTCAAAGCGATTTTCTACTTCACAAATCCCTGCTCATATGCTTTCCCCCACTAGTTTCATTTCAGGGACTTTTGGGGAGGAAACATGAGTTATTGAGGAGTGATTAGTCATCAAGCTTACAGCTCTGCTAGCAACGCAGGGAAAGCTACCACAAAAGCCTCACAGTCCATGCTGTACCACTGATGTATCTAGGGAGGATTACTGTGATAAGGTGCCTCTGAAATCCAGAAGTGTGGGTGGAAGGAGACTGTGGATTTTCTGATGTTTTGTGGGTTGGCTTTTTTAAAAACTGGTGGAGTAAATCAGTTGCTGCTTTTTCCCCTCCCTTTGTTCTTAGGAATGACAATGATAACCAAATGCTTTAAGTGATTATTCAGTGATCAAATTCAACACCTGCTATATTAATTGTCCCCTAATGTTTTGCTGGTATAGCACTCATTAAGCAATCACACTTCTATGCTTTTCAGCCAGGTACAGGTTCACTGAAGGTACTGTGCATGTACGTGTATATGTACCAGTAGAAACGTAACAGTAATTAGGTCACTCTGGGTGAGGTTTTGTGACAAGCACGCAAATAAGCCCCCCTACAGCAGGTAATATTGCGAGCAACTGGTTTCGTTAACATGACCTTTTCCCACACCTGTCCAGTGGATGACAGAGATTCCTGTATGGAAGGCGAGCCCTGAGTTCATGGATCACTAAGTCACTGTCACCCAGAAATGTATGGCACAGAGTCCTTCCATGCTGGCAAGGAGAGGGGCTGCAGGTGTAGTTAAGGGGCAGGTAGGGTATACAACTGCAGGGCTCTACTTGGATCAGCAGTAGCTGTGGCAACCCCAGCACACTGCTTGGAAAAGCGCTGCCAGAATCACCTCACAGATACAAACTTTTATCCATCAGCTGCGTTACAACCAGTTTTTCTTGGACTTTCTCAAAACTGCATTTGTTGACTTTTGCTAGACAGAAGCGTTTGCCCTGAGTAGCAAGATGGTCTACTTGTTTCTGTTACCTCCTCTCCCTTTCCTCTGCTTATTTGCCTGTCCATGGTCCACCATAGCCTTGCCCTTGGTGTAGAAATCATTCATGCTATGCTCGACACATGATCTTCCTTCTGGCTAACGATAAAATAATAAAACAGAATTTCTCTAACCAAACTCCAACATTGTTCATTCAAGCGTAGCTGCCTTCCCTGTTCCATCTCATTTAACTGCATCTAACGCCGGCTCTACCTGCATCCCCTCTGAGCAGCTGGTGGCAGCTGTTAGAGCTAAGACTAGTCCTGCTGTTCTTTGTTTCTGTTTAGGTTGGGCTAAATATAGCCTGCTGTTTGATTACTGGGGAATGAATGCCAGGATACAAGACTTGTGTGTGCAGCACAGATTTTTCTCTAGTCCTGTGCCCAGCCACCCCCTGCAGCACTTGCCTTGATGAGATAGCCATCCTTTATGCTTCTGTCTCCTGCAGTCATTGTGAAAGACAACCAAAAAGCTGCCCGATGGAGATTCGGGAGTCCTTTGCCAGTTTACTGTGAAGCTCTGCAGTGTCCTGGTCAGTGTGCACCTCCCCGCAGGGTCACTGAATGCACTGGTATCTCTCAGGGTACTGACCTTAATGGTTCCTTTCAGAAATGCTGAGACTTTTCTTCTTCCACAAACTTGTTCTTTATCTCCCAATATCCTGAGTCCCTGCCTATGCCTTGCATATACTTTTTTTCTTGATTTCTCAGCTGTTACCCTTCCCTCTCCCAGTGTATGTTCCCTGAAGTTCATGTGTGGTGAAATCACTTATGCTTTGTACTTTACATGAAAACTTCGCGTTTACAGTTGCCTTTTCAGCCTCCTCACTCAATGTTTCCTCCCATCTCTGTTTCTCATCTCCAGCTCCTTTGTTACTCTTTGCCCACACTGTCAGTGCATCATTAAAGGCTCAGGCAGTGCATGAGATCCAGATGAGCAGACCTGGCAGCAGTGACACGATGTAGCAAAGAACAGCCACTCTGAATTGGTTCTTACTGTCCTGAAAACCATTTCCCTGGCTTGGGCTTTGAGGATGCTCCAAGCTTTGACTGCTCCAGTCAGTCACTGTGCTACTAACCTGCCAGCTCCATGCAGGTTAAAAAAGGAACCAGTGTATATCTTTACATAGCTAGACTCAGTCATAAAATTGGCTAAATTAACCTATTTTGGCTTTGTAGCAGAGCAGGAGAAACAAGTTATGTCTGTATTTCCCAAGAAAGCTTCATTTTTCTACATTTATCTTTGTGCTAACCTTACACCTTGCAAAAAGCACACAAAAAATAAACATATAAGTATATGAAAAACTAACACTGCCTTAAAGTAGAAGGAAGAACAAAATGCTTTAGACTTCAGCTGAGCTGTGGTTACAGGGCTGTCATTAGCTACTGTTGACTGAAGGTGTTTGTACCCTCTCATTGCATGCCTGGCAGACACTCCCAATGGCTGTGGTGAACAGGAGAGTGGAGTGGGCAAGGAACATATGTCATCCACATCCATTTGCCATTTTTATTCCAAGTCCGTGTTTGCTCAGCAATAATGACAGTCTTATTATACCCACTGCTGCAGAGGCAGAGTTACAACTTTGGGAGAAGGCACCCCTCAACTTTCCTTCCCTTTCTACAGATGGTTTGCAGGGCACTTGCAAGGAATGCTCCCCTTTGTTGCTCTTCTGA
The DNA here is from genome assembly GCA_027925045.1 of Hypotaenidia okinawae. Taxonomy (NCBI): domain Eukaryota; kingdom Metazoa; phylum Chordata; class Aves; order Gruiformes; family Rallidae; genus Hypotaenidia; species Hypotaenidia okinawae. The sequence goes on along the minus strand of BSDF01000001.1, from coordinate 70,643,179 downwards.
TTAAGACTCCCACACCAGTTCTCAACCTGGCCTGCTGTTTGAACTAGTATTTCTTTTCAGAAAAATAATCAAGAAGGGGGATGCATCTATTTCTATCACCTTTTTTATAATTCTGAATGGGGAAAATACTTTTTTGTGATTGTTTCCCACCAGGTAGAACATTCATGCTGCTGCAGTTAGTCTGCAGCTGTTACAGTTTCCAAAAGATTTGCCATGTAGGTGTTGGGAAATGCCATATATTACAGTAGTGACGCTGTAGATAACTCATACTCTATGCATACAGTATGAAAAGATGAATGGCAAGAGAACCATGAAGCCCTGGGGAAGGAAGTAGTAGATATATTAAACATATGTGCGGCTTTAAAATGCCATAGAAATTGGCTGGAGTCTCCAGCTGCCTTTCCAGAAATGTTAGACAGTAGTCTGCACATGGGAAAATGAGAGAATATGTTGAAAACATCAAGCCTGGTTTTGAAAGCACATGAAGCTCCCGACATTCACAGGTTGTTTTGCTGCTGCCGCTCAGGGGTTGGCAGAGAAGAAGCTGCAGACAAGCAAGAGCAGAGGCCTGGGGCAGCAACACATTAACTGTGTGGGAACTGTTTAGATAAGTGGCTTGAAAAGTTTTCAAGCTGGAAGGATGCAACTGGAGAGTGCACAGGATATACTCTCCCAGGGAGGGAGTTTTTCTTTAGCACTTGAACAGCACTCTAGCTTTCCAAAAGGCTGTGGGAACAAGGGCCACTGCCATGACCCTCCTGCAAGGCACACCACTGTGACTATCCTCAAGCGGCCAATATGGAGACTGAGGTGAAGGAAGGAAAGGCCCGATAGTCTCAAGTCACCGAGGGAACTGTGACTCAGGCACTGACAAAGCTTCTTTCCATGATTTCCCCTCTGGGCCAGGGCAGCTGAGATCCGTGCTGCACATGGCTCCCAGGAAGGCAGCAGTTAGCCAGCACCCAAGCCCTGGCCCCTGTAGGCCCCATGGGACCCTTACAGCCCTTTGCAGCCCCTATCCACTGCCATTAATAATCAACAGAAAAATAAAGCACTGAAACGACATTTATTTTCATTAAAAACATATTTGGCAGTCCTGTCTTTCACTACTTACCCATTAGGGCTAAATTTCACAGGAGCACAGGCATAAAGAGGAGCTTGTCTTTACCTTCTTTCCCCCCTTCATGCATCTGTGTTTGCCATCTAACTCTCAGTAGACCTATGATATAATCTAACATAAAGTTGCAGAACCCCAATCTAGAGGACCATTTTTGTCAGTAGCTTATCTCTGTGCCTGCCATGGGAAAGAAATATCCCATCCTCGCAGCGGTGGAAGCCAGTTATACAAAGCTGTCAACTAGGATCTTTTCCTCACCTACCCAGCAATTGACCTGTGCCCTTGAGGAGCTTTACAAGTGAGAACTTCTAGACTGACATTCGGAGCACGAAAGTGCAAAAAAGAATGTAGGAGCCAAAAAATGGGAGCGAGCTATTTATTTCCTCACTGAAATAGGGCTGTGAATAAATAGAAATATATTGGAGAGTCATCACAGAAGAATTCCATATTAGACCCATGGGGAGCAGAAAAAACCAAACCACACAACACAAAAAACCACCCCAAACCCCCACGCTCTGCAAAACAGGGAACATGGGAGTATGAGTGCCAAAACAAACACCTTGCATGAACCAACCTCAGTGGCAGAATCTGTGATGCCAAGCACTACTGCTTAACCCAACGGGATGCTTGTGGTTACATACGCTGGAGCTGGTTCTGCTCTAGGCTGAATTCCAACACAAAATAATTTAATAGTGATCCACAGCAGGAGTTTGTCCCACGAGTCCATGTCTGCTAGATCTATTGCCAGGCAAAGTTTCAGGAAATTTATCTCCAATTAAGAAAACTTGGCCTTCATCTACATGGAGCGTGGTAGGTCACAGGAGATTTTTGAAGAGGAGTGGAATATCAGTGTCCTCATTTATGTATTTGTTTTGAAAGATGTTTTTGGTGACACGTGGTCTCTTACCTGTGGGTAAAGCAGTGGGTGCTTGCTTACCTCAGCTGAAGATCTAGCCCAACAAGCTTCTTTATAAAGCTAGGAGTGTGAAATGGGCTGCCAACCTCCTGCTGCTGTGCCCACACAACCTTTCCCCTTGCTGCAAGGGGGAGCCAAGAGATTTGCCTTGTTTCCTGACCATAATCAACAAATTCATTAAAACAGTGTATCGAGAGCTCTTGTAATTCATATCCTAGTGAGTGCAACTGCAGATGTGGCCCTTATGTCCACTCCTTCTGTTTATTGATGTTTACCTTGCTGATCAAATGACAAGAACAGGGAGCACAAGCAATTTCCCCATAAAGATGCACAATCCTGAAAGAACAACACGTGCCTCGGAAGAGCCACAGGCAGAAAAGTTGAAGGCATCAAGACACAAGTTTACCCAGGACACAGCTTGCTGTACTTTAATTATCAAATATTCATATACTGCGTCCTTTTGGTGACTGTGACTAAAGAAACACTCTTGGGCATAGGATTGTGCATAGTTCTGGCTAGAGACTAGTGAACACAGGTTGGCCATAAATGGAAAACAGTCAAAATAGAGCAGAGAGAAACCCATGCTTCTGAGATTTCATAAGCAAAGGGTGTAAACCAAAATTCTCCTTGTTAAGTATCAATGGATGCTTCAGTATCAATGGATATCATTAATGAGCTGTACTGGTGAAATGGGAAAAGAAATTATGCAAAAAAGAAATCCAGGGTTTTTTGCCTCAAAGTAGTTACTAACCCATCTGAATGGTTCAGAACCTTTCACAGGGTGAGGAAGACCTGTCCCAAAAGCACCAGCTGACCTCCCTTCTCCTCATATAGCTGATATGATTGTGTCACTGAAATAACAGCAAGAACTGGCTGAAGCAAGAAATCAAGATCTTGCCTTTAAGTAATTTCAGTGCCTCACAGTAATCTCAAATAAGTACATCTCACACAAGAATACCCTTTTTTTAGTGTTCAGTTGAATTAAGGTAGTCTATTTCCTCACCACCCCCACCGTGCATCCTAAGTATCACTTTGATAATTTCTTGATTTTTATTTGCAGTTTCTGACCTGGCATTTGAAACCACCAGACCTCTGTCATGAAAACAAATTACCCTTGTTTTAAACATACTTGGTATGATTGCTTTCTCCATTCATTTTCTATTTAGAATCTAATAAGAGGCACCTGAACTTTGACTCAGCACCACAATGGTGGAAACCAATAGCAATTCACAGTGATGTGTATATTTGGAGCAGTTTTGGGAGTCTCTACTATAAGAAATACAGTCTAGACATGTCTTATGCATAGCTCTGTGGACTTCTAGGGCTCCAAGGAAAAGATCATGCACTGTTTCCTGCTTGAAAAAGCAGACACATGGGATTCGGAGCTAGGAAAGGAGTGTTGTCTGTTCTGTTTTCTAGTCCCCTCTACAGAATAAGCCACCAAATTCTACAGGAATTTCATGCTCCTATTTTATTTTCATGCTGAGTCCACAAAGGTGCCTATTTCCTAAGCAGTTATAGCACTTATGATGCATATTTGATCTATAAAATTGTGGGCGGTTGCTGATCTGCATGATGCAATAAGCATCAGCTCTGGAACAGGCTAGCTTGGCATCCCTTTGAAGATGAGGCAAATGGCAAACAATTAGGGAAAATGCAAAATGACCCTAGAGCAATTTCTTAAGTTTTAGCACCTCACAGGTATGGAAGGATCATGGGTTGCTTGCATAACAAAGCTTCAATATTGTTTGGACTCGTTTCATGTTCAATATCATACATCTAACCTCACATTAGGTCTGTATCTTAAAGACTTTTTAATCACCTAAAATAATTCTGCTTGGCTCTTTTTAAAGCATTTCTTCAGTTGCCAAATGTTTACTGAATGATACTTTGTAGTAAGCTCTAAAAGTCTTTTAATATCAAGTTTGAGGAACTTTGTTGCACATCCAAGTGCTGCTATTACTGCTGCAGCTCGACCAGGAACTGGCTGCAAATAGAAGCAGAGGACTCATCAGGAAAGAACAACCTTCACAGCCAAGTTAAAACAGTACATTTCCACCCTAGGTCCTACCTCTAGTTTCTGCACAGGAGGGTAGCTGACATTTATGTTGTTCATAAAGGCAGGGAAAATACAATCACCAGCAGCAGGAGTTGAAACAGGACTTAGGGAAACACTTAACACACCTTGAAACTTGACTGTGCGCTGTCATTTTCCCTTCATTCCCATTAATATTGTTGCTCTTGGTGAAGGTTAAAAGGCTTTTGTGGATAACAAGACATAGGGGATGGAAAAAAGTGTTTAGTTTCAAGCGTGGGCAGACTGACATCATGATGTGTTAAAAGTACTAAATCATTGTGCAATACCAGGACTCTGTTCACTTTAATAGGTGACTCTTAAGAAGTTGGGGCTCTACACTCCTGTGACATTCTAAAGGCATATTTCATGTGACATTTCAGAATGCTTTGAGCCTGCTGATTGCAAAAGTGCTGTCAGATCCCAAACTGCTCTGCTCAGAAATAAACATTTCCAGGGAAGTCTCAAACACAGGATGGTCTATGTGCCTCCCAGAGTACCAACTCATTGAGGCAGTTTTGCACATGGGTGTCTTTTGTACAGCATAATCCAGTTGCAACTCTACAGTTTCTGAAGAGCCTTATGAATGGTCTCAATGTTGTCTGGAGAACAAAGTTAACTTTTCTTTTTAAGTGTGAATATTGACCTCTAGAAAAAAAGCTTACCTGCCTGAAGCTTAGCACAGCGTGACATTCTCTAGTACCCTGTTGGATTGCAGGTTTTTTGAGGAAAAAGACCAGTATCCCAGTAAAAGTGGTGGTACGTTACCCAAGAGAACAAGTTTAATTCCTGTAAGCAAAGTGTCTGGGATGCTGGTTTTCAGCTATTCAAAAAAAAAACACAACCCAAAACCCACACTCAAAGGAAGAAAAAAAAATCATCACAAAAAGAGGAAAGTTGCACGAGTGCATGGAGCTATTACATCACTGTGGGAGTGAGGACTGTCTCCTGCACAATACCTAATACTTGTTCTGCTCCCACTTTATCCTTGTACCTCTGATGTGAGAGATAACCATTACCAAAAAAGCCTTATGGGTTAGGACACCCTTTAGCTCAGGACAGGAGTGTGCAGTGAGGACAACGATACTAATGTATTTATGCCTCATATCACTCAAGGACTTTGGTGAAGTACTGGGACATGATCAGGGAATTTGTTACCTCAGCACATCATCATGGCCAGTACTTTAAAAAGAAAAAAAAAAAAGATATTGTACCATCCTGAGGCTTTCTGGCACACAGATGATGTGAAACAAGTGTTATTTGCCACCTTACAGTAGGATTTTTCCCATCTGTATCTCCAGAAGCCAAGTCACAGCAGCTTCTTCAACTCATGCATTTGAGAGCATTGCTGCCTAAATATTATCACACAAGCAGTGTGCTTGCTATTATACGTCAATATTAAATGATCCCAGAGAAACTCTGAGTGGCAGTAATAAAATACATGTATGGACTGTCTCCACTCTTCAGGATTCAGTGCAGGGTTTTCTAGCTGTACTCTCAGCAATTGAGAAGAACTTGTCCAGCTTCAAGTAACTCCTGAAGCTCCTAGGATTCTATTTTGCATTGAAAAACATTGTATGCCCTTCATTGCAAGGGGGTCAGAGTAGATGATTGCAGCGACCCTGCCTGACTTGAAAATACAATCTTGTTGACCCCAATTACAGTAAACTAAGAATTTTTCCCTGGTGCCTAGTTACCTTCCCTCTGCCCCCTCCCTTGACCTAGATCACTTCTGTAGCCACAAGCCTGTCCTCTGGGCCGCTTGAACTTTCCTTTTTCTGGTTATCCCTACATGCTGTCTAACCACATGGACCCCCATCTTCATTTTACAAGGCAATTTTTTTTTTTTCATAATACAGTTATGAAATCTCTTTATAACATTTAAGAGAACGATTATGTAACTTTCTGTTTAATAAAACAAATACATATACCTTTGTGGCACAAGGTTAAAAGCATTGGCTAAGTCAATGTTTGGGCTATGCTACAGGGGTGTTAATGAGAACTTGCAAATTTTATGCATTGGAACTCTTTAAAATGAACAGCATAATTTGTGTAGCAGTGGCTCATTTGCAAGAATAAGGATTAACAAGAGCATGTGGAATAGCAGAATCCAGATGCAATTTCTTCTATAAATTCACATGAAGATCAGAAGAAAAATACAGCGCGTTCTGCTGACTCTTGCCATCATGAATATTTTTACCTCTGACCAGAGTAAAAGATTTGAAAACACATTGGCAAAGAAGCTAAGAGCTAGCACAGAGATGATCCTGCACATATCAAGGGGATTATAGGGGGTGGAGGGGAGAGGAAGAATGGGGGTGGATCTAGAAGTGGGCAGTTTTAGAAAGAAGATCTAAGTCAACACTCTTGGGAAATGAAAAAGCAAAGTCATGGATCATATAGAATCTGCAGTGAGACTTTTCTTTCCCCACAAAAATATGTGTTTGGGTCTCCTCTGAATTGTCATCTTTACTTAGTTTCTATAGCAATGTTTTCACAATTAAGAAGTATTGACTGACAGCTAGAAATCAATCCAGAGTCTGTGGAAATCAATGGAAAAGCATGCTTTATTTCTGTGGGCTCTGGAGCAGGTATCCACAGAGGACAGGATCAGTTGTTCCATGAACTGTGTCCCACTATGGCAGTTCCCAGGAAGGAGAGCAGGAGCCTGGAGGTGCCCCCACACCCAGCGCTAACAGACTCTCTCAGAAAATAACATAAGGAATTGAAAGACAATGCACCATTTAAAAAGCAAGCATTGTAAGGGCAAAACCATAGACCCAAAGCAAAGTGCAACATACTTCCTTGGTCATAGATGCTGCATTGTTTTACATTCAGAATTTGGAGCATTTCCTCCAAATTCTCCAAAAGCTTATAATCTGAAAGAGTTCAGACTTCTTTTCCACCCCTGCCTTGCAACAGACTGGAAATAGCACAGCACTAACAGACCCTTGCAGTAGTATGTACTTCCCATACTGGGGACAGGCACTGGACAAGGACAGAAAGTAGCTGACACCAAGCTGTGCCAAAGTCCAACCCAGACCTCTCCAGTTCAATCTAGACCCTGACTCCTTGGACCAAAGATTCTCTTCCTGCTGTGTGAGGGGTTTAAACTCTGCTATCAGCATGTCACATTTTACAGGCATGCAAACAGACTTGCCACAGCCTACTGGCTTCATCTCTTAGATACAAAGACCTAACAGTGTGCTTATCATGGGACAGTAAGGACATGCCTACAGTTTTGTGTTCAACAGTGATCTAAGTTCAAGATGAGTCTGGCTCAGACTACTCAGAATGGTAAAAAAAAAAAAAAAAGAGGTGGTTTGTTGAAAGCTATGGCAAATAAAGCTGTGAGGAGGCAATGCTAGGTATTAACACACAAAGCACCAGGGTCACAGATTCAATAAGAGGAACTGTTTAGCTGTGCTGCCTCAAAATACCGAGTTGTGTAAGTGGAGTCAGTGCAGCTCCTGCATTACTTCCTCTGAAGAGTATGAGCATCATTTGTCAATCTAAGTTTCAGCTTTCAGTCTGAAAGGTGGAGCTGGACACAACACTATTTAAAGTAGCCTTAAATAACAGTAAGGTAGAAGCAAGGCCCCTCTATGTTTTTCAGGACATTGCTTAGATTTAACTGTTCAGGCTGGATGTGTCTTCTTTGGGCTGCCTTTTTTTTTCTTGGAAGATTCCTGCAGAATTAATGCAGACATTTCTAAGAACAAGGTTAGGGAAAAAAATGTGTCTGTGTTTTTTTAAAAAAAAGTGTTCTTGCAGCCACATTATACAGTATTCTGGTATCATCATTGCCCAGAGCAGGAACTCAACACATGACAGAGAAGGGTTGGCATGTTAGCAAGGGCATGCTTTTGCTATACTACTGAAAGTATACTTGTATTTGGCTGGAAGCCAATGCTGCTGGATGTCCCAAGTTGTGTTTCATATTTTGGAGCTGGGAGATAAACTTTCCTCGCAAGTTTATCCTTATGCAAAACATTCCAGCTCTGGATACAGAACTAGGTTTCTTTTCATGTAAGGAAAAAAAGCAGGCAAGCTGGCATTATTGCCTTTTCCTTTTTGTGGACACAAATGCACTGTGAAGCGGTAGTGGAGACAAAAGTCCCAAGAAATTAAAAGTAACCAGCAGTTTAGAATTCAGATTGCCTTTCCAATAGTTTACCTGAAACAGATGTGTCTCAGGAAGTAGTTCTGGAAACTAAAAATGTAGCTCCCAGTCTCAAAGATCAGTGGCAAAATTTCAGTTGCTTTACTAAGCAACTGTCTCTGCACATCAGGGTGAGCCCTTCTCTTCCCTATTTGGGCTTCAATGGAGCTTCATCTTTTTTTACACCCAGTCCAACTAGCAATAAGAACTGAATCTGTCTCACCCACTTACAGGTGCTTCCCGTGGGGCATGGTCACAAGGTGCTGGCAAAGGGAGATCTCCCTCCTGCTACCACTGTGCAGTAGCTATGCCATGGACAAGTGGAGCTCTCTTGTCTCAAGGGCCATCAAGCTAGCCAGCACCTCTCACCAGCCCAAAAAGAAACCGAAGCACAGGGCTGAAGTTTACCTCCCTGGCTCAACAGAAAATTCTAGTTAAGTACAATAAATATAAACAAACACATAGGGAGAGAGATGGATGTACATGCAGAGACAGAAATCTGTATCTCTCCAAGTGTCTTTTTGCACCTGGGTTTGTGGCCTCACGCTCACTCTTTTGAACAGCTGGGCAGAGCCTGCAATCCTGCAGTGCAAGTTCCAGTTTTCCAACAGCACAAGGGTTATACAGGCTACTTATGAATCCAAGAAACTGAAGCGATGCAAAAAAAGAGAAAAGCCCACCTTCCTGAGACCTCTTCTCAAACATAAGCCATGAAAGGGACACCAGGGTATCATTTGGTTTTGTATTTTGTCTAACATCTTTGATAGAAGCTATTCCAGAACAGCCGTTTTCCTCACCCATTTCAATTGAGAGATTAGTTTCTTGTAGCCTTTGAGTGATTTTATTTATTTACTGGAAGAGGATATTTTAGCTGTAGCAGCAGCATGCCCAGACACCACTGTCAGTATATTACATTAATTCTAGATGTTCATCTTACTCCAAAGTCTTTATCTTAGCTAGATGCCCATAAGACTCAAAAAAAAAAAGAGATAATCCAAATGCCTTTCCCAAGACAGCTAGGATGGTTTTGCTTAGCCTGAGATTCCAGTTTAGGCTGCCTTAAGTGATGAGTGCAGGGCACTTTGTGCATTGGTATTTACATCAGCTCAGCAGCATGCCGTTATTTGGCTTTGGTGGAATTTTATAGCCCGCTTTACTGCACCAAGAGCAGCAATGCAATGAATCTTTTAAATAAATCTCATCAGATGGATTTGCTGGCGCCTTGTTTAGACTAGGGGTGAAAAGTATCCTACCCTCAAAGCTCACCACGTTTACCTCCAACATAGTCACTGTTTAACATCATTAGCACAGCTTTGTCTAGCAAATTCATCTAAAAAATGAATGTATTGTGTGGGGACGCACCACAGATGAGAATTAAGCACATACCGTGAACAACTCAACATTAAAACACACTTATATTCAGTATTAACTAGCTTAAGTCAGAGCCCTAGTACACAGCTAGATAGGTTATCTCTTCTGCTGTGTGCTTTCACCCAAATGGAACAAGCAAATTGAATGACCATTTTGGGGTTCATCTACTGCTGAAAGAAGTCATGGAGAAAATAATTCTTCTAAGGGTAACTTCAACTTCCTGTTCACTCAAATGGTGGGGTTAACCCAACTTCTTTTTAAAGGAACTTCCTCTGCCCTTCCCCTGGTTACCCCCACTCAGCTTTTATTGCTGCAATACCAAAAGAAGCTGTTTGAATGATACTTGTCACCTTGCCTGAAATTGCCGTGAGGAAAATCTGTTGTCCCAGCGAGAATAAATAAAACCAATTTTGTAGACTCTTAAAAATCAAATACTTTTTGGACAAATACCTTAAGCTTCTGGGATTTTATCCAAATTGAGCTTTTATTTGTGCCTTACTTGGGGAAAACCAGAAAAAAGGCATGGTTTGGTATGTAGTTCCTGATCCCATGTGCCGTGGTATCTTAATTAAACTGTACCTTTGTTTGCCTAAGCCCTTAAGTATGTGGAACTGAAAGCTTAGCTAAGATGTATTTATAGGGTACCATCACTGGTCTAGACAAGTGCTAAGTTAATCATTCTGCCTGTTGCCTGGGGAATCTGCTATGTGAAGGAGAACTACCCTCCAGCATTCGTCCCTGGGCACAAGAGTTTAGGGCTCTGAAATACCCTGTCTCTTGCCTGGGCTTTTTACCTGTTGTTTAAAAAAAAAAAAAAAAAATAAATTTTTTTGCTGTATTTCCACTTCCTTCCCCTTACCACCTCTTCTCTTTCTGTTCCCTGCTTGCCAAAGGACAGTAGGAAGGGATGTGGGGGTGTGCCCTTCCAGGTCTGCTGTTTTTCTTGGGGATGTGTCCTTCCACACCAGACACGTTCATGTCAACCTTTTCCTGTCCAAAGCTTTCTGAAAGCTGCATTAGTTCAGTGTTTCCTCTGTGGCTTGCAGGGGCATGAAATCAATATTTATATTAACCTGAGGCATATTAATTCTGCATCTGTAATGAGTGATGAAAGTGATCTTTAGCAAAGATACAGGAGCTGTCTGGAAATCCAGGATATCATATTGCTGTGACATTTGGATGCTTGGTTACACAGGCCCAGGAACTAAGCACATGAGAACTTGGATGCTGAACTGTCAGTGTTATGTCTTTCACTGACAGTCAGGATGCCTTCATATCCAGGGGAGAATTTCCAAATCCCAGGCTTTTAAAACATTTTATGACATGCCATTACCACAAGAGTTGCAAAAATACCTTGGAAAAATAAATAGTATTTCTTCGTGGAAGTTTTCTTTTAACATATTACTGCATTTTTGTATTAGAAAAGATATGGATGACATTGAGAAGAACTTGAACTTTTTTTGAACAGTGGACTAAAAATCTATTTAAAGAAAAAAACTTGGATTGCTTTACTAGTTTGATACAAAATATTTAGTAATTTTCTTCCTATGACACAGGAAGAGGGCATCTCCTTGCCTTTTTGCACCTCCCAGAGAATGATAATCTGACTTGCAGTGTCATTCATACAAGCTTGTGAGACTGATTGAGGGTATTCAGTGCATTTTAACTGCTAAGACAACAATTTTAATATGAATAGAAGTACAAGGACCATGTTTACATGCACATCGCAAATGAACAACAGTTCTGAAGTGAAAACATGTCTACACCAATAGTTAATCAGCAGCCAGGAAAAAAATACAAACATTTCAATATTTAACCTTGATGTCAGGCTGGTTCAGAGCTCTGATTAACATCACAGTAAGATAATATCCAGAAATTGTGCCGTGAAATGAACCACAGTGAGCTCTGGGTGACAGCAGCAAGCCTTGGTTTGAGTTTTCTAGCTTCTGTTCTTGCTTCTGCTACAGTTTATTATATAACCTTGAGAAAACTTCCATCATTTGGGGGGTTCCTTGCTTACCCTCATATGCTGAGATACAAGGAGAAGGCTTTACTGATCTCAGAGCTTAAAGCCCCTGAATAGAAGAAGCGACAGAAGTGCAAAGTGTGGATGATAAAGAGAATGTTGCCATGGGATAAAGAGAAGGGGTGGGTGGAGGGGAGTTCCTGCACTTCTGCAACAGGCAGTTCTGCAAGTACTTCTGCAGGATAGGTAGCTGTCTGAAGTCTGGCTAGAGTCAGAGATGCTCATTTGTGACTGAACTAAACTCTGCACTTGAGATGGGTAGGAAGGAATGAGAAATACAGGGAACATAGCAGATTTACAGCGAGTCACTGGGACAAAATGGGACCTCCCAATTAGAAACCAACAGGTAGAAGGGAGATATGATCGAGGTATAAACAGCATTGAAATGGTGGGGAAAATGACCACTGAGTTCATTGAATACTACAGTACAAGGCCCCTTGATGAAAGTAGTGTAAGACTGGCTTAAAACAGATGCAAGCCAAGTATTTCTTTACAGAACGGGTAGTGAAATCCTGAAGCCAGCTTCTGGAGTTCTAAAACACAGGCGGCCTAAGCAAGCTCAGAAAGAATTAACACTCAAGTTCATGGATCTACATACAGGTTTTGAAAGCAGAAGGCAGGTATGTGCCCTGTAACATTGTTACTACAATAGTTCTCAGGGAGGGGAGAGGACAGTGGAAAGCAGCCAGGCCTGCTTGCTGTCCTTAAACATCACCTGCTGCTGCCACCACCAGAGACTAAGCACTAAGATGGACTGCTGGTCTGACCCAGGAGGCGTTCTGCGTGCCCCTGTGCCACAGGGAACAAATCACACAGACAGCCCCGTAGCTCTGTGTGCTGCAGTCTTTCCTGTAAGCTGCCTTTGCCTTATGAGCTCCAGACTTCCAGGTACCTTCAGGTCAGGATTAAACACCTTCCAGAATATATTCTACCCCTGCCTGCTCCCCCCTAAAATGGCTTGCTGGGCCATTCGTTTTTTCAAATTCACATTTTCACTTAATTGCTATTAAGATTCTTTTTATGTGCTTTCTGGTGTGAGGTTTCAGAACCCCACTTGCTCAGTGTTTTCAGACTTCTCTGCATAATCAGGGTGGCTGAACCCACATCTCCATGGGTGTTCAAACTATGCTGGGATTCTCAGAGTGCCTGCTGCCATCAGTCAGGACTGCACTAAAGGTAGCAAGTGTCAGAAAAATTGCAGTGAAGTCATGAGAGATGGCAATACTTCTGTGACTAAACAAGACTGCAGCTGGCTGTCAGCCAAGCTAGATGTTGATATGCATTCAGCTTCCAAAAATCAAAGAGACCTCTGGAATTAATCCATTTCAAAGGTCTGCATCAAAAGAAAAGCAACCATTACAAGTGGCACTTGAAGTCCCAGCACAGGTATTAAAAAGAAGAATAATGGCACTAAAAGTCTGTTTTCCTGGCAGGGGACCCCTTTCACCACAGTCACAGCCGTGGGTTTTTTTCCCCTCTCTTCAAGGTTGAGGAGATGAGTTGTTTCTTAAAGTTTATCAGTTAGAAAATTCTGCAACAGGAATTGACCACACAAACTGATATTGGTGAACCAGAGAGCAGGCACACTTCGGTTTGATGTGATTCTGTTGTTGGCTTACATTTTATTTTTCTTTCTGTGTCCTTTCTTTTGCAAGAGTACTTTGCCTTCCAGATACAGTTCCGTGCTTGCTGGGCCGTATGACAGGTAGCCTTCTTTTTCATTTGGCAGCCTTGAAAGCAGGGATAGACAGCCCTCATAACAGAGGTGATAAACACACGCACGCGTATTCAGAAGTCTAACAAAATTCCTAGCTAGAACTATTCAAAGTCTTGGGTTTTATTTTTAGGTTGGGGGGTGGGGGGGTGGGGGGGGGTTTTTAAAACAGTCAGGCTCCTAGGAAGAATGTCTAAAGGACAAAAACCCGATCTGACTGTAGCCAAAAGGAGGAAAAAGTTAGACCCATATGACTATAAACAAGTATTTTAGCTATACCACTGCACTTTAAAACATCCTTGTCAAAACCCTGTAGGACCAGAGTGTTCTTGAGAAGAGCCCTACCAAGCTGTACATGCAGACTTAGTCCTCAGTTAAGAGGACTACACCTTAAATCACTAAAGGAAGGTGTGCCCAAGCACAGGGTGGCTTATTTTGAGTAGTAGAGCTGTAAGACAGGTTCTTTGCTTATGTCCCTAGGTGCCTATAAAGAGCACAGGTAGCCAGGGGGTTATCTGGACATCCCATAGTTGCACTGATGCAATTTCCAAGTCTTATGATGCTTTACGTAGAGCAATCCCTGTTCTAATGTAAGAAGTCCATATGTACTAATGAGAGCTGCAGACTAGGAAATTGGAGCCTGAGGGCTATTGATGATACCTCCTTCCTTAATCATTTGTCACTTACTACCTCAACTTCTCCCAGTCCCTGAAAAATACAGTAACTTTATTTCTTGCTTCTTTCATTATGGTAAGAGCCAGCAAGACCCAGCAGAGATTACAGGACTATCTCTACTGTTTGCTCTAAGGCAAACAAAAAGAGATGTGCAAAAAAAAAAAAAAAAAAAATCAGCTGATGTTTGTATACTGAGGAGTTCCTTGTTTGCAGTGCACCATATGGATGCAAAGTTTTCGTCTGGCAAATTCCTACAAGCAGATGCCTGAAGGAGCAACTGCTCATCTGAAGTTTTTACTAGAGGAACCTCCCATTTCATTTACACCACAACCTCCTCCTCTTTCTCCTCCTTTTCTAACATATGGAAATTAAATGTAGTTATGACTCAGGGGAATATTTTGTCCTTAAACAGCTTTCCCCAGCTGCACTTTCTGCGAGGACTTTTCGTTGTCTTCTTTCTTAATTATTTGCATAGTTTGTGTGCTTCTGCAGATTATATTTTGCATGTCAGCAGAAAGCCACTTGCTTCTACTAATGTTATGGGACACTGATTTTGGAGGCAGATTTGCCATCGCAGTTGGCTTCAAGAACAAACAAAGGTTTAGCTATCAGCCCAACCAAATGGTTTGGTTCTTCCACGTTGTATCTGCAAAGAACTTTGCTTTGCAAGTTCAGTACAATGATCAGTGAGGGTTATGCAAATATCTGATTGTGGGGCAAGCATTAATTTCACTCCACAGTTTATTAGCTGCTCTGTGTAACACCCATATGTTTGCACGGCCTTACCCCATGGAAGATGCAAGGGAGCCATAATGGGAGGTGAGCTGCTTTATTTGTGAGAGTCACAGAACAACTAGTGCAAGGAAAACAGGATGATGCAGTGCCTATCTGGATTTGCCTGTCCCTAATTTGTTTGGGTTCCCCATGTCTTCCAGTGTAGCTCTGTCATTAAGGAATAGACATCTTATTCTGAAAGCTATGACTGGAATTTAAGTTTCCCATCTGTCACAGATTTCTTTTACAATGTTAGGTCAGGTGCTTCACCTCTAACATGATTATTAGAATATATCTTTATTTCAACAAATCCTGGTAAGGATAAATGCTTTCAGACCTTTAAGTAGTTTAATATCACAGCAGTGGGAGGCTCCACATGTGAGCATGTCAGCTTGTATTATAATGGAGTAAAAGGGGGTTGGAGGAAATAAAAGATACACCAGCATATACCATGTAGAACAGAGTGCGTTTAGGGTTACTGGTAAAGAAATTAGATGAGCTTTCTTTTACTGTTACCTACCTTCTTGGCCTCCAAATTAGTTCTTCCTCCATATATTTGAATGTCAAAATAATTTTCTTGTATTTAAAAAAATAAGTTTTTCTGCAGTGCTCCCCAAAGAGTTAGGCTTAGCTCTAAATGCCTTTCCTCAACCTCATTCTATTTGCCATGCACACAGGGCACCTTTGTTTTCACTTTTTTCCTTCGTTTTTTTTCCAATTGTTTTGTCAACCATTTCCAGATATTACACAAACCACCAGCAATTCAGAAACCACAGTCTGAGATACATAATTCTAGAGGCTACTGCAATATCAGAGAAATGTTTGGAGGAGAGGATATGAGAAAAGCTCCTGATTCCCAGGAGAGACAAAGCCAACAATCAGAATATTTTTAGCTAAGGAGGTGGTTTCTTCACCTGTACCTTCACCATCTTGTCCAAATATCTCTGGCAATGTACTCAAAGTCAAGTTTTCTCTCCATTCACCAGGCACCCCACAGGCATCCAACAGAGCACATTCTCCATGATAAATCCTGAAGACACTAGGATTCAAGGAACCTTCAACTTTGGGTGCTCTTGACTAGGGCAGCCAGAGTCCACTATTCAGATAACTTCACTGTGTTCTACAAAACACACCCCAGTGCTCCTGTGTTCCCTCCCACCTTGCTGTGACCCCTTACTAGGCACACAAGCACATGCAGTAGGACATGATGGCCTGAGGTACCTTCACTGCAGCACATTCAAAGAACAATCTAGTCAAATGTCACAAGCACAACCAGAAAAAAAAAGTTACTGGTGCTTATGCAGCTAGGGGATCTGTGTAGTTCAGAGGATGGGACCCTGGTGCTTTTTCTAGAAGAGACAACACTGTCACTGTGCCCTTGGATGAATAATTCCCACACAGTATTTTTGTCGCTTCAGCTGAATATGGCATATCTGCGTTCCCAATTTAAGCACATTTGTGTTGAAAATCAGATCAGCATCCACAGATCCCTGTGCAGTCAGTCTGGGTACTATACAGCTGACTACATTACAAGTTTTTGTCACTGCTAAATCAGCAGTTTGTACTGGGGTGCAGAAGACAGAATGCCAGTACCAGCAGTTGGTATGCCTAGGAGCTGAGGGTTGGCACATTTGATACCCAACTCCAGGAATACACCAGGACCCTTCTGAAGAGTGTGAAGCCTGTTAGCCTCTGACAGAAGTAGAAAAGCACTCTGCTTTTTATGTGACAAGGAACAGGCTCATATCCTTGCTTTAAAAAGCCTGGAGTTTAGAAGCTGTTTTATAATGGAATGTAGAAGACTCAGCAAGTTGGTTTAAAGAAAATGTTTTTCATCTCAGACCATTTTAAACTCTCTCTCCCTATGTTTTTCCCATTGGCACTGAAGCAATCATCTGAAATAGCTCACCCCAGTAGAAGCTTCTGTCCCAGAGAATGATGTGGTTGGGAGAACATCTTCATGCAATATCCCAGGGGCTCTTATTATCCCTTAGATGTATACCTGATGACCCTTTCTTACGGCAACCAAGCAGCTTGAGACATTAAGCCTGCCTGTCAGGGTGCTCTGAGAATTACTAATGCCTCCCTTCAAGAGCCAAGGTTACAGACAGAAATCACTACAAAGCAAGGAGTTAGGCAAAAAGCATCCCTATACTTTTACTGTAAGTGTGAAGACTTACTAGTAACAAATACTATATACACACCCTGCTCCACATCATTAGTCAGGACAGCTTAAAGCCAGATGACATAATTAAATATGTCATAATTAAATACACTGTGCAGGCCAAATGACCTTCCCTCAGTTTTACTGCCTGCATACATAGCAGCTTTGCAGCTAAAGGTACATCAGGGGAAGATGTGCAAAATTCGTTCTCCTAATGGAGAAAGATGACCAAGTACAACCTTACAAGTACACTAAACCAAATTCATCTTCAGCACATTGCAGTGACAGGCAGCTCTAAGATAAGCACGTCCTGCAAAGAAGCATGCTGGCATTGCCAAAAAGACAAGGAAATTACTCTGGAATAAGGAACATAAGACTGTTCTAGAATAGTCTTTACAGCTGTCCTGATTTTAAACCTAGTCTTTTACAGTTTAGTCTAATTCCTTTTCAGGTATTTCTGAAAAAGTGACATTAATCTTTCAGACCTTCTGACACCAACTTGCATCTTGCGCTATTCTTCAGATCTCCTTTTTCTAGCATATGCCTGACTGAACTTATATCCAGCATACCACGTGTCTTATTTGGACAGGCTTTATGCCTTTAGGGAAATTAGGTGCTCATGAACTCAAAAGGTTATCCGTATTTTCTAGGCAGCACAAGGAGTTTACATGCATGGGGCTTTGGTGCCTGCTGAATCACGATATAGCACCAGCAGCTAACATAGTTACTGGAGCACATAGTATGATACTCTGGCATATAAGGGAAATAGGATTATCAAATCCTGAAAAAAAAAAAACCAACACTTTGATTTGTTGTGTATCCCATAGAAACATCATAACGTTTTTCTTGGAGAAGGTCCACTCACAAATGAGTCAAGCCAAAAGTCTAGAAAAACAACAAAAAAGCCCCACTGACTAGTTCAGTCTCTAAACCTTCAGTACAGAACATTTTCTACCTAGAAAGGTTTCTCAGTGATTTCCATTGACTGCAGCCAGGCACCACCTCTGTTTTCAGGGTGTCAAATCATTCCCATCCCTTTGAAAAGCAATTTCTCCTTCATCTGCACATTGCTTGGTTCAGAGAAGCAGAGGCCAATCTGTAGTAAGCAAGGGCTGCATCTCTTCACCTGGGAGTCTCCTTGCACATTTTCCCGTGCTGCCATTGCTCTCCTTAGCCTCCTCTTCATTCCTTTCCCCAGATCCCCTGTTATTTGGATTACCACTGACACTGTAACAAAAGTCAGATCGAGTTAGGCACAGGTAGGGCACAACTGCTCACCTGCTCCTGCATATTTCACTTTCTGCTCATAACTTTCTACTCTCCCTCTTCCCTGGTCAGAAACATCTCTCCTTCCTTCCCTCACCTCTCACTTCCTAAGACTGCATTCCTCTGCTTCGTGCTTCCCTGCCCTGT
The DNA here is from genome assembly GCA_027925045.1 of Hypotaenidia okinawae. Taxonomy (NCBI): domain Eukaryota; kingdom Metazoa; phylum Chordata; class Aves; order Gruiformes; family Rallidae; genus Hypotaenidia; species Hypotaenidia okinawae. The sequence goes on along the minus strand of BSDF01000001.1, from coordinate 70,624,773 downwards.
GTCCAGCCCACAAAGGAACAGATGGCACAGGCTATTAGCCTCAGAGAGAGGGGCAGAAAAGCATTGCCCTGGTATGTTCCTCCTGCCTCTCTGATGCCTGGTGAAGTTATACAGCTGAAGCTGAGTGTCTCTACATTGGGTTGCATCAGAGTGTTTCTATTAAGCAGTGAGGATGCAGCTGAATATAGGTTGTATTCTCAGTTTATGCTCCAAAACATGTAGGAAAGATTGTGAAACAGCTGATAAAGGAGGATATTTTGAACCTTAGGTAGGGATAAAATAATTCAGAGCAAAGCTAGATAAGTAAAAGGAAGTGTCTGACTCACATGGTGGGAGGAACCTTTGAACTGGGATTACAAAAAGCCTCTAAATGTCTGACCCTGTTAAAACAGGCATTCACATGAAACTTGCTTACTTTAATATAATAGGATGGTTATGAGGGCTTCTCATCAGGGATCACATGGGATGGTCTGCTGCCAGCCTCCAGACATGGCCTCACAGGGTCCTTGTACCTGTCCTTCAATATCACCAGACAAGAGGCATAACACTTCTGGTCTGAATATAGGTACAGATAGTTTATGGGGAAGTAGTCCAGGTACAGTTCTATTACCAAAAAAAACTTAGTAAAAAGCTATTTTTCAAGAGCAGGTCTTTATTCAATTGAGTTGAAATGGATTTCTTCTCCTTTGCTTCAGTTACAATCAACTCCTGGGCTAAAAGTATTTTTTCCTCTGGAGTACCTAAATTAACACAGAACACCCCTCCAGAAGTGTTTCACATTCACTTACATTTTGTTCTCAAGGACAAGCAAGTCTTTATACATTTACTGTGAGTTTAAAAACCCAAAGTATTCAACCACTGCAACACCACCCACTCCAGCTCCACACCAAAAAACCCTCCAAGAAATCAAAGCCATTGTACCAATAAAAGGAAAGCCACAGCAGCTACAGCATCTGAACTCGCTTAGTTATGTTCTTGAGCAGAGGCTGCTAATCAAAGCCAAAATTGATAAGATAGTACTTTTATCCCATCAGAAGTATGAATGTGTACACAGCTGTTCACAGAAAGGGGCACAGAGCCTCACTGGCCACAGTTGAGGGTTTATTAAAGTCACACTCCTACAAGATAAGCCGAGGGATGCAAGGTATCCAGTGTTAGCGTTTGAAAGGTATAGGAGTGCACTGAAGCTTTAGACTAGGCGTTCCACACACATAAAGCATCTTCTCCCAAAGCTTGTACATCACAGCTCTATGAAAAGCATTAGCAAGAAGCTACAGTTCCAGGCTTAGAAATACACAAGCGATCCCAAGTCCTCTTTTGAGCCAATCAATAACAGCAGAGCCTTGGTTCCTCAGGTAAGAGCCAGTGAGCATTCCCAGCCTCGCCCACTCCCATGTCAAGCTCCTGCACCTAGGAAATAACTCCCTACCAGAAACAAAGTGCAGGAAATTTTGGAGTTCCACAAGAGATCTGTTATTTTGAGCATACCCTGTTTCCAACTCAGTACAATTACAAAAGCTGACTGTAAAGTGATTTTCTTATTTAAATAAGTCATGGTTCATTTTTGTCTCTCTTTAAAATCTTATGCAAGATGAAATGTTAAAACTGACAAGCTTGAAATGAAATATCAGAACATTCCTTGACCTTGTCATCACCATTTGCTTTATACTTTTTTGTGCAATGAAAATATTTTTTTTTTAAATCAGCATATTCCCATGAAACTTGTTGATTTCCATGAATTGGCATTTTCCAGGAGAGAAAAAAAAAGTAAGCTGTATTTTTCTTTCAAGCAGCTCTCTACACAAAAAATGCAAAGCAGAAAAATCACCCTAGCCAGTGCAGTTTGAAATTCCCAAAGGCTTCTCCTTTAACTCTGTAACCAGAAGATAAAGCTTTCCCTAAATTTCATCCTGCAGGATTATGCAATGAAAAATAGTTCTCACTGCTTCTTTGGTTGCTTTACACTATCATAATTGTATATATGTACATTATTAATGAAATTGATGTGAACAAGGGGAAGACATGAAGTTGCTTCTTTCATATCCAGACACAAAATCATTATTTGCTTCAGGAGAGACACTGTAAAATAATTTGTTGCTACAGCAACAGGCACTGCACATAGCAAGATTGCAGTCTTTTATACATGTACACAGATAAACAAATTCATATCCAAGTAATGCTAACACATTTTAAAAGGAATGGCAAATAAATCAGGTGGCTGCAGCAGGCACAGTATTTGAGAGCATGATACATGAATATGCAGGCAGCAAGGGGTTCCCACAGAACACTGCTGTATTCACTACCCATGGCCTTCTAGCATAAAAACTCAGACTGTTGCATTCAGCATTTTCCATAGTACCACACCCCCACTTAATTACTAATTTCTCTATAAGAGCCTTACCTTTGTAGCATGATTTCTTCCTGCCTTTTGACCATCCATCCCCATGGCAGTAGTATCCATGGACATCTGTTTCCAGCCAAAGCAAATGTTCACCTATCAGGCCCCAGACAAGTGGCACCAGGCAGGTAGGTCCTGTACCACTTTAGCAGAGCTGTGCAGTCCTTACCCTGCCTGAGGCAGGTAAGACACTTCATTTCTTGTCATTACAAGCCAAAAGCTTTGTCCCTTGTTGAGGAAACATGCAGAAGTGGGATTTATTTAGTGCTCCTGGGAGAAGCTAGAGAAGTGCAAGTGCTAGATGGGCTGCAGCTCCTCAATAACCTTATAGCCCTCTGTTCTTTCATTGTGCTTCTTACTTCATCTCCAAATAATGAATTACTTTATGTTTCTTCCTAGGACTCATCCACACTGACTTTCAAGTAGTTCTTCCACTTAGAAAAAAACATACTATCTTCCCTACCACCCCAAGCTTAGATTAAAATAAACAGCCCCAGGCTTGCAATTTAAAGGGAGTGCTGCACTCATTCAATCTCCGTCACCTGGTCCCTTGTCTCCTCTCAGCCACAGACTCTCCCATCAGGGCTTTGACCCAGGCTCCTCCCTGCCTACCCTGGTGGATGGTGGAGAGGGAGATTTCATACATATTCATTAAATTTATATGCTGATGTTTGCAACTCTGAGCTTGCTGTCTAACTATTGGGATAGTGACTGTTGAAGGCTTTTGTTTGGTAGTACTCAAGACTACTAATTACCACAGCTCTTAGTTTGTCTTTCACTGTTGTCTTTCCAGTCATTGGAGCAGGCTGCCCAAGAAAGCAGTTGAGTTACCCTCAGGTATTAGATATCTAGAGTTATATAAAAGAAGGGCAGATGTGATGCTTAGGGACAGGGTGTAGTGGTGGAGTTGGCAGTGCTAGGTTAATGGTTGGACTTGGTGATCTTAAAGCTCTTAAAAGACCTAAACAATTCTGTGATTCTATGGAGAAACAGTTGTCCTGAGGCCAGCTAGTGCAAGTGACAAGGCAGATACAGTAGCAGAGCTTTCAGCACAGGCCTTGCAAGTTCTCGGGCAACTCTTTACTTGGCCTGACACTGTGTTACAAGTATGCATCCCACTTTGCCATCCAAACCCTCTGAAATAGATAGGAAGTAAACACGGAGGTATCTAAGTATGCAACAATTTGGGAGAGACTGTTAGCAGTGCAGATACTTTTGACACGTGCAACAGGGGACTGTTTGGTTCCAGCTACTGAAATTGAGAATAAAATACCTGAGTGGCCAGCCAGAGCCTGGAGTGCATTCCTACATCCTGCGAGAAACAGCAACGCAAGTAGTTACTATGGTGCTGAAATACAGTTTCAAAGCTGGGATTTAATTCCTTACTCTTGATGAGGAAATTATTTATGTAAACACATATTTTCAAAATTACAAGTTATGATCTGTGAGTAAAAGCCTATTTTGATGATTTACAGCTACGTGTGATACTGGCCTTGCTAACGACGTGATGTTTGTGTCTGTGTAACCTATGAGTTACCCAGCAAAAACACAATCTTTCAGCTTCTAGCAGATGAAGGAGAATTTGTCTGGGGCAGTTTATCAAATGGTGCCCTTCAACAGAGTAAAAAGGAATCCTTTCTACTTGTGCAGAAACACCATGCAAGTTAGGTCTGGATGGGAGGACTATCAGCCTATTAGGCAGTATTTCCAGTGAGCTGCAGATTTCAGATGCAGGTTATATATTGAACACTTTCCAGTATTCCTCTTCAAATTTCATAGATCTTCATGGTTTCATCTGTCCTATTTATCATTTTTGCAGATAGACTTAATCGGCTTGCAGCATATAGGTTAGATACTATTGCAGCACACATGAAAACACATCTGCTTGAGAAAGTCTCTGCAGAGATGGAATATATTGGATGGGCCATGGGGTTAAAGAGAGAGAGAGAGAAAAATGGTGGAATGTTTCCAAGATGGAGATGAAGTAGTCTTCCCATCACTACTTTGCCTTTATTTTATTAGATTTGATATTTGGGCATGCACACTCATACAAAGGTCAACAAATGGCCTCTGCAGTGTTTATATCCTGTATCACTAGGCATTATGGTGAACTGAGGCCTTAAAGTGCTCCACTGCATATAAGGAAATTTCACATTTTGAAATGTCAAGGAATAAGATGGCTAATAAACCTCAGAAAGAGACTGTTTCTTTGAAACTAAAGAAATAAAAGGGTACTGTTTCATAACTAATCATATTTTAAAACTATTCTCTTGTGTAAGGGATTTTGCTGTGAAAAAATATCTCAAACTTTCATATAACTTGGTCTGAAAGGAACACACAAAAAAATCTATTTCAATTTATCAAAAGTTTCAGAACATCCTTAAATAGTTTGTGAGTCTTGCAAGAGTACACATTTTAATGAGATTTGCGGGGTGCTCTGCTTCTGCTTAAACTGGAACAAAAAAAGAGGAAAAGAACCAAAAAAAGCAGAAAGATTTAAGCAGGGTTTACTGAGCCTGAAATAGGCTTGGCTTGAGAACGGAATATAGTTTTGTTTCATTGCTGTACTCATGTTAATTTACACATTTTATGAGCAACATTTGTCCCTGGTATCTCTCTGTTGCACAGAACACCAGTTAGGTGTGCCATGGGTACGTTTCCTTGTATGTTTTGTTACTATATTTTATTGGAGGGTATTTATTCTGTGCAACAAGAAGGGGCTGATGGAGAACAGGAAACTTGAGGGCAGCTTTGGCTGCAGTGGCCATGAAATGGTGGAGTTCAAGATCCTTAGGGCAGCGAGGAGGGCGCACAGCAAGCTCACTACCTTGGACTTCAGGAGAGCAGACTTTGGCCTCTTCAGGGATCTGCTTGGTAGAGTACCATGGGATAAAGCCCTGGAGGGAAGAGGGGCCCAAGACAGCTGGTTGGTATTCAAGGATCACCATCTGCAAGCTCAGGAGTGGTGCATCCCAACAAAAAGGAAGTCAGGCAAAAATGCCAGGAGGCCTACGTGGATGAACAAGTTGCTCCTGGACAAACTCAAACACAAACAAGAAAGCCTACAGAGAGTGGAAGCAAGAACAGGTAGGCTGGGATGAATACAGAGTTTTTTGAACAGACAGGGATTGGATTAAGAAACCTGATAGAATTAAAACTGGCCAGGGATGTTGAGGGCAAGAATAAGAGTGTCTATAGGGATGTCAGTGATGAAAGGAAGACTAGGGAAAATGTGAGCCCTCTCCAGAAGGATACAGGAGAACTGGTTACCCAGGATACGGAAAAGGCTGAAGTACTCAATTACCTTTTTTTGCCTCAGTCTTCAATGGCAAGTGCTTCAGCCACACCACAACAAGGAAAAGGCAGGGACTGGGAGAATGAAGAACTGCCCACTGTAGGAGAAGATCAGGTTTGAGACCAAGAAACCTGAAGGTGCACAAATCCATGGGACCTTATGAGTTGCATCTGTGGATCTTGAGGGAACTTGAGGATGAAGTGGCTAAGCCCCTCTCCATCACATTTGAGAAGTCATGGTGGTCTGGTGAAGTTCCCACTGACTTGAAAAGGGAAACAGCCACTGTTTTTAAAAAGGGAATAAAGGAAGACCTGGGAACTACAGGCTGGTCAGTCTCACACAGGTGACCAGAGTGATCATGGAGTAGATCCTGCTGGAAACTACACTAAGACACATAGAAAATAAGGAGGTGATTAGTAACAGCCAACATGGCCTCACTAAGGGCAAATTGTGCCTGACAAATGTGGAGGCCTTTTATGACAGGGTTACAGCATTGGTGGATCAGGGAAGACCAACTAATGTCATTCTCACGGACTTGTGCTGAGCATTTGACATTATCCCATAGGACATCCTTGTCTCTAAACTGGAGAGACATGGATTTGATGGGTGGACCACTCAGTGGATGAATAGTTGGATGGTAGGTCACACTCAAAGAGTTGCAGTCAACTGCTCGATGTCCAACTGGAGACCAGTGACAAGTAGCATTTCTCAAGGGTCAGCATTGTTTAACATCCTTGTCAACAACATGAACAGTGAGACTGAGTGCACCTGTATCAAGTTTGCTGGCAACACCAAGCTGTGTGGTATAATTGACATGCTGGAGGGAAGGGGTGTCACCCAGAGCGATCCTGTCAGACTTGAGAGATGAGCTGGTATGAATCTCATGAAGTCCAAGTGCAAGGTCCTGCACATGGGTCGGTGCAGTCCCAGTCACAACTACAGGCTGAGCAGAGAATGGATGGAGAACAGCCTAGAGAGAAGGACTTGAGGGTGTTAGTGGAGAAAGAGCTCCACATGACCAAGCAATGAAGAAATTGAGCTTGTATCCTGGGCTGTGCCAAAAGAAGCAGGTTAAAGGGATGATTCTCCCCATTACTCTCATGACACCCGACCTGAAGTGTGGGGCTGGCTCTAGGGCCCCCAACATGAGAAGGACACAGCTGTAGGAGCGAGTCCAGAGAAGGGCTACGAAGATGATCAGAGAGCTGCAGTACCTCTCCTATGAACACAGGCTGAGAGGATGGGGTTGTTCAGCCTGAAGAAGAGTCCAGGGAGACCTTACAGCAGTCTTCCAGTACCTAAAGGGGCATGCAGGAGAGCTGGGGAAGGACTGTTTACAAGGGTGTGCCGTGATAGGACAAGGGGTAATGGCTTTAAACTGAAGGAGGGTAGATTTAGATTAGATATAGGGAAGAAATTCTTCATTATGAGGGTGGTGAGGCACTGGCACAGGTTTCCCAGAGAAGTTGTAATTTCCCCCTCCCTGGAAGTGTTGTAGGCAAGGTTGGATGAGGCTCTGACTTACCTTATCTTGTAGGTGTCCCCGCCCATGGCAGGGTGATATCCCTGGTCAATAGCTTAGAGAAATCAATCAGAGAAGTAAAGCAGGGCTGGTAATTCTCTGTCCCTCTTGTACCTAGCAAATAAAGGGAGATTTTATACACACACGGTGGAGTCATTTTAACCAAAAATGGGAATGTGGTCTGCCTGTGTATGGTTTGATGGAACCTCTCCCTAAGATTGAAGGTGGTGGCCACAGCCTCTGGTCAAATTTTAGATTATCTGCATCACTTTTTTCTAAATCCCATTTTTTGTGTGTGGTTTCAGATGGTGGAGTTGCTCTTGACCTCCTGCCTTGAATTCTCACAGTTTGTTACTGGTCATCATTAAAGAGCTGCTGTGCTCTACACCAGAATCAATGCAGTTCAGGACTAGGTAAATGAATCCTGTGGATAGTTGATTTCAAGCACTTTGGGACCCTTCTGAGTGTAAAGAAGTTATATAAACGCAAGCAGTTATCTTGCCATTTAGACAATGAGATGAATAGGCTCTTCAGAAGTACCCAATAGGTACAGATAGTTACTGTTACTGAAAAACTTCCACCTGATGCTTTGTTTAATTATCAAAATTATTTCAGAAGCAAGTTCCTGAAGACTTCCTTTCTTCCTTCTCAACGGCAGCATAACCTGGAATTGGGTTGTGCTGTTACAGCTGAACACCAGAAATCATAGGCCCCATCCCTGGAGATATTAGGCCCCATCCCTGGAGATATTCAGTGTCAGGCTTGATGGGGCTCTGAGTGACCTGATATAGTTAAATGTGTCCCTGCTCACTGCAGGGAGCTGGACTAGATGACCTTTAAAGGTCCCCTTCAACCTCACATATTCGATGATTCTATGATCTTTGAGATTCCTTCCAGCCCAAACCATTTTGCGATTCTATGACAATTTTGTAAACATCTGCTCATTTTATGTTACTTTATATGATTCCTTTATCAGGGAAGAAATAAGCAATATTTAACAAAGCAGATGGTGAAGTGAGGTGTATACTCCTTTAAGAATAAATTACAGTATGTTTCCTGCTACCAGTATTCAGATGTGAGCTAGAAATGGAGCCTAGAAACTTGTTGTCTTTAGCTACTTAGAATAACTTAGATATGTTTTACACATAAATGTCATATCTTAGAATAAAGAGGTCATTGCTTCTCCATTATCTATTGAATATCCATTTAATCAAACAAGGTTACCCTTTAAAGCTGCTTTCAGCAGGGCTGGGGACTGAAACCACCAAGCTAGCTCTGAAAACGTCAAAGCAAAATATGTGATGTTTGAGAAGAGATGATCTTTATTGCTAATTGCCTTCTGAAGTTGGAAAGTAAATAAATGACCAAGAGTAGTACTGAAGTTTTGATTCAAAAAAAATCTAAGCCAAACATTCAAACTCTATTGCAGCAGTTCCTCATCTGTAGTTGAGTAAAAACAAATCCAGCTGAAGCTGTATGAAGAATAGAAAATATTAGCAAAACTAGATTAAATCAGAACATGGCTAACAACTCCCTTCTTATGCAAAACAATATTGTGTGACCTTGTTAAAAGAACAGTCAAGAACTTTTATAATTTCCCAGCTTAAAAATAAAAAATTTGGACAGCTGATGGATTTAGCTCAGAAAATGTGTGCTAAAGAGATGAGAGGATTCTGGATGTTAAAAATTCTAAGTTTAGTGAAGGAATGAAGCCTTCTTTTACCAGCAGCAAGAGACTGGATTAAAGAATGATATTTGGAAGCAGCTAGCAAGTCTCAAAAAAGAACTGTGCCTGGAGTAGTCCCAGGCAAAAAGCATCGTCCTTTGGGGACAAAGGTACAGTAGAAGTCTCTGATCCTAGCCAACCTGCTGCATTTTGTGAGTAGCAAAGGACCAGAGAAAAACATAATATTTCTACTATATTATACATAATACAGTGATTTGAATTCCACAAGTTTTTAAATTAATCTTTCCTAACCAGAGATGCAGTCATATTAGAGATGGTGCTATATGACCAGACTTGGATTGCTTAGAATGGTAATTTGTGGGTTTATGTGGAATTTGGAATTGCTATTGCTCTAGCAAAAAAAAAAAAAAAAAAAAGTGATATGTATGGTACACAACTGAAAAACCACATCGAACTTATTTCCTAGAACCACAGTGCAGAAGATCTTTCTGTATGTTCAAGGGTATTGCAATGTAATGATTGTTATTAAGACAGTATCTTAAAGGTGCTTTGTGGTTACTCTTCTAATCTCAGCTTAATTTACTGTGGTCCGTTATTTTACTGACTGTAATTCCATCTCTAAAAATTTGGGAGATATGACTTTAATTGCCTAAGAAACACAAGTCTGATTGGGATAGGATAAACAACACGGGGAGGTACTTCTGAAAAACTGTTAACTGTCAGAAGAAAAGATGTGGAATGAAGGAATATCATGTGAATCCAAATGTCCCATTTTGCTGTTGCCTTTTTGATTATGGTTTCCTAAGGAAATAGCTTTTTTTTTTTTGCTTTTTCATCATGCTGTCTTGCTCTGTCTTGCCATCTGTCTCTTATTGTAAGCACTGGCTGACCAAACTCCATCCAATTTTGACAAATAGTTATCTGAAGCATATTACGTTCCAAAAACACATGTAAAGCCCCAGCTGAGGAAGTGGTTGCATTGTAAACTCACCTCTTTAGACATCTGAGCTTAATCATGGGACTCGCATCTGAAAAAACAGCCTGGACTCCATTCATGTTCTTCCTCCCAGATTTAGTTGCTTCCGTAATTGCAGTGGTTCTGTTCTCAGTGCACCAGACTGGATTGTGTTAGGTGCTACACAAACACAGAAGAAGAGCACAAGACCAAAGATGATCATGAGATGATTCACAGAGCAGAAGAATGCCTGGGAAATTGTTTCAGAGTAAAAGACATGTATTAGAACATAAAAACTTGCAGTAGAAAGCACTGTCCTGAAAAAAAGACAGCTCTGACAGCATTCTGGACTGGACATCCATGAGCCTTTTCTGTTTGGGTCCCATGACATTCATTGGGTCCATGCGTGGTTTAACTTCTGTAAATTCAAGTTGTCAGGTTCCTTATTCCACACACTTCAGTCTGTTGGCTGTAGGAGAAGACCTCTCTCTACCCACAGCTTCATGGACCGATTTTGTCCCATCCCTGTTGTATCCCCCACTGTTCTGGCATATACCTTCCTGTCTCTCAAACATGGCTCTGCACCCACTCTCCATTTCAGTTTGGGGTTCATGATGATCACATATACTCTAGAGTTCTGATGCCACATTACTGTGGATCTATGGATTTACATTGGCTATTGACAGCATAGCTGCAGAGCGACAGGCAGAGGGTTTCACTTTTCCCTAGTAAACAATCAAATGGCTCAAAACTGGCCAGTTTCTCCTTAACCATCATACCATTGAGAGGGCATTGCAGACCACATCAAACAGAACTAGAAACCTATAAATGGAAAGGCAGAAGGAAATACTTAGAAATAAGAATGTTTCTGAACTAAACAAACTTCTCATCCACAAGAATTAATAGGGCAAAAGGAGGTGTTGCTTGCTATTCCCAAATTAATTTATTTTGGAAATAGAAGAATGGCACTTAAGAGTCCTGCTGTAAGGGAGAAGTCCAAGTGCAGTTCATTGTCACTTCTTATATTCCTGAAATGAAACAAAGTGAGAATTAGAAGACTTCATTTGAAATTATTTTCAAGTGCTGAATGCAGCTGCAGCTCAGAAACTGAATTCATATGCCAAAGGATGCCTCTGTTGCAGATACCGTAGTTAATTATTCATAGTCCACGAACGGTAATGAAAAGAGACCTGGAGATGCAAAAGGAATTTTACACTTGTAAGTCAAATTCACCAGCACCGAGTAAGCAGGTGCAGCCCCGCTAATTTGAAAAAAAAAAAAAAGAAGTTCTCCTAGGCCCCCAGCAAAATTAGGTTGTCATTTAGTGTGCAGATGGCAGGAGGTTTTGGAAGAAATGGATGCGGTTGATTTGCTTTTCATAGCAGTTGTAATGTAGTGTGTAGCTATATGCCATGTATTTACTACAACTTTAACTTTACTACAGCTGTTCTTCTATCTGGAAACGAATGCTTCCAGGCCATGGTGACAGATGATATACACGCAGCATGTTTCACTGATTCCCAAAATGCTATAAACGGTAACAGTCCAGGATGCTGAAGTTCTCTTTACGCAACATCAAGCTCCTGAGAAAACACTATAGCCCTTTCTGCACGATAAATGAAATATTTAGTCTCCAAATCCCTGTGGGGCACAGCTGGAACAGCAGAGTGATGCAGAGCTCTGATCTCAGTGTGGCTCTGCATTTGCTCCTAACATTGGTGCTGCTCACATCCCCAAGGGCCAACTGACCAGGCAGAAACTACCCTTAGTATTGTTCACTAGCCAGGCTAGCCAACGTTTTTTAACACGCCCCGTCCAGTAAGGACATAGAAGATGGGGGGTGAGGGATAGGAGAGCGCTTGCTTGCTGTTTGCACAGTTAAGGATGTCAGTATGTTGCCAGGAAAATGTTTCCCTTTTGGCATGTTTGCCACGGAGAAACTCATTTTGCTTATTCCTGAAACGCAGCCTTTTTAGGGGAAAAGTGCAGCGAAGTTCTGTTTCATAGCACAAAGCAGCGTTACATGACTCTTGTGGACAGAAAATGAAGGGCTCCCATAGCCACCTCAGCTTCCAGAGTGGAGGCTGGTAGAACGGAGGTGCCTGAGTGTGCCAGAAATAACACGGCTCCTCTCTCCTGCGAGGGTGGCCATCTGTCCTGCACTCCCCACGCTGCCTTGGAACTGCACTGTGATCTTTGGCAATCTCCCGTTTTCAGCCTTCTCTTTTGCAAAATGGGGGCTTGTAACGTTTCCTCCACCTCCAAGGCCTGCTACGAAGCTCTAAGATGGAAGATGCTGGAGAGGTCTAAAAATACGGTGGCTGTTAAAATTCAGAGAGTATTTTTATTGGAAAAGCTAGTGAGCAGCATCTGGGATAGTATTCATTTCCAGTTAGACTTTGTCATCTGGGTGGCAATGAATATGTGAGAGGAGGCCTTTTATTTCACATGTGCTCTAGAAAGACACTGCATTACCATTTGTAATACAAGTAAGTGTTGGATAATACTCCAGATAGGAGTCCTTTGTGTTTTGGTGCCTCAGGCGGTGGTGTTAAGTGCGTAAGTACTTCAGTTCTGCATTGAAAGGTGATTCTGCTTAATACAGAATTTAGATGGTACAAAATTTGGTATTATTCTGACAAGAGAAGTATTTTAAAATTCTCTATAAAAAGAAAAAGACGTGGGACTCGGACTCTGGAGCAGACATCTTGGCCGTTTTCCCCACAGGCAGTGCAATGCCAAGAGGCCTAAGAAACTCAGCCTTTGTGCTGACTGATCTCAAAGCTTCCCAAGTCATAAAGGAAAACTGTCAACAGCAAACCGTCTCTTCAAAGTGTTTCAATTTTGACAAATAAGCAAATGCTAGTGGAAAAAGAGGGGGAAAAAATCCCACCCAAACAACCCTGCCGGAATTTTTCTCAGCAGTCCTAGTAAACATTCAAGTGCCACTGCTCCAGCTAAGCAAACAGGAAAGCATGCCCAGCTGTCTAACTGTGTGATTGGCAAAATAAAGACTAGATTAAAGGTGTGTTGGACCACAGCAACCAAGAGAGTTCTGCATCTCTAAATAACATCAGGTAACGAAACGTAGAAATACAGTGTCCCTTTATGAACTTAACTCTGTTTTGCCACGCAGGTAATCAAGGGTGGTTTTGTGATGAAGCTGTCCAGAAGAGCGTAGTGGAACCTGCTCTTGGCCAAAATAAATAAATAATGGCTTCAGGAAAATGCACATCTGTTCCCTCTGCTTGATTGGCAAAAACATCACTGGTATGCCAGTGCCTCCCTAATTTACAAAATTAGCCCTTAGGATAATTATGGTTGTCGCCTTTGTGAAGGGCTCTGAGTTCTGCGCAGGTACCGCTCTATACATAAAGTGCAGAATAGTATTATTTCAGCACGGTTGCTGGGATACCATTATATTGCGCATGATGGGAGTACTCGTGTTAGTGATACTGCTAGGAGAGGGTGTGAGGAAAACCAGAAATATCTTCCCCACCCACCCATCCTATTCAGTGCAATGGTAATTACCGTTCCCGCTTTCTAAACTTTGTAAACATCCCAGCTGGCTGTGAAGAGGGCAGCTTTCCCCCTGTAGCCACACGCCTTCCCTCCCAGCAGGAGCACAGGCGTGAGCCGCGGCCCCTTCACAGTGCAGTGCAGCTCCTCGCATGCAGTACTCAGCACATCCTAGTTCACTCACTGGATTAGGCTCCATTAACAATATTAAGGAAGGATTTAGCTCTGTCTGTGGCTAAGTCACCCATGTGTGTTTTAGCATCCCATGTCATTCCCTGGCATTTTGCTAACCGATCACCATCAAGGTCCACAGCAGTTAAAAGCATGAAGTTTGCTCTAGCCACCTAATCTGTATTTCTCCACTTTCCATTTTGCTCTTCGCTTTGGGATCGATGTTTGAAGAGCTATGACTCACTCTACTTGGGCTCCTGCTGCTTGAAATTAAAATAGGAGAGCTCCTCCCTCTACACCCTTCCCTAATACGGTGCTTTCTGAATCCATACAACACCTTATAAATGCTTCACCAGAAGGGAGCTGCCAGAGCATTCCCATCTGTCACATTAACACAGCCAGATTGGAAGTATTTTTAAAAATGTAAGATATCATATGGAGGGAGAAGATGAATAAGGAACTGCATACATCATGGGGAGAAGCAGAGTGACTGGGAGACGGTGAAGCACCACCTCTTTGGGCTTGAGAATCTGGACCCACCTTAAAACATTTTTCAACACCCTTTACACATGACAAGCAACCACCACTCTGCCTGCGCTGTTGGCACAACTGTGAGTTTGGCCCTCGCCGTCTTGCTCTGGTCCCGTATAAATGGAGCTGCCTTTACTAGAAGGAAAAAACATGTTGCCTAAAAATCACCAGAGCTTGAGAGCCTGAAAATTATTTCTAACAATGATTCCAAAGAAGGGAAGGATTATAAGATAAGAAGTATCATCTCCTGTGTCTTACCAAGTATTCATAACAGTTAAATTATACACTTGAGCCATTCTCCCACCCCACCATAATGACTGAGTTTTGCCATTGCTTTTGGCATGTCTGTGCTGAGATTCAACCTTGGGCACGGCTGCTTCATGCGAAACAGTAAGTTCAGCTCTCACCACATGAGCCCTGAACGGGCTCGATCAGGAAATAGAAGTGAAACAGCCAGCTGGGATGCATGCCTGATCGCCTGTGAGCAAGGCTGGGTGTTTGGGCTTTTGTGACTGTTTGGTTTTGTACTGCTACACAGAATGGACCTAAGGAGGTGTTCTTCACCCTGAACCCTGGTGGCACTAAATGGCTCAAGGCTAACTCCCTTTGAAGCAGATTTATCTTGAAGGGAGGTAAGTTAGCATGGTCTAAGACAAAGCCAGGGCCACCTAATGAACAAACAGTGAGAATGATCACAAGCTATTGCCCAGTCTTGATTTCTGGCCCCGTGTCATTCAGTGCTATAGACTTGTGATGTGTAGACTTACCAGTTCCCTCAGTCCTGTGGGCTGTTTCCGCTTGGGAGCTGTCCTGAATGGGAGCCCTTAGCAGCTGGCACGCACCTTGCTGGCTCGTGGAATTGCAGTGGATGAATCTACATCACAGTGCATGATATTCAAGCTGCAAACTAGAGTCAGTAAAAGGATGTAATTAGTACAGAAAAAAAAACCCACCACTTTTTTTCCTTTGGATTGCTTTGATTCTGAAATGCAAGCATAGTCAGTCAGTATGTCTCTGTTTTTCTCGTCTCCTCTGAGTAGGAGGAGGGCAGGAAAAAGTGTTACATTGCAGCTTTCCAGGAACTTGCTTAATTCTGTCTCATTCCCCATGCCGCACACGGTAGCCGGTCATCATGCAGGGTGCTTTTCAGCTTGTGTTTTAGCCAGTGCCCACCTTGCACACTGCTGACACACAGTTCACACTGGAGCTGAGCACAGATGCCAACCACGCTGCAGGCAGATTTCTAAGAACATACGTGGACAGAAATGGGTGACTCAAAAGCCTGAATCCTGATCTTGTTTCCACCTGTTATGCAAATATTCTGTTGCACTGGGGGCTTGCTCTGTCAGTTTGTCTTCTGCAAAGCAGTGACAACCTTACAATAGGAATCCAGATTTTCCAAAGACCTCAGCCTCCCACTCTGTCAGCCAGACTTTACAAGGAAATCACCTCCCCCTTCGGCACCAACACGTAATATTAATACGAAGAAGAGAAGTTTAGCACACTGGATCCTCAGCTTCTTACACAATCTGGGTAACTTGTTCCTTATTTAAGAACATAAATGAGTACCTACCTTTCTGAACCCAGAAGTCTGGCTCCAATTTAGGTGTTGAGCACTCAATTTGAGTCTAAACACTCTGGAAAATCTGGCATCTAACTGGATGTGGGGATAAATTATTTAATGCGAGATCCTGGAGTAGCAGTGATGACAGTACTAGTAAACTTTGTAAAAGAAGTGAGGAATAGATTCATGTTTTAAAATTTCAGGAAAAATACCTAGTAGACAAGAAACTATGACCTACTGTGGGTCTTCCACAGCACAGGGAGAACCACAGTAGGTTCTCCCGTAGCTGAATTCTGCCACCAACAGAATGGGTACTGTTGCCAGCAACAGATGCAATAATATTGGCACACAATTTTAGGAGTTTGAAAATAGTAAAGTATAGGCTTTTAGCATGGTGGAAAAACACATAGTAAATCTTTAATACTGACTTTTGTCCAAGAAGCACAAAGAGTATTTGAAAGCTGTTGCCCCGTTGCTATTAGTTTCACCAGAATATTTGTTGTCAGGTGGACTCAGATTTTCCAGATGATGCTAATATCTGTGCAGGAAATGGGAGGAAGATGAAGCAATGTCTTTGAAACTGCTGAAAGACTAGTTTTGTGAAAGAATTATGCAAACGTGATAAGTCTGTGGTTTTCTTTTTAACAGTTACTCTATATAAAAGAAAGAGAAGTGGATCTAGGAGATTCCTGTTGCTTGTTCTGCATGTTCACTGATGTAATTCCTGCTTAGTGAAAAGTGCCCGTGGCTGTCAAGGGTTTCACTCGTCGTCTCGGAGACAGGATATAACCCTATTTTTTGGGGGCGAGGTCTTTCTGATGAGAAATAGGAAGGGTCTTATTTCTAATGTAGTCTTTTTAGTTCCTAATAGTTTCTCAAGCACAGCTGAAGACCAACACTGGACCCGGCACATCCTTGTTCTGTGGTGGATTCACATCTTCAGCAGAAGCTGAGCGTGCCGTAGCTGAGGGCTAGCAGTATTTACCTCACAGCTTCATGTTCCAAGGACTGTCTCTCTCTTCGTTTTGCAGTGGCCTCATCAGCCACAGTCTTAGCGGATACATAATTCTGAGGAGTTCGGCAAAGCTACTCTGTTTCATATCAGCAGGGAGACTGGCCAAGTAAATGGCCCTTTTGTAGATACAGTAGTTACTTGTACAGGCGTACATACATACATGGCCAGCATAGCACTCCAAGGGCAGTGGAAACCAGCAGGTTTGCCTGGAGTTTTATTGCCTTTTCTTAGCTATCTTGCCTCTCTTCTCAATGTTTCTTTTATAAGCTAAAACTTTCTCTTTTGTCCTTGTGATACTTAGCTCTTGCGACTGCTTCTGCTTATTTTAAAAAAAAAAAAAAGTACTGGGAAAATGAAATGATTTCTGGAATGTGTCAGCAACAAGTAGAATCTCATGGGATCGCCTTTGACATACAGGAACAATAAGTTTGAGAGAGGAAATTGGTTTCCCCACAGCTGATGGTTTTCCTGGATTGGCTTACCCCCACTCCCACAGTGTTGAAGCTATTGAACGCTCAATTAGTATTCCCCAAAGTGTCAAAATGAATTGAACCAACTCCAGAAATTCTGCACTGCAGTTCATGTATCATTTCTCAGGCTCTGAGAAAAGGGCCTACTGTTTCACTGCGTGCTGCAAACAAACTCCCCTTCGCAACCCTGTGCCACTTGGCTTTTTTTTTTACTTGGTTCAAGGTCACCTGCAAAAATAAGCAGGAGTGGCAAATTATTGCCCCCAGAAAGTGCAGAGCACCTCAGCTAAGTAGTTTATAAATAGCTAGACAGATGGACATAATGACCATAGTATTTTGGAGTATTTTGGGTTGGTTTTGTTTTGCTTTGGGCAGTTGCTATATTACCCTGTGTGATTCTGACAACAGTAACAGACTCCCAAAGTGCAGATGGCAGTCTGTGTTTTGAGCTACAGGCCAAAATCATAATGCCAAGCCCAAGGACTCAAAAATCATGACCTAGATTTCACCCCAAGTAATGGAATTTTTGTTAGTAGCTGGTGGAAATGGGTTTTGTAAAATTATTGTAAAAAAAAAGAAGGTTTCTTGTATTTCGTATTTATATTTTTGAGTCATTTTTATGTGTTTGGCTAAATTTTTGTTTCAGTTTTATAACCAATAGTCATAAATTTCTTGCCTAGTATTAAACATGGAGTCGATAGTGTGACTCCAAGAGCTAAAGCTCCAAGAAAAATGCTGAATTTTCACTAGAAATGAGAAAATGGCAGAAGTTAGAAATTAACTTTTCAGACAGGAGGTTACCAAGGATGACCTATTCTCTCATTCATCCCAGTTCAAATTTCATGAAAGTTGCATCTCGGCTTGAATCACTCACCAAGGTACTCAAGTGTAGTAGTCTCTCTGAGTCTTCTTTGCATTACCTTCATTAGATTTGCTTACTGTAATCATTCTTGACCCAGTCTTTGCTAGTGGTCAAGGCTTCCTTTGTGTTGGCCAGGCTTATGTTTGTGGTCAGAAGCAGCAGACAGAAATGAAAATAAGATATAGCTAAGCTGGGTGCTGGACAAGACAGAGTGCATCACTCACCAAGAATGAAAAGGAACACGCAGAAAAATGAATAACCAGAAGTTGTTTGAACTTTCAACTTCAAATAACAGTTGGATTTTAATCTGAAGGAGCAAAGATATTTCTAACAGCTTGCCATTTCATTCTGCAATAAGTGAGCTTTAGTACTTTGGTGCTTTGCAGTGAGATCAAGGACTGTTTTTCAATAATTTACACAGTTACCCTTGAGTAAATCATGAGGAGTAGCCCTTCCCAGTTCAATCAGAAGCTAGTTACAACAAAACTGCGTGCACAGGAAGAGGACCTGCCTGGAAAATGGTTCAGGAAAAGAACTGGACAGAGAAGAGGCACAGTGGCAGAGAGACAATGGATCAGTTTGCAAATATTCTTTGTTAGTCCCTGGCCCCTGCCAGGCTCTCTGCAGTTCACTAATTGATAATGTTGATGCTGGGGTGGAGAATATACGTATGATACTAAGCTGGCATGAGCAGTAAGTATGTCAGAGAAGAGAATAAGAATTCAAAATTATCTCTGTGAGTTGGAGATGTGATGTAAAATGACCATTCTTCTAAGAAAAAGAACACTTCTATTTAGAAAAAAGTTGTGGTACAACATAGAGAAGTGGGAAGTGTGGCACAGAGGTTGAAGAAATGAATGATGCGAACACAGCCCGGGGGGCATCTGGCTGTGTATCACTTTATTCAGCAAGGATTTGGAGGATATAATGACTCAGAAGGTATGACCACAAGTCAATCAGCCTGAAGCAAAATGAGAAAATACTATACTGGTATGTTTAAACCAGAGTAGCATCTGTAAGAATGGTGAAATAATCACTCCACTCTACTTGGAACTGCTTAAGACCAAGAGAGCAACAAGTAGCATTCTCCAGTGTCTAAGCTGTAGTTGTGGGTACCATAAAAGCAGTTTGCACTAAGGAGGGTTCAGTTAGACTTTAAGGACAAACATGTAACAAAAGCAAGGATGATGGACCCCTGGAACAGATTGCTGTGGGAAGGTTGAAAAATCACAGAAGGCTTTTACCCACAAGATAAACATCCGTCAAGAGTACATAGGGATGAACTTTCACAGGGTGGATTTAGTGACCTCAGCATCCTTATTTTCAATGATTCATTAATAAAGCCTGTATAAAAGAGGAAGAGCTCAATACAATACCATCCCCATTTCTCTAGCACCCTGGGCACAAACGAGCAGCCAGAAGCTGTGCCTCCCTTTTGGTACTTGCTGATTCTGGGGCTGGCAACAGCAGCCACTCAGTGCATAGGGCAGTTTCTAGCAGAAACAGTACAAGAGTTAGAGGAGAAGCGAGTTGAGGCTGGTGACCCAGGCAGCTTCAGAGCCACTTGCCATCACGGGACGCTCAGTAAAGGTAACAGTAGTGTCACTGCCCACTACTCACTTGCTTCCAGCATTGATGATGGTGCAGCTTGGGCCATATAAGGCCACAGAAACAAAAGCACTCAGAGCTCAACTCCTTCCAGCTTTACAGCACACACAAAGATGCAGTTGTGTGGCCCACAGAACTTATGAAAGCCCCGTCATGCCTCACCTTCCTTTTATTTATTCCTCAAAGGCATAAAGGCCTGCTACAGGAAAGTCCATGTTTGGGCTTCTAGCAGGATTCTTGTTTAACATCTGTGAGAGAAATATGATGTCCTACCTGCCTTGCTTCCTCCTGGAGCCTGTTTAGAAGCTAAAATGGATACCTGGAGCTTCAGTCCTTACATACTGCAGACCTTATTCTAACTTGGCTCCTTATAAAATGTTAATGCATGGAAGGCAATACTTTAAAAATACACTTGAGCAAGCCAAGAGAAAGATAAAAGGAGTCAAAAATAGGTCACACTCAGGCACAGAGGGTGTACCACCCCTGGAACTCTATTTCCATTTCCGTTTTCAGCTTTCTGTGTAAGAGTGCGGGAAAGTTACGGGAGAGTGGGAGAGCAAGTCCTTTAACACGCACACAAAGACTTGTTCATTGGCAGGAAAAATATTACTGGGTAGAGCTTGACTACACTGACTTTGGCACATACACAGTGTTGCCCAGTCATGTCTCTCTTCTGAAATTTCCCCATCTCTCATTTCCATTTTGAAACTATGTAGTCACAGAATCACAAGGTTGGAAAAGACCTTTAAGATCATCAAATCCAACCATTCCTATCCTATGCTAAACCATATCCCTAAGTACCTCACCTACCCTTTTTTAAACACATTAAAAAAAAAAGATATGATATGATATGATATGATATGATATGATATGAAGAACCACAGACTGGAGACACTCACAATGGTCAATAAATAAAACAGTAGGTAGGCTGCTAAACAGAAAAAGGCATCAAATCAAAGAAAGGAATGGCTGGAGAAACTGGTGACAAATCAGGGAAGACTGGGATTAGGGACACATAGAAACTTCTATTTGAAATAAAGTTCAAGGCATTTTCTCAGCATCAATCTAGGAAACCCAGGACACAGAGATTGTTTAGTTGCCTGCACTGCCTCTTATTGCTGTTCTAGGGGCTTGTTTTCCTGGGATAAAATCTGTTTATTCAGCTAGCAGAGACATAGGTCTAGCAAGCAGAAGACAAAAGAAATACAAGGCATATGCACAAGGCATGGAAGGAAGAGAGTGTCTCTATATACCTGTATTTGGGAGGCTGTTTAGAAGGAGGCTTCCACAGAGCTTGGCCATGGAGGAAGGTTGGATCTTCCTGGCATTTCAGTCTTGGTACAGCTGTGGGCTGCGCTTCCTAGGCCAGCCCAGGGTCACGTCTGGGTACATACCGAACGAGGCGTACATGAACAAGTGTCTCTGAGGAGTAAGACTGCTTCCTAGAGAGCCAAGCAGCAAGCCTGGGAAGAGATGCTCAGGGAAGGGCTGCTCTTTTGCATGGGTAGGCAAAACATGCCTGTGAAGATAGGCCAGAGACAGTTTTCATTTGCCCAAAGCTGACATCAGGATACCAACCAGCCACACTGTGGGTACTCAAGTCCATCACCATGTACAATAATCACATTTCCAATGTGTATCCCCTCCAGCACAGCTCTCCAAAGACAGCACCTGTTCAGTCTAGCTAACCAACTAGAAAAAAGAGGGTCCTGTAAACCAGAGCATCTGAAATAATTATGCAACAGATTATTTGTAATCTCACAGCAATGAAATTAAGCTTCCATAAATAAGTCCCTAACAAGCCTGTATTATTTTATTAAGACTTGACAACAATCTAACTAAATATAAATTAAGTGCAAATTTGGGGACTTTAATTGAAGGGGTTGCCCAAAATGTTTAACTGAATCATCATCAATTGCCATCTATTTTCTCCTCACAGCTGCACGATCATCTGTGCAGAGCTTAAACAATGTGCCATTAAGGGCACTTGAACACACGCTTACCTTCAAACCTCTCAGCAGCTCTGCCACTTCAACTTCAGCATTGCATATGCGCTCAAAGGTGCTGCTGACTCGCAGCTGCAATCCCAGGTAGGCATCCAACACATTCAGTTGCCATCAGCAGCCTGAGCTTTCGTGGATGCGTCAGAAGAGAAAGTGGCACTAGATTTTTCTCTCCAGGATGCATTTAGCACCGGTGACAGCTGTTGAGCCTGCAATGCGCTGCCTGAAGCATACATCCAGCTTCTGCAGCCAGCTGCCACCTGCAGCCACAGCTAAGGTGCCTGAGTGACGGGAGGTCCCTCTTCACAGCTTGTTTCCTGCCCTGGAAACCCTGTCATCCCTCCCATGCCGTGCCAGGTGTTTTATGCTCACCAGTTTGTCAGCAGCCTGGGTGGAAGAAGTGTGCCGGAGAGGCAGCAACGGTGGCAGGCTGAGTCAGAGCTTGGGGCTGCTAGAGATTGCTATGGAGGGTGACACCTAAACTCGTCTCCAGAGAAGGAGGGTTGGAGTAGGGTTTCTGGTTGCATGTTGAATGCTGTTGGTTTTGTGGCCAGCTCATGCTGGTGAAGTGCAAAAGTTGCCAAGGGTCCCTGTGGGCTGTTTTGGCAACTACAAACCCACAATGTGTTGCTCATGACCTTTTCCTTCTATGTTGTAGACCATTTGCTGGGGAACTTTCTGGAGCTATGTAGGTTCAACTTGGACCTGAGCAGCTGAAACTATAGCTAGCAGAAACCAGGGAAAAGCTTGAAATGCAGATACAAGAAGCTTCCAGCCTGTTTCTCATGTTTCCCTGGAACTTCTTTCTCTGCCCAAGCCACCAAGAAGTGGCCAGACAGTGGAAACTCATGTTTTCCACACACTGTGGAGCTAGAGAGATTTAACCTTCTGGTGAAAAGTTTTGTGTTCCATTACCAGTGCCTCAGCTTTTGTACACTGATGACAGAAGGACTACCTGGTGTCAAGGAACTGGATTCCCAAGTCACACAAAATTTTAAACTTGAAAACTTAATTTAATTTTACTTTTCTTTTAGGACTTCTTTATTGTTTCAGGATTTTTGTGGGTGATTTATGCCCTCTTATTTGACTTTATTACGCAAGATGCCAAGATTTATGTTAATACAGGAAAATGCATTTAAAATGTCTCCTAATATATTTCCCGTGGAATACATGAAGATTACAGCTGCTGCAATAAACTCATAATCTCTGAATGCTAGAATGGAAATGTTTGACATTAACAGGCTGCTTTTAGAAATGAAATATCTGTAGCAACGACATTGAGAACTTACAACCAACATCTAATTGTGACTGCATTTGAACTTTGCATGCTATTTGAGATTGGGAGGGTTGGGGGGAGGGAGGAGGAAGTTAACTTTTTATGCATAACTCAACACGTCTTGATGTCAACCAGAAACGGAGGCAGTGGAATTCCACAGGAGAGACTCCTCCCTGGGCAATTCAGAGCCGAGAGGAACCAAGGACCGTGTGAAGTCTTGTGAGAAAGTGTGATCCCTCCTATTTTCCAGTCTCAACCATTTCCATGGAAGTTGACTGCTAGGGAATGCATACAGGGATTAATATCTCAACTGCAGCCCAAACTTTGAAAATTTGGAATGGTGTGGGACAGCTTTGGGAAGAGCTGGGTTTGAATTAGCACTGATTTCCTAATGTGCTCTGGTTAAATATGTGACCAGGAGACCTTGAAAGTGGACAACCATCCTGCAAGCCCTTCCCACATAACGTCATTACTTTTGGAGCGTGGAGGCAGGCTTTACTTGTTCCTGTGAAGTAGCAAATGATGCAGAGACAAAAAGACATGGTCTCTTACCAGATTCCCTACTCTGCCTCAGCAGTTTGATGCTACCAAGATTTTACTGGTTTATCTCACTGTAAAGCAGATGTAATAGAGCAGAGATTATGGTTGGGTTTAGAAAAACTGGGTAACTCTGAAATTAAAGTATTACAGTAGAGCTGTAGTTCATACTGCTGTTATCAATCCCTAGTGCTTAAATAAGATTAAGACCATTTTTGTACACATGAAACTGCCGCTGAACTCTGCTGGCATTGACAGAGTAGTGACTAATTGCTCAAAATAAAATATGCTGGCCTGTTCTGAATTGCTTTTTCAAATAATCTAGATCTTTTTGATATACATAGGGGTTATTTAAATCTTCCTTTGAAAAATGAACGTAGGAGCCTGTGTCTAAGCATGACCAAGACCTTAGACCTCCATTTTTGAATTAGGGAAGCCTTGTTACAGCAGCCATGCATTTGCTGGTAAGGTTTCTGTTTACATTCTAGGCATTAATTGCACAATGTTTTGCAGAATAAAATGGTACCTTTGTCTTGTCCTGGAGTACCCCACCAGAAGGAAATCAGACTCAAAGTGGTTATAGAACTTGAAGGAGGACAACTGTTTTCAAACTTCTCAAAGGATCCCACAGAAATATGATGCTGCCTGTGTCATCAGAAATAAAGAAAAACAGCCCAAAACCGAATCTGCTTTAATAATATCAATAATTTGCTAAATTTTTATAAAGGAGTCAGTGTTTAGTTTATGAATGCATTCCATTTCTGCTACACAGGTATCAAAATTGAAACATACCACAGACCAACCCAGTTAAAAAAACCAAACACAACAACAACAACCAAAAACCCCGCGCATTTTTCTTGCGTTTTCACACTTCTGTGTATTTAGAATAGTGACAGTTGTCCAACTTCTATTTGAGGCAAGGTCAAAGCAGGTGCGAAGAAATCAATAAAATTAATCTGCAGTTATCTATGTAACTGAAAGCAGAACTTGATCCAGTAAGTGTTAAATGACCACTCTTAAAGTAGGGAGCAACAGATTCTCTGCACATGTATCATCAGTTCAAATTAGATCTTACCTCTTGAAGTATCCCAGTACAACGAAAAAACAAGTATGGAAAGGAATTTTTTGGACAGTGAGGAGTGCAGTATCTCTTTTATTGCTCATACTCTCTTTCCTATTGGTTTTCTTTCGTTCATCAGTAATAAAGTTTTTAGGTTTTTAATCCAAATCCTTTTTTCTGTAAGGCATTTTGTGTGCCTTATACTTAAAATCTAGAGTGCTTGTTTCAGACTCAGAACTGGTTCTTTGCTGCATAAGAATATGAAAAAAAACATAATCCCATCCCTAAAAAGCTTGCAAGGAAAGTCCTAATATGTTTAGGTTCAGCCTGTTTCAGCAAACTAAATTTAGCCTTTAATATCTGTTAAAGATAAATCACAATGTTACAGGAAAAAAAATTCGAGAGGGAAAAAAAGTATTCAATAGAATTTTAGTTGTGGGCTTTATCTGGCTTCTGAAAATGTCATCTTTTGCACTTTGAAGGGATAAACTGAAAGACATTTTGCTATTCTGGTATTGCTGGGAATTATAATTCTCTGCTCATGAGCCTAAAAAAGCCCATGGAGCAAAGCATCTATTAGCACAATTTAGCCCATACAGCTCAAGAGCACAGATCACAGTGCTAATCAACTCAACAAAACTGCTACTTTATTAACAGCCACCAAAGGCCTTTGTATCAGTAGTAAACAATGAAGATTCAAATAACCGGACACCTGGATGAGTTTTATGATGATATCCTCTTCTAGGGAGCTGTATTTTATTTTGTTTTTCTGTAAAGTTACATGGGGGCTGTATATTGAAGAGTTTCATTTGGGAGGGCATTAGATTAAGTGAAATAGAGTAAAAATGTAAAAAACCTGTGTGTTCGTACTTGTTCATGTCCTACCCTTCACTGCATGAGACTTAAAAGCTAATTAATTCTCTTAGATGAAACACAGCATGCTGGAAACCTGAAGTTTTACTATATAATTTTCTTTCATTATATGAACTTGTTTCTGCAGAGGAGTATTTCATAAAAATTCTGGCTAATCAGAAGCAAATTTATAGGTGAAGAATGGTTTTGATGACAAATTCATAACCAGCAGCAGTCCGTAACCATAAGGAATCCTTCAGTGGGAAATATAGACCTTTCTTTTACCGAACATATTCACTACTGTGGCATCAAATGTGTTAAGGGATAAATGAGGCAGATCTCCAGTATACAGAAACTTCATTCGTTACCAAGGCTCTGCCTTCCATCCAGTACATCAAATGTGCCAGAGGTCCTGAAGAAATGTACGTAAAGGGTTTATAATAGATACAAGGTAATTAAAGTCTGATATTGAGGAAAACCTGAATGCTAAACACTTGAAGCTTGATGTTACAAAGTAAACAAACATATTAATAACATTAAAAAAGGTGTCTATGACAGCTAGCTTTTTAAAATTGGTGTTCCATTAATCTTATGCACATAAATACTGAAAAAAATTGTATATTTTATGCAAATAAGGCTGCATATGTAAATGGTGGGATTGAGATAGAAGCACATAGAACAGGAAGGGAGATCAGTTGGTCACTGAGCATAAATCCTTCATGTCATGAGTCCCCAATCAGGTATTTGGTTTCAACACAAACAGTGTATTTTAAAAAATACCTCATGAGTTGCTTTCTATTTTATGGATTAACAAATAATTACAGTATTTGAAGAAGCCATTACGCTGTAGAAATCAATAGCAGATTGCTTTGCTAGAGTGCTGACAGATGAAATTAGGAACGTGAAAAACATCAGAAAGTGCCAGAGACGCTTCTTCAGTCAAAGATTATTCCCTGGTTTAAGTTAAAAGAGAGGAAGAAGATTGCCTCAACTTTTCCTATGTGTTTGTCATAATGCTTCTAAGGTGTAACAATGTTAACTAAATCAACCTAAGGTTTTTTAGGAGTATTGTCATCCCTTGGATGACTGTGTGTTGTCTGATGAACACTGAACCAAGCTGCATTTGCATTCCTTGGTAAATATCATATTATATTATATATATATGTAAATATATTGAACTATTGAATATGCAACACTTTGCTTGAGGATTTTAAGAGGCATTTTGCTTGGGAAAGAATTGAGGAAAGCATGTGAGACTATGGGCATCATGCATATGTCATGTATTCAGAAAGTGAACTTAACGCAACCTGTTTGTCTTTATGGGTTTGATAAGTAGAACATCTAAATGTTCTGTGACATTCATCTGTAAATGAAAGACTAAAATGCCCACTCTAACCTCAACTTGCTCTAAATGATTAGCCTTTCTATCTATAATTTATTAAAATGGCTTTACTTTCAGAAATGACAACTGGAAACCATAAGAGTGATACCCACGTACCTGATTTTTAGACTAAGCTGCTTTTCTGATGACCTGAGAGGCAAAGTCATGAACCTACTATTTAACAGCAGTGTGGGATGATGTGCACTGCAATTAATGCTGTCAGGGGAAGCAGACAGTTCTGTTCATAGGCTACCACTTCGCCATGTAGCTTTTGCAGATGCATAGTAAATAGCTCTAAAGCACACTTTTAGAGGTTAATTATCCACCATGATAATTATTCAGGCATCATGTTATGTGCATGGTCCTAGATGCACCTTGGTGTCTGCTTCATGCATACTACCAGCTCCGAAGACACATACTTACACACAGCACCCACAGCCCAAATTCTGGTAGGAAATTCAGTTCTAGCTGCAAAACACCCTCCATCCAAAATGCCCAAGTTTGGAGGTATTTGCAATTGCACCTTTTTCCCACCGCAAAGATAAAATTGCCATGCCCCTGACCTTGGTACGGCAAACTTCTAGATGCCAGTTTCCAGTTCAGCATGCTAAATCCTAGCTAAATCCTAGCAAGAAGCATAGGTTGAAAGAGAAGCATAGGTAAAAATCAGTATTTCTTGGGAGTTAATGACAAACTGCACTGAGCAGAAGTGTTTTAGGTAATTGGATAACAACATTGAGACCTGGACAGGCTGGAGAGCTGGGCAGTAAGAAACCAGATGAGGTTCAACAAAAGCAAGTGTAAAGTCTTGCACCTGGGAAGGAACAACCGTTTCTATCAGTACAGGCTGGGGGATGACCTGCTGGAGAAGAGCTCAGTGGAGAAGGACCTGGGGGTCCTGGTGGATGACAGGTTGGCCATGAGCCAGCAGTGTGCCTCGGTGGCTAAGAGAGCCAATGGGATCCTGGGGTGCATCCGGAGGAGTGTAGCCAGCAGGTCAAGGGAGGTGATCCTCCCCCTCTACTCTGCTCTGGTCAGGCCCCACCTGGAGGATTGTGTCCAGTTCTGGGCTCCCTGGTATAAAAAGGACAGGGATCTCCTGGAGAGAGTCCAGAGAAGGGCTACGAAGATGATAAAGGGCCTGGAGCATCTCCCCTATGAGGAAAGGCTGAGAAGATTGGGACTGTTCAGCCTTGAGAAGAGAAGACTAAGGGGGACCTAATTAATGTTTACAATTATCTTAAGCAAGGGATGCAGGGGGAATCAGCCAGCCCCTTTTCAGTGGTCTGTGGAGACAGGACAAGGGGCAATGGCTGCAAGTTGGAGCATAGGAAGTTCCGCACCAACATGCGGAGAAACTTTTTCACAGTGAGGGTGACAGAGCACTGGAATAGGCTGCCCAGGGGGGTGGTGGAGTCTCCTTCTCTGGAGATATTCAAGACCCGTCTGGATGCCTATCTCAGTGAAATGTCCTAGGGAGCCTGCTTCGGCAGGGGGTTGGACCCGATGATCTCTCGAGGTCCCTTCCAACCCCTACAATTCTATGATTCTATGATTCTATGATTCCCATCCCTTTACCAAGCTAATACCACATAATGAGCTGTATCTGCTTCGTTTCATGCAAGTAGTGATGTAAACAGACACAGGCAGTTCACTAAGATGGTTGTGAAAATGCAGTGCTTTGCCCCAGTGCTTACTGCTGTCTCACACCTCGTGGCTGTGTGCTTTTATTTCTAACATAAACACTTCAGGAGATGACCATGGCACTTTGCAGAGCCCTTCCGTTAGAAGTGACAGGAGGGCACGCTGATGCAGTGGGAACAGGATGTAGCAGGAAGAGAGTCTGAATGCCTTTAGGAGCTAAAGAGCTCAGACATGGGTCACCGTAGCCTCCTGCCAACAGAAAGGGAAGGTAGGTAGCCACATTGAAAGAAAGGGTGCAGCTCGGGTGTTTTGTTCAATTCCAAATGAAATGTCACATTTCTTTTCTTTGGGTTAGCAAAGCCTTACGTTTATCCTTTTTACAGAATTACATCAAATGAGCAACAGAAAAGCAGCTTCCAAAGCAAAATCACTTCGGGTTTTTTTCTGAAACAATTTTCTCTTTTCTTTTGGACCACACCGCTGCTTTATTTGAGAAATGCTTTTGGTCTCCCTAAAGCCACATTTTCCTTTTATTATTATGTTGTTTACAAACCTCCTTTCTCTACCTTCTTCTCTTCTCTCCCTGAACTGATACTGTAGCATACTGCTTCCACCCCCTCTATCCCCATCCAGCTGTGGGAAGCTGCTGAGCTTCACTTACTCCCCATATTCTGCTCAAAACAAAACAAAACAAGCAGAGTTGTTACCAGAGTTGAGAAGCAGCTTCCTATCCTTCCCTCTCCAACCCACACATGTGTAAATCCTAAGTAGAAATTTTTTATGTTTTTTTTTAATATAAGGGAGGGCAGTTTTCAATACCTGCTGGGCTCCTGGAACAACAGGCAGTCAGAACATGGATACAGCCTGTAGTGTTGGCCCCTCAGCTATAGCCTGCTTCCTTTCAGCAGAGCCACAAAAGGCTCTGGCGCGTGGTACTCCCAGTACATGGCAAGCATGGCTGGCGTACAGCACAAAGGGCAGCTTGTAGCCAGCTCATCCTCCCATTCACAAGGGTCTGGTTGATTGCTGTGTCCCAACTGATGGGAAAAGCACATTAACACAATGGTGTCCAACCGTAGGTCTGCACAGAGCCACAACATGCATGCGGACTTCTCGTGCTCTTCTGGGGCAGGTGGTGAAACGATTTGAGAGGAATGTTAGGGTGGATCTCTAGACACTTCTGGCTGTGCTGAGGGCACATCCGTCACGGTCTCATCCCTGCAAGGCCTGGCTGCTTACCTCCTGGAAAGAGAAGAGGCAGACAAAGGGAGCAATAAAGGCAAACTGCCCTGCCGCCAAGGGCAGCAGCCATGTCCCAGAACATTCCTCACCCCAGGCCCTCTCTGTAACGCAAAAATTGAGCACCGTGAAAGGGTAATAGTGATGCATTAGAAAACTCAATTTTCTAAATCTCTGGGTTCCAACAAAACTGGGCAGAGGGTGTGTGGGGGGTGGGGCTGGGGGGGGGGACTGGGGGGGAGTAGGGAGAAAGAGCGAAACAAAGTATTTGCAGCTGTTTGCATGGGAAATGTCCATGTCATTCAGACCTCAAAATCAGAATTTGCTCATGCATCAGTGCATGTTGCTGCACTGCTTTTTGCAGGACACCAGATGCTGATCAGAATTGCTTCACAGAAGCAAGACATTAGCAATTCAGGAGATTCAGGAGGGTGCCGATAAGAGAAGATGGAGCAGCTCTGTAAATTGTCTCATTATGCATTGATAAAGGGTGAAGTGGGAGCTTTCATCTACATTTCATCTCTTCCCAAATATGTAGAGTGATTGAACATGCCCATTTTCCTGACTAATATAACTATTGCATTAAACCTTGCAGAAAATAGTAGGTTAATTCATCCTTTGCTGAAGAGGCAGTTGTAGAGATTATTGTTTTAACTGCTTTTTTTTTTTTTAACAACATCAAAGCTTTGGAGGCTACTGCTGACATTTGCATATTGTGGTTTTAAATAGGTATTATTTACAACAAACCTGAAGCTGTTGTCAAAAGGGCTTTTTTGTATATGCTGCTTCAGCAAACCTAAGGAAAAATCACATTCAAAGTTAAGAAGGTATAAATGTAAAAGGTGAAACTATAAGTTTGCAGAGTAGTTATAGTTAAGTGTAAACATTTTCCATTTTATTCTTTAATTGCCCCATCTCGTTTAACAGATCCTTTCTAAGTCAGGCTGGAGCCTCTTGTGGGGAGCAGTCCCTTTGATAAAACCACTCCTGGCTCCCTTTGACTGGAAGCAGCATCATAAGAAAACACTGACCATAAGGTATCACAGAGAGCGATCAGCACATTCACATGCTGGTATCTCGACCTTTAAGGTTTCACTGAACCTCTCTGAAGGCATTTGAAGGCACTCACTTGCGCGAGGAGTGGAGCTGGAGGATGTTGCCAGAATCTGGTAGTGCAGCAGGGCTGACCACACAGAGCAGCAGCCGCCATCCCCACTTTAGAGCAGCAGCTGGAGGGAAAAGAAGGGAAGAAGAAAGCAGAGGCGGGGATCGCACAGCGCAGCCGGCGCAGGCTTCAGGATTCCCAGGGTGCTCCCAGGGTCCCTGTTCAGAACGGAGCCCTCTGCAGCAAGCCTGGCATCACTTAGCAATAAGAACTGAATTCAGATCAGAAATGTGCTCAAAAGGAGACTAAAGTATTAAAACTGAGAAAAGCCTCTTCCATGGCAACCACGTACCTGTCATTTCCCATCTGTGGTCTAAGTTTGTAGTCTGCTTATGTTTTGGGTTTGGGGGTGATGGTGGTTTTGTTTGTGGTTGGTTGGTGTTTGTGGGTTGGGGTTTTTTTTTCAGTTGAGGTATGTTTAGGTATTCTCCAGCAGGCTTCTTCTGAGTAACTTTGTTAGCTCGATGGCAGGAGCTAACATTTGCAGCTTGTAATCACTGAAATGTTCCAGTATGCTCAAGTGATTTAAGTGCTTCAGGGACTACTATTCTAATTCCTTGAGAGCAAAACATTAAATGTCACTTATAACAGGAGAAATTGCAGCAAATATGCATTTGAATAACATCATTTACAGTTAAAGGGCAACTAAACACTGGGAGAAATGGATATAAACCAGAACAATTGGATCCAAACATAACCAGCCTTTTGGACAGACTGAGATCTGGTTACAATCTTTATAGCTGAAGCATCTCTAAATATTCCTGAAAGGAATGTATAACAACTTACACTGTAGTATCTGAGTCACCTTTTGGAGAAAGGAGTAGAAGCGGTGAAGACAGTTAAATATTAAGGGTGCCTTAGGAGCTATGAAATAAATAGCCAGCATTGAGATAGGTAAGGGAAAGAATCAATAAAATACACTCTCGAACTCCCCGTGCTTGGGGAAGCTACAAAGCTGTTGAATTGTGCACAGATAAAATGAAGGAAACTTAAGTATTTAAGTGATGTGAATGAAAAAGGAAAGAGAGACAGCCAGATGAAAATGCATGCTGCCTGCTTGTATTTTCATACATAAAGTTAAACTCAAGTCGCAAAGAAATCTTTTCCTAGCACGTCCACGCTGTCAAGTAACTGACCCACGTGCTTTGCTCCCAGATCTGGTGCTTTGGTCACCCACATGGGATGGAGTAAACCTGGCTTCCTCTGCTCCTCTCTGAATATGGTTCTGAGAGTATTGGGGGCTGTCTCTATAGCAGCAACAAGCCATGCTCTTGGGCTATAGAAACAGGCTCTCTTTCGAGCTGTCCTATAGCCTACACAAGGTGTTGGGCACCTTTGAGAAAAGAACTGCAAGAAAGAAGGTAACTTTAGAGCCATAGGGTCTGTAGGGCATCAGGGCTAAGTGTGAGGGCAGCTGAGTGATTGTGAGTGGGGCAAAGCCTATACAGTAGGAGTGTAACCCACTTACAAACAGTGCTCTGGGCAGTAACCTGGGCAAAGGCCATTCATTAGTAGGGTATGCAGTACCCTCCCTCTCATACTCACAAACTGGGTTCTGTAAAACCACTCTTTACATAGGACTGGTTGATAAGATGGACTTAAAAGTCCAGAAACTATCAGTCTGAGTGTGCTTAAACAAGGAGTTTACAACAGAATTTTATTGAATAGATTATTTCCACTGATAAACAGCAAGAAGCCTGTGAACTTAGTTTCTACCTGCTAAAAGACTTGTTGGGAAGATTGGAAAAAGCTTATGACTGCCGACAGCAAAGAAGAGGTGACATGCCAGCTTTTGGACACGGGCAGTCAGACCTGTCTAGTTTAGGGATAAGATAATTATGTTTAGCTCTTTTAATAAGCTGTTTCTCATCTTGTATAAGTGCGTACTGATGGGTAATTAAAACAGCTGCAGTAGAAATCTCTGCAGTTTTTCCTTTCACAAGCTTAGCTGTATCTTGCTGCCCATTCATTTCAGCCTCTTTTCACAACACTCTGCCAAATACAACAAAACGAACCTTTCAGGGAGACCGAGTGTGAATATATCCACATCCAGCCATAAACAATTGATTTGGTGGTTACAGCTCTCTAGGTGTCATCTGAGAAGCCTTCTGTCTCTGTCACCCGCACAGGCCTCGGAGAGACAAGCTGCACCTCGCGGCTGAGCACGGAACAAAGACCACACAGGGGTCTCAAAGATAAGGCAATTAATCTGTAATGACAGTGTTTATTAAGGACAGTAAAAAGTGCAATCGGGGGGAAGAAAGAGACTCCTAACTGCAATTTTATCCTAATTTGGCTGAACTCAAGAGGATAAATCGATCAGGCGTTAGAACAGGCTGGTACGCTTTATGGGAGTGCTAGTATGAAAAGAATTGAGAATCACATTGCCAAAAGCAGTGGTTTATCCTGTTGAAATTAGGAATCTTCCAAGACATCTTAGAGGGTATTATTAACAGAGCACACTTAAGAAAATAACAGTTGGAGCTTGGGAGAAGGCTCAGAAAATAACAGGACTGTTCGTATTTTTAATTCTTTTGCTGGTTTGTTTTTACTTCATGGCAGCTAGTGTTGGAAAATGAAAATATTTTACTTCATAATGGAAAATGAATATGGTCCTATTAGATAAAAGTCTGGACTGTTCTGCAAAGTAATTAAAATTCTCTGAAAGAAAAGTAACTGAAAACCAGTGCTTTTCATCTCTTCTGGTGCAGAAACAAAACAAAAGTGGTCCCTGACATTTTGGGGGGGAAACAAAAAAAGGAAAACAATTCTGTAGAAAACGACGTTTCATTTAAAAAAATCCCTTTCTTAATATGAAAAGTTATTCTAAAGATCATGCATAGTTGTATGGCGTGTCTGATTTATAACCTATGCAGGACACTATAAGAAAGAAGGGCCAAATTCAGAGCAAGCATAAATCAGTCGTTAGTTTACATAGAGCGCTGGACTGGCTATAGAAACTCATTCCGCTATGTTGGTAGTAAGAGTGGCACGTCTCATTTCTTTCTGAATCAGCTCTCACTCTTGTAAAGGCTCCACACAACTTCCAAGTCCATTATTTTTCTTACATGAAAGGCCTGTAATAATATATGGTATTAAAAGTTAAGGGAGAAACCAGTTCTATAGGTCAGAGTCTGTCATTGCTTAAAAAAAAGAAAACAAAAAGCACAAAGCCTGAATTTGGATTATTTTCCTAAGATATGAATCCAGGGCAGATAGATGAGCCACTGTCTGAAAGGAAGAGTTATTGTATAATAATAAATATTGTAGGAGACAGATAATCACCTTTTCACTGAAGTTTCAAGATATATTGCCCCTGCCATGACATTTAGCTGGGGCAGAAGAACCCACTCCCACTTCCCAGTTATCTGGGAAACTTCATTAAGCCAAATTCTGCTCCTTGACACATTTCCAGCAGCTGTTTAAAGACCATATGGGCCCTGCATCCATCTCAGAAGGCCTAAAGTTCTTACCACTAAGTAATAAAGATCTTGCAACACCTTGCACTTTGCAAATGGGGAGATGGAGACCCAGAGACACTTGTGGTCCCCTCCCATGGTGTTGCAGAGGCAACCACGCCTTAAGTCAGGAGTCACTCTTCCATCTTTAGGCCGTGCAACTGCTATTCTTGTTTGTTCATTTCATATTCCTAACGTGGGTGATAGTGAAGTGGCTGTAACCTTAATAAAAATATGGTTTTCATTTGTATTTTACTACACTTTAGTTATGGCAAAACAGAGAAACTAGGGAAAGGCTCCATTTCCAGTTTGTTGGATGACCTCTCCTATCTGATATGGAGTCCAAGCAAATTAACAGAAAAATTTGGTATTACACATACCTCTGGACTGCAGAAGGATCTTCAAGAGTAATGGTCACCCTAATACATCTAAGCCTGTGTATCACTTTGAGGGCAGAGTATGTTTTAACTTGTACATGCTGTTTGAGTGCTCCCTTCTACACTGGGATTAATTCTTCTGTACAGAAAACATTCCTCAGATAGAAATTATATCATTATCTGGCACAAAAGAGAGCTGAAAAATTAATTGACTTGGCTGAAATGAGTTAAAAATTGTGATGGATGCTTGCTGAACAATGTAGGCCAGATTCTGTCCTTATTCTCTATAATAAGTGTAACAAGTGAAATGTATCTTCATGCTTACATGATTTAAGTGAGAAAAACAAAAGTACTGTAACAGGAAAACTGCTTATTAAAATAGGAATACACTATGGTAGAGCATCTCTATGAAAACTGAAAATACCAAAAAATACTTCCATATAAATGCATCTCCATTGTATATTTTGTTATGACCTTAGGAGCTGCTTATGTATATATCACATCCATAGCAGAGAGTGAAATTCATCTTTGGAGTATTTTGCTGCTAGCTGGGAAATCAACAGTGTTCATAAAGGGGAGCTACCAAATGCGTTTCTGATTCCTGGGGAAGCATTTCTAGTGGTAGCAGGCATGACTAGCTCTATTTTCTACCCTGTTGGACTTTCAGCTAAAAGTGAACTGAAAAGTTTGTGCTAGAAGCTAATGACTGGTATGTGGGAAAACAGCAGCAGGATTATGTTCCTTTTGATCCTTCGTTCAGATCTATTCCACATGGCTGTTGGTCAAAAGTCTTTTCCCATCCAAATGCATCTAGAGATAAGCCAGGATTCTGGAGACTCATTACAGCCTGTAGAGATGGGTCCCAGCCTACACCACATCCTAACTTGATCTAACTGGAATTTGTGTAGTTGATTTGAGCACAGAGAATGATAAATCCTCTACAGCTTGTTTGATGCAATCAGGACATTTAAGCAAATGTACCTTGAGTGAGAGCAGCAACGGGGCTAGCAGCGAGACAGTGGCCACTGGTGCCGTCTCTGCATCTCAGCTCCATCCCTAGGTCCCTCAGTCATTGGCAGAATATAGATTTAGCCCAGCAGCAAGCCATTTTATTCCAGCTCAATACCTCACTTGAGTTCTTGAAAAGCATACATGGATGGCGATCAGGCCACCAATCTGACCGTTCTTAAGCCTGTTGTGAAGATAAGATCACAGTGAGTCCCGGGGTGGGGGCTCCACAGCGTGGCAGTGGCGTGCTGCAAGTTGGGCTGCGTGTGGCACCAACTATCCCTGGCACGCCGGGCCTGTGGGAAAAACAGATCTGCCAGCATCTCCAAGCAGGAAAAAGTCCCTTGCTGGTTTGTGAGAGTCAGAAGGGGGTGCAGTACACGGCGGTTTTAAATTGTTTGTGTTCTCTGTGTTATAACAAACTCTGAGGCAATAATTACTTCCCTGAGGTAATATCAACTGCGCTAGCAGCATGAGAAATTTGATCTGCCCATTTCCTGGTTTCGGCCGCAGCTCGTGAAATCACAACTATCAAATGCAGAGCCTGGATGAAAGAGCCATTCTCCTCTACCTGCACAGCTATTTTTGGCTCTTCGTAGCTTATAAATAAAATAATCTTTGAGACTGGAATTGCTCAGAAAGGTGTTTTCACCCCAATGGTAAGTGCCTTTAGAGCACTTGGGAAGATCGGGAAAGTCAAAATAATTTTTGAGTCACACCTGCACTTTCTGAAATGTTTAAAACTGAGAATTTGTTCCTTAAAAAAAACCCCAACAGGTATACACGTACTCTGAGTTTGATCCTCGCCCTGGAGAAGCGTTCACAGCTTCAGTGATTCCCATGGAGTTCTGTCAAATTAAATGAGCTGGATATTTGCTCTAGGACATTTTGCAACCACAAACAGCAGCAGCATGATAAAGATCTCAGCATATTTCTGAGAGGAAGGCACACGTCACTGATAGACTGGCTGCAAAAGTGTCATTCATTAGTAAAAAAGGTCACGAGTGACTGGAAGGGGTACGAATGAAACCTTTCACCGGTGTGGAGCTTCATTTTGCAGTCCCTTTAATTTTATCAACTGCATTTTCCTAATTGTTTCAAAGGTTCGTTTTCCTGTGTTTTAAGGTCTGCATTTGGGAACCTTGGGTTAAAGGGAGACCTTCCTTTCTGCCTCTAAGCCTGGGTACATGCTGGAAGGATGAGAACTACTATTGCAAGATAAGAGGAAACCCGAGATGTGAAAGATGTCTCAATCTAGAGCCAGACCCAAACAGCAGGCTATGTAAAATGCTGGTAAAAGTACAAGCAGTGGCACTGGTTGTTGTATGAAGTAACAAGCACTGATTCAGTAATTACAGATGGCATTCTGAAGCCACACACGCTCCCTGAGCGAGCATGTAGAGACTAAAAGCATGAAGTGTGACCTAATCCAAAACACAGTAGCATCCCTGGAAAGAAGCTCCAAAGAAAATTAAGGCAAGAGATGTAATCTCATAGCATCAAGCATGAAATGACTGAATACTTGACTTCCTCAATCACTCCTACCTTAGGCGATGAAAACAAGTTTATACTCTAGGGTGAGAAAGAAAATTTATGAAAATTATGGAAATCAATCACAGTGTTTTATTTGCCTGCAGTGTGCAGGAATTTCTCCAAATCCAGAATAATCTTTCCTCCCCCTCCCAGCCCCCACCCAAGCACAATCAAGGAATATGTACTGAATCAGAGTGGAAACTTTTAAGTCTGGTTTTCCAAGACAAAGAGCTGTAGCATAAGCAAGAACACAGTCCTACTTTGGGGTCACAAAAACTGTCTAATACCTTGATTTGTGCAGCAAAGATCCCCAATTCTTGCCCAACACATAATCCAAAATGGAATTCTAAATCAATTATAAAACATTGAAGTTTTTATACTATGTGGATTTCTCCCCCTGCTTCCACCAAACTGATGTTAGTGAACAAGTATGAATGGATAGTACTAGAATCAACTAATGGTAGGGATAACCCCAAAGTATTTGTACAGTTGTTCCTGTTCCCTGCCTGACCTGCTCTGCTTTATGTCAGTGTCTACTTTAAGGGGTAGGAATTGTCTTTCTGTACTGTAGTTTATGTGGTGTCACAAACGTTGATATTGATCTCTTGCAGCAAAGGTTTCTGTTTGATCTCACTGGTATGAGAGCGTGTATGTTATTTTCATCAGTGGCTTTTCCAGCCACTTGATTCATTAGCTTTGCACAAAGCAGGATTGTAACTGGCCAGCGAGGAGGGGGAATTTGTATGCTCAGAGTAAGATTTAGCAATTCCTGTATTTCCTGTAAGAGGGGCTATTTTGAGATTTGCTTATGTTTGGTCCTCCTTTGGGGGACCCGAAAGGAAAAAAAAAAAAAAAAAAAGAGAAAAAGTATCTCCCCAAAGCAGAAAGCAATGGCATCTAGCTTTCCCATCCACTGTTTGTAAAATCACTATTAAACAAACTTATCTTTTACCTTCTTCCTCTTAGCTTTTCCACCAATTCTGTGACATTGTAACCTTGTTCTGAGTGTTAACATCCCTCTTCTCCCAGTCAGAGATAACAAATCTCCTTGACAGAATAGTACATCTTCATTTTTCACAACAGAACTGCTCTCCCACTGGCTACTTTAAAAACCAAAATTAATGTTTTGTCTGTGGGAGAAATTTAAGCTGAGATAAACTGTGGGTATTAGCCTCCCAGAGATCATCCCAAGATGATGTTGTAGCCTTGTTCAGTTGATACATCTGGTAGTATATGAGCTCTCCCATAGCAGTATCCATACAAATAGTTTAGATTTGGATCATGCAGTAGGATTTTGAATCTGTAACCCTACCACTGTCACAGGTGGGTATTCTCCTGAGTGGGCTCTGACTCACTTGTCATTTGCTGCCTTGTAAAGAGGAAAATCCTTAGGGATGTAAATCAAAGGTATTAGTAGGAAGCAACTCACTCATCTACAGGAAGCAGGAAAAAAGTAAATATCCCAATGGTCTTGCATGACATCATCCCCCTTATAGGATCAGTTGAGCATTTTTATTGGGCCACAGTTACTCCTGAGCTGTTTGGCATCCTGTGGGTGTGAGTTTAGGTGTGAAGTCCCACAGAGTCTCCTGCAGAGAAGTCAAGAGAGACTAAGGGTAGGGTTCAGTTTCAGAAAACAAAGTTCAACATGGCTGTGTGCTCATTTTCACATGGGACTGAAGGTTCAACACTCTTCACATCCAGCCAGAGCTCTATGAAATTGCTGAAACAGTCACCTGGTGCCACCTGAGAGCGCCACAGGAGGCTGACAGGACCTGTCAGAGACATGCTTTTCCAAATGGCTGCTAGAGCTACGTAAGGTTACGTTAGGGAATTTCTAACGCCACTTCGTACCTGTATTCAGCCAACTGTACTGAGTCCTAAGTGCCTCTGCTACTCTCTATGCAGGCAGCTAAGCAGCAAGCACAGCCTAGAAATTCAACGGCACTGGTCACCAAAGAACTGAGTGAACAGCACTGGTTTTCATAATCAAAATATTTACCATGGCAGAAAGTTCCCTGACAGAAATTTCCTTCCCTGCAGTTGCTCCAAAGAGAAGCAGAAACAGTGCATTTCTGTGCCCTTCTCTTTTCCTGACTTCTTGAGCCGTTAGATCTTCTCTGACACGGACAGGTAACACTGGAAATTCTCTGTGGGGAGAGTGAGTCCAGTTCATGGTCTGGAAAACAACTGGATATCCTGGGATGTTGAACTGTGACAACTAGCCTCTCAATTCATCTCTCAATTCCTGTTCTTGGTTCTCTTTGCCCTTCTCAGATATTCCTTTAGATATTATCAGAGGCCCTATTTAAGTAGCAAAGGCATTTTTGACATTACTCCAGAGGAACAGCATCATTTTTCTCTTGCTTTTATAGGCCACAAGTGCTTCAGAACCTACAGACGTGGTTGTTTGCTGTGTCACAGGTCCCTGGTGTCTAATCTCCCAAGTAAACACGTGACTCATTCATCCTACAGCAGCGTGGGACCGTATATATCAGACATTTAATCGCTTGACAGAAGGCCATATTCATGTGTGGTTGATTAGGTCTCTAGATAGCAAACACTCAAGCCCAAAACAACCCAAGCCTGAAACCAACAATAAAAAGCTTTGCTGTTCTGTAAAATTTCATGTTACAAGGTAGACCTTGTAGCCAGTAGATCAAGAGCAGTCCCTGCTGAGAATTATGCTAACTTTAATAACAAAAATATATAACGAGGATTAACTAAGTTTTGTTGTTGTTCCTGTCTTAGTATCCTTTTAAGGCCAAAAATATGCTCATTGTGTCATGAACTGTTTCCAGTCAAAATATGCTTGACAGATTCTAATTAATGCATTCAAAGGGACAGTTTTGTTACAGTTTCCCACAGACACTTCTATAGCAATTGTGTTTCAAGGGGGCAATAAAACCACAGGGAGGTTCTACACTGTAATAACATTTGGCTGTTTATCTGGGCTCAGGGTTACTTGGGTGTTACGTATTCTTTCCTGGTGGAGCAGAATGAACTTAGGAGGGAAAATACCAGGCATCTCAGTAGGTAGCTGCATCATCCTAGAGAGTTTTTAGCAAAACAAATTTGGTGGTCTTAGCCCCAGCAGAGCTAGAAAGAGCTCAAGGACACTACATGCTCCTTTGCATTCATGTGATTTCCACTTAAGCTATTTGTTGCTGTGGTGCAAGTCAAATACAGCACAGAGATACCACTACAGAAGTACCACCAGGGACTCCAGCATTACAGGTATGTTGACAACCACACTTACAGCAACATTAAAATCCTACTAGCTCATGAATTAACGGTAACTTTGGAAACCAAATTCTCACACAATAGCTCTTCAGGGGACAATCTGGAGGAGGAAAAACGTTTTCATTTGGCTTTGACAATCTCACTTGTTTTCTTGGCCCTTTTTTTGTCAACAGCCCCTGCAAACCTAGCAGTTACAGAGTACGCTCACACTATGGTACATGTCTCAGGATACATGGCACATGTCAAACTTTTAATCTCAGCCACTGATCATTGTTCTTCATAACCTAATTTAGTTCTGCAAACAAGGCAATTAAAATGTCAAGCTTCATCAGTTGCATTGATTTTCCAGAGCAGCCTCACACTTGGCTATAGAAGTCTCCCTACAGGCTCTGCTCTTTCCTCACTCTATTCAGATCCCAGGACCAATTTTATGGTAGCAGAAACTCTCAGATTGGAATACTTTATTAGTTGTATGCAATCCCTGGTGATATCCAGAGAGTGCAGTAGAGATAGGACTAACTTTCCAGCTTAAGCTCTACTGGTCAATGCAGTTCTCTGCTGTAGAAGCTGCCAGACCATCACTCCCAGTAGTAGCAAGGGAGCTTCTCCCTGTGATGAATTACCTGCAGTGCAACAACTTTTCAAGCTTCAGAGTAAAATTAGAGTTTGTGGTTTAATGAGACCTTAAGCCCACAGCAGGAGAAGCAACAACAAGACAGGTAGATAGTTGATCTTCAAACTTTCCAGTGTTTGAAGAGAAATAGCCACTTGTACCTTAATACTCTGGTTCCAGAGTAAGTGTTGTTCAATGGGTACATTAGACAGGTCTAGGGTCTAACATAACTGCCATAAAAAATTATACAGCACAATAAATTATCCACATAATTTCTAACTACTGAACTTTAGGCAGCTTCAGCTCTACCTTGACCAAGAAATGGGCTTTAAAAAAGTTAAGAGAAGGACACTACAGGAAATTGAAGTTCACCAGAATCTACACAGTGTGGAATAAAATTTAAGTAAAGATGAGAAGCAAAAGAGAACATATAATTATGAAGGGAAAGGTGAGATCTAGGCCCTTCATCCCATTTCTGTAATGCTAAAAATGTGAGATCACTCTATGGAAAGATTAATAGCTGATACATATAGTTTAGAACAGAAAAAGGAATAATACTCTGAACAGCACTGTATATCCAGAGAAGATCATCACATCATTTTTGTTGTCAAAATGTTGAAAGACTTTATGGTCTTCAATATATATCTCTACTTATAGGTGGCAGGATGTTGGAGGCCTTTGTGAGAGAGTCATGATTTAAACCTGAAGCAGAGCACTGTGACTCCTGAGGTCTGTTTTGTCATGGATATAAATGCTGGGCTCACACTACTAGGAATGTCTAATGCATGACTAACCAGAAGGATCTGAGTCCACAGCATGAAAAAACACCAAGGTCTACCTTGGTGGGCAGTCAGGAATGTGAAGCACTAGAAGGCAGCAGTCAAACATGCCAGAACTTACACAATCAAATAAGATTTACAAGATGAAGACAAGATTTACTTGTAAAAAGATTGGGTAGTATATGCATCCTGATCTGGAAAGGTCTTTGAACATATTTCATCTAGAAACAAAAATGGGCATCTTACAGCAGCTCACATGCATAGAATAGTAACTGTCTTCCTCTGAGCTGAGGTACAGCCACCTCAAACCTCAGCAGTTCTTATACCTCCACCCCCAGTCACCCCAGATTTTGTGTTCAGTTAAATACAAACAGTAGGAGGTCTTCATTTTTGGCAACACTTTGTTTTTGCATTCAAGCTAAGCCAGTGCTACTGGACCAAATCTTCAGCTGCTTGGTTTCACCGAAACTCAAATGATGCTCAAACTTGTCTGTTAGCTTCAGTGCTCTGGCCTGCACAGAGAGTTTGCCATACTGTTTATCATAGTTCATGCAGCTCACGGTTCACTGACATTTTTCCCTTGGCTTAGAGCCATTGAGCCTTCTGACCTGCTCTCCTTAGGGCCTTCACAACCCATAAAGGAAGGAAACAGCCAGAATAGTCACTCCCTCCCTGTACACTCTCTGTAGACAACTGAAGCATGGGGTGTCGTGCTGAGTTGTGTCACTGCACTTCTGGGACTCATAACTGAGAGACAGACTGGAAGAAAACTACTCGAGATACCTTTGAATATCTGGCATCATTCTACACCTGAGTGCTTCAGGCCCTACACATTACTAAGATGCTCATGAGACTAGAATTGTAAGGAACAAACCAGAGAACCCAGCTTCTCAGCATGGGAACCCTCTTGTTTTCTGAGCTCT
This sequence comes from Hypotaenidia okinawae, assembly GCA_027925045.1. NCBI lineage: Eukaryota > Metazoa > Chordata > Aves > Gruiformes > Rallidae > Hypotaenidia > Hypotaenidia okinawae. The sequence goes on along the minus strand of BSDF01000001.1, from coordinate 70,582,085 downwards.
TCGTACTCTATTGCGTAAAGCTCTAGCAAGATCCTCAGCTTTCCTGCATAGTTCTGGACCAAATCATACTAAACACATATTATCTCTGTCATCTCGGAGTGCAACTCATAGCTTTAAGAGCCAAAAGTCAGTCTGGGACTTAGTGACCATATATTCCTAGTCCCTACTCTATGTTATCCATATGCACAAATATGAGCAGTGCATGTGACTCCAATTTTGCTAAAAAAAATATAACTCTGTAACAGGAAGATATATGTAAGTAAAATTTAAGGTTAAAACATAGAAAGAGACACTTGCAACTTCTAGATAGATCACTGCAGGCACAAAGTTGTGAATGTACTACTTTTCCCCCACCTGCCCTCTGAATTTTTGGCATACCCTTTCAGTTACATACCTTGTGTTGTTTGTTGCTTTAAGTGAATGCTAATGCTGAAAGAGAGTAATTTGATGGCAAGTTGAAGGAACAGTAAATCTAATCAATGCTTGCTTTGAACTTCTGCAATGCTATGAAAGCTTGTCAGATTACCCTGTTTACATAGTGCAGATGCTATTCATGGTTATCACTATTATTTAGTGCTGCATGTAGGTGCCAGCAGAGCTCAGGACTGTGGTTGCAGGTGCAGAAATATCTCTATGGTTTGTGTCTCTGGTTGCACAAGTAATAGTAATAGGAGAAAAAGAGAACCTTCTGTAGGGGAAGTTCAGTATTTTTCTCCTGGTCTCATTAAAAAACAAGAATGGAAGCACATGAAAAAGTAACGGAAAAAGTAAGTTAACTAAACTCTTTTAAACTTAAAGAGAAGTGCTAAGCAATTTCAGTTTACAAAGAAGCTTCCACCAACAGAAACAAATAAACAGATTAGTTTGGATGAAATCAAGATGGTCTTCAAAATAATTGAGAGCACTTTTTCCCCTCATAAAATTCTATTTAGTTAACATACTTTATATATTATGAAAAAAAAATAGAGGCAATGAAGTCTTAACTTTACAGAGAGATTTCAACTTACACTGGAAACAATCATGTAGTAGCATTACCTGATGGAATCCAGAACTGGAGATTTCTTTGTACGCCAACACTGCAGGGTGACTCTCACCAAATTACACCGTATCTGTGTACCTTGTGTTTATCATAAAGTGGTAAAATATGTTCTCCTAGTCAGTCCTCTGGCGGAACTGTGGGTGAAAACGGAATTATGTAAGAGGCAATGCCAAATATTTATATTAACTTGCTTATATAGCTGAAAGCATCACGCGGGTAGAAGCTACAGGCAAGTGTGCAGTTGTGAAGCATTACCTGGAAAACAGGAAACATCAATTGCTCATTAGCAGTGAATTGCCTGGATTGGCAAAGTATTTTGAAGACTGCTAGATCCATACATAGGATTTAACAACTCAAAGTTTGGCTCATATAAATTTCAGGTTGTAGTGGAAGGAAGGCGATTAAGGCACTGGGTGAGGAACGTGGAAAAGAGCAGTGCCAAAAGTGATCTGAAAGCTGCACTAAGTCACAGACAAATCAAAAATCGTAATGTAAGATTGTTAGGAACAGCAGCATGTGCTTGGGTTTTAGTGAATCAAAGTTTGCATTGACGTAGAGAGAATGTTACAAAAATCTTAAGTATCAAAGCTGGTTCGGGTACCAAAACACCAGTACATCTATGTTAGGCTTTCCTTTGTTAACTTATGACATGCTTCAGGTAAAATGGGTATAGTGGAAGAAACAGGAGAATAAACAACAAAAAAAGGACAGTAGGTGAAAAAAATTTAAAGATATGAATAGTCAGGAAGCAGCAATATGGTAAAAATGTAGAGCTACTCCCAGAGTCTTATTCTTTCAAAAATGTATTTTTATAGAGGACACACCAACAATTTTCGTTAACTGTTCTTTTTTTAAGAATACTCAAATGCTATTACTTATAGAGCAAACACCCCTATGTTGTTTGTGGAAACCAAGCAAAAGCATGCAAAGCAAATATGCAAGTAAACTAATAACTAGTGTTTAGTCAATTACGGTTTTGTACAAACAAACCTCTTCTACAGTCGAACATCATCTACATACAAGACAGCTGAAAATAGACACATGCAAAACAGCCTAGAATTCAAAGGCAAAAGCCCTTACAAGTGCAGTAAGGGGGGGTGAAAATGTATGAAGAAAAGCGAGGATAAACAGCATCAGAAAACTGTCAGCCACAGAAAAACAAATAATATCTACTCATCTTGTATAAACTCAGTTGTAGGTTGGCAAATGGAAGATTTTAAACAAGGCTGTCTGCCAAGAAGAGAAGTAGAAGTCCCAGCTGTAATTAAATAGATTGACTCGTCTTCCTCTGGAAGCAGCAGAGCAAGAACTCCTTTTTCATGTCTCTCCAAACACCCCCTTCTGTAGTTATTGCAGTGAAGACCACCTGGCTGACGGCAAGGTGAATCAGGAAGAACAGGGGGTGGGACTGGAGATTTTTTAGAACTTACAGCCTTTTCATTCAGGAAAAGGCTATTGCATTAGGAGGAAAAGGGTTTGTTTGGGGAAAGGAGAAATGCCCCAGCTGAGGATCTCCCTTTCTTCCTGTCAGGGAGCTCAGGGAAGGGAGAGGGCAGCAGTCGCCCTTAGCTGCCTCCTGTCCTCAAGAGAGGTACTCGGAATGCAGTTTGCTGGGCTTTCTCCTGTGAAGGAGAACATGCTTCTCCAATATAGATATTATTAACTTTGATGAATAAGCCATACAAAGTAGATCCTAGTTAGATGTGTCCCTCTCAGCAGATTCACTTCCTCCCTCACCGCATCAAATAGCTAGATGGTGCATGGAAGTGAGGACATACATCCTTTACTGAAACCTCTTCTTCTCCAGCCAGCTTTACAGGCTTATGAGTTTTTCTACCTCAGCTGATACTGTTTCAGCAACCATTCAGCTTTCCTATTAGGATAAGTCAAGGATGAAGAATTTCTGAGAGATTTTGCAGTCCCTTATGTAAGGTAAAAACAAGTTGCTACTCAGCTGATTTGCCATCTTTTCTCCTTACTCTGTCCTCTCTCCTGAAGTATGCACCCCCAGAAACTAGCGCAACTCTGCACTGTGCCAGCTGCTCAAAACCCAAAGGGGAAGCTGTCATTGAAGTTGCCCTTTCCTGTCTGGCTGCGTCCTTGATGGCCAGGCTCTCCAACCACAGCAGTGCGGTGGAGGGGAGGGGCTAGGGGTGCATCAGGGATCATTGGTTTGTCCCACAGATCAACAGGCAGCATCTCATGGGAGGAATCCAGGCTCTCCTTTTCAATCTACCTTGTTTTGGAAATCTTCTGAATGTTATTAGATTCTGTAAGACCTGACCTTTAAAAGTCAGGGGTGTAATTAACCAATCTGGCCAGCTCCACATCAGCAGCTCACGCTAGCCTAGGAGGGGCAGGAACCAGACAGCTCACTCCTGACTAATGTTATTACTGAGGAACAGGAGGTGGACCCAGACGCTCTAATTAAACTGCAGCAGGTCTGCTCAGCAGGCTGTTATGATTGAGTGTAAAGCAGAGATACCATGCAAAGCATGCTAGAGTCCCTGGGTTTCATCTAATTACATGGCATAGCCATTTCTGTGTAGATTTGCTGGCAGGGCCGGTCATCCGGCCTGCGAAGGAAAGGGAAGGCAAGGCATCCAGAGAAATGGGGATCCTCTACTGCCAGTGATTTGATCTGGAGGCCTCTATATTAACTCACTTTATCAAAATTAATGCATAAAAGCATAGCTAGAATGGAAGGAAAGGCACTGTGGACAGGAGATTGCCTTCATTATCTGTACAAGCAACTCTCTGCTCTGCTTTCATTTGTATGTCAGAAACAGCCCTGCATGTTAAGTGCCCCTGAAGATCAGAGGAGTCATTTGCTGGAGTCTGACTCAGTGTTTCTTTGGTGTAGGTGAAGACCTGGTGCTAAATAGTCACTCCTCTCTCTCTCCCTGACCCATCTACTTTATTTAGGCTTGGACTTAAATGGCAAGATAGAAATTCTGCAGAAAGGTGAACCTTGTGGCTCTGTTGAACTTTTTGATTTTTCTGGCACGTCAGTGTGCTTGACTTGTGGACTGCATTTGTCTGTGTCAGTTTGCTGTCCTTTCCACTGGGGATCTACTGACATTTCTCACTTATTTCTCTCCCTTCATCCTGCTCACGGTGAATTGCCTCTGCTTCTGTTAACATAGACCACTTCAGACTTCAGATAAAACTACTTTTTTTTATGTCAATCAAATGGGTCGTACCTGAATTTGGCTTTTATTTAGGCTGATAACCTACCCACTCTGCAGCACAAACACAAGTCAAACTTGGTCTCTTGGTGCTGATTGTTCTGGGCCCTTGTTTCTGTCATCTCTTACTTGGAGAAGCAGATGAGTTTTCTTAACAGTTCAATGTGGAAGAACCACAGGCTCTTTATTTACTCCCAGAGAGCCTTGGGTTGTCCCTCATCTTCCTACAGTATGCCAAAACCAACCTTCATTCTCAAGGAACCTAAATATCCTTAACATTTCTGAAAGTTGAATGTACACCATGTAAAGAAGCAGGGAAGGTGTTCATAAATACAGGTTTTAGCTTCCTGCAGCTCTTTACCCAAGGGACAGAAACGGGCACATCCAGATTTTAATCCAATGCAGGAACTGACTCTATCAGCTGGAAAAAAATCTTGGACAAATTAGTCTTGTGAGGCTAAAGCCAGCTGTCACAAATATATCCCTAGCCTATCTTAGATCTAAGCCTCCAAGTAGCTGATAGTACAAGTGAGCAACTATACATTTAATGACTGTTAATTAAGATGGGTGCAAGAGTTTAGGCCCTGATTTACTTCGGTTTAAGAATCTGATCCAAAATATTTTTAAGCTCTGTAATGATTTCTCAGCTAAGCCTCTGAATTGCCCCTCTTAATTGTTTTTCACTATTTGAGTACCTGCTGGTTCATCCCCAACCAGTGGCTAAGCACCACACACCACTCACTCATGCCAGCAGGAGAAAGAGATAGGGCCTCCGTGGGCTGGGATAAGGATGGGTCACTGACAGAAGCACCATGACAGTAGAACAGTAACAGCAAATTACACTTACATCCAGTAATAACACAGAGAACCTTACCCACCTGACCATCACAAAGAGCCATACAATACAAGGACCAACCTGATGCCCTCAGACTGCCCTGGAGGCACCAGGAGTGCCCCTCCCCAACCAGCCCCTTTTGTGGGGGAGTGATGTCAGGTGGTGTGGGAACAGCCCAGGCTGACTCAGTGCACCTGGGCTGGCTGCTTGGGGAAGTTGACTCTGGCCTGGACAGAACCAGGACAGAGTACTGCTGATAGAATTTGCAGCTGAGAAACATATTTCTTTGACTTGCAGAAAACCATTATTCACCTGATTACCTCTGAGGGAACAACTCTTTTGTACTTGCTCCAACTGAAGTTGCTGTCCCCCTGTTTGATGCCAGTGCCAGCAATAGGTGCCAGCAGGATCACAGGTCAGCAGGAGAGCACCTGAAGTGCAGCACAAAGGAATTTGAGCTAAGAAGTCAGCTTCACTGGGGAGCCAACTTAAATGCCTCTGTGCAAATACAAGTGGTGTGGGGAATAATAGGAGATGTATGCATTTCTGCAGGGCTATGATCTTATTGGCATCACAGACCACTGGTGGGACGTGTCCTGTGACTGGTGTGTTGGAAGGGAAGGAAACAAGCTCTTTAGGAAGGAGAGGCAAGAGAGATGAGGAGGGGATGTTGCCCTCTGTGTCAGTGACAGCAGTGGGAGTGCATGGAGTGCACAGAATTCTGCCTAGGGATGGATGAGGAGCCAATTGAGAGCTTGTGCAGGATTAAATGGAGAGCAGGGACAGGGGACGTTATAGTGGTAGTCTACTATAGGCCAGGAAGACTTAGCAGATGAGGCCCTCTGTGGACGTGTAGGAGCAGCCTCATATTCAAAAGCCTTCATCCTCATGGTGGATGTCAACCACCCTGATACCTGTTGGAGGGACAACACATCAAGGCATAAGAAATCCAGGAGGTTCCTGGAATGCTTTGATGGTAACTTTATTCTCCAAGAGATAGAGGAGCCAATGAGAAGAGCTGTGCTGGATCTTGTCCTCACAAATGCAGTGGAGATGATGGAGAACAGGAAACTTGAGGGCAGCTTTGGCTGCAGTGGCCATGAAATGGTGGAGTTCAAGATCCTTAGGGCAGCGAGGAGGGTGCACAGCAAGCTCACTACCTTGGACTTCAGGAGAGCAGACTTTGGCCTCTTCAGGGATCTGCTTGGTAGAGTACCATGGGATAAAGCCCTGGAGGGAAGAGGGGCCCAAGACAGCTGGTTGGTATTCAAGGATCACCTTCTCCAAGCTCAGGAATGACTCAGTGACTTTTTTTGCATCAGTCTTCACTGTTTGTGAAGTTCCCACTGACTGGAAAAGGGAAACATAGCCACTGTTTTTAAAAAGGGAATAAAGGAAGACCTGGGAACTACAGGCTGGTCAGTCTCACACAGGTGACCAGAGTGATCATGGAGTAGATCCTGCTGGAAACTACACTAAGACACATAGAAAATAAGGAGGTGATTAGTAACAGCCAACATGGCCTCACTAAGGGCAAATTGTGCCTGACAAATGTGGTGGCCTTTTATGACAGGGTTACAGCATTGGTGGATCAGGGAAGACCAACTAGTGTCATTCTCACAGACTTGTGCTGAGCGTTTGACATTATCCCATAGGACATCCTTGTCTCTAAACTGGAGAGACATGGATTTGATGGGTGGACCACTCAGTGGATGAATAGTTGGATGGTAGGTCACACTCAAAGAGTTGCAGTCAACTGCTCGATGTCCAACTGGAAACCAGTGACAGGTGGCATTCCTCAGGAGTCAAATGCCTTTTAAAGATTTCCCAATCTTTTAAGTTCTGGTCAGCCAAAATTTTGACAGCCAGAGACCAAATGATACTGTAGGGATTTATTCATATTGGGATTTTGGAGACAAATATACTTTGTGATCTTACAGAGCAGTGGAAAAATAATTTTGCCAGGGCTACGTGTTAGAGACCCATGGGCCATCAGCTGTGCAGCCATGCACTAAGCTTGTGGAGTGACTAGTTACTCATTAACGCTCTTTCTATGGTGCTTGCTGTTTTCCTGATGAAAGGAAGAAAAAATGCGTTCTTGATGCAATTCAAGCCCTATTAGAGAGAAGCATAAGAATGCCCATGCTTTCAAGCAGAATTAAATTAATTTAATTTTGCTTAAATTGTAGACTAGTCCTCTTCATGAGTGGGTTGCATCTTACTTGCCTATATTTGAGAATCAAGACTCATACAGATACTGAAATCTAAAACTTGATGGGAAATGTGGCTGATGCTATTTGGATGAGTAAGAGGGAAGATACAGTACGGGAACATTATTACTAAGAACGAGTTCAAACCATAGTTAGCAGAAAAGTTATCACATTTTTTTTGGTCAGAAGATCCATCAAGTGAAAAAAACACAAAAACCTCCCTAAAAGGGCAGGACGAGAAAGACAGAGTTACCAAACAGAAGAATGGAAAAACCTGACATTTTTTTTTTTTTTTTACCTAAATTTGAAGTATTTCAGGTTTTCTTTCAGAAAATGGAGGGGCCCATAGGAGGGGCCCAGTCAAATCTCCACCAACAAGGACAATATACGAGAGTTGTGATGATACTAATTTTTCTCTACATACATCGTCCACTGCCTTTATATAAACTTAAACACCCTGCTCCCTCAGGCTTCTGATTGTACTAGTGCAGCACTTTTACCACAACCGCTTTGGCATACAACCCTCCAGTACCTCTTTGTATTCATTAGTTGCCTGTTGTGGTTTACAGCCTGTCCATCTGCCATTCCTTAGGCACTCTGGTCACCCTTAGTTGGAAGCTAGCTCAGGTCTGGTGGAGCAAGACCGTAATGAAGCAACAGCTGAGTTTAATCCTAGCTAGCAGTTATTGTTCATGTTTCATTAGCTGTGTGTTTATGGATGTTTGCGGGATGTTGTTTTCCTGCTCTGCCAGTCTACATGTTTTCTTTAGTAATTGGCATAGCTTGAAGAAAGATCTGCTGGAATAAATAAGATGAGGCCTTTGGCGTAATGAAAATGGCAGGAACAGACAGGTAAGCACTTGGAGTGATGCCTTCCACCCAAATTGGACACTTGTAAAGCATGCCCTGCCAACACCTTCCACAACAAGTGCCTAAGCCCTGCCAGCAGTGGTGAATGGCTGCTGGGCTCCCCACTGGCACCATCTAGACGGTTGTTGGAAGCCCCAGGCAAGCAGGAGAGCAGTTAAAGAATAGGAAGAAAAAATAGCCAGCCCCATTTCGAGGAGGTCCCTGCCCAAACAGCCAGAATTTGGCCTAATGTTCCTTTTCCCAATGATTTTTTAAGTTGATTTAGTTTAAACAAGTTTTGTTAGAGAAAGACAAGAAGTCCATCCACATAAGAGCTATTGAGACTTATATAACAGTTGCACTTCATTTTGTGTGAGATGATTTTCCAGGCACAGACAAGCTTTTCAGAGCCATGAATAGCAAAGCAAACACTCAGCTCTTAAGATCAGTATCTGGTGAAATGTTGGCAAGAGCCCTCACACAGAAGACAGTCGAGAGAGGAGAAGCTCTCTCTCCAGCAGACAGCTCTACATTGCAGGAATTTCACCTAGGCCTCCTTGGTTCCAGCTGTTGCAGGCAAGGGGATTTCAGTCCTACTTCTTTTTTTGTAGGGGTGGGGCTGCTGCTGGTATCAATTTGAGAACATTACTTATCTCGTCACACCTAAACAACTCCCCTGGGGACATGAGCTTCAACCTACAGAAAGGCAAAGTTGTTGATAACTTCAGTGGGTTGTGCCTCAGGCTCCATTCAAGGAAGAAAAAAATTCAGCGCAGAAGTCATCCCAGAAATATATAGCTGTGTTGAGCAATGGCAGGGCACTTCCCAGCTGTTGAACAGCTTAACAGCCCAAATGAAAATAGCCTCCTGATGCATGTTCCTCTAGGAATAATTTCAGTGGCATGTGAGCTTTCTGCCCTTTCATTGTCAGCTTTATTTCCAGGAATGTTTTTCTCTTTTCCAGCCAATGCCTTCTGTCACAGTGGCTTATCTGACAATAGGTTGCGATGAGCCTGCTGCTTCTCTGCTTTCCCAAACACACAGTGATGGCTGCCTTATCTCCTCTATCAATGAGTAACAGACCTTTAAATGTTGTTCTTTATCTAACTGAAATGAGAGCATAGTGTATACCCCTTTTCTAAGGAGACCATGTGAGTTAATTTATAGTGAATTACTCATCTCATCTTGCCATTTCTCCTGCTTTTTTATTATTTTGGGTGGGGAGGAGAGGGGCCTAACCTAATCATGGGAGGGGAGGGAATTCAGAAGATGCGGAGGGACAACAAAATTCCTTCCCTAGCTCTGACCTCGATAACAATGGGGAGAGCAAGAATTGCTGCCTTGAGAGCTCATCTTCCAGGGCAACAGGTAGAGCACCTAGAGCAGCTAAGCCTGCCTGAAGCAGGAACATGATGGGGCAATGCTACTGGGATGCATGAGTGGGATCACTGTGGCTTTTATTGCTCCCCCTGGGGCTCCACATCACTGGGGTTCCATCACATCTGCCCCAGGTGGATGGACAGGAGGTGCCACAGCCCTCCCACATGCTCTGCATCTAAACGGGAAGCCCACAGGGTAGGACAGTACCTGTTAGAGGAGCTTAAACACCATGTATTTTTTTTCTGTATGGAACCAAAACAATGAAGAGGGGATCAGACTACTTGAAAAATAACCCTTGCGCCGGTAGCAACAGTGAGCAAAGCTCTCAGCTTTGGTTGAACTCAGCAGGAGCTGAAGAGTTCATTCCACCCTGCAGCAGAGTAATTTGTGAGACCACAAGACTCATCTTTATCTCCTGGGGATGCTATGTCAGGGTGCAATAGGGAAAAAAATTGCCAGCTAAATTTGCGTCCTCTTTTAAAAGCATTAAGGATACAACAGTCATAGACTGTTGTTGCTGTTTGTAAACAGCTCAATGACAATGCAGATTCTAACAAACAATAAAATAAAATGAATGCTTTCCTTAAAGGGAAAGAACTTCCTGCAAAGGCATTGTTTCAGCATCCAAGTAAGAAGACCTATTTATATTTCCAAAACACTTCTGCTTTGTCAGCATCAGCCTATCTGCAGTGATAATCCATTTATCCCAGCAGCAATACCCAGGTTCCAGATGAAACTGAGGAATGTGCAAAGAAACCAAAGACCAAATTTTTCAAAAGCTGCTCGAGGGCTGAAAGAGAAAGATAGATTGCCAAAAAAATGTCTAGAAATGCCCTCATGTAAGTGAAATCACCAGGTGCAGGGTGTGTTTTCTCCAGCAGCAAAGCCAATTTAATCATTCCCCTGTCCCACAAAACCGCCTTCTGCTCTCAGTTTGTCCACTTTGGCTGTTGGAGGCACCATGCCTTTCTCAGGAGCAGTGGCATGATCATGGTTAACCCCCAACTCCCCCCCCCCCAAAAAAAAGCAGTCTTGGGGAAAGAGCATCTTTGGAATCAGGATAATTTCATTAATTGCATGTAGACCTCATCCCCAGAAACACATGAATCAACATGGCTGGATTTGGAGAGCTACAGACCAAAGAGTGACAAGAGACTTTGTGGGGAGACACCGATGGGAGAACACTGGGTAAGGGTGTCCTTAGAGACCCTTAACACCATTTAAATTCTACTGGGCATCACACTGGCTACCTCTCTGCCCTTCCAGGCACACTAAATAGCTTCAAAAATGTGATCACCCAGTATTCTGGGCAAAGTCAGACAAACAGCATGGGAAGCAAGGAATGTAAACCACTTCTCACTAGCTCCCTAGTCACTGCATCAGCCTTCATTATGAGCAATTGGAGGTTTTCTTACTTGTCAAATTGTAGATTCCCAGGGCTGCGTTTCCTCACGGGTCGTATGATGTCATTGCGAATGGCTAAGCAAACCCAGACTGCTGCAATCAGTATACAGCACTCTGCAGGGCAGTAACAGGAAAAATAAATGTGTATTGTATTGTTCAAATGTTGGCAGAAAAGGGGGAATTGTTTATATTCTCTCTGCGCACTCTAAAAAGATCAGAGAGTGAAACCGAGGAATTGTTCTTAAAAGAAAAGAGAAAACATTAGAAGAAGAACTCAGTGTTTAGAGGCTTGTCACTCTGGCCTGAGAAAATAATAGAAGCCAATATCATAACTGCAAACTTCCTTAGTCCTGAAGGATCTTGGAGCCACTGACACTTATCCACTGTGGTGGCATGCACAGACTGACCCTCAGGATGGAGGAGAGGATACTAGCAAGGAAAGATGACACAACACACTTGGACAAACTGCCGTGGGATCTTTAACATCCCCTAGAACAAACAGGAACTTGGTGTGTGCAGCCTCATGTAAAAGGAATGAAGAAAATCCTATCACTAAGGTCACTTTAAACTGGGTAAACCTCTGAATGAGATAACGACTGGAAGAGTCCAAATATATGAGCGTGTAATTTCTATGGACAGGAGAATCTCACACAGATAGCATTTCAGATTTTGGGGGTATAACCCATTAATTACAATGAATAAATGTAGCAGAGCTTCCTCTTAATAAAGACTTTTAACTAAGTATAACTAATTATCGAGCTAAGACCAGAAGACTGCCTGTAGCTGTTGCTCTCGGGGGAGACAGGTCCAGGTCTCCTGGCAGCTGTGATGAACATCATAAACTAAGTCAAGTTAATCCTCTGAGTTTCAGACTTGAGATAAGTCAGAGGTTTTACAATGTCCATTATCTACTACTATGTCTTTTATTTTATTTGAAGACATACGATGTTTATTAGCTGAATGCCCTTCAGCATTGAAAAATGAAAGCAGAAATTTACCATTTAAATTTAGATCATGCTTTCACCCTGCCACACACACATAATTTTAACGTTTACTCTGAGCAGTTCCCAGGATTGTGTGTCCAGATTCCAAGCAGAAGTCTAATAATAACCCCTACATTATTGTAGGCACAAAGTAAGTGCTCATAAAACTGTAGTTGCAGCCAGAGATAGGAGATGATAAATTCTTTATCAAAATAATGAATTAATTTAAGTTCATTTAATGCTGTCACTTATACTGGGAGCTGAGCACACCACACTGTGGCATACTGGTTAGGTCATTAGTAGTGTTTACCTTTGCTCATCGTAACATGCCATAGCTCAGATAGGAAATGACCATGTCTAAGTTCTGGGATGAGTCTTCATACCAACAGCACTTGCATGGGATGAGCAGTGATGTGAGGTCACCAGGCAGATCACCAGTCAGGCTTCAGGTTTAAGCAAGTGATCACTAGTGATTTATCGAAAGTTGCTCTCCTGCCACACATGTCCTTCCAGCCCACCCCACAAAAGGAGGTGATGCTAGTACCATTAGGTGGCCACCAGTCCCATCTCCCTTGGGGTCTTTTTTTTTTCCCCTCTAGAAATAACATTTCTGTATCAGGTTAGAAAACCTTTATTAAAACTGAGCTTTTTTTTCCAGCTAATCACTTCTCCACTTTGTATTATAGTTCTTTCTACTGGGAAAAAGAAGCATGTGGTCCATAGCACTTAACTTACATTTTACTTCAACATAATCACACCCTTCTTATCATTTGCTTTTCTTTAGTATAGTAAACCCTACTGTGGAAATGATACCTTTGTCTCTTAAAGAGCACCTCTGCTCCTGCTGTTGTGTCTCTTAATTCTCCATGCGTAATGGCAAAGCTGTTTGCTGTAAAATTTAAACAAAAAAAATTGCTGGTACAAAGAAAAGTTCAAGATTCCAGGTGGCAAGCAAGTAACAGCAGCAGATGTCTTAACCACACAGAGAAAAGTGAGGGGAGGGGGAAAGAAAGCATCAATAAAACACGAGGAAAGCTTTCCATGAGATGCTAGAGGCACTGGGAAGATTACACACTATGTTGCTGGTGACTTGTCACATGAGCCTGAAAACTGCTGTGGCTTATGTCACTATCTGATAGATCTGTTCTCACATGCCTTTCACCATTCATTCTTCTGGAAATTTCTCCAGGTGTCTGGTTCAGGCACTTGGCAATGAGCCCATCAGAAAGAAAACAATTCCTTATCTTCTGCCTTTAAAATTCCAGGTAGCCAAGGAGCCGCAGTGCAAAATCAGCCACTAACAGAATTCGTAAAGAATGGGTTCCCATAAATATTGTATGTACACTGTATTAAAAAGCTGTAACATTTATCAGTGGTTATGTCATCAGGCTTATAAAAAAGAGGATAATGAAAAATCAGTGAGTCAGTTTTCAATGTATTTTGTTGCCTAGTCCTTCATTTCCCTGTGACACAAGCACCTACAGACATGCATCTATTGATTAGTGAGCCACAGATCAGTCAATAGGGTTGATACAAACTTCTAGTGTTCACCTAAGCTCCTTTGACAAAGCAAGCTGGAAATTGCACAGAATACATGATTTTTCAAGATTTTCCCATGTATCCTATCCCAGCTGGATTGCAATTGCAATGTAAAGTTTTTTCCAGGTTATCTGACATTTCCATGGAGCCAAATCCAGAAAGCCAGGGTGTGGATGTGAAAGAAATGCAGTATATCACAGAAAAAGCCAGGGAACAGTTTGTTTTTCACTTGATGTGAGCTGTAGTCTCATCTGATAAAATATACATGGACTTAAAATAAGAGAATTATTACAGTCAGGCTGAGGAGAAGAGAGTGATAGATAGTCTGTTCAGACTCTGACCACACAGAAATAGCCAGTGCTATCTACCAAAATGAAATAGGGAGCTCTGCGTCCCTTTACATCACCGGGTTCCTGAGGCAAGTGAGAGAATGTACACTGAATGCCATTTCTAGTTTCCATTTGTGCTGATCTGCACAGACTTGGTGGTGCAGCAGCACAGCCAGGCACTTTCACGAACGTACTTCTTGCCATTGTGAAGGTAACAAATGCAGGCAGGGCTCAAGCATTACTGCCAGTGGCCTTGCTCACAGTATGCTAACCACCCTCCCATTCGAGCAGGCTCACTGGGGCCTAATAAAACCCTATTTTTAAGCATTTAGAGTGACACCAAGACTCTGGCCTAGTAGCAAAAGAGTAGGTTAACACCTTCCCAAACTGGGTTGGTCAGGACAGGTGGTACCATGTGAAACAAAGTGTCTTTTGCTCCTGGCAAGAACACTAGTCAGTAGGATGGTAAAACACCAGCCAGCCCTGAAAACTACCAAGCACTGTCCCCAGCATGAGAGAAATTGTTCTGCTGAGCTCCTTACCAGACTTCTCTCCCTCAGGCAGGGGTATGAATTTATGGCCAAGTTGCTACTGGCAGCCGGGATGCTCTTGCAACAGAGCTTTTTCTCATAGACCAGTCCTTTCTGCAACCAAGGATTCACATAGAACTGGCTTTTCACCTTGTTGGAAAAATTTCTACATTTCCTTTGGGCATGAGACTGTGATCCCTTCCCTACTCCCTGGGAAAAGGGTCCACAGGTCTCCCAGGACACGCAGATCTCTAATGAGGCAGCTTGACTTTTCTCCCCTTTCTTTCAGTTCCTCTTACTCATCTCATGCCTTTTGAGCATGGGAAGGCAGACAGAGCGGGGATCAGAGAAAGCACTGTAGGAGACCCTAAGAAGGGGAAAGAAAGGGAAAGAAAAGGAAAGAAAGGGGAGGGCAGGACAAGCAAAACCAACAACAAAAACACCCTGCAACAAAACAAAGTGAAAAAACCCCACCCCAGAACAGCAACAAACATCTCCACTCCTACACTGCATTGGCTCCTTCTGTGTTCACGGATGTTCCTCTCTGCACTGGCAGGGGATCAGGCAGAAGCTCCACACCATCCTAGGAGCAGCTCAAGACACCTCCAAATCATTGCCTGTACCTACACAGCCAGGCTCAGCACTGGCGAAGCAAAATCAGCTTTGAACCTTTTAGGTACATACAGATGAAGCTGAGAAGCTGGTGTTTGCCACAGCTAAGAAAGGGCGTCTTTGCCATCTCCCTGTAAAAATGGCATCTAATTAAAACCCCCAATTTAGACTCACCCATTTGTCCAGCATAATATGAAAACACACGACAATGGATAAAAGAGACAAATGGAGGCTAGTGAGGTTGGGTTGGTTTGTTTCAAACCTGCACTTCCAAAATTACAGGTTCTTTTAAAATAAATGGTGAAGTCTTCAGGTATTTCTTTTGAAAAAAAAAATTTAAAAGTTAAAAATAGTTTCCTTCTTTTTTCTTCTGTTCAAAATGCATTTTCCAACAAAAATTCATTCATACAAAAATGCTTTCACAATAACCAGATCATCCTGCCATTACCAAATTCCCTCCTTTATTTCCTTCCTTTCTTTTTTCCTTTTGAAGATGACAAACTAATTTGACCAAAAATAAGAGAGTGTTGGATGTTTTCTGAAGTTAACACTGGGAGAAATGTAAGGGGAAAAAAAAATACGAAAAAGCTACAGCCCCGTGAAGATTTTGTCTTCTTGCCATTGTCTTAATGAGATAATGGCTTTTTAAAGAAAAAAAAAAGGTTTCTACATCAGGGAAAATATTTCCCTGCTTTTTAAATTTTTTTCCTCAGATAATTAAAACTTTTTTTTTTTTTAGTTTCTACCTTGAGATGGGAGTGGGCTTTATGTAAAATTTTGTCTTGCTGATCCTATTCTGCTTTACTTTGCCCAGTGTCTTTCAAAACAGCATGCAAATTCAAACCTCACCTCTGTCAGTCATCTGGAAAAGCAACAGATATTTGTGTGAGTTCATCCGTAAGATTTGCTTTACAGCCGATCAAAAGTATACTCTGTCTCAGGCACACAAACATCTGGAGGTGTTACCACTAACTGTGTTATGGAAAGCCATATGTGTTAGTAATAGCACACCAAAAAGTTTAGTCTCCACAAAGGAGCGACATAACAAGTTATATACTGAAGTCAAGAGCAGAGAAATGGCAGAGGCATGGATATTACATACTGCATTCCTAAAATGATCAAAACTATTAGACACACCAGTCCAATCATTTATCTTTTATATGAGGGGAGACCTGCAAAATAAACAATCTTATATTGGGACAATATATTATAGAATGGGATAACGTAATATAAATTATGCCTCCTGCTTGTATTCCACATGCAGCAGCTATTGTAAGAAAAATAAATGCCTCCAGCACTGAAGGCTACAAAAATCTTCCTGTTCAGGGGACATGAGATGAATGATTGCTGTACTCTGTGTTTTGTGAAATCCACAATAGACTATTCCAGACAAATACACGGAGAAGTTCTTTTATTGTGAAATTACCACGCCAGAAGCAAGAAATATTTCCTGCTATTAACACTAGGATGTGGTTTTAATCAGAGATTTTAAGTAATGACTCCTGTATTTTCCATATTTAGTATTGAATAAGGAAAGCGGCCTTCGTTCCACTAACACGGCTGTGCCCAGACTGCTCTATGTCTGGACAGTGGCAAATTCTGCCTCTGACCTAGGGGCCAGGCATGCATCAGTGAGGGGAGACACTGACAGTCCCGTAACACGGGACTTTGCGTAAGAGCTGCAAGCTTACAAAAGTGTGACTGGGCATAGCTAGATGCTCTCAAAGAGCCAGATCTTCCAGAAGGCCTCGTGCCTGGGCGTATGCAGGCTGGTAGCACCCCTCGGCCTGTGCAGCCCCCACAGGGTCTGGTTGGTGAGCGCAGAAGCGGAAACATGCAGGGAGCAGAGCGCTGGGTAAACGCTTTACCCTGGGTACAAGCGTGAGCATAGGTAGAGCAGTTGCCCTTGTGCAAGTCAGGAACCGGACAGCTACCCTTTCTGTTTCATGAGCACCTGCAAGCTTAAAGATCATGTGGGGCCAAAGTAAGCTGATGCATATGCTCTGATAAGAGTTACTTTTTACGTCATTCCTTGCAATTAAAAAGTGCTTGCAAAGTAATCTGATGCAGTGCTTCCTTCCAGACTGCTGTTAAGGCAGCTAGAATGAAATTAGTAAAAACACCATGCTGTGGACTCATGGACTTTCAGATGAGCTGCTTGAAACAACTTATTTGTCTCCAGATCCTTCCACTCAAGACTTCCTAAAATCAGGCACAGTAATGGAACACAGTGGAGTTAACATTTGAGAGACACTGAAATTGTCACTTACAAAAGAAATGGTCCCCCAAAATCTTGTAGTCCAAACTGAAAAGTGACAGCAATTTAAAAAATTACACTAATTATGCTGACATTTGGTCAGGCCAAAGGATGAACATCTTGATGAAGACTGCTAAAAAACCGAGATGAGCAGGACGGTGACCTCTGTGTCTTCCATAGGAGCATGCTGCTTCCAAACAACTTGTCAAAAGAAGATCAGATATAGACATCTAATTGAACAACCTTCCAAATTAATATCACGAACAGTCTTTGGAGTCCTGCTGTGTGCATATTCAGAATGTAAAATGTTATTTACTGCACAGGTACATTCAATATACAGTGCTTAACTTTTCTATTTGACGTATGTTAGTGTTTTCAAAATACCTGAGCATGGGATGTCAGCTTGATCCATGATCCTGCTATGGGCTTAAGACAGAGATTTTGAGACAAATATTCCAGTCCTTTGATGTTCCACCAGAACAAAAGGAAATTTGAACCATTTTGCATGTTCAGATTTGGGTCCACAGAACTAAAGCCCATGTCATTACCACTGAAAAAAAAAAAAAAAGGCTTGCATTACACTAAGCCACATAACCTCCTGAAAGGCAAGGGCAACATATTTCATTAGATAGCTGTTCAATCCTAGTCTGTATTTACTATTAGAGTTTTATATATGTAGATACACAATGTCCTACAGTATATATATTTTAAAGTATATATATGTAATTGATATTTATATATAAAAGTATCTACAGTTTTTATATTTTATCACAAATCAGTGGAGGACTCACTGTGCTGTTACAGAAAAAACGTGCACACATACACAGTAATTACTCCGAACAGTTCACTGCTGAAGACTGTGATTAAATTAAATAGGAAGACAATGATAAAATATGCAGAGTTTGAGACAGCAAGGCAATGTAAAACAGACCATTTCCAGACTCAGTACTCTCATTTTGCGCTGTTAAATTTACCTTGTAGTTTACTGCAAGCTCTTTAGGTCTCAGCATCAGAAGTGAGCCCAGTGAAGAAACCAAGAGAGGAGGGAAAGCAGAGGAATCCTCCTGTTGATGTCTCACTTGCCATCACTGAATTGCCAGAGATACTGTCAGAACCAAGTCAAGCCCAGACCCAGACATCATTGTGCATACTTACGTCCGTGACATACCAGGATGAGAAAACTACTCTGCATTAAAAGTTCATGTATTCACCTACACACACAGGCACCCCCAAGTGATTTGCACTTTCAGGAGCAAATTAAATGTTCATGGTAATGCCTTTAAAACAAACCATTGCTTCCCAAAGCTGGGCACAGGGCTGTTTAAGGTGGGAGCACATCACACGCAGTCTTGTGGCACCTCCATCCTGCAGGCTGGAGCTCCCCACATGTTCTAAGGAGACTGAAATTCCAGTATCAGGGGCCTTGAAGAGGGTGAATGGGGGATGAACTCGTAACAAAAATAGATTTTTTTTAAAAAAAAAAGCATACTTGGTTTGTGAAAGTGCCTTTTGATCATTATAACCTCTGGTTTTAGCCACTCTGGTGTCTCCTGCCAAATATGGTTTACTGATGACACATCATCCAGGCACCAGTTATGGACTTGTTGATATGTTAAATAATGGGACTACTTTCAGACCATTTTTATAGCTGAAAATTCTCATGGCATAAAAGAGTCATCATAGAGTTATTTCACTGCAGAGAACTGCTATTTTTCTTAGAATAACTTTGAACTCTGTAGCTTTAGGGAAGGAGGGGGTGGGGGTGTTTTTCAAATAAAACCCTGCTTCCATTCTTCCCCCAAAAGCTCAGCTTGGATTTCAGCTGGAATGATAACAAGTTCATGAAGATATGTATTCAGGCAGATTGTAAATTTAGCCAGAGCATTTCTATGTTACTAAATCCAAACAAAGATCTAAAGCAAGGCACAAAACACCACAGAAACAAATGTTCCAAAAGATATGAACTGGGATTTTTAAAGCTAAGGGCCTCAGCCACACAAGTCCCAACGAAACTGATTAATTATGTGGTTGATAATCTCAGTTTATGTCCCAAGCTAATTCCTGATATAGCTTCATTGTCTTCAATGGGAGTTACACTGCAAATGCATTTGATAGATGGCCGTGTTTCTTCTCTAAGAATAACTTCTAATGCAGAAGGTTTAAACATGAGTGAATGAAAGTCCTGGGCCAAGTTCTAACCTAATTTAAACCCTGTATGAAACAGATGACTTGGAAGTGAGGGTGTGAGGAAAGGCAGAGAGAGACATGAGTCGATTCTTCCTTTGCTGGGACATTACATCAATTCCCTTAAGTAATGGTTGTGTCTCCAGAAGGCACAGTGAGAATCCAAACTGCAGTTTGTTGGAGATTCTTTCCTTCTAAGCCTGCAAGTTCTCCTATTTCACAAGCAGTAAGCATTCAGTGAAGAGCCATGGCTAGTCTCAGTAGAGGACCATGACATTCTCTGCTGTTAGGTACTGCATTGATCTGAATCTTGCCTGCTTCAAAATGCATTTCATTTCCTTGGAGGATAAGCACGGGAAATAGCCATTTTAATATGAACATTGGAATTAATCACCTCATTTAATCAGACTTTAATGCATTTCAGACATTCTCAATGTCAATATTATTTTGAATTAAAATCCAGCATTTGGATATTTTTTTTTTAGTGTGTTGGGTTACTTTTGTCTCATTATTAGTAATAGAATTTGGCATGTCTAAATAAGGCTGGTGGGTCAAACAGGGTGCACACACCTCTGCTGAGGTGAGAAGGAAGTAATGCCCATCTTGACTCTGTGCAGCATTGCTAAGAATATGCAGAAGTTTTACCGCTTGGTCTAAAGCATCATTTCATGCCAGCAGCTACAGCTCTAAGCACAGTGAATTTCTAGTGTTCTGACTTTGGATCCTTTTTCTGGCAAAAGTTTTTTTGCCAAGGAGTAGTGTAATCTGACAGTAAGCAAGCTCACCATAAACAATGGCTCCACAGTGGTACCCCCGCTGCAGGAGTACAGTTGTTAGGGCAAGTGGCACATATGTTGTTTTGATAGTCAACTGCATGTTCAGGCCTCCATCTGCTAATGCTAATCTACTAGTGAAGCAAGAGTAAAGACTCTTCCCACCCACCATTGCTTTGCAGCAGCTATAAACAGGACAGACACTGGATCAGGAGCATCTCACATTCCCCATGTGTGAAATGCAGCCGCTAATCTTCAGCCTTGTGAAAATGTGCGGAAGTAGAAAGCTCCATAGGATGGGTGTCCTGGTTTCAGCTGAGACAGAGTTAATTTTCTTCCTAGCAGCTGGTATAGTGCTGTGCTTTGGATTTAGGGTGAGAACAATGTTGATAACATGCTGATGTTTTCAGTTGTTGCCAAGCAGTCAAGGATTTTGCTGCTCCTCACACTGCCCTACTAACAAGGAGATGAGGGATGCACAAGAAGCAGGGAGGGCCACAGCCAGGGAAGCTGTCCTAAACTAACCAGAGGGGTATCCCGTACTATATGGCATTATACTCAATATACAACTGGGGTTTGGCCGGGAGGCAGTGTGGCTCAGGAACTAGCTGAGCATCAGCTTCAGGTGGCAAGCAATTGTGCTGTTCATCACTTGTTTTGCATATTTGTATCATTATTATTTTCTTCCTTTTCTGTCCTATTAAACTATCTTTATCTCAACCCACAAGTTTTATCTTTTTTTTTCTCCTTTTTCTTTTCAATTCTCTCTCCCATCCCACTGAGTGGGGGGACAATGTGTGGGAACAGCTGTGTGGTTGTTTTAGCTTCCAGCTAAACCAGTTAACCATGACAATGGGCTGTGCCCATTGCCACGAAGGAGAGCAGGAGTATTTTGAGGCAATCAGCCAGGCCAGAAGCAGGGAGGCTGAGCAGAGCCAGCCCCATGGGAAAAGCAGCTCTGCACAGCCCCAAGTGTGTGCACCCCAAAACTGGGACAGAGTACGTGGCTCTGAAGCTGACACTACCCCACTCACGTGGTGCTGTGCTGAGGTGACACTTTCTTTTCACCAGGCCCAACCAAGTCTTCTACAAGTAGCGTATTAGTGAGTGACTTGCTGTACTCCCCGCTGGGGAAGGAGGCTAATTGCCTCCTGCTCTATGTGTGGCAGCCAGCTCCCACTCTTCCTTTCATTTCTTCACCTTCCTCCTTGTGTACGTGATTATTTGTTACTTCTTCATTCAGACCTCCCTGCTAGATAGGAATACAGCCTACTTTCCCCCTCCTTACACCTATAGTCTCTAGTTCTTCACCTCTTGCAGCACTCAATGCCTATATCATTTCATTCCATGTACATAGCCGTATCTCTCTTCTCCCAGGCTCAGCTCAGAAGTTGTTGTCCAGTTCCACGTTTCCTTCTTAATGCTTGTCACTTCCTTACCTCCTTCATTTGGGCTACCTCCAAATTCTCCCTTTTCCTTCTGAGCTGCTGTGCTTTATCACCCACCTCAAACATTAGTGCTTGATGGATTTTATGGTCACCTTTATCTATTTGATCATCCTCTCCATCAATTTCTATGTACCAGGAGGTTCTCAGAACTGTAAGTGGACCATGATTAAATATGAAAGTAGTTGGACATCTTCCCCACACTCTCCTGTCTTTTCTCTCTCTCTGCATTAGCTATACCAGGTCCAGGCACAGGCTCAGGCACTGCAACACAGGTAGCACATCACCGCTTCTCCTTCAGAGAACAGCTGTGAAAGAAGATAGCATTCCTTAAAATCTGTTCTTGAAAAGGAAGATCATAAGGAGTCTTCTGAAAGCATGTCAGTAGAACTTTTACCCTGCATCACTTCACTTCCCCAGTCAATGTGGGGGGAAAAAAAAGAACATGCTGTGTATTTTACTAGCAGTTAGAGAACCTATTACTAGCAATTAGAGAAGAGTCATGACCAAACTTTGAAACATCAAGATGTTTAAACTGTTCCAGCTGAGGTAAAACATGGAAAAAAATGTCCTAGTGCAGACATTCATGGATGGAAAATAAGCTACACAGAGATCTTCCTGTAGTATAATGACATCCACATTAGTACTATGACTTGAAAAGTTGCTTTGACTAAGAATTGCCACATTCACTCTGAGGGCCAAAGAGAGCACTTCTGCAAAGGTTAAAATAAATAAAAAGTAGGATTTCCTAAGGAAAATAGAAAATTAAAATAACACCGATTTTCAATTGCTTCTTGTGTCGCGATCTCATTTCCTTAAGGATCAGCTTCTTATTACTCCTCCAAGTGTGCAGCATGGTTAAATCTTCCTGAAAACTAATGCTCTGATTGCATTTAAAACTTAACTTTAAAAGTTTAAAAATTAGGCAAAGCTTAATTAATAATATTTATTCTGCAGAGTGTCGCCTCATCCTACTCCTGGGCACAGAAATCTGGGATGTGGGGTATTCTCATGGCTTTAATTTTGGCAAGGATCAGAACCAGGTTTAGCTGTCACCTTTTACTGTCCATCTGCAACAGAAAGAATGGAATAACCCTGTAGGGCTGGCAACAAGGAAAAATGTTCCTATAGCTGAAATCACTGCAGTCACTGCTAGCACAACGATCTCTCTAGATTCATTTTGGAAATGCAGAAAGGATTTTGAATAGTTGGCTTTCATTTACACCACTAGAAATTCAAGGCATGTTTTAAATTAGAACATAATCAATATCCTGACAAAGCCTTTATAGAATGTATTTAATTTTTTCTATCTCTCCGCCCCCTTTAAATATAAGGGGGTAAGTAGCAAGATCTTAGCCCATAAACTGAAACCAGGAACTAGTTACACAGTGCTCCAAAATGTAAAGCTTTATTTCTAATTTGCAAAGTCATTAGTAGCATTTGTTGACCACTGATTTAAAATATTATAGCTGATTGCTTCAAGTGACAAGTAGGCAAAGCATCGAAGATAAACTATTACAAGGAAGGCATGCCAAAATTCAGAAGGAAGCTATTTAGCCAACTATATGTTTACTTTACAGAGTTTAAAATCTCAAAGACAAGTTTTCAAGACTTTCATTCTTTTGAACACCCCTAGTTTTGAAGTTTCAAAGCATCCTGGTTCAAAAACTATCAACCCTTTTTCCACTGGTTATGGGAGATTTAAAGCATCCAAAATAGTGGGGGTCATCTGTTCATAGCACTGTAAACAGGGTTGGCTTGGCTTTTTAATGTAGAATCTATCGTAAACTAAAGAATAAATGGGGAAAAAAGTTAGAGTCTACTGTGGAAAATCTCTTGGTATTTTTTTGTCCTGCATTGTTACATAGGTAAATTACTAATGCTGTAGAGAGTTTTGGGGTGTTTATTTTGGTTCCCCCCTCCAAAAGTGTCAAGCGGGCCACAAACAGAGGAAACATCTCAACTCTGGCAATAAGCAACCCTGAATTCCACTCACAGTTCAGGGGAAGCTGCTACATGCTCATTCACAGAGAAGAGTTTGCTGAGAAAACTGTAAAAGCCAGATGAGTAGATTGCACATGCGTCTCACCTGCAACCTCTTTGTTCCTCCAGCTCTCGTTGTACGCTTCCTGACCAAACGGTTCATCTGGGAGTATGACCCAACGCTAGGTAAGTTGCATTTTATTCTGTACACATGGTATGGCTGAAGTAATGGAAAGTCATAGAGTGAAAATGCCAAGCCTTGGTCAACCTTTATATTTGCTGTAAAAAACTTCTCTATGGCCATTTAAAGCTGGAATAAATCACTACCTAAGACAGCAGAACAGAGAAGCAAAAGCACACGCAAGAGCAGAATTAATGTATGAGACACTTCTGCCCACACAGAAGTCAGGGGGAATGTTGCCACTGACAGAAATTGCACTGTGAAAACTGTTTAGCTGTGCAACCAGTTTTCTGCTTTCGGATAACCCAGACATCAGCCCCCAGGGAATAGGATGGCTGGGAATCTGCTCTCAAATTCCAGGGGAAAAAAAGAAAAGAATTGTTGGTATCACAGAATCACGAGGTTGGAAAAGAACCTTTAGATCATCAGGTACTTACAGTCTGCCTACCCTTAGGTAGGTTCTTTGTCCTCTCTTTCAAGTAGACATTGTGTTTCATTTTTTGGGTGACCGGCTGGGGACAGCAGTCATCAAAAGGATCACGTCTCCTCCACTGGCCCCACTTCACTATGTCAGGTCTGGGACTTTTGAGAAGCTGGCGCCAGAAAGAGTCCAGGCCAAGACATCTTTCTCTAAGAGGTCTCACTGAAGAGAGAGAGAGCACAAACTTGCATAGCAGAATCACAGATGAAATTTTCATATGCTTTATTAGAAAACTGAGGCAGCCCTTTCAGAGCAAAGCATCCAGTATCATACCAAGTATTTTTGTCTAGTAAGATGAAGTAATGACAGATATCAGCAATCTCATCTTAGGAAAAAAATCATTCTCAGAACAATCTGAACTCAAATACATTATTTAATCTGCTTATGTCAATATACTCATCAGTGAATTACATGTCACCTGCTTTATACTGCACAGTGGGATGTTCAGTGTAACGTTCTATTAGCACTTCACCGCTCTATCACTAAAACATCATTTTAAGAACTTAACAATAGAAGCATATAAAGTGTTTTGTATCAGTCTGTTCCAAGTTCATTAATTCTATACAGGGACACTGTATGCAAAAGTGTCCTTGTTGCCTTGTTAAAAGCACACAAACCAAGTTATTAGCAAGCTGCAAGGTTGGTTTTTTTTCCCCATTGTGAGGGTCCTATGCCCTTTTTGGTGTACATTTGTTTCTATTTTACAAATGAATACCACCGCAAATTAACCATGACCCTCAGGGATCTAATTGTCTTCTGTTTGCAACAGAAAGCTTTTATGCAGACAATAGTTCTACCCCAATAAAACAAAAGTTAAATCTCTTCTGACTTACTGAATTGTAGGCTCTCATTCAGCTGAGAGGATAGCAGCTTAAATTATGTATTGCAGTTATTGTGAAGGTAAGTGCTTTAAGTTCCTCAGAGGAAAAGGGTTGAGAAATTAAAGAACTATTGAACTGATGTCAGTAAGTTATTTCCTAATCACAATAATCTCTGGAGGAAGCTGCCCACCAGAGATTGTTGGGTTTTAAAGTATTCTTTTTTCAAACTATGGATCACAACAGGATTCAAAGGATGATCTGAAGTGTTAGAGAAAGCAAAAATTCTTTAGAAAAAAAAAATCTCCTGAAATTCTAATCACTACTCAGACTTTCAGAGATCAGTCAGAAAAGGACTGTACCTTCAAAAGCTTTGAGAAACAGTGCTTGAAAGAATGCATTCCTGTCTTTATGATGACTATCCTTCAGCGTCCAGTTACCTGTAAACATCACTGAGCTGAATTTACTGAGAAGTTTTAGCAGAATAGCTTAATTTCTTCTTAGCAGTCATGGACTGGCAGTTGGGTAAAGAAGGGTTTAAGCTGTGTCAGTGAGACCCATCTGCCCCACAGGGAGAATGTGCAGCTTTGTCA
This sequence comes from Hypotaenidia okinawae, assembly GCA_027925045.1. Taxonomy (NCBI): domain Eukaryota; kingdom Metazoa; phylum Chordata; class Aves; order Gruiformes; family Rallidae; genus Hypotaenidia; species Hypotaenidia okinawae. The sequence continues at coordinate 70,556,472 of BSDF01000001.1, read as the reverse complement.
AATAATTTTGAAAGGGCAGCAGAAAGACAGACGCAAACTGTCTGGCTACTGAGTAACGGGAGGTTTTGCCAAAAATCACTGGGGTTTTGACAAAAATGTCATATTTATGGTTTATTCCTTATGTCAAGTTTTCAACCACTCATGAGCCCTCTGATGCAAGGAATCCCCAGATAATTCCTATTTTTAGGAAAGCTCTCACCAAGGCCTGATGGAAATTCAGCATTATCCTAAACTAAGCATCAGGGTAAAAAAACCAACCAAACCCTTGTCCTCTTTTAATTCAAGGGTAGCATATTTTAAGCAGAAAGGAAAAAATCCTCAAGCCTTAGAAAGACTCTTTACCGCCCTAACCTGCTGGAAAAAAATGAAGGACCGTATTTTTAGCAGCATCTGGACATACTGCTGTATATGTATGAGCCAAATTACAAAACACAAAGTAGCATTTTCTGGTGGGAGAAGCATCACCAAATCTTGCAAGCTTTGGCATGTGGGGCTGCTGTCAATGTCAGAGCTTCACAGCTCTGCCCCTTTTGCACAGATCCATGCAAACAGCAGTAGGACAGCTGCATCTTTGCAGAAGTACATACGGCTGTGCTTTTTATTTTAATATTCTCAGCCAAGGGGTAACAGCTGTGGCAAAGGTCATTTTCTGGGGACTGTTAACTGTCAGCCTTGATTTATCCATCATTTCTGCTTAACTGGCAAGTCATTGTTCACCATCTTGGCATGTTTATGGGGTTTGTTCTCTTTTTAAAAAAAAATTTCCTAATCTCTTAATCTAAGTGGTTATCTGTCGTTATCAAGGCAAATAACTTTCCATTTTCAATCTTTATAATAAACCATACAACCATCTCACGTGTGCAATAGAATTAGAAGGTCTGGTAGAAAAGGGTTGGAACTACACACGGTTGTTTTTCAATATTTTAAACATATGAATTCAGCATTAAACTTACCATAGAATACCCCGAGTTGGAAGGGACCCATAAGGATCATCCAGTCCAATTCCTGGCTCCACACAGGGCCAGCCAAGTCAGAGCATGTGACTGAAGGCAATGTCCAGATGCTTCTTGAACTCAGCCAAACTTGGTGCTGTGACCCCTTCCCTGGGGAGGCTGTTCCAGTGCCTGACCACCCTCTCAGTAAAGAGCCTCTTCCTAATATCCATCCTAAACCTCCCCTGTTGCAGCTTCATGCCGTTCCCATGGGTTCTATCACTGGTCATGAAAGAGAGATCGGTGCCTGTCCCTTCATTCCCCTTCTTGTACTGTAGCACCCAAAACTGTACCCAGTATTTGAGGTGAGGTCACATCAGCTCAGTGTAGAGCAGGATAATCCCCTCCCTCGACTGACTGGCCATGCCATGCTTGATGGATACAGTTGGCCCTCCTGGCTGCCTGGGCACACTGCTGGCTCATGTTTAACTTGCTGTTGAGCAAATTAACTCCGTCTTCTGTAGCTCTTTAAATATGGGCAGAGAAAGGGAATTGGGTACCACATAGATTTCACCAAATCTATGTTTGTGTGTTTTAGATAGAACATAGTAAGTTAATAAGCAAATTGTGTGTGGTATTAGAAGGCCTAAAACACTTTGCCTGGTTAGGACAGCATTTAAGCCACAGCCTAAGCATGCTTCACAAACATAAGCAACACATCCATGGTGGATTTAATGCAGAACTGGAAACTTGCGGTGTATTTCAGTTGGGGAACCTTTCTCTTGGGAGATTCATAGAAGCAGCATAAAACCAAGAATTCCTGTGCACCATGTCAGCAACGCTTGCCAGGAATGGGGTGGCAGCAGGCTGACAATCTGCCTGCCACCAAGGCAGCTTGGCTTGGGGAAAGTTCACAGCTGGTAAGCAGCCACCCTCACAGCGGCCCTGCTGCAGATTGTCCCCCTGGGGCCCAACCCCCTCAGCCACTGCTGCAACAACTTCAAACCAAAACCTTCCAAACAGCATTGTCTCTGGGATGGACACACTATATGGGGATGAGTTTCAAGGTGGAGGTACAAAGATCTTTATTTGGTCACGGACCCTCTATAGGTAAAGTCTTGGCCTAAATGTGGGACTCCCATGGACCTCATGGGAGGTCCGTTCTTGTGTAGAACAGATCTACACAAACAACATAAATGACAGCATGGGAATATACCCAAATTAGCTTCCATCAAAATGGTTGATAACTAGAAACAACTTCACAGTGGGAGCCAAGACCTCACTAAGAATAATTTACTCTAGCAAGAAAAGATGCAAGAACTATCTTACTTGGTAAATTCTGTACCAATGCAGCCATGAAAGAGAGCTGAGGTCCTATGATCGAAACACAGTTCCCCAAGACATTCTTTGCTGTCTGGTTTATTCAGCTAATACATTGCCTGGACAGCTGGAATACTGTCTGAGTACAAACTTTGGCCCCAGGATTGCTTCCCCTGCCGTGGATCACAAGTTGAAGAAACACATGTCTTTGCATATTGTAGATTCCTAATTTTCTTGACTTGTGGCTTACTCAGCAAGCTTGTCTTAACACTCCTGAACATTTACCACCTGCCTCTACCATAAAAATGCTAACTCCCAGCAGCACAACTGAGAGAGAAACTGCCCAGACAGCAAGCAGAACTTTTAACAAATGGGCCCCTACTAAAATAAGCGTTAATAAGTCATTTACTGATGGTCCCTCCAGCCCTAGGGTGTAAAGGTTGACAGACCTGCAGCCCCAGGAAGAAGGCAGCCTGGGGAAGACTCTCTTCCCAACCCCCTGTTCTTCCTGCTGCGCAACAGAATACTGCTGTCGACATAGTGCTATAGATGCTCAAGATTAAAAATAATCATTTTCTGCAGCAATCAAGAGAGGAGAGAATTGTGCCATCCTCTCACAGAACTCTGCCTTGTGCATATTTCAGATGAACACCCCTGTTAACAACTACAGCTTGTCCAAGCACAGACTAGGAATAACATATGTGGTTCAGTATGGACTTTTAGCCAAAATGAGATGTAATGGCAACCAACCGTTTGGGGCTAGGAGGAACGTCTGTGTTTCAGGGAGTACTATGACAAATGTGTAGACACTTAACAAATTGTTGGAAAACAGGCTTATGTTCAAGCCAGACACAAGTTATTAGTGTCCTCAATTTTTATTAACAAAATTACCCATTTCTTTTGCCTCAGTGCTTAACAGATTCAGTCGTCAACAGTCAAGATTGTGCTTTACCAGGTATCTTACTAGGCTTTTCTTTCCCCCCACCCCCACTTCAAAACAGTAGAAAGCTTACTTAACTTGATGCACATTTAACACGTTATATCATTTTTACTTTTCTGCTCAGCAGTAGGGATTTATACTGAAAGTGTTATGGCAATGAGCCTCAGAAGTATTTCTGATTTCTCTGAGGTGTTTGTAAGGAAATGGACTGGTACAGCCTAGAGTGCCTTAAACCCCTGATGCTGGCTTCTAAAAGGCTCCACAAAGACTTGAAATGATGAGATTGTAATTCAGAGCAGCAGAGGAAGATGCTTAGAGTAACACAGGAAGCAGTTGTCTGAGAAAGTGGTTTGTTTTCTTTCATACAAATCTCAAGATGAATATATTCCTGAAGCCAGTAATAAAAACATTGCCTTTTTGCGGTAGCTCAACAGACAGCAAAAATCAGGAGTGGCAGTGCCTGTTCTTGCTGTAGATACAGCTGCGAAGTATTTTGCCCCTACTTTTCTTGCTCATCATATTCTGAAACCCTCTCCAGATGAGCAGAAGTTTCTAGTGCTTGCTTTTGCACCTTCAGGAGAGCAGGCTTTTGTTCTGCTTGGTTTAGGTGTGAGAAAAGTCTGACTCGTTAGTTTTCATTTATATTGGCTGAAATAAGGTGAAACTCAGAGCTTTGCTAACAAAGACTTCTTGCCACGATCAAACAAGAAAATATTGCAAAATATGGTATATTTAGACTTAAACTTGATACAGGCATGATTCCCACCAGGAATTAATGCCTCTTCTCAGTGTTACTGGGAAAGTTAAATTAGAAAATTAAGAAACAAACAACAAAAAAAAACCCACCCCAATTAAAGCCTTGACACTTACTCCTTACTAGTTAGCGCTGCTCTGGTTTTGTTAGTTTACTTTTAGCAATTGTTTTAACATGCCTTAATGAATCCAGTTCCTAGGTATCTGCACATGCTTTCTCCGCTTATCTCAGTAAAAGCTGGATGAGTACAGAACTTGCAGAACACCACTACCCTTCTAAAAGAAACCTAGTCTTTGCAAACAGGAGTAAAATAATATGCAGAAGTAGCCAACAAGTAGGCACACTTCCCATTATTTTTAGAGGTGTCCTCAAGACAACAGTATTCTAGGATTTCTATTTGGAGGTCAAAATCATAGAGTCATAGAATGGTCTGGGTTGGAAGGGACCCCAAGGATCATAGAGTTCCAACCCCCTTGCCACAGGCAGGGCCACCAACCTCCAGGCCTGGATCTACACAAGGTTGCCCAAGTTATTTACTGAAGATATTGTGCATCAAAAAAAGTTATTTTCTTTAGACTGCTTTTATACCTCCCACATGTTCTATTAAAAAAAAAACCACACAACAAGTTTTGGTGATGCAACAGATATTTTCATGCCAAGATGAGAACTTCATAGTCTAGTTGGGCTATGCATCTTTTTCTTCCCACTTTATTAAAAATAGGAAAATATGATAAAAAACATGACTGCTGAGTGCCCAGAGCATACACTGGCTGTTCTGTCGTGTGCCTCCCTAATGGCATCAATAGGGCCTCTACTCTCCTCCCAATCTGAATTTATACAGGACAGAAATACTTGAGACCTTCACCTTGTACTGAAAATGGTAACTAAAAACAGCTCAGCAAGCTAAGCGACACTCACTGCCTGCACTGCCTCCCACATGACTTTCTTTTTTATGCTCAACTTTAACCTGACTGGTTTTGGAACACCTGCTGTACTGAGGTCACAGCTGCGATTACTACAGCAGACGTAGCCTTGTAGAAGGCAGCCACAAGAGCCAAAAATGAAGTTAGAGGGAAACTCCTTTGCACAGCACTGTATCAATTTTAAAAGCAACATTCACAACAGCAGACTGCATGTGAAGTAGGATAGAGTCCCTAGAGTTGAATTCAGTATCACTGCAAACAAATACCCCCTTATTTCATACGCATTTTGGTTTAAATTTGTAGCTTGGCATGCACGCTGATGTAGTATGATAGTCAAGTATAAAGCACAAACAGGAGGTTGTACAGTACCTGTGAACTTCTCTTTCTGTACTTCCAGACATTTGGGGTTACTCATGCAGAAACACTTAGGAGTCAAAGTCCAATCATCAAAAGGACAGAGTTTCCTTTCATGAAATTTTACTACTTTTTCTTCTTTTACATACAATAGTTACGACTGCAATAACAATGCATGACATACTATTTCATGTTATTACCAATAAATAACCCAACTGTGTTTATTTTTGAGCCTGTAATACCAATTACTAGAGAGACATGTGGGGAGTCAGTGCATTAGCATAAGAAATATGTTCTACAAACACAAGGGCAGTACTGTGCTACCATTGATGGTTGCAGAATAAAAACCCTCCTGTAAGGTAAGTAATGGAAGTAACAGCCAGATGCAAGCAAGAAAAATACATCAGCAGAGTTTTGAGAGGAGATGGGGTGGGAGAAGAAAGAAGGCAGGAGAGACTTTCCAAGTCAAAAAGGAACATTCAACGAAAAGGGGTTTTCTAGAAAGTGAAAAGCTCCTGAAGCAGTGAGGAAATGCAGAGAGGGACAGATTTCACAAAGTCAGGCTGAAGGAAGGCTTTGAAGAACATATCGAACTGCACCAGGGTTAGTAATGGAGGTAAATTGTTTTCCCAATGGGCTGTCAAAGTCACTGCTCTCAAATGTGACAGAGACAGGTGCTATCCTGAAGGGTGTCAGACTGAAGGACTGTAAATGAGCAGGGAATTCAAAGAAAAATAAAAGCAACACATGGGAAGCTTTATTATGTAATGAGAAATAACCACGGGAAGTTTTAGTCTTTTAAACATAGTGCTGCATTGCCATCAAACAAGTCTTTAACCATGCCTGTTAGCTGCAGCTTTTTGGTCTGGGAAGTCAGCTATAATTACTACACAAAAGCTCCTTCTCCTGGTCTCTTACAGTTCTCTGATCCAACTGGCTTAAAGCCACTGTGAACCAAAGTTTCTTGGAGCATTTTTAGGTGTGCTTGTTTTATTAACCTTTCTTGACAAAAATGAACTAAAATTCTGAATGGAAACAAGGTTTGTGTCCCACTGTACTTAAAAGCAAACAAAAGTGGCAAGGCAGTTTTTCAGATTTACATGTAAAATGGTGTATGTCAGTGCTCCACCTCACCTGATTTACCCAGTCCTACTGCATGTTTTCTTAAAAGAAATAAAACCTTCCAATGCAAATATTTCCTTTGAGAGCTGTGACACATCCCTACTATATATTGCCTGTTCAAAATAAACAAGTACTGAAAACAGCTTTTTATATCAGTGCAAACATAAGCTAAAAATCGAGGAATTCCTTCTCAGATAATATTTTTTCTCTAGAAAATACAATCATCCAGAACAGATGCATTCAACAGATCAAGATAGTCCTGATCTATCCCAAGCACAAATACATGCTGTCCAGAGAATGGACTGAGAGCAGCCCTGAGGAGAAAGCCCTGAGAGTGTTGATGAACAAGAAGCTCAACATGACCCAGCAATGTGCACTTGCAGCCCAGAAAGCCAGTCATATTCTGGGCTGCATCAAAAGCAGTGTGACCAGCAGGCTGAGGGAAGCTGATTCGACCCCTCTGCTCAGCTCTCTGCTCTGATGAGACCCCATCTGGAGTACTGTGTCCAGCTCTGGGGGGACATTGACCTATTGGACTGAGTCCAGAGGGGGGCCACAAAGATGATCAGAGGGCTGGAGCATCTCTCCTATGAAGCCAGGCTGAGAGAGTTGGGCTTGTTCAGCCTGGAGAAAAGGCTTAGGAGAGACCTTAGAGCAGCCTTCCTTCCAGCATCTGAAGGGGCCTACAGGAATGATGGAGGAGGGCTGTTTACAAGCATATGTTGTGACAGGACAAGGCTTGATGGCTTTAAACTAAGATGGGATGGATGTAGTTTAGATATTAGGAAGAAATTCTTCCCAGTGAGGCTGGGTGAGACACTGGAACAGGTTGCCCAAAGAAGCTGTGGCTGCCCCCTCCCTGGCACTGTTCAAGGCCAGCTTTGGGCAACCTGGTCTAGTGGAGAGTATCCCTGCCCATGGCAGGGGGTGGAACTAAATTATCTTTGAGGTCATTTCCAACCCAAAGCATTCTATGATAGTCTTGGACAAATAGGTTTGAAAAATGACCAGCTAAGTCTTATAGGCCAAATCTCTGTTTAAATATGTCACAGTAAGGATGTGGTCTGGTCAAGCTGTGACTGACCATGATATCCATGGACAGTCAATGGATTATGGGTTTCAATGTTTTCTCTATCTAAAAGTTGGAGGGTGTGGGGGGTGTGTGTTTATTTCCTGCATTTAAAAGAAAAAGGAAAAGATACTTCTCAGAAGAATAGTGAGATTTGTAACATGTTCATCAACACAGAGAACCCCAGGATAGTTTAACGAATTTTTTTCCTCAAAAAATAATTATTTCTATAACTGTGGTAATTTTAAAATTTTATCTAGTTCCTGTTAATGAATTAACAAATTACTGTGGCAATATATTGTAGACTGAAAAACAAACCAACTGTTCCCACTTACCAAATTGTTTCTCAGACCATTCAACAACTCTAAATGATTCCAGAATAAACTTAAAACTTTCCAAATAAGGCTCTGAGAACCAACAGTGCACATCAGAAGTACTAGGGGATGGCAGCTTTAGAACCATGTGGGACCCTGAAATCTGACATCAACTTTCAAAGCCACACGATGGGCAACACCTTTGACCTTGATATTGGGAATACGAATAGAAGCCTCGCACACCACCAAACCAACAAGAACGGGCCAGATTTACTTACACTGAAGCAGAGCAAACCACCAAATATGAGCACTTCCACAGTGCTAGCAGTGTGAGGCACACCACGGCTCAGTCAGCAGCAGCTCCCCAGCTCTGCTTCAAGGCCAGCTAGCAGTTTCGACACTGACTGTGAAGAGCAAAACACAGCTCTGAATTTTCTTTTCTGTTTTCTATGAGGTTTTAGCCATATAGCTATAGATATTATATATAGGCATCACCTGGTACAAATGATAATCTGAAGTTGCCTGTAGTCACCTTGGGAGCCATGGGTACTGCATTACAGTGTTTTTTCTACTTGGCCATGGTGACGCAAGCTTAAGACATTTACAGCCTGGATTCATCTGACTAATTTTAGATTTCCTAGTGCTTTTGAGATGTGATTTATGTCAGGAGAGATATCAGACAAGCTATATGTAGCACCTATTTTAGTTCATCAGCTCTAATAAGAGTCAAGGGTGCTTAGCTGAGATATAGACACCTGTGTTGTCACTGGCTTCAGTTAGGGATCCAGCAGGTATCTCAAGCATCTAATTTCTCTCTAGCTGCATGTCTCAAAAAAATAAGAAGTGCCACAGGGAAAATGATGTTAATAAGTCCCAAAGCAAGGCACTGCATTTGTGAGTACCACAGGATCTATGTGAACAGAGTGGAAATCGCAACTTCAGGGCTTATAATTTACAGGACAACCACATTCTTCAGATATTTCTGTTCCCTTGAAGGAGAAGCCATGTCTGTGATTACACCAAAAAATGCTTTAAGTGTCCAGCTGTTTTACAGCCCTCATTAAAATTCACCCAGCTACCACACATTCCAATGCACAGGAACAGAGACACATTTACTAAGATATATTTACACTAATCTGACCCAGATCAGTGCTACTCATCCAGGATCAAATTCCACCCCAACACAAGCAGCCAAAGTGAGTTAAACTTTCAACGTAAGTGCAGCCACAGTCCTATTTCGAGTACTCAAGTATCATTTAAGAATTGTGCTGCTTTTCCAGAGCCTTCTCTTCTTCTCAGCACTCTCCCCCAAATAAACAAAACAGAAGTTCCTAAGTGACCTTGAAGGTGGAGTGCTGCACAGAGAGTCCCAGACTAGTATGAAGGTGCATCATTGCAGCTTCCACACCAAACTAGAGCTCTGGCTTTTCCACATTCCCCCAAGAGAGCAGCTGCAGCTAGGGAGGTAAGAAGATAAGAAGGGACAGATAAGAGAGAGCCTTACTTTGCTGTATCTTACTCTGCTGCGGTGGTATAGCCTCAGAATCAGACAGGTGGAACTCCAACTCCTTCAACAGACTTGCAACACTAAGCAGAAAGGCTATTTACAGCCTTAAAAAACCCACCCTTGTCTTCATTACCTGAAACAGCTACAGCAGGATTGCTTGCCCTCTGCCTAATTTAATTGTTTGTCCCTATCAGGGGCAGCTGTGTTACTTAAAGCAGTTAAGGTGGCACAGGAGGGAAGTGACATTTTTTGGTTTGGGCAGAGAGGGTATGCAGCACGGACAGCATTGAAATATTGGCAACTGTGAAGAAATGACATTCTTAAGTATGTAACAATAAAAAGCATTCACCAAACACGACCCCTTTCAGGAGTTCTAATGCAGGAAATGTGTTTCCTTAAAGATACCCTTCGTTCCTATTGGGGAGATTTGCACCAAATAAAAGAATCCTGTCTCTGGCAATGCAAGACATTCATAGTCACTGGCTGCAGTTTTACAGCACATGCATTTTCCTTTTGATATAGGACATCTGTGAGCTAGCAGCAGTAATAAATCTGAATGTTAGCACAGATAATTTTTCCAAGTTTTAGGTCAAATGCTATCAAATATAACTTATCAGCTCATTAAGATAAAGCAAGTCCTTTTGTCATTAACTTTCTGATTAGTTGCCTGGTTCCAGAATGTGGGACACAGTAAATAAGGTTCCTTTTTTTTCCCCTGTAGCATAGTGTGAATGGGTTAATGCCAACTGTTTATCCTTATAAATCATACACACAGGGAAATTACTGCTTGAGCCCTAGCTAGAAGAGGGCAATGTGATGGTTTCAGCATGGTTTAAAGAGACATTCCTAAAATAACTAACTGTTCCATAATTTTATCACTGTATAAGGACCGATCTTAGAAGTTAGGTTCCCTAATCTGCAACCATACTGATTTTTGTTCTTGTCAAAACTTCAAGCTAAGCAGTGACAGGCTTTTGAGGTGGGCACTTTGAGACTAGCAGTATTGGTGTTTCATAGGTAGCTGCCTTCCCTGTGAGCAAACATGGTAAACGGGCTGCAGGGCTCTTTGCTTCCAAAACCTTGTCCTTTTGTCGGGCACGGAGTGCAGCACCCACAGGCACAGCCCTTGGCAAGTGTAAGACATGGGAAGGGGTTGTGCCTGATGGGGAGAGGTAAAATAGTCACCACTGTAGAAAGAAGGCCTTGACCGTGCTTCAGAATGGCCAGAAGAGCTCCAACAGATAAATTTCAGTGAAGCTGTATGGCACATCTCAGGTCTTGGACTGGGGAAGCTGTAAGGAAAATGCAGAAAAATTTGTCTCCTCCTAATATGTTTCGCAAAATGTGTTCTTATTTTAGAGTCTACATATCGTCACCAAGCTACCATTGATGATGAAGTCGTTTCCATGGAGATACTAGATACAGCTGGTCAGGTGCGTGGGTACATGTGCTATTATCCAAAACCTTGGCTCAGAGAGCAGGGAAGGGGAGTGCGGTGGTGGCAGCAGTGTCGGGGGTGGCAGGTGTGCTCCTCTTCTGGGGACAGAGGTTTGCTTCTGAGCAGACTGTGCTAGATCCAGGCCCTTCTGCAAGGGACCCTGCTTAGAGTTTTCCAACACTGGAAGAACAAAGAAAGCCAGGGTTTATTCTGGATTAAAATGATTTTGTTCTCATTCTTTGATTCAGGGCCAACCCAGCAACATGTTATTACTATGCACAAAGTCAGAGTTTATTTCTGCAGTCAAGTGATGAGGCTTGACATCCTCGGTCAGTGATTCTCACAGAAGTGAAAAGCAGTTTTGCCATAACCGGGTCCCCTTTCCTTTCAAAATATGGCAGATGCTCACACCTCACAGTCCCAAGCAGTTCACATACTGGGTATTGTTCAACAGAGACCCCGATCCAATGGCCTGTGACCAGCCTGCCCACAGGCAGCCCATGACACCTGGATAGAGTAGATTTCCTATTCCACATGATAAAAAAAGGTGATGTGTATAAAGTAAAGTAGATGTACATGACTTTGCAGGCTTCAGGGGACCGATGTCTATCTGAAGGCCTGATGTCTTCTTCAGAAGTCAGATTCCTAAGGCTGGTGTCTGTCTTTTCAAAACAGGAGGACACTATTCAGAAAGAAGGACACGTGCGATGGGGTGAAGGCTTCGTGCTGGTTTACGACATCACGGACAGAGGCAGCTTTGAGGAAGTGCTGCCACTTAAGAACTTGTTGGATGAAGTTAAAAAACCAAAAAATGTCACCCTGATCCTGGTGGGGAATAAAGCAGACTTGGATCACTCCAGGCAGGTCAGCACAGAGGAAGGTGAAAAGCTGGCCACAGAACTAGCATGTGCTTTTTATGAGTGCTCTGCTTGCACAGGAGAGGGCAACATTATGGAGGCCTTCTATGAGCTCTGTCGTGAGGTGCGACGTCGAAAGATGGTCCAGGGCAAGACTCGGAGACGAAGCTCCACCACCCACGTCAAGCAGGCAATTAATAAGATGCTTACCAAAATCAGCAGCTAAAACAAAGCTGTGCTAAGCCAGAGAAGCATTTTAGAGCATATTAGCTTGGAGTAGGGATGAGGCTGGCAGAGCACATTTAATTAAAAATGGTCAAAGCTTTGCGATTAATAACAAATAGAAAATACAACCCACACCACTTTTTTGAGTAACACAGGGTCAGACTCTTTTCCTGTTTCAAGATGTACTTAGCCATAACTGCTTCTGGCTAACATGGCGGGGGGGGGCGGTGTGTGGAAAAAAAACAACATAAAATTTACAAAGCAAACTCCAAAGGACTAGACAATTGTGGGGATTGGCACTGACAGTGTCTTCTGCTTCTACAAGGCTGGCTCCAATCCCTTGCAAGTCAGTAGTGCCTAAACACAATTTCCAGCCAGCCAGCAGCTCAGTAGCCATTGGAGAGTAAGATTCAGTCCTCAACAGCCATCACAACCAGTGTTCTCCAGGACTGTATAGACATAGAGGCTGCTGTGTTTTACCAGAAACTTCATCTGACACCTTTCACCAGCTCTAAATTGGTGCATTGTGTGCTTTTACTCCAAACTGTCCTTCCTTGTTATTTTTGTCAAATCTATGAGTGCTGATGTTCTTAGCAAGGAATGCAAAAAGTATAGGAAAGGTCTTCTTCATGAAGCATTTAGCCAGCAAGACACACATTTCAACGGAGCTGAAGTTCTGCTGCTTTTCCAGATCCTCTGAAACTGCAGAATTCATCAAGAAATAACAAGCTAGTCCAGTGGCATTTCAGCATTTCCCTCTCAAAAGTACAGTACTGTACTTGTGGAAATGGGAGAGTGTGTGTTGGGAAATCAAACTTAAAAAATAACCATATTACTATTGATTTAGTTATGGGTAGTTTTTAGCTTTTGTTTACTTTTTTTTTTTTTGGTCTTGTTTCAATTCAAGTAGTTCCTCTTATTCTATTTCATACCAAATAAGAACCGAGACCATGCAAAGACAAGTATTTAAAGTCTAAGCTCAAATGTAAATCAGATGCGAATGGCCTCTACCATATCAAAAGGCTATAATTTCCAGCTGTTTAAACTTCCAGATGTTGCTTGAAGCACTCTGTTGTTTAAAGCAGCACTTTTTTTTCCCTTTTTTTTTTTCTTTTTGTGTCTGTATCTGGCACATTCAATTGAATGTGCATTTTATCAGATTTTCATGTCTGGGATAAAAGGTGTCCAGTTTTTTTCTCCTCCCTACTCCTCCCTCATGCATTAACATTATGCTTAGAGATGTGAGATCCAAGACTGAAAGACTTTCATGCAGGTTGTGCTCGTCTCCCACCAGTTGTGTTGCATCCCTTTAGGCAGCGTGGTGTGCAGCTCAGGCTGGCGTCACGTAGACCCACAGCCAAAGGTTGGGATGACAAATCAAGAGTATTAGCAGTATTCTCCTTTGAGGAACAGCCCTCTTGTAGCAACTACTCATAACTTTATTCTTTGCTGCTTTGTACTTCACATGGTTATTTGCCTCTGTGAGGAAGTAGCACCAAAAGGCTGTCATTGGCAAATTGCCACAGCTGTAGGACAGTGAGGATATCTGGCTGGATAGCACTTTAAACAGTTCTAGGTAGCCATATAAGAGGTGGAACTGGCTGGAGAATTAAGCTTGTATATCCCTGTGGGTGGAAAAGAGTCCCAAGTCAGGACTATTCAGAAGGATTTGCTTAAAGATAATTTACTGAAGTAAATTGTTTTAAACATTCTTTCACCCATATCTTGTACCCAGACAATAACAAAGAACATCACATTCAGGTGTATGTTTTATATGTATTGGTGTGTATTTTCTCTGTTCCCCCCATTCTAGATAAAGAGTGTGAATTCATTCCACTCTTCTGGAATAAATGTGTTTTGGTCCTCATATTCAGGTATGTTGCCATACGCCAGCTACACACACTGCAGTGGAAACTTCACCCTCTGCTTCTGGGCAGGAGGTTCTTGCAACACGTGATGTCACTATCTCCATGACATGACCGTTCCCGAACTATTGGTCGTATCTTCCATTTTCAGTCCTATTAGTAGTGCAGAATCAGTCTGTGTCTAAAAGAGCCACCTAGGGCCTGTTCACACACCAGTGGTCATTAGCTGAAGGTCTGAACTTGGAAACGCCTGTGTTACAAAGGAGGAGCCAGAGTGAGCATTTCACCAAGTCGCTCTCTCACCTTCCAGTTCAGTGCTGTTGAGCGAATCTGAAGTAAACAAAATCCTCACCGGCAATCCCATGGCAACATAGCTGATGAGGAAAGTCATGTCAGCAATGGATTTAGCCCTCTAAGACAGCATCAGCAGTTCATTTCTCTGAAAACCTTTCTTCAGTTAAAATACACGAAGTTAATATATGAATTCTAAGAGAAAATAAATAAATTAACGGTATTCATATGAGGAGAGCTTAAAAGGAAGGTGAGGCTAAGTTATGGCCCTACTACTTTCCAAAAGAATCCCAGCAAATAGTATCTTCTTTTATAACGACTGTACAGAGAAGTTGTAAAATCCTGGTGAAAGAAAATTTTCCACTGTGCAAACGTGACTTGTTACATAAAGAACCCCTAAGAAAAATAGTAACATTCCTTTGCAGAGGCTGAATTTGGAAACTGCCAAACATGATAAACACTCAATCAAAAAGAAGGCTGCTGTTTTGTGACCTTTCCTCCCACACAAACACAAATTTCTTTACTTAATTGCTCATTATGGTTTGGTTTTTTTCCTTGGTGTAATGGGCTGCTTGTCAAGCCAGTTACAATATAGTATATTATAATCTGTTGATATGTATAACATTGTATTAAATGCAACCTGATTTACTGTTGCTCATAATGTTGCAACATATTATTGGCTATGCTTTAAATGAGTCATATTTCTACAACGTGCAAATTGAGCCAAGAAAGTGCCCAAGCACTGAAAAGGCCAAATGCAACATGAGACCACACTCAGTAGCCTGTCTGCAGCAGGTATCAACAATTTAAATTCTGTTCCTACTGCTGCTAGTTAAATGTACATATATGACGCTGACATTAAAATCCTATCCTCTGCCTGTTACCATTTTTGTGGAGAGAGGATGGGATAGATGACAAACAAAAAGAGGGGGAGGAAAGGTGAAATGGATACTTGTTACCTGCAACAAGTTGATTGTCATTTATGAAGTTTTTAAATATTTATCTTCAATTGATGAAGAGTTAGTCATGCCCGTGCTGCAAGACCTGGATCAGGAACCAAAACTTCCCTAGAACTTTGAGAATCTTTATATCTGGGGGTTCAGTGCAACCACGGATGGAAGTGAGGATCCAGCCACTGGGTTTGCACCTGGATCCAGACAAGTTGTCCCCAAACCTGGGGATTGTTGCATCTGGCAGTTTGCTACAAGGCTAGTTGATTTTTATATATATAATGATCTGTATGCATTTTTACATTAAAAATATGAAAGCTTGTGCTGGTAGATAATATATAAGAAAAAAAATAAAAATAAAAAATTAGTGCTCTCTGTACTGAACTTTTAATGTTTGTCTCCAAAGTGGTGTCTTACAGCTTTCAAGAGGCCAGTTCCAGAAGTCCCAATTCAGTTTTTATTTAATTTATATCTAAGGAAAACAAACAGGGAATTTTGCTTGAATAAGCACTGCAACATTTGGATCAGTTTATTTGAACTTGGCTGCTAGGCTTGGAATCAAGAGGTCGGGCAGCATCTATGGTGAAACACAGAACCAAATGTCCTTGCTAACTATTTCAAGGCTGATTAGAAAAGCTACAGTGCCAGCGTTATTAAATGACCTCAGCAAAACCCCTCCACCCAAACCATCCTGCCAACTAAACAGCAAGGATCACACTCCAAAGCTTCTCAGGTAAGATCCTGGACTAAAAGATCTGGAAGATCTACGCCTGTAATTTGGACTGAGACAGCTTTTCACCTGCTGACAGCTATACCCATTTTCCAATAAAATAATAATAATAATAAAGGTGCTGTTGTTGTGAGGAGAGGGTACGTTATATGTACCTTCTGTAACGCACATTGTATCAACGGTATACAATCACACCTACAGTGGATATTAAGCTATAGAAGAGGGAGCTTCGTTGCCAAAGAGGGAGGCCAGCAGTAATCCACACTTGTTTTCCTCCAAACCTGGGCCAACCAAGTAACCCAATGCATGATCATAAGGAGCTGAACAGCAGCAGTGATATAAGAATGCAACTAACACTGTTTCATGAAATCTGGGTGCAGGATCTACGTTGTGAGGAGAAACCTCCCAAAATTAGGTAAGACATCTTTACAGTCACTGTCTGCCTCTGTAGCACTTGCAAAGCAGCCTTGAGTTATTTCAAGCTGCACTATAATTTGCTCCAGTCAAAACACTGTTTCCTGCAAAATAAGTAGCTGCAGTTATAAAGACTGTGTATAAACAGTGTTTGGGGTTCCTGTTATCTTCCTCTTTAATGGCTTGCTTCATTTGCATATCTTGAGAAGAAAAGAAAAAAGGTAGATGATTTAATTAAAAAAGGCTCCTTGGCACTTTGATGTAATTGCCTTTATGTTCTTTGAAAAGAATTAAACGTATAATGAAAACAGTGTCATCGTAGAAACTCTGACGCTATGCGCTTTATTTCCATTACAGATGCCAGGCACTAATTACTGCAGGGTTAGGAAAATACAGAGCAGCATCTTGCTGTCCTGTGCTTTGCAAGGTTACTTAGGAGGTGAGAATGATGGCTTGCATGAGGCCAGTTCAGCTTGGTTCCTGTATACACAGTTAAAGCTGTGACTGCAGCTAGCAGCACAAAGTGACAGGCCAAGTTTCCTGGGACAGGACTCCGCCAACTCTAGAGGGGTCTTGCATGGGATAGGTCAAAGCCCTGGCTCACAGCTTTGGTAGCCAACAGGTGGATAAAACACTTCCAATAGCCAACCTCTCTCATCCAGTTGAAGAATCTCATGTCCATTTTTGCTCTGAAGCAGACCAGCAGGCAATCGGGAGGTAAGTTTACGCTACTGACTGTCATCTAATCTAATAAATTAGACAACATGATGGAGTTTGGTCTTCTCCCTTTTTGGACCTGTCTCTAACACCTCCACTAAATTCCCTGAAGCAGTATTTTTCTTTTCCTGCTGCTATTGTTTTAAAATAAGGGGTTTTTTTAATATCAGGTGTTAACACACTGCGATATCCGTTGATGTTGTATGCACAAAGAGGCTGTTTCACTTCTTGGAGGTCCCTCTCACAGGAATCCAGGATTTAGAAATGCCTCTGGATGTAAATTTAATTTAAAGCTGAGCACAGCTGCTTGGAAGAGATGGAAATTTTTTTTTGTTGATTAAGGATCATCTAATAAAGTGCAGACCCCTCTGCCAAATACCATGGTCCTAAGCCAGACCGAAACATTCTGTATCACTAGAAGCAGCTACGTCCCACCATGAAATGTTAACATGCAGAATAATAATTTTTAAAAATGAAAACAATTTGTAGACAAACCTCAAATTATACCTCACAGACCAAGCATACACTTTTTAAAAGTTTTTCACTTTATTTATGTTGTATCGGGAACCTCATTTAAAAACCCAGCAAGTTCTTTTTACTAAGAACACACCAGACAGTTTATTATCAAACTACTTTGTGAGTACACATTGCTCAACTCCACCCTGCTTTTTCTGGCCTAATCAAAGTTGTCATTGCTACAGGGACTACCAAGGAGACAAAGAAGGAAGTTTCAACAGGAAAAAAATAAAATAAAAACCAATAAATAACCTCAAAAGAACATAACCAAATTTAAATTCCCATTTTCCTGAAAAACTAATGTAAGATTTAATGCATTGATTCTGGTAACACTTAGTGATTTGACCTGGTTAAACATTTAGTGATTAACACTTGGTGATCTGACCAAAATAATTAATCAGAGGTAGTTGAGTATTTTGAAGTTTACATTTGGGTTTGTTTCTTTTTGAAAATCTAACTGAAAATAAATAAATAAACTATTATGCAACAGACATTTATGGAATTTATAATGAGTGCAAGGTTTCTGATATCCAGATTTAATAGAGCTTCTGGATTGTTCAGTATTTCAGGGTTAGTTTTTAAGTTACAGTAAAGAAGTATCTCCAAATAACTTCATTCAGTGTTATCTCAGCTATAGTACTCATGATTAATTTTAAACAGAATTAGCTGTAAATAGAGGAGTAGAGAATTTCTCTCAGGAATTGTAAAGCATAATTTTCACCAATCACAATGAAACGTGATAAGAGAGTTCTTCAAAGTACTACCAGTGACATACTGGGATAGAAAGCTCCCAGATTCTGTGCAAGCCCTCACAGATCACTGCCACTACATATTTCCCTCAAAACTTTCAAGCAAGCATGGTATCTTAGGACTGTCACATCCAAAAGTGTGTACCTTTACAACCTGAACTAAACAAGTAACGTTTTCTGATGGCAGTAAGAAGCTGAGAAGTGGAGAGGGCTCATTGCTATAGGGACATGAGCTTTCATACAGAAAGATCTGGCATGCTGTATCAATATTTGCAGGCAGATTTCATTTAATTTCATAGAATCATAGAATGATTCTATGAAATAGAATTTTCTTGGGTTTGAGCTGTTCATAACTTTTGCAAGTGAGAACTGCATAATTTTGAACCACATCTGAAGTCCAAAAATGTCAGTTGTCTACCTAGAAATCTCTCACAGCAGCCATTCCTCAACTCCAAAGAGCAGCAGTAGAGCAATGAGCAAAGTCTTGTAAGAACCACAGAAAACGTCAAAATCATCTCCACTAATCTCTTTTTTCTTTTCAATACATGAGAACACTGGACATAGAAAAGGTAAATCAGTTGTCTAAAGTCATTGCAGTGTCTTGTGAAATGCCAGCAGTAGAACACATCCTATGAGTCACTGATTTCTGCTTTCAAAAATCCAGAAAATTCATTTTAAGCTTTCGGTTCTATTCAGCTTCTGCTTAACACACATACACACACAAAAAAACCTACCCACAAAGAACTGCCACCAAATAAACCCAAAGAAAGAAAGAAAGAAACAAAAAAGAGTTTCTTTCTGTTAGGGTTTTTCTGTGAAGATCTTTCTGTATTTCCACACAAAAGCCTTTGCTAGAACACTGAGCATTGACACTCAGTATCCAAAAGTCTTGTACCTCCTAAGGACAGATACCCCATTCACGTCAACATTCAACTAAATTCAGTCCAAATCTGGGATAGAAGTTTACATCTACTCTAATCCAAATTATTTAATATTTTTGCACTCTGAAAGCAGGTCATAATACCTTATTTAGGATAGAATTCAGTGCCAAAGCACTGAGTGTTATCAACAACATGAAATACACGTAGTTTTATTATGGCTAAATGTATTTAACTGAAATACATAAACAAAAGGATGATGTGTCTGCATGAACTGAAAGGAACCAAGAATGTTGGCTAAGTCCTATAAATACTAAATTTCCTTTAATAGACACCAGTTGCATTTTCATTCCTTTATGTGTTTTTCAGTATTTGAAATAGCCACAATATATGCAAAAAAAAGCCTGCAACCTGCTTTAGGGACATTCTGTGCAGAACAGTATTTCTCTGGTGTGGAGTTCAGACATTCAAAATTTATAATTCAATAAGAAACATATCAGGATTGACATGAGAAATCACAAAATGTTATTTCAGAGGTGGAGAAAGGTGAGGCAGAGATCTTCAGACTTCCTAGAAAAGAAGCTAATTAAAGCTTTCTGAAGGACTCTGACATTTATACACAGTGATGAGCTGTTACCTGAGGTTTAGTCTCAGATTCTTTTGAAATATTTATTACAGCAGGAAGGAGAGAAGAGATGGATGAGATGGTATGTTTTGGTAGCAGACCATCAGGTCTTCGCTTCTGGGCTAGTTTTGCCATCATTCTGAAGTAAATAGTTACCAGCCTGGTTTCAGACAATTTTCCTAATAAAACCTAGTGCCACTCCAAATCAGTGGAAAAAAAAGAGCTGAAAGATCGTGATGTTTAATTTACCTTTGTAACCCTTGAGCATTTCACGGGGTTTTAGAGATGGTTGCAAGTAGAAACCCAGAGGGTTCTGAACACACCCATAACATAATAGGCGGGATGTTTTGCCATGCTTCGCCCTGTCTTGGCCCAAAGTTTTCACCACCAAGTTCTGGACTGCTTTAATTCCTGTTCCTCTTTTACTTCAAGGAAAAACCTGAAAATTATTGGGGCAAAATGTTAGTCACTTTCGTGTGTGTTTGGTTTTGGTTTTAAATTGAGACATTTAGAAAACGTTTACAAAAAACAACCCCCACCACACTTTAATTTGGTCATCACTATGATAAGCTCAGTGAAAATATCTAAATACCTGCTTAAGACAGCTATTTCTCACAAACAAGTTCCAAAGAAACTATCTCTGGGACAGTCATTCCAACCTTTTTTATGAGCTCATACATAATTTGGTATACTCTGCACTTCTCCAGTGTTAACTTCCGATGAGTAGGCCTCCTATTCTCAGACAGTCTTGTGGACTCATATAAACTTTAAAAAGGCATGTTGCTTTGAGATAGCTGCACAGAACGTGTCATGATATAGTCTGGCACTGCTAACCAACTGTCTAGTCCATTTTCCATAATCAAGGATGAGTAAATGGAACAATAATTCATCATGGGGAAAAAAAAAATAGTATTTATTTTCTGTTTTAAGAATCTGAGGATTCTGTTGTTGAGTTTGTTGTTTTGGGTTTTTTTTTCTTCTTATTACACTGAAATGACTCCTTTATGGTAAAGGAGGCTGTGGACATTTGGTGAATGAGATTCAACTTAACAGGAAAAATCACTGTGTAGTTCAGTATCTATGTTCCCAAAGCAGTCACTATATTTCAGATGGAAACATGCATGAGCTTTGGGTTTCATAAGTTGTTCCTTCTGCCTCTCTAGCCCAGGTCTTGAGTCAGAAAATGATGTCTATATTGTCCAGAGCTTGTTTCCTTCTGTTCACACTTTCAAATGCCTATTTCACATTTAGAAGGCTGTGTCCCACTCTGTGCTTACTTGGGGATCCAGTAGGGAAAGTTAGTTGCTGACCTACCCATTACCCTTCTCAGCTTATATGACCGCTGCCTTTGTCTGAAGCTGTGCACCCATGTCACTAGTCATGGGGACTCCAGAATGAGATTTCAGACAACCAGTCACTGTATCTCAAAGTCTCTATAGCAAACACTTTCTGGGAAGCAGCACACCACCTTGGTGGGGTTTATAAACCTCAGATATGCATCACGGGTCTTTTGTATGGCTGGACAAGACGTGTTCTTGGCCACCCCACTCAGCTGACCAACACCTCCAGCTACAGATGATGTCTCCTAATCTCTCATCTGCACTTGATTTACAGCCAGAGCATGCTTTTCAACTGAGAGGCAGAAAGGCTAGGCACATTTCACACATGCTTCTGCATGGATTTGATACAGTTGCTTCCATGACCCAATCTGAACTTTGAACAGAAAAGGCAAACAATGTGTGGTGTTTCCAACATGAAATGATTGTGGCTGTGAAGTTCCAGGAAGGAAATAAGCTGCTTCTAATTACATGAAGTGAATGCGTACCAATGGCAGACTTCAGTAGCAGTCAGGGAAAGTTTTCAGTAACTTCCAAAGATTGCTGAACAAACATATCAATAAAACCATTCAGAGGCACTTTTCTGAATTATTTTTTCTTCTCAAATAAAAAGATACACAAGAGGCTGTGATTAGAATACGTAGTAATTCACCACCTAAAAACTTGCACCAAGACCAAGTTCAGTTTTAAAATTGCCTCAGACTTTCCCCTTCTGATCCTGAACAAATAAATTAGTTAAGACCTTTTTCATAGTTTACTGAAGCTAAAACAAATAATTCCTGATATATAGTCAGGAACTCTGGGATGGTTGCAAGGGATGACAGCTAATCCCTTTTCATATTTTTATGGCGTATCATGTTAAATATGTATATAACTCCTGGCATTCTGGGAGACCAGACTCTACAACTTGGAGACTGTCAGCAGTAAAATGAAAAATTAACATTGACCATCTCCATCTAAAAGCCACAGTGAATCTATATCACACTAGTAATGACCAAGGCAATCTAATTGCCCAACTCTCTTACAAGAATTGCTGACTTTATTCTATTAGTGTATAGGCAGTGATTTGTAAAAGCTGTCTCTGCAGTCCTTGTGAGACCAGGTTCCTATCAGCCCCATAACAGAGCTATTTCCTTAGGGCCTCACATCCTGGATCAAATGAATACTTGAAGATGAACCTTTCATCGGCACAGGTTTTAAGTCCTGCAACTGCAGAGAAAGAGATGACCTAAGTACCCGTGAAACCACTACAATAAGATTGCCATGGTGATCATTGAGACTATCTCAATGCTTTTTATGAAGCTACATTAGGCTGCTGTGTCAGTATGGCAATGACTTCACATTTACAGGCACGCAGTAGAATGTGGAGATGCAGTTCGGGAAGAGATCTTGTGTCACATCTTGAAAATAAATCTTGACTTCCATTTGTCATCACTACTCACAAAGCAAAGTGATGGCCTTGCATAATTTAAAAGCACAGACACACAAGACCTAGCTGGTAAAAGCATTTTTAACTGGTTTCTTTCTTTTACATGGATAATGCATTCTTTAAAGAAAGCGCAGCTTGTAGCACAAGACAGGAAAAGGAACACCCTTTTCTGAAACATGTTAGCTCACCCTCCTCTCAATGGGGACACTAGATAACATCCACAGGGCCCTTCCAGCCTGGGCTATCTTGCAATTCTACGAGGAATTTGAAATATTTGCCTGCATAACCCGTCTCACCCAGAGATCCTGCAATAGAAAAGAGGGTGGTAACCATCTGAAGACCCTCTCATGACCCCCAGGATTAATAAAGAGAATAAAACCCAAGAAGCAGCTCTGATTAAAAAATACGTTCCCTCCCTCTGGACTAAATAAATTGAAAGACATGAGGGCAGCGATCCTACTAGAACAATTAACCTAAATAAAGATGCTTGTTCAAAAGCAAATACTATTCTTCCCTAATTTTGTTGACTGAAAAATTTCATGAACATTGACAACACTTCAGTTATATACGGGAGGGAGGGGAGTTTGACTGTTTTGGGATGCATTAAATCATTAAAAGCTTTTTGTTACAATTCATCTTCCAGTCATTCCTCCCTGTTCAAGCATCCACACTAGCCATCTCCATTTTCCACTATAAGCCCTACAGTGGTGTACTCATTCTGCCCACTTCCATACTCAGTAAAGCATGAACTAAAAAATTACATGCTCAGCCATCCCTTCTAACCAATCACATCCATTTTTAAAATTCATTTATAACCTTTCCAATAGGGATAGCAACAAAAAAATGCTATTACTGACTTCAAAGGCTTTGACAACTTACACTGAGCTGGTTTTCCCCAAAGTCTGCCCCCATCTTGGGTCCATTAACTGGTCTTGTATACTTCTAACTAAAATAATGACACCATTTAAGGCCTGCATATTTTCTTTGTCTACCCTTCTGTATAGGCACCTTCTCTCTTACAATTCAGTCCAAAGAATCACCTTCTTGCCAAGTCAACAGCCATTCTTTCCAAGATATGTACCAGAAGAGTTCAAAGTGTGTTACTTAAATCAAGTTCTTTGGCACTCAGAGATTTACTTTCTCTTCCATATATTCCATCCCACGTCAAGCAAACAGCTAGCACCAGACAGAATTAGAGCAGCAATACTTGGCACACCTCAAATTTCAAATTTTGGCCTCTATGCAGAAAAATGTCTAAAAGAAAATTTCCCTGTTGCTTGTTACTTCCCTTTTCATCTGGAGAATTTCCCTGTGATGACAGTGTGCACAAATTTACATCACTGTATTACAGGGCAAGGTATTTCCTTATTCTCACTCAAAATAATGAGAATTTGTCTTAGTAAGGGCTGCAGAAAAGGTTACCTCCATAATTAACAACTTCTTAGCATTCTGTGTGGAAAGGAAAAGGATTGACTGGACAATGAATGCAAACTGCATTCTTATTTCTAATGTCAGCTTTTTCTGCTAAATAGCAAAGCGAAAAGCCCACAAACCCCAGTGTCTCCAGTCCCCAGCTTCACCGGTTCTCCTCTGACAATTGTTCCTGGTCCATAGGAAGTCAGTTACCCGTCCTGAAAAGATCATTTCATATAATGCTTGACATAATTTCATATTCAAACAAAACTCTTTCATATTTGGGAAAAACACTACTTAACTGGTGATGGGAGGAGGGTGAACCAGCGAATTTTAAAATATAGCATGTTGAAACTAAGCCTTGTAGCTTTCTCACTGAGATCACAGTTGCTCCAATGTTCTCAGTGGTTGGTTGTCCTCAGAAAAATCTCCCAGATGAAATGCTGTACATACAGAGAGCAGAAAATACACTCAAGAGCTGATGTCATTTCTCTGTCTTAATTAGCAGCACCAGAAGTCATATTGAATTGGATCCACAAGTTAATCAGTGCGTGAAATCATAATAGCAAGAATAATGACGGGTTCACCCCACTAAGGAATGACTCATGTTTCTTTTTCCAGTTTACATACCTAGAATGATCTAGTACATGAAAACTGATCCAGTGAAGGTTTACATGGACACATTCTCAGTGGAAGGGAGTGGATGTCTTTTCCAGTTTTCCTAAACTCACTGAGAAATATTAGGAAATGTATCTAGGAATTGAAAGATCAGCATCTGCATTGGACTCTGCTACAAAACTTCTGTCTACATTGGCATCAGGCTCCGATTTCTCATTTGAAGAGAAAAGACAGTAATGCTTATCAACCCCATCAGGATTCCTGAGCCATAATTTATTAGTGGAGTTGACTTGCTTGGTTCAAGTACACCTCAGTCACACCCTCTGACATCTTCTAGTATTTATTGGAAGTGTGCTCTCTACGTTGTGATAAAATCCAGGGAACTTCACCCTAGTAGGCTGAGACTGCACGGTTATCACACTCTGAAAAGGGACTACTTGCGTAGGTTGAGATTATTGAGATGAGGAGACCATAATAGGAGACAGTATAGTTTGCTGCCGTGCTGCTCAGCCACAGAGCTAGGTCACCAGAGGTGAAGGTAAATGGTAAATGTGTCTCTGTTGTAGTTACCCTGGCAGCTCTTTCTGGTACACAAGGCCTTGAAAATTTTACTAGACAATAAAAGAAAGATAAACAGTCCCCTCCTCTTACTCTTCAAGGACAACTACTGCTTTCGTAACCCCTTGAATCCTTGGTCATAGACGTTGTTTCTATCATCCCCATGCATTTAATCTATTATAAATGTGAAGATACAGTGAAGTGTTTAGAATGCTAATAAAGGGTAGGTAACCTTTGGGGAAAAAAACAAGGCAAAACCCAGTACACTGTGGTGTAGAGATTCTGGATGCTCTCCAGGCAGGCAGGAATCATGGAGTTTTACTCCTAATGTCTGACTTTAGTAAAATCACTTCAGCTCTCTGAGCCTGGTTTTTATTTGTAAATGAGCAAATGGCGTACACCCTTATTTGAGACTTGTCTGTGAAATGTGTTTGGGGACAGGTTAGAGGCATTGACTGAAGCAGCTCAGCAAAGACAAGAACTACATCAAAGAGTGAATTATAACTGGAGGAGTGACAAATATTTAGTATATCAAACTTTGCTCTTATCTATGAGAAGCCTTGTTTCCCAGGTATATTTTCCAGATAACTTAGTTTTCTAATGCCATTAGAAAAACAAACATGGAAACTAAGCGGTGTCTGAAGTCTAGGTCAGAAATTTTCCATATGCCTAGCCTAACCAAGCTCTTTCTCCATTAGCTGTTTGAGCAGTTCTAAAGATTATTTTGCACTGCTGCAGTAGTACAAAATAGCACAGAGAGATAAAACGACCATGATGGAGGGACTGGGGTCAACAGGTCAGTTCCCAATTTCAAGAAAAAGGCTTTAGAAGGAGAGCAGAGAAGGCAAGCCCTGAAGAAAATAATTGGTCAGGGGAAAGCATTCCTGCTGGATCGCGGGAACAACTTAAAATGTCTTTCCCTTTGGGACTTGAGTTGCAGTGGCACTGCTGGCTGCCCCAAAGGACTCCCTTACAGTCTTTGGGTCATGAAGCTGCCTTCTGGGAAACAACTGCTGGAACCAAAGTGGAGAAAGAACTACAGAGTGGAAGAAGGTGGCTTAGGAAGCCTGCTTGCAACCTTTACGGGTGAAGAGAATGCAGTGGAGCTCAGCAGACCATATAAATTCAAATCTTGCTACCTTCAGAGAATAGAGTATCAGGGTAGATCAAGAGAACAAGCTTCAATGTAGTCAAAAGAGATAATGGAGCACAGCATGGGTGGACTGAATGCAGAGAGGATGGAGAAGGGAACAATCAAGCATTCTTGGCAGTGTCTGGAGAGAGGGAAAGAAAACTGACACTTCTTGATAAACAGTCTCAGGCCAAAAGATGTCTTTGTTTTTTGCCAAAAAAATGTTAAACAAAGCAGAGTGGTCTTTTCCCCTGCAAGATTAATTTTTCAAAAAATGCAGAAAAATCCATGCACATTCCCACATGCCCTTTTGCTGACTGCTTTCAGAGCTGGTTCTCAGCAAAGAATCTCTCTCTCTGGTATGCACCCGACGAAGAAGTCAATAAAGCAACCTGTAAGAAGAGAATTTTTCCATTTTATGTAATCTGAAATATGTGAAATAGCCTATTGGAGAAAATGGAAAGAGAGGAATGATCATTCTTCACTTTAGATAGTTCATTTAGATTTCCTGAGCAAATATTTGAATACTTGCCAGTGTAGCTCCTGGGTGGATTAATAACTTAGATCAAGTCATAAAATACAATTGAGGGACACAATAATATTCTGTATAATTTGTTTCTTAAATTATGTTACTTGAGAAAACAAACTTACAGAGATATCCACCTACATTTGAACAGTTACACATTTTAAAGATTCAGAATATTACTTCCAAATTTCATAAGGTTTTCAAAATGCAAAGCAAAAAAATATATCCACATCTTTCTGAAACACAGTATATTGTTGGTGTATGAAAAAGAGTACACTCAGTTTGGAAAAGGTACGAGACACAAATTTAACATTATCATGCAAAGTTTGTGGATCCCCAAGCACACTTTTAAGCAGTTTTTGCATAGACTCATATATACAGTCAAACAAACAAGAAGACAAGATTACATTGCTTGACTCTGTCAGATCAGTTTACAGCTGAAAAATGTTAAAGAATTCAAAATTACCATTTTTCTTCTGGGAATCCCCTGCCAGTATCTGTCCCCACCAGTCAGTAGGTCTGGGCAGCACTACCACCTAGTGGCATGGTGTTACCCACGGGGAGGTGGCCAACCTCTATACACCTATGTCAGCAAACTCTGGGGTGCCCAGCAGACAGTTCCCTCTGTTACAAACTTGTCCAAAGCCCAGTGACATCAATTTGTCCATCTGGACGTGGACATACCCCTGAGTGCTCTACATTACAACAGGTTCACACATCTCCTGCTACAAGTAAGGTACAGGATCTTCTGACGAAGCAAAGGTGATGTTTTTATTAGGATCCAAACTGGTAATACATGGCATCCATACAGCAGATGGTCTTACAACAGGCTACAAAACTTTTCAGCCTCTAATGTCAGGAACCACAGGTTTGTACACTCGAAGCACTCATCACCAAAGAACACAGAATGTCTGAAAGTTGAGGGGAAATGAGGTGAGGGAATCACATCCCAAACAGGATAAAATGGACAAGATGTGAAAGAAATAACTGATTTAAAGGTAAACCAAGTAAGGTCCTGCAAGAGTGCCTTAAGCACTTAAAAATTAAGCTTGAGAATAAAATCCAAACCAGAAATAAGGCATTTGCAAACCAAAACACCCTCTAGCTAAGCAAAGGAGTGTATGTTTAGTAGCCCAGACACAAAGCTGAATACAGGTACCTATCTGAGATCCACACACTTGTCACAACACAAGAACACCTAACTACCTCCAAGAGTTCTTTAACAGACATAAGCAACGCTGATGTAAATTTTAATCCCCTTAACAGCTTACCAAGACAAAAACAGTTTCAGAGTCCCACACTGCACTCCTAACTAGGCACGCAACTTGAGCAGAACACACTTAGATAGGGGAATTCACAGGTCAAGCCACACAAGGATTCACAGGGAATGGAGCCCAAGCTGCAAACAAGTCAGATAAAGGACATTCTACTGATCCACACCAGTAAGGCTGGACATGAGTGATGCAACACACTGCAAGGGACTGTTACCAGTGGGACATCTTCCCCAACAGATGGGAAAGAAACTGGATAATCTACTGCCAGGGGCACTTTACTTGTGCAGCAAAACCTACTGAGCATTTAATGCCATTTATCTTTTCTTGCCATTCCTCCTACCTTTCCCAAGACCCAACTCTATGACTGTAAGCCCTTTCCCCTGGATAAGTTTTCTTGTTTGTAACATAGCTCCCCACACACCTGGCAGTGCAGAACTTCTGCAAGCTAGAGATCTTCAGTGAGATGGCATGTAGTCAGACTGAGTTTGAAAGCTCAGTGGCATGCCAGGCTAGTTGTTTCAAAAGGCACTATAGACAAGTTTAACGCAGTTACTTGGTTGGAATTAAATAGCTCATATAAGGTTGACAATCTGCATTATAATACATACTAACATCATGAGAGCAAGGCACTCATTCTTCTAGGATCCCAGCAAATCTCACAGAGCCACTCACTGTGGGATGCAATAGATAACAGAATTACCCCTAAGTGTATCTCAAAGTACAAGCAAGAGAATACGGGGGTGACAAAGATAATTTGTTCCATAGCTGAGAACAAGAGCCAGTTATCTCAAGTTGCAACCAACAAGGTCAACCTATTCTGAATTCCATAAATCAGATTAAGTAAGGGCAGCAATAAAAATAAACTGAGATTATTTCACTTGAGCAGTAGGCCATACCCTAAACTTGCCACGGCCTCTTGCTATTGAAAAGAAGAATATGCAAGCAGAAAATAAAGCAAATCAGATCAAGGCACAAAATATATCTCTCAATACATGAGCTCATTTAACTGTTGAAAACTGAGATGGACTTTATGTACTACATCAGAAGAAGAAATATTTGCTCTGGCCACAGAGGCAGAAACAGAGAAATAAAAGAAGTGTCCACATCAGATTGACTTTCTGAGTGGAACAGGAAGGATTTAGTGACGCCAAAAGGTCACTGTGAGTTGTCTTCTCACCAGTTTCCAAGTGGCAGCTGAGGTCATATCTAGCCAGTGTGGGTGTGGATGAAGCTTCCGTCACTGGTGCTCTGCTGCTTGAGCAACACTCATCTCATTGTGGGGGAGTTAAAGAGGCTGTTTCCTAGTCAGATCCTAAAAGCAGAGGGCTAGTAATTGAGATGAGGGGTGTAGATGACTGGTTGAACTACAGACTGCCTTTCTCTCTTGGCTGCCTCACAAAGGGTAGCTGCCTTGTCAGGTTTTTCTTTTTCACATACACAATTCATGCTGCTTCTCTGCAATCTCCTATTTCTCAGTCTTTCAACAGGCACATTTTTACTTCACGGTTTCTGCAGTATGAAGAGCCCAGAAAGTCGTTCTGCTAAGATGATGATCTAATGAGACAGTCAGCAAAGTTCTCTGTAGAGCTACGATACAGTGACAAACCCAGGGAAATGAAGGGTTGCCACACATCTACAAAACAAGAAGTCAGGCTTATCAATCTTTCACTATCAAAACACTCTCTCATACATACAAATCTCTTCAGCTGCTTTTGTGAAGCTGTTTTAGTGAAGTATGCTAAATACTAGAGAGAAAATTAGGATAACGGCAGGGACTAGGTGGTGAATTCAGGTGGTGCAAAGCACATATATAATTCACAGCAACCCCATGGAAGCATCCAATCCAAGTTTGGCTGGAGTACAGGCTGTGAATAACCACCCCGAGAGATCAATATATCATACATGTAGCTGTATCTTTGTTTTTCCCATTCTTACTCCTCAATAGTAAAGAAGAATTTGAACACCTTACTATTTAATAAGCAGTATGGATACAGCTTCTTACAAAAGACATGCTTCTACTTGTTTTGCTTTGGCTGTGGCTTGCCTTCAGCTCACCAAAAACTCTTTCAGCTCGAAGCTGTCAATGTCAGAAAAAAACCACCCCAACAACCCACAGTTTAATGTTTACTAAGAAACAGCAGCTCTAGCACACTCAGCTGCAGCAGCTCCTGAGTGTAGAAAGACACACGTTAAACCATCAAAACCACTTTCCTCAGCACCTGAGTGATCCTTGGAGGTTTCACCATCCAGTCATGGATCAGACCAGGCCGCCTTTAACTTTTAAGCTGTAATGAATTACCCTGAAATGCGGCCTGGCTTCTGGCCAGTAATGATCTGCTGTTCTACAATTTAATTGCACTCTTCCAGTGTTTGGAGAATAAATTGCAAATGTCTAAAGAGATAACTACAGATAAGCCAACTAAGTGGATCCCAATGCACTCTGATTCAGAAGGCAGACCGTGGGGATAAAATGTTACAGAACTAAATAACTCAAACACAGAAAAATAAGAGAGTATCAGTGAGAAATAGTGACATTCATGTGCTTCCCATAGTGATTTTACATACAAACTATTTGTATACATTCATATATATTAATATATAGACAACTATGAACTTATACACACAGACATTTAAATGGTTATAAAGATAATATTGGGAAAATTTCCCACTCCTCCCCAGCAAAAGAAAGACTAGTATAATTCTAGCAGATTTTTCACATCGGTAATTTTCATGAAGATTAAAGTTTCATTGTGTTTGTAGTATGTTTGAACAGTTCTGGAAAAAAGGAATTGCTGAAGAGTCAGGTATGCTCTGGCTTCAAACAAAACCAAAATAAAAACAAACCAGCAGCATTCTACACAAGCTCTCCAATGCTATGCCTGTAACGATATCAAAGCAGAGTTTCACAGCAATTTAAGCCCTTTATTTATTTGTAACCTGTGGCTGTTACAACAGATGGAAGAATCACACAGAGCTAGAAGCACGTAATTACTATATGTAGTTATGCAGAAAGCCAAACTTCTGTAATTCAATACTAACCTTGCAGCTCAGAGGACTTCTGTCTCCCTGCATCCTGACACTGGGTCATAATCGTTGTTAAAGAAACACTATGAGGAAAATACAGACCCAAATGTTCTCCACCAATCCTCTTACACCTCAACAGCTCAAGTAGAATTAAAGAAGGAAAATTCTTTGTGGTATTATGCTTGCATGGTAAGTACACCTCACACCATTCCTAGGGGGATGCTAAAGGATCCCACTGAGCAGGGATGAGAGAGAACCAGCAGTGAATGTGCAGAAGAAAGACTTTGCACACAGGCAGTAGTCATCCTACTCCAAAAGGAGCAGAATCCTCCACTGCTCCCTTCAAACCTACTCTACCATTCATGTATGGTAGGTTAAAGGATCTGGAGAAGGAGAAATGAGCAAGTAGCCAACTTGTGCCATTAGGTTTCCATGATCTTCAGAACACCTATACAAATGTTAATGTGAAATAGACATTTAAAGTCATCTCTATTCCCCACATACCTTAAACTCTGGGCACTTCTGAAATAACAACTTTCGGGGGGAGAGATAGAAGATACATAAAACCTCCAATTACTTCTTTTTAAGCATACCCTAATGAAATACTGTTGAGCAAATCAACCATCCATGACTCAACTCCATAGACAGTCACAAATTTTCTGCCTCCACAAAACAAGCAACAGCAGGCTCTGTCATTAAATCACTCAAGCAAAAGCTTTTCCATTATTTGTGTTTGGAATCTGTTTCTTGAGAGTGAGCCTCAAATGTCCTTTCCCTCTGCTCCATCCTGCCACATGAAGGCCCACCATTTAGGCTACCTCAGTCTCCTCTTCATCGTTGCTCTCAGGTATTTTTGTCTTAGTCACCACCTCTGCCAAATGTTTAAGAACAGGAGCTCTGGTCATAGAGAGCTCCTGTCCCCTTTCCCAACCACCGAGGAGAAGACAGGTTTCCTTTTCTAACAAAAGTCCTTTATAATTTCAGCCTGAATACGAGCAGATTTACTTCTCTTTCTACAAATGAGGACACCCTGCGAGGAGAAATGCAATCTTTTCTTTCCAAGTCAACATGTAATTACATACAGCCAAGAAATGGTCTGCAGCATCTTCATGGTTATTTTTGTCCCAGGAAAGGATTAGGCTGTGGGTAGCACCACACAATACATTCTAATGTAGAGTTAGAACCCAAAAGCACTGAAGCAGAAGCCTCTGACTACTCTCACTCAGCCTTAACTGTGGCCTAGAGTCAATGGTACTTTTGCTGCTCCTATGCTTGAGCTAACTGGGTACTGTAAACTCTTGCACATTACTTCAGTGCATTCCCCTGAGACAGGAATTACCAATACCTTTCTTTTGGAAATGAGCAACTGTCCTGGTTTCAGTCAGGATAGAGTTAACTTCATTTGTAGCAGCTGATGGAATGCTGTGTTTGGGAGTTAAAATGAAAGCAGTGCTGAGAACACCCTGATGTTCTTAGTTGCAGTCAGACAGTCAAGGACTTTCTCAGCTTCTTCGTATGTCTCTATTCATGAGAAAGGAGGGGCGAAGCCAGGACAGGTGACCCAGATGGGCCAAAGAGAGTATTCCATGCCAATTACGCCCTGCCCAGGATAACGGGGGGCTGAGGGGAGGAAGAAGAGGGGTGGTGGCGGGACGCGTGCTTCTTGGGGGGACGGTCGGGTTCCGGGACAGCTCTGGGTGGTCCGGCCTGAGTTGTGCGGTTCAGGGAGAAACTGCATTGGGTATCAATAGTTTCATATTCTTTTGCTCTAAAGTCCTGTTAGCATTGTTATATTTTATCTTTCTGTTCTCTTAGTAAACTCTCCTTATCCCAACCCACGGGCCTCTTAGTTTCTTGGTTTTGGAGTTATTTGCCCCTTCCTTTTCCCTTCCCTTGTTTCCCCCCTTTTTCCCTCTTCCCCTGCTCTTTTACTTTAAGAAGCAGGCAGCTGCGTGGATCTCAGCCCACAGCCGGGGTGAAACCACGACAGTCTTTTGGCGCCCAACGTGGGGCCCGAAAGGTTGGGATAACGGTAGATCTGACCCTGACCCGGTGGTAATTAAGACAAAGTTGTGATAAGTACTGTTGTTTAAGCAGTCTCCGATCATGATGCTGAGGTATTTATTCACATGGCTGTGGTCACAGCTGTGGCCGCAAAACTACCGTATGCTGTATGCAATCCTGGCAGGATTTTTTACCATGTCGAGGCTGCGTCTCCTGTTCTTGTATTTTATGATAACAGTCTATGATACAGTAATACCGAGGATCGTGAACTTGTGCTGGTACTGGTATGGGAGCTTGCTGCCCTGTCCATTCCTTGGACAGGGAGGGTTTAATAACGGCAGCTGGTATGGTGGGAGTTCTGCTTTCTTTTCCTTTGGGCTAAATACAACAGCTCTGATAGCAGTTTTTAAAAACTTTCAGTATCCCTGGGATATTCTAACTAGCATTTTGCTGTTTGTAGGTTTGGTGCAGATGGTTCAGTTGTTGTCAAATATTAAGCAGAGGTTTATGAATACCACTCAAGAGTTTTCTGCGAGGCCAGATAATCATGAGTGGCAGGGCAAGTGGCAGAGCATGGGCAAGTACCTAGGCACTTTCTCACTTCCAATGGTTTGGAGTTTCACTCCTGAGCAGTTACAGGACCCTGATAAAGTGACTGCATATCTGAAAAGAAATTGCTCTAAGTTTGCCAGAGATACACACCTTACTGCACTGTGCTGGGCCCTGGCCACTATTTACCAAACACTGCTTGATAGCAGGCAGCACTGTCAGTACTGTCAGCACTGTCAGAGGGAAAGGAATGAAAACAGACCAGCAGAGACTGCAGCTGCTGCAACCCCAACGACTGGCACTGCAGCTACTGTAACCACTGTGACTAGCACTGAGGCCACTGTAACTTCTGTGACTAGCACTGTGGCTACTGCAACTTGTCCAACCGATGCTGCAGCTACTGCAACCCCTACAGCAGATACTGCTGATAAAACAAAAAACCAACCCCCGCCAGTGTCTGTTGCTCCCGTACAAAAGAGGAAACACATAAAGAAATCAGTTCGTGTAGTGAAGGATGAGGATGAATCAGGGCCATCTGAAGCACCTCAGGATGGAGCAGGGCCATCTCAGGCATCTCAGGATGAGGCAGAACCAGAGGTTGTCACACGATCCCTGACCCTGAGTGAGTTGCGTGAGGTTCAAAAAGATTTCAGCCGCCGCCCAGGTGAGCACATCATCACTTGGTTGCTCCGATGCTGGGATCAAGGGGCCAGTAGTCTGAAATATAAATATGGGGAGGCCTGGCAGATCGATTACATCACCCTCCCACAAACCCGCCATGGCGAATGCTACGTGCTTACCATGGTGGAGGCAACCACCGGCTGGCTAGAAACATATCCTGTATCCCATGCCACTGCCCGGAATACAATCCTGGGCCTTGAAAGGCAAGTCCTATGGCGACACGGCACCCCAGAAAGAATCGAGTCAGACAACGGGACTCATTTCCGAAATGCTCTCATAGACACCTGGGCCAAAGAGCATGGCATTGAATGGGTGTACCACATTCCCTATCATGCACCAGCCTCTGGGAAAATTGAACGATATAATGGACTCTTAAAGACTACCCTAAAAGCAATGGGTGGTGGAACATTCAAACACTGGGATACACATTTGGCCAAAGCCACGTGGTTAGTTAACTCTAGGGGTTCTACCAATCGGGCTGGCCCTGCCCAGTCAAAATTTCCACGTACTGTAGAAGGAGACAGAGTCCCAGTGGTGCATATGAAAAGTATATTAGGGAAGACAGTTTGGGTCATCCCTGCTTCAGGTAAAGGTAAACCTATGTTGGGAATTGTTTTTGCTCAAGGACCTGGTTGTACTTGGTGGGTAATGCAGAAGGATGGAGAAGTTCGATGTGTACCTCAAAGGGATTTGATTTTAGGTGAGAATAGCCAATGTAATTAGTAAGGTAGAAATTGTATTATAATAAGTGCTAAATAACCCATTACTGTATATTCATTATTACTATAATTGCTGTATGTTGTTGTGTGTTGTACCAATGGAGTTACAGCTGGAATCATACACATCAATGAAGGAAGACTGCCACGATGATGGGACCAAGACCTGCCATCATAAGAACTTTTTCCTCTTCCCCTTTGAAAATGAACGCTTTTGATTCACAGACTATGACCATGGACCATGTCAGATGCATCGGTCGAGCGCCCGAGATGCAGCATGCAACGAACCAATGACGCATACTGACACCATGAGAGACTGTTACAACGAATGGAGCCTGAAAATCATGGACTAAATCATTTACTCAACAAAACTCAGATGAATGCTCCATAGACTAAGGGAATAATACATATATGTGTGTCTGAAACATTGGTTGTACCCAAAAGAAATGGTTGGACCTGGTCATGACTTAAATGGTATGGAATAAGGGGTGGATAATGTCCTGGTTTCAGTCAGGATAGAGTTAACGTCATTTGTAGCAGCTGATGGAATGCTGTGTTTGGGAGTTAAAATGAAAGCAGTGCTGAGAACACCCTGATGTTCTTAGTTGCAGTCAGACAGTCAAGGACTTTCTCAGCTTCTTCGTATGTCTCTATTCATGAGAAAGGAGGGGTGAAGCCAGGACAGGTGACCCAGATGGGCCAAAGAGAGTATTCCATGCCAATTATGCCCTGCCCAGGATAACGGGGGGCTGAGGGGAGGAAGAAGAGGGGCGGTGCCGGGACGCGTGCTGCTTGGGGGGACGGTCGAGTTCCGGGACAGCTCTGGGTGGTACAGCCTGAGTTGTGTGGTTCGGGGAGAAACTGCATTGGGTATCAAGAGTTTCATATTCTTTTGCTCTAAAGTCCTGTTAGCATTGTTATCTTTTATCTTTCTGTTCTCTTAGTAAACTCTCCTTATCCCAACCCACGGGCCTCTTAGTTTCTTGGTTTTGGAGTTATTTGCCCCTTCCTTTTCCCTTCCCTTGTTTCCCCCTTTTTTTTTCCCTCTTCCCCTGCTCTTTTACTTTAAGAAGCAGGCAGCTGCGTGGATCTTGGCCCACAGCCGGGGTGAAACCACGACAGCAACCAAGGCACAAAAAAAGCAAGATCTCTCCATGAAATGGAATGATGATTTCTTTACCCTTAATGAGCCATAACTGAAGACCAAGTGCCTCCACCACTGCATTGAAAACAGAATCCTAAACAGTTAAATCCTGTGTTTTCACAGGAACTGCATTCATAAAAATAAAACAAACCAGCCACTCCTCTCCCTTCACACTGCAATGATTAACCAAAGAGGAGACCACTTTGTGTACAAAGCAATGTACATGCTGAGCTCTTCTTTGCATACAGATTTGAAGTTCAAACTGACAACTTGGCCTCAAAAGGAAATCCAAAGATTTAAGTCTAAACCCATAACAAGAGATTGTTAAAAGCAAATTAATAAATGAGGAACAATACATATGGATTACTCCAAGTATGGGAACCTCTGTATTTCCTATGTTCTCTTTCATTTGGAGGCTTTCCCATCTCCCACCCCTTCAGCTTTGCAGTATTTACAGTTTAATCAGCCTTGAAATGTTACATCCTCCCATGTCTTCTAAAATAGTTTTTTTTGTTCTTAATATAACACGATTTCAAAAGTTGGGGCTGGACACTGCTACCAACACCAAACACCACCAAATCAAACCCCTAGCAGTCTGGTGTTTACAGCTGGCATGAATGGAAAATCTTGGACTGTGTTTTTAAGTTATATCCTCATTTAAAATTACAGCACCACAAAGTAAACTACATTTCTTCTACAGAACGACTGGGGATCTGAACAAAGTTACTGGGACATACAGATGTTGGGAAGATGTCTGCAGACCTGGCAGCAGCAACACATAACATGGTCCTGGCAAAGATGATAAGAATAATAAATGTGCATTATTTGCCATAATTAATTACCCTCTGGTCAAGCAACAGCTTCATGAGGAAATGACCATATGCTAACCTGGTTGTCAAGGATGGGTGGAGCAAGTGCTTCATATCTTATTACTGATGCCAGGCTTTCATTGCTCAGAAACAGCTCAGGTGAAGATAAACCTCTCCACTCAGCAGATACAACTTAGGGTCCTTTGTACATAATGCTACCGGTTTCAGCAAGCTTATGACTCGACCTGTACTTCTTCAGGATGTTTCCTTCCCCTTTACACCTCTCTCCCTCTGGCTCTCTTCTCTCTCCCACTCTCTTCCTGCCTCCTGTCCTCCCCACACCCTGATATCCTCATCAGGTATTAAAATGCTGTTCAAGACAGCAGTTTATTTTCCTGAGAAACTTGCCTTCTCAGTTTATCACTTCCTCTGGAGCTGCAGCTCCAAAACTCTTTTTCTTCAGTGGACAGAAAGTGGTCTGTTAGATCAAAGCCTGTTTTTGCAAAAGCAATGTAACTGGTACGTTTACCTCATCAGGGGAAATGCCTCCAAAGTCTGGTTTCCATAAAACTTTCAACATGAATCCTACGCCACCTTCTCAACTGAAGGAGCTCTGTGATATCATCATCAGAAATCATCCAACCATAATTAAATAGGACCTGTGTGAGTATATTTTTCCTTATACAATAGCACTCAGGCATACTCAACAGAACTTGATAAACTGACGGGCGCGATAGCATCCTAAATAAGTTATCTCGTTCTGGCTCACAATAACAGCATTTTCAGAAAAAAACTGTGCAGGAGTTTGGAATTTCTTTCATATCAAGTTTGAATGAATGCTCCAGACCCAAGTGTCCTTAGACATTGTGTCCACAGCTTCTCATTAGTATGAGCAATGGAGAGAAAGAACTGACCTCTCTGCTCTGACTATGTGTTCAAAACCCAAGGATGAACTCAGAAGAACAACGATGGTAGTGCCATG
This sequence comes from Hypotaenidia okinawae, assembly GCA_027925045.1. Classification (NCBI taxonomy): domain Eukaryota; kingdom Metazoa; phylum Chordata; class Aves; order Gruiformes; family Rallidae; genus Hypotaenidia; species Hypotaenidia okinawae. Next base: position 70,518,786 of record BSDF01000001.1, on the reverse strand, counting down.
GCAGTTGGTGGCTTCTGTCACTGCAGAAGGAATAAAGCACTCAGGGAGTTAAAACACTTTCAAGCTCTTTTTGCTGCTGTTTGTTGCCACTTGAGCAGCATGAGATCTGAACTAAGAGTGAGAAATGTCCAGAGCAGCTGTACATCATTGCTGATGATGCACAGGTTTCCTCACACAACAAGCAGCTATTCAGCCTAAGATGTGCTTGGAAATGCAGCTTGAATCCCACAAAATTTGCTTCTATCAGGAGATAATCTGTGTAAACAGGACAAAAAAAAATAGGCCGCCTGGTGTGGATTCTGGGAATCCATGTACAACAGGTTTCTGTTGCAGTGGAGGCTCAGTACTTCACCAAGGGTTTTATGCTGATTGCTTACAAAACTTGCCAATTGTCGTGGTTTCACCCCGGCTGTGGGCTGAGATCCACGCAGCTGCCTGCTCCTTAAAGTAAAAGAGCAGGGGAAAAGGGAAAAAAGGTGGAACATACTAAAACAAGAACCTTATGCTATCCCATTTATTAGCAGTTAATACTGATTTCCATTTACTCACATTGCTAGACCCACTGTAGCCAACCTGCCACATCGTTTCACTTTCTCAAGTATTTTCTGGGTAATATGTAATGTGAGCCTTCTCCAACTCCAAAGGGGTTAATAGCAATGCCAGGCTGGAGTGCTAAAATATTGGATCTTGTGGAGAACGAGTGCATTCATAGTCGTAGAGTTCCGTAGAGTTCCAACCCCCTGTCACAGGCAGGGCCACCAATCTTCAGGCCTGGATCTACACAAGTTTGCCCAGGGCCCCCTCCAGCCTGGCCTTGAACACCTCCAGGGATGGGGCATCTACCACCTCTCTGGGCAGCCTGTTCCAGCACCTTACCAGTCTCTCTGTAAAGAGCTTCCCCCTAATACCTAACCTAAACCTTCCCTCCTTTAGCTCCAATCCATTCCCCCTTGTCCTGCCATTGTCTACCCTGTTAAAAAGTTGATTCCCCTCCTGTTTATAAGCTCCCTTCAAGTACTGGAAGGCTGCAATGAGGTCCCCCTGCAGCCTTCTCTTCTCCAGGCTGAACAAGCCCAGCTCCCCCAGCCTTTCTTCATAGGGGAGGTGCTCCAGTCCTCTGGTCATCTTTGTGGCCTCCTCTGAACCCTCTCCAACAGTTCTACATCTTTCTTGTATTGGGGCCCCCAGATCTGGACACAGGACTCCAGATGGGGCCTCATGAGGGCAGAGTAGAGAGAGACAATCCCCTCCCTGTCCCTGCTGGCCACCCCTCTCCTGATGGAGCCCAGGATACCATTGGCCTTCCAAGCTGCAAGAGCTCACTGCTGGCTCATATTAAGTTTCTCATCTATCAGAATCCCCAAGTCCCTCTCAGCAGGGCTACTCTCAAGGAGCTCTTCTCCCAGTCTGTATCTATGTCTGGGATTCTTCTGGCCCAAGTGCAACACCTTACACTTTGCTGTGTTGAACCTCATTAGGTTCACCCGGGCCCAACTTTCCAGCCTGTCAAGATCCCTCTAGATGGCTTCATCTCTTTCTGTTGTGCCAACTGGAAGCCCTGTAGTGAGGGGCTTTCAATAATTTATTCGGAGACATACCACAATTTTCAATAATATCAGCATAACTGTTGGAGAACGTTTCTTTGTATGAGAGGATATTCCTACCATTTTAAAAACAAGTCAAAGATCTATCATTCTTCTTTAGAATTTCAAACCAGATATTCCACTTATGTCCTTTAGTTAAATTAAATGCACAATGTAACAAATATTACTGTTTCAGCCTATCCAAAACAGGTTGCACAGTCAAAATATGAGATCACATCTATTTCATTGTTACTGCAGCTTTCAGAGTAGCCTCCCCCCAGAGAAGAAAGGGATGAGGACCAAAACACCTGGCAGCACATGCATCTCTGGAATAAAGCTCCCAATCAAAAAATTTTCTGACTTCAAAACAGTTAAAGGAATTTGCAGTTTGACCACTTCCGTAGCACCAGGGAGGGAGCACTCTTACATACTGAGCTGGCATCAGGGAATCTCTCATTATTTTCTAAGTCACCTGTACGTATGGTATGGTCTGTCACAGAAAGAGCCACCTCTAGGTAGATTAGGATGTATGAAACTACTGAATAGAATTAACATCTGAGTCAAAGTGATCTGGAAAAGGCGTATTCAAAGTTCACTGAAGTCAGTGCAAAGAGTCTGAGAAACAATGGCATCCACAGTCTGGTCCTGTTCAAGTTGGGGAAACCCTGCTGCAAATTAATTTCAGCTATTACATCATTTCATAAGCACCTATGGAGCACACATATTCAAAATGCTTTAGAAACAAGAACTTTCAGAAATACATTGCCCTTAAGGATTACTCCCACTGCATTAAAAGCATTGAATCCTGCAGTTCTAATGGCTGGTCCTGATTTTTTTGAGAACTGAGAAAATGTCAAAGTTTTCTGTTTTCTGTTTGTGCTAGAACTATATTTTGAAAGTTGGTGGAATATCTATGGCTTCATCTAGACATCCATCACCACAAATCACCAAGTGTCATCTTAATTCTAAGAGCATCTTCAAGGAAAGTGCTACAAAGAGGCAATTCTAATTACTTTGCATGCTTTCTGAAGGGAGTTTATGAGAAGAAAAATACAATTCAAAAAGCCAACTGATAAAGAGAAAACATAATTCCTTCCAGTTACTTGCAAAAAGGCAATAAGGTGTATAGTTTCATAGCCTGTCTAACAGAAGCATTATGAAAGGTCAGAGCAAGCAGAGAAAGCCATAGGTTTCTGGATGGAGAAGAGAGGAGTTACATTAATAAGAGATGGAAAGATAGTCTTTGAAATATTGACTGTTTACATAATCAGAGGTGGAGAGACTGTAAATAGTCCTCTATGCAAAATGAACAACCTCTGACCTAACAAATTTAAATGGCATTTAGAATAAACGATCGTTGCTGAACCACCTTGGTGACATGTAAGTCAGTACCTGCCGCACCCAGGCTAATGCAGAAATGAAGCTGTGTTTTACCACATCACCACGCAAAAGCCTATGGATTGTAAATTTCCATTATGGTTAAGAGATAAAGGCATGCTTTGTTCTTCATGTGACATGCCACTCACATTTAATTTCAGATTCAGCAACTAAATAAGTCAGTGGCTTGCAACAATAGTAACTAAGCTTTTATATATGGTTCATTCTGTGGGTTTCTCTTTTGCCTTCAGAAGCATTGCTTCCTCCACTGCAGCTGCTGCCAGGACCCAGCCTAAGCCCTGCAACCAACCACCAGTTCCAGGACCAATTCCTTTTCCACCAACAGAATTAAAAAACCCAAACAACCAACCAGCACCCCACCAAATGTACAGAAGTAATAAATTAATTCTCCAGTTCAAATTCTGACTCACGTCACATATTTCTCCACAGCAGAAATAAAACACCTGGGCAGTCTGACAACACATGCTACCAAGCAGGCTGCAGCTTCCAGACTGAAGAGACAGAGGGAACCAGGTTTTAATACTAGAGTCTTGATGGAGGCAACAATATCATGATGGAGGCAACAGGAGAAATCCAAAGGGCTCATGATCCACAATTTAGTTAGCATCTGAACTTGCCCAAACCTCACTTTCCCACCTGAAAAAAGTATTTTATGCCTAAAAATATAAGCACATTACACTGCCTGACATTCTAAACAAATTTAGCTTGTGTGTACTCACTATTACTCGCTTTGCATAAATTTACATGGCAACAATAAAGTTGAGTAATAAAAAAGGATGCACCTTGCTAGGAAGCAGATCAGCAAAAAACCCGCTTCAAAGCAAATCACTTCGTGACTGCATGGTACTTACTCTTACTTTCCTATAAACTTATTTAAATAAAATAGCATTTAAATAATGAAAGATTGTGGGTTAATGTGACTTTAGGATTATAGGCAATATATTAAACTCACAAAATACAAAGCTTTACAGATTCATTATAGTTTCCTTCACTGAAAAGATATTTTTAAAATACCCTTAGAAATAGGGTTAGATTTTAAATTTAGCACTGTAGTATTGGCCACTTGTAAAGTGAATTTGGGTATCATAACCAGTTGTCCAAGTCTCTAATCAAAAAGCAAAAATGTGTTGAGTGAGATGAGTTTCTTAATAATTCAGGATACATTTCTGATATGGATGCCACAAGATTGATTAATTCATAATCTTACAGATGGTGTCACCAACCAGCACGCTTACAGACAACATTACTTCAATAGAAATAGAACTGGTTTTATTTTGCTTTGTATGCTAGTTTATTTGGGAAGCTGAAGCGATCAACAGGGAATTTAAGTCCATCTCAACACTTACCTAGAGTCAGTTTTCATAGAATCACAGAATCTTTAAGTCTGGAAAGGTTCTCTAAGATCACAAAGTCCAAATGTCTGTCCAATACCACCACATCAACTAAACCATACCCTGGAGTGCTACATCTACACATTTTTTGAACAGCTCCAGGGATGGTGACTCCACCACCCATCCTGGGCAGCCTGTTACAATGCCTGACCACTCTTAGTGAAGAAGTTCTCCCTAATATCAAATCTAAACTTCTCTGTTGCAACTTGAGACCATTTCTTCTTGTCCTATTGCTAGTTACTTGGGAGAAGAGACCAATACCCACCTGGCTACAACTTCCTTTCAGGTAGTTGTAGAGAGCAATAAGGTCTCCTCTCAGCCTCATCTTCTCCAGGCTAAACAACCCCAGTTCCTTCAGCTGCTCTTCATAAGGCTTGTGCTCCAAACCCTTTAACAGCTTTGTTACCCATCTCTGGACTCGATCCAGCATCTCAATGTCCTTCTTGTAATGATGGGCCCAAAACTTAAAACAGTACTTGAGGTGCAGCCTCATTGGTGCCAAGTACAGGGGCACAGTCACTTCCCTAGTCCTGATGGCCACACTATTCCGGATTTCAGTGAACTCAGAGTAAATTCTTGGGACACTGGCTGTAAAAAATCTAAGTAGGGTATGATCATGGACTGACCCAAAGCAAAGAGACACTTCCTGACTTCCACCCAGGCCATGCAGGGTGAACCCACAGCATCACATGGCTGTTTGTGTGACAGAGCTATCTGAAACAGTAACCAAGTTGCACTATGAAACAGAAAGGTAGAGTAAGAATTCTCTCTGTATGTTTTATTTAACAGCAACACGTACCCATATCCTAGGATGCTCATGCTGATGCTTAGGCAGAGAGTGCTGAAAATATGTTTCTTTCCTGTATTTCACTGACTGCTCCTGTGCTGGGAATAGCTGAAAGACTGTCAATAAAAATGTCTTTTGACACATGCCCAGGTTGCACTATCAAAAGTTTCCAGAAGACAATAGCTGCTGCTCAGCAGAATGATGAATCAATATATTAAACTGCCCAGGGCAATTACATTATGTGGGTTGAGGATATTAACAGAATAACCAATTTTTTCTGAATTTCTTCAAATGACCAGCTGCAATTTGACCACTGTGGCAAATAAGAGACTTGACAATAGGATTTTAACCCTTCCACCACAGCAGGGAAGGGGACTACAGCTGCAGCAACCACCCCACTGGATTAAGAATCTTTCACAGTAGAAGTTAAGTTTTACAAGAAAATCTTAAAACCAATAACTGGAGGCTTAAAACCAAAAGCCAACAACAACAAAAAAAAGGCAAGTTCAGTCCAATTTTTCCTTTCCAATAACTGAACCATGACAAAATACTAATCCTGTGCATAATTCCACTTTATGGACCATGCACTTATTTGTAATTTTACATGGGAAAAGGAAGAAAGGACTTTCACTCCAGAGCAGTCACTTCAGACCTGCTTGCTTTGCACGACCAAGCTGATAATGGTAGTGGTCTGTCCACCTGCAGATATGGGGTTGCCTACCACTTCTCTTCACCATCAGCAGTGGGTTTTTTTAACTCAGCAGCCAAAAACATCAGGCTTCACTCAAGCTTCAGACATGGTCAACAGCAGGAATACCACTAGCTCTCTGGGGAACAACTGAACCCTTGAAAAGATACATATTACAGGGGACATAAATACTGTGTTCCTGCTAGGTGCAGTTCCTTTGATGTCATCACAAAATAAAACACCCGTGGAAATGCAGAGGTTGTTCAACAGCAATTAACCTAGAATTTATTAAACAAGAAAGGGATTTGCCTCCTGCTGCAAAGGTGCTCCCATGAGCTGTTTACAAACACAGTCTCTGAAGAAGACATCAGTAAGTATGCTGATTTACCTGAACTGTGGCACTAATGCTCTTTGATGCCTCTCTCCTCTGAATTTTTTCAATACTCAATGAAATGAGTCTTTTTCCAAAGGTGAAAATAGATGATTTTGAGACAACTGCTTGTAACATATTGAATTCTAATTGCTTTCCACTTTCTGTCCTAAATGGGACAGTTGCCAGCTCATGCATCTTTCTGTGTGTTTGCCTTAAAGCTACAGCACCTTGAATTAGGAGGATCTCAGCTTTTCATTTTTCTTTGTTTTTTAACTAAGTAGGAGTAATTTCTCGGTTGTTGTTCTGGAAAGACACAGAAAATATGTCACCTATTTAAGCTCAAAAACTAGCTAGAAAAATGTTATACTCCTTCTAAATTAAAAATAAAATCCTGAGTTTTAACCTAGTTCCTGGTGGGCACATGCTTCCCCAATCACTGAATACTTGGAGCTAGTTCTAACAAGGCCATAGCATTTGTTACTGTAGTAGCTACCCCTTTACCTTGCTGTGCCTGTGAGGGAGCATGCAGAAACCTTTGGTACTCAAAATTCACTTCTGGGAGAGTGCCAAGTAGGTAGGAGGTACATATGCTTCATATCTTTAAGTACTGAGAAAGAGAGATAGGAAGCTGGGTAGAGGAGCAGCACTTTTGTTCTTCCTACCATGGCTTACAGCATATGTTCATTCCCCATCAGACACACAGTATCACACAGGCACACACCCCACACTCCCCACACACCCACCCCGAAAGGCACCTCTCTAAAACAGACCTCTCTATATCCAGGCTCTCAAAAATCTTGTTTGATTATAAATGCAGCCCGCAGCTTCTTTACACAGCAATCAGTTCTCTACCTATATCTAACTATATTTCAAAGTTCAGAAGAAAAAAATAATTTTAAAAAGTGTAGTTTGATCTATTCCTCCCTAATACATGATGCATATGCTGTCCTCCCAACCTCCAGATAGTAAGCCATTTCCAAAAACATACCATTCTTTCTGGATGTCTTTCTAAAATATAACCCAATCAGAAGGTACGAGTTGATGCAGCTATTAGTGGCTGGATTCTTTGGCTTGAGTTATGCAGAACTGATTACATTATTATAACGGCCACTGCTGGCATTAAAACAAAACCAATACAAAACAACACAACATTTAACATCTAATTCCACCTTCCAAAGACTACAAATAGCTGGGGACTAACTTGCTTCTACAGAAAGAAACCTAACAGTATATGCCGTGGGTACACCAACCCGTGCCAGTGAAGTAATCTTATTTGTTTCATCCCCATAGCATTTTCATGGTATTTCTGGGAAGCAGAGCTCCTGGCTTACAGTTCAGGGCCTGAAAATATTGTTCTTACCGCTACATGAAGCTCTGGCAACATGTGGTGCATAGAGTGTAAAGGACTTGATGCTTCCAGACTGGTTTACCTGCTGTACCTGCACCTACACCTCTACAGGCAGGAATCAGGCAGTTTTGGGACTAACTCTTACACTGAAGATGGCTTTTGGTTTCTAACTCTCTGGAAGGTATGAAGAGCTTTTGTGGGGTACTCTGTATCTCAGAAAAAGGGGTAGAAGCTGGGCACTTTCCTGATTTAAGTGGTAACTTGCAAGAGCTAAGAGTAATCTCTATTAGTAGCTGCACCCCTTACTGAGTCTGTCAAGTGTGACATAACTGAGTATTTTGGGAGTAGCACAAGCCTACTGAGTCTAAAACTTCAAAAGGGGACATTTCTTGGGAGATGGGCACCAATTTTGTCTGACAGCCCACCTGAAATGAAGTATAAAAGATTACCAGCATCACCTCGTTTCCTCCCCATATTTTCTTGGTTTGGGTTTCATTAAGTCTAATTATAGATTCAGAAAGTTGCTCTGCCTGACATTATTTAGCATCAAGACTATAATTCATATGGCAGTTGTGCTATCTAGGGATTAAAATAGAATGCAGTGCCTTAATGCACACTATGTGCACATTGTGTCCCAGACAGGAGCATTTTGAGAAACTCTGGAGAGAAAGAACCAAATGTTGTTAGAAGCAGCAAGCCAAACTTCACAAAGCAAGTCAAAGTTTAGCCCTGGTATACCACAGCCAGATTTTTTTATTCAAATGTCCAGATTTCAATTGGGCAGAAATCTATTAAACTCCTGGGTTGCTTTTTTTTTCCCCAAAACTTCCTAAAGACAAAATCTTATCAAGGCATTTGCCTCTTGGTAGGACTGAAAAATGCATCTCGTCAATTGTAGTGCTGGGAGAATACCAAACAAACCTGCTGCTCCCTCCGATTCCACCTCCACACTTAGCCCAGACGCTGCAGTTAGTAATCAATGTCAGTTTGATTTCACACTAATACCCCAGTTAAACTTCATGATTTCAGTTGCTGCGGACTCTTATTACAAATCTCCAGCGTGCGTATGTGCCTACAGAGGCATGAAATTAATAAGACTATAGGATAAAGACATAGGTGGCCATTTATTATAATTTGGTTTGCCATGCACATAATAAAACCCTTCTTCTCAAAAGTAAACATGCATAGCAGTACATTTCCCATATCTTGCATATGATTTTATTTTTGCTACATCTTATGATCAAAACCACCCCACAATAGCAAATTTATTTCTGGTATCTATACCACAGGGTGAATTTCCTCCTTTAAACTGAAGGAGGTGCAAGGAAAGGTTAGGAGTGAAAATACCACCTTTGTGGTTTTCCATGGCAATGTTCTGGTGGAGGAGGAGGGGCTGCAGGGGTGGCTTCTGCAAGAAGCAGCTAGAAGCTTTCTGTAGGTCCAACAGAGTAAACACGAGCTGGTTCAAGGCCAGACCCACTGCTGACCAAGGCCGAGCCCATCAGCGATGGTCACAGCACCTCTGGGAATCATATTTGAGAGAAAAAAACACAAGCAGCTGCTTTTTGCCAGCAGAGAAGGGAGTGAGAAGATGTAAGAAACTCTGCAGGCACCATACCCCCAATCCCCCCAAGAAAGAAAACAACTGGAGAAGAACCAATCAAAAACCCCATTCCCATTCCATCCCCCACCTCCTTTCCCATGCCACTGTAGGGGGAAAGAAGGCATGCACAGAAATCATGACTAAAGTGAAGTCTGCCAAGAAGGGAGGCATTGGGGGAGTTCTTTTAAGATTTGGTCTTACTTCCCATTATTCGACCCTGGTTTCACTGTGTAATGTAATAAATTAGATGGTTTTTTTCTTTTTAGTCCATGTTGATTCTCTTTTGCCCGTGACACTAATTGCAGAATGATCTCTCCCTGTCCTTATCTCGATTCCTAAGCCTCTCAAGATATATTTTCTCCACTGTCAAGCTGAAAAAGGGAGTGATAAAGCGACTTTGGTGAGTGTCTGGCCTCCAGTCAGGGTCAAACCACCACAACTACTTTTTATGATGCCTTCAGATCCAGCACACACTTTTTTTGACTGACAAACACAGACAGTTCTTCGTTCATTTTGGTCCCTGACACTGAGAAAAAATAAGCTTTGCATAAACTGTGAGGTATATTTAGTCAGATAAAATAAATTCACCTTACAAATATTTAAAAAGGAAAAGCTCGTCTTGCCACTCTTTTCTCACTTTTCTATGCCAACCATTTCCTGTTAACTGGATTTCTAAAGTCAAACACAATTTATTAAAGCCTGACAGCATACTTTTTAGACAGAAAGGTGCTGGCGGATGCTGTGGCCGATGAAACCAAAGATGATCAACCCAAAACCTTAGAGAGAGGAATGAAGACTCTGTTCTTCAAACCACAGTGAGAGAGACCAAGGGACTTCACTTTCTCTCAGAGAAAAAGACAGTCTTGCCCAAGTAAACCTCCAGCCCTACAGGAAAATGAAGAGGACAGCCTGTGACCTTGTACAATGTGAAAATGGAATTTAAAAAAAGGAAAATGTTGTCACCTTTCATTGTATTAGCCAGTCAGATACAAAGAAAGGAAAAAATATAACTTAGATACAAGGTGCCTACATATTAGGAGGAACAGATCAAGCTGGCAATTTACATCAAGCAGAGCTTGTTTGCTCAGCTCTGACATATAGGATCAGTTGCAGAAGAGGAAATCTTTACGCCCCCTTTCACCTGAAGTTTCCCAGTTAATTTTAAGTAACGTACATACATTAGATAAAGGCTGTGCATCAGATCATCTTGTTGGTAATGGATCTCTCTATTGATTGGGACACATTTATGAAATAGGTTGATAATGTGCTTAGTCGACTGGACCCCTTCCAATTATTGTTAATATACTCAGACTCTCCTAATCATAAGTGTCTGTTTATAATCTGTATTATGTTTACTGATGCAGTTGATAACATTGCAACTAGAAAGAGAAGACATCTTTTGCTGAGAAGTTTAACACTTAGCAAGGTCATTGGTGAGAAATGAGCACATCTCTCTGGTGCTGAGCGTGTTAATACTAGCAAAGTCATAGGAATGACTGAACCTAAGCAGATAACTTCAGAATTGATTGATCCTTTTTCTCATCCCTTTCATGAAATCCAAGATTAAATGGGGTTTGGGTTTGGTAAGAGGGACTTCATTATTCTTACACATGCCCTTTCCCTATCCACATGCTTATTTCTTGGCTCTAGCTGGGTCCCTGAGCAAAGTTAGGATGCTCTCTCATCTTTCCAGCCTGGGAAGAGAAGGGAAATATTAGAACAGTAATGAAAAGCATGTCCACAGGCAATTTCCAGCCCAGCATCGCAGACGCAGCTATAGTTCAGATAATCAGCAAGACTTCTGGGTGCTGACTTAAATGGAATGACTCGGCTGCTCTGCAACACTAATTAATGCATACATGGGATAAGGTTGCTGCTGTGGATTAAGGCAATGTGTTGCTATCTACAGGCTGTGCTTTCAGCTCGGTTTTATGAGGTGCTAGTACTCAACACACTGATGTCCTCAACTCTCACCAGCATCACTCATTTTGTAAATGATCTAACCCCTGGAGAGCAGCACTCGAGTAAGTTAGTTTGCTTTTCTTTAATAGACCCACCATTCGGAGAAATTGCTCTTTCCTTTGCAATCACAGAAAAGCTGTTCAGCAGGCATTCAGCCTATGCCATCGAGCCTGTGCTTTGCTACAGCTTCTCACTTGCATGTCCCTTTTTGCTGCTGCCAGGTTGAGCTAGATAGCCCAACATACTGTCTGTTTCTGGGAGATGAGACTTTCACCCCTTTGTAGTGGCAGCTTAAACAGCTCAATATCAATTGCACAGACTATGACTGCATCACACAGAAGGTTTCAACTGGTGTCAGGACAGGAACTAAACACAGTGTCAGACAGAGTGAAGAATTTTGCCCTTATTTAGTGAAAAGAGCTTGGACTCGTGTTGAACTGATGAGCTCAACTGGGTGTATAGCACATCGCCACAGACATTTGCCAGGCTTTATTTAACACTCATAAATAGGTTTATTTTGTAAAAGTTAAGCATTTTGAAAGCCCTTTGACTTGGGATCCTGCGTATAGATCAGCTTTAAGTAGAGAAATGTGTGATGAGGAAATCCATACAAAGTATCCCTAAGCAGATACTGGTGATTACAACGTGATTTGTGATTATTTAAATGGATTCTCTAAGACATTTTTGCTTAACGTGATGAAGTACACTTGTCATTCTGTTACGCTACAGTAGCTAGCCATATGGTAGCTCACACATTTTTTGAGGTTTTAAAAAAATTATTATTAGTTTTCATTTTTAAAATGTTTAAATCTGGTATGGAACATACTTTATATGATAATTTACCCATATATCACCTTAACAAATGGATCTTTAGATCTAGCTGACACAAAGTAATTTTACTAATTAAATGTCAATACAGGCCCAAGAGTGCAGCTCTCCAACATTGTGAATGTCACAAATTAGCCAACAGGCAGAATCATTTACAACTATATTGCTCCAGATCACAAACAAATTCTGCCATGCATCTCCCGTGACACAATGAGAGGGAGCAGGTGGCAGGACCCGCTGGCGGAGAGGCAGCAGCGAGGGGAGCCTGTTCCTGCAGGTACCCACCTGCACGTAGGCTTGTCCCTTCCCTGTTACTCCCTGTTGGCCACTGGTGCTGCCAACCGCGGCAAACAGAGAGAACCACCAAAAATTTGAACATGAGCATGCCGTCAGAGGATGCCACCTTTGAGTGAGACTGCCTAACAGTAAAGGTCTCACATAGTGGTCCCTGCCTATATAGCCACTGATCTTAACTTTAGTGGGACTGAATTAATTCTTTGGTCCTGGTGCTTTGAGTGGTTTTGACAGAGTGAGGTCTGTATCAAAGAGTAAAGCTGCCTTTGTCTCTCCTTCCTCTGAGGAGGGGTTGGTATTTTCTTAGCAGGGTTTAGTAACCTTGTACACTGGAACCCATCAAAGATTTTGCAAGTAAAACCCGCTATTTCTGTTACACCCTTTTGCTGCAGCAATTCTAATTCCTCATCTTCCAGAGAATATCTGGTCTCCATTCTCTTGGGGCAATTCAGCTACAACAGTTTCTCCAACTACTCTTTCTACCTCTTGGTCTCAAGCTACTTGAATCCACTATTGTTAAATCCCAGCATTTTAAGACCATTTTAAGATGATTTATCAGAAATAAAGATGCATTCAGTTGCCAATCCTAATTGACTAAATTGAAATAGGGACTTATTTCTTCCTCTGTGGTGATATTGGCCAGATTTCTCTCTGCCATTACTGCTGACTTTCTGCTTTCGTGGGGTTTTTTATTTGGTTAGTTTGGGGTTTTTTTCAACATACCTGTAAAATTCTGCCTTTGGCAATTTAAAAAAAAAAACAACTTGCATATTTATTTTTTCAAGAAAATGTTTATTCATGCTGTAATTTTAAACAGCTTTCAGGTTTTCCACTCCTCAAGACTGAATCTTGAGGAAAACGTAGCATCTGAGAAGTCACCCAGAAACTACACGCTTCTCTGGGAAAAAGTTGCCCCTCGGTCATTACCAAGGGCTGTATTTGAAAACTACTCTGCGCTGCCACCTTGTGACACAAAGGAACACTCAGCGGGAGTCTGGCTTCGAGGACTCAAATCCATCACGACAGCAATCGTGAAAAAACCCAGAAAAAACCCTGCGAAGACCTCCAATTAGCATTTGCATATTTTGATGAGCCAGGTCAGAGAGCAGTACAAGGAAAGGCTCCGTTTCTCAGTGCAGAATCAACTTTACATGGTGCCAGCAGCTGCAGAAGGGCACAGAGGAGTTATCCTGGCTCCTCTTTCTGACATTGCTATTAGCTATTAATGTGCAAATTGAACCTTGGGAAAGTCTCTTTTTGACCATCCCCAAAACGACAGCTAATCCAATATATATCTGTACAGAAATGTTCATCAGCTTTTGCCTATTCCTGTAGAAACAAGAGTTCTCTAACCTTAGAGAATTGTGGTCTTCCAAAATTTTGTCTGTTCTGTATCCACCACACATCCAAGACACATCAGTACCTATAAAACAGGTTTTCTGATCCCCACGTTCCTGGATCCTGTTGGTCTTTGCAGAGCAGACAAAGTAGAGTGAGCTCTGCTCTGGATAGTTTCGGGGAAGAGTGAGAAGTTAGCGTTATCCTTCTTACCCCATCCATATAGGAGAATTCGTTAAAACTGTTAAAACTGTTTCTGTTAGAGCTTCTTTCTTTCACACAATTTATTTGTCATTTGTGGACCTAGAGGAGAGAGCGACCATGAATTTTTCCCAGTGGTTAGAGGACTGGCTTGATACATAGGAGGGTTGTGCTAGAGCGCCGCTCATTAACCACAAATAGTCACACCAGAAATCCAAGAGGACCACTCAAGTAAAGCAGAAGTTCAATAATTTTTTTCACATCTTATGTGAAGATACAAAAGACAAATTTACTTCTTTAGCCCTTATGTAGGGCAAATTTATCCTAATTCTTTCAAAGAAAGCTATCCAAATCCATGAGAGTGCCCAAAACAAAACCCACAACACCCTACAAGGGGAAAGGGAGGGGGAAATCTAACCTTTCTAAATGTCTAGTAATAAAACAATTCCTGTCTAGTTTCTCTTACTATAAACTAGTTTTCTACTCTTAGAATATATTATTTTTGTAGGAAGCCGAACCATCTACTTCAGATTTGTGGGAAGCCTTCACACCTAATTCTGGACTACACATTCTGCCAGACAGCCAGATGAGTAAGCAGTGTCCATCTCCATGATTCAGCATTTTTCAGATGCCTGCCAACTCCCTCAGCTGTAGAAGTGACCTAGTAATATTCCCTAACCACATAGGTGTGTAATGAAACTTGTCTTTTCTCTATCAATAAACAATCTTTGAAGACTTCAGTGAAAGATGCTGCTTCAATGAAAGTCACTTTTCGGTGTATGAAATCAAAATTAGATTTCATTAGGAATGATCTTTGAGGTATAAACATTTAGGAGAGAAAGGATTTAGTGCTTGTCTGAAATAAAATGACATGAAAATAATTAAGGTTTGGCCTTTGTAAGGCCTTCCTTGGTAGAATGAAACTACAACAATCAGATTTAACATGGATAAATATGTTGCAGGATAAATATTAATTTCCTTGTTATGATTTCTGTAGTTACAGAAAATAAAACTATTATTGATTAAATAGTTTTAATAGCTTAATATTTAATAGTTTAATAGCTTCTCTTTTCAAGAGCAAAAATCATCTAACTCTTCCTTTGTCATAATTCTTTGAATAAATGCTAGCTGTCTGCTCTCTGGAGAAAGACACATTAGTGCCTGTGATTAAAATACCCTTAAAATAAAGTAAAATCAGAACTGGAGACCTAATACTATGGTAGCTGGACGTAGAACAGTTCTACTGAAAACCTAAGTCTACATCAAGGCTGCAGCTCATCAGTGTAAACTATTTCTGGTCCAGCCTGACAGACAAGTAGCCAGCTACGTGTTCCCTCTCATGGAGAGCCAGAAACCAAAAGCATAGGTTTTTTTCCAGGCAAAACCCCTTAGATGTAAGGCTTGCAGGTTTCAGGGCACTATGCTGTGCATTGCTTTAGTACTCAGCTCAAAAAATATGCATAACAGAGTTCATCATTCAGGTGTATTACTCAAAGTGATTTTGGGGCTACATCACGCCTTATGTACAACTTATCCTTCAATGTCAGCAGTAGCTTCCCAGAGAATTAAATACCAACTGCTTTTGGTACCATTACTGGAAAAAAAATACCCAGACCACCACCCCTTTCTTAATTCCAACAAAACCCCTGCGCCCTCCCCCAATTAAAAAAAAAAAATTCCAACAAAATCACCCAACAACTGTCTGGTGTTTGACTTTTTGGATGTAAGAGAGAATAACTCTCAACATTTCATCTAAACAGAACTGTTTCTTTTAGCAGAAGCAGCTCTTCTTAAGCAGGTGAAAATGTAGAATTTGTGTGGTCTGCTCTGCCAGTTTTATATTTAGTTACCTGCAACATAAATCATCACTCAGTCTCTAGATTTATGTTCATCTATGAAGGTATTTCTGGCATCTTAACTTCAACTGATCATGCAAGTTTCATTTGCAAGCAAATCCTCAGCTAACAGGGGAGTTGGATAAAGTTAAGTGCAATTTGTGATGCTTCATTTTATGTGTGTCAGAACTACTGAGGGTGGCCAAAACCATCTTGCCAAGCAGTAAAATATAAATAACCTTTAAAGTTTCTTTTCTTGTAACCAGTGAGCAAAGACAAAGCTGTGTAATATTTATTTGAATTCTTACCAGTATATAGCTAAAGAATGGTCATCTCACACTCTAGGCAGTCTTGACACTCTTAGAACTACACATATAAGTAAACAGAGCAATTAACTAAATTAACTTAACTCAGACAACCCAGCAGGCAACTTCATAAATCCAAGAAAACTGATTACAGGGTCTACAGCCCTCCACCACAGCTTCAACTCAGTTTGCAGCTCTGTGGAATTTCCCTTCTCCTATGGACTTGGAAGAAAATCCAGATTCCTACATCTGGATACTAAAGGGGACCATGCATCTACACGGGAATATAAAGCTAGTCCGTTCTTCATCTGAGCCTGTGGAGGCTCATCTGAGTCTCTTGTTATAGAGAAATGATCTCAAACAGATTTGTAGAGATCTAACAGATCTTCTGCCAGCTGCTGTGATTAATTCCAAGGAAATAAGGTTTCTTCTTTTTTTGTTTTTTTTTGAAATATGAGTCTCAGGTGTTCATGTTGGTTCCTAGCAAGTTTCTCAGCATTTCCTACTGCTGTATAGTACAAAGTATTGAAATTAGAAAATGGTCATGGATATTTAGTATATTTTGGAAACAACCTTTTGCAGAAGTTTAATAAAAGCTTCTACCTCTTTATGGTCTAAACAAAATAGGGAAAGTCAGGGAAGTTTAAGGATAGGTCCCTTTTGAAGACGACATTCACATGTTCCAGACATCCTTACTGTCCTGACTTGGTTTGGAAGCATAGTTTTCATCAGAGAAGGCCTATGCTCAACTTCTCCCTTCCATATTAATTTCATGGTCAGATGTTTCCTTTTCCAACAATCTATGTTGTGTTTTCAACTCAGATTTATTTTAAGCATTTGACATTATTCCATCAGAGGTCTTAATTCATCCTTTCTTTCTGCCAGTGTTTGTCATCAACAGACGACTGCCTTCAAATCTAAAAATGCAGAAACTATTGTAGACACAGACCATATCCTGGTGCCATCACCTAAGAGAAAAATGTGTTTCCAGTGATGCTGGAGGTTTGGTAGAAATTCAAAGCAGGCCATTCTATTTTTATATTTTTCTGAGGAATGTTAAAATAACACATGATACAGGGAAAAACACCCCCACAGCATGTCTGAATATTAACCAGGTACTTCACAATGCACAATTATTTTTGAGGCCTTTTTTTTAAATTGAATGCTGCTTTCCCTTTTTTTCGGCCTTTGAGATATTTTTGACTTCTGCCTCTTTATAAAATCTGAACCACGTCATTCACCGCAGTGTGCCTTTGAGCAAATCCTGGTACAGATGGGCCTGTGTCAAACGTTGAGCTCAGGAGAATCTGGGACATACAACTCACCTTTTACAGCTAAGGCCCATTTAGCAAACTGCAGAAAAGCTTTCAACCTGATGTCCATCCTACTTAGAGTAAGTCAAAAACTCTTCCAAAACTCTTAAGGAGAAAAATCATCTTTCTAGAGGTTTGGACTAAGTAAAAGCATTATCTCCCCCACCTTTTTAAGAAAAAGTATTAAAAAATACTGTACTGCCTACTGCCATATTCCTTTAAGGATGTTTTGGATAACTAATCCCCACTGAAAACAACTTTTTCTGTCTATATTTCCTAATATTTCCTATTATGTGCTGGGGGTTTTTTTTTTTTGCTTTTTTTTTTAATTATTTTTAAATAACTAGTAGGTGGCCTCAAAAATTAGTTCCTGTTCAGAAGCTTCCACCCTGGCCTATCAAAGCATGTATGGATTTTTCAAAGTGCTGAATAAAAAAAAATGAGATAGTTAAACGGAAGTTTCCCAGGTCACAGACATGACCTGTGTATATGTATTTCTGGCATGTGCTGCTACCTGTTCCAAAAGCTGTCAGGCGCGTGGTGCTGGCACATTGCTCACAACTTCAAACCTCAGAATACTGCAGCATTTCTTAAAAGTGATTAGCTAGCTGGGTGGAGTTAAAAAAAGGGGGGTTGTCTGTGTTCCTTGATCACATTTTCTTGTAACATGGAGGGTTACATCGTGAGGTCGTTACATTGTGAGAGTCCTGTGCTGTTCTCAGGGCCTCAGTGTAAGTGCATGAGGGTGCTGCACAGAGCATACCATAAGAGCCCTCCAGAAAAGTCCAGGGCCCACAGATGGCAAGGGCCTAAGCCTTTAGAGGCAGAAGGCAGCCCAAATCCCAGAGCCCGCTGCCTTATGAGCAAGACCGCGGACAGATCATTTTCAGAAGGCTGGGGGCACAGACCATATATCACAGCTAGAAGGCATAGGAAAGCACCTTAACCCAGGTACCAAGCACTAGGTACCAATCCAGTTTAGGATCCTAGATTTTGATCTTGGTTTGGGATATTTGGTTCCAGAGAGTTAAGTCTTGTTTCAGGTCTGTATCAAGTGTCTCTGGCACCTTTTACCTTCAGATAGAGACAAATTTCTCTCCTCCCACTTTTCAAACTAAAACTGAGGTAAATTTCCTTAGGAGAGAGGCTGCATATGCTCAGGCTGCAGATCACACAGCTCCAGCAGTTGATGTTTAATATGCATAGTAATTTAACACAGTAACTACTCATGAGAAACTTCTTCCCGGCACAAAGCTCCTTAGCAAAAGATTAGCACCATGCTGACCTGATGTTAAATGAGAGCGCTTGACAATAAAGTTAAATACAATTACTGCCTCTCTCATGCACAGCAGTGAGAAGTAATGATTAAAATAACAGGCTCCACAAAACATGTATTTGCAAGAAAGACTTCATTTAAATATGCCTGCACAAGGTTCCTCTTTATGGCCCTTGTAAATGGGATTAAGATGTGAAAGGTAAAGGATAGGTGCTCTGCAGTCTTCTCATTTTAATATATCAGTTTTAGGTGACTTAAATTATCACTTTGTCATTCCTGAAAAGTTTAGAGTAATGCCTATGAAACCAAATGGCTGTCTACATCAGACCTATTAATATTTTGATTCAGTATGTTAAAAATAGCCTACTTCTGACAAGATTTCATAAGAAAAGGAAAATAATTGGGAAAAAAACCACCCCTTTTTTTTCCTGCAGAACCTAAAATAGGCTTGTTTATCCATACTGACAAGTTAGTCTTCCAGAAAACCCAGTAATACCCAATAGAAAATTTTTATTGTCATAATTTTAGCAAAGAGAAAAGATGTGGAACTTTGTTGCAGGTTTTTCTTATCTTTGTTCTTAAACAAATAAATGAGAATTGGGGAAAAAAGAGCAATATTTTCACTAGATATCATGATTTTTTGAACAATTTCACTTCTAAAACCAAAGACTTCCAATCAGTAACCTCATAGGAAACACCCTAGAAATTTCCAACCCCAATGTAAAATAGCAAAAAGTCAATAAAGATACTACCTATCAGAAAACCAGTGCCTCTGAAAATAAATTTTAGGAGAGAACAATAGAAATTCAGCAAGTTACATTTACCAATGGGCCAAGTTGGCCCATTCTGCTAGGTACCTTCAAGAAAAATGGCAAGGAATTTTTTCTCCACACTGCAGCTGCTGCTGCTCCTCCTCACATTTCAAAGAGTCAAAATTTTTCAAATTATTTAAGAACTTATCTGTTGGGATTCCTCCCAGTATTTCATTGCCATGTGATTCAAAAACTGGGAGATACTGACTTTCTGCCTGTATGCAGAGCAACTTCCTTTTCCAACAGATAAAAGGAGAGTAACCATCTCGCCCCATTCAACAGAGCTGAAGGATAAAGAGAGGGTCAAGACCATCTCTACCCTGCACCCAAATGACTGGCACTTCCTCCTCATAAGTGCCTGCAGGGATGCAGTATGTCTTTCTTAGCACATTTTATCTAAAATTTAAGTAGGTTGACCTAGAAGTAGGTCTTGGCAGCAATAGCTTATCTGAACTGAAACACATTAAGGAGGGAGTCATATGAGCCACCTCACTGGCAGCAGGTGATGTGCTGTGGGGGCTGTGACTTCTTCCACCAGCCTCTGGAAGAAGCTGTTAGTCCACAGATGAAGCCCCGAGACAAACACATGTTGGGCTGTCCTGCAGAAAGCATGTAGGGTCACAAAAGCCACCAGCTTCCTCTTGTGTCATGCTGTCAGACAGCCCAAGATGAGACCCAGCCACACACTAATGAAGAACCCCACAAAGCCTCATGACATGGTGTTAAATACCACCAGGGGAGGGGAAGTACAACAGCATGCGCAGCCTGAGGTTAAAAGGTTCTGGTAACTGTGAGCATGAAACTATGTGCCACAACAATGATTTGCCTGAGGTCTGTAGTAAACTTCCCTGCACGCACTGGCAACTCACAGAAGCGTTGCAGGGACTCTAAACAAGGGGACACAGTGGCAATCCTAGCTTTAGCTATTACGGGAGACAGATCAGATGTAGAGAGTGCTCCAGAGAGGCCTCTACCTGCTACTCACCTCCAGGTTTCCCACAAGCCCAGCAGACAAACAGACAGCATGCTGAGGCTACTTCAGGCAGCAGGGACGCTGGCACCCAGCCCGGGGGAAAGAAAGCAAGGTGCCCTTATAGGCACAAGTCCACTGGAACAGAAATAAATGACAGGATTAAGCCCACCCCAGGTGCTGCTGCCTTTCCCTCCCTTTCCTGGCTTTTAATACATGCAGTAGCAGAAGCGATTTGGAGACTGACAGAGCTGTAGGCAACGATGAGGTGCAAGGTGGAACAGAGAGCAGCAAGAACAGCAGACAAATAAGCCAGGCAAATGTGGCTCCCCTGCACTGCTGACAATAAGGACAAGCCTAAAAGGGCAGAGCCCAACGTTAATTTGTTTCAACTGCTTATTTTTCAGGTACTTCTCTGAGTTCCAATGGATTTTGATGCTGCCTAGAAAGCAGCCAATCTGCCTTTTTCCTCTTCACATTTGGACACTCAAGCTTGAAAATACACGAAGGTATGTATTTTTGGCCAAATCCCTAGTCTTCACTCATTCAACATTCAGATGGATTCATTTCATGGGAGATGGAAGGAGTGGAGCAAGAGATGTTGTTTTCAAATATGAGTACATCTGGCATGGCTTTTGTTACTAGCATACAGTAATAGTTTGTGGTTCAGTTAAAGAGAAGAGAGGGGATTCATGCTATATTAGTATTTCATTATTTCAGAAGGTGTGAACTTCATAGCATTGTAGAATCAGTTGCCTTCCTTATTCTCCTGAAAAGCAGTAAGCATTGTATCCTAGCAAAATGCAATTAATTAGAAAACTGTCCCCGAGAGTTCACGAATTACAGAAAGGCAAAGGACAAGCACCTCTGTCTCAGGACACACAGGCCTTAAAAACGGCATCATCTCCATTGGCAGGTGAGACTGCAGACAAAAGAATTTAGAGAGGCTGAGGCATGGCAATCTGAAGAATCAATAGTGGGTTATAAATGTGTTTTAGACAAAAGAGTGCCTCTGAATCCTTTAGGATACTGGTCACCAAAGATCAAATATATATACATTTTTGTGAACTTTTATTGTACAACATTCTGTGTACTTCTATTGCCAAAGAACACAAACACTGACATTTCACACATCCATCTGTTATAAATGGTACATGACCCTGGAGATTTGCTGGTCTAGACCACTGTGGGAAATCTGGGCTAGAGAGCAGCCCCAACTCTTGGCTTCCAGAAAGGTTTTCTAAAGACATGTTCTGAATCTACAGGATTTGTTTTCTGCTTGTTACAAGACCAGAAGCCAACTGAAGTTAGCAGGTGTATTTAGAAACCTTACTTCTGTAGGTTTTGCATCTTTTGATTTACTTAAACTTAACATTGATACACGTAAATTCTAACTTTTGTTAAACTTTAAGCATTTACATTTAAGGTTTTTCATTTTGTTTGCAGTGACTGAAAGGACATCTGCACCAACTATTTACGAAAGCCTCAAGAACTGAGCAAGGCACCAAGGATAAGAGGAAAGGCTACAGAGGAAAATGAAAAGGCAAGAACGAGCTTTGTAGCCATCAGGGAAGCCTAAACAACAGGAACGATACCAAACGTGTTATCTAAAGCTCATCATTTGTATCGCTAAAAGCAGATTGAAAACAGTGAACCACAAGGATTCAATGACAGAGTCTGACTGATTGAATCATACCAGCCTCAAGAGAGGTACAACTCCTTTGTATAAAAGCTGACATTATGACTGAACTTGTATTTTCCCATCTTCCAGTCTTACAATTCTATGAATACTTTCCTTTCTTCAAATGTATAATGATTTCCAAGCCTTGTGAAGCTTAGAGTATCACAAATCCCATCTAAAATCACACTGGCTAAGCAGCAAACCTGGAAGATACACCTCTGGCTGGGAAACAACGGAGGTACTTGCAATCAGAGAATGTGTCAGGTGGGAAGGGACCTTTAAATGCTGTCTAGTCCATGCCCCCCTCTGCAGTGAACAGGGACACCTTTAACTAGATCAGGTCACTCAGAGCCCCATCAAACCTGACCTTGAATATCTCCAGGGATGGGGCCTCCACTACAGCTCTAGAAAACCTGTTCCAGTGATCTACCACCCTCACATTGAAGATTTATTTTCCTAATATCCAACCTAAATCTCCCCTTTTCTAGTTTAAAGCCATTACCCCTTGTCCTATTGCTACATGCCCCTATGAACAGCTCTTCCCCAGCTTTCCTATAGGCACCTTTCAGGTACTGGAAAGCCTCTATAAGGTCCTTCCAGAGCCTTCTCTTCTCCAAGCTGAACAAGCCCAACTCTCTCAGCCTCTCTTCATAGGAGAGGTGCTCCAGCCCTTTGATCACTTTTTAAGTCCTCCTCTGGAAGCACTCCAACAGGTCCATGTCCTTCTTGTGTTGTGGGCTCCAAAGTTGGACACAGTATCCTAGGTGAGGTCTCACCAGAGAGCATAAATCTTACTTCTTGTGCAATAACATCTATTTCTGTTCAAAATTCTGTGGGACAGAGATTTACAGCAACACTCTCCTGATCAGGCTGTAAGAGATGAGCTTTTCCTGGTAGGAGATGCTCTTTGGGCAGTGATCAACACCAGCCCAACAGCACAGAGGAAGCACACAGCGTTACCAGCAGCACAGAGTTCTCTGCATCAGTGTACAAGCCTCCCTTTTTCAGAGGTGTGAAAGCTTCCTGTCAGCGCAGCCTTGAGCCCTGCCATGTCTGTGCCTGCTGGCACAGGCTTTGCTAACGTTTTACTCCCCTTCACTTTCCTCAAAGTGAGACCCCATTTTCCCTGTCCATTTCTGCTTATGTGCTAGAAACAGTTGTAGTGCTCCCCTTGCTGTTACCAGAGAGAACTGCCCCATATCAAGAAATCACTACGGGTTGTCACTCTGGAAGTCATTTACTAAAGGACACCCTTGGTTTGCTCAAGCACCTTTTTTAAGGCTGTGTGTGCTTAGAGAATTTTCTGCCCTGACTTAAAGCCATTGCATCTGGGGCTGTTTGAAACAGAGGAGAAACTTTTGAGTGCAGACCTTTAGTCCCTGTAAAGCAGTATGAATATTAACACTAGTGTAGCGATGCACTAAATGCAAACTGGTAAGCAGTATTGAAAAGAAAGCAAGGAGAATATTTTAATCAGCCTGTCATCTCCAAGTCAAAACTGACATTTTAGCTGTAGACATCATCCAGAAAACATAATGCCTTGTTGCATAGAACCAGGTAGTGGGTTCAGCAGTTGCTTGGGAAGCAATGGAAGTGGAGGAGATGAAAATCAAAGTGGGAGAAAAAGCAACTGTTTGGAGGTGGCTGTTGGTTTGTTTTATGGGCTTCAAGAAAGGAAAGAATTAATGTTCACCCTTGATATTTTTTTTTCAGCTATGCAACCCGTCACTTAAAATACTACATGAAATGCCTTATACAAAGAATATTTTTTCTTTTTAATTTTGGCCCAGACCTCTTGGTAGCATCCTGTTTAAACCCAGAAAGGGTTTTGTTTTGAGAGTTGAGAGCTCAGTGACATTTTTGAGGTCTATGTTCCTTCTCAAGTTATGCTCCAAAGAATGCCTAGGTTTTGGTGGTGAGATTATGAAGTTTGAAAATATGAACAATCATCTGAGGAGAAAAAGAAAAGAGAGAAAGCATTAGTCGAAGCATGGACTGCAAACTGAGACCCTGCTGCAATCCAGCATCAGGGGAATGAAAATTATAGTGGAAAAGGGAGTCATAGGAGAGCTAGATAAGAGCATGGGGAAACATTTTTGTTTATTGAAACAAAAACTAGGAGGGTTAAGAAGGAGAAACTCCTCTGCAGATAAATTAAAAATACAGAAGCTTGCTCCAAGCTAAGAGGAAGTAAAATGCAAGAAGTCTGAATTCCAGAGAAAATGGTGTTTTCTGTATTACCTTAGCTGCAAGCTGGGTCTCTTTTTTTCAGGGCACCAAAGTTTTTGTCCTTTCAAAACCTCACTCCCCCTGCATCGCTGCTCTTGGGTGTTTTTCACTGGAGCCACAAATTTTTGAATTAACCAGAGAAATAGGGGAGGGGAGAATGGCACCAGTTTTGCAGAGTACCATCATAATTTCCTGATCCACTCCTTTTAGAGCGCTAAAATGCCATCATCACCACCATCATCCACCCAAGTAACTAGCAAGGCCACGTCTGCATCTAATCAGAGGCCCATTGAGAGAGGACTGAATGAGCAGGCTGGTAGGGGACCTCTACCTCCTCACAGTGGAGTAAGCCAGCAGTAACACCAGAAAAAAGATAATAAGGTCCCAATTTCCCCTTCCCTTCCCCATCTATCAGATCTTGTAAGTCAGTGTCATTTCCTTCAATACTATTGTGAAGGGCAGGGGGAAGGAGGATCATTGTAATCTCTCCTGACTTCTTTGTTAAGAAAAAGCAAGGACTTTTTGTTCTGTTTCCTGCGTCAGGGCTTTAACAGCTTTTAGGAGAGGATCTAGAAATGCACAATTCAATACATGTTCTGTCAATGAAGAGCTCAAATCCCTGAAGATGCTGACTTCTCCTTTGATATTGATGAGGCTTTGGGGGCACACAGCAGCCAAACCTATAACCTGTTTTCTATGAGTAGCCAGGAAGTTTCATAGCTATTCCAAAACTTGCTTCCCAAAAATTACAGAAAACTCTGCCAAGCTTGTAATCACTTCGGTTCCAAATGCTAAGCTTATTAACTGTGGTACTAAACAGCTCAGAAACTGTGTGCAGTGAGATTTACCACACAGCTCTTCAAATCACAAGAGCTTCTGGAAAGAGGAAAAAGAAAGAAAACCCTCTCACAATTATTTCCTTTTACAGTTCATCTCTGAAGAGCTAGCATTGTCCTCAATCTTTGAATATCAAAAAGTCAATACCAAAATATTTTCTTTAGAAACAAAACATACGTGTTTTATGCTGGCATATAATTTTTTTTTTTATATAAACCTTATTTAAGGCTCTCCCAGAAAACAATCAAAGACAGTCTTACTGAAATGAAGACAATAGCAACAGGACTGTCTAGACAAAATGTTATCTGTTCCCTCTCAGGGATGTCATCATTCCAAATGTAATCACTACACTTTTTTCCTGACAAATAATCCTTGATAAATAATTATGACTGTAATGAAAAAATGCTACCTTACTTCATTCACATCTCTTATAGGAGAAACACAACTTTTAAAAAAAGAGGAAATATGGTAAATTTTATAGGATTTTTTAATAAAGAGGAAATTAGGTATGGAAAAAAAAATTTTTTTCCTCACATTTGGATCTGTTTCCAAGCCAAGGGAAGAGGCTCTAACCCATAATTCCAAAGCTAATCATAGTGAAACTTCAGTGACGTGAAATTTAGAAACCATACACAAATATTGAAACTGTTTCTATTCAAGGAATAACACAAGCCACCATTGATAATGAGACTAGCACATTTTTAAATGTTTGTTTTACTTGCTTACTGTATTTGGGATTCTAGACACTTGGTACTTACTTGGTATTGGAAATGCAATGTACTTTGGTTGGCACAAGCCATTCATACTACATTGCAGCTTCAAAACAGCCACATCCACATAGAAAAAATAAAAATTCAATCCTTATATTAAAAACAAACCAACAAAAAAAAACCCTAAGCAAACAAACAAAGAAAAAAATCCCACCAAGAAACCAAACAACCCAAACCAACAAATACCACAAGAATTTTTGGTTTCCAACAACCAACAATATATGTTCAGGGATGCACCATCACTAGAGTCTCCCACGCAACCAGAATGAAAACCTGATCTTTCCAACTCCCTAGCAACCTGAAGCCTTTCCCCAGAAGAGCAAATACTAGCAGAGGAAGACTAGTAGACTCGCAGCACCCCTTACACAGCCTCTCCACAACCCTCCAGGCACTCTGGTGTTTTCCCCCTTGTTTTTCCAAAATTTTTTTCCAGCTCAAGTTTGTAAACTCTCTAGCGTTAAATTTCCTTCCAGCAAACATTAGAATCCCATCCACATGAGGCATGAGAAACGTCATCCCAAACCACACTCTGTGGCCTTTCAGATTCAAAGGAAGCACAGCCCTTGCTCCTCTGTATCTGCTGGGGCAACAACAGTCATCCTTTGAGCTGTTTCCAACATGCCTTAGTAAGTGGAAAGGAAATGAAAGAGTCAAGAAGTTTTACAGGAGCTGGAAAATAGAAAGGAAAAGAAATAATAGAAAACAGAGAGGGGAGCCAATACAGTGCAAAAAACCCCAAAATTCCAACTCACTAAATTGCTGCATCCTTTTAAAAATGTTTTTTTTTTTTCCAATTACAGGCAAACCGAAATAAATCAAGTACAAAGATTGTGATTTTGCATATGAAATTTTCTTCTGGAACTAGATCAATGAGCCAAAAAGCAGCACTGCCAGTAGCAAGGTCTGATATGTTCTTTGGGTAAAAAAAATATGAAAATATTACTGGACAGCCAACAGAAACATTGTCTGTTGTGCTGTATTTCAAGAAATTAATTTCATTTTCTTTCAGTTGAAAAAATAGCAGTTGGAAGCTTAAAATACCTAGAGCTTTTTCATTTGAAAACACTGTAATACATGTGTGCAGATGCACAGCCCTCATGGAGTTAAATGTAACAAGGATATAAACAATGCCTCTTTAGACTTCTTGGACATTCTTCATTGTAGCACCTAAGAGCATTCTGGCTTAAAAACTACCAAATTATCATCAATTCACACTATCTTAAACACCCATCTATAGCAAGTAATAGCTGGGTAGCCACTGAAGTCAAGGGATATTAATATTCTAATGGTCCAAATCTCAGCTAATGGCCTTGACCTCTTAAAGAAAATTGGCTTAAAAATGCATTCTTTTCAAGTTGTGTCTTTACATGCAGTTACCAATTCACCTTCCCTCCTCTAACCCCCTGTGGGGAACACGTTCCCAACAGCAAGTAAGAAAATACCTATTAAGAAGTTTGGTGATGGTGAGAAGATTGACATTGAAGAAATACGAACTTCTTGGTCCCATATCTGGTCTGAGGGGTAGCTTTAGTTCTGAGTTGCCCTGGATGAAGCAAGCCTTTACTTCTGTTTGTGTTGCTGGGCCATGGCTGGAACAGAAGAGGTAGCTGACACTAGGAATCATTATTGAGGCTGTTAGCAAAAGTTGGGTTGAGTAATCACAGAATCACAGAATCAGTAAGGTTGGAAAAGACCTCCAAGATCATCTGGTCCAACCGTGCCCCTACGACCTATATTACTAATTAAATACTAACTAAACTAATACTCATTACAGTGTAATACAAGAAGCAGAAGAAATAACTTTGGCATTTCAAACACTGGAATGAGATTCTAGGCTGCTAGGTAGTGAGCTACATATCCTTGTTTGCAAGAGACTGTTTTACACAAATAAGAGTGAAGGAGAACAAATAGAGCATTCCACTGCCATTTTCACAAGGATATTTTCCAACTGTAATTCCACTTGGCCGTTCAAGACCAGCAGAAGTTTTGACTGACACCTGCCCAGGGATACTTCTCACATTGATATACAGCATATAGCTGCTTGAGACATTAATAAGAAGATTTATTTGAGAAGAAATCCTAATTCAGCACAGGAGTACAAAGGTAGATGGGAAGGGTCCTTATTTTGCAAAAGGCACAAAGAAATTAAAACAATAGTTTTGGGTAACAATATTTTGATACAGCTTCAAATATAAATCTGATTTTTTTCCAGATATACAATTTTTGTAATCAGTTGATTTTTCACAGTAATTATTTTGCCATGTGTTTCACAGGAATCAATGTCAAATTCTAGTTGGTCTGTCTTCAAGAAGACAATGTCTCAATGATTACAGCAGAGGACTGGAAGTCAGAAACTCTGGTTGTGAATTTTGTCAGACTCCCAAAGCTTTCTATCTTGATTTAATTGCAACTACAAAGAGATTGACACACGATATGTGGCCTTTCTGAAATAGCACAAAGCAATACATATGGCAGAGGCTCATGAATGCTCACAAATATTTAGATAGGAGTTTACTGGGTGCATAAAAATGTACTGTGTATTTCTATAGACTAGTTTTCATGGCGTCAGTGAAATATTAATAAATCCTATTCTGTAGTTTAGTGGCAGCTTTGTTTCAACTGGTAAAAGAAAAATAAAAAAAAACCCTTAAAAACAATAATAAAAAGAAGCACGTTAGATGTTGCCATCAGCACAGGTTCAAAGTAAATCAAGTCCAGGATAAACAAGAATCAAGCCACTTAAAAGTGAGGGGGTGGAGGGGGGTAGAGGGGGGAAGGGCAGGGGGAAGGGAATTTATCCAAACAGAATTGAATCATAGACTATAATTTGGCCTGAATAAGGATTTCAATGCATAAATCTTACTATTTTAAACCCTGTTCAAAGCCAAGTGTGTTTCAAAAATAGACCTGAAGTGGAACATTATTAACCAGCTATGTCTAGACTACAAACCAGCTTTGTTAACATTATGCAAATAACATTTCTGCACCCAGGTACTTGGATACTTGGTACCATGCCTGGAATCACAGACTACCGTGCACTCAGTTGGCATTTGAAGTTGGTGAATTCTGCTGCCACCAACCGAGAATGCCACAGCCTAGCCATCACAGCTCCGAGCAGGCAGGAGCACGCTGCAGGTGGGTACCTTCATCCCTGTTCTGTGCCCCTTCCCAGATCCCAGTGCTGGTCATGATGTATTTGATTACGTACATACCCAGATTGTTCAATTGTGTTACACCCAGATTCCTGTATAATTCAAATGTTTTTATGGGTAATTTAAAAAAGAAAAGAAAAAAAGAACAGTTCAACAGAAGCCAGATAAAAATTATAAAAGCAGGGGGTCTAGCTAACTCTGATCAAGGCGTTTCAAGGAAATTAGCATTGATGTAACTTTTGACAGAGCTTATGATCCACGTTTAATAATTTTTTGTCATTATTGTTACAATTTAATGTGCTTATCCAAAGGTTACTAAAGTCAGTGAAAGACCTTCCATTTACATCGACAGGTCTTGGATTTGGCCAGCAGTTTGAGAAGAACTCTAGGACACTTTTTGGATTAAAACATCTGCATAAATGAAAGCTAAAGTATCTCTCGTGAAGTTCTAAGGATTCAAAATTGCAAAGAGTTCTTGGACAAGAGATGAAGAAATCTGAATATACATCCGTGGTGGTATGGCTACATTTGTATTTAAAAAAAAAAATGTCAGGAAATACAAAAAATATTTTGTTGAAGCATCATTATCTCAAAGAGGAGATTGCATCCACATAGTCGGAAAGCAAGAGGATTTAACTCACTAGTACCAGCACCAACGGACCTTGCTCAGTTCATATTCCCAAGCAGAGCTACATTTATGGAAATATAATATCCAGTAGATTCATGCATAGTTGTGCCCCATTGAAAAAAAAAAAATAATTCATGAATCTAAAATGTCCTCACATTATCTTTTAAAAATGGTTTGGTGAGATTTGGCTGAACCTCTAAGACCCACAGAGTTCAAAAGAACACCACCACCAACACTTCTTTGCTATTTACAGTGACAAAGTGAACTTACAAATAAAATACAGAGATAACTCGATTAAAAAGTCATAGTTTATATAAAATGTTTTTAATTGGGTTTCCTTTGACATTCATCCTTTCCTACAATTAAGCTGATCAGATGACTAGAGGTTCACATCTAGGGAGGTGCCACAGAGATACTTGCTTTCAGTGTTCTTTATCTGTCTCTGATGCTAAATCAAACATAGCCATGTGTGTTTTCCCCACAGTAAATTTTAGAAAATACTACAAATTTCAGGTTGAATAGAGCAGAGTTACACAACATGATCCTAGGTTACATTTGCATTAGTGCATAGGGAGTGGATTAGAAGATCAAAGCAGCCAGTGTCCAGAACTATACGCGAGCACTGTATGCATCTCCAAAGCTTTATTGCAGAGTAGCTCTGATGCAGTATCTGAGCCAGAATGTACATGTAGGTCAGGGAATAATTATGCTCTGAACCTTTCCTTTCTTTCTTTTCTTCTTCATGGACCAGCCTAAGAAGTGCCATTCAATTTTGTCTGTCCCATATGGAGAACACAGCACACTGCTCAGCCCGACACCATCACCTATTTAAGACCTCACAAACATGTAGATCTCATTTCTGTTGCTGATTTTGCTCCTGTTTTATTTCTTGTCCTCTCAGTACAAAAACCCCAAAATAACAGCAACAATGATACAGAGAACACGAAAGCAGAATCTTCAGCAAGTGCACTGAGAATCCTACTATATCAATATGACTGAAAACATAACTGAAAAATTAGTAGGTCTTTTAGTATAAGATACTTTATTACTAAAAAAAAAA
This sequence comes from Hypotaenidia okinawae, assembly GCA_027925045.1. Lineage (NCBI taxonomy): Eukaryota > Metazoa > Chordata > Aves > Gruiformes > Rallidae > Hypotaenidia > Hypotaenidia okinawae. Next base: position 70,488,124 of record BSDF01000001.1, on the reverse strand, counting down.
AGCCTTTTAGGGTACACAAAACCGATTCCATGAGTCCACTGTACATTTGGAAATGCTTAATAAACTGCCAAGAAGAAAATAAGAAAACATCAGCACTGGCCAAAAATCTCAAGTCCAGAGAAATTCAGATCACAGATCTGAGGAATCCCACAGAATTTCTCTCTGTATTTGATGGCAAAAATTATTTGTCAGGCAGAGAATTAATACTCCCAGTTACTTAGGGACTCTCACCTCTTCCTGGTTAGCCTAAAAGAGCCAGAATTAAGACAATTTTGGGCCAATGAAAAAAAAAGAAAGATCCACTTTAAATTCTTCACTTTAAATTCTTTGGTTTACCTTTATTTTCCCCAGAAAGGAGGGGTCATTTATTTTGGCTTGCTTATTCTGTACTTATTAGCACTTCTTTGCACATCCTCTTCCTCTTAAGGACTCCTACCATCATTCTACTCAGCTGGGGTAACAAGCTATTACCTAGAATAATAGAATCATAGAATGTATTGGGTTGGAAGGGATCTTTAAAGGTCACCTAGTCCAACCCCTTGCAGTGAGCAGGGACATCTTCACTAAATCAGCTTGCTCAGAGCCCCATCAAGCCTGACCTTGTCCTAGCTCATTAGAAGTTAGCTTGTTTCAAAGGAGTACTGAATATACAATGAAATAAGGCAGTTTGCTCACCTTTGGTGGAGATGTTACCTAGATCAAGAATTTTTGGACATTTTCTCCCCATCTACCTCAGCAATATTAATCATGGTTTTCCAGCTGTTAATCTTATATCGTGGAAGGAACTGATTTTTCCAGCTGATGACTAGGTGGTAATTTGTCAAAACACCCACATGCTTGACAGAGGACAAAAATGGGGAGGGAGATCCAGGTGACTTTTCCTAGCTAATAAAAACATGGAATATATTAGTGCTAAGGAGTGGAAGAGAAAGAAATATCAAATGCAAGAAGGATGGGGACTACTTCAGTAATTCTATCTCCTTTAGAGATTTCACAGAAAGACCGAATGCCTAAAACCAGGGAAAATTTGCTCCCTCTTTCTAGCTGACTGCCAGAGCATTATACCCCTGAGCACACTTCAGTTCCTCTCCTCCCAGATGCAGTCTTAGGAAGCCGCACCACTCACACTGATAACTGTACCAGAACGGGTCTTTCAATGCACTTTCAACACTCTCTCACTTCCCCACCTACACCCACCCTTAAGTTTCCTTGCACAGCCACACACAGCAGGAGAAATATTTCTCCTCCCACTATGGCTAAGGAATGGTTTGGATGCCTGATGGGAGCTGCCAGTGAGCCTGCTTCCTCAGCCATTCCTCACAGGATCCTCCCAAGGGTGTGTAAATGTGGACCTGCCAAGCCAGTCCCCTTCTTGGTGTGCAGCAGAGGTAAGGTGACCAGCAGCATGCTCAGCTGAGACATGGGTGTGCGCATTGTGCCAATAGGACACTCCTTAACACCCAGCAGAACCACAGAGGTGGCAATCTGTCCCAAACTCATCCCTGCTCCACCACATGGACTTGCTGTTATTTTTCTGTGGATGTATTTCACCCACAAAAATCACTGTATTGACCATCATTCTCTGCCAAGGCCTCCTTGTCAAGGATGACCCACCACCCATGCTGGGGCTCGGCTCCACTGGCTGCAGTACACGCAGGAAGAAGGCTGATGACAGACCCAGTGGGCAGGGTATGCTGTCGGTGGCCCTGCTCCCATATGGACAGCAAGGGACCTAGTTCCCACACCCTGTAAGAGCAGGTGAGGGACAGACTTCCCTATAAACACATGGTGGGAAATCAGGATGAAGCACCACTATGAGGAGTTCACAAAATTTCAGACCCCTCAGAGAGAGTGAAGTTGAGCACAGAAAACACAGACCTTACTAATCCCTAGCAATTCATCTGAAGAGCCACAAGGAAATGTATAGACAATGTATGGCAAGAAATCTTGTTTTAAGGCTAAGAGCACAGCTTCACTATTCCTTCCCAGCATTTTGTCCCCTCAAGTGTAACCATGTATTATCTTGAATACTGATGCATGTCGATTCTAAGGAATTTAGAAAAATAAATGAACAATTAAAAGGTGAATATGTAAGTGAACTCACTCAAATTCAATAGGAGAGCACAAGGGAATACCGCATTGAGGAACTGGATATTACCAGATAGTTTTCAATAACTTAGGTGATCATAATTTCATGAAAGATATTCGTACTGTCAGTATTTTGAATATAAATCTGCTTACTTTGTTTACCAAAAATTGACCCCTGATCAAATAAATTGTGAAAGCAAACAACTTTCTTCCTTTTTTCTTCTATATGAGCAACAAGATTTAGAGGTATTATCAAGGTAAGATGCCAGCATAGGCAAGGTAAGTAAAGCAAAGGCTAGTTACCAGTTAGGGACAGCAAAATGCACATGGTTCTGCCCATTTTGTCTCTCGCAGAAGCCAAATTTGCTCTGGTTGCCCTTGATTCAGTGGCCAGAACAGATAAACTGAAGGACATTCCCAGGAGGGGCAACTTCACCCAACAGCACTCACTGCCTGCACCATCCTTGTGCTGGCAAAGGGGAAGCAAGTCCAGGGTTTTTCCCTTTGCTGTGATGGGAGCAGCTGCAGCTCTACACACTGATGCTTGTCACTGAGGAGAGGTGACTAGCAAAAACACCATGTTAACTGATCTCAGGATACAAGAGCAAAGATAACAGAAAGATGAGACCTTGCCTCACACAGACCGCCTCTCCTCAAGCCTTGCTTGTCCTTCCTCATAACCAGCCCTGCCTTTGGGGTTAAACCTCTCAGTCTTCATTAAAATTCATCATCCACGTGCCATCATCTGATGATTTGCTTTTTGTTGCTAGCACCAAGGGCTCATCCCTTTCTGACCAGTAGCTCACCACAGTGGTTATGCAGCAACGACACTGTCCTGTAGCATGCAAGCAGAAGAAACTTCTGCTTCACTTTGTCCACAAAGCTAAATATAGTAAAACAAGGTCACATTGTGCCTATCTTTCATGCTGGACAAATTCAAGAATTTGGGCCTCCTGGCTTTGGATTACAGGAATTACCTGCAAAAAGCACCTCCCAAGTCCCAGATGTCTTTCTGCAGGTCTGTGATGGGGCACCTTTCCCTGCCTAGCCTCTTCCTCACCCAGCACACTGCTCCTGGCTCTCCCCTTCAGCTGAGCAACCCTTGCTTCTGATCAGACCACAGCATTTGGGAAAGTATGGGCCAACCCTCAACACCCACCTGGGAATATAAAAAAAGTGTGAACAGAAACAGAGTCTCTCAGTACAGTATTTTAGTACAGTTAGCAGCCCAGAGTGATTGTCTCTGGGATTTTTGGAACTGTAATATACAAATCCAGAGTTTATATGCAGATGGGTAAAACAGACTGATGTTAAAGCTGGAGCTAGCAAATCAAGTAGAGAGTAAGAAGAGATTCACAGTGGAATTTAGCTGTACATTGCTTGATGCAAACAGCCTTGTCTAATTTCTCCCTAAAAATAAAAATAAAAGCTTGACCCTATATAAAAATAATACCAAATCATTATGCTGAGAAGCACAGTGAATTAACATGTTGGAAGATGGCAGTCACCTGTTGGATGCTACTTAATTTTGCCTACCTTAAAATTCAGAGTTTCTCAACTACTTTGAAAGCACACTTTCACAAGAAAATAGTTCCACAACTTCAATTATTGTGGTTGGTCAAACCCAAATAATTTTTGTGAATGATAGCAGAGCTTCATCTCATATAACATTAAATCCTAATGAAAAAAAAAACATAGATATAGACAGGCTTTTTCCAGTCACTGACCATTTGAAACCTTTTTTTAGGAACTTAAATAAGTCTATGTTATATATTCATATCCTCCACAGATAGCAAGAAATTACTGCACTTAGAGCACAAAAATCCAACGGCACAAGGAACAGGAGTGTTTCAAGGTCATACTTTTAACTGCAGCTGCAAAAGAAAAAAACCCACAAACCTACCCAACACCGAAATATAATACTGAATGTTGAAAATTCTGCACTGAAGTTTCTATTCGTTTGGGTTATGAACAAAGCACTCTCCTGCCTTATTTATTAAGTAAGCCTCTTTTTGTTTCAAATCAAAACCAGTTGTTACCATAGTTGTATAATAAAACTAGAGAATACACTTACCCCCACCTTCCCCATTTGCAAATTATTTTATGTTCAGCCCTACTCCTGGCCAAGGACAATAACACACCTTAAGATGACAAATAAAGTGTCTGAATCAGGGAACACAGCTATGCTGACTTTCATTCCTACTTTACAAGAAAAGGGAAAATCAAGGCAGGAATATACAGAGATATTCTGTCCCCCAGCCATCAGATTTTCCAGGTGAAAGGCAGCACACCCCATTCCCCTCCTTCATTTCAAAGTTTGCCCACAATCCAACCCCCTGCCTTGGTTTTCCCACCAGAGGTTCAAGCACAAGCGAAGCTGATGTAGCTGCACCCTGGTGTGACTGAGCTCAGGTCAGTGGGAAAACAGAGGGACAGCGGGGAGAGCTCTGCGGGCTGTGACAGGTGACTGACGTGTTATAAACAAAAAGGACAGAAATCCTAAGGCTGGGTAGGTGCAGGGGTATTGACAGCAGGCAAACAGGGAAATCTCTTGCATGACTCATCTTCTGTTTGCATTACTGGCACAGCTCTATTGTGTTTTCAAAGATGCAGAGCATCTTCACAGATCTGAGAGAGTCTATAAGGAGAAAAATCCATAGATAAAAGATTACTTGGTTTTAAAGTCTTAAAAATATCAAATGCCAAGATTCAGCTATGTTATACTGGGAAATTCAGTGAGAAGACAGGGAATTGAAGACAGGTACCATGTGCTTTTAAGCAAGTGAGAGGAGTTAATTTTTTTTTAATGTTTCCTCCTCCTTATTCCCATATGAGGCTCACACTGACAATTCTGTGCTTGAAAAATCTCTCTCATTCTCAACTCCTCAGTTTATAGTCCAAATCTTAATCAAGATGGGCAAGGATTTTAAGAAGTCCAAATGATATCTTTCTCTTTTTTTCTTTTGGAAAAGCATCAGAAGCTCTAACTATTTTTTTTATTACAGTGCAGATAAAACTGTTGGAGGGAATGAGGGAGGGAAGAGGAAGAGACAAAGTGAAGATTAATTCCCACTAGGAAAGCTGAGTCTGCCCTTAGAAGTTAGGACACTACACATGAATTCCAGAAGATCATCAGGATTTGGCTTGACCATAAGACATCCAGAAAAAGCCCTTCAAAGAATCCTGCACCTGCCTACAGATTGCAAAGAACTGGTAGGGCAAGATGTAAAAGCGGACCCTAGCATTCATTGGAGTTGAGATATTCAAGTGAGAAGCCAAGCTACATGCAGCCTCCAATTGCTCTGCACCATGCTACCAAGGCATAACCCAACATTTTTGCTAAAATCTGACTCTTGCATTTTCCTAGTACTCAATCACTGTACTTTATTCAATATCAACAGGTTTCTGCCTCTCAACATTTGCTCTGTATTTTGGTGACACAGTGCCATTTGTTTTGAACAGTCTCCAATCTAAGCATTTCATGGAGAAGTTTGCTTCAGCTTTCTTTCCTGTGGAAGGTTTCCAAAGTCAAAAGCTCTTGCGCCATACAACCATCATACAAACCCCTCAACTGGATGTTTCAATGCAGTTCTGTTCTGTAAAACTACATCACAGGTTTGTTTTGGTTGAGAATGTTTAGACCATTCTAATTCCTGCAGAATATCCAGTCCCCAAGTGGTCAGCCCTGAGGCACCAATCAGCAGTAGATAAAGGAAATTACTTTCTACTGAAGTGTTAATACTGAGTGCAGCAAATCAGTTGCTGGCTGCTAACCAGAACTTCAGATCATTATCTCTCTTACCAAAGCCTAAATTTTATCTGAAGGTAACAACCTGCTTCGATTTTATATTCTCCTGCAAAGATAGATTTTGGGCAGACACTGCTGGAAAACAAGATTAAGCAGCAGAAGGTCAAACAGCAGAATAAAAACCAGCATCCTACTCCCTACAAAGTAAACAGCAGCACAAGAATACTAAGGCAGCATTCTGTGCTTATTATCATAGCATCTGCAAAAAAGCAAATCCCAGCCTGGTCTAAATCAGGCTGCCAAAGACATTTAACATGGTGATCTAGCAGAACCGAAATACAAACGATTAAGGCGACAATTTGGATAAGACAAAAAATATTAATCTTCATTTGGAATTTCTCTATTTATGGCACATATGGTGCCTGAGATATTGTGAGCATAACAAAGTGACCCAGGGAGTAGGTTGCTGAGCAGTGTAATTTTTTTCTTGCATGCACCCCCCAGCCTCCAGAGCACACGAGCAACTTTTTCTCTATAAGTTTATAGCTTTCTTTGCAGCTGCAGAGACGAGGAGAATAAATATTTCACACCCTTTTCACAAGAGAACAATGTTCTTTGTGTTGTGGTTTTGTTTTGCTTTTTTTAAGACAAGCATTCCCCTCCACATCTTCAACTCCATGTACACTAAATAAGGAAACTCTTCAAGTGGTTCTTGTTATGAAAGACAAATATAACAACTCCTTTAATTATAAATTTAAAATGCTGAAAGCCTCTGTAGCTAGATGAGCTAAAATGCATTGCAAACCACTGAGACAACAATGAAAGAGTCACAATATTTTGTAGAAAATGCCACTTAGAAACAGCTCTCTTCCTGTCTTATACCAGTAATCTACCAGGAATGCAAAAAGTAGAAGAAAACTAGAATTTAAAAAAAAAAAACCCAAACAACAAAACACTGAAGTACTGATAAAAGAGCATGCTATCAAGATGAGTGGACAGATTAGCAGGCAGAAATCCTAAAGATTGGGAAAATAAATATTTTTTTTCCTTACAAATAACAACTGGCACGACATTTCACTTGTCCATCTGATAAACTGAATGACAGCAGTCCCTTACTCATCCGGAGTCTGCTGAAGTCCACTGTATGGCCTATATACAGAGTAATGCTCTCTAATTTGAAGTTTATCCTGCTGTCTCACAAAGAGCAGACTCTGAAGGAGTAGTGCTGAGTAATTCCCCAGATAAATGGGTTTGCATGACTTACAGGTAACAGGAATCTGTCACAACCCAGGCATCTTTGAGTAATGACTTTGAATCATAAGAAGTCGCTGTAGCAGGGCAGGAATGCAGAGATTAGTCTAATCCTGTCTAACCTTAAAAGTAGCACTACACAATTTACCTGCTTTTGAACCCCGTCTCCTCACTCCATTCAACAGCACCAAACGTGGGTATTTGTCACCCAATGTTGAAGTTTTGCATGGCCGGGTTCTGGTGGAGGAGGGGTGTTGTAGTGGTGGCTGCTGCAAGAAGCAGCCAGAAGCTCTCTGCAGGCCCGACAGAGCCAACACCAGGAAGCTCAAGGCCAGAGTTGTTGCTGACCAAGGCTGAGCCCATCAGCAATGGTCACAGGACCTCTGGGAATCACATTTAGGAGAAAAAACCTGCAAGCAGCCACTTTTTGCCACTAGAGAAGGAAGTGAGAAGATGTAAGAAACTGTGCAGACACCAAGGTCAGGGAAGAAGAGGGGAGAGGAGGAGAGAGAAAGGTGCCCCTGCACCCTATGGAGAAACCCATGGTGGAGCAGGTGTCCCCCTGCAGTCAAATCACCACATCCAAAGGGCTCTTTGGGTGTGTGCCTAATCACAGGCAGAAGTTTTTTGCAGTATTTAAGAGAAACAAAATTATCTATGAAGTTTCATGGGAAAAATCAGAGGCTGCTTGAAGAAAATGCAGAGTTGTACCTGAAGCAAAGAGAAACTATTTCATAACCAAGTGGTTTTATTTGGGCTCAAACTTATAACTGAAACATCAGAAGGATAGTTACTTGTGCTAGGCAAGGAAAAAAGATGAGTTTAAGTAACAAGTTTGGACAAGACCAGAGGCAGGTTGGGATTTTCAGGTTAAAGTAATAACTTCTGTTGAACAAACCATATGATTGGAAAAAATAGACAAGTTGTCAGGTTTGCAAGCCTGAAATAGAAGCAGCAGCTTTCAAAGCAAAATGCAAGCTGAGAAATGCATTGTTCAGGGTTTAGCTAGCAGGATAAGGAGGATAACTCTAGGATCATTTTTTTGAGACAAAGGGAGTGGCATCCATGTGGAATAGTGAGGTGATGATGGCGAGGAAGAAAGAAAACTGATGTGGTAGTTTCACATGCAGGAGAACAAAGACTGGTTGTAGAAACAACTAATGTATCTCCTGTGGACCACAGTGGTCTTAATGTGCCATAAACCACTTAATAGAGCCCATATTTCTGGAATCTAATACCATCATGAATTTTAGCTTTTAGGCTCATCTTTGGGCATTTATGTAGTAAGTCTAAGGACTAGGACCAGAGAGAGCAGTTGCTTTGTACAGAACACTTACTCATTGTCAGTGCAGGTTTTTGGCCTTTATAGATAGCAGTGAGAGATCACATAGCTGCAGAAGGGCTGCTAGCTTCGTATCTACTGCAAGAGCACTTCACGTTCTTTCCTGAAGAGCAGATGCAGAATCTAGGGGTGCAACAGTGTTTCTGTAGGGATATTTGCTGTTGCAGAACAGAAAAGATAAGTTCTAGATGTTTTTCCATTTTCAGGCATGCTTTAGGTGTGTTATGAATGATACAGAGCTTTGCTTGTGCTCAGGTAAACACAAATGGGGATTTCTATGAAGTAGAAACCTTTTTGTAGAAAAGTTTCTTTCTATACATGGGCTTCCCTAGCACAGCTGTAAATGCTTAATGAACTTCTATGCAAGTACCAGAGAAGGATGGTATATGACAACCAGATGTATAAGGCTAGAAGACCATTGTTTGTACTGACATAGTTCATGGTAACATTCAAGCTGTTATCTCAAAAGCCTGGATCTTCCTCTAGGGAATTTTTACATGTAAAAATTTCCTTCAGATTATATCTTGATGGCTCTCCTTAGAGCAGAAGTGGGGTATCTGAACCTCAACTATGACTGGGTACCTATCACTACAGTTGTTGAATTTAATAGCAGCACCTGTATTGGCCATCAGCCTTTTTTATAACTAGTTATCTATACTTCTATATGGTTGACTGTATTAAGGAAAGGGACGCAGACATAGAATCAACTTTCTGTCACAGATTCAGCAGTAAGGAAGCTCCGGTGTCTGTTTCTACAAAACAGTCTCCTCCTATGATGTTTTTTATAAATTATGGGCTTAGATATACATGGGCTTGATCATACACTTGCTAAGAAACGCTCTTCCAAGCTAGCACACGACAAAATTAATAGTTTGGTGCCAGTGGAGACATCTTTTTACTACATTGTGGGATTATTTTTATTTTTTTTTTAAAAGTTGCCACAAGCAAAGATGAAGTGGATAAGATCTACAATAGCTTTAACCCAGTAATCTGAATGCTGTCTCTCTTGTAAGCATGCAGATAATTTGGGTCGGTACAGACCAAGGTGTTATCATGAGGTCATCGCTGGACATATAGAAGAGTAAAACTATCAAGGTAAGTATACAAGAGTAAAACTGCTGAGCCAAGTATACATAAAGTCCAACCTAAACACAGTGACTTTTCTGACTCTTAACAAAACCCATATTCTTCAACACAGAGGTAAGATTGGAGACCTGCTTCCATCAGATTCTTTAGACCAAGAAAGAAGTGCCAGGGCATCTCATCATGCCAGTCCTAAAGTTGCTTGTCCAATTTTAGAAGAATTCTAAAATCAAAGTGCACAAAGTGCAAATCAAGAAGCACTTTCATGTGAAGGTGGAGAGAGGGGATTTAAATGAAACCTGCTAAATGTTAAAGCACTGATTAGTTCAGTAACGTGCAAATCTAAGTCTTGCATTCACTCCTGCAGTGTTCCAAGGGAAAACAGGCTCAGCATTTTCAAGAAGCTATAGTTCAGGGGTTTAGTGCCATTGGCTTCAAATCTCAAAGACTCTCTGGCACAGGCATCATGCTGAGCAGCAAGCCTTGGTGTGTAAATAGAAATAGTTACCAGAAGATCAATTTGAATTTGTTGTTTGAGTGTAGGAACATTTTCAATTACAGCATTCAGTCTCAAACCGTATTATTAACATCTGAGCTAGGAGTACTTTTTGTATCATGATTGAAGTGCATGAAGTGTTACACCCAACTTCCTCTTATGGAAGCTGTGCCAGAGCTAGAAGACGACTGTCTGTGCAACTGCTTCAGCAATCACTTCTCTACATTTTAAATTCAAATTGCAAATCAAGAGAAACATTTGACTAACATTACGACTCATGTTATATGAGCCCCTTTAGTTGCTGCCTGTGACTGCAGCTTCATTTACAATAGCAAGATCTCTTAGGTGTACTATTTGGCATCAGAACCAGTCGGAATCAGACTTTAATAGTTACCCTGAAAGGACAAAGCAAGGTTTGATCTTGATCTGTTCTGAGCTAATTCATGGTTCTTTCCATTGCTCTGTGTAGCTGTACAGTTCACACATAGCTCCCAGAAGGAATGAGCTAGTCTGTGACTCAGGTTGCAAGCACCATGTGTAACATACACCAAAAACTCAGTGTCTTTCCAGCACCTGATCACCTTTTCTTAACATTGCATTTGGATAGTGACACAGAAGCCTTAAAAGGAAGAGGCAACAGGGAACCTAAAGAATCATAGAATCATTAAGGTTGGAAAAGACCTCGAAGATTGTCTAGTCCAATTGTCCTCCTACCACCCATTTTACTTACTAAACCATGTACCTCATCCAAGCTTTCCTTAAACGCCCTGAAGGATTCCGCCACCTCCCTGGGCAACCGACAGTTCCAATGCCCAATCACTCCTTCTGAGAAGAAGTTTCTCCTAATTTCTAACCTGAACCTCCCCTTGAGCAATTCACAGCAACTTGTCTTATCGTTAGTTATCTGCAAGAAGAGACTGACCCCCAGCTCACTTCAACCTCCTTTCAGGTAGTTTTAGAGAGCAATAAGGTCTCCCCTGAGCCTCCTCTTCTCCAGGCTGAACAACCCCAGTTCCCTCAGCCGCTCCTCATAAGACCCTTCACCAGCTTTGTCATTCTCTGGACCCCATGCATTCCGCATCAAGAAGGGATTGAATTCTGGATACTAGTCCTCAACACCAAAGACCACTGATAGAGCATCCTCTAGGAAATGGGAGGTCATTCTGTTTCTAATCCTAGATTAGGTTATTTCAAAATGTTGGCCTCCTACGACTGCATGCCAGCTCTCATCAATAGTTACACAGAAAGCAGATCCCAGCTGACAAGACCAAAATGACTCTTCAAGAGGTTAAACAGGGCTTAATGAAGACATGGATCCTCTTAACAAAGGATCTGTGTTCGCAGATTTAGGAACTATGCTCCAGAGAAGATGAAAAGTTCTGATGAAGATACTAAGAGTCCAAGCTAGAACTTGGAAATAGTGGAGTTTTCCTGACACTCAGCAAACTACACAGCAGCATCCAGTTATACTGTTGATACTTGTCAGTTACTAGTTTTGATTCTTGTATAGCTCTCCCCCACACACACTCCTAAGCACTATAGAAACATTAAACTTTCATTGCTTTAATGAAACACATATGTTCCTCTTGCCTTTTGGGATACTTCTGTAACATTTCTGGATTCTTTGACTCAACTCAGCTTGGGCATCTTCCAATTTCTGATTGCCTACTTTGAAGCTGTTAGGCAAAGTGTCAATATGCAAGAGCTAAATTAGTGTCTACTACTTGATTCTATTTATTAAGCTGCTTTCCACTTCTCCCCGTATCTGCAGGCTACCAAAACAATGGCCAGCACAGTAAGTTGATAGGACTTACAATTTTGATGCCATCACACTTCTTAGAAGATTTGCATCATAATCTTCTTGAAAAAACAGTTGTAGGAGAGAGGGGATCATAGTCTTACTTATAGGTGCAAACCACCTGTAGTTTTGACCACCAAACTGACACTATGGAAGGAACTAGGAATTCAAAGCCAAGAATACCACGAAAGGGACCTTGCTGCTCCAGCTGGGACAGCACAAGAATGTATTTTATTCACCAACACACTGTTTAGCCTCTTTCACCTAGACTAGACAATACTCATAACCAGACTGAGAAATGGAAAGGAACCAAGGTGTGGAAACTACCCCTTCTGGTTTTGTGTTTGTGCACAGGAGCCTTCATCTCAGATTGCAGAAGCTCAGTTAAGGGAATGGAAAAAAATGTATCATTCTTCAGTTGGGAAAGAGAGGTCAACCATGTAGAAAAAAGTTGTTTATATAACATTATCTATCATTATCCAAACATTTCACTGAAGAAAGATTGATAATAAAACTCCAGGATCACTTCAGTCTTATGATATCAACTGCCTTTCACAGCCAAGCCAGTTTCCCTGTCACATGCTCTTTTGTACCGATGTGTCTACCTGAAATCACACCCAACCACTCCTCTTTACTACTGCAACAAGTGAGATGGTGCTATACTCCCCTCCATTAAGACATCCCTCTGTCAAACTGAATGTTACAGAACCAGCATACCTTACGGATGCACATAGGTTGATAGAAGCCAAAGGAACAAAAAATTTGAACTTAAGGAGTCTCATTTTTACCTATGATTGTAGGCAGGCAAGACAAAAGCTACCATATTACACATTTGCCTAAATCTTCGTAGTTTTTAACTAGAAAACAGTTATCTACCAGCTTTTCACATTTATCTAAATCTTTTCATATTTATCTTTTCACCGCCCCCTTTTCACATGTGGCTACCTGTCCTGCTCTTGTCTCTACAATCACACCCATTCTGTCAGCAATCAATTTGGTGATCTTCACACTAACCTGCACAGCCTTTTCTCTTGTATTTGACATCACCTTCCCTAGAACCTACCATTTTACAGCACGGAAAAAGCAACCATCAGGGAGACCACAGTACAGTGACTTAGAGCACCGCTTAGATTCCCCAAACAACGGGTTTAGCTGCACTTAACCTACAGACTTTAAATAGCATCTCACCTTGCAACTCATTTTTCTCCCCCAGAGGGATAGTGACTTTGTCCTCAGATATCAGACCACAGAAACTAAGAGGCAGGACAGTGCACAAGCTGAATCATAGTCACTACCAGAAAGCACATTTTAAGAGACAACTTTTCCATTTACAGTCGTTGACTTGCATTATTGCTGTCAGCACGAGATGAAGGAAATTACCTTATCAGGCCTTTGCTGAAGAGCTGGCAGATTCACCTGCTTGCTGAAAGTTAAATTGTGCTGGACCTCTATGGCAAAGTATCAAACAGATATGCTCAGAAAGGGGTGGTTTATATCTATCTGCAAGATATAAACTGAATCCGATTCCTACTAACATGGGAATCGGGTTCAGTTTATATCTATCTTGCAGACACATTTTAGTGCTAACCAAGTCACAGCTGGGCAACAGTAGCTGTAAATCTATATTCTTGAATTGTACACTGCCATTCTCTCAACTTTCCATCTTTCTTCCCAGAGCTTAACATCTGTTCAGGAGAGCTTCCATGAAACATTAACACCTATCTCTATCTCAGCTGGGTATTTTCAACTAGTTTCCAAGCAGACTACCTAATCCAATCCACAATCAGGCTGTAGCTACTCTCCAGCTACACGGCTTACTACAAAAAGAGTATAAGCCATGTCTGCCTAAACAGTTTTCTCACCCAAGACAGACTGATGCCTCCCCACCTCACTCTTGACACTCAGCAAATCTGAGAAGAGTCCCATTAGATTTCCTACTAAGTGGTACCTAGAGATTGCCCAGAAATCTTAGTAACTTCTCCGTGCAGGTGGCAGAGCACTGGAACAAGCTGCCCAGAGAGGTTGTGGAGCCTCCTTCTCTGGAGACATTCAAAACCTGCCTGGACACAGTTTCTGTGCAACCAGCTTGAGGTGGTCCTGCTTTAGTAGGGGGTTGGACTAGATGATCTCCAAAGGTCCCTTCCAACCCCTACAGTTCTGTGAGTCTTACCTACCAGTACCAGCATATCAACCTATTTGGAACTGGTGGAGAAAACCCTTTCTCTGCTGCATCACAGGAGGACTTCGCAGACTCTACACAGATGCATACGTAGCAGCAGCCATACTATAAACTTTGTTTACTAAAGATAGTGTGTTCTATACTCTAGCCAACCTAAGAAAAACAAGGACAGCCAACAACTATCAAAGTACCAGAGCAGGCTTGGGTTCAAACCAGTGTTTTCATGGACAGTTATTTCTTAAGCTATTTTATATAGTCCAAGGCCTGTAAGACTGGTGAGACTAGAAACTCAGCAGCTCCTTAGAGAATTTTTATAAGGCAGGTTCAATATATTAACTTAACTACCTATAAAACCAAAATACAGCAGTTTTTTCCTGTGTAAAGCAGGACGTATCATCAAGATGAGTGCTACCCAGTCTGTACACACGGTAAGAGGTACGCCAGCAACAGCACTTACCTGCTGCCTCTGTCCCCCAAACTCAAACATAGCCCCCAAATTCAGATGGAGCCCCTAGTAGTTTCTTTTCCAGTAGAGTTCATCTGAAAACAGAAGCTGATATTACATGCCAGAGCCTTACCTGTAGGAGCCAGGACCACCCAAATCAAGGCACAAGACAAGCAACCTCTTTTCAGCATATGTACTTTTAGACCTTTTTCATTTTTACCCTGCCATAATGTCCTCCAAGTGGGGGGCTCTCACATCCCCCTTTATGCCTTTTAGTTTCACTACCACCATTAAAGCATCTTTTCACAAGTGTAGGATAAATAAAGAAGCCAAGTCACCTACAGAAGGTAATAGTCTTCAAAAAAACACTCCCACCCAAAATTCAGCTACAGGACAAGCTCTTTCCCCAACCAAAGGGAAATAAATTTAGAAAAGTCCAGCTTCCAAAGACTACCAAGCATATTCTTAGCTGAAGCTTTTCAGCATCACAAGTACATCAGATATTCATATCCTGAAATACTACACAGACCACTCCAATAAAGCTTTATGAAAATACAACTTGAAAATAAAACTTAAAAATACGAACTACTCCTACAGCTTAAACTAATTCCACATTCTTCATGCATCAGTATGGTGTTTTTGTTTTGTTTCTAAATACTGCCTCAGACTTTACATAGCCTTGCTGATGACTGACATTAGTTTGAGTGTTCAGCAAGACAATAAAAATAGTATATCTCCTATCCTAGGCAATAAGTTAATTAGGGTCTCTTTATAGACTTTGTGGCTTAGCAATAAGCACATCACTGTCCCTGAATCTCATTAATACCTCTGATTCTTTGATTAGCAGCAGTATGTTATTCAGGTGACTTCATTTGACAATTAACATTTTGGTAGTTAACACTTGTGTGAGAGGGGCTTCTAAATCCACATGATTATCCTTGATCCTCCACCTTGAAGGTAAAAGGTGGTGGAGTTTAAACAGGGGTGAGGAAGATGTAAAGAAAACAAAAAAAACCCACCGCAATCCAGATCAAATCAAATGCAAAAACTGTGGAAAAAAATTTAGGTCTAACTTGAGTATTTTTCCCAACAAAAAATAAAACAAAGTAATTCGTGATGTCTGTCCTGTTTACTCACAAACAGGTCATGTCACAACTTCATGCACCCTGGGGAAATCCTGCCGCCCTATTTTTCCATGCTTCACTAACAGAATGGGTATAATAGTGCTGCCTTGACTCGTGAGCAGAGTCTAGTCCTAAACGTAGACAGGCTCTGAAGCTTCAGTCACAGACTTTAAGACAAAATACTAAAGCTTTTGTTTGGAGCCAAGGGAATTAGAAGCAGGGTAGCGAAAGAATCCCATCACAACACAAAACTTAAATTCTGGCATCTCAACTGGGTAACAACGACCCCTCTGTATAGCTGACTGCACTGATAATCTCCTTGGGCTTGGTTCCCTCTCATAATGATGCAGCACCACCAGAGAGCAGAGGCCCGTTATGACAGGCTCATAACAAACATGTCTGAATTCCAGGCATGTGATGATGTCAATATTAGAGCAAATTTAAAAATACAGTTCGAGGGGAAAAAAATGCAAGTGGAAAAAATCCCCAAACCAACAAACCCCAGAAGCCACCCAGAGCCTGCAGCAACACATGGCACAGCAGGCAACCCTTGGCAGAAGCAAGGTGTACTTGAAGCCCCCAGGACACAGCATTTCCAAACCACCCCCAGCTGCTGGTGATCTGGTCACACTACAGAGAACCCCGCCCCCGTTCCTTTGCACAAAGGCTAAAGGAAACTTGGAAGTGTTTAAAGTGGCCTGGGTAGCACAG
The DNA here is from genome assembly GCA_027925045.1 of Hypotaenidia okinawae. Taxonomy (NCBI): domain Eukaryota; kingdom Metazoa; phylum Chordata; class Aves; order Gruiformes; family Rallidae; genus Hypotaenidia; species Hypotaenidia okinawae. The sequence goes on along the minus strand of BSDF01000001.1, from coordinate 70,471,859 downwards.
GGGAACAAAATACAATGCTGTGTAGGGTGTGGGCTGCTCTGCCCTTTCAGGGTGATTCTATTGGTCATATTTTTTTCCCCAGATTGTCCAGTTTTTGAAGCAATCAAATAACTTTCAGTGATGGAAATCTGTTAGAAACATTTCATAAGTTCAAAATCTTCAGTGAAAACTCAGAACTTCTCGGGAAATTTGTTTATAATTTGAGTTGCACAACACTTTCTCATAGATAGCAGCTTCTATACCCCAGTTTTCTTGCATGTAAGCCCATTTGCAGTCAGAACTTGCTTACCACCACTGACATGGCCTTTGCTCCTTCCTTTTACCCACACAAGCATAGATTTGATACTTGAGCACTTCTTTTTGCTGGCAGCATACTTACAGGTAACCAAGTGACAGACAGCTGATAGAGGGCAGACCATTCACTCCCTGCAAGACATCCAGGTCAGCAAAGCAAAATAAACTCACATCAGACTGCTGCAGCTGGAAAATAGAAAGGATGGCACAGGGCAACATTTAGGTCTGTCTTCATAGAGAGGGAGCAATAATTCATAATAAAATGTGTGAAGGAAAATATGAAGGAAAATAAAGCCCAAAATTAGATTAGCCTTTTAATGATGTTATCCAAAAGAAAACAATGCATATCTTAGAGTGATTTACAGCATAAGTTGACTTCTATGGAACCAAATTGTGATCTTGCTTTCAACAGCAAAAACAAAGTAACTTCAAACATCTGACATTCTCCTTGTCCCCCTCTGAAAGTGGGAGATTATTTTTTTTAAGAAATTAAGCAGCAAAGATCAGGAGGTGATCAGAAGGAGATGACCTTTGACACTGAGAGCATCTTAATACTCTTTGTAAGTGACATCCTCCCATCTGACATCACCCCATAAATTCAAATTATTATGCACGATGAAATGACACTGAAGCAAGAGCAGGGTTGAAGAAAGGACTGTACACCAGCCAGTGCATTGTCTGTACTTTTTTTAATTCAGCAATCCAGGTAGCTGGAGAACAATTCTGAATGAATCAGATCAGTTAAGTCTCCTGAAAGGCATTATGATCCAACACCCGCTGCACGCAGATACCTCCACGTGCATCTGGCTGCCTGAGATGAAAGGACAAAAAGAAATGGGCACAAAAGGGTCTCTGCTGTTTCATAATCCAGAGCCTGCCATCCTGCAAGGGCACCCTAGGAGCTGGATGCAGTCCAGCGCAGACCGTGAGTGCCCTGCATGCAAACCTGACCTAAAGAGCTTGGATACAGAGGGAGCTCCAGGGAAGCTGGTCTGCTGTAATGTCACTGTTGCATGCCCAGCAATTCACTCCCATCAAAACAGAAGTGAAAGGCCAAAGAGGGGAATTTTTAAGTAAAGTACCTAATTTGCATGCTGAATCTCACTCAAGTTCCTGGCCTCTGAGACACCATTATTTTCCATATTTTCCCACATCTTTCTCATGGAAAAGACAGCAGACCCCTGAAAATTTAAATGCACACCTCTGTCTCCACTCCGATACTACTTGAACCAGAGCACAGACACCTCCCTCCCTGAGGCCAAACCAAGTGTTTAGTCACAGTGTCAGCCCACAGGCACCCCTGCTTATGAAAAGAACCGTGATTTGTGGCACACATCCCACTTGGGCTGGGTCAGTGCCTGACTCACCCCGAATACACAAATCCTCCGTGCTCCACTGATCCCCAGACATTTCTTTTGGCCAGGAGACATTAATTCAGCAGGATGTTCACTGGAAAGGTGTTGCCAGTGAATTCGCAGCCACACAACCCTGGGTTTCAGTGGCACTCCTTGCCCCCAGGCTCTCTGTTCAGGGTGAGGCACCCAACCCAGCTTCCACAGCAGCTCCTGCCCTCCCTGTTCCCATCTCCTGTAGCACCAAAGATCCACCATAGGTCCACCAACACCACCTCCAGTGGGCATGGGCAGTGGGTGAGGGTCTTGCTGAGTGGGCTCAGGGCAGAGGATTGACCTTCTCAGGGCCTCTGGCCCCTGTACTGCGTCAAAAGCAAGGGCACCATGCAAAAAAGGGGGAATGGCAGGGAATGAAACATAAAGATATCAACTGGCTCAACTGAAATCACCCTGCTAACAGAATTGGAGGCAACCCCTGAATCCCACAGCCCCTCTGCAACACTCTGCTCCTTTGGAGGGAGCAACCAGCGCCCACTGCCACAGGTATGGGACCATCACCCAAAGGAGAGCCACAGCAGCCTTTCTAGACTGCAGGTCTGGTCTGTTGGCAGTTGTCTTGACCAGCAGAGCCATGGGGTGCTAACAATTAACGTACCGTACAGCACAATATCCTCAGAGACATTTTGGTACAAACAGAGCACCTTTCACATGGACATTTCAAAACTTGGCATCAGACATAACAAAAAGCAATCATGTTACGTGGAACGTGTGTATATGTTCAAGAGGTATATAATATTTTATAGAGAGATTTTGTGGGGGTGCTTTAATGTTTCTCAATCTTTCTTTTTACTCTAGGTTTAGGAAAGTTATCATTTACCTTCAAAACTAATAAATAAATTCTTCTGAACCTTATTTGAACTGAAAATACACCTTGGCATTTGAGTGGTTCTGACCAAATGAATCAACGTATCTATTTAGAAAAAAAAAAAACAAAACCCAAACAAAACCCAAAAAACAATACCAGCCTCATCAGCCTGAAGTCCTGTTTCCTGCCTCATGTCTGATTCACTAGCAAATTATTTCAGAGAATAGGAGCCTTATTTCTGCTCACACAAGGTCATACCTATTCCTGAAGGAATGCCTTTATTCCCATCACCCGTTTGAAAAGTCAGAATGTACTGCACTGCGTAAAAATGATCTACACTTGCAGCTTAAGAAAACAGTTTTTGAAACAGATCTAAATTAGGTTTAACCATCCCTCACACATCCCAGCCTGAAGGAGCACCCTAGCAACAACCTTTAGCATTTTGCAAACATTTGCTACTAATTATGGGTTCTTAGAACAATAATACATGGCTCCATGCTCTACGGAAGGAGGCCAAAAGCAGCCTCAAACGTAAGCCTTAGCCTTTAATTTAAACCAGCGCCATACAAATTCTCAAGTATACATTGCAAAAGCTTCCCAAAACACTGCTCTGATTAATGACACTGAAAACTTGTAAAAGCTCAGCTGTCAAGCATTAAAATGTAGGCTGAGAAAAAGCTCATGTAGAGCAACTAAATACAGAAATCCTTTGAAACCGCTTTCCCCTGTACCTTAGCAGCACAATACAGCAGCACACAGAGGAACCCCCAAGAGCCAAAGGGCTCATTCCATACTGCTTCAGGGGCTCCTGTGCATTCTTCCAGCAAGTGACTCAAGGCCCATGACAGGCCAGTCTGTCCCACCAAGCCTTCCCTCACCTCCAGCAAATGAGCCAGCCTTCCATAACTCATCTACTCACGTTCCCACGTGCTCAGCTGTCCTCTCTAGCCTAAAAGCTCCCCTATCACTGATCGAGATACTTTTAGCCTTCAAGTGCTCTTACATCTCCCTTGACCCTAAGCAGGAGGCAGAATGAAGCAGGCACATAAGAAACACTATCCTTTTCAGATTCCTATTGTTTTCATTCTCAGATCTTCTTGCCTTAACAAGTAGCTAAGTTGCGCTCCAGCCCATCTGCTGTGGGTGATACTGCTTGAACAGAGAGATTGGATGAGGTGTCCTCCAGAGGTCCCTTCCAACCTCAACCATGCTGTGGCTCACATTAGTAATAGATATTTTTCATGGATAGCCCTCTCCTGGGAAGCAGGTCTGGCTACCTTCAGCCACAGCACACGTGAAGATGTATTGACTGGAACCCTTCTAGCAAGAGGATCTGGAAGATGCACATCAGTATTAAGGCAGAATATGAGCCAGTAGGGATGTCCTTACCTGAGACAGTGGGAGGGTGGGGGCTTGCTTTGGGTTTGTTTGGGGTTTTTTATATATTTCCTGCTCTTCTCACTCAATACTATTTAACATTTCCTAGATAATTGTTAGTAATTCGAACCTGTGGCCACAACCTCCATCATATCTTTTATATTTTCTTCATTAAGGGGTAAGGAACGTGTTAGGAAACTATTTTATTTATCTTTAATGAAACAATTGTTTTGGCTTAGAAACTTCAAAACTAATAGGACAGCAAAATGACAGAAATTAGTAGACACTAGATTATTGGCACCAAGTCATAAACATTTAAACGATAGCAGCGTTTCTTTTACTCACAAAAACTGAGAATATGAGAAATATGAAGGCAGTTAAAAAAAAAAAAACAAACCACTTGTTTTTTGCTGAGACTGAAATCTCCTTCCATGGCCTTAACAGTGGATTTCAGCATCACAGGTTTTCTAGTTCTGTGTGTTTAAAAGGAAAAAAAGAAAAAAATGTGGGATTTATTTAGCACATAATGCATTGTGAAGGGAAGGTTCTCTTTACAGGGCCACTCACTATCATGTTCGCTGCCATGACACTGAAGTTTTTTCATACTAGCACAAAACTACTACTACTACTACTACAAAACTACCTCTGAGTTTCCCTGGGTCTAATGACTGATTTATTGCTGAATATCTAGCATACCTCATGTGATTTCCAGCAGTCAACACTCACCAATCAAAGCACTGTGCTTCAAACATCATGTGGAAAGGAGAGATTTTAAGTCCTTTACCTCCCACATGGTACCTGCGAGTACCATGAAGGGCAGCACTGCCCCAGATACTCAGAAAAGCTCACTGCAAACCCGGTTCCTGTGTGAAGGACAGAGAGAAGGGAAGAAGGGAGGACCTAGAGGCTTCCTAGAGACCCAGATTTTGATACTCATATAAAGAAAAGACCAGGGTTTAGTTCAATGTTTCAGCAAAGTACTGAATCTGCAGTTCTTTCATTACTGTATTGCTGTGTCTTGTCATTTTACATGGAGGATTCAGTTAACTATAGATGTGAAGCAGAAAAGAAAACCCTGGTGGTTCTGAGTTTCCCCCAGGCAAAAGAAACCCCAAAACCTTGGATCTGAGTCTTCTGAAACTTTGGGAAAACGTGGACTCCATGTGCTACAGTTCTGGCCAGACGTCACCTAAATCCAGCATTAACCTGGGAATTGGTTGAGGTTGGTGTTATCATGAGATCACATAGATATTGAGCTAAAAAGTGAAGGGTTTGAACAATTTCTTAGCAATGGTAAAATAGTGAATTTTAACTTGTGCTTCAGGAAAGAAGAAATGTTTCTACCCAAAGGCATCTCAAGATTCCATTAAATTATGGGCTTTGTTTTATGAAACCAAAAATGTGCTTTTCAACGGCAAATTATTTTTGTTTCCACAGTATATCACAAAACTGGCACATATATTAGACAGCAGAGGCCTTTTGCTGAAGTGCTTGGAAATGACTGGGATGCCTAACCTTCTGAAAAATGATGGTAGTAAACACATTCAGCCATGCCTTTTGTGAAAGACAAAAGGTTTAAACACAGATTTTAATGAATGGCAGCAATAAGTGTATTGTGTAGAATTATCGTATCGTCAGACTTAGGCTGAGATGACGCAGCTGTTAGGAGCTTGAATTATCCAATTAGGAATGTGAAAGGGGACAAAGTTCGGAATCACAAGCTTGGAAAAGTCCTTTAATTAAGATCACGTAGTCCAACTGTTCCCATTCTATGCTAAACCACATCCCTAAGTACCTCATCTACCCTTTTTTTAAACACATCCAGGGAAGGTGACTCAACCCCTCCCTGGGCAGCCTGTTCCAGGCCCTGACAACTCTTTCAGTGAAAAATTTTTTCCTAACATCTAATCTGACCCTGCCCTGGTGCAGCTTTGTGCCACTTCCCCTTGTCCTATCTCCTGTCACCTGGCTGAAGAGACCATTGCCCACCTCTCTACAACCTCCCTTCGGGTAGTTGTAGGCGGTGATAAGGTCTCCCCTCAGCCTCCTCTTCTCCAGGCTAAACATCCCCAGATCCCTCAGCCGCTCCTTATAGGATTTGCCCTCCAGCCCCTTCTCCAGCCTGGCTGCCCTTCTCTGGACTCATTCAGGGACCTCAGTGTCCTTCTTATGGTGAGGAGCCCAGAACTGGATACAGCACTCGAGGTGTGGTCTCATCAATGCCGAGTACAGGGGCACAGTTCAGATAAGATCTGAAATTAATGATAAGTGGATCATTTGCCACTGCGTTATTTCAAACATACCTGATAGCACTACTTCTCTGAGATAGGCTAGTAATTCTTTTAGGTTTTGGCTGGGTTTGGTCTAAAGCAAAAGCAGAGCTTCTGTCACCCCGTCTGCTCTGTTGTTTATGCATATGGCAGCTGCCAGTTTAAGAAGAGCTGTTTCCTCCTTTGACATTCTCCATCCTCTGTGTTTGAGAAAATAGTACTTCCAAACAGCATGGTCAATATTCAAGCTGTGAGGCTTCCTGTTATTTCTAGCTCTTTCTAAGTCTCTTCTAGTGTTTCTAGGGTCTTTACTTAATTAACCCAGTCCCTAGCCTAAAATCAGCAGTAAAGATCAGCATGTGCTTTCTTGGAATGATTCATGTGTGACTGGTTTTACAGACAACATCAAGGCTGGAAATACAGACGCCCATAAGGCTGAAGCCAACTGCAAAGTAGGCAGGTGCCATTAAAGTAGTGGGAGCAAGAATCAATAAAGAGGGATGGGGTAGTAATGGCTGCAACATCCCCCTAGGAGGGAATAAAAATAAACAGCTCACAATAGATGGGAGATAAAAACAAGTAAATACACTAAATGCACTAAAGGGAATCGATTTCTATCTCCTCTCCTTCTTTCTATCCCAAGTTTTGCAGTTATTTGTTTCCTCCCAGAGGCAATGCAGTCCTGGTACTGTAAGGCTGAAGGTGAAGGAGGAGAGAAGAGGCCCTCCTGTTCAAAACAATCACCTGCTTTTTTCTCTTGCAGAAAGCAAGACAGGACTCAGGGTACAGATCAGCATTCCTATATGTTTTCTGGGATAAGTACCAGTTTTAAGTCTCATTCCTGTTACAGAAAAGGTTACATTTCACCCACTTTATGCAAACAAAACGGTATTGTGTTACGGAGTATTGCTATAACCATGAGAACTGCATGAAAGAGCAGCATCTGCTACCTATTGCTGGGTCTAATTACTGTCCATTACCATGCCTTTTTTGTTTTCTTTTACCAAAAGTTTATACCTTAAGAGGGTGCAGCAGGGTCAGCAGATGACTCACGTAAATGCTCTGCAGAAAGGCACACGGCATGTCTTGAAACCTTTAAATGTCAAAAGCTCTACTGTTTTATTTATAAAGTAGCTTTAATAAGGATTTCAGAAATCTATGGAAGCACAGCCCCAAAGAGAGGTCATGTCTCCTAGTTTTGATACCCACACAGCAGGCACATTCTGTAAGCACCGAAGAATTAAATGGCTCCATGTCTGCATCAACACGATCCATCCAAGGCATCATCACGTTTTGTGGTTCAACCTGCGTAGCTGGCGCCAAGCCATCTAGAATCTATTTTGAAAAGGAAACAGGATGAGGAAGCAGTGAAACAAAACATGTTAATCCCACAGAAGTTTCATACTAGCAGTCAACAATTAGATAAGGAAGAAGAACTTGGCAAAACACTAGGACCTGTGTAAGGATGTGTTAGAGGAACACATTTTCTCTACTTCCTTCATACTGTGTGTGCTATTCCATATTTTAGACTGGTTTTACATTACTGGTAATACCTACATGACTGAGACAGTGGTTGCAGCCTGCAGGTAGATGACAATCCTAAGTTACTGTGACCCAAGCCTCCAGGAGAGTATGAGAATAAATGCATCAAAGTTGGAGGGGGTGGTTTAACTGGGATAAAGATAGCTGGAAATAAACATGTGTTGGTAAGAATCTTCCCCTCAGGAACAAGTATTTCTTTAGAGTGAAACATTTCACCAAAATACATTTCCATACTATGTTTTACCCCAGGGATGGGGAGAGGAGTATTTATGGGAAGCAAATGATCTGGTTAACAAGTTTTCTGAAGCAAATGTTTTAGTCTTAGTAGTTGGAGTATGGTTTGTTGCTTGGTTATTTTTTTTCATTTCAAAACCTTTTTTACATAGCAACACTGACAGGATGAAACATCTCAATATTATTAGTTTACCTGACGTTACTGTAGACTCTTGTCTTCTGAAGTTACTGTAGACTCTTGCTTCTGAAGTAGCTTAATGCTTCGGTTAAGTTTAAAGTGAAAAAAAGCCAAACAACAAAACCAGCAGCAAAACAAACAAGCCAACCTTGAAATTTTTCTGCCTGTTGTAAAATTTAAGCTTTCAGTACTGTGGGTGATACATAAAGTGATCTTGCCAAGGCCTAGATAGTGTTGCATTCCAAGTGAGTTGTTATGACTTTCAAGTACTACGGCATTTGATTTCTGTCTATGTTAATTAATTGCTATGCTTAAATAAAAAAATAAGAAATACTGTAATTTCCAGAAATCTGTTCCATTTCAAAACCAGAGTGATTTTAATGGAAACTGGACAAAGATTTGACTGTAATGCATGTTGAGGAAAAAAAAAACCAAGAGCAACAACAAAAAAAAAACCCCAAAATATTTGAAAGCTCTATATAGCAAAGCATACTCATTCATTTTTTGGAGGCCTCCTGTAATAACATTTCTCCTATGACACACATTTGTCTGCACCAGCAGAGCAACATGTTTTCACAAGATTAGTTATTATCTTAAGTTTTATGAAGTCTTTGTTGTGGGTAACTCCAAAGGCCACACAGCTTAGCTCTGTGCCTTCAGTAAGGCCTGCACAGGCAATGCCCATGAGAGCACATTGCCCCCCTTATTCCCCAGTGCAGCAGAACCCAACATCAGGTCTTCACAGTGGAGATGTGCATCAGTGTGGGGTTTCCAGGTTCCAGAGGCAACCTGGGGCACACCGACCCAATGGTCACTACAATTTTACAACTGCTTAGATTGAAAGGCAGTTGAAAGGCACGGTAAATGAGGTTTGAAAATTCTTAGTTATACTCATTTTGATTTTTGTCTCCCTCGCCTGTTTCCATCTTTTTCTGACAGTATTTGCTATGTATTTTCCCCTGTGGAGTTCCTCACCTCATTTTAATATGTTTTGCTTCATACATCACAAATATTTAAACGATTTCCCATATCAGATTCCTTAATAAATAATTTATCACCAGTGCTTTGTCTCCCTTTGATAGGTGAATTTCAAATAAATGACAATATGAAAACTTACAGGTAAAATTAATCTTCTTTAGCTTTTGGTTCCAGCTGCTCCTATAAAGCTGCATTTGCTCTCCTGTGAAGTACTGCATCAAAACATAAATCGGCAGCGTTCCCAGGTCAGTCATGCAGCAGTTCGCTGACATGAGCAAGAGGCTTCTATTATCTTCAATCCCTTGACTCAGAGATGCCATCTTCAAGTAGCTATCTCTGACGGCGTCTTCTGAGCTGTAGAAGGATTTAAAGGAGAGCTGAATATAGAAGTAAAAGCTTTCCAAGTACAGGTGAGTTAAACATGCTTGAGATACTTTTTCAAAACAGTGGGACATACGAACAGAAGAAATAACCTTCTCAACGTAACCCCTATGGATGTCAAATTTTTCTTCTACGCATTTTCCTTGTACCTTGTAGTAAGACTTAGGGAATGAGGCAAGGAAGATTATGTAAGTTCTTTTTCGGTGTTAACTCCTCGTGCCTCTCTGTCTCAGCCTCTGTCACACAGAGCGCTGGCTCAATCCGTTGCAGTAGTGATCATACACTGCCTGTGGTATTCTGCCTTTAAAGTCATGAGGCTCACATGGGCACCATTTGGGAAACCAGGAGCTACAAAAATTCCTCAGTGCTGGATAACCCCCAAATAAAACATATTAAAGCAAGGCAACAAAAATACCCAAAAGCCACAAAGAAATAGCAGATTTACAGAATGGCTGTTCTCACCCTCTTGTACTTTCCTCAGGCCTCGATTGGCGGGCCTGAACAAAGCCTGTTATACAGAAGGACAAATGTTTACAAAAAATCAAGTGAAAGCTTCCCGCAGCTAAATCGCTCAAGAGTTCACGCTCCCAGGACCCTACAAGCCATGTGCTGGACCTAATTTTCCTAAAGAGGAGTCGCCACTTTCTGCTGGTATGTGAATCACCTCTTCCAAGGGGTCACCAGCATCAAGAACTCGTGCAGCTCAGACAACTCCGGCGTTCAAGAAGAACCCAGAAGAAACAGATCACCGGGAGATCAGATAGTGATCAGTCCAAGAAAACTGACCAAAACCACAAAGAGATGATGATCCATGGAAACTAGCACATACCTGAAATGGATCTGCGACACGAGAGGGCCAAAACATCAATGCAGTTTCAGTGTGTCTGGTGCTTAGGCAGCAAGGTACTGAGTGAGGGAGCAGCAGGGGTCATTTCTCCTGTAGGTTCCCATTCTCCACTGAGCTCCAGACAAGTGAGCTGCTCTGTGGGGAATCTTACTGAATCAGAAGGACTTACTGAACCAGTAAGACCGTAGGCACATACAGGGGTCTGCCTCCACAGACCTTACTGCAGAGGCAGTTTCAGCATAGCCACCCTTGGTGCAGTGTGTTGAATTCCAAGAGCCTCGATTCCCAAGCATAAATAACCCAACTGAAGGGATTTCAGAGAAAATAACATTAGCTGGGTATTTATGCTTAAAGTATGTAATGGTAAAAATAAAAAAAAAAAGAAACCCAACAAGTAAAACCTAGGAACAGATTATCAGAGATACACACATCTGCCACATCTTCACAGAGGCGGGAGGATTAAGAGAATTCATACAAAATACCCCTCTCAATAGAAGAGCAAAGGAGTTCAAAGCAGACCTGGCAAAATACAAGGTAGGTAAAAAAAAAAGAGCTGAAAAAATAAAAGAAAGGTTCAAAATGGAACAAAAGTTTGAAATTTAAAAGGGGAGTATGTGTTGAACAACACAACAATGTGACCCTGGAAGAAGGTGCTAAAGGTCAAATCTTTGTTGTTTAAATTATAGCTGATGAAAAATAATCTTATAAACCCAGAATAAATTAAAAATAATTTGCAATTTCTCTGAATGTCTCAGAATCTCAGTGGGTTTGGGAAATAAAGTTGTTCCATAACTGGTATGAAAAGAGAAAGTCACAGAACAACTACCTCATGGTCACAACAAAAGAGCCACTAGACAGAAGACCTGTTACATAACATGGTTTCTACAGAGTGAAAAGAGCTGTTAGTAGTTTTAAAGAAAAAAAGTAAATCACTTTAATGGCCAAAGTGAATAAAATTTAGTTCAGGTTAAATACAAGGATCAACAGATTCCAGAAAAATGCAATCTGATGCAATTTTCCTGCAGGAAAAAAAAATAATTAGATTGTTTCATGGCATTATAGATTTCAGCATATTAGAAACATACTGAGTTATATTTCTCTCGAACCAGTACTTCCCCTCCCTCACCCCTTGCACACCAATGGCAAAATGTTTAAAATAGTGGTAAACCAAGACACTTTTGAGCAAAGTGTTGTCATTCCTGCAAAATGCAATAATAGATTTGCATTCTCTTTAAACAAGTCATAACAGAGCTACCAACACAGAGCACAAATCATGAAAAGTGCAAAGACAAAAACATCTGCAAATGTCTTTCTGTGCTGCAATACCTTTTCAAGAGATGCCCAGGCTAGAAATAAGAGCAGTTCGATAACATTCAATTAGAGATGTGTCAAACTACTCAGTGCACATCCAAGCCCAAACTTGCCCAGAATCTGAGCTAAGTCAATTCTGAAGTTAGGTCCTAGCCCATCGTTATATTTCATTCTGGCTCACATAAACATCAGGCACTTAAATAACTACTCTACCATACATTTAATCCCCATGTAAAATAATGAAGGGTAACTGTGCAATGGCTTGAAACAACTACTTTAATCAGTCACAGGCAGCGGAGATTTTGAATTATGGGAAACATCCAACTGGAACTGGTTGATGCCAACAAAACTCTTTACAGTTGGAAAGGTCTCTGGTGTTAATTTCAGGATTTCAGAAACAATGTGCCTAAAATCAATGTGATGGCAGAACCAGAAACTAATGCAGTGCATTGTGGAAAGCAGATATAATGACATTTACATGATCAGCAGGTGCATATTGGGAACAACTTAGCTAAAAGTCATAAAGGCTCCTGAATACCAGATAAAGTTATTTATGGAAGTACCAAATTGAAATCTCACCTTGTTTGTCTACTGCTTTTTCTAAGGGGAAAAAAAAAAAGAAACAAAACTGTGACTATTATTTTTTTCCTTTAGCATAGATCATCATTATGCACACATGTTTTTCCCTCTTGTGTTTCCTCTGGGGCTTGATTAAAGCATCTGAAATGATTTTATAAATTTGGCTCTAGTCAATGATATTTATGTGTGGAGTTCATTGTTTAGAAATAAGACAAAATCCATCAGAAATAAGCACTTTCCAAAACCATATGAGAATGAGTTAAAATCTGTGCTAACTTCCTGGGAACCTTCCAGAAATATCTGGTTTTGTCTCCTGTGGTGGTTTGGCTCTGGCTGGAGGCCAGATGCCCACCAAAGTCACTCTATTGCTCTCCTTTTCAGCTGGACAGGGGAGAAAATATATATTGAGAGGCTTAGGAGTCAAGATAAGGACAGGGAGAGATCATTCCACAATTAGTGTCACGGGCAAAACAGACTCAGCACAGAATAAAAAAAAACAAACCCATATATCCAATTTATTACACTACACACACACACAGAGAAACCAGAGTCAGATAATGAGAAGTAAAACCAAATCTTAAAACATCTCCCCCCACCCCTCCCTTCATTGTAGACTTAATTTCAGTCCTGATTTCCCTCCCTTCTCCCCTCCCAGGGTGGCATGAGGGGCAGGGGGATGGGCAGGGAATGGGGGGTTTGTTCAGCTCCTCATGAGTTGTTTTCCTTCTTGGGGAGGGGGGCATTCATTCCTCACACCCTTCCCCTGCTGCATCATGGGATCCCATCCATGGGAGACAGTCCTGCACGAACTTCTCCCACATCCTTTCCCACAGGGCTTCAGCTCTTCACCAGTTGCTGCAACGTGGGTCACTGCTATGGGGTGCAGTCATAAATCACAGAATGTCTCTCAGGCCCAGACTGCTCCAGCCTGGTCCTTCATGGAGTCACAAACCCGCCCACCTCACCCAACCCCTCCCAGCAAACCTCTCCCAACACAGAGGTCTCTTTCTCTCTGCCGACTGGCTCGGCCTTCATCAGCAATGACCCCGGCCTTGAGCCAGCTGGCATTTACTCTGTCGGGCCCAGGGGAAGCTTCTAGCTGCTTCTTACAGAAGCCACCCCTGCAGCCACACCTCCTCCACCAAAACCTTGCCATTCAAAATCACAACATCTCCATTCCTCAGAGCTGCCTTCACAGAAACCAGACTCTTTCAAAGCCTACGACTCTCTTCTCTCAGTACCTTGCTACAGGTAGACTTTGCTTTCTCTCATGTCCTCACATTCCCACTGCGATCACAAGCAGCCACAGGTTATAATCAGGAAAGGACTCGGTCCTAGCATCAAGAATGCCCATCATCAGGATAAAAGAAGAGCTTTGCTGCTAGATTATTTAGCTTTTTTTTTTTTCTTTTTGTCTGTACATCTAATTCATCCTTTTTCTATAGAAGAGTCAAAAAGGTCCAGATTTCTTTCTTGGGGTTATAAATACATTCCTCAAAATAAAATATATTGCAGAGCACAAAATGTACTATTATGTGACATGTAGTAGTGTGAAGAATGAGGATGCCAAGCACTGGGTTGGAGTTGAGAACTCCAAGACCTCCAACCTCTGCTATTTTAGCTCATTTCTATTTTCCTTCTAGTACTGCCCCAGCCTTAGGCTCGATGTGATTAGGAATGCCAATAGGGTTCAGCCTAACTACAAAGCTAGAACCTGACTTTGCATTGCATGCTGGGGATGGTAGACATCAGTTTTACATTCAGCAGAAACATATCTGCTGCATCTGTAGATGCACCTGCTAGGTATATCCTGAGCTTTTCACTCAGCCTCAGCAGGACGTGCTGCATGCATTGAGGCTCCTCCTACAAGGTTGAGCGTGTGAAATACTGTGGGGTTTGTAATACTGATATATAGTAACACATTACTAACTATATACCATAGGATCTATGTTATATAAAACATCAATACACATATAAAATACTTTATAACCATTACCATGATGGTTATATGCCATATTACACTGCTATATTATGGTTATATGCCATATTACACCGATGGCTTAAGTGTCATTTTTGTTACTGTAGCTGCATGAAGGTGGGTTTTTTTGATCAGAATAACATTTCAGGAGTTTGTAATTATAAAAACATGTAGAATATAATCTGTCCATGCATTAGGCTGCCCTTATTCTTTTCAAGATTATTCTTCTTAAGAGGAAATGGTCAAAATTTGCCATGAAAATATGCATAATACTAAGTAATTAATAAATGCCTGGACAGACAGAGGCATAGAAGTATTTCACAGACCGATTTCCTCACACAGCTAACGCCTCCAAAGCAGAAGTAAACAGTAATCCATAACTGAAATGTATACAGCAAGTTGGGGATTGGAGAAGTTGGTTGGTCACTGTGTTGCTGTGGGTTTTTTCAGAGGAGATTAATGATTAAATGAGAATCCTTAGCAATACATGAGAAGTATTGATACACTGGGTAGGATTTACAAACCAGTTTACTGCACTTGAAACCTAACCTTCACATCTGCTTTGTTCTAAATGCTGGCTGTGAGATAAAGCACTGGAATAGCGATTTGGGGAAGTTTATGTCAAAAGCAGGTTACACTGTGTGTAGGTATGATAAACGTATATACCCTACCCACTACTTTAACTCTGGTAAGCACATCTCGCATTCAGTGATGCAGTTTCCAGTGGTCTTTACTGTCAGTTCATTCGTTATTCCCTCCATTCCTCTGCCCTGGTCTGGGCTGAGCAGTTCTTTTTTAACACTGTCAGAGGGGTTTTAATACTTCAGAAAGAAGCACACCACATAGGCTCCCTGCAGCTGCTGCTACATAAACCCCGCTGTTCCCAGAGCTGTGTAATAGCAGGACGTACTGCGTTCTGTACAACACTGGGCTCTGGTACCCTCACCAGGGAAGTGAGCTGCGTCCTTTCACTGGGTAATGTCTGTTCATCACAATTCACAACCACTTCTTGTCTCCATTGGTGGGCAGGACAGGGAGGCAAGCTGAGGCACTGCACCCCAGAAGCTCGCTGTGTTTCGTGGATGAACCGGCTGACTTTCGGTCTTGCGGGGGGCCTGGGTGAACAACGGAAAAGTTAAAACCAAATCCTCTTTGGTAAAGCTCAAAGAAGGTGTATGTATTTGTATGGAATCTGGTGTGACCATCCAAAGCAGGGTCAGCTACGGGGCTACCGCAATCAACACGTGTAGGTGCAGCATGCAGCGTCATCGAGCGGTGACATCCGATCTCTGTTCGCACTTGTTTCAATTGGACAGGCCTATTGTCACAAAGGCACAGCTCTGGGATGTGGCCGTGGTCGCAGAGTTCCTTCAGGTCCTAAGATTTCATTGAAAAGCCAAGTTTCTAGTGCCTGTATTTACCAGAGTAACTTTCTAAGCACACAGCATATCCAAACCAAAGGCGGCTGTTGTCTTATTTACCTCACCACTGTGGAATTCTGAAGTCTACAGAGATTATTTATAGTTGAATATTCATTTTTTTATTATTCAGCATTTTTGCAATCCAAACTCTTTCTGGTAGTATCCCAGCTTCCAAAATCCTGAATGCCAAACTCGCAACTACACTTCTTGACAAACATAACCATGTAATTATGTGCTGGCAGTTATTCCAGAGTATTTTAAGTACCAGGAAATGTGGGAACAACATAAAATAAATAGCATAATACAAAAGAATAATAATATGAATCACACAGTACATTTTTTATTATGTTAGCTGTGTGAAAATGCTCCAGTTTTAGGTCTAGCTGAGGATGTTGCAATATCTTCTTTTTAACTGATCTGGAGTGCCATCAAGAGTTCTGTGTGCTCTTACAGACCATAAGTCAAGGTGAGACAAATGATGCAAAGCCTTAGATGTTATTTTTGTCTGTGATTCTCCATTTCTGCTTTTCATCTCCTGCCCTTTTGGATACAAGGGATTTAATCTGGCCAAGCAAAAGTTGTCTTTTCCCACAGCCTGCACAACTTGGGTGGAGAGTGTGGTCTCCTTGCCAAGTGGCCTGAACTCTAAGGATCTGCTCCAAGCGCACCAAAGTTTTCCAAGAGGACATCACCTCACCTCAAGAGTTGTTTCCAGAGTGTTGAAGCTGCTTCTTCAGCTTCTAAATATGGTTTGAAACAAACTGACTTTGTTCCAGAATGCAAATCACCTGAATGTATTCTCAGTAATTATAGTTTTAGTCACTTTTTTAAAACTTAAACTTGAGAGAAAACCAAAGAACTTGCAATACCCATAACTATATTTGGACTTGGTCATTGAACAAATACTTTAGAAAAAGAGGACATTTTCCTTACAGTTGCTTCAAGATTTGATACTGTGGCTGGAAACGTGACACACAACTGTAACTGTTAATCATGAAGCAAGCTTAAAATTTGGCGAGATGCTTTTTCACACTTCCATTCATGTGAAAACACTGCTTTAAGACTCACCTGCTGCCTTTCTTAGTGCAGTAACAGATTGATATCCTCCCCTTTGTTTTCACTGTTTCCTCTGCTGCTCATCAAATATTCTGTAGGCCAGACCCCAACTCCTGCCCCAACAAAGGCATGATCTTTCAAAAAGCTTGCAAATCAGAACATGCAGGAAAGATAGATCAGGGAGACTTGAATAATGAGGCAAAAAGGTGAAAGAAATCTTCAAGTAATTCAGCTCATCAGCTTGTCTGATACAACCATAAAATATCTTAAATGATGTTAAAAAAAAACAAGCCCAAAATGCAGAGAGGCTCAAAATCATAGAATTTAAAGAAAAGTATAACCTGGAGCTTTTAGTGAGATATTCAACCTTAATGTTAATTCTGTTACGTTCTTGGTCTCCATTACTACGAGTGTTTGACTTTCAATGACTCATTTGCACCTAGACATTACAAACTTTAGAAAAAACTTCAGATATCAGAAGACTGTTATCTGTGTCTATTTCCTTCACTCTTCCTCTACCTGCTCTGACAGCGTTTTATTAGTAATGCTTCACCAGCGGAGAAATTAAAATGAAGAACTGGTGTCAGAACAACCTGGCCGCTTCCTTGCATGGTTTAAGGGGAAACAAGGAAATGAAGGTTGGAGAGTCGCTGTGAACTGCGGTCTCAAAAGATGTGCAGCACACTTTGTTCTTCAAACAATTCTGCCTACGGCTGGGAACTGAACCCTAGCTTGTGTGAGACTTCTTGCTACAGTTATTTAAGTTTGAAGTATCTGTAGAAGAAAAGAAGAGCAACACTAGCAGTAGTGGTGGCTTCCTCATGTTTCAAACTGGTCAGAGAGACCCAGAAGGAGTAGAGGAGCTCCCTCTAACACAGAGGAACATAATTCATGCTGGAGGACTTATAACTGATCCTATTCCTACTCTCCACATGAGGAGAGCTGGTGAAGGGAGGTGAAGCTTGGCAGTACCCAGGATTTATTTCCCAGCAGCATGGTATGTCAGAAGGAAAAGACAGAGAGGCTCTTGTGCATATTACAGTGCCAAATGCCGCAGACAAGCTGAGTAAACTGGGACAGGCTAAGGATTTCTGTATATAAAGACTTCTCTCCTTCATCTTGCAGCATAAGAGTAGAGTTGACCTAGAGCTGCTCTAGCTGTCTTAGGACTGCAAAACCACCCACATCTGCTGTTCAGCCGCCATAAATGTTTCTAACAGGCTGCTTCACAAAATTCCCCTCACAAGCTACGACAAAAAATACTGCTCAGTAAAACACAAACAGACAAAACTCACCAAGTCACCACACAAAATCGTGACATCTCTGCATCTTTTGTGCATCTGGTATTGGGTAACTACTTATTTTCTCTATACTCTTTACCTTTCCCTTACCAAAACAGAGACATTCAGGTAATTCTGACTGTCCTTTGGAGCTGGGGGAGGGGAAAAGAATTTACTGATTTTAAAAGTTACAAAGTTATTTTTACCTTTGAGGTAACATAGGAGATTTGTACAGTAACCTAAAAAGACAAGTAAACAAGCTAAGTTCTCTTAGATGTTTATTCTAATTAGCAAATGTAGTGGCATAAATAGCATGCTACAGAACTGCCTGAACATGACTGTTGCAGTTTGGTGTAGCTGTGCTGCTGAGATGGCTTTTGCAAAGCAGCAGTTACAGTTTTCTGTGAGTTCCAGACAGCAAACATCGGCCAGTTCAAGGCCAAAGTCACCTCTGACCAACCAGAGATGGATTCACAGCGCCTCTGTGAATCACATAGAGGAGACAAAGAAACTGCAGGCTGGCACACTTTGCCACTGGAACGCAGAGTGGGAAGATGTGACCAGCTGCACTGATACCAAGGCCAGGCCCAAAAGGAGAGGCGGGGGAAAGAATGTGGAAAGAGAGTTTCCCCTGCAGCTCGTGGAGAAGACCATGGTGAAGCGGATTGTCCCCTCACAGCCCATGGATGAGGACGGGGAGCAGAGACATCTACACCCTGTGAAGAGATTGATCCACGCCTCAGCAGGTTTGACAGGGGACTTGTGACTTTGCAGGGAGCCAGGCTGGGGGAGTCTGGGCCCGAATGTCAGAACCCTATGGAAGGGAGTCCTGCTGAGAGGCCTGTGGTGAGGAGATGACTCCCTGTTGGAGAGGACTCACGCCGCAGAAGTTCGCGGATACGACTCTCAACTCTCGCGTGGGTGGGACCCCACGGTGCCATAAGGGAAGTGTGTGTGTGTGTGTGTGTGTGTGGAATGTGTCCCCCTCCCCTCAGCTGAGAAGGAAGACAGCTTGGGCGGAAGGGACTGAAAACCCTTCATTCCCCATTCCCTGCCCCTCCTGGTGCTGCGATGGGAGGGAAGAAGGGAGTGAATTGGTGATTAAAGTCAAGGGTGCGAAGAGGCAAGGGGTGGGGAGGGAAGTAGAAGTGTTAAGATCTGATGAAGGAAAGCAGCTTGTACTATTGAAACCCCACTCCCCATTCCCTGCCCCTCCCCATGCCACGAGGGTGGGGGGAAGAAGGGAGTAAAATTGTGATGAAGTTTAAGTCTGCTAAGAAGGGAGTGGTGGGGGGAAGGTGCTTTAAGACCTGGCCGCTTCTTATTCTTATCTCGTTCCAGTTCACTGGGTGTATTAGTTGTAGTAGTAATAAATCACTTTCCTTTATTCTGTGCTGAGTCAGTTTTGCCCATTGCACTAATTGGAGAGTGATCCCTCTGTCCTTATCTCAGGGCCCAAGCCTCCAAAAATATATTTTCTCCCCTTTTCAGCTGAAGGGGGAGTGAGCGAGCGGCTTGGTGGGCATTTGGCCTCTAGCCAGGGCCAAAACCACCACAATGACTTAAAATGGCAAACCCAAAATATACAGTAAAAATATTTTATTTTTAATTAACTTTTTAATTTTACCTAACTGAATATGTCTATTTCCTACACAAATAGCTCTGATTTATTTATGCATCATTAAAGTATCCAAGTATCCCTTGCAATACCTTTTACCGTTTTGTCAAACCTAAGGGACATAAATCTTCATGCTTCAGGCGATTTCTCCCACTTTACTTTTTGCACCTGGGCATCATCCCATGAACAAGTTATTTCTCCAGAACCCGAAGAAGAACCTAGTAACCCCTGCAACTCTGTGTGGAGGATACACAGCGGAGATCAAAACACAGAAGAGCACAGATGAAGATGCTTCTTTGTGTATACACAGCACTAACCAAACACAAACCTTAAGCAGTTTATTTAGTTTGTTCAATGCCCTTGAAACAAGAAGCAGGACTAGATTCAGATTCCAAGTTACAGACAAGCATTCAAGGATATTCAAACTGTGAAATAAGTGTAACTCTTTTGAAGGAAGGCAAGATGTGAAATAGTTTCTTGAAAGAGAAACTCAACCACTGCACACTGAATGCTGAATTACAGACCTAAGTTGGGGAAAGCAAGAACATTATCTTAAACACTAGCATGACGATGAAGTGCCAGTCTGAATCACCTATGCCTAGAGATTACCTGAAATGCTGCACATTGTTAGGAACATGGGGAAAGAAATACACAAAGGAACTGTGTGAACAACCACTGTTGCAATCTGAGCATGGAGGAACTGCAAAAGCAGACTCCTGGCAAGATGAGAAACCGTTTCGAACCAAATAACCTTAAGTACTCCAAACTAGTTACCACAGGTAACTTTCTGATACAAATGCAATACCCCACTATGCTTTTTGAAGGATTTATCTCTTTGCTAAGTAAGATTGATGCAGATGCAGGAAGGGAATTCAGATCATGAAACTACAGCTGTGAAGACTTAGTCAACTGGACCCCAGTTGAAGGCCAGAAAGGAATTCGCTTGCACTGGTTTGTGTCTGCAGAATAGGGCTCAGCCATCAATCCTAAGGTGAGATGAATCGCTGTGGAGAAGCACACATGACCCCTTTGTCTGCTGGGTGAGCCTGTGCAGCAGGTGAGATGTATAATGTAGATGTCTCCAAGGAAGGAGAAGGACTTGTGACACTGTGTCCCATTAATCTGTGCAGTGATTGAGCTGCATCAGGAGCATTAGAAGCCAGTTTATGCAGGACATTTTGTTTCCCTTCTCAGGACCAGGAGCCAGCTCCCATCGCAGACAGCAACAGTAGCTGTCAGTTGCTGAAACCCAGAATTATAGCTGGCTTAAAATAGCACTCCTCTTCAGGAGCTAGTGCAGCATCATTCCCCACTCAAAAGCTGTTCCCGAGTTTTGGGAAAAGAGCAAAGACTATTTGTGTGAACTTTCAGAATGCAGTCTAATTTACTTAATACTTTGCCAGCCTTTTTGAGAGAAATGGCAGCAGAGTTGTGTAAGTTCTGGAAGTGTTTTGCAATGGGACAAGGGGCAGTGGGTGCAAGCAGGAGCATAGGAAGTTCCATGTGAATATAAGGAGGAACTTTTTCACTGTGAGGGTGACTGAGCACTGGCACAGGCTGCCCAGAGAGACTGAGGAGTCTCCTTCTCTTCAAAACCCACCTGGACACATTTCTTTGGGATTTAGTGTAGATGATCCTGCTCTGGCAGGGGGGTTGGAATAGATGATCTTTTGAGGTCCCTTCCGACTCCTAATGTTCTGTGATTCTGTGTAATATGCTTCATGTTGAAGGTAATTATTAAGAAAAGCTGCTCCATTTCAAGATGCCTCCCTTTCCTTTCTGCCACAATAACCATGTCAACTGAAATCGAATTAGGAGTGTATGATATATGTACCATAGTTGGGGTTGTTCAGACCCAAGATGTTGATTGGCAACTGCAGTGCTAAAGCACACTTAAAAAATCAAGAATGAGGTCCATACAGAAGCATCCATCACTTAGGGTTATTCTGATCCAGACTTCTGTCTGGTAATACCTTTAATCTATAATTCTCAAGGAAAAAAGAAGGCAGGGCAATCTTCCCTCAAAGAAATCCTTCAATCCTTTCTTATAACTTCCTGCAAGTCTGAACTTCTTGTGGGTTTAAAAGAAAAAAAAATACTAAGAGAAAGAATCAATACGTTTCAATATATCAGCCTTTTGTTCCTACCTTCATTCCGTGCCTCACTCAAAGGCATGGATGATGTGCTGAAGTAACACAGAATGAATGTTCTTCCTCCCATGCTCCCAGCAAGACAGGAAACACTGTGGCCTCATGAGGATATTTTTTAAAAAACAACTGTGGATGATCCTGCACTGAGCTCCATGGAAACACCAATGGAACGCATTGCTGGACCATCGCCCAAAGCTGGGGTTTAGCTCAGGGTTTTTTTTGAGTTTGTTCTCATTTTGTCCAGAACAGCCTACACATCTCTGGTACAGCTCTGCTGGCCTGACAGAAGCTAAGCTGGGCTCTCCAGCTTCTTTTAAAACAAGATACCAAGCAGCCATGAAATGGTAATGACTTTCAGTATTCGACCCAGTAACCTACAGGAGGAATGCAGGTAAAACTTTGTTGACTAATGCAGCATTATGTAAAGCCAGGATCAGATAAGTGCTGGTATTTTTTTTCTATGCTTGCCATGATGAATAAAAGCACACAAAGCTTTATTTCAAAATATAAATGAGGTTGGGCTTAACAATTCCTGTAGCTCTTTTAAAAATTACACAGTTGAAAAAGAATTGTCAATCAATTTTATAGGGAACAATGAATGCTAAACCTCATTCAAGACCGTTTCTGTACTGGTCTTATTTTCTTAGCAGAGAGCGCATTATTGTGATCCACGTATCAGATGGTACCTTTATGCCCTGTGCTTTGAATGATTTCATCTTCCCTGTATAAAGGCACAAGAGAATCCTGAAAAACCTTTTCACTTCGTTGATCTGAAAGAGTGTTTGAAAACTGGAGGAGCCTAGTTATTTTATATCCTTCACTTCATTATTTTTACAAAGTACAGCTACATGTATTCCATTTTAACCAATAAGTAGGCCCCTGAAACATATAAATATGCCACTCAGTATGCAGGGTGGGTTTTTTCCCCCTGGCCTGCAACAAGATGTTCTGCCAACTAATTCACATTTGCATGACATTGTAATATTTCCATTAGCATTGCTGGAAGAAGTTTTGAGAGTCTGAACATGCTGGCAACCTTCAGCATTTTTAAAGAAACTTTTGCCTTACCTCTTCTTCAGTAGGGAAGAAAGAATACAGTCAGACTAAAGGACTGAAGCAAATCATCATGACTTGGAAAAATGTGGATATTTCTTTAGTTAGCTGCTTACATTTATTTGAGGTGGGAGACAAAAAAAATTTTTTTTTTAACTTTCTGCTGTTTCCAATGTTTTAAGGAAATTAGCATAATAAGCAAAAGCAACAGCCTTTAAAAGTTGGGCATAAAGCCAGAAGTCACACTCACGAGCGTACGTAACCCAGAAGTCTATTGCCCACTAAGACAAGATAGTCAAACACCAAAAGGAGCCCAAGGCCAGAAGGACAAGGAGGCAACCCTGAGCAGTTCCCACGTCATAAATACTAAAAGTAGCTTGCACAGAGAAATCCTACCTTGGATGGGCAAGTGTGGTCCACCAAAGCAAGTCTCCTCCCTCAAACTGCAAGAGATCAAACTGAAATTCACAAGATACAAAAGACGAAAAGGGAACTAGATACCTCAGGCTGCAAGTGTGCAGGTAATGAGGATGTTAAAGCCTCTGCTGCTCTGGGAAATAGGGGTCAAAGAAAGCATGCAGGGTCACAGGTATCAGAGTGAGAAGCAATGCTCTGTATCCTCAAAGACCCGTGTGAAATTCAAGGCTCCCTCATCTCACTTGAGAGGGTCACAAATCGTGGAATAGGGAAGTTGCCTTCATTTTTTTTCTTCTTCACAAAAAAGCAAAATAAAATACAAAGTTTGAATGATAGCTATATGGAGAGAAAATAATAATAATATTACATTAAGAATATTGGCTGAGAACCCAGGCAGAGAACACCAGAGTCCCCTTTCTCCTCACTCACAGCTCCCTGCTGCTGGGTGGGCAAGGGGGAAAGAATACACCCCCTAACCCTCCCCATAGGTTCTCTGATACTGTAAGGGAACACTCCTACATACTTTAACACACTGATCAACCACTGATTAAGTAACTCACAACTTAACCTTTAATTAGCTCATCAACATCTTGCAATCAGCAGCATGCAGCATACACAATTCTAGTCCTGCTCTGCTCAGAGCTAACTTGATCCCGCAGAGTATATGTTGTGCAGCACTATTTCTAAGTGCAGGCTATTTTCAAAACTATAACGTAAGTCCTGCTGCATGGGAGGGTTGTAGGGCTTTTTCTTCTGGAGGGATACTCTGGAATCAGCCATGCTTGGGGCTTCTAGAAATACAGAGGAGGAATTCAGCCTACCCTGTCTCATAAGAGCAAACTTTTTTTAAACCTGATTAAAAAAATACACTTTCACAAATTCCATTATTAGAAGCCCAAGTGCACCATGCTGCAGGACATGCCTTACCTGTCAATTCTGGTGCCCGTGTACTGTTTCATGCAATAGAGCACAATCTCTTTGAAGAAAACCGAACCTACCACCTAACCTATGTAAGGCAATTTTTTTGAGTACAGTGTAGCCACAGTTTAGCTTAAATAAGAATTTTTGCAGTCTGCAAAGGTCCCTAGCCAGTGGAGGAAAGCTTTATTTGCTTCTTTTCGTTCTTTCCAAGGGCAGACCTTGTACCCATTGTGACTCTGCAGATGTCACTGGGATCATACCAGGGTTGAATCTGCTGCTACTGCATTAAACCCACAAGGAGTGGAAGAAACAAGTTGCCTTCATTTAGTTACACACACCACTGGCAGAGCAAGCAGGGTCCAGCAGATCTCCAGTCATGCAAAAGCTCAGGTAAGAAGCAGTTCAGAGGTGCCTGTTCTCTCCTCCCTGAGGCAGTACAATGCCCCTGTTAAGTTAAAACATCTCAGCCTTTGGGTTCACAGTTAGTTCCTCAGTATCTTGCCACTGATTTGTTCACAATGTTCTTATAAATTGAAAACAAGCCTTTGAGAGACCATTTCAAGTGCCTTTATATTCCCATACTATTAACTGAGAGCAAGCGCAGTTCCAATCTAAGTAAGCACAGCCCTTCAAATCCATAACAGCAGCAGGTGAGAAAGAGCTGTGCCTAATGAGCCTCAGCCCACTAGAACATGTGTTTGTCAGGGCCACAGGCCTAAGCACCAGGATTTATTATGTAAATTATTGTACAACCATTTCTCAAGTCTCCAGCACTAATGACTTGGTGTGAAAGCAGAAACCACGTTATTCATATGTGACTATTCCTCTCTGCCACCTACCACCCATTCTCCAACATCAGCCAGACCCTTTTTCGAGATAAATCTTTTAATCCAGCAGCAGCTGCCAACAGCTCTCTGTGTTTGTGTCTGCAGAGGCGTCTAATAATAGTAGAGACATTTTGGTGCACGCTGAGAACCAGAAACTAAAATAAAAGAATCTCCGACCTGAGAAGATCATCTTACTTTGTACCCTTAAGATGCCAAGGGAAAATGTGTTTACACAGTTTGTGAATGATCCCAACTAATTTGCTTTAATTTTTTTTTTTTTTTTTTTTTTACAGATAAGAGGTAAATCCATTCAGTAACCCACCTGGGAGCCTGTTTGTGACATGGCCTTATGTTTCACTGACTGCTGTTCAGAAACCTCCTCTTTAAAGGTAGAAATTCTGCAGCCTCTTGAAATCATTTTCCAGAAATAAATGTCTTAAAATACAGCAGCACCCTTTCTGCAGGTCTGTAACACCTGGTGGGGAAGCACAGGCAGGAAACATGAACAACAAGGGAAAGAACACCTTAGGGTGCCACAGCTCCTTGGCGTGGACCCCATTCTTTCCAAAGAACCACAGTCACAATTCTGCACCAGTGAAAACCTACAACAAAACCACCACCCTCTTTTTACTGTTTTAGCTTTGTAGCTCAGGGCTCAGTATCTGCTGTAATAAGAATCTCAGCTGCCTTTTCCTTAGTTAAAACAACAAAAACAAATTTGTTCTGACCTCTGTCAGAATAAAACATTTTTCAAGTTAACAACTTACCTTTCAAAAACATCTACATTTCAATCTGAAAAGGGATTGACACACAGGTAGTCCCCAGCTCCCTATTAACTAATTTTAGGCACTTAACTAGAGTTACCCCTAGTATCCTAGGAGATAACAAGGCACCTACTGACAGCAATTGAGATCTTAGTGGCACAAGGAGCTTATTTCTCTCTATTGACTACCAGGGAGACATAGGGCAATTATGTTCCTAAGTGCATCAATTACGTATCTAAAGTTAGGCAAGATGAATGCAGTCTTATAGAGCTTAACATTTACAGAGATTCAGTGCACCCAAGGTGCTTCTGTGGACAGGTCACTCTTTTAAAAGGCTTTTAAAGCCCCATGTTAGATTTTTAGGTACCTAATTCCCACCGAACACGCAGGGAGTTGGTGAATAACTACTTTTAAATGACCTTTCCCCAAAGCACGTTTGAAAATATTACTTCTGGTTTTCACCTGGTTTGGGTGGCTTTGCACAGCAACAGAGCAACTGAACACTTAAAGAGACCAGTTACAGGAGAAAGTATTGTCGGGGAAGAGAGCAAATTGCTTTACCATCTTGGTATTTCCAGCACTTCAGAGGCCACTGGAGAATCCTGCTGGCTTTATGTGATTGACATGATTTATGAAGGTCAAGGAGCCATGAGCAGCAGACCCAGGTAGATGCCACAGCTGACAGCATTCCTCTTCAGTGGGAACCAGAGGGGCACAAGGCAGTGACAGCATGCAGAGTCTATCACCGTGATATGCGCCACCTGCAAAACATGTTTTGTAAGGGCTTGTGTATTTATTTGCAAGGTAAAAATATCCTTATTTTGGCAAAAGGAAACTGCTGCAGTCCAGGCAAAACTTTTGCTAAAGGGAAACAAAAAGACTCTGACAAGGGAAAAGCAGCAGACACACACACACACACACACACAACTGACTGTGGGTTTTTTAGCATGCAAAAAATCAAGAGTTGAGGATTTACCAGATCAAATCTGATATTATCCCACACGTAATTAGAGGAAAGAAAACAAATACATCATAATGTATCTAGCAGATCTCCATTGCTGTATGGCATGGGAAGAACTACAATTCTTTCCTCTCTCCTCACATGGACCAGTTAAACCTGAGATATGTCAGTTGGGTTTTAATACGTTTTCACAATATTAAGAGGTATAATACAAAAAAGTTAGAAAAGCAGGCAGACAAAATTAGTTAGAAACATCCACACTTCCCACTGCTTCCAGCATGAAAAGAAGATAACATTGGCAGCACTCTGGTTCCTTTCTCATTACTGACTTAGAAAAAATAATACTACCCCATTGGTGTGAAATCCCAGCATATCTCCACATAACCTGACCCTGAGGTTCAAAACACCTACTTTCCCAATTCCAGACTCTTCACATCAGACGAAGCTGACAGAATCGAAGGGCTTGCATTAGTACAATCCTCTTGCACCTATCCCCCGATGCAAACCACAGGACTTCCCTATGCTGTGTAACCCACTTGGTGGGTTTTTATCCAGCTAGTGGCATGGCAAAGGTAAAGCGGTTCCTCTTCCCAGTAGTAACACACCATCATTCTGCTTAGAGAAGGGCCTTTCCACCTCAAAGGAGTATGTGGAAGAGTCAGCAATAACAGCAGCAATGGGGATGAACAACATAATCCAAATACACTGAAGTCAACAGTTTCCTCCTCTGTCCTGTGACCATCTTATTAGCAGGGACAATTATTTTACCATTGGTACTCCTGTCATTGCCCTCTTTTGGTACTTCTGACCACAACACGCCTTCTGTGCTTGCACAAGTACCTCCCAAATCAACTTTCCAATCTGGCTTTGTCATCTAAGTTGCAGGCCAGGGGTTAGTACATTCATAACGACCTATCATAAATGTCAAACATCACAGAGAGTGAGAAAGAGAAGAAAAAATGATCACCAGTAACATCTAAAACATGTGTTGCTGACTCAGATCATCACTATTACTGACTCTTCAACAAAAATCTGTGCCCACCAAAGAAGATGTTGATCTGTTGACCACACCTCAGCCAGATGTGTCTCCTCTGTGTAGTACCATTTAACTGGGTAATGTCTCCTAGGAGACACTGCAACGTGCAAGGCAACGTGAAAGGCTGACTTGACAACTGTGGGTAGCTGCTGCCAATATTTGCTGGAGGAACTGATAGAGGCTTTCTACAGAGAAAAGCCAAGTTTTTAATGGAATAATTTGTCACAATGTTGAATATAATCCACTTCCTCTTATGCAGGACACAGCAAAATAGTGGGCACACTCCTACACAGGGCAAAAGGTGGAGTGAGTAGTTTCTTCCACTTATATTTTACTTAATTATGCTTTTTATTCTGGCTGAGCCTAATTCCTGCAAGCAGCCACAGAAAATGCTACAGCAAGCTTCCTGATTCTACAGCTGCAGTGTTACAGGCGACAGGTGAATGTGGGTTTTTAAGTCATTCAGGGAGTATTAGGAAACTGGTGTCAGCAGCCAGCTATAGAAAAGAGCACTTCAATGCAAAGGGGTTCACCATATTAAATAAAGGCTGACTTTTAAGAGAGTTGTGGTCCATTTTCTTCATTATAACGTGATATCTGAGCCTAGGGAATAAAAACACTATAAAAATCTCTGACCCAGAGAAGGTTACGCTTTTAAAGCAAGAGTAACAATACCTAATAATCTGTGGGAGTCTCTTAACCTCTCTGGACCTAGCATTTCCCCTCCACAAAACAGAGATAAACATGCATCACCCTCACAAAAATCACAGTGATGATGAAAAATACAACTCACACTCAATCCCTCTTCCCAGTGAGGAAGGATTCTTTATTTTTCCCTCCTTAGAAAAAGATTAAAAACCTGATGGCTGCAGGAGCCTGGTGTAAGCCCAGCAGCACTGTCTTTCGTTATGCGAGACATGAAACATATGCTTATACGGGACACGGGTTACTAGCTTACTTCTGGTGTCTGTGTAAATTTGCTTAGCGCAAGAAATCAGAGGCTTTTTTTTTGGTTCTTTCTGGAGGTTTGGGGTGGCCTCTAGTGGTGGCTGTGAGAATGGGACCACCCGCCGGATGAAGCAATGGTGGCTGCGAGCACAAGAGTCCTCTTGTGGAGCGGTGGCTCCCGCTCTCTCTCACAGGAAAAGTGGGGAAGAGCCAACCAGCAAAGCTCTTGTGTGTCTGACACTTCGGGGTGACAAATACAGGCTCTTTGAGCGCGAAAAAATAATTTCATTTCCTCTACAGTTCTTTCCAACAAGTTAATCAAAGTCTTTACCTAGTAGTTCAATCACAGAATCGTAGGGGTTGGAAGGGGCCTCCAGAGATCATCAGGTCCAACCCCCTGCCAAAGTAGGTTCCCTAGGACAGGTCACACAGGTAGGTATCCAGACAGGTCTTGAATATCTCCAGAGAAGGAGACTACACACCCCACCCCCGGGCAGCTTCCAGTTCTTAATGCTTCATATCCTGGTGACCAAAAATAGCTCCTCTTTCCTAAAGCTTCCTTCAAAGTCAAGGTCAATGAGTTCATATAGAACCACAGAATCCATGGGTTTTAATCTATGGTTTTTAAAGTGTGCCCAACTTCAGTCTCAATCTAGTGGAAAAGAAATCCAAAATGGTCTTTCCTAATGGAGAAACACAGAACTTTCCATACTCTGGGAACACAGTCAGACCATGCTGTAGTAACCAACAGCCATAAAGATAGTTTCAGAGCCTGATATTCTCACAGAAGAAACGCTTTTGAACTTCATTTCTTAAGCTGTCTTCTAAATTATCTTCAGGTTCATTTCAAAAGCATGACACTATCCTCTGGTGAGGGAAACATGCACTTTTCCTCCCTCGAAAAAAAAAGCTTCAGCATATACTGCCAGGCCTTAATGGCTTCTTTGCCAGGCACCGTTCATTGATTTCAAAGTAGGTAAGACAGAAATATTCTCATAAAAAGACTTCATCCAAAACAGGAGTCTCTTTGGCACACTGCTGCAAAAAATCTTTTAATTATTTCCCTCTTCCTTCTTTCCCCTCCCTCCTGACTTCAGGCCCAAAGACCAGACCTCAGTACCATGAGAGTCTCTGAAGCCAGCACAGCACGGACATGACCATGTAGTCATCATGGCAGTGCTCACTTTAGGCCATACCTCATCTGTGCTTAATGGATCTGAGAGAATAAATTCCCAATGTACTTGCTTGCAGAAATCAGGTCTTATGGAGCGCTTGTCAGAGGTGTTTGAACTGGATGTGCTCAGGAGGGGCCAAATGAAAGCCGAATCTATCTAAACCACAAAGAGGTTGTGTTTGTTCCTTCCCACTTCTTGTGCAGAACTCACTCAGTTTAGCTTTTAGTGTTATCCAAAACACAAGACATTTAATAGTCAATCAAAATAACAACAAACTCTCGTTCAGCTTTTCAGGTGGGTTCCCAAAAGAGGCTGTAAGCCTCAATGGAGGAGCTTGCGGAGCAGCTCTGAGGTGAGTGCTGACACGCGGTGGGAAACTGAGGCACAGATAGACGATCATACAGATAGGACGTGACAAGGTCAGAAATAAAACCCAACTTTCCTAATTCCTAGGACCCTGTCCTAATCCCTGAACACATTCCTTTCCTTGCAAGGGATATTTCAAAATGAACCATTAAATCCCACCACCGTTCTCATCTTTCTCTGACCAGATGATATCACATGTTGCTTTCATTATTGGTTTGTGCTATCCTTTGGCTTTCTTGCTCCACTCCAGCTCTCTTGGCTTGGCCCACAATCTCTTCAAAAGCACAGTGCAAGTATTATTTCTGTTTCATGCAAAGCTTGCCTAAATTTGTGGCAGGGAAAAAGCTGCAGAAGAACCGTATCGTGTGTCTCCCAAATGAAACCAGCTGCCTATTATTTCCATGTCTGTAACTTCAGACCAAATTATATGAGCTGGAAAGCTAATCTTTGGCCACCCTTTGGCAAAGTGAGTTCTTTATAGTTATTTTTATTTACATTCTCACTGTTAGCATAGAAATATGATCACAAATGTGACCTTGTTATCTCCTCTCTCTCAGCCAATTTTATCCACTAAGCTAATTACAATTTTGCCTCAATGTGTCTTTAAATTATACCTGCCAGATCTACTAATAAGAGGCCAGTGATCTGTGGCATCAGCTTCCATAGGTTATCAAGGTCCATACGCTCATGGCAATTGACAGCAATGGCAAAGCTCTCCTGCAGTCTTTTCCCTGCTTCCTGACAGGGTGTAAAGACTTCACATCAGGCTCCATGCTACTATGTACTGCCCATGTCTGGTAATGGCAATACCCTATCTAGAGCTAATTTGAGAATACCTACAGGGGCCAGCATAGGTATCACATTAGACTAAAGGAGGATATTGTCACCATGGGCTCACTGAGAATAGTTGGGAGTCACTGATGTGCAATCTCCATCTCGCAGGTAAGCTTGTAACATCTTTCAAAATTCAGTTATCTCACCCTGAAACAGCAAGTCAGTACAGAAACTGCCCCATGAAACACTATTGCCAGCGCTCTGTGAGGTGCAGCCTAGGTGATCGTATTTT
Organism: Hypotaenidia okinawae; assembly: GCA_027925045.1. Lineage (NCBI taxonomy): Eukaryota > Metazoa > Chordata > Aves > Gruiformes > Rallidae > Hypotaenidia > Hypotaenidia okinawae. The sequence continues at coordinate 70,440,614 of BSDF01000001.1, read as the reverse complement.
CCTTTTGGTTATTAAAACATGGGGGCTTTCTCTTGAGCCTGTGTGTTAACAAGTGCTCATCTTGCAGCTATCAATGGAGAGGAGTGCCGTGACTCAATTCACCTCAAGCATTTCAGAAGTTAAGTTTCCGCTCTGAGCTTCTTTGTTCTCGTGGGAAAGCACATATGAGGGAATAAAAATAATTTCTTATATTTTTCCTGCCTTACTTCCTACAATTTGTTCTTAGTCATTTTTGCCTGGGGTCTTGAGAGTGACTCCACCTGACAGGTAAGCGACAGGTACCTATCAGTCAGGCTTTAGTGAGTGTGAGGATGAGTGCATGCAAGGAGTCATAACAGAGCACTACCTACTGGCTTTATACAAAAACTAAAATTTCCATGCATTAGGAGCTGCATAGCATCTCTTCTTTGAGTAAACAACTACAAAAAGCAAGCTACCATTCATATCTTTTACAACCTGTACCCTTAAGTGCAAATGGATTGTGTCTGTGGCACATCAACGTCATCTGATCTGTGAACAGTTACCACTGATATCACATAACACCCGAAGATCCACAAATAGAAGGTTGCAGAAGCAGGACACCTCCGTGCCAGGTCCTAATCACTGTAGCCTATTCACAGCCAGCGTCTTGAGGAGCAGACCAAATCCCGCGACATACTTTCTTCTAAGAAGAATTTATGGTGAGGAAGAAAGCTGACTGGCAGGATGAACTCACAGCAAAACAAACACACACACAAATCCTGGTACTCTTCGAAGGGTAATAGATTCAAATCTACTTCCATCCAATTATTTCTTCATTTTCAGAGGGCACAGAGGAATGAAAGCATTCAAGCTTTACCTTAACCCTGCCAGATCTGTGTAACAGAAACCGGCTTATAGCTTAAGGCAAAAACATACTTATTTCTAGAACCTTTGGCTTCCTGGCTGTACATATCTCATAGGCTGTGATCATCCCACATCCTTGGCCTGCTTACAGCTCCGTTCCAGCAGATCTTCAAAGTAACACATTAGAGAAGGTGAAAAATCTTTAATTAAGCCGCAAGCAAGGCACGCAACAAGCTCGCCATCTTCTTTGACAACAGGGAAGTGCAGAAGATGTCCTCGCCCTTCCCAAAATTATTTTTATTCTTTCATTTCCAGAAAGATGTTTTCATTTCTGAATTTAAGCTCAGAACAGCAGCAACAAACCCCGGACATGAAAATCCTGGACACCACACAACACTAGTCTCAGCACATCCATAGCTTTTGTCTTGAAGAGGTAACCCAGGCAGAAGGTCCCTCACAGTTCTACAGATTTCATTTCCCTGTACAGTTTTGCATTAGCCAGGGTTTCATAATTTGATTGCCAGCACATGACTCGCTTGGCTATTCCACACATTCAAAGTCCCCCTTGTAGTTCTAAATGAATATATGTATACTTGCACATGTTTCTGTGTGTGTATATATTTACTTAAATGTCAGCATAGGCTGATAAATACATAAACAAATCCTGGAGAGTGTAAATTATAGCATGCATCTGGCAGAGTCAGTTGTGGTTGGGTTTGCCTACTGATTTTCACTTTAACTCCTTGTTCTTACATACTTATTACTTCTAAAAGACCTCATTTTACTATTATTGTTACTGTTACAATTATTGCTACTGTTACAGTAGCACTTACAGACTGAAGACTTTTAGGTATTTTATGTAATAGAAATGTTCTGTGATTAATTTCAAAGGAACTTCTAGTTCCTGATGTGACCCACAACCTGACTGAGCTGCAGGGGTTCAGCAAAGCCCCAGACAACCTTTCCTACCCACTGTGTGGACCATGCAAGGGACAGAAGCATGTTGATGTGTTGGAAGGATTTTGGCAGTTCACAGTATCTAGGATATACACGCTCCTGCAGGGTTCACAGGTAATTTTTAAGGTAATTTCCCAAATGCTTCTACTCTGATTCTTCCATCTGCAACTTCTTCAATCATCTAATCTTGTTTAGACCTTCTAATTAATTTGCTTCGTACTTTTTCTTAAGTCTTGAAAAAAAAAATCATTGCAAGTCCTTTAGTTAAACATAACACTGAATTGGCTGAGGCAAAAGTATTTTTCCTGGAAAGGTTCCAATGATGAAACACTTTAAAAACACAGGATTTGATTTACAAGATCTAACCTGGTATAAGATACTCTACTCGTGCATGGAAGCGCGAGGGCCCTTTCCTTAGACTGGAACAATACAGCAGGCACAGATTTAACATGAAGCTCAAAGGTAGGATAGCAAGCACCTCTATAGGACTAAGCTTCCCCCTTGCCCCAGGGTCAGGCCACTGTCAGTCCTACCTTTGGATGGCATACTAGACAACCAGAAGCACCTAGATAGCCAAAATAGACATTTGAAGGCCTGAAACCTCAAGGACTTCCCAGAGCACTGTAGCTTCCTATTGCCACAGAAGACCCATCCAACTTTTTCTTGGATGCTACAGCCATTATAGCAGTGTTCCTGGCAGCACTACAATACTCCACAGAGAAGACAAAGTTCACAACCTACTCGAAGATTTCAGTCATACACCTGTCTAATCCTAGAAGACACTGTTGAACTCACATAAACCCAACTTGCTTCTTAGAGCTTGCAATTACGTGGATTTGGTCCTTTTTGGGTTTTGGGTTTTTTTCCCCAGACTACTCCTATTTTATCTTTTAACTAAAGCTAATAAAAATGTGAAGTTTAGTAGAACAATAAAATGCTGCTTCAAAGCTTCAGGTAGTGTCTGTCTTAAGCCAACCACAGCACATGAACTTACTATAACCTGATGCCATGACCAGCCAGAATCAGAACTGCATAGCCTTGGTGGCTGTTAGGCAGGCATTCTTGACTGCAGCGCTGGGCAGCGCAGGAGATCGCCCCTCCTAACCTGTGTGCCGAAGGAGTCAGTTGCACAGCTTATACACAGGTCATACACATATATTCATGATCTTTCCAAGAAATTATTAACATATTCATTACTTTCCCAGGAACTCATTATCATCGTTTTCCACCCTTTCCCACATGTGTACTACAGTCTTTAGGTGGTCTTCAAGGACCACGATAGTCGTTTACTTCACCCACTCGTCACTGTGCTTTTGCTGTGAACTACAGCCCTTATCTTCCTCTTTGTGTTTACTAGAGCCACTTGACTGGTCTTGGGGCCCCTTGTAGCCTTGAGTTTTCTTGTCCTCAGAGACAGTCCCACTAGAAGGCTTACAATGTGCTGGCACATGCATTACACAATACCACTACTGCAAAATAAGTTACTAATACCTACAGCAGTTTAGACAGTAAGTCTCTATCAGATTCATTGCTGCATTGTATATTGTTGACACCCACGAAACTCCAGACACAAGTCCCCACCAGATTCAGCCCTCTCTTCAAAACCATGCAAGGCAAACACCAGTTTTTATTCTCTCAATGTGCCCATTTGAACAGTAGACATTTTGAACCCAGTAAGACTCATTAGAAAGTTTTGGAGTTTTTCTGTCTTGGAACACTGTTTTTTCCAGAGTCCAGACCTGATGTTTCTAACGTGGTTAGGCAGTATTGCAGCACCTTCAAGTTCTGCTTCTTCATCACCATCTTCTGTAAAGGCAACTTACGTGAGTAGCCAAGAGCCTTTTTGCTCAGACTGCTAACTGATGCAACTCAGCATACCACTGTCCCATCAGAGGAGGCTTTTCTTCAACATATTTACAAACAAAAACCTTACAAGCAAAGTAACTACGAGTTCCCAGATGAGAAAAGAGACATAACTTTATCACGCTACCTTTCACAAGAGCACTGAAGCAAGCTGAAAATTTCCAACTGACACTGGTGGTGTTTACAAAAGGTTTTGAGAATGACTTTGTAACTGAGCTGCGTGTCCATTACTATTTAGACTACCACAAAGAGACTTTACTTAGGCTAAAGTTACTCAAAACAGCAGTAATTTCTAATCCCTACTTTTGTACATAACCTGGAAATGTGTTAGTTTAGAAAGTAGAGATCTTAAAAAGAACAGGGAGCAAAACTCTCTCTGTAATTGCAGTGCTGTATGTATAACCAGGGTTATTAATTTCCTGCAATAACTAGCTATAAAGGTCATGAATCCCTGCTTCATTGTGCTATTTTTGGTCTGCCAGGTTGCAGGAACTGATCCAGGTAACAAGATAAGTTTACTCAGTTAATAGGCTTGATTTCTATGCCTTAACTTGCCTTTGACACGTAGCAGATTAAGTGTTGGTAAGTGCAAAGCCATTCTGGTGTCACGCTTTGCTGTTGCTCACAGCAGAGACACTTATTTTAACTGTCTTAACGATCAGATTTTGCTGATTATGGGAGGACATTTCTTAGTACATGAATTACAGGGTGATGATCCAGATGAACTCTTCCCACGACTTAAACTGAAACCTCTAGCCTTGCTTTCTGCATCCCAGTCCCAGTAATACTTCAGAAGATATAAACTTGCAGTTTGCTGCTTTGCCTAGTAGTGAGAAGGAAGTAATTTGCTGCAGATTATTTATCATTCATTAAGATTCAGTGAGGCTGAGAGTATGGGGTTTTAAACATATGCTTCTCCTATAACACTCTGCATAGAAAGATGGATCATTTAAGTTGCTAATTTTTACAGGTTCCTTCAGGTGAGAAGGAATCCCCCTCATTTTCACACACACAGCTACAGTGCTATTTCTGCTGTTCAGAGCATCTCACCAGAACTACAGAGCCAGGGACTTTGATAACACCGGGGTACCTAAAGAATTTTGTGCCTCCACCCGTTTAATCCAGTCTTTGCAGAAAGGTGCCTTGGTGTTGCTCACAGCAGAGGTGTGCTATTGTTCTTTGTTTCTTTTTTAAACTGTAGCAACAATCAAACTTTGGTAGGTATGAGAGCAAGCATCTCAGTGTGTGACTCACAGGCTGCATTGGGTGATGACACGTGCCTTGTGAGACCTTCCTCCATCTGGAGAAAAGAGAAGTATTTTAGGCCAGAGATTGATTTCTGACTATGGTTACACTGAAATTACACAAAATAAATGTACAAAACAATTCCAATGTTAATAATACTAGTGTACGATATGAATAACAAAAAATATTTTACAATACAAAATTATACAAAATAATATGCCATTGCTGCATATGAAAGTGGTGTGGCAGTTTCTAACAACTCCACCACCCAGGAGTGGGTCAATGTGGCAGCAGGATGTAGAACTGTCAGGGGTGTGGAACGAGGATTTGAATATATTTTTCAAGTCCAGTGTGACAACTCAGTACAACTCCAGATCAGCAAGTTCTAGGACAGCCTGCACAGCAAGACTTGCTGCAAAGACAGCACAATGTAGGATCACAGCTTAGGGTGTGGTTGATGGAAAGGGAGTCCAAGTGCATGTGCTGAATATTTGTAACATCAGGACAAAGAGGAAAACTGAAAAAAAAAAAAATTAAAAATTCTGTGAACTTAGGTGGAGGATTTTCAGAGAGCAGCTGGCACCTACTCTTTCTTGCCATGCCTGTCACTACCAAACCAGCTTCCAACTCCCGGCTGGCTGTGACTGAAGAAATTCATTTACCCTGAAAATTGAGATGTTTATAATTTCAAAGAAGCGGCATATAATCCATAAATAAGATGGACAAATTAAAATCCTTTTACAGCAATTATGTCTCAATGACATAAATTGGAAAAGGGCTAAGGCTTTGGGTGGAAATGCAAGCCACCTGAAGGCTGCCACTGACTCAATAAGGCCAAATACTTCCTCATGTCTAAATTCTTTTTTTTTATTATTATGATTTTCTACTTCCCTTTGAGCACACAAAACTAATAAATGTGGTTTTACCACAGAGAAATAAGGTCGCACTGCTGAAATCTGCAAGAGCAAGTGGGCATGGAAATGCCTTTCTTTTTTTTAATAAAAGTTTTAATAAAGATGTCTATACAAGCCTTGCAGCTTTTCAATAAGTGCCTGAGCCTGCACGTTGCTTACAGACCTCAGCTTTCCCTGAAGTCAGTGAACTATTTTACAGGAAACAATCTTGTACTGGCCCTAAGGCAGTGAAAAATATTATCTAATATATCTTTTCTATCTTGAACCTCCATGATTAGGTTTTTAATTATATCAGCTGGAGAATACCTATGAACACAGGAGAACAGGTACACAGAGCCCAGCTATTTGCTTTCACATTGCAAGAAGGGGTACAAGAAAGTTCCAAGGATCTCTAGCCATTCTGTCCCATTAAGGCCCCAGAGCCATCCTGAGCCAACACCCTGCAGCAACACTAAGGCCAATGGTATCCTGGGCTCCATCAGGAGAGGGGTGGCCAGCAGGGACAGGGAGGTGATTGTCCCTCTCTACTCTGCCCTCGTGAGGCCCCATCTGGAGTCCTGTGTCCAGACCTGGGGGCCCCAATACAAGAAAGATGTAGAACTGTTGGAGAGGGTTCAGAGGAGGCCACGAAGATGATCAGAGGGCTGGAGCACCTCCCCTATGAAGAAAGGCTGGGGGAGCTGGGCTTGTTCAGCCTGGAGAAGAGAAGGCTGCAGGGGGACCTCATTGCAGCCTTCCAGTACCTGAAGGATGCACACAAACAGGGGGGAATCAACTTTTTAAAAGGGTAGAAAGTGGCAGAACAGGGGGAAATGGATTACAGCTAAAGGAGGGAAGGTTTAGATTAGATATTTGGGGAAACTCTTTACAGAGAGACTGGTAAGGTGCTGGAACAGGCTGCCCAGAGAGGTGGCAGATGCCCCATCCCTGGAGGTGTTCAAGGCCAGGCTGGATGGGGCTCTGAGCAACCTTGTGTAGATCCAGGCCTGGAGGTTGGTGTCCCTGCCTGTGGCAGGGGAGTTGGAAATGTGGTAGACAAAGCCTTGATGGTCTACAGGTCTAACTGTTGCTGATGGTGCTAGGACCCAGAAGTCCACCACAACAGATGGAGAGTTGCTGGGTTTAGATTTTTGCCCACAATAAACATAAAAACACGTATTAAAAAAAAAACCAAACCAAAAACCAACAGAGTGTACAGGAGGTGAGAGCATTTGACACCTTTACCTGCACTAAGCTACAAGAGCATTTTAGGAGAAAAATCACAAAAATAATTTTGGAGCCAGTAATTTAAAACTTTTCTAAATAAAAGATAAACAAAATGGAGTAATACCAGTAACAAGAGTTGCCTGTATCAAAAGGGGAGATTTGATAAATTGGAAGTGGCAGTTAATAAAATGAACTAGGCTAGTCAACTAGACAGAGAAACCAGGAGATATTAACACCTACTTGCAATTTCTACAAGTTCATAAAAGACACATAAACTCATAAATTCACAGCACATTCATAAAAGGTTTTATAAAATACAGTGCCTGAGAGACCAGAAAAATACATTTCTGCATGATCTTGGCAGACTTACCCTCCTCACCTTTTCCAAACCATCCTTTATGATCTGGCCTCTTGAAGTACGTTCTCAGATCTCTTTGAGGTGTCCTACCACCAGCTCAATCACTTTGGGCAGAAATATCCCCAGCATGAGGAAAAGTTGAAATAAAATCTGGTGCCCAGTTTATAACTTCCACAGACACTCCACTCAAAATGTAACACTAGAAGATTCAACTTACATTAGGTGGGTCTTTTTGAAGCATCCTGTTTGTGTTTGTACTCCAAAAATGTGCTCAGAGTTGATTTACACTGTAATAAAGAAATATCATTCCTTTGGCAAATATTACAGCTACTTAGATACTCCAGTGAGAGCATAGCTTTAATGAAAGCAAAAACAGTAAGAAAAAAAGAGAGACAAACAAACAATTTTCTCTGCCTGTTGAACTGTGACAACTGCTTTGCCTCATATCCACCTCCATTAACAGTGAAAATAGTTTTCCCCAACAAGTATTTGTAATAAAAGCTGTAGGTTGTTTCAAGTCTGTAGAGATTAGCACTTTGAATTGAATTGCAGATGCTTTCAGACGCTCTTTTTTGGGGGGAGGGGAGGCAGTTTGTGGGTTTTTTTAAAGTTCTATGTGATATGATGCATCCAGTTGAAGAATAGAGCAGGCCAGTTATTCACCAGGAGGAGGACTGACTGCTGTAAGGTGAAATCACACTTAACACCAGATGAAGTTGCACAGCATGCAGACTTACAGATCTGGGAGGGCAGGTAGACATATGAATCAGAAACGGTAACTGGCAGGAGATGGCACGGAGAAACACACACACACGCACACACACAAAGAGAGAGGAGTAAATTCTAGCTGTCATTTTAGCTTTTCCTAGTAGTTTCTGACAAGGCAGATATATTTACTGCCTGCCATTTTCTCAAGCCGCAGCAGCACTCAAAGGAGCAAGGCTGATGGCACACGAGACCCAGACAGCGACGAAAATGGGTTTCAGTAGTAAACCAGCCCAGACAGCTCCTGCTGTGTCACTCGATCTAACAGCCGCCATGAAACAAGTACTTTTTGATCCCGGTACAGCATAGAAACCTGCAACTCTGTAGCTAGATAGGGGCTAACTAGGAGGTATCGCTGTTACAGCCTGGTTAGGGCACTGTAAAAGTTACAGGGGCTTTCACTTCCAAGACTCTGACACATAACACATCTTCCCTACTTTCTCCCTTGCGTCTCTGTCTTAACATTACTACCAGTTAAGTAAAGAGCTAAGACTGCATAAGGAGCAAAAGAACAGTTCTTACTAGTCACTCTTTCTCCAACCTGACTGGTTTTCCAAACTCAAGCTTAACCCTCTCTTTTGATATTTTGCATCCCTTAACAGAGGAACTGAGCAAGAGATGCCCTCTTCAGAATACTGGGCAACACGTTGGAAGACCCAAACCAAAAATAAATCTCTCAATTCACCAACTCACTTTGAAGTCCAATAGGTAAAATTGCAGGGGGGGAAAAAAAAAAAAAAAGGAAGAAAAGCATTAAAATAAAGAAGCTGTGGCCAGAAGATATCATGCCATTGTTATATAAATGCTGTAATGAATAGTCACACAAATCATAGTGCATGAAAAGCACAGAAACTATTTGCAGCTATGACACTACAACATACCTATCTTTTTAAAACCCAGATTGGATGCAAAAACATCAGAGTATTATATTTGCTGCTGATAAATCCAAGCATTAATGTTAAACGTTCTCTTAATGCTAATCTGTTTTCATAAGCTTGTTGCAACAGATTGGACATAACAAAACACAGATTCACTTTGCTAAGGGCCTTAAGATAGGGGGAAAAAACCCATCTTTAAATAGAGAAATAGCTGCCTATCTATTCTATCTTCCCTGAGCTACGTACCAATTAAAAGACTTGTCTACTGTCCAATGTAAGCTGAAAAGGCTTGCCTATTTTCTCATTACAGAATTTCTGCAGCAATGGTTGCACCAGCCCCCCAACTAGAAGATCCACAATACCCAGTTCACAGACAGAACAGAAGCGGCCATTTCTGTTGCGTGGCTGTGGGTCTTGTTTAAACACAGCAATTCAGCACAGTAAAGGAAAAGTTCAGCCATTTTAGAAACTGTCGTTGGAGGAGAAAATCAAAGAGGGCGGGGGGTTGGGGAAGGTTAGTTACCTGAGTTGTCAGGGTCCCATTGGTGTAGCACACCTTGCTGTCTCTGACCAACATTAGCCCCCCAGGAGCCCCATGCTTAGGTGGGCAGGGGTCTAAGAAAGGCCGAAGGTGAGGCTGCTCAGAGCCATTAAGACCTATTTGTGCCCACAGGGCTCTGACCTAAATATCTCAAATGACCAGTCCTCCCACCATTCAGCTTATCTTAATGTAACTGCAAAGGAACAAGTAGCATATTCCCCCGTGTTTCTGAAATACGCAATCCTCTCTGTATCAGAGCAGAGACAACCCCATGTTCTCCTGGTGCAGGAGGTCACCTGAGCACCACAGCTGGAAAGGACAGCACACTTTCACTTGTGCTGTGGGAAAGAACACCCATGATACACATGAAGTCACTTTTGCAGCACTGGTGACTCACGGCAACAGGGACTGCAAATGACGCATGTGCTGAGGCAATCTGGTTCCTCAGAGCCACAGCAGCCAAATGAAAGGAAAATGATGCCCACTGGAGACCCAGGACAGTGATTAATCTTTAGAAAACATTTGGCGTTCCAAGTAAATTTGATCTAGAATGTGACTAATTTCTCAAGTGTCTGCAGAAGCTCGGGGACAGGAGGAGAACAAGCAATGACAGAAAAGAGGAGAAGTCACTTGCTGCTTTGAACAGGAAGACAAGAGAGGGCTCGGTCTCCCCATGACTTCACTTCTCCAAGCATAATCCTCCTCTGTCACAACCATGCTCACAACATAGCCCATCCGCATGTTTCCCTGCTGTTACTTTTGACATTTATGTATGGCAGAGTCCCTGCCCTCAAGAGTTTGTAATCAGAAAGGAGAAAACAATAGCAACAGGCAAAAGAGAAAGGAAAAAGCAAAACCCAAAAAAGCCCCAAACCCAAACATCCAAAATGCAAGAAAATAAAACTGGAGCATCCAGTTCTGGTACTGCTGCTTTTAATTAAATCCATGGAAAAGCATATGACAGATTTCTATCGTGGGTAGGAACAGAAGACTGACTCCATGATGTAAGCGTCAGTCTGATGCCACACAACACAAGTGTGTTTCACCATACAGCTAAAGCAAGCAGTGAGCAAGGGCAGGGCAGCAAAGGTGAGGCAAGTGTGGCTGCAGAGGAGCCAAGTGCAAGTATCAGGAGAAAGAAAGTGAAAGGAGGTGGGCAGCAAGGCAAGATTATAGCAAAGGGCTGACATGGTAAGAAAGCAATACAGCTAAGAAGAAACAACTCTAAGTGCAGGCAAGAGAGAATCAAATTCCTAAGGTATCGCATCAATCTGACTGACAAGCTCTTCACCACTGCTTTGGATGCTCCCCTTTGAAATCCCCCACATATGAAGCTCCCTTGGCTGGAAGACCTTATTTTCCTTTATGGGCTTTCAAAAACATTTCTCCCAGTACTGGAGCCACACATCTCACAGCACGTAAAAGAAGGGAAAGAGCCAGACACAGCTGTGGGGCTGGCCACCACCTGCAGGCAATACCCACACAAGAGTCATCAGACTGTAGTCTGGTATTTATACAAAACGATGAGCCAACAAGGCAGAGGAATCATTTGTGTCTAGTCATTAACAAACTAGACTAATACTTCATTCAGCCCTTGGTACAGTTCCTTCACAGCAATTACAGACTGCACCTCCCACAGATTTCTGTTACTTATTAGAGAGCACAGATAACAGATCCTCTGCATTACTTTGCTGTGCAATCTTCGCAACGGTCTGTAATTAAAAGCATTAAGCAAAAGAAAGAATCCACAGGAGAAAATGATGCTAAAAACCGGGGTGAAAGCAGTCTTATTTTTAAGTGTCATGAAAAAGCTTCGTATTCCTAGAAGAACATCAAAGAAGGATTCTGATGACAAAGATCATTTAGATCCAACCCTCTCCTGAAATGAAATTAGGTTGGGAGGGGACCCGCCTGTGTAAAAGGAAAATGCATTTTGCTCAGCATTGGTGAGGCCGCACCTCGAGTGCTGTGTCCAGTTCTGGGCTCCTCACCATAAGAAGGACATTGAGGTCCTTGAGTGAATCCAGAGAAGGGCAACCAGGCTCGTGAAGGGGCTGGAAGGCAAATCATATGAGGAGTGGCTGAGGGAGCTGGGGATGTTTAGCCTGGAGAAGAGGAGGCTGAGGGGAGACCTTATCACCACCTACAACTACCTGAAGGGAGGTTGTAGGGAGGTGGGCGATGGTCTCTTCAGCCAGGTAACAGGAGATAGAACAAGGGGAAATGGCATGAAGCTCCACCAGGGCAGGGTCAGATTAGATGTTAGGAAAAAGTTCTTCACTGAAAGAGTTGTTGGGATGTGGAACAGGCTGCCCAGGGAGGGGGTTGAATCTCCTTCCCTGAAAGCAATTAAAAGATGGGTAGATGAGGTGCTCAGGGATATGGTTTAGCATAGGATGGGAACGGTTGGACTTGATGATCTTAAAGGTCTTTTCCAACCTTGTGATTCTGCTTTGAACAGAAGCCACAAGCTGAGCTGTCATATCACGGACCTAAAGGTGAAGAGAGACTCTTACTGACTTCAGCTAGTTAAGAGACATTTTCTCCCTCATCTATTTTATCTACCTGGCACACTGATAGCCATCACCTCTGCAAACAGCTGATAGCTGTGATGGGCAGCACAATCAAGGTTGCCATCATCAGAAATAAAAATGCACAGATTTTTTTCTGCTCTCAGTGGGTCTGACTGCAGCCTGAAATGATTTAGGCCAGGCTAAAAGAAAGAATAATAATCCTATGCTGGCACATATTATGAGTTTTTACAGGGATGCTGGAGAAACCTGGCATGTTTTTCCGGGGAGAGATGTTAGCATTGGAAGGAGAAGTTGACCATTATAAGGCAGACTATATAAGTATTACAAAACTGTACTTTATGTCATCAGATCAAAGAACAAATGGATTAGCTAAGAGAGAAGATTTGTAATTTATAGTGACATGGCAAGAATTTAAAAACAGTAAGGCCACCAAAACAATAGGACAGGGAGAAAAAGGCAATTTCAAAAGTTTCCATAAATTAAACATCCAAAATCTTCCTTTGTGTGCATGTTTTCACATGACTCTGAGTCAGCTAAGCAGGCTAGGAAAGTCAGTGAACCGGAAAATATAACAATGTGTACTGGAGGTAAGTTACAACAGCAGAATAGCAAGCACCACGCTGCTGATGAGGTTAGTACTTTAGAGTCGTATTAGAAGGGGCTTCGTTTCCTGACTGACACACCAGCCACTGATTAACATGCCTTACTTTATAGATATTTTCTAGCATGTACAGCAAAACACTTGGAAGCAAGTCAAGTATTTTATGTCAGCTCAGTTTCCAATTTTCTTGTACATGTCAAATTAGCAACCCGCTTTGTTTGCTAATCAGCAGCACAGATGAAACGAATTCAGCACATAAACTCAACCAGTGTGAAACAAGAGAGACAGTATAACAAAGCTTTAATGAAACTGCACTCAGCGTTCAGGGAAACTAATTATTTATGAAAAAGACAGACAAGCTTCTTCACTAGAATTCAGCAAAACAGCATTTGCAATGCTCTGATAAAAGGGGAAGAGAGTAATCTGCCTTCAGCTTGCTGGACCGTAAACCAGCAACATCTTTTAAAGTCATTAGAATTTCAGCAGTTGATAGTAAGGAGGCTTGGTAGCGATTTTCTTTTTCTTTTTTTAATTGATATGATGATAGCAAAATGGATGTTGGATGAAGACGCTAGCCTTGATTGAAGTTTCTGCAGGGATTCAGAGACAGATCCTGTAAGAAAAGCCATCACGGGGCTCTGTACTGCCACCCTATGGCAGCACTGAGCAGAGACGTTCTTCTCGGTCCTGACAGATCTCAAAACTTACAGGACTGAGATCTCCCGCTCAGGTGGGTCTGCTGAGTGACTGAGCGCCACAGAAACCAGCAAGACATGGAGCAGATCTAAATATTCACATCATTTGCTGTAGATATACTCTGATTATGCCTTACCTTGTGGTGTTGGGGTTTTTTTGTCCCCTCGAGATGCAAGAGGTGACCAAGCAAATTGCTTCTCTTTCACACTATATTCTTTTCCCTTGGAATGGCTAGAGTGAAAGGGAGAAAGATGTTACCCTTTAAATAATGAACATATTTTTTAAATAGTGAATACTTTAAATAAGTAATGAAGTTGATTCCTATACAATGGCCAAAACTTGACAGCTGTGAACTCTGTTATTCAGAGAGGACCTAAGTACTGGAATGGCTAATGGGAGTTTCCTTCAATAGCTACAGTTTTCTCACTGTGTTTTAGAAAGTTCAGTTGATCTTGGTAGTCACACTGCTATTGTCACAAAAAAACCCAAGTGTACTGTGTGTGATAGTTAAAAAACAAGCATCCCCAAGTCTTGTCCCTACCTGAAGGCACAACAAAGATTTTATTTTCCCAAAGAGAGAAAATATTCTTCATTCTAGATAGCTGATTTGGTGTAAAAAAATCAGTGAAAATTAAAATCTGTGTTATTTTATATGTGAGTTACTTACTTAGGATAAAATCTATAAGCGTGACAGTTTATATTGACTCCTTGACTGAAATGAAAACTACCATCTGATCTGCATTAGGATTTTCCCACCCAGTCATTCCAAAGTTATTTTTTTTCATTAGCAAATCCACTGCCATAGGATGGATCCCTCTCTCCCCCTCTTTTCCCCTCCACTCCCCCCCCTTTTCCTCTTTCTTCTCTTTCTTTCCCTCTCTCAGGTCTTATCTGGTTTACTTCCTCTCTATCAAGCCTGTCAAAGAGCTACTTGTTGGTACATTTGTGCATATGTTTTACTTCAGCTGATCAGTGCAACTGAACTGGCACCTACTCACTTTTGGGCGACTCTAATTTTGAAGTACTGAAAAAATACAAGAAAAAATAACTTTGTTAGAAAGTTGCCCTCGAATCAGCCTTAAATTAACAGCTCTCCCCCTCTCCCTGGCACGTCACTCATTTTTATTTGTCTCACTTTGGATTGTTTCAAGGCGACAGGCTCTTGTAGCCTCCTTTAGTACAGCAAGTTGTGCTCCCCCATATCTACACCAGCTTGATTCCACTGGGACTCCACCTTTCTAAACACGGGTGACTAAATGTGTACACAGTGTTTCAGATAAGAACTTGCTGTGCTTTTTAATGGCATTAGTAGTCCCCCAAATGATACTGAAAATGCCTCATCCAACAAATCAAGGCCTTTATTTAAAGCTAAAAAGTATCAGTCAGCATAGATAATACAGCAGAAGGCCAGCAAGGAGTATGCATTAGCAGAGACTGGAGATAATGAAGTCCTTCTCTGAAGGACTGTTACATTTAGATAAGATGTACTGAACCCTAATCCACAATTTATTTTTGAGACTCTTCCCTCCAAAGTTCTCTAGGAAAAGGTAATACAGGCACCATGATGTAACTTGGCAGCACTGTACAGAATCAGAGAATGGGTTGGGTTGGAAGGGACCTCAAAGATCATCTAATTCCAAACACCTGCCATTTCAAAGATGGGGGTGATACTTCCCCTTTTCCAGTCAGTGGAAACTCCACCAGACTGCCATGGCTTCTCAAATGTGATGGGAAGTGGCTTAGCCATTTCATCCACCAGTTCCCTTGGGGCCCACAGAAGCATCTCATCAAGTCCCATGGACTTGTGCACCTTTAGGTTTCTTAGATGGTCTCAAACTTGATCTTCTCTGACAGTGAGCAGCTCTTCATTCTCCCAGTCCCTGCCTCTGCCTCCAGTGTGGCTAGAGCCCTTGCTGGTGAGGGCTGAGGCAAAAAAGCAATTGAGTACCTCAGCCTCCTCCATATCTTGGGCAACCAGGTCTCCCATTACATGCCAGAGGGGACCCATTTCCATGCACTAAGAAGTGCAGGTAGAAAGAATCTTAAAGGCCCAGACTGCCACCGGATTTGGATGGTTTGAGTCATCTTTGATGCTACATTCAACAAGGGAAATTTCTGGGCCTTATCTAAAGCATACTCAACACTGAGGAAACATTTGCCCTGATTTTCATAAAGTTTCAAGCAGGCCCAGGGAGGGCTAAAACCCAGCCTCAGGTAAGCCTTATCATAAATACAATGCAGGTGGTTAGGAGCTGTTGTATTTCAGCTTCAGATACCCGTGAATCCATTTTTCGAGAAGTATTTTAGAGAACATCTGGACTCTAAGTTAAACAAAAATTAAAGTTCTGAAAAATGTTATTGTAGCTCTGATGAGAAACCACGCTTAAGTCCTTTTTTTATTTGGTGAAGATTTGTATATCCTGATATTATTAAAATTCATAGGCTTGTTGTGTGTAAGAAACACCTTACAAAGATTTCACCTTGTGTTGAGGTAATAAGCAGTTATTATCTCACTTAAAATATAGCAAGAGAAGTGTTCTTCATTTAGAGAAGACAACCTTCCTTTCTTTCTGCCACAGTCTGTCTCCAGAGATAAATCAGAAGTTTCATCTTTCTCTACAAGCAGTTGTTTTCTGCAGAAAGAAATTATATATTTCAATTTAAGACCACACCTTCTCAAATTTGAGTAAAGATCTAAACTGTATTTCAAAAGAACTGCAAAAAGATAATGACTGGATGTTTATCACAAAAAGGGCCTAAACGGTTCCCCAAAAAATCCTTTATTTTATGCCACATGTGTTGAGTTCCTAAATAAAACCAGGCTGGGGAATACATTTAATTCTGCTCAGTCAAGTCAGTGTAGAAATCTTATCCCAGATTGAACTGGAAGCTCATATTGAGGATTACTTGATATATGTAATCTGAAGCCGATGAAATGATTTCAGATTTCCAGAGCTTTCAACTTAATTTTTTTCACAAACAGAAAAGCTGGTTTGGTTTTGTTTTTAAAGGAATGTAGCAGATTTCTATTTAATATTAAAAAAACAATGAAAGCAAAGGCTCCTAGAAACATGGTGACTTGTTAGCACTACTTGTAAGTCAACGAACAAGGAAGTCTGAAAAATAATTCCCTGATCCTAAGGCCTCTATTACCTGATGTGCCATGGATTGCAGTAAACTGTATCATTACTGCTTCCAACACGACATGGCCTGGTATTGCATGCCCCTTTGAATACTGCACATTGCTACAACTGGGATCCCAGGAGAAGGCCACCACACTGCACATAGATTAGGCAGCTACTCAAAGCTCCTGCTCTAAATTATAAACCGGTGATATTTATATTTGAATAAGACAGCTGCAGATCTGTAGGTTATAGTCCCCGAGTCCTCAACCTCTGCCCCACCTCTCTGTATCACTGAGGCTCTGTTCTTTCTAGCAGATCTGAATCTTGTGACTGACACAAAACCCCCAAGATTGTCATTCTGATGTTAACACAGCTATTAGAAAGTTACCCTAACAATATCTTTAAACCAAACTTTGTATTTACAAACAATAATTTCCACCTTTAAAAGCTGCACTTAGTCAAAGCCATTACAAACCTTCAAATGCAACATTACGCTAAGCAACTACTTTTGAAACTTCTGACTGACATCACCTGTCCAACCATCATCTGGTTAAGCATCAGAGGCATGATGGAGTTTTCCTGCTATTCTCACACAAACTCATAGCTTTATAAGACACAATTTTGCTAGGTCACAGACTGGTAATTAATCCTTTGTATGTTACAAACTCTTTCTCAGTACTCAAAACAGAAGCTGACACACACCATCAAGTACATGTCCACCCTTACTCACTAAAGCCCTAAAACACCTCTTAACTGCTCCCCACAGGACGCAAGCCAAATGGAGGCATCAAGCGGCTGTTTACTGAACACATTGTATAAAAGAACCTCTACCCCCTTCTCCCAGCATTTTTCTATTATAATTAGTTTGTGCAGCTCCATCCCTTAAATGCAACGGTTTGGCATCTACTGTTTTCCAGTGGGATCAGGACTTGCCTCAAGGAGCTCTTTCCATTCTCTCTGGTATCACCATCATCCGCAGCCACGCTGACCGTGAGGAACCGTGCTGGGCCTTGGCATACGGATACCCATGGCGCCTCTTGACACCCATGTTGATTTTTTTTTTATCAACCCAAAGAGGACATATAAGCAGGACACTGCAAAAGAAAATTTTTTACAGCCAGAGGACTAATGTGATTTGCTGAGCTCTCTCCTGGACCAGACACAGAAACCCAAATTTAAGGGCCGATTCACTCCTACACAAAGGCTCGTCACATAAATCTTACCAATCTGTAAGGCTGCTGTATATCCAAATATATTGCAACCCAACCCTTTCAAAGCTTGAATGGAGCTAAAAAGTAAACATATCTCCACCCCTACACCACCCAAAACCAAAAAAAAAAAAAAAACAAAACACCACCACAAAACAGGAAGAAAAAACATGAAAAGGGAAAATCAGACAAGTCAGATGAGTTTTACTGCCATATGCTAAAAATTTTCATGCACCTCCCTTGATTTTAAGTTTGAGGGTTATTCCTAATATCACTCTAATTGAATGGTAGTCAAGCATGTGTTTTGACTTGCAGAAGATAATGACTTTTCTGATAGCATATAAGATTATCCCAGAACCCCTAATGCCCTAAAAGAAGTCTTTCCTGTAATCACTGGCTTCACACTTTCCCGCGCTGAGGACCTCTACTAAATCAATGCAAATGAATAAAGTGAAATCACAATAATGTCTCGTTTCTTTTGTTCTGGTATTCTATGCACTGCCGAGATCACTTGAAAATAAAATGCCTTGCCAAAGAATGTAGCTGGCTGTTCACCTCCACTGTGTTTTCACAGTATGAATGCAACAGCGTAGAGCTGGAAGCAAGCATTCAAACAGGAGTCAGACAGAAGGAATGCAGAAATTAAAGGAAAAGGCTGGGGAGAAAGAAGAAAAATTGAGATTATGCAGAGGAAATTATATTAAAGGGAAAAGGTGAGATGAAAAGGGGCAGGGTGGGTAGGCACTAGGCTACAGAGAATGGCTCAGGCATTAGGCTTAGACACTGAAGAATAAAAGACTCTCCTGCAAATGAAATGGCAGCAGCCCTATACTTGCAATAATAAATGCTTTTATCTCCAACTTTTCTACCATTAAGTTTCCAGCAAGGATCTTGATGCTGATTAAGCGTTCCTACAAGTTAACAGAGACGAAAAACACACCAGAAGAATGCAGTACTAATTTGATTCCTAAGCCATATTACATGGAGATTTTGCACCCTCTGCAGGTCCAGGGAGATATAAAGGAACCACAAACACAACCATCCTATAATAAAATGTGCATCTTCCAGCTCCAGCAGATTTTGTGGGATTTCTGAATGCAGAATTGTGGGTGCTGTATTTATGGGGTTGTGGCTGTTGTCCCCCATTCATACCTTCCTGACTGCCATCATTCAAGAATCAAGCCATATATGTTATTTATTCCATGAAGAGACTTTGAGGATCTCTTTGCAGTCTGACTGAGTACAGAGCACTACCCCGCTAGCTGGGTTCAGGGCATTCTCTTTTCATGGCAGGTATGGCAGTGACCACAAGCCTTCTTTAGGCAAAGCTCTTATGTTCACTACTTTGAAATTTCAGAAGAGGCTTAAGGGCAAAACCTACAACATGTTTAGCCTCACTTAAACATAGTCACCTTGTATCTCACTATATGTTAAATTAGACAGGCTATTTTCATATACTAGTTCATATTCTTTGTGCTTGTCTGCTTGCCTGTATGAGCTAAGACTGAAAAAACCAGCAGCAATCATACAATGGCTTAGTAGTGATAAGATGATTTCAGGTATTTTTTCACTGATTTTTCCAGTGCCATTTTGAAAAGATATTAAATTTAACACAAAAATATATTCTTGCTCTAAAAAAAAAATAAAAGAGGTCAAGGTCAGACACCGAACAAATACATCAGTGTAACCATTCAATGAAAAATCACTGTAAAAATAATTCAACCTAATATATAGATATAAGAAATTAAATCAATGGGGTTTGAACTTTATTTCCTCAAAAGACAGCTGTCCTCTAAAGTATTGAACGAGAAAAATCTTGACAGTGAAAGAGCAAAAGAAATAATACTGTATCTAAGGTGAAAGTGAGTTTGATGGATTTGGTAAAGCCAGTTATATATTGCAGTGTGCCCGTATCTGATCCATCTTCCCTACTACATATTACGCTGCAGCAAATATATACAAAGTCACTGACTGATGATAAAAATTTGTGATGAAAAGTCATGTAGCACTAGCATCAAGTGTATTCCGGGGAAAGACTGTATACCAACTTCTCCTGATGACTTCAATGTGTATTTAAAACAGGCAGCTGCTTTCAATTGATTTTGAAACCTCCATTGACGTCAATAAGAAAACAATGTCAGCACAAGATCTACGATAAAATATGATGAGCTTTAAGAGCAACTGCACTTTTGGTTACTTTAAAAATAAAGTAACCAAAATAAAAATTAAAGTACTTTGCTTTCAATGGGACTCGGATGAAAAGCATGTTTTCATTGAAGAGTGTGATCATCCTTTTTTCTCTACCTTTCTCCTTTCCCCCTGCATCTCTCATCCACACGTCTAATCTCTTTGTTGCCTCCTACACAGAAGTGAATCCTAAGTCTTCCCGTGGTCCTGCCTAAGTCTTCCTCATCAGATATGGCTCCATTTTCTTACCGATCTACTACAGATTGGCAGTACAATCATTCTCTGAAGGCATTGTTATTAGGCATTATAGAGTTTCAGCCAAAGGAAGAAATCATTATTTATGCCCTTCAGGTAGAGAAAACTTAGAAGATAATATGGACTGGGTGTAAACTTTGTGATTTAATTTTCACAACAGAAAGACCTAGAAGTATTATGTTTTCTTTTTAAAAGGTCACAGTTGACATGCATTATGTTATAAGGCTATATACAGTAATCCCATTATGTTATAGGGGCTATATAAACACATTAGGAAGGTTTGAATGTATTTCCAGCTAAATAAATAACCTTAAGATCAAGAATAAATTATGCCAAAATTGAAGGGAGAATAGCAGAAACTCCTGCCAACAATCTAGAGCAAGGTAGGGCTTGTGATCTTCATTCCTTCACTCCACCAGAGTCTTTCAGGATTCCTTATATTTCTAATGTAAAGAAGCAGCATAAAGCCACTCAAAGCAAACAAGTAAAACAATTTGGGGGGCGGAGGGGGATCCAAACCCTCAGTTTTTCTCTTTTTTACTTTAAATATGAAGTCTGCTGTTCTTCCTAAAGCTATTTAAAAGATGAATGCTGTGTAATGGGATTGACAGCACAGTACAGCTTTGTTAACAAATTGGTTTCTTGAATGAAAGAAAATAAAATTGTCACCAGGCCTACCCTGAGTTGACTCCAGCATGTAGTTGTTTTCTCTTACCAAAAGGGGTTGTAAAATTGCAGTTGGGAGTTGATCAGCAGAGAAACACAGGACCCTTCCACTTTACCCATAAACATCAATCATATTTAAGAGTCCAGAAAAGTCTGATATAATAAAAAAAAGGCTGTAGATTAATAAGAAAACAAAAATTCAAATAAAGAGTGTAACAGTGAATGAAAGCAAAAGACTCTGTTTACATAAACATGATTAGCTCATAATTCCTGATTATGCCCCTTTCTTGAAACAAGTGCTTCTATTTTAATAAGGCCTTTGAATAAAAGGCTGTTAATGTAAGGTCCTTTCCAGCCCTAAACATTCTGTGATTCTATGAATTCTCATGTAGCAGCAATGACAGCAATGAACCATCATCTAAGCCATTAAAAAATAAACTACTTACAGTTGATAAGTATTCTCTCAGGTAACTTGCTGGATGCTTCTCAGGTGCATCTGATTGTTCATATTCAGAAATAACTGCATGAGGTTGAGCATGTGATGTATCTGTCAGTCACTACCAACGCTTCAGAGTGCGAAGAGATGGATCACTGCCACACCAGTATGTTCCCTCACAGACTGAAACTTTCCTTCACTCTCCTCCACAACCAGCCACCTCTGTTCCCTTCATACCACTCAGCTCAGGCAATCAGAGCTGTCAAGGTACTTACCTGGATCAAAGATGCCATCTCAGCTCTTGTCTGAAGCAAACAGCAATGGAAGAGCTCACAAATTTAAAGGAAGAGACGGAAGACCCTAAAAGCAAGGAATACACACCTAACTGCACAATTGCTGAAGAAAGCCTTCACAGGATTTAACTCAAGGTTCTGCCTTTGCATGGTTAAAGTGCACAGTTCTGGAGAAACATGGCATACTCACCTGGCTTGGGATTCAGTGGAGCTCTGGTGTTTCAGGTCCAGTGAATTTCTAAACCTGGTTATAGGAGTTTTGGTAAAAAGTTTTGCTTCACACCCCAAATGCAGCTGCTGCAGGTAGGTGATTTCAGTAAGTACTCAAAATCCACGAAATGCTGAATTTTTGCTCTTCCCATTGCACTCAAGGAGACGAGGATCAATGACAGCATTTTAGGTATGTCTGGCTCACATACCCAGCTTTCACCACCACTGATGTACCACTTCATCTGGCTGACATTGCCAGATCCATAAACATGACAGTGTGAGTAAGCCTGATGGAAACAGTTGTGTCTCAGAGCAGACAAGTTATTGGGGTTTGTTTACTTTTGTTTTTAAAGAAAGGCTGAGAGAATACAATTCAAAACCACACCAAAGTCTGGGAGTGTCAGAGCATAACAAAAAGGCAATAAATTGGCTTCACTGACTGCCAGAGGCATCCTGGAGGAAAGGCCACCTGCAAAGCCGTCACCCTCAGCAAGCTGACAGCCCCACATTGAACCCCACTGCCATGTTTACGCATGCAGTGCACACCCACCTGCTGCATCTGGGAGGATGTGTGAGGCGGGGTGTCCCAGGAGGGTGTGACGGGACCGTGACTCAGCTAAAGCATGGAGGCAGACGTGGCTTGATCTTCACCCACACTGAGCATTAAAAAAAAAAAAAAAAAAAGAAAGAGCCTGGAGGGCTTTTCGACTCCTATAAACCCAGGTTTTATTAGGGTATTTACAACAATATTTATCTTCTATAAAGATAAGGAAATTGGGTAGAACGGAAGCATAAAGGCTTATAAACAAATTTGTGGCACTCCCTTGCCAGCTCAGAGTTCAGAAGCTTTCTGACTTACATCACTTTGCAACTTCATCCTTAGGAAGCACTTTCCACCACCCCCCACACCAAGCCCTGGCCAGATCCGCTTCCCCTCAGACCTGTCTTGCTGCAACACTCCCAGCAATGTGGCTCAGCACAACCCTGCAGCCCCTTTAGCCTGCGCCAGCTGAACAATCACCAAACCACCATCTGAGAGAGACCAGCCCCACCTGCCTCCACACAGCTCAGGTTCCTCTTAAAGCAGCGCAGCAGATACCCTAAACCACACAGAGAAATGCAGTGCTGTCTCCACCACGGTCAAAGGCTGACCTTCCCAGGTCTCTCTGAACACAGAGGAGAAATAAATGTATCTTACATGGGGAGAGGACAGAAAGAACTGCTCACTAATTATTGCCTTCTAGAATGCCTCAGAGGTGTTTCTGGATATACACCAAAACACCTCACAGGCTACATTGCGAAGCTGCTCAAAGGAAGCCCCCAGTAAGCACAGGAAAGGCTCAGCACTGTTACAGCTCTCACACAGATAGTGTGGCCAGAAGGAAACATGCTCCCAAGGTCCATGGCTGGTCCTTCCCATGCTCATTGTGTTACTATCAGTAAGGGCACTCTTGGCCAGGAAACTACCGGTCCAAATGTAAAAGGAGAAGGAGGAAAAGAGAGAGTTACTTGTATCTTGTAGCATCTGTGGGCACAGCCTAATCTTAAGAAGAAAGTGCACAAACAGCTGTGATGAAATGCACTAGTGAAGGAGAGCAGCAAATTGAACTTTGTCCTGCTGGCTGTGGGTGTCTGATGGGGTTAATCAGCGCTGGGAAGCCGATGGCAGCTTTGCTCACTCAGAGCCTCTCAAGGAACACAAATTTTTTGCAAGCACATCGCTCTGACGGATCCTTCCTTGAAGGCCTGGGATCCAGGTAGCTCCTAGCAGTCATCTCTGCCTTGAGCAAACTCTCAACTGCAGCCTGCATTACAAACAACCTTTGAGAGAGAGTGCCCTGCAGTTCATTTACCTTGTAGCTTTGACACCAGAGGTCCAACCTCCTCCCTGTCCCCAGGCTACTTTGGCATATGCTTTTTGCAGGGCCCCTCCACAGGGACCTCCTGCAAGCATCAGTTTTAGATCAGGCCGGCCCTAGTGACATGATTCAAGTGATCGCCACCACTTCCCATGCCTCATCTCCTGCTGCCATGGAGTGACCTTGCCACACGCAGAGTGGATCTCTTCAGCTGAAGAGAAAGCCAAGGCTGGCTGCTGCAGGCGGGCTTCTGTTATGTAGCACTGTTTCTCAGCACGGCCTTAACCTAGGCCTCTGTCAAATCGGCACCAACAAATAGCTGAAAGATTTATTGTGGAGGAGCATAAAAGACACTGGAAAAATACCAACAGCCTTGACTACTACTACACATCTCCAACCTGATCAGCACTTGGCCTTTTAAATGCTTGAGAAGACTTTGCTTGAGACCCTGAAGGGTAAGGAAGACATCATTCCTGCCACTCAGGGTGCCCATGCAGTGGGCTGGTCTCCCAGAACCCACTGAACCAGCAAAAAAGACATTTATCCCCCCACCCCCTTCCCGCTTCATTACAAACCCAGGAAAACTGGCACGTCTCCCAGTAACAGCTTCATTCTAAAAAGCAGGGATGTCCTGACACATCTCATCAGAATGTTCCCAACCCAGCAGTCACAGGCAGCAGAGCGTGACTTGATATGGGGTGCATGACTGTACCCACCCACAAAGGCCCTGAGGAACCACTGCTGAGACAGCTTTGTGCCTGCAAAGAGCTTTGCTGCATGAGAAGGGATTTGCAACAGGCTGCTTCTTGCCAGTTTGGCAAAAAGTACTCCTCATTGCCTGCAAAGCACAAATCCTACTGAAACGGCAGCCATGAGGGATTACAGCTGCCATCCTGCAGGAGAAGACACTCAAAACCAGGTGCTGGTGAGCACCCCGTAAGGTGACACACAGGCTTTGAATGCTGTTCCTATGTTTGCCATTCATGCACCCACACACTGCAGTCTTGTGTTGGAGAGATCCATGCTTGTTTAGCTCAGAGAGAAGACTCGGGAGACCTTATCATGGATAGATAAAGGGAAGGCACAAACAGGATGGAGCCGGGCTCTTTTTACTGGTGCATAGTGGGAGAAAAAGAGACAACGGGCACAAAGTGAAACAGAAGAGGGCTCTTGTAAACACCAGGAAGCACTCTTCTACTGGGAGGGTGACCAAGCACTAGCGCAGGGTGCCCAGGGAGGTTGTGGAGTTTCCATCCTTGGAGATATTCAAAAGCCATCTGGACATGGTCACAGAATGGTAAAGGTTGGAAGGGACCTTTGGAGGTCATCTGGTCCAATACCCCTGGCTAAAGCTGGCAACCAGCTCTAGGTGGCCGTTGCTTAATCACATGGGTTAGACAAGATGACCTCCAGTGGTACCTTCCCACTTCAACCCTTCTGTGATTCTGTGGATACATCTCAATGTCCACCCATATTGAATTCTGTGAAGATGCCCAGAAGGCTTTTAGACTCACAGAGAAAAAAACCCAGGTTGTATCAAAACATGAATGGTAATACTTACCTTCCTGCTATTCATTATTTCATATTTGTCATTTCATTGGCATTGCAGTCAATGCACTGCAATTGAAAGCTTACCATTTAGAGTCCTCTCTCACAAACTGACTCTCCCCGCCTTTCTTTGAAAAAAAGTTTTCTTAAAAATCCACATCCTGAACACATTCCCTATCCCCTTCCCTTATTGCATGGGGCTACTCACTTGCCAGCTCTGCAGGAGGAGACATTTGCGGCAGTTGAGGAAAATAACGTGCATGGCTTCCCCAAGCAGCACTAACAGCAAGGCAGCCACGCGTTGGGTCTTTCTGACTACAAACTTCATCTGAACGAAACCGTTCCCAACAACATTGCACCAGCCACAGAAGGGATTTGGGGGTTTTTTTGCACTTTTAGCAAAGCCTGACCACAAAGGAGCCTCATTACTCTCTGAAGAGTCGCTCTAGAGGAAGGACAACTCAAAATTTGACTCTGGCAAACATCCAGAGAGGTGATAGCAGTGCCTTGAAAAGCACGGCCACGCTTAGCAAGGTTACGGACAAGTCACCTCCTGTATCTGCACGCTCTGATTCATGGAGCAGCAGGGCAGGGTGCTCCAGAGAGCTGCCAGGATTTCTAGGGAGTAAAACCACCGTGACTCAGCTAAAATGTTGTGGTGGATGCATCTCGGCCATTAGCCATAATTTGTCCAGCAAAGGGGGAAAAAAGCAGGAAAAAACCCCCATTAAACTCCCATAAAGTCAGGTTTTACATGGCTATAAGACAATGACAGTTATCTTTCTTCATGCAGACAAAGCCACCAGACAAAACAGAACAGATATGCCTGAATAGAAAAGCCTGTACATGTAACTGAGTCCTTCCAGCAGATCTCTCATGCCAGCCCAAGCTGTTGCTGAGTTGCCAAAATCCTGCTCCTCCTGGGCCCCCTGGCAGTCCGTTCTAAAATCATTTAAGTCTGATCAGCTGCTGGCCATTCCTTGCTTCTCTCCAGAGGCAATGTCACGGCACTCCCTGCTCTCTAAGTGTCTTCTGGGTGCAAATGCCTCCCAGGTTGCGCTCTGAAGCTGCCCACTGGAAGCCCCCAAGAAGCACCGGGAAGGGCTCAGCACCTGTTCCACCTCCCACTCAGGAAGCATGGCAGGAGATGTGACATTCATGTCCATGGGTATTTCTCCCCACCTTTGTTTCATTAGCCCCCAGGCCACTTTTGGATTGAATACAACTGGTTCTGGTTTTAAACAAGCAAGCAGGAGTTAGAGAAAGAATGACTCACGTACACATATCTTACAGTATCCATATCTGTGAGCAGAGATTTATCTTAAGGAGAAAGTGTGCAAACAGGTATGGTGAAATGCGTTAGTTAAGGAGAGACATGGACTGAACTTTGTCCCACTGACTGAGTGTCCAATAGGGTGAAAAGTTCACAGCCACCAGAAGCTGATGGCAGCTTCACCCACTCAGGCCATCTCAAGGAATGCGAGTTCATTGCAATCACATTCATCTGCTGGATCCTCTGTTCTGAGGGCCTGGGATACAGGCAGTTTATAATTCCTTGTTTCTCCCCCTTTCTTTGGTTGTTTAGTGGTCACATTATTTAGCAGCTTTAAAGTCCCTCCCATCCACAGCAAACTCTCTTTGATGCGCTTGGGAATATGATACTTTAACAAAAAGTGAGGATTTCCATGTCTTCCCTCTCCAGTCCAGCTTTTCTGAGGAGAGCTGGCTATTGCTGTGGTCAACCTAGTGACAGACAATCGATGGACAGGGCCCTTGGAAGTCAGTCAGCCCAACAAATCAATACCTGGCTGATCAGCAAGCCCCCAGAAGAAAAGTGACCCCCTCATACAGCTCTGAGGTGTGTACATAACACAGAGCTCAACCTCCAAAGTGGATTAGAAGGCAAAAAGGGGTGCTTGAAAAGAGATGATGCACACACCAGCTCAAGGTTTGTGGTCTGCTACGGTGTAATGCCAGTCATACTGTGACAGAGAAAAATAGACACATATATATCATATAGCTAAAAATTTGATCAAAGATGAGAGACAGTTTAGTCTGACACATAAATCTTAAGGCAAATCTGGACATCATCTCTTTCAGGTGACCTAAAATGCCAGCCTGGCTAACTGCATTAAGGGCTTGGAGCGTGCTTGCACAGAGGGGGTTGGCTTAACATAAAGTAAAGCATACAAATTATAAATAATTTTGCATTAGTCAAAACCAGTGGTGACTTACCTTCTCCCACCAGTTACTGGTTTTATAGAAGTAAAATATGACAAAAATGTTAACTTAGAAACCTCAGGTCTTAAAAGACAGGTTTAGAGAGAGGAAAAGTATTGAAAACTCTGTCTAGACACCTGGTTCAAAAACTAAAAAAGGCTAATTAAGTTTGGTTCTTTCAGACTAAGATTTGTTGTAATTAAAGGCACGTTGTAGCTCAATCTCAAAATTTTCTAGTCTGTTCTTTACATGATTTTAGTCAGCTCCTATTGCTGCAACACCCATGCATCTATAATAATAAATTAAGCAATAGGTACACATCATAGGCTTGCTGTAATCAGAAGTCAGTGCAGAACAGTAGCATGGTCCTTTCTGGACATAAAATCAATGTACCATTATTGATTTTATAAAATCAGTGTGAGATTTTTGGTTTTTGGTTTGTTTGGGGTTTTTTTTTCTGTAGATCTTGTTCTCTCTTTTTGGTCAAATTCCTCATATCTCTTGCAGCAGCTTTGGGGTTTTTTTTCTATTTGGGGGGGGGGGTGTTAGATATATATTTACTTTCAATAGAACATACATCCTCCCACTGCTCTGGTTTGAGTATACCATATTATTTGTCACATGATACGATTTGCCATATCATTTTGATCATATGTTGTATCATTTTGAAAACTGAGTTTTCCTGCTTATATTTTGTTTCTCTGTGCTTCATATAGATATTTGGTATAGTTTTCATTTTGCAAAGCCTGATGGCATCCAAAGCAGTAGAAAGATGACAATAAAGCTTGATTAAGCCAATGGCTTGGAAACCAGGCCAAGGAGAACAGTAAGAGATTTTGTTCAATTATAAACCCAGAAAATGAGTCTGCTGATCAAATGAAAATACTGCCCTGTAAAAACAGTTCAAATAACGCAAGCACTCAAAAAATTATCAAAGCACTTCAAGCACTGCAGTTAGAATGCACTATCATTATAATAATTCACAGTTGTCTATTTTGATAGGCAAACATTATTAGTCCAAGTGCAAAATATTTGATTCTCCATCATTCACACTGTACAACTCAGAAGATAACACCAGTGGAACTCACACCATGTGTAAAATGGTAGTCAGGGGCCAACAAGGAGCGAGAAGGAGTTTACAGCAATATTAGCAGAAGAAAAGAGAAGACTTAAAAAGCTGAAAATCCCGACTCTGATAAACACAAAGCCTAAGCTTTGTGAGGTGTGAGCTGCCTAAGTTTAGGTGTTGAAATTCCATCAAATTTTTAGTACTTTCCATGGGGATCCATGTGTTTCCTGTACAAATAACAATAGAAACAGAAAAAATAAGCCTGAAATAAATTACATTGATGAGATACTGGTCTCTGTATATGTGCCAACACATACAGAATAGAAACATGAGGAAGTGGGAGAAACTCAATATATAATGTGATAGGCTGCCCATGCCTGGAGGCCAGGTGCTCACTAAAGCTGCTCTGTCACTCTCCTCATCGGCTGGACAGGGCAGAGAAAAATGTTAGCAAAAGCCTCGTGGGTCAAGACAAGCATGGGGAGAGATCACTCACCAGTTACTGTCACAGGAAAAACAGACTCAATTTAGAAAAACTGATCTATTTTATTACCAAGAAAAAGAGTAAAGAAAGGAGAAATAAAACCAAACCTTAAGACGCCTTCCCCTTCCCCTTCCCCTCCATGGGCTGCAGGGGAACGTCTGCTCTAGTGCCTGGAGCACCCCCTCCCTCTCCTTCTCCATTGACCTTGGTGTCTGTGGAATTGTTCCTCTCCTATCTTCTCACTCTGCTCTCTGGATGCAAAAATGACTGCTGCTTTTTGTTTTTTTTCCTTCTTAACTCTGTTATCCCAGAGGCACTACCACCATCCCTGATTGTCTCGGCCTTGGCCAGCGGTGGGTCTGTCTTGGAGCCATCTGGCCTTGGCTCTGTGGGACACAGGGGAAGCTTCTGGCAGCTTCTCACAGAAGCCACACCTGCAGCCCCCCGCTACAAAACCCTTGCCACACAGACCCACTGCAGATATAGAATTGTGGCTGGTACTCTTTAGAAAATACAGCAGGTATGCATGAATTGGGAAAAAAAAACTGTTTAGAAAAATAAGATACAGTTAAATTGAGCACTGAAAGTCCCCAGAATGCAATAAGCCTCCTGTACACACAGGGACATAAAACCCACTGCAAAATGGGACCATGGCTTTGATGCTTAACATCAGGTCTCTGGACACATGGGAATGTAAGTAAATAAGTTCGTGCCATAGCTCTTGGAAGAACTCAGCACTCGTAGTGCCTACTGAAAGACATTCAGATACCACAGTGATGAGCTGGAGTCATGCAGGTCAGGGTGAGCCTCTCCTGGGCAGCTGATTTCTGAGTCTGTCCATCCATATAGTTTCCTGCAGCCGTTAAGGTCATCCCTCTGAGTACATTTTGACCCTACAAAAAAAGGAGGGACTTGTGCTTGTTCAGCCTAAAGCATGACCCGTGGACAAGGTACAATCACAAGTCACTTTTGTAGCCTCCAGCCCCCAAGTGAAGCTGGCAGGCAGCTGAGCAGTGGGAGCCTACACTTTCACACGGACTGACACGAGGGTCCTTGGGGGGAATACATCAGAAGCCCACTGCCCTGCAAAGGCAGGGAACACAAAACCTAGGTAAAGGTAAGGGCACGTTCCCTTTTAGTGAATTACTGTGCAGACAGTGGGTGAGCCTAATATTTTCCAGGACAAAAGATGTAAATTTCAGGCCATTTATCCCCATTTGAGAGTAACTGAAAAAATCCTTACAGAGCCCGGCACTCCACTGCCTCACACAGCAGCTCTCCTGGCACCTGCCCAGCTCCGTTCACTGCTTCACAGGCATAAAGTGCCAAGTTAATCGCCAAAACGTTCGCTTTTAGTTTGTTTAAGGCAAAAAATCCCAAACAAACAAACCAACCCTCTGACCATCAGGCTTCTACAGCCAATGGAAACCTCGAAATCCCGGGCATCTTGTGCCTCACATGTACGAAATGCCAGCGGAGGCGGGAAGAGGGTAAGACGACATGGCCGGCCCCGGCGGGGCCGCGGGCGTGGGCCGAGGCGGGGCTGCTCCGCGCCTTAAAGCGGCTTCGTGCCGGGGTGGACACGCACATAGAGGCAGGCATCCGCGGAGATCATGGCGAGCCCCTGCGTGGAGCTGAGCAACAAGATGAAGATGCCCACCGTGGGGCTGGGCACTTGGCAGGTACCGGGGCGGGTAGGAGGACGCTGCTAAGATAAAATTTAAATTAAAACCAAACAAAATCGCGACCAGAAACGAGGCTCCCGCGGTGCGGCGCAGGTCGCCGCGGAAGTCGGGTCCCTTCGTGGGGACCCGGGGTGTCCGGGGGAGGGGGTGGGGGGCGATCTCGCCTCACGCTTGCAGCGGCCGCCGCGATCGCGGCCGCTTGTGTAACCGGGCGGGCTGCAGGGGGAGGGGCGGGAAAGGGGGGGGCAAGGATGGGAAAATAAGAGGGTTCGAGAAGCGAAATGCGACCGTAAAACGGAGAAAAAAAAAAAGAAAAAAAAAAGGTGCTGAAGAAGGGGAAGGGAGGTTTTGGGGGAGGTAAAGTAGCAAAACTGCTTGGGCAAGGCTGTGGGCAAGCAAGGGGAAATGAGACTGGGCATGGCAGGGTCCGATGGTGTCACAGAAACTAACGCCTCTCTGCTCCCGTTACCTACAGAAATGCTCCTTGCCTGACAAGTTGAAACTCAGTTTAAATGCAGGGGACAAGGAAACTGCAGCAGCAGCTAGCTGGACAGGGAGACCTTGCGGAGCTCCCACAGTAGCAAGCACTGGCAGAAGGCAAGGGAGGGGCTCACAGTGCGGTTGTGTTTGCTTTCAGGCTCCTCCGGGAAAGGTGGAAGAGGTAGTGAAGTTTGCCATTGATGCAGGCTACCGCCTCTTCGACTGTGCCTATTTCTACCAGAATGAAAATGAAATAGGGAATGCAGTCCAGCAGAAGATCAAGGAGGGGGCTGTGAAACGGGAAGACCTCTTCATTGTCACTAAGGTACAAGGATGCAAGATTATTGGGGCATTCAGATTTTCTCATAGAGAAACCCTTGTTCCCTTGGTAAAGTTGTCTAAGGCCTTTTCCATTCTACTATACTCATTCCATGGTTACCTTGTCTGCTATAAAGTCCATCCTTTATTTGCTATTCTGGCTGAGCTTTACATAAGGTAACTTGGAAAGATAGCACTGCTGTTGCTGATTTTATAAGTCCCTTGCATCTGTTAAGTTACTTAATTATACCAAAGGTTTATTTGCATGAAAGATCAGGAAAAAAGACAGACCAATGTCTGAAATCAGAAGTGTTGTGCTACTTGTTTGTAAAGCATTTAAAAATACTGTACAAAATGTAAACCTGAAAGAGATTACAAATTAAATTATGGGACTTCGGTGTGAAGTATATTCTGTGTATTTACTCCATTTCTTCATCTCATTTACTTTTCTGAGCAATGTCTTTTGTCAAAAAATGAGAACATTTCAACTAAAAAGTTCATGACTTGTTTTCACCAAAAACACCTGAAAACATTTACCATAACTAAGCTTCTCCACATACTCTTTGTTTTTGTTAAAGAACAGGTTTTAACTTGCAAGCTCTCCTATTTAATGGAACATTAATCTTCCTTTCAATAACGAAGCACGATTGCCAACAGTTCTCACTGTGGCTCATTAAAAGGGACAGGAGGAGGGTAGCCTCAAGCTGCTCAAGACCCAAAATTTAGGCTGGAAAAAATAATGTAACTACCAGCTTTCACTGTGTCAGATACACCTGGCAGAGTGTTACATTTACTTCTAAGAATCTCTTTTTGTAAGTCACAATACTGATCATCTACCTGACACCCTGTTTGGTGGTATGTTTGTCCTACCTTACAATTAAAATACTGGCATCCAGTCAGTGAGCAGTGGGTAGGTGGGGAGGGAGTCACCTCCCAGACCACCAAGGGAGAAGCTTCTCTCCCTGGTTTGAACTGTGGAAGCTGCAGAGTCACACTCGGGCTTGGTTTCTTCCCACAGCTGTGGAACACGTTCCATGAGAAGTCCCTGGTTAAGGTAGCGTGCCAGAAGAGCCTCGATGCACTGCAACTGGACTACCTTGACCTCTACCTGATACACTTCCCTATGGGATTCAAGGTAGCCCTGCTCCACTTTCCTCTTCTCCTTGCATGGCTAGAAACAGGGTGTATTCTCTCATCTTTGCTGTGACCACCTTCATGACAGGGCGGGGATATGCTGTGGTTGATTTGGTTCTTTCCCAAACCTGGCAGTAGCCAGCATTCAGTCACTAACTAGGTAGTGGGCTGTTTTAGTGCACGGGTCTGGTTTTCTACGCAAAATAGCCATAGATATGAGCAGTCCAAGGACCCCCCAGGGACTGCAGGGAAAATGTAACCAAGTCACAGTGGTGCAGATTGGGATCATGGACTTCTGCTGGGCCAGGACAGGGTGGACATCTCGGGCTTTATCTTGAGTAACCAACAGTGAACAATGGAGCACAGTACAGAAAGAATGTTCTGCTTTTCCCCCCAGTTTACACCTCCCCAAAATATGTTAAAGCTCCAGAATAAAGATAGGGGTGTGTCTGTTCCCTTCTCTCCACATCTGCCTAATTGCTACTAATCCCCACTCTTTGTATGCAGGGACTAATTTGTAGAAATGTGGCCCTCATCCAAAAGGGAATATTAATGAACAAGCATAATTCTTAGTTATGCAATAACCTGCTAACATAATGCCAGTCAGTAGTCCTAGTAAACAGTAGGAAATTAAACTCTTCTAAAAAGGTCTCTGTTACCTGCTTTGAAATAACAGGCTGGTGAGGAACTACATCCTGTGGATGACAAGGGTATGAGTATCCCCAGTGATACTGATTTTCTGGACACATGGGAGGTAAGTTAATGTTTGCTTTTACACCACCACCACAAATTTTCTCACACCCTTTTTAAAATTCCAGATAAATCTTTCACACTTAACCCATGGTTAATGTTACATTTACCTGATTTACCTAACCATTAAAGATGGAGCAGAGATCTGCCTGCACAATGAGATTAAGTAATAGCTTTGGGCACAGGAGATAGTCACATACATTGTATTTCATGACCCGATCAAGCAGAGCTGGTGCTACCCAGTGTTTTGAGGAACAAGAGGGAGATGTCTTTAAGACTAAAGAGCAGGGAACTATCAGCACTGTAGGTGCTGTCACTAAAATAGTATTTGAATGTACACAATGGTAGAACTGAAGCACAGACGAATCCAGATGTGGCTGTTAACTTACTGGGTGTTTCATACAGATAGGGAATTCTCACACTTCTCAGCATCTCAGGCTGTCCTTCAGTACCCCTTGCCTTGTGGACCAAGAGGATTCAGGATCTGCTCCTGCTGCAATTCTACAACTGGCAGTTTGTAGTTTTCTCTACAATAGCAGATTGGAGTTGCGAGAAACTCCGTTACCTCAAAATACTAACCTAACATCCTTCTTGCTGTGTTCTTTAAACTCAGAGGTAGTATATGCTGGCATAGAAGCAGGTGGAGGGGTGTCTCTTGCTTTTTAGGTCTGGTAAAATGACCCCCAAATAAAAGCCAAAGCAAAAGACTTTGCTTCCCATTACAAAAAGGTTGACAGAGTCATTCTTACATTATCTTCCCATCTACAAGGGGACATAAAGCACACAGATAATACAAGGTGCAAAGGTTGTTTTAATTTTTCAATCTGAGATACTATTATTTAATCTAGCATTGGTTTGTCACCAGCTTCAGGGAACTAAAATTTTGTAGTTGACAGTAATACCACCTCTTAAATACACATTGGTTGTCCTTACTTACTAGGCCATGGAAGAGCTGGTGGATGCTGGCCTGGTAAAAGCCATTGGTGTCTCCAACTTCAACCATGAGCAGATTGAAAGAATCCTGAACAAGCCAGGGCTAAAGTACAAGCCTGTAAATAACCAGGTGAGATTTTAATTTCTATTGATGCCAGCTAACCTTGGAGTCGCCTTAAATACATTCTTGCTACACCTCATCTCTAAAACTGACTTTTGCTATGACTTCTAAATCATTTTGGTGCCATGGAAACATCTTGCAAAGGACTGGGTACCTTCAGTAGCCTGACAGTCCCTTCAAGTCAGCACTGCCTGCAGTGTGCAGAGCTTTGGTGTGTTCTCAGGATCGATGGGTTTTAGCTGACAGGCATCTCAACAGGAAACCTTTTTGTAGACTTGTGTGTATACAATGCAGTGGAGGTTTGAGGGCAACACCATCAAATACAGTATGGATTGTTCCTATCACAGAAAAGTGAAACGGATGAAAAGATTACTTTTTTAGACATTAGGGAAAAAAGTTTAAATTCCCATTACATTGTTGCATTGGCTCTGTGTGGCAAGGTTTTGGTAGTGGGGGGCTGCAGGTGTGGCTTCTGTGAGAAGCTGCCAGAAGCTTCCCCTGTGTCCCACAGAGCCAAGGCCAGATGGCTCCAAGACAGACCCACCGCTGGCCAAGGCCGAGACAATCAGGGATGGTGGTAGTGCCTCTGGGATAACAGAGTTAAGAAGGAAAAAAACCAAAAAGCAGCAGTCATTTTTGCATCCAGAGAGCAGAGTGAGAAGATATGAGAGGAACAACTCCACAGACACCAAGGTCAGTGAAGAAGGAGAGGGAGGAGGTGCTCCAGGCACCAGAGAAGAGGTTCCCCTGCAGCCCATGGAGGGGTAGGGAGAGGTGTTTTAAGGTTTGGTTTTATTTCTCATTTCTCTATTTGTTTTTCTTGGTAATAAAATGGATTCATTTTTCTAAGTTGAGTCTGTTTTTCCTGTGACAGTAACTGGTGAGTGATCTCTCCCCATGCTTGTCTTGACCCATGAGGCTTTTGTATTTTTCTCTCCCCTGTCCAGCTAAGGAGGGGAGTGATAGAGCAGCTTTGGTGGACACCTGGCCTCCAGACACAAGCAGCCTATCACACTTGTATAAAAACTTCTGGCTTTCTGCTACACCTCCTCATTCACACCCCTACTGTCACAGCCCATGTTGCCAGAGGCCCATTTATAGCAGCCCTGGGATAACCATTTAAAATCCCTGCTGCAAGCTACTGCGCAGGTGAGGGAATGTACAGCAGTGCTCTTAACTTATTCACTAGACTTATTTTTTTCAATGTAAAATAAACCATTTCACTAAACTTCATTTATAAAGGAGGGGTGAAGTACACAATTATATACCAAGTACATACCTTGCTACATGAATGAGACTGCAAGGGCCATCAGGAACTTCTGATTTATTTTCCATGTTCAACTTCTTAGCACTCTACTGAGGGTGCTGACTGCCTGTCTGCTGGCTCAGGAATATCCAGAGAAATCCCCACACTGGGTCCTGTGCAGGCCCAGCACTGCATGTGCTGCTGGGCCTGGGGGTAGTGTGTGCATTGGCCAGGCTTAGTGCAGCAGGGACACAGATCTTGGAAGGATTTCACTGAGGGTGATAAAACTCTGGTGGGGCAGAACCAACTACTCCCATGTTAAAAGCTGCACCAACTTTGGCACTTAAGAACTTCAGGCTTAGACTCCAGTTTGCTTCTCTGTGGGTATGCCAGTACCCCACACTGCCATTACCAGAGTTGCCTAGTCTAGCACTGGTCTATAATAAAATACTATACATGGATTTCATGTCACCATGCCTCAAAGCAAAGCTATAACATTTAGAAATGGCTGGGTATGTGCCTGATGCCACATGATGCAGGGTAGACGTAGCCTTGTCATCATACTATGGCTTGTGGCAAGTTGAGCGGCGTCCCCATGTAGGCTTCTCTTGGTTCCAGCTGAAGGGCACCTTGCTCAAATGGCTGGTGGGAGCATGATCTGAGCTAACTTAGGGGAGCTCACCTCCCTGGGCTTCAGGATAGGTTGGGGGGCTTGGAGCAGAAACCAAGCCTCAGGTATACTGAGCCACGCCTGTGAAGATGCACTGCTCTCCAGCAGTCCAGGGAAGCTGATTTCCCCAGTTCCTGATACAGAGAGTGCTTTCACTCTTCTCAGCTGTTCCTCACTGTCTTTGCATAGCATGTAGCATGAGGAAGCCTTATTCTCTGTGCCAGGTGTCTAGGTACTGCTGTGACATGAAAACATTTTATAAGACAGATTTTATTCATGATGTTGGGAGCCTTCACATTTTCTGTGACCCCAGAGGAATTAAAATATTAGTTACGCTCTGGAGCTCAGTGGAGTCTGCCTCTGTGTCAACCAGCGTGTTTCTGTGCTTGCAGATCGAGTGCCATCCCTACCTTACCCAGGAGAAGCTGATCAAGTACTGTCAGTCCAAAGGGATTGCTGTGACAGCATACAGCCCCCTTGGCTCTCCTAACCGCCCCTGGTAAGAGAGCACTGCAGCCTTTCTGTACACAATACAATGCATTTGCCACTTGAGTCTTTGAGGGAAATGATGTAAGTGATGCAGAGATAATAAGTAAAGTGCTGTTGGTTTGTGGCAGGTTATTTCACTCAAAATGTCAGGATTCCTGCAGGGAAGCCAATACCTTTCTACCATCAATGTCCTGGCTTTTGTTTTCAATAGGGCCAAGCCAGGAGAACCTGTACTGTTGGAGGATCCCAAGATTAAAGAGATTGCAGTTAGACATCATAAAACTCCTGCCCAGGTAAGTGGGATTAGGAGGGCAAACCGTTCCTCCCCCTCAGACATTTTTGCAAGCCAATGGCCAGTCTTGGCAGATGCTGCCCACCCTAAAGGTATGGTATGGTGGGGCTGAACACTCAACTCTTCATGCTGCCCCAGTTCTTACCAGCATTCATACAAATTACTTTAAGAGTTCTCGAGTGCTGAGCTTTGGGGTGCTGATCAGTGGTATGTGCTTACCTGTTGTGCCCCTTCCAAGGGAGATGATTTCTGCACCTGGAGAACCCATTTCCTCTGAGGCTCACTTACAAATGAAGCCAACTTGTTGTTCCTTCGTGCAGCTAAGTTAGCCAAACTAGTCTTCAGAGAAGCCCAGTCATTTGCAGACCTATTTGATTGCTTCCCTGCTTATTTGTGTTCACAAATAATTGTTGAAAGCTGCTCAATTATTCAAGATTAGTATTTTTTTCCTCTCTATTAGTTGCTGTCATGGTTTAACCCAGCCAGCAGCTAAAACAACCACACAGCTATTCATGCTCTCACTGCCTCCCTGCCCTGGTGGGATGGGGAAGAGAATGGGCGGGGGTAGAGGGGAGGAAGTAAAACTCATGGCTTGAGGTAAAGACAGTTTAATAGGTCAGAAAAGGATAACAGTGGTGATAATAATACAATAATATACAAAACGGGTGAGGTACAGCCCAGTTTCTTGCCACCCCAAAGATGATGCTCAGCTAATTCCTGAGCAGGCCCACCTCATGGCCCACACACCAATATACTAAATATGACATAACATCATAGAGAATACCCATTTGGCCAGTTTGGGCCAGCTGTCCTGGCCGTGTCCCCTCCCAGCTTCTTGGGCAACCCCTGCCTCCTCATTGGCAGGGCAGTCCTTGACTGCTTGGCAACAACTGAAAACATCTGTGTGTTATCAACATTCCTAAACCTAAATCCAAAACCTGGCTCTGTACCCGCTGCTAGGCAGAAAACTGACTCTGTCCCAGCAAAACCAGGACAGTTGCGAGTCACACAAGTGAGTTCTAGCACAGAGTGTGCAGAAACTGCTCTTCAAACACACACACCTGTTCACAGACAATCACCCATAGTTGTATGTACTTTAAGACAGCAGAGCAAGACAAAAACTTGTATGTTAGAATCCTGTTTTGAGGGGAGAAGCCTTTCAAAATCTATAAATATGTTTTTCCTTTTAAAGACTTCAAAAAGCTTAACCTGTGTGAGTTAATTACCTGCAAGTCCAAAATATCATTATGCTCATTTGGTCTGAGCAGCTGTATAACACAAGCCAGAAGCACCATCACCTCCCCCCACCCACCCACCTACCCCCAATGAAAACCAAATCCTGGAGAAGCTAGTATTTACAAACAACATGAGACAGAAACAATTCTAGCTTATTACCAGACTGCAGGCAAATGCTGGCACAAACTCCTTTATGCAAACCAAAATAATCTTCCAAAGAGTGAACAAGGTTATAGAAAGATAAATTGGTTTGTACATTTTAAAAAAACCAAACAAAATGCCAGGTGCACCTGAACAGATGTCTTGGTACCCCTTTGTTCATGTTCCTCCTTGCTCTTTCCCAGGTTCTGATCCGGTTTCTTGTCCAGAGAGATGTGATTGTCATTCCCAAGTCTGACAAACCACAGCGTGTTCAGGAAAACATCAAGGTGAAGTTTGTGTTACAAGCACCCACACCCATTATCTCCTCTGTGTTTCCAAACAGTACCTGAGAGATATTGGAAGGGGAAGGCAGGGATGCAAAGACCGGGGCTCAGCACTTCCTAACCACCTGCAATTGTTCTCTGGGGAAAAGCATTTTGCCCTGGTAGGGGAATCCCAACTTGGACACCCCTTCTGGGAGATGCTTAGCGAGCCTCTCCTTAGGGTGTTAAGGAACAAACTGCAAACACCAGGCCCATTACAGGTCATGTCTCTCTGAGACTGTGATTGCCCTGAGCTGGGAGGTTCAGCTCGGTGTTTGCTCACAGAGCCTGGCATCTCTGTGTTACTTTCAGTTCATGCTGCTACAGCTTGGACCTACTTCTCCTATAAATCACCAGCAAGAGCTCTTAGATGATAAAACTGTGAGGGAACTGTTTGCAGTTGCTACCCAGTGGTTCTCTGTTGTAGCAGGAATACTGCTAGTTCCAGTATGTGTGATGCACCGAGTAATCCATCCTTCGCCCCTTAAGCTTTCTGCCTGCGCGTTACAACACAGACCCCAGCGGTGCTTGCAGTCTCCCACCCAGCTCTGTAAGGCGTCGGTGCTTGCATTCACCCACCCAGCTCTGTAAGGCATTGGTGCTTGCATTCACCCACCCAGATCCGTAAGGCATCACTGAACAGTGCTGCAGAGAGAAAAGGACCATCTTGAATACTTCAAGGGTAAATGGGTATTGGGCTGAGAAATAAGGGGATTTCTTAACAACCCTTAGTGCGAAAGCAGCATGTTCCTGCCTCAGGTCACAAACACATGAAGCACACTTAAGTAGCCAACTGCTCATGAGACTAAGTAAAAAAGGTGCTTTTTTTTTTTCTTTCCCTGCTAGGTGTTTGACTTTGAGCTGTCTGACAAGGAGATGGATGTCATCCTCAGCTTTAACAGGAACTGGAGGGCAGTTCCAGTGCTCCAGTATGTTCCTTGTTATCCTTATTACCCACTAGGCCTATCTCTATCTGTATTTTCATCCTCTGTATCTTGAAAACATACATGACCAAAACCAGGAAGAGCTTGTATCTTTAATCCTGGACCCCAAGTGATGAGACATGTCCTGGAACTGATGCCAGGTGGGAGGTCAGTCAGGCCACTCCCTTCAGCATTTTGGGATTGCACGTCCTTGTTGGCAAGCCTGCATTCAAATTAACGACAGCAGCGAAAGTTTGCACTGGAAGTGGGGGGGAGACTTCAGTAAGGAAATGCTGCTGGGGGTACTTTCTGCGATACTTAAATAACCTGTTCTTTCTCTTCTCAGAGCTGTCAATCACAAGGACTACCCCTTCAAAGCAGAATATTAATGCCAGTGGTTTCTGCGAGACCTCCGTGTAACTCCTTCCAGATGAGAAGATGTACGCTGTAGCTTAGTCTCGATGAGCTCTTCTGTACTTGGCTGTCATTAAGAGCAGTTACTTGTCCTCCTTTTGTAGGAGGAGACCTCTAGCTGGTAGAAAAATGCATCAATAGGGCTGGGTCTTTTGTTACGATAGTTACAGAAATCTGATTTTGATTAGTCCTAAAAAGGCAATGCCTCTTAATTTCCTTGTCTTCCTTAATTAAATACATGTTTAACAAAAAAAATGGGTTGCTTACATGTTATTTCCAGCGCAGTCCTACTGGCTCATGAGTTGCCATCAAGGAATGCTGTCTTTGATTACTTTGCTTTTTACATAGTTGTGATTTTTATAGTGTGAATCTGTAACGCTTTAATACTTTATATAAATAAAGTTTGAATAAGAACAAAACTTCATCAGTTTAGTGCTTAAATTGTTTCATACAATTAGTTAGAAAACATGCCTGAAATCTTTTGTAAAAAATTTAATACAGATATAAGAGCTTATTTCTAGTTGCTGTACGAGGACAATAGAGACTACTTGTGACTTGTGCATCAAACAACTCTATCTAGAACCTAAAGAACAAAGTTGTACCTATTACTCCCCGTAACTCACTCCAGGCAACCCTGGTGTAGGAAGAGGTGAAAAGTTGAGGAGAGGATCACACATCAGAATGCATCCAGCTAAACATAAGGGCTACCTGAAAACTGAGACTGACTTGCTCCAGAAGTGCCAAACACACAGGTAGATTTTTGCACCTCTGCTGCCAGCATTCAGAACAAGACATCCAGACAAGGAGGAACACAAAGCCATTTCTTTAATGAACACACCCCCTAAGCAAGCCCTGAGGTAGACTCCCAATTGCTTTGAAGTACCATTAGATACGCAGTGCTAGGCCAAAGCAAAGGCAGGATTGAAATAAGCTGTTCTGTGGCATCTGCACATGGACAGGAGGAAGGCTGGCTTAGACAGCAAGCGAGCTGCTGGGGAGCACAATTGAAGCTACAGTGGTGAATCTGGTGTTGCCTGAAAAAGTCACCGCATGATAATAGCATCCACCCCCAACAAAACTCACAGCGCTCTTGGCTCTGCCACTGGGATTCATCTTTGGTGAATTCTGCCCAGAGGTTGTGTCAGCTGGTGGGAACAAGCCACGACCACACCACGGTTATCTCCTGAAAGTAGAATCGATTGTGCCCAGCATATGTCCACGCTCTCAAGGCAAGGCAACAACCAGGAGCAAAAGCCACTTACCTGGACCAACAAGGAAAAGCATTGCTTCAGCAAAGACTGCAGAGAAGCATAGCAATGCAGTTGCTCAGTACAAGGCAGGAGAACAGGCAGGCTTGCCTGCATAC
Source organism: Hypotaenidia okinawae (assembly GCA_027925045.1). Lineage (NCBI taxonomy): Eukaryota > Metazoa > Chordata > Aves > Gruiformes > Rallidae > Hypotaenidia > Hypotaenidia okinawae. The sequence goes on along the minus strand of BSDF01000001.1, from coordinate 70,399,150 downwards.
AAAGTCCTTGCAGAGTAAATCAGGCTGCAGGGATTATTTCTCACGCAGTAGCTCAGAAAGCTGTGCTCGCCGCAGCCTCCCCGGTGCTGCCAGGGGAGCTGTCAGCAGCCTGGCAGGGCTCTTTCGGATGACCATGACCTGGTTAGAGCAGAACGCTACGTGCTGGTGTGCTGCCGTTAAGAGAGAACAAATGAAGGCAAGAGGAGGAGGTGGAGGAGGAGGAGGAGGGAAGCCAGCAGCTCCACAGGCTTGGCATCCAGAGCCATCTAGGCCTGGGAGCACATGCCACCGCCCCAGACAGAAGCAATATGGCAGCGCTCACACAAAAAGCAGGAGAGCAGACAGCCGTGCTGCGAGGTCAGACCCTGCTTCGTTGGGCATGGAGACCTCTGGATGATGTGCAGCTCCAGTCTTGTGCTGACAGGCATGATAATTAAGGCTGTTTAGGGGCTTTTTCCTTTAAGAACATGTAGGTTAAAGCTGCTGATTTTACAACTTGGCTGCCTAGCGTAGGATAGAGATCCTTCGAGGTTCTTCGCAATGATGCCTCGGCCTTAGCACTGTTCCTGTCCCAGTTACAGCAACTGCCTCGTCCCTCCTCATTAACAAACAGGGGGCTGCTGATGGAAATATTCCATTTATTGTGGATGCAGTTTCAGAATACATTGTTTGAACAAATCATTTTTATTGCAGCTATTGCATGTATTTGAAAGACTCAGAGGAGCATTTACAAAACCCCCAAACAGAAAACATGACAACTCACAGACAATGTCAGGAACGGTTCCACCCCCTGCAGATAACTATGTGCATCTCTCTAATATGTAAACAAGATGTTTCAGCCAAGCAGGGGGAAGCTCATCTTTGGGTTGAAACGGAACATTATGCTTCTTTAGGAAGCAGTCGGATGTTGTAAGAGATCGAAGTGGTGAAAAGGGAGATCCTAGTAGTTCTGATGCACAACAAAGCTGTCAACAACGTGCTCAGGGGCTACTTCAGTTGCTCAGTTTATGCCATCCATACACTGTAGGATGTAAATGCTAAACTGTATGGCATGTAAATTCTAACCAAGCTGACGTCTTATAGCCATGTGTTTACTATATACAAATGAAAACATCTGTAAATAAGATATTTGGGAGACAGAGCTAAAAAGAAGGATTATAAAGATAGAGGTTTACTTCATTTTAGGTGGATTTAGTGTACAGCACTGATGGATGGCAAGATTTAGTGTGCAGTCATTTGAAACAAGCTCCAACTGTGTTTAGGCTGTTTGGTTTTGGTTTTTTTTTTAATTATGGTAGTTTTATATAAATTAAACTACAACATTTTATACAAGTGACCTATTTTTGACCCTCTATACCCTTACCTTTTCCTCTTTTAAAAACTATACTTTCTTTTTAATTACCCGTTACTGGGCAACTGACATTTAAAAAATTTTAATACTTATCTCACCATACCTCTAATGACACTTATGAAATCTTACTATAGAAAAGTGTGTGATTTTGTCTTGATTTTTTTAAGCTGTGATATTGGCTAATTATGTATGTTTATTACTAAATATAGTACTCTAGCATGTATTAAAGCATTCTACCATTAGTAGTGCCTTTAGGCTTAACTTTGTAAAAGCTATGTGTGTGTATATATTCTAAATTGCATTCAATTACTAGTCACTAACAACAAAAAGAAATATCAGTACCGCTGTCAGCTAACATAATCATCCAAATTTGGGTATTAACTTAAACTAGAATGGAAAAATTGATACTTTAAAAAGTATAAAACAAAAAAAATTAAAACACGTTATTGATGCAGTATTTCTCATGACATGGGCAACTTACAGAAAATATTACATTGTCAACTAAAGATATTTCTTCCATGCCTTAGTCTAAAGTGCAGAAAGAAAGACTTCTGTATTACAAAAGCAACCATTGTTTTTATAGGTTTACTGCACACCTTTCTTAAGCAACTTCACTTTACAGGTACTTTGGGTTGACCTCTTATGCCAGTTGAAATCACTGTTAAGGTACGTAGTTAGTTACGACTATCAGTAGGAGAGTCTATATATTTCACAGCATGGGTTTCTTTAGGAATAAAGGCTCTTGTGCAAAGGCAGTACTATTATGATGAATGTCTAGACTGATTATTAAATACAGTGCTAATATACATGGTTTTAACTGGGATAATGCAAAAAGACATTTTGGTAAATAAACATAAATATAAAAAGAACAATTTAGCACTTTTTCCTCTTTTTTTTGGGTTTTTTTTTTTTTTGTTTTCTTCCCCCCAGCTGATTGGTCCAGCGTCTTTAGTGGCCTTCTATGGTTCTTTCTCAAATTGTCTCAAACCTGCTGAGAAAGAGAAAGATTAAAGATGGCTTGAAGTAACCCAATGTAACTCTAAATCAGAGAAGGCATGGCTCTAGGTTTAGCACTCAGCATGTAAGAAGACAGGACACAAGCGGGATGCTGCTGCACTCCTGAGAGTCACCTCCTCCCGCAACCCCTCTGCTGAAGCCTTCATCCCACTCAGCCTTAGAGCAAGGAGAGGCTCTGCAGTGTCCAAACCACTCATCAGGGGCTGCTCCCAAAGACATTGACATGCAACCACTCACACGTTATGTGGCAGCAAAGCAGTGCTGGTGCTGAGCAAGCCTGAAAACCCCTCTCCTAACAGCTCGGTTTGAAAAAGAACAAGAGGAGGAGGAAGACAATTCCATTTGTGTGACTCTAAACTGATAAGTTCAGAAGCCTAACAGAACTCTGGATTGTGAATTAAAATGTGTGTGCGGGTAATGTGTAGAAAACCAAGTTTTTCTGTATTTGTTCTTTTCATTCCTAGTGAAGAGTCCAAGGGATGTTGAAAGACATCTCAAAGCCATTGAACTGATCAGTGAGTGTCCATTCTTCCACACTGGTCCTGAGGCACATATTTCCTTTAGTTGACTTTATTCGGAGTGGTTTAGATTAAAATTAAAATTTTAGAAGTGCACAAAAGCTAGGAGGGGAATTCTGCCACTTTCTTTCCATAAAACTAGATGATGTTACCCAAACTAGCAGTTTCAAAATGACAGAAACAGGGCTTTTTTTTTACCTGGAGAAGAGGCCGATGCACAACTCCAGCAAAAGCAGTGCTGCTGTTGAGCACCGCTTCAACTGCGTTCCAGTCTGGGTATGCAGAAGCGCATGGGACTCACAACCAACCAGAAGAATTATGTTTCAAAATTAGCACTGCTGAATTTCATCAGGCATCACCATTGCCCAGCAGCAGTATTTAAAATCAGGTGCAATGCTCGTTCTCAGTGGTACTGAAATCTTCCACTTCTGCTCAAGCAGTGCTGCTTTTTGGGTTTCATCTCCACTAACAAAAGGTATAATCCATTCCTGCTGGAGCTTTTAAAAGAGCCCTTCCCAGATGCTGTGCATTCGCTGTAATCAGTTAAATGACCGTCCCATTCCTTGGACCTCACACAGTTTAATGACCCTCTCTAGCTACCGCAAACGTGCTACATATGCCGCTCAAAGAAAGCTTGGCGAACATGGCTGGAGCACTGCTAGCCCCCTGTCCTCCTAGGAAGATGATTTAGGCTCATTTCTCAAACAGTTCATGTTTTGATGGTATTGCAATGGAGCTTTTGAAAGGTAAAGGCAAAAAGGGTTTGGGTTTTGCATCGACACTGACAGCTGTAGAACTGTAAAACTCAGACGTGCCTGAAGGAAAATATGGCCAAGTTTCTACTGAATATGCAGGTGTGTTATTAGAATTACTTACCATTAGTCTCTGATTTTTTCCCCATAGCTGATACCTGTTTGAAGAAGTAATAACCCAATATTAAAGTGGAATATGGGCAAATGTAGCTATTTATAACAGGGGAAAAACAAAATCAACTCCATGCAAAGGACACAGGAACATAAAAGTCACACATTGCTAGTGGTTTGCTGTGCCACACTGTACTTTCTTTTATAGATAAAACAGCACGTTCAGAACAAAAGCCACACAGAGGCATAATTCCAACTAACTGACCTCATGAAGTCGAACAGCACCTTCCCCCTAGAAAGCCTCCCACAGAGATATTAGCCTTTTAACAATGAACTAAAGTGTTACCTTAGAAGGAGATGGCTTTTCAACTGACTGCTTCTCCCAGAGATTACGTTTGCCGGATACATCTCCTGGTTTTAAATCCTGTATTTTTTAATTAATATAAGGGAACAGAAACCAACATTAGTTCAGGTTGATTTTAATTTGGTAGAAAAAAAAAAATCAGAATGTGATTTCCTCATTAAAAAAAGTTGAGGAGCATCCACCAGTGGTAAATATTTCATTGTCTGTCAATTACAAAGCTCTTCAGAATGACACTTCACATCATGATCATAATTTACAGCCAAAGAGGTTAAGGATGCTGATGGTTAAAACTTTAAGCTAATTCTTGACTTCAAAAAGTGAGTTCAGGAGTAACAGAGGAAGGAAGCAAAATTGCTTCCAGTGGACAAAACCACTTCCATAATCCTGAAATCATTTAGGATCTGTGATTTAGGTTCACCATAAAACTGAGACCTTGCTCTGTCTACTTTTAATTGACCATTGGTCCAAAAACCACAGGAATTTTAAGTGTCACAACAGCTTCAAACTATTCTTTATTTTGGTGAAATGCGATGAAGGTAAGAAAGCTATTTGCTAAGAAATTCTAAGTTTCTCTTCAATTTATCCTAATAAAAAGAAAATTTAAGTCGCACATTACAGAGGTATGTCATTCTTCATAGTCAGTTATGAATAGGTTTACCTGACCACCTTAGCAAACAGAACCCCAAAGAAGAAGAATAGGAGGAGGGCAGGTTCCTTCAAGCAGAGATATTGAAAGAAGAAAGAACAATCTATTGAGAGAAATGAACACATAGATAGAAACAGTTGGCTGAGTTGAAAACAAGAAGCCAGTTTTATATTACCTAAAAGACTGAACTTGAAAGAAAGAGGAAAATCTGGTGGCAGATTCTGTTCTGGGTTTCAGAACAGTGATCACAATCATAGAATCGTAGGGGTTGGAGGGCACCTCGAGAGATCATCGGGTCCAACCCCCCTGCCAAAGCAGGATGATTTCATTTCAAATTCATGTCCATAAGGACACAATATCCACATAGCCCCCAGTAAATACAGACATTGGGGACAACACTGCAAATTTTGAACTCTTCTTTTGGACAAATGGGAGTGTGAGTTGAGAAAACAATTGTCAGACTGCACCTTTTATAGAGGACGAGTGGACTGGCAGAAAAACACTTCACATGGACATGGGAAGAAACCAGTTCTTTAGTAAAACCCCAAAGTCATTAACACCATGAGTGGTGCCCTGTCATTCTCCAATACAGATGCCTACAGCTCTGGTTCTTCATCCCTACTCTTCCCCACCCCACAATTACCTGTTTCCTTTTCTTCCCACATCCACACTGCTGCATCCCACACTCCTAAGTTATAACTTTGATAGCATTTTCTGCTCTGATTCTTGTTGAAGTAATAGGCATTCTCAAGGGCTTTCATTAGAAATGGCACTTAGGCTCTTAAAGGATTAAAGTATTTCAGTTTAGTTTAAAAATACACTGGAAAGATTTTTACAGAGCAAGGGCCAAAGCACAAGTGTATATGGCTATATACCCAGGGTATATGGCTAGGAATTTGTAAGTTAATGACAGGCCTTTCACAGGTAGGTAAATGAATGTCCTTCTCCACCAGAGAAGTGCTTCTCTGAGCACTAGCTTTTTAGAGCACCCTTAAGCTTTAAGGTGAGAACTGCCTTGTTTTACTCACACAGACACCACACATGCCTCCCTTCCCTTTCTAACTATCCAGGAGTCAGCAGCCAGAGGGTGCCTATGAGCTTCCAAAAGAGGACATACAGCAAGTTTCCTCCAAAGATCATCAGCAGGTTGAGGAAGCATCATCACCACCTCTGCCCCAAGACGAAAACCACACACTGAAGGTTGTTGCATTTACTTACAGAAGGTTTTGGAGCAGATGATTTGTTGCTCTCTGGGGTCTTGGTTAACCACTCATTGATACGACTGGAGACACCAACCTTCAGTCCAGCAGTTTCCTGAAAAAGAGTAAAATCTGATCAGAAGACTTTCAGAATAGGGGGTTTTTTTAATGTTTTCCACAGTTTAGATTTAAAACCAAAGCCAAGCCTGAATTTAACAAGAGATCTCACTGAGACTCTGGCTTGCTAAAAGTCATCCTGTGTTCCATGAAGATACAGTCCCTATGACCTACACAGTACTATTTACTACTCTTTAGTTTTCAGTAATGATAAAGGTGGGCTGAAAAATAATTTCCACTTAAGTGCTAACCTAGGAATAAACATTGGACATGCTGATTCTGTCATAACCAAGGAGAGTTAGCCTAAAAAAAACCTAAAAGTTTGGGGTCTATGTCTATAATTTTGTTTTGCTAATTTTTTTTTAAAACACGTGATAAAAGGAGCTGAGCAGCCTAAAATATAAATCATTAAAATAAGTCTCTAAAAGCTTAGAACAAATCACTGAAATGTCATGCCTCTCTGTAATAACCCACTTCAATCCATCGCTCAGCTTTCTGGCTATGATGAACACTCATCAATCCACATCAATTTATAGAAAGGAAATGTTGCCTTAAGGATTTATGTAGAACAGAGAAAGATTGCACAAATGCTGCTATGCACCATCTATAAAACGTTATCATTATCTTGCCTATTTAATCCTCCTCTGCCCCCCAAAAGAATCTTTCCCAACACAAAGAATTTCTTTGTACTCTGCTTGAGCTACCCAGATATATTTGTCTAAGATATCTGATGTGGTTCTGGAATGTCTCATAACTTCGCTCAGTATGGCACTGAATTCTTCCCTTATTCTCAATATTGCAGCCACGCGATTTCGTGGGTTTCTGAGGACCTCGGGATCCTTTGGGACATCCTTTACCAGCGATGCCAACAAGAGCAGCCAGGCTTACTCACAGGAACGTGAATGGCAAGGTCAGGGCCAAAAAATAAACTCTCTATAATCACTGTAAAATTAAACACATACCTTATTTGGTGTTCCTGTCCCAGAGGGTGATGAAAAAACATTCCCTTTCTCCCACATGCTCTTGATATTACGGACGCCTTCAGCTGGAACAGGAAGGTCGGAGGGTGCTGGCTTAGCTGGTCTTGCAGCCTTTGTGCCCTGCAGAAGAATTGAGGCCAGTTGGTGTTTGGCCTTAAGAGCTGGAGTCCCAGGATGGTTTGACTCTGGGGCAATGCTGGGGAATGCAGCACCTGTGAGTGGTTCTAGGGATGAACATGCAAAGATGGAAAGTACCACCCAGCTCAAGAGACACCACTGAGACTCTCCCCACTTTTGATTTGCAGTTGCACCCTTGACACAACAGGCTATGAGAATTGCAGTCATTTTGATTTTTGAATTTGTTACATTTCTAAAGCTCATGGCAAACCACAGCTCTGCACACAACTGCTCCAAGGCTCTCATTTGTCCTCTTTCAAGTCTCAGCACCTGCACCCTGTAAGCATGGCTCCTTCAGAAACACTGGGTCAGTGTTTACAGGTTGACAAACACTGATTTCACTGTTATAGAAATTTATGACAGGTGGAGCTGTAGCTCCAACCCATCTATCCTCATTAAGGAGTTTAACATCAAACCCCTGTGCCAAATCAAAGCCCAGAAAGGCACGTAGTGAAGCAGGAACACAGAAGCTGTATGCTCCTTCTTTGATGAGATGAAAACAACTGGGTGCCATGATAACATTTATCTCTGATGGTCTGAGCTACCTTCAGCTTTTCAGCCTGACATAGGTGCTGGAGGCCAGCCTGATTGATTCAGAGCTGTCAGGCATGTGCTTTTTTCACTGGGAGCTGGCACACAACACTGACAAGCTTCCTAGCAGAAAGCTTAAGCAGCAGACACAGAAAAAAAAGGCCTTGTTAATTGATTTTTAATTACTAAATTGTCCTTTAAGTTAAAGGATAATAAAGTTTATTCAGTAGGGAATAAGTGCTAGATTGTAATCACAGCTTTTAAGATAATATCTTTTCTAATATTATTGTATTCTCGTGACACTTTGCAACCCAGTCCAGTTGGCCTGCTATATTAACCAGTACTTTTCACATTGCCTGTACTCACTGATCTGTAAAAACAGCTAAAAGCCCCAAGCAAAACAAAAGAAACCAACCCAAATACCTATTTTTTTCCTTGGAATACGAAAGGAAAAACCCTCAGTTCTGGCTTCAAGAGACATTATTAGCCACTACTTGTTAAAATTGCCTAGGGTCAAGTTCTGCATTTTATTTTTATTCTGTTTTTCCTTTATCACCAACTTAACTCTTTAGTTCGCTGAAGCCACTAGACCATCTTTCTTTGCCAAGGAATTTCACTCTGAAGTGGCAGCCAGCAACACAGGCTCAATGCATTGCTCTCCTAAATAAGCGGCTAAATCAGCTTTGCCCAGGATGATTATCGGCTCTCTGCAGATAGCACATCCAAGAAGAGGATGTGACCGTCATTCAAGATGCTGAGTCCTTCAAGAGCTACTCCAAGCAGAGTAAATTGCAGCATGAAAGGAAGACAAGAACCTTAGGCTTTGTTTAGAGATACATCTAGATGTTGGTTAGAGGTGTGACGCCCTCAAGCATTTTGTTCTGGAAGTTGCATTGAAAAAGAGTCTGCGACCAAAAATTCCTGCAATCCTTGAACCGAAGAACATGTGCTGATTAAAGTCCCAAAAGCCCTTAGCAGCCAGAGCCATCGTGACCTGGAACTAGCTTACCTCAATTGCACTAGTGTATTGCTCAAGTCTACTGTCAATCTTTGAGACAACCGCTGCTGCATGGGCAGGTTTCATACCACTGCAGGAAGTAGGGGGTAAAAAAAGGAAAAAAAAAAAAAAAAAGAGAAAAACAAATTATTATTCCCTCCAATTAAGCATCCTGTTTTGACTGAAGCTACTGTTTTATTGCTTTACCTCTTCTGAGCGGATTTGTTCAAAAATTCTGCTCGCTCCTCTATCTAGAAAAAAAAAAAAAAGAAAGAAGAGTTAAAAGTTTAAAGTTAATAAAAAGGCAGCCTCTATGAGGCCAGGCTAAAATGTCATTTTAAATACCAAAAGGTCAATCTGAAAGAGGTGCATTCCAACAGAAATCACTACAGACACACACAGAGATTCTATAGGTAGGACCCTATTATGCTACAGATTCATAAGGGTGGATATATTTTCTTCATTAATGTTTGCATCCTGCACATTTCTTCAGTGCCTCACTTGTAACAGGAGAATAATCCAGCAAAACAGAGAGGAGAAAAGAGAAGTTTATTTTATGAAAGGAGTTGATATTCACAAAACCTATGTCAAATTTCCTCGTATTCCCCACATAAGAGCAAGTATGTCTCTCTTGAGAGAGAGCAGATTTAATAAAGTTTTTTCCGATTTGAGACATCAGACTAGGCCAGGTTTGGAGCTCAGCCATGTACCCCATCTCATGCATGTCTTTGCAGGACACTGACAATTTGATTTAAGCTCCAAAAACCCGATCAAGCTGCATTCTGCTCATGTTCAACAGGGTCATTGCTGAGTCAATATCTACCAGCTGTTATTATACAAACTGGTATCTTACTTTTCATCATTATTTTCTAGTCAGTGTGCAGGAAAATTTTGTAATGTTTCCAGGGAAAAAAGAATCATGAGGGTCTCATACGACTTATGCCAAATCTCTCCATAATTTGAAATCACCGAGCCTCCATCCCTGGATAAAGTTCTAAAGCTTCACACAATACAGGGGGTCTCTATTTGCATTCCGGGTCAAGAAATACTTTAATCAACTTCCTCATTCCACATTGCCTTGTTCCACTTCTTGCCCCAAACATGACAGGTTCACTTAAGAGTAAAAAATACACACAAGCAACTCCAGGGAACAGAAAGCATTATTAATCAGCTTGGCCAGATTCCTGTGTGTACCCTGGTCTCAGTATGGGCTGTCTATTGTCAAGTTACTTTCACTGCTGTGGCATTCGTGCCTTCAAACAAGGCAATGACAGCCGCTCCTTTAAACGGTTCTCCTCGGTGTTAACATCCAAAGTGCACCAGGATACTAAATCCCCCCGCAGTCCCACCAAAGGGCATGCAGGTTTTATCTCTCAAGCCAATACAAGCAAAACTTAGGCAGTTCACTTCATTACAGAATCTGCCAAACAAGCTCACTGGAGGAACTCCAGCCAGCATCATTCCAGTGCAAAGGCGCCTCTAAAACAATGTGTGCAATTTACAGATTAATTTACTTTAACCGTGTTAGTTGCCAATATGTGACCTAAACAGGGTCCCGAGTGGAAAGACAGGCTTTGCTCTGACATGTACCAACCGTTTAATGCACTGTTTGTCGGGAGGTGGCAGCCACACACCAGACAAGAGCTGAAGAGTCTGCTCACCCTCATAGTCCGGAGCTGCTGGTCTTCCTCTGCCAGCCTTAACAGTTTCCAACTTAGTTTCACCCAGAGGAAATTATATACAGTCGCTATTACCATAAAGTTTTCTCACTTTGTAAATGAATTGATTAAAAGTGATTGAATGGATCTGTGATGGAAATGTAAAACACGGCACCTCCCCTCAATTATGGTACAGTAGGAAAAGTTTCCCACAATGTTGATTTCTGTGCCATAAGCAGCAATGAATCAAAATGATGGGCTATACCAACAGGAGATGCTGATTTCTCCCATGCTCTCCATGAACAGGAGAACTCCTGACTGCATCAGTGAAACCCTGGCTGGCAGCAAGGAGGAAATATGGACTATCTCAAACAACCAGGACTAAAGGTAACCATCTAATCATTAACATACAGCATCTTCTAGTATAGAGGAACGGAAGTCTTTCAAAAGGGACAGATCTCAGAAGATGCTAACAGTAAACTGTTAATAATATTCCTGCGTTCAGGACGGAGAGATGTTTATACACAGCAGGAAAACTCGATGGCAGTAGTCACTGGTGTAAGAAGAGGACAGGTTCGGTGGGGAGATGGATATGTGTTCTCGAGGCTGCCAGAAACAGAGGGTCTCACTGTGGCATCAGGAATAAGTCAGGGATTTTGTGGAACAGGAGAGTGAGGAAGCAAACCAGAAAATAAGCTAAACAGGAAAGTAGAGTTCGGAAGCGACTCCCAGAGCTGAACATGGACCTCTTCCTGAGGAAACATGTGCTTTGTGTAGAGGGATAATACATTTTCTGCACCTTTATATGAGAATTTGTTCTAGAGCATCTTCCTCAAAGCACAGTATGTGTAGTACAGGAGCATACATTGAATACACTCAGGGCAAACACCTGTCTACACATGTGTGTTCAACATATGAGTCAAAGAGATTTAGACTGCACAGCAACACCTAAAGTTCACTTATCCACTGCAGACCACACAAACACCATGCAAAGAATTTAAAATGTTTAGCACATACAGTAAACAGTATTACAAAATAGATCTGTAAGAGAAATAGGCAAAGCAAGGTAGTTAGCACAAAATGAAAGGTATTTCCTAAATTTGAGGCTAGGAAACAAGAACAATCCTTTAGTTGCATTCATTGTAAGAATAAAATTTTGCTGCATTAGTTTTAACAGGATCTCGTTAAATACCTTGGACTATGTTTTGTCACCATGGAATACTTTCCAAAGCCACTGACATAAAACACACATGTACTCCAAAAAGTCAACTGCTGGCCTCTAATTAAATTATGACCAGAAAGAAAGAACATGGGATCTCAGGCTGCATCTTTCCCACCTAACCTCAGTTAAGCTTTTAGTCAAAATTACTCATTTGGGTTCTTTCTATACTTAGTGGAGAGGCAGAGGAGCTCACCTCACCCTAGGAAAAGTCAGATTGCTTGTTCATTGAGGGAAGCTCCTGCTCTATTAACTACCAAAGAAGCTTTGATCAGGCAACAAAACACTTAGATGCACATTCACCCTTCTGCTGGTAAAGGCAGATGAATTGAAACCAATGGACATAAATGAAAACTACACAGAGTTTCACATCTGATTAGTGCCTTACTCAACAGGGTCAGCACATACAAGTGGCAAGGGATAAATTAAGGAAGATGTTATAGAGATACATGTATGCACTTCTCCATATTCAATATTAGATAGACATAGAGAGCCAAGGAGTTTCCTACTTCTGGAAACCACTCCAGCAGTGAGCAGGCTGGGAGGAGACACAGTTGGAACCAATGAACTCAACTGATGAAAGGGATATTCTGCATCATATGACATTGTGCTCAGCATATAAAACAGGGGGAAGAAGTAGTAAGAGGGGGATGTTTGGAATTATGTCCTTTGCCTTCCCAAGTAACCATTACACATGATGGAGCCCTGCTTTCCTAGAGATGGCTCAACATCTGCCTGCCTGCAGGAAGCGGTGAATGAATTCCTTGTTTTGCTTTGCTTGCACGTGCGGCTTTTGCTTTACCTATTGAACTGTCTTTATCACAGCCCAAGGGTTTTCTCACTTTGACCCTTCTGATTCTCTTCCTCCATCCCACCATGGCGGGGAGTGAGCAGCTGTGTGGTGCTCAGCAGCCGGCTGGGGTTAAACCCCAGCTGGTGATAAAGCACCACACCACCACTCACTCACTGACCCTCTCCCTCCTGCTCCGTCAGGCCTTCCAGTGGGACAGGGAGGAGAATGGGAAAAAAACAAGCTCATATTCCACTAGGTGGAAGAACCTAGCGGAAATCCATCTGAGTGGCAGTCCCTGAGAGTAAAATAGCGCTCTCACATGCTTTTTTGCTTCATCAAACACAGGCAGGCTTTTTCCCGCTGTCAGCAGCATCTGCACAGAAAGTACCAATTTACTCCGACTTACCTGCCAGGCTAGAGTGCTGCCATCAGCACCAAAGATCGGGGAAAACACATGTCACAAATCCTGCTCTTATCACTCCATCTGTCCTCTACTGCAAAAGTAGTTCATCTAGGAAGAACTGATTGTGTGGAGTCCAATTCCTTCCAGTGACTTTGCCAGTTGCCAGGTATTGAGAGCAATAATAAGATAGGACAAGACAGGACTTTTGGGAATGAAAAAACCCAAAAACCTAAAGCCCTGAAGACCCCTATCTTCTGGCTTAGCTGTCAGCATTGCCTTGCAGAAAGCACAGGATGCCAACATCAGCCTGTGTTTCCCAGAAGACATTTTCTACAAGGACAGGAGATATCCCAGGCTCCCGGCCTCCTGCCATTGCTTCCTCCCTGAGCCGCTTTTGCATTTCTGTAGTGGTGGAGTTCACCCCCAAGAAAAGACTGAGTGCTGGAAATATCCTGTTCTCTCCTGATTGACCTAGAGAATAGTTATACAAGAAGTCAGTAATACTCCTTCCCAAAGTAAATATAAACTTGTCTAAACCCAAAAAATGAACCAAGACTATGCAGAAAATCTGATTCTTCTACTGCAGCACCATTTGTGTGAACCAAACTGGGAAAAGCACTAGCTAGAGCAGGATGAGACAGCAGCAGAGATTGTTCCAGTCTTTGTCCTTATTTTAAAAAAAAAAGAAAAAAAAAAAAGAGGGGACATTTGCTGAATAGAGGTTTTGTATGGCTGCTACTGCCCACAGGGGTAAGGCAGGTAATACACCACACTCCTTTTCAGTTTATCTCCCCTTCTTTCCTTTGGTGTTGTAGTTCACTTGGTAAACAGGCATGACCTAATTTCCTCATCTAAAGTCACTCCTAGGAACTGTTTTTCTTCCCCAAAACTCATTGCTTCAGGAAGGACAAGGAAGAGAAAAAGATGCTTTGCCGGATAGCAATCTAGGAGAACTCAAAATGTGCCCATAGAATCATAGAACGGTTTCAGTTGGAAAAGTCTTTCAAGATCATTAAGTCAAATCATCTATCTATCCCAACTAGGTCCAACACTAGACCATGTCACCAAGTACAACATCTACTCTTCTTTCAAACACCTCCAGGGATGGTGACTCAGCCACCTCCCTGGGCAGCCTGATCCAATATCTGACAATATCTTTCAGTAAAGACATTTTTCCTAATGTCCAACCTAAACTTCCCCTGATGTAACTTCAGACCATTACCCTTTGTCTGTCACTGGCAACCCGGGAGAAGAGACCAACCCCACCTCACTAGAGAAAGATGAGTTCTCTGAAACTCCCTTTTTTCATTATTAATTCCAACTGTCAACCCACAACTGTGCACTTAGGGCTCTCACACGACACATCTAGCCAGATGATACATTAATCAAGGGAGAAAATACGTGCCAGATGCTTTACAAGTCAAAAGATGGGCAGTACATAACAAGCAATGAGAAAGCTGTATACCAACCAGCTTAGACCAGCCTGAGAAGTCTATCCAAATGTAAGGAAACAAAATACACTGTCTTCTAAAAAAACTGGAGTTTGACATAAAATCTGACATCAGGTCATTAAAATGAGATTATTCCCTCCTTAGCTATTGGCCACAGATGGCCAAGAAACAATTTAGGGTGTTAAGTTCAACAGCATTACATACCTACCCTGGCCACCCACAGGCACTGAACTGGAATATGTACAGTATCACAGATTTCTCACAGAGAAACCAAAAAAGCATGTAGAGATTTGCATTTATGAGGGTTTGTAACAAACAACTTCTACCTAACAAGCCATAAATCCCAGCAGCAATTATCATCATTAAAAAATTGGACCTGGGATGCTTAACATTTGGAAAATTCCAGCTTTCCTCTAAAAATACACTTAGTAGAATAGTGTAGCATCAGTCCAAAAAGCTCTCTGAGAGCTATTAACCTCCTGCCAAAACCAGTGTTTTTTCCCACTCTCCCCAAAATTATGATCTATATCTTTCTACTATGCATTTTCAAGTATAATTTCCTCTTTTCTGAGTCATCTGTGAACTAAAGCTCCAAATGTATGTCATGAAAGACATCTCAATAAAAAGAAAGAAGAAAAAGAAGCCCTGCAAGGAGGGCTGGGAAGAAGCTGCACATTTATAGTGTCTGTTATTAAAATGGTCTTTCACAAATGAAGTGGCAAGACCAGGTTTATCTAATAGGAGCAAGTTTGTTTACAGCTGTATGCAGTCTGCCCTTGTATTTTCAGGCTCAGATGTGGCTGAGAAATCTAAGGCAAAACCAGTCAAAAGCATTTGGATGCTGTACTTGCTAGAACAGGACCCCAGATCAGCATAGGGCTGAAAGTCCAGATCAGTTCAAACTGTAGCTCTCTATAAGCAAAAAGGTAATTTTGACTAAATGCAGTTTATCACTCAACAAATATCATTCTTAATCCCATGGTGATCCACTTCATGGTCCAATGAGCTGATAACCTCCTGTCTGGATCTCTTCTCCCCTAATGCCCACTTAGGGGCCTTTTTTGACACACATTTTGGATTCTTAAATGACTAATGACACAAAATGAGAAAAGGAAAGGCTAGTTAAAAACAATTAATAGATCTTTAGTTTGAGCTGAGAAAGCAGCTGGACCGCATACCATAACAAAGTTCCCAATAATTTCAGTGGGGCCAGGATTCTTCTACCATGCTGAAAGGCCATTTAATTGATTTATTTGACTTCAAATATAATATAGGCCACAGAAGACCACTTAGAAATTCCTGCAGCAGCAGAACAGAGGGGTTTTTTTCCCTGTTATGTAAGAAAATGAAATCCAGTCCAGTAATTCTAGAGGCTATTTTTAGGGAGATCAGACATAAACTAGAATTCCCATATGGGGTAGTTTCAATTAACGATGATTAGGCTGAATATGCTTAAAGACAAAGTAATCTGGCAAGGAAGAAGGAAAGTGTGGAGGTGAAAGGAGAGAGAGAGAGAACATTTGTGATCTTTATCTATTCCACTTCAGAAAGCACTCCTATAATAAATCAACATTGAAAATCAACACAGTAATACAGCTCTAAGCTTAAAAAAAAACACACCAGCTCTTGAAGGTGAAGATAATTTTCAGATATGTTTGCCCATAGAATGTAACCAGCAGGTCAAAGGAGGTGATTCTCCCCTCTCCTCCACTCTCATGAGACCCCACATGGAGTACTGTCTTCAGCTCTGGGGCTCCCATCATATACAGACATGGAGCTGTGGGGACTATTTCAGAGGAGGGCCACGAAGATGATCAAAGAGCTGAAGCTCCTCTCCTATGAAGACAGGCTGAGAGAGTTGGACTTGTTCAGTCTGGAGAAGAGAAGGCTCCTGGGAGACCTTATTGTATCCTTCAGTACCTAAGTGAGCCTACAGGAAAGCTGGAGAGGGACTGTTTAGATGTAGTGATAGGACAAGGAATAATGACTTTAAGCTGAAGGCAGGAAGATTTAGAATAAATAGGAAAAAGATCTTCTTTGTGAGGGTGGTGAGGACCTGGAACAGGCTGCCCAGAGAACCTGTGGCTGCTCCCTCCCTGTCGGTGTTCAAGGCCCCGTTGGATGGGACTTTGGACAACCTGGTCTAGTGGAGAGTGTCCCTGTGTTTTGTGTCTGGCTGCTGGTTTGGGCTGCAACACTCATTACTTTTTATGTACTACATAGATGTTAGTGGAGAGGTTACCTTGAGAGATGAACCTTTAGGACTGAAACATTTAAATGGCTTCTTGTCTTCAGATACACCATCTTCTGGCATCTTTTGACGTTTCTCAGCAGCTTCAGCCCTTCTCCTTTCAATTTCTTCCTTCATCCTCCTCTTTTCCTCCTAAAAAAACCCAAAACAAATAGTCACTTATTCTTTCAGAAACTGCATCACTATTACAGAGCTTTGCAGTCCTGCAAACATTGACCAAATTTCCTAAGAATAGGTTTCTATACCAGTCAAAAAAGTTTAGTGACCTAACTAAAATCTAGCACTGTATTGCTGCTAATCCATCATAGTGTTAAGGAAGCAGGGAAGACAGCTATAGTCTGCCCTACTTTAGTGTCTCCTCACAGTGAGGTCACCAGATTTATTGCCTTATAGCGTCACTTAAAGAGAGAATAAAGCATTCATAAAAACACTCAAATTCAACTTCTCTGTACCCTCATGCATCACCTTTGTTCCATTCTGTTCATATACTTTGGGGCTTGTGCCAATATTAATACTTCACAAGGAAAAATCAGTAGGTGCTCAAAAAAGTGCAGAGTAAATGATTAGAGTTTTCCCTCCAAAGACATAACAGGAATTTTGTACTTGATAAGCTACAAGTCAAATGAAAAGCCCTCAAAACACAATCAAACACTGTGAGCACTGGTCAGCAGTGTCTGACCAGCAAGGTATTTTGCAATGTCAGCATCTATTCCGTTCTACTGTAAAAGAGCTCAGTAGATTAAAGCAATTGACATTCAGCTGCCAAACACTTATTATTCATCTACCATTTGTTTTCCAAACAACTGAGTTTCCTAAATGATGCACCAGAGATCTGGAAATCCTACTTAGAGAGTCCCTTGGCAGAGGGAGTACAAGCAGATGTGTCTGGGTCCTCAATATTTCCAAGAATATCTTGCTGATGAGACCTAGCCCACCGGAACTATATATAGCATTACATACCATCTCACCTGCAGCAGACATGCACTTTGTAACTCAATCTGAGTAATGTCAAAAAGACTCCCCAAATAGTTTAAGAACTCTGTGGCTATAAAGCTGTCCCAAACATTCTGCATCCCCAAGAAGAAATTTGCAACTATCGCAGGTGAAATCTGGACTCATGAAGACATTTATTACACCAGTCTTTCCCGAGGATTTGGTCACTTGCTATGAAATATGGCATACTTGCAGTTAAATCTGAAAGCTAGAAACCAGGCTTATTTTAATGTTGTGTAGCATATTGGAAATCAAAGTCCGTTGCGACAGACCATCTCCCGACAGACAGTTAGAAACAGCAATGCCCAGAAGAACACACAACACAGAGGACCCAGATAAACGGGGTAATTTGAAGCAAAGTCACAGCAGCAACTCCCCACACAGCAACTTCAGATCCAAGGAGAAGAATGCTTTGGCCATACGCTTAGCTTTGGACTTTCCTTCCTCGTTCCATGCTCCTTCCTCACCTGTGAGCCTCATTCCACACTTTTGTTAAATACAGACCCACCAGCCACCAGTCCCACCAACTTCTTTGCCTGTGCAGACACTGCTGTAAAGAGTTATCAACTAATGCAAGGCAAGGTAAGTCAGAACTACAAGGGAATAAAATTGGAGTAATATCTTGTATTTCACACTAACCTCCTCTCTGGCTTTTCTCTCAGCCTCCTCTTGCTTCTTCTTCTGCTCCTCTTCCTCCAGGATTTTCCGGCGCTCCTCCCGCCTTTTCTTCAGTTCATCCAGCTCTGCCGCTGCCTCCTGCTGCTTCTCCTTCAGCTTCTCAAACTCCTCAGTCCCTTTCAAATTGGAGCGTCTAGGAAAGAAACAAAAATGAAGGTGATGCCCCGTGGGTCTTCCCTTCCTGGCTGGAGCTACCTGCTGCCATGCGCTCACCAGCGACACAAGAGACTGGCATTCAAAGGTATTGCTTCATAAGACCTTTTGCTCCTTGCAAACTACGACAGGCCGAGAACAATTTCATCAGGAGCTAGTAGGCTGGGATACCACAAGAAGAACATCTCCCATCCACTGACAGCGAGGAAGGAGTGTCTTGTGTGGTTGTGTGCAGAGGAGCTGTAGTTGTACCACCCTGCCTGACAACCCAGGCGCCCTGTGTTTTTAAGAGAATTCAGTAACTGAGCCTGAAATACTTAACATCTTCTGTCGAAAGAGGTATCACATCTCACCACCATCTCAATGGAATACAGGAAACTTAGTTTCATGCCTCTGCTCTGCAGTTTGTGTACAGAGGAAACACTTCCAAAAGCATGCTATACTTCATAGAGAAAACAAAGCAATGGAAAGCCATAACTAATTCCTCTGCATTTATTTTAAATGAGATCAATTTGCATATAAAAAACTCACAGCAAAAATATGCTCTGTTCTGAGTCATAAAAGATGCACTAGTCCTTTGCCTTCAAAAGCAAGTATTTTCCATAAATCATCTAGAAAAAGACAAGCATCTTTGGGAACAGAATAAATTACTTGACTTGGAGAAAACAGGAGGAAACAAGAGAGGGAAGAGACTGTTACAGTTACAACAGTGTTTGAAACACCTAAAAAATGTTCTATCTCAACTCTAATAGCTATCACTTGAATTCCAGCCTGTATGAACAGAAAACTTTGTCAGATCTTTTGCTGACATTTTCTAGGGAAAGTATGACTTTTTATTAAGGAACTGGAAAATATTAACAGCAACTTTCCACAGGAGAAAACCAGAAGTTTTCCAACCAGCTGTAATGTATGAGACAGAAAGAATTAAAAAAAAAAAACCCAACCCTGAAGAATTCACATAGGTGAAGGGCACACTTTCAACAGTCAGATAGTATCACCTAGTTAAGCAATTACCACACCAATGTTTAGACAAATGTCTGCTCCCTGAGTATGTTTAATATTACTGCTGACAAGGAGATAGCACCTAAGAGGTATCAGTGTGCTATTCACAGAAGGAGAATGTACTTAGGGATTATTATTTTTTAAAAACCTGACTTTCTGCTCTGTTCTGTTGGCATTTAAAAATACTGGATATTAATGACTTCATTAATGCAACTAGAGTGTTGCAGACTGTAATACCACAAGATGATACAAATCAAGAAATCCAACAATAATAATAATAATAACTGTTAGAGGTAATAATAAATGTTAGAGAAGATCAGATTAGAGGTGACAACATGAAGAGCAAATACCATATAAATCTGGTGAATCACACCCAATTCTCTAAAGCTGCTCTTCATTCAGATAAATGCCTCATCTAGATGGAGTTAAACGTGTAGACCAAGACGTAGAACCAAAGCTGAATCATCTGTGGTTTCAATATCAGAACAGAATCCTCTGCCCTCACAAGATCTTACCAAACTGGATGAAATTCAGTTCCAGCACAGCATGCATGATTTGGGAATTTTATTATTAAAAAACGTATGGCAAAATAGCATAAACAAACTGATGCTATTACATGAATTCAGCTGCTCTACTTCGTCCATGCAAGTTTAATATTGAAGTAGTAGGACTTGGCACTTATTTTTCAATGCGTTTACTTGGGTTTAGAAAGTCTTTTCTGTGCAAGACTATAACAACACAAAGCAAAGCTAAAGGAAAAAAAAATAAATCCCAGAGATCTCATCCCTAATTTTCTAACCTAGAGTTAGAAGTACATAATATATATTTCCCTTATATCACCTTATTAAAACCCTTTTCCACTGCAGCCCTATTCCCAAATGTGTTTTTGCAGTGGAATCACTTAAAACATCAAAGAACCACAATATCACTCTCCAGTGTATCAAGTTGACCATTTCAGTGGTCACAAATAAGGTCTTGCATTAGGTAGTGATGTCTAATTAAAGAAAAGCACTCATGGGTTTTTTCTAATTAAAAAGATGTATACAATTAACTAAAGCACCATGAGAAAACTATCTGAAATTTCATTTAGCCCATTCAAAAGCAAAGTGAGGACCAATGCCTGAGGTGCAAGGTAGGATTTTGGGTGTCCAGCCTGAAAGGCCTCTGATTCAGTTTGCAGAGGCCTGAGAACACGAAATATTCAACCAAACATCTCAAAGGCACTAAGTATTTCTAAGGATCCAGTGCATCTGTCCTGCACAGGCCATGAGAATTCCCTGGCTATTTTAAGGTTTTTGTGCTTCATTGCAAAGTTGTACCCTCTGTAACAACCATCCCAACAACCTCACTATTACTTTTTTTCCCTGAGTCTGTGAAGACTGTGTTGCTGAGCCACCCAACCCCTGCAAGCTTTGGGCACAAAGAAGGTGCAAGAGACCACTTCTGAAAGAGCAAATTAGATCCCTGTCAAGGGCAAATATTCAGCCTTCAGAATTAGCAGAACTAAGAACATAACTTTTGCCAAGATACTCTTAATAAATAGCTGCTCTGTTCCATATCAGCAGAGAAGGTTAGTCCTCAGTGATTTCAGTGCAGATGGCCTCAATGCAGTTAACAGCTACTCTCAGCTTTCAACTGATAAAAGCCAAAGGTAGAATCTAGTCTTAACATTTTTGTTTGAAGAGCTTAAGTGACTATTTTGTTCTTTTTATAAAAGGGCACTTAAAGTTTCTAGCTTATTTTATTCTCTTGCAGCTCACAGGACTTCCCCTACTGATTCTGCAGAATCCAAAATAGCAAACAATAAACTGGCAGTAATTCTCCTTATTTTCCTCCACCTCCCAAACTCCTCTGTTTTCAATAGATTCTGGGAATCTCTGACAGTCAGATACTGTCGACATTGGGAAACCAGTATAGCGATGCTGGGTGGAGAAAAAGTTTCATAAGCACCTCTTTGGTGCTAAAATTTAAGTTGGTTGCCAGCTTTCAGACGAGGAGGAAAAGGAAAGAAGTGGTTTGTGGGAGCCAAAAGTGTCAGAACAATGTGAAATAACACGTTACATCATATTTAGGACCTGTGCGGTCCTGTATGAGAATGGGGAGGAAGGCCCGTGGGAGGGGAGATGGGAAGGGGAAGCCATAAAATGGGGTTTTATTCTGCATTTCTCTTACTGACTGACGTAGACAAACAAGACACAGATAAGATTTTTCTTTAGCCTCCACTACACTATTTTATTCTCAATCCTCACCACTGAGAGTTAGCCAAGTTACACGCCTCCTAACTGGTATCTGATATGTTCATGTAAAAACAAGAAGATAGTTCCCAGCAAAGCCCAAGAATGTGGGGGCAGATCATTAGCAAATAGGCCAAGAGCCTTAATTCATACCCAACAACCCAAAGAACATTAGAAGCTCTGCTAATGTTGCAAACTCAAGTCTTCTACTCAAGCCAAAAAAAAAAAAAGGCTATTAAGCAGGCTTCTTCCCACATTTGGGAAACAGTAATAGAAAAACAGAAAAAGAAAAAAAAACGGAATGGAAATTCAAATTTACATGTTGCCACAAAGGCCTGTCTCCCACAGGAAGTAAAGCAAATGAAAACACAACAAAAATATTTTTAGAAAACCGTTCTCATGTTATTGATGATGTGACCCAAGTCATGAAGCAGGACAGTTCTGAGCAAGGCCGATTTCCTGCTATTCCATCTCCATCTCCTTCTTTTGGCTTTGGCTCAGGGTGTCTCTAGGGACTTTTGAACTGCATTTTATTTTGAGAAAGTTTGCTTTTCCCGGAAGAATCACGAGGGGAATGCTGAGATATAACAGCAAATTTCATCTGCCCTGCACAGATTTCTCAAGTGCCTGGAGAGTTTAACCTTTTCTTTGCCTCTGTCAATGTAAAAGAGGAAAAGAGGTGCAGAAGGAAAAATATCTATATTTCTAACCTATTCATTCCTGGTTTTCAGCTAAAAGGAAGAACTTCTACGCTGCTTCATGCATGCCCTACTTATAGCAGACAGAATCCCTTTTTTATCTATTTTTCACTAGGAATTTGTTACCTTCATTGAATTTCCCAATATAGCCATGAGGCCAAATTGTCCTTGAAAAGAAAAACAAAAATCAAACTGTGACATAGCTTATAAAAAGACAGAACATAGAACATTTTGGCTAGGAGAGGTTTTCACCTAACTGAAAATTTCAGTCAGTTTTATAAAGAAGGAATTCATTTCAAAGGCTGCCTTGAAGCTCTTTAGAGAGTTACTAACTGGAGCATGCTCCACACTGATACACAGAGTCCAATTAAAAGCAGGTGGGCAACTGGAAATAGGTTACATCAGTAAAGGTTGAGATTTGACTAAAAATTAGAGAATGCAACACCTTGGCTGTGGTCATCACTGGCCTCCGCGCAGGTATTAGAAATAAATGTCCTTCAAGGAACAAAAACCCCAGCAGAGTAAAAATAAGCCCCTTGTCTCTACTGGGGGTGCAAGGCTAGTAGTTGCATCTGCGTTCTTTTTTTGTTACTGCAACAATGTGGGGGCAGTTCATTAGAAAATAGGCCAAGAGCCTTAATTCAGACCTAACAACCCAACGAACACTAGAGCCTTTACTGATGTTACCAACCAAAGTCCTCTACTCAGCTAATACAAGGCTACTAAGAGACCCAGAGATGGCCTCCTGCTCTGCTACAACATAAGCAAACCCAATGCTCACTTGGAACTTACCCAAAAGCATTCTCAGTAGATTTAAGTTTTGGGGCAGTGAGTTCACGTTCTCCGTTCTGTGCCTTTTGTTCAGGAACCCCCTTCTTGCGATCCCAGACACTTTTCATTTCCTCCTTGGGTGCTTTTCCTTTATCTTTGTCATCTTTTACCTGCTCAGGAGACACCGTAAATCACAGAACAAAAACAAAAAACCAAACCAAAACAAAAAGTCACTATGAGGCATTCTAAGTAACAGCTAAGGAACAGAGATTTTGTATTAATGATTAACTAAGCAACTGTCTCCAAAATGTTTTGTGGTTTATGGCAGAAGTACCCTGTAAAGTTCCAAACTGTGACCAATCACCACTCTGCTGTCCTGATCTGAATTCAAGATGCAAACATCTTGAATATTATCAATCTTATGAGAAAGTCTGTTGCAGCCATGGGACTATGCTACTACCTTGCTTCATTCTGCAAATGCACCTTAGTGAAGCACCCCAACCCCACTTCCCTCCTATTAGAGCACCATTCACTTGTTACCTATTAAGATTCTGAGTTGCAAATTCTTTGGAACTGGCCTTGTTGATACACTCTTGTTATAAAATTTAGGGGATTAGAGCAATAAAAATAACACATTATCTTCTTCAATTGCCAAGTTTGCTTGACAAAGCTCACACTTTCTGGTGTCATAGCAGAAAAAAAAAACCCTTCAGTATTGCAAGAATGGCCAAAACACAAATTTATATGAGAAATTAAATGAGAAGTTATATAAATTATATAAATTTACTCTGGCAAAAAAGCACAGTCCTACTGGGGTCCAGTCATGGACAGTGTTACCAGACACAAATCCTCTGAAGAATCGAATTTCTCTCTGGAAACACTAGAGCAAAAATTCCCTTAAAAATCGACTGATAATTCTTAGTAGTAATCAAGTATATTTAGTGTGTGGATTCCACACTCCAACATTCCTTCAGCACTTTGAGCCTGAAGTATTTATCAGTGGCACAGATGGCTTGATCCCAAGCATGCTGAGTCATGGCTACATGCTGATAAGAGAAGGAGGATATAGACTGAAGTTTTTTATCCTCAGGTAGAGTTATTCCCATTCAGACTACCAGTCTAAACAAACTTTCAAGAGTAGCAGATGAAACATTTACCTCCACTTTTTTTTTCCCCCCAGCTCTACCATGTTGGAGGAAGGTTCTAGCTGACAAGCAAGAAATACGTTCTGTGAAAAATTCATATGGCAACCTTTAGAAAAAAAAAATACTTTCTTCCCTTGGAAGTCTGGTGCCATTCCATTTGCTAACTAGAAAGAAAAATAACTTCCCTAACAGCGCTGTCTGCAACACGTCTGCTTTTTACGGTGTTCCAAGCTGCACCATGAAATAAAATAAACTAACATATACAAATCAAATTTCTACCCCTCCTCATAAAAGGACAGTTTCTGGAGATGCAATAGTACTAATAAAGGATGAATTCAGAGCCACAAAATCAAGATCCTCCTAAGGCATTGTATCAAACTGCTGAGTCAAGTCCCAAAGTCAGACTTTGATTTTACCTGAGGTCAGTTTTCTTGCTCACAGAAACTCATACAATGGGCAATGGCAAGGTGGCACACACGAGTACTGAGTGGCTAAACTACTTGAGAAAATTTGCCACTGGTGAGGGATGTTGGACACAATGCACACAGACACTCGCTCTGTCTTGAGAGCTAGCAGCGGCAGCACAGGCTTTCCCCACCCTCTCCTGCCAACTGGCTTTATCCACGACCTGGCAGAAGTGCCCTGATGGGCAAGAGGGGAGTTCAGTTTCCATGACCATGCATTCTTTGGCCATGAGGCTGTGACTGCTAGCGAACAAAGCCATTATTGCTAGCAGCCTCAAGGAGCAGTTCTGTTTTCCAGGAGCGGGGCTGAGACAACCAGGGCTATTCACTGAGCCTAATGAATGCCATCAGACAGTAACATCTTTTGGGCACTCCTAAATCTGGGCAAGATTGTAGCTAGTGATCATGTTCACAGCAATCTCTCTGCTGCCTGTTAACAATATCCTAACCCTTCTGTCCCAGTCAGAGTGATACTGAAAGCAGCAATGTTGATTGTTGCAAGATTTCACATGCCAGGATGTCTGCATTGGGATTTTGAGAGCATAGGATTTCCTTTGCTGAGATTTTCATCAAGACCTTTCTAAGTCTCATTAAAAAGCCAATACTTCCAGCTGCCTGATGTATTGATGTCCACTGGGAAGGTCATATCTCTTACATCTTAATCGAAATTGCTGAGAAAACTAGTATTAAACACTACAGTTTAAAAATTAATAGGTTGGGAAATAGCATTTCAGAAGCCAGCAGAATTTACGGTAATGTGTCTGCACTCAAGAAAACTATTAATACAGCTTGGCCTCTTTATTCAAATAGATGATAAAACAAGATATTACAGAAACATTTCACAGCTTTTGGGGCCCATCCTTCTCCTACTAATTCTAATGCCAAAACACAGATTGATTAGCACAGAAGCAGAAACCATTATGTCCCATTCCAAAGGCAGGCAACAGAAAAAGTAGTTTCCCTTGTCTCAGTGCTTTCCTAACTCACAGGATAATTCAGCTTCTGAATTCCATAAAAAGGACTACACTAACTCCAGCTGGAGTAGAAAAGTGGTATTGCCTGAACTGAAAACAGTTCAGATGCTCTCATAAATTGTGACCATCAAGACAAGATAGAACATGAAAAAATAATGTTTAGCTGATTCTCAGCTTGATTTATATTTTAATCTTTCTCTACCCTGCTGCTTTTGTGTACAGCATTATGCTAATATTTGAGAGTTTAGATTTCTAAATCTAGAGCACCTTCAGACCACTGGCTCTTTGGCAAATTTGATTCCTCATTTGGGCTCAATTACTTAGCGACTTAAAAACTGTGGGGATCTGGGTCTAGGGCTTCCACTTGGAGCCAACTACCATACCCAAATACCATGAGAAAAGCAACTGTTGCAGCACGTCTAGCCAAACTGGAAGCAGGAAATACCAGGAGCCTTGCATCATGAGAAAGCTTGTTCTCATGAACTTTCCAGGCCACTTTTGAGCACCAAAAATTATGAAGCGATTCAGAAATCCAACAGATTTTGCTTGCTAATTTGATCAAAATCTGAACTTTGAGGGCCAGGTTTTGGTCACATTAAGGAAGGACACATGCTTGTGTTGCACAATTGCAAAAGCAAAATCTGATTATGCAGGTACACTGTATTCCTTCTTGTTCATGAGATATTGCCATCCTCTTAGCTGCACATATGGTTCAGAAATAGGGCTCATTGAATTTGTATGTCCATGGGGGTAGGAGGGAAGGAGCAGAGATGGGAGCCTGATCTTGACTTGGGAATCAGATTATGATTTTTAATTCACAAGCTAAGAAGAAACAACTAAGATTTTAAAAACAGAGCAAAACACTTTTCAGCTCAGTTTGACACATGCAAAAGATTTACCTTTCAGTGGATGGGCATTCAGCATTGCACTAAAAGGGGGACTCTCAAACTGTCTCATCTTGAACATCCGAAAAGCGCTAAAACTGGAAGTCACTTTTAAGTGTCTTACCAATTTCCCAGAATAATCTATCCCTATGGCTATAATGTAAAATCATGATAAGAGCTCCAGTGAGAGTTGACTGGGCTCTGCATAAACACAAGTAGGACAACTGTGTCTCAAGTCCTTCCAGAATCAGTATTTGTGGTCAGTTACAGCCTCCTTTTTACATTCACTTGTAATATTCAAATATTGTGTTCAACACAGTGATTATTACAAGTTGATTCTGTGTTATAAGAACACTTATTATAATTCATCCCTTATTTTTTGCACAGCTCTCTGCTTTCAGAATTGGATTAAAGAGATTGTTTAGCTTTTCTAGAGGTCTATTCTGAAGCATCTCCATTAGGTCTTGTTTAATTCTCCTTTCTCTAGTAACTTACTCTTGTACTGCAAATCTTTTACTCTTGTACTGCCAATCTCTAACATTTCTTCTAACCATCTTCATCATTTTGTTTGCCTTTTCAATTTCATGTGTACCTTACTCAAAATATGATATCCTGGATGACTAAGCTAGGCAACTGGACAAAAAAACGTCGTGACATGATTTACCTTCATTATGCTCTGAGGGTGAGCTAAGCATCTACAGCATGTTCCAAATTAATCCAATGACTTAAGGGACCACACTCTCTACAGCCCTCGAAGCATCCAAGCAGCTGAACAGGCAGAAAGCTGCCTGGTACTAGATCTCTGCTGTTGCTCCCTATAAGCCACACAGACCTCGCTGAACCCAAACAGGACCACACCAGTCCCAGTGTCTGATTAGAATCAGGGGGTATTTTGCTGCTGCACTGTACCAAAAGCACAATGACTACACAACATTGAACATGGCTCCCTATGTCCATCTGTCACCTCAAGAGTAAATGGTCCCCAAATCTCATTTACTTACCATACAGTAAAACACGATGGCACCAGCTCCTGTGTTTACAGTGGAAATGCAATGCAGTAAATTTTGTAGATTTTCTCTTTAAAACAAAAGAAGAGTCTTGGGTATGCACACTTTTTATCAATGGGGCATTGCAGTTTGGG
Organism: Hypotaenidia okinawae; assembly: GCA_027925045.1. Taxonomy (NCBI): domain Eukaryota; kingdom Metazoa; phylum Chordata; class Aves; order Gruiformes; family Rallidae; genus Hypotaenidia; species Hypotaenidia okinawae. The sequence continues at coordinate 70,371,478 of BSDF01000001.1, read as the reverse complement.
GGAAAATCGTTAGTTAAGGCAGTCAGATGGCCAAAGGGCCTAGATTGTTATTATTGTAAGAGTAGGTCTCAGTCATAGGGAAAAAGTTCACAGTAAAGTGGGAGGAAATCAAGGAAGGATGATTAGTTGATACAGTCCTGAAAAATTCATCCCTGGGGTGCAAACTATCTTTGCATTTTTGACCGAACTGAGTTTCCTGTTCTAAGGCAAACAGGACTTCGTTCTAAAGCCCTCAGAAGAACAAAATACTTAGGCATTTACTTCATTTTAAGCACATTAGTATCTTCATCCCTATTTATTTCATCAAGATTACCCATGTACTTGAAGTACATGCTTAAGTACTTTGCTGAACAAGCAACTTTCAGTTATAGGTCCCTTATTTATTTTCTGGTCTCGAGTTTCCCTACAACATCAAAATCAATGGTTTACAAGTTACCTGATCTTTTTTGGAGGCAGGTTGGATCTTCTCATCTGGTAACTTCTCCTTTTTAGCTTCCACTTTAACCTCTTTTTCTTCCCCCTTTTTTTATTTTTTGGGGTTTTTAATATTTCATTTTAATACGAAAGCATTGCATCTGTTTGCACTTTTGTTTCTCCACACTGTGTTCATGTACAAATCCTGTGTACAGCCGCATCTCCATCATATGCTGCTGTGCCCACATCTCCGTGTGAAGCTGTGCTCCCTCCACCCTCTCCAAATGTTCCCATTTCCCCATCTGGGCCTTCCTCCTTTGCGTGCCATCATGCTCACACGTCCCAGCAGAGAGCCCTCTCCTGTGACTGCACTTAACACACACGTTCCTCACACAGTTTACCAGGTGCTCGTAACACTTTGTGCCAAGATGCGTCTGCGTTACTACATTAAGCCAGTTTATAGCAGCTGAGAAAAAAAGGCAGCAGAAACAACACATGCAGAGGTCTGAACATGCGAGCTTCTCTTTGCATGATGGAGTGAGGTCAGGCATGTTGTGTGCTGCATTACTGGTAAGCAGAAGTAAGGAGCTTTATTTTTAAAAAGTGAAAGCAAGAGAGAGCACGAGTATTAGTTATTTCCATGCAGGAACAGATCTGTGAGGAAATTCCAATTCAATCTTTTTTTTCTTGCATTACATTTCTCACAAACCACAGGTGTCTTATTTTGGTGCAAAATGTTTACTGTACCTGTTTTCTTAAGAAAGCTGCTTGAGTTTTTTCCTCTTGTACTGTCTTCCCTTTTACCTGTTTATCTTCTTTTTTCTTTTCTTCCATCTTTTGTTTTTCCTTTAATTTCTCTGCTTCTCTCTTAGCCTTTTCTTCAGCTGCCCTCTTCTCTTCTTCTGCCTTAGCCCTCTCTCTTTCCTCAGCTGCCCTCTTCTCTTCTTCTGCCTTAGCCCTCTCTCTTTCCTCAGCCGCCCTCTTCTCTTCTTCAGCTTTAGCCCTCTCTCTTTCCTCAGCTGCCCTCTTCTCTTCTTCTGCCTTAGCCCTCTCTCTTTCCTCAGCTGCCCTCTTCTCTTCTTCTGCCTTAGCCCTCTCTCTTTCCTCAGCTGCCCTCCTCTCCTCCTCCTCTGCCTTCTGTCTTTCCTCAGCTGCCTTCTTTTCTGCCTCTGCTTTTAACCTCTCCCTTTCTTCTGCCTCAAGTTTCTCCCTTTCTTCTGCTTTCTTCCTTTCCTCCTCAGCCTTTTCCTCATCCCTAAGCTCCCCTTCTGCCACAGCATTTGTATCATTCTCTGCTTTGTGTTCCTCTGCATTTATCGATAGATCTTTTGTTTCTACCACCTCTTCTTTATCTGTGGATTTTTCTGCTGTCACATCTACCTGATTTTCCTCTACGGGGATCTCCATTGGTTTCTCCTCCTGTACCTCCTCTTTGGATTTTTCTTCTTTTTTTTCCTCTTCTTCCCCATCTTGCCTCCAGTTGTTCCTTTGGTATGATTTGGTAACCGTTTCAGTTTCCTCAGTCTCATAGTGTCCTCGGCGTGTTTCAACCTTTTCCTCTTTCCCCGCGGTCTCATTTTCTTCCACGTTGTTTACTTCTCTCCTGCTGGGCAATGACAAGTTCCCGTCTGTGATCGTGGGGTCAAATTCCTTTTGGCGTTCCAGGGCTTCCTGTAAACGTTTTTGGCGTCTCTCCTCCCTTCTTGCCAGTCTCTCCAACAATGCAGCCTCATCATCTGTTCCCCCTGTGGTTGTAGTACGCTTAGTTCCCTCTTCTGCCACACTACACAAAAAGGACAATTTTGCATTAAAAAAGCATTATTTTTAACAATGTATGCACTCAGTTGTTTCTAGAAAGAAAAGCTTTGTCAAAACATCCTTCCATGGTTTGAAAACACAATAGGTTGCATACTTCAAATTTAAGCAAAATGGTTCTAGGGATTAGTTTTGGCATTTCTACATGTATAGGAATGCGGTGTTTCAGAATGTCAGGGCCTGAAAATATTCTCTTCTAGGTGAGTTCCAACAGGCATTGAAGGCCCTGGGAGTCTTACTGACCTCAGCAGGCACTGGCATGGTCCCTGAGCCTTGGAGCAACTGAAATATGAACAGCCATGAAAAATTCACCTTCTCCCTCTGTGCCCTGCAGCAGAATACCTGGAAAACTTTAGCTTGATTTAAAGCCTCCTTCAGCTTGGCTTGAGGCCTACCTATCTTATGCAGAGTCTTCCCACCAGGCAAAATTTCTGAATATACTAAACAAGCAAGATGCTTTCTGATTTCAGTGAACTTCTCTAGCAACAAGAGCCTACTCCTGTTCAGCAATAACATCCACAGATACAGTCCATAATGGAATAGCCTGGAAATTAAGGGTGCAGTGAGGTTGTGATTGTCTGTACAGGAACAATAATCTGTTAGAAAATAAACTGGGGGCTCTGCTCACTCCAAGACATGCTATTCAACCTGTAGGTATCAGGACTGGATGCCATGCTCAGTCACTAGAGATTTTTCGACTCCTTCAAAATTCGTATGTTTAATTCTACTGTGTGCAGGTTTATTCCATATTTCTAGCTTCCCTCCTCTCCCCCTCCCCCCACCTTGTGGAAAAAGGCTATAATCTACAATCAGAAATGTTGCTAGTTTCCTATCTGTAGCCATTCTCCCTGTGTTTAATCTAATGCTACTTGTGCTCAGTATCACAATGTTCATTTCTGATCTCTTCTATCAATGGCTACTGGAAAACTCAATCTATTATTTGTGACTATGTGAAACTGAATAAATGATGGACAGACTGGAAGGCCAGGGCTGCCCTCTGAGCTGGTGACAAGTGGCACCTCACTCCATATGTTCTTCTGCTGTTTATAGCCATGTGACCCTGACAATGCCAGATAAGGACTGAGGTCTAGTGCTCACACCCAACATCTTGCAGGCATGTTTCAGCTGCACCTTGAGGCCTGGGTCCCCACCAACCCCTTTGCCTTGGCCCCATTATCGCATAGCCCCTGTAAGCAGAACAAAAGATGTTCAGGTTTGTGAGGCCAGAGACAGTTGTGTGTGAGGGAATCTGACAGCAGAATATGTCAGAAGTTTTTCCTTCCATGACTCCCAGATGAATTACCGCATAGAGAGACAATGGGTTATGAGCTTCAGCGATGCTCCCACCCCACCAGTGCAGACACAGACAGTAGTGCTCCTAACAGCATTAGGTTCTCTTCAAGACAAGAATGGCCAACCGCGATGCGTAAAAGTTAAGTAGCAAAACAGACCTGCTGAAGACACTTCTCTACTCTGAACAAAAATCATTGTTGACTTGTCAGTAAACAGCATCAGCCTTTTACCTGTTTTGGGCATTAACTTCTGATTTCTCTGTTACTTCTCCTGATAGATCTCCTTCTTCCTTTTGCCGCAGCCTCTCCTGTCGAGCCCGTCGGCGACGCTCTCTGGCGGCTTCTTCCTCATCGTCATCATTTCTCTGGTAGGAGAGCCTGCAGCAGAGCATTAGGCATATGTTTAAAAAAAAAAAAAAAGCTGTAGTATACAGGACATTGTGACTGAAGAACTGGAAAAAGAAGCTGATGAGAGCACAGTAAGCATGGCTGCCATGGCTGCTCCATATGCTGTTTAGAAAAGATGCACAGTTTCAAAGCTTGGGTTCCTTTTCTCTTTCATAAATGCCCTTGACAAAATAGTCACAGTGAAGGCACCAGCTACACCATACTGTCAGTTTGCTCCTAGAAAATACTGAGACCATAAAGCATCCTGCCAGAATGCACACAACAGCATGTGAGCAGACTACTGCTCAAGCCCATGTAGCTGAAACTGGACTTTTGAATAGCCTCCTCTAAATATAACATGCTTAAAACAGTCACAGTATTCTAAAACTGAAAGATTAGAAAGCATGGAGACACATGTATGACAATGGCTCTCAGTGCTTAGATATGAGTGCCAAACATCTGACACCTACAAATTTTTTGCAAGCCCGGAGTCCTGCCAGGCCAAATCATACAAGATCACCACTGTGATGAAAGCCTACAGCTGAGAACACATTGTGTTCATCTAACCCAACAGATGATTACATTTAGTTTCATCCTACTTGAAAAGGAAAGCAAGACATTACAATCCTAATAATCCTGCAGTCCATTCAAGTCTTTGCTGGGGTGCATTATTACTGTGTGAGATAAAGGGAAAGGCTGGCATTCCTCTTATATTGTTGTGTAGGGAAAGTGAAATAGGAAGTTAACACGTGCCAAACCAAATCAGCACATTCATCTACTTTGCTTCAAGCAATGGTTTGACACATGATGGTTAAGAAGTCACCCTTCTTTATGTAGTCACCCATTTATGTTAGTTGTACAGCAATGCACATAGAGGGGAAAAAAGAGAGCTGTACAGCAAGTAAAAACAATCACAGTTAAACCTGAGTTTCTAAGAATATTTTAACATTAAAAGCCACTAAAACATTTTGATTCGGTTATGAATGGACCTCTTTGGGTCCCAGGATCTCCTGTTTCTTTGTTCCAGTACTGCTTTTTTCCTTTTCTTAGAAAAGGTTTAAAGTATAGGTTCAGCAGAGATTGAATTATCCCAAACTTAATTTAAAAATCAAAATTAAAAACCAAACATGGCTGAGGCACTTGCCAGACCTGGAACAGCATTTTCATCCCATGCTACCAGTCTTGGCCTAGTCCAAGAAGGATTTGATTTGCTATTTTCAAGTTCCACTTCAAGAGCTGCTTTTCTGTGTAGAAACAGCTCCTCTCAAAGAGGATGAAAAGAATGAGCAGGAAGGCCATGAAGGATCACATTAGGGGGAAGAGGAAGAAAGCATTTCATTTAGGTATAGAATAGAAAACATATGAATACAATAATAAACCAATCTGGTCTTTAACTTGCAAAAAAAAAGAGACTCTCTGGAATAAAACTGCATTAGCAAACTGACCACAGAAAGCCCACTTTTTAGTAAGATGTTTTGGCTGCAAGAAGCCTATGATCTTTTTAGTTCTGAACACCAAATGCAAGGGCACAGGAGAGCATGCTGCTCTTAGCCTGTGACCGCTGGATAATGGCCATGACTGAGTCAATTCTGGGTGCCTACGGCACAGGATTTGTCTTTGCAGTGAGACCACAAAAGGATGAAGTCATTTATCCTACTCTCTGTACCCACACAGAACACTCCTACACAGCAAGAACAAGTATTTTTAAAAACCTCTTTAAAATGCCTTTTTAAACCAACAGTTGCTCAGAAAACTAAAAAAAAACCCACCCCAAAAAAACCCTAATCCCCTAAGCAAAAAACTCCCACCAAATGGCACCTATTGAATAAGTCAAATGAAAAGAGATACATATTTCCTGTCCTTGTTAAGAGCTGACGATCTCCCGCAATATCCTCTCTGAAGTATATCCACTGCATATCATAGCATTTTCCTGCAGTGAGCAAGTACACTGCACCAGGGCTCCCCACGTCAGCATCACCATAAGCATTCAATACTCTTCACCACCATGGATGCATGAAACATCCACAGTAATCTGGAAGTAGTTATATTGACAATTAATAGCAGTATCACGCTAACACTGCTCCCAGATTGCACTTCCACGAGCTGTTCTGCTTGCCTCAGAAACACAAGGTTTGCTGGAGCGCACCTGAGTAGCCGCCACAGACTGACAGTAGAGTGGGCTGAAAATGCAGGTTCAGGCTGGCTACGTTAATTAATGGGTTAATGACCACACTGTGAGCAAACTGACCGCAGGATGATTTATGAAATTATTCAACACATTCACCCTAACTGCCACTGCCTTTCCATGAGAAATTTGTCAGTTAGACAAATGCCATTTCTGCCAAAGAAAAATACGCTCTTCTAACAACAGTGTTCATTTCATAATTCTCTCAGTCCTCATGGCTGCATTCATTCACCCTCACTCAGCTGGCACACCACCCTCTTTTCCTTAGTTATCTCTGTGGCCACCTCCTACTCTGTGGCCTAGGGCACCAAAGAAATTTCAAATAGCAAGTAAACCACAGGCAGCCACGTGAATTCTTGCACCCTCCACTGGGAGTGGGTAGACTGACTCTCACTCTCCCAATTGCAACTCTCCCTATTTACCTATCACAAGCAAAATCAATTTGGGAGCTTATCTTCCACTTGCCTACATCTTTTCAATGTTCTTTAGACCAAGAGTAAACAAATAATAAAAAGCATGACTCCAAGATTTCAGCTCTGTACATAAGGCAGATGGAAATCTGATGATCCACACTGGCCTGTGTGGTTTCTCCACCGTTCGAGAACAGCCTCTCTGACCAGTGCGCATACACACCCCGCAACTAAATTAAACTAACGTTGTATCCATTTGTCACCTTCTGCATAGCTGTTCAAAGCCTTTGCAGGCAAGTCCATCTCTACAGTTTGCTGTTCCAACTATCTCAGGCAATCAGAGCACAGCACAGCGTGATCCCAGAGAGCTAATAAGCCAAGCCTTCTGATATGTGACACTATTAAATATTCAGATGAAAAGATGATGACTTGGAAACTATTCTATGCCTTGTTACCAAAGATAACACGGTCTTGATGGTCTTGGTCTAAATGTCAACTAAAAGGGGGTAAAATAGCAGCAGAGCACTGGTTGCTTCTCCTATTACCTTCTCTACATTTCTGACAGCAGAGGAAGTGTAATCTCCACGCACTGTTGGTAAGTTGTTCTGGTAAAGTGTTAGTTTACCACACTTCCTACGCAACACAACTTGAGTACAAGAGACTAAACATCTCATCTACAAGACAGGACATTTCCCACTATGCTAGGTAGGGGTAACACGTAACAACAGACATTCTGTTCAGTGGGTAGGACAGATTTACGTCTACAGGGCAGAAATCCCAAACCTGCTGAAGTCAACAAGAAATACCCTCATTGTCTGAGTAAGTCTAAAACATTACCCTCCAACTGGATGGGGAGACTCCACAGCCTAGAGCACAAGAAAACTCTGCTAGATTGGGAATATAGGTGATGAGGCCATTTTTCTCAGAACTTCTTCAGAGAGATTCAGCACCTTCTCTATTTTCATCAAACACTGAATTTAAATAAAGTTACAATCCAGTAAGCAGCTTGGCAATAGCTAGTATGATTATGGGGCTGAAACCATTTCATACAATCCAGCTTCAACCGGTTTCCACTTGAAACTGTAAAACATTTCAAACATTATCTGAGGAACTTTGGTTTTAGAATTCCTTGCCCAGTACATTGTTATTATTGTCTAAATTACAGCAGCCCTGAAATTTCCTGATCAAGCCCAGGCGCTTGCTGCAGTAGGCGTTTTATGAAGACAGGGGAAGATGCAGCCACTATTCAAAACAATGTGTATTCTTATTATAGAAAAACTTAATAATTTGTGGTACTACACGCCCTCAGTGAGTCTTGAGCAAAACCTGATGAATCTAAAGTCTTTTTCATTTTTCACAGGGGTGGGGAAAAAACCCAACGCCTAATTTAAGCTGGATCACACTACTCCGTTCTAGAGGAGACAGGGAGAGAGAGTAGAGCTGGCGATCTGAGTTTTGGCTCTACAAGGGTGTCTGAAATATGTGCAAAAAAAATCCAAATATAACAAAAGCCTTTAAGAATAAATTTTTAACTTAAATAGGCAGCCCAGATCTGCCTCTTCTTTCCTCTTGATTCCCTGTATTCCCTTTCACCTGCCTGCAAAAACACCTTGCATTCATAGCACTGTCCTCCCAATTCAGCAAGCTCTTTACCACACAATTTTGTTATGTGGACACCTTTATATCTATTACAGATTGATTTTCTCTGTGATCCACCCCAAGAAATGAGATCATTCAACCTGTATCAAGTTTCTGCACCTTCACTGGCAATCTAACCTATTTCTAAGACCTTTCCCCTTCATTGCCTAACACCACAGTAGCTCAAATTACATCTGATGACTTGAGTATCTCCAAGTCATTGGCAGATAGAGGACGTCAGTAAAATGTCCCTGATGACAAACTTCATGGTGAGGCTCACTCTAAAGAAGCTGCATTTGTCGGCCCTCTGTGCTTTTAGAAAGGGTTTATCTTTACCCAGGCTCTTCCTGAAAGTATAGGTGAGGTGATGATGGACTCTTACACCCACTGAGGACTGCTCTTTGTGTCACTGTTTATATTTGGTCCCATTTTCTTTATGGCTGCACATGTTTTTAATTTTCTACTGTATTATTAATTTGTGTTTCGATAGGCAGGCTTCAAAATGTGGATATAAACAACTGATCAATCTCAAAAGAGAGTAACGAATGCACATGCTGCCAGAGGATTATGCCTTTGTCACGCTTTGCGTGTTAAAAATCAGCTGTATTTCGTTCAAGTGATTTCTAAAAATGTGGTCAATGGTAGGGGGCAGTTATTGAGGAAACTATTTCTTCTAATCATTCCTCCATAATTCCACAACGGCTGGCAGCGTTCTGCTCAGACCTGCTTGAGAAGATTCATTTTTATGAGGGAATGAGCAGAATTTCAGTCCAAAATGCTCATGTTTCAAAAAGATGTAGTGAGTGAAAACAGGGGATTATGCTGGAGACATGCAGACATGCCACCACATTTCTCAGTCCAATGTTGTGCGTGAATGCTGTTATAACAACACCAATATTTTTCACATACTTCTCAATTTGACATGCACCATTTTTTTTCACTTTGAGCGTAGAAAAGACAAGTGGGTAAAATTAACCAATGGCTGGAAATTAACAAAATTAAAACTGGAAATGAAGCACATGTTTTTAACAGTGAGAGTGATTAAATATACAAGAAATGATGGAACATCCATCTCTTGCATCTCCATATTAAGATGGATGCTTTTTTGGAAGTTATATCACAATAAAATACCAATTCTTAGGCTCAATTATAGGCACAACTTGAGGAAACTACACTATATCTCAGGTATGGAAAGTTAGACTGTATGGTGGCACCTGTTGGACTTAAAACACTACAGTCTTCCATTTACAGAAGGTACATGCCTTCTCACTCTGCCCAAAATTTATCTCTGCCTCGCAAATATTTTTACTCTTTTCACCCACACACAGCCTATACTCATAAGCAGGCCAATTACCCAGGTATACACATAGTCCTCTGGGAAAAATAAATAAACTGGAACACTTTTCAATCTATTCCCTTCTCATTTGCATCATTTTCATACTGTGTGTTTCTAATATCCTTTATTTTTCATAGCTCCAAAGAGTTCAAAGATTATTATTTTTCTGCTAGATAACCAACTATTCAGTAGGTTGGCAGAGGAATATTCTTTGTCAGATCTGGCATCATTCATTTCCTACCAAACCTTTCTTCTACTTTAGACCTCAATCTATGATACCTAAAAGTCTTTTAAAAAATAATAATAAATGTGCATTTTAATAACTGTTCTTGTTTCAACTGAGCAACCTTTAGATCATTTACATTGTTTAAGAATCTGTCTTGAGATTGTTGTTTTGTCTGCATGACAAAGCGGTTAAGTGTGGGAAAGAAAAGGTCTTTTGAGTGGTTCAGTTCATGCCCGTTCTTCTTTATGGCTTCTTTCCTTTTGATGTTTTTGATATTTAGGCTTTTTTCAAAGGTAAGGATAGAGTAGGTATGCTCATCACTTTAACTGTTTGATTCTAAAGAAAATGAAGTGCAAGCAATCCACATGGAAGAATGGAGTATAAAATGTGATATGCAAGCCAAAAACCACAAGGGAAAATGACTCCATACTGACAACAAAAAATACTTGGTGATTGCCAAGTAATTCATGCCAAAAGTAGCCAGAAAATTTATTTCGTTGCTGAAGATGGCACTGAAGCATCTAGGGCAGATCCTGGCTTCCCAAATTACTGGTTTCTGTTGAAAATATAAGCTTCAGTTGCACAGAGATCCAGGCTTTCCAATGCCTTGTCCCATTTCTTGCAGTTTACTGCTCGTAACACCGCTGCTGCTTTGGGTTTAGATTCAAGCCCTAAAACCTGGGCCTCGCAGCTCGAGCCAGTCTGTAACATCACCGCGTAACTCCACACAAAGGCGGAATGACTCATGCACGTGCCTTTGCTTCTCTCCTCATGGCTGAAAACTGATGATCTGTTTCATAACATGAAATGCAAGCAGATTCTCCGACCGCATTCAAATAACCGGTAAATCGCCTCGCAGCACCTCAGCATAAATCGCACGCGGGGCCGCTAACGTGAAGGGCAAAAACCTTCAGCTACTGAAACAATGTCAGATTTGCCTCCAACATACATTATAGTTAGATAAAAGCACTCGCTGGAAACGTCCCAGGGAAAAGCATGTAATCCTCTCAATATGTGAAGTCTGTAACGCTCTGCAGTTTTACTTCATCCGCGACAGACTTGACATTGACCTGCCAGTGAGCGGTGTGGTGTATGTAACCTGTTTTAGTGTAGAAGTTTCACATGAAAAGGGAAAATAATAATAATAATGATTGAACAAGCACCTCCTAGCTGATAGCTACTCGATTTTACTGCTTTCCCTGAAGCTTAGTGGAATTCACACAGAAATCTGTTTCCCTGGCAGATGACAAACACACCAAAAAAGTGTGCAAAACAAGTTTACTTTTTAAAAGTGGGAGCAAAACCCAACTGCTGTGCATACCACTGCGGTTGATGTGGTATGTGTTGACTCTGTAGCAAACTGTTTTCTTTGCTGCCACCACCTCCAGTTTCTAGTGCTTTATTGCATATAAAATCCAATATAATTTATGCCACAGCCTTACCCAGTAATATTTCAGGCATATGACTTGAGAATAATGGGCATTTTGCCTAGCTGAGGCATAAGTGAGGACTTACAGGATTCGCCCCAGAATATACAATCCACAATTGCTACAAAGCCAAATCATAAATTTTCTTTCTTGTGGTTTTGGGCCCCTGTATTCAATATGGCTTTCAAGGCACTTTTATACCTCAAATTGCTAGCTTTCTGGATGTATACAAAGTTAAGATTGAACTCCTCCTCTTTTATATTTCATTGCAAATAAAACTCTAATTGACGTGGTTGAGAGATTTACTCAAACAAGAAGAAATTAAAAATGAAGACAGACATAAGCATTTCTTTAAAAAAAAGTTACACACTGAGAATTGTGATCTTTCTAGAAAATATGCCAAAGATTTGAGGAATGAAACTTTCTTTTTTTTTTTACAGGCACCTGTAGGCAGACTGATATCCCCAATGTGTCATGCTCAAGCTACAAAGTTCTGCATTTCCCCCAAAAAACATTTAATTAATACAAAATTCATGTCATCATCTATGATATCTATGAGAGGACAGTTAAATGAAGGGAAGTCAAGCACAAGGAAGATTTTGTTATTGGGCCATTTTCTCATCTGACACAGTCATGTAATTAAACTATAACTCTGAGGTAGATGTAGGCAGGGATGAATGCCTCATCAGACAGCCTTATGGGGAGTAACCTGTACAAGAGCACATGACTGTTTTTCATGGCCCAGCACCAATTTTTAAAATTTTTTTGTATATGGATATATGTTTTTTTCTCAGAAATTAATATGAGAAAGTTGTTCTTTCTATTTAAAAAACCCCAAAACCTCACTTTATAAGCCAAATATTTTTTCCACCAGAGGTTGGAGTGGAAATTCTGTTGTCATTAGGAAGTGGAACCTTTTTATTTTTATTCAGGCCAAATAGTTATAATCCATTTCAAGAGGATCCCCAATTACTATTGCTTAGTTTCCCTGTACCTATAGCAAAGGTCTGGTTTTGCCAAGTTTTCTGATGTAACCACCTTTAAATGTGAGTGCTATTACTGAACAAAGCTGTAGCTCCTCCAGCTTGGACTCCCAAAATGCAACTCAAAGTTGCAGATTAAGCAGAACAGGGTCTGTCTTAGTCCTGTACCTGAAGGATACACTTTGCAAGGGGTAGGCTAATGAATAAAGAGGGGGTAAGATACATTAGATTCAGCTTATTTGTTAGACTGATGTAAGGACTTTCCAGCTGAATTGCATTTTTGGGTTTCTTACACTTGGGATGAGTAGAAATAACAACTCCAACATTTTCTATGCCAGGCTTTTTACAGCAACCCCATGTTTCTTCCCAACAGTTCAATTCTGAGAGCAGCAATGGCTTAAAGCAGATCTTCCAGACAAGCCCTGCAATTGCAAGCTAGGTGAGCTAAAATCAGATTTACAGAGCATGGTGCTCAGAGTACAGGCTACCTCCACCCTACTTGTAGCTACAGCAGTGACACAAGGGATATTTTAGCAAGATTTCACTACAAGGGCAAGGGGACTGAATGGAAAGAGAATTGCTCTCACTCATCTTTGCTCAGTTCCTGGTTTAGTGATTTAACTGCAGCAGGTAACATTTCCTAAAGAAAAAAAAAGGTCTGAAACTTTTTTAAATAACAGATTTCTGGTGTTCTGGGGTTGTTTTGGTTTTGTGGGTTTGGTTTTTTTTTATTCCAAACCAGTAGCCTGCATCCCAAATTAGCAAAGAACAAAGCTACGATTCCGGGAAAGCACAAATTGGCTTCTTATAAATTACGTATGTATTGCTGACCTGGAAACTCAGCCTCTGGCTTTTCAATTTCATCTGCTTCTCTACTTTCACCCTGGTTACCTGCTTTGAAGGCTTGTTTAATGCAGCACACTAGGAAACAGAGAGCCTCTTAAACTAATACTTTCATTTCATTCCCTCCACAAAGATTAATAGGATTACTATTTTTGAAGAGGACCGTATTTTAAAAGGTAGCGCAGGACACTGAGGATAGGTCAGACACATGGGAAGGTTCTTCAGTTTCAACATGTAGTTGCTCTATTGAATATCACGTCACGCTGAAAAAGTTAATTCAGAGAATCACTGGATTCATTGACATCCAAACCAATCTCTTCACACATTCTCTAATCCTCCATCACTGTGTCCAATCTTCCAGCATATACCCATTCACTGTCTACCAAAACAAGATGTGTAATTTGAGATGAAACACAGCTTTGGTTTTCTAAGATGACAGATTTTCTCTATGAGCAGAATCCCCTTTTGCATTCATGCTTTTTCTTCACTCGTCTGCCAGGTTTTGCAGGTATAATGAGGAACCGGGGCCAGGAATATACAGTGGGCCAATCTTGAAGTGAAGGAAGTTCACGGCATCCTGTTGATTGATATCAGGGACAATACCCACCAATAGGGCCAGACCCATCTTGAAAGGAATTGTCTCATCTGTCACTGAAATGCAGCCATAGCTAAGATGTTACAGCTTAGTAAAATATTGGTCTCTGATTTAGGACTGAAACTGATGATGTATTTGAAGACTAGCACTGAGAACCAGTGAGGCAGGAAGGAAGAATGTCGAAGCAGGGATCAAACAGGGACCGGGCCTGTAGGAAGAGGTCTAGAATGAGACATCTCCCTTGGTTGGGGAGGGGAGAGAAGAGAAGAGAAACAGCAGATGAGAAGCCTTTGTCCACGCAGGGGACAAGATGGGGAATGGAGAAATACTCAGAGGACAAGGAAAAGAGAAGGAGATATGCCATGGAGTAAGAAGGACAGAGAAAGCACCAGGACTGGGTAAGTGGTGCTGCTGTCAACATCCAGCATCAAGCCAGGTTCACGTAACTGCCCAGGGCCTGGAAAGCCAAAACCCACTGTGACTGGAAGAATGGGAACTGTAAGGCAGAGGGTCATTATCACCCAGACTCCACAGTGCTCAGTAACCACTTTGGCCTTGCCTGACATGTTACATGATCTGAAATGCCTACAAACAGTCAGAACCCACTATTTTTATTGCTCGATTCATCAGAAGTATGGGTGTTAGTGTTAGCCTGGGCTCAGTGAAGTGCCAAAACTCCTCTGTATTTCCCAGGGGATTACTGGTTGTAACTAAGTGACTGTTGCTCAAAGCCAGACAGGTCCCTGAAGATGTCTCCCAGAGCTTTCAGAAACAGAGCAGAGACTGTGCTACGTGAACAAAGTACAAAGCATGTATTTGCACACAGGGAGCCTGGAAAAATAATTTTACCAGATAATCATTCAGATAATCATAGAATAATCTTTTTTTCATCCACTCTTCCCAGCACAAAATATGCACTAGGAGGGCACAGCCTTAACATACCGCAGCAGACTAAATATTGAAATAAATGCTGCAAACAGGAAAGCAGCTGAAATGTAAGAGCAGAACACGCACCAGAACAGAGCGGACTATGAAGCTTTATGCTAAGTGAAATAAACCACTTTAGTGAGGGCACACAGCATTACAAACACAGCCAGTGCTACAACATATGGCAAATGGGAAAAAAAATAATGAAAATCAGATGTCTCAAAGTTTTCTGGTACTGATTCCCCACGCACACAACTCACGGATGCCGTGCAGGTGCAGATTTGGTTTCAAGAAAAATTCATGGCTGTTCACTTCTAACATGGACAAGCATCTGTCTCCTTCCCAGGTGTTTAAGAAACCTACTGTCAACAGCCAAGGTGATTAGGAGACTTTTTCAGTGAGACAGCGGAGGAATTACAAGTGCAGACCCTGTCATTTGCTAACAGGATTAGGGGCAGATACATTCCATGCATCTCTCTGAAAGCTAATCCCGATGTGTCTTTCACCTTCGTGAAAGGTAAAAAACCCCTTCCATAAAAC
This sequence comes from Hypotaenidia okinawae, assembly GCA_027925045.1. Classification (NCBI taxonomy): domain Eukaryota; kingdom Metazoa; phylum Chordata; class Aves; order Gruiformes; family Rallidae; genus Hypotaenidia; species Hypotaenidia okinawae. Next base: position 70,356,460 of record BSDF01000001.1, on the reverse strand, counting down.
AGGCCCGTACAGATAGGCAAGGTCACGCACGGCACTTTGAACAGCACATACAATGTGCTGTTGCAATGGTTTGCAGACATCGTGTAACTGCACCGCACGCTTCAAACAGCCGGGAGTTTGAAACACAGCCATTGCAACTACACCCGCATAAACATAGTAAAATATCCTGGCTTTACCCTTTCAATTCGTTTTTTCCCTTAGATGTGCCTGCTCCCCTTACATTGCTGCATTCCGATCCTCATTCGAGGAGAAGTTACTTGTAAGGAGCTACCAAACAACTCAGTGTAAACTATTGGAGAAAGCCTGCGGAAAGCAGAGTTCATGTAGCCTGATCAATCCGGATCAAAATACAAATCTAAAAGCCAGTGTTCTTTGAAATGGGTTTAAAAAAAAAACAAACCTACAAACCTTTTCACAGAATTCTGGTGTCCAACAAAAGCTCCCATTTCAAAAATTCACTGACAAATTATCTAGAAGCTACAAGTTATTCACAGAAAATACCCAGATAAAATCTAGGAAATGGAGGAAAATAATAATGTGCTTTCCCTAAAAGTGCCCAGGGTCTGTGGCCTTCCAATGGGACATACACAGCTGTTAGAGACATAAAGCACCTACCACAGAGAAACTGCCCCGTGGAGATACTGTGCCAGAGTAAGGGGCTTTTCAACAATACACGGAATGTTTCCAAATCACAGCAATTTTTATGGTAAGCTTACACATACGCACACACGCCTTTATCTGGAATGAAATTTCAGCAGTCCCACATAGGGAATCAGTCTGCAATAGTGATCACAAAATGCTTTATACTGAAGCATCCCCACACTGAAGGGGTGTGATGGTCACAGGGAGCTGAGTGGTAGTGCCAGTTTTATGTTCACGGCAAGTTACTGATCAGGTCCTTTGGGTTCTTTTGCAAATCTTCCACTGCCAAGCAGCCATCCTCTCCCCTAACCAGTCACAACCTTCCCTCAGCCCCTTCTGTGCTTTGTGTCCATCACATACAAGCCCTGGTCCCAACCTTTCAGTTCTTGCCCCAGCTCCAGCCTGTCCAACAGCAAAACACATCTACAACTCCTCCCACACCGGCACCTGGGTTTCAGGATGAGTGTGCCCTTGTTGGAGAGCACAGCATTACTTTGTGTTCTGATTGCCCTTGCTTCTGCACACCACAACCAAAGCACTGGTCTACAGTGCATTGGTTTGATGCCACACAGCATACACTTTCATTTATCTGCATTTCATCACGTTGCTAAAAGAAATGTCAGGTAAGTCCTGGGCAGAAAAGGTGAAGAAGCAAAGACGACGGCACTATAGAAGGCAGGAGCATGACCAACAGTGGAAATGAGAGCAAGTGGGCAGCAAGGCAGGGTGGATAGCAAAGGGCTGCCATACTAAGAAAGCGATACAGCTAGTGGGAACAGGATGCAAGTACTGGAAAAAGAGAGTCTAATTCCAAATGTGAGAGGAGACAAGAGATGATGTTTCCATTACCAAGAAGCAAAGTCTTTTTACAGATTCAACTGACATTTTTAAAGAAAAGGTAATTGAAAAATTAATTATTAAACACACACACACGTTTAAACCAAGGCTTCTGGTATAATCCATTGCATTCCAGGAGTGAACGCAGACCGATGGCTATTTTCCCCTTGTTATATTAGTACTTGGCATTTGCTAGCTTATTTCCATCAAAATATCTCAATGTGCTTTACAAATGTTCACTAATCCCTGCAACCCCTTCTGACTTCTGCATGGTAGGTGTTATTACCACTACAATGCCAGTTTATGGAATGGTAAAACAGAGACAAACTACTTTAACCTAAATCACCTGCCTAAACCACATAACAGATAAGATTCTCACTTTGCCTGCACTACTTCATGCCCACTCAAAAATTTGTTGAAGCTACCAAGAGCTTTTTGAGCAATTTCCAAAGGGAGTTGTTGCAGGTATGTGGATTTCTTCCTCCCAGGCCCATCTCTAACAGCTGCACCGCACTGACTTCTATGCCTGAAAGCGTGTGAAAGCCACTGGCAGAATTGATTATCCTGGGACTTTTTTTTGCTGGCATACTGTACAAAGAGACATCCTTCCCTGAGCTCTTGCTGAGCAAGTGAAAGCCTGCCTCTCCTCTGTGTAATGCCTTTTTGTTGCTAGGTACTTTGAAATCAGTAGTTTGCATTTTAAAACGAGTGGTGCCTGCCGGGAAATGGGAATGGAAGGGTGAAAAGCTCGTTTAGCCCAGGGGATCTTGCAGCCATTTCACTGCGAAAGCACCTTGGCCTTTGGGCAGGGGTCGGCATGCCTCAACGCATCCTGGCACCTTTTTGAAGGACTGGGTTGTAAACTGAGATACACTCAAGTGCGCCAAAGTACAGAAAATGGGGTGTAGGGTCCTCACCCTACAACTGGGAAACACAGAGTTAGCTTGCTGCCAAACCCTTCTGTTTCTCAAGCTTCAACAAGCACAGAAAGCCAACTTAGTGAGGTAGGAATCCCAAAAGGTGATTGAGAAAACATCACATGAGTTTGTTGGATCCAAATTTGTCTTCATCCAAAGTTAAAATTCTTTCTCTCACCTGCACTGCAAGACTGAGGAGGGTTGAGGAAGCTACTGAGCCCCCTGTAACGAGGTCTTTGCACAGCAGATGGATCTTTAGAAATAACACCACCAGAGAACAGATATTAGACTTGATCCAAACATGCCATGGTTCATCCAATTATCCTCTTCCCAGCAATCCATTTTAACTATTCATACATGCACATTTAGCCCATTGAAAAGGAGATGCAATTCAATTTACCTTTTTATGAAAGTTCTCACTGAATTTCAGTCATGTATCCCAAAAGGCATTGGCCAGGGTCACCAACATACATACCAAACACTGGAGAGCAAATCTATGTTTAATATACTTTTGTGAAAACACAACATTTGGCAAGCAAGGATTTTGCAATGTAAATTGCAGAATATTTGGCACAATAAGGAATTAGGACAAGCATAAGAAATCTTTAATTCCTGCTCACAAAGAGTGTGGTCCAACCTGTTACCACAACTCAATTGACTGAGATTACTGAGTAAATAAGAATATGGTAAACATCTGCCTGGCTCAAAAAAAAACCCCAACCAAAAAAACCAACCAACTTGAACAGCTATGAGGTAACAAAAGAGTCCGGGGATCTGCAATTTTCCAAATTGCAAAAGTAAGTTAACCCTGTTTTTAACACAACCTAACATTCTGGTAATTAAGATGCTAAGTACAGGATTTAGAAGGCTTCATTTGGCCCCTCTCTGCTACAAGTTCCTGTCCCAGATGCTTAAACTCCCTCGTGCTTCATTTCAAATTGGACGAATGCACAAGAATACTCGTTGAAAAATTTTATCAAACAGGGGATCCAGAGGCTAGCACAATGGGCATCACCTACATCAATAAGACCAATTGGTCTAACCTAACTCAAACACTAGCAATCCTCTGCAAAAGAGGTGCTTCTGCCAACTTAAGATAAGACAGAGTAATTGTCAGTGTTAGTGCACAACTATAAGCAAACAAAACCAATTTTTCTGGACCCTTGTCTGAAGTTTGCTCAAAACTGTCCCGTAAAATTATCAAAGACTTGGAAAGCTCCAGAGAAGGCCCCATTACCTACTTTTCTGTGTTACAGAGAAAACTACCAAATGGTTTTCTCCTCTATTTCAGCTTCCCAGAACTTTTTCCAGTTCCTTCTCCAATTTCTTCTCACATTCCAGGCAGCCCCTGTCACTCCTCACCTAACAGTATTTTTAATGGGTGTCTCCATCTTCTTCCTCCACACCTGTGAGCCCTGCGCCTTAAATTATCCCAAACCTGAACTTCCCTCCTGTCTACCCTTGCAACACTGTCGGCCTTTTCAGGACTCAGGTTCTCACCAAAATGATGTCATGCTTCTTGAGAAGGGACCAAAACCCAGGCATTAGGCACTAAACAGCAAAATCTCTGCTTGCTATAATCTTGTGAAAACCATAATTATATACTTTTTGGGGAAAGAAAACACATTGGCATGACTGCCAGGGCAGAACAGCACAAGAAATAACTAGCATACAGAGAAGGTAACAGAAACAAATACCGTTTCAGAGGTTCAGAGCATTCACCTTTCTAAATGCAGGAGCTACGAGCATAGGACTGGATGAGAAGTAGCAAGCCAGACTTTGTCTCCTCCCTGATCATTCCCCAAGGCATTGGGTGAGTTTGAAAGAGAGAAGAATCCAGGAAATCAAGTAAGGAATTAACCCCATGGCTATCCCAACATGACAAAGGAGCAACTGAAGTTCTCAAGATATGCACAAGATGATAGGAATACTTGTCCTCAACTGGATGGGCTGCAAATTATTGCTAATGCACATGCTGTCAGTGGGAAGATTTCACGGCCATATAGATAAGTTCTGGAACACCAAGATAGCATCACTACAGTGTTGAGAGGGCTTTTTAGTGTGTTGGTAAATCTTGAGGAAAAGTTCTGTTTACAGAAAATTTCAAAACTGTTTTGCTATAGCTCTGTTACAGCAAGTGTAACAGAGGAACTAGGAGAAGTTGGTCCTCAACCTTAATCTTCCTAACTAAAGTAAAAGTTTAGCTCACTTTGGAAGCAGATGTGACCTCTGCTATTTAAGCCACAGGGCTTTTTCAAATCCCAAGAAAGAAAACTGCTGACACGATGTGTCTGACCACTCCTGTTCCAGGAGGAGGCAGATGACTAAGGCCAAGATGCACACCACCATCATACACGCCCAGAATGCATGCCAGTGATTTCCCTCCTGCAGGATCAGCGCAATCCAAAAAAATCTGCTTCACAGAGGGATGGTGGGTGTTACACAAGCTACACGAGGCTATTATTCAACATTACTTCAGAAATGGGAGGCTACTTTTGGGGAAATTACTATGCAAGAGAATACGGTGTGGTTGGAGCATGTTGTGATCTGGCTTTGTAAAATACCATGTAACACATTAGCAAGAGAGCTGAAAGGGATGAACGAAAGAAAAAGGGAAAGGAAGCACATGGTAGAGAGGCTTCTGTAGCTTACAGAAGCTGGAAAGTCAGGAACAACCTGAAAATAAACAAAGAGACTATAAAGGTACTATTATGGCCATGCCAGTGTCTGATGATGGTCCACATCATTTGTGCATGCTGAAACCTACAGTCTATTGAGCCTGTGATGCATTTTGTGATGCCCATGATCCTACCGTTCAGTTACAAACTCCACTAAAGAAAAAAATAACACAAAAACCTCACACACCCCCTCTAAAATCCCAACAAAAACCTGTTGTAAGGATCATGCCAGGACAGCAACAGTTGTGGTGCTAGAAGGTACTTCTTTAATTACATCGAAGCAACTCCAGTCCTGAGTGTACTGCAGATGGAATTTGGCAAGCCAAAAAATGTCCCATTTGGATACGTGTAATATATTTTTATGGTTAAAATAATCTGCAGGCAATTTGGCTACAACAAACTAAACAGAAGCCAAAATCTCACTACATCCTGAAATGACAAGTGCACTGGTCTCAAGGACACACACACTCTTCTAGGACAGGCCTCCACATTTCTTAGAGCACTAGGAGAAGGAAAACAAGCGAGCATGGACTGCTTCCATAGGGGCTGCCTTCTCAAATATTTGAAATGCACAGATATTTTCTGAATAAGGTTTTAAGCTGTCTGGAACAAGGATGATGGGTTTTTTTGTTCTGTAACACAGCAACATTTACCTGGAACACCCACAGCAGGACCAGACCCCTAAGTATAGGGCGAACTGAAAGTGATGTGAAAAAGATTCAGATTTCAGAATCAAAACTACTTGCACAGAATTAGTCCTACATGGTTGGTGTACCAGGTTCTTCTGGACTTGCTCTTGCTCACAAAAATATCAGCTAAGGTATATGAAAAAGTGGTGGATAGAAATTTAAAAAGGAAGACAGCAAAATTAGCCAAGACCCTGATCTTCACGAAAGATTCTCACTTTGATGAAGAAATCCTGAATACAAATAGGAGAAAAAAACCCCAAACCTAACAACCCCTGCCCCCCAGAAAAGCCAAACCCACAAACAAACCCACAAAAAGTGTCACGCAGCAGGATTTTGAGAGTAGCCTACCCTTAGTGGTGCGTCTGTATGTTTTGTTTAATGTGAACTGGTACATCCAATCCTTGCTACTAATGCTGTTTATTTTTCTTTTCTGCTTTATTATCATCCAAGTTTATCTTCCACATCCTTTGCCTACAGTAAGCTAACCTCAACAATAACAGGATATGTACTCTAGAATTACGAGGGGAGAGGAAAAATTTGCTTCACAAGCAACATGCTCAAACTTACCATACTCAGAAAAAAAGCAGCAAACAAGTGACAGAGAAATCACGGCATTTACTGATCAGGATAACTGTTCTTCCTCCTACAGTCAAAGAATCGCACCAGGACACCAGGTGGGAAGGGGGCAACCGCTTTACATCACGTGTGGTCTCCTGGCGCAGCAGGAGAGTGAATTTAAGTAGAGCCAATACTTGGCTTGATAGTTCAGTTACCAAGAGACAAAGAAAGATTGAGGGAGGAAAGAATTTAGATGCCAGCTATGATGCCAGAATTTAGATGCCACCTTTGCCTCACTCAAAACTTTGCCCATCGTAACTCAGTTTGAAACACGAGGAACTCTACTGACCCCAGATCTGAAGCCTGTATTTAAGCCTGGGATGTGCTACTCATCTCTGGAATTCAGTGTGAGCAATTTGGAAGAAAAACAGCTGAGCAATTTAAAAGCATCAACTAAACCTTGTAGTTAGCACTTTCCTGCAACGACAGAGTGTTCAGAGGAGATAAACTGGATCTAAAGTGTGATTTTTCTGACAACTACACAAACTGTTTAAATGCTTTAGACATAGAACAACCCAGGTGGGAAACTGTGTTCCCACATGCCCGCTGTTGCCTCAAAAGCTGGTTACACTACGGCACTGTTGGAGTTGCAAAAACTCCTCATTACCGCATCCAATCTGTGTGTCTAAGGGAGATTTCACAGCAATGCTGAACACTTGCGAAGAAGAGCAGGAAGCGTGGAGGGAGAGGCAAAGGGGGGAGCGGGGGAAGCCCTTCCTGACTGCCTATCCTGCAAAGGATTTGAACTGCAGAAAAGAGGGACCATGTCAGCAGATGCCAAACCAGTGCGATACCTGCCAAACCGCACCTTATCCTTCTCAATCAGCAAAAAAAAAATCATCCGCTGCCTGATTTCTCTTACCTCACCAATAAAGGGCTAGGGTTTTTTTTTCCCTTATTAGGTCAGTCTCCATGCTCTAAAATTCTGGCTCTAATAAGTGGCTTTAACAATATGTGCTGCACATCAGCACAAAAAGAAAGCAACTCATAAAAATAAAACACAGGAGGAGAATAAAAGGGCTGAGTCCTAAATTAAAAGGGACGACATCAGCTTAGTTCGGGCTCCAAAATTTGATCATAGATTTTATGAAATGAAGAATTAAAATTGGAAAGGATAAACGTATGAAGGCTAACATTATACAGATATATAATTATAAACTTGGCCCTGCAGCTACTTATACATGTAAGCAGCCTTACTGAAGTCAAGAAGAGTTTTTTACTATACTTCAGTGCTTACACAGCTTAAAATATAAATCAAATGTCAGTATGTGAAAATGGTGCAAAGAAAGGGTTTGGGGTTTTTTTATTATATTTTCTTCAACAAAACAAAATGTGAAAGGAGGGAAAAGCTACAAAGTCAGTTAGGTCTGCAGGTTTCCATTATTTCAGTGACTGATGGAACTGTTTTGCTTGGTTGGATTTTTAAACATATGGTTTTGGAATATCTAGTTTACTGCATCTGCATTGTATGGACATATATGTGTACTTACGGACAGAAGAACACAGAGAGCCTAAAATAGTCACCAGATACATTCCCTGCTTCTTTTGAACCTTCTTGTTTTACTCTGAATTGGGAACAGGGTGGATGGTGAGGCCTGGGACTGCAGGTTTGATACGAAAGGGAACAATGGGTGTGAAGAAGCAGAATTAAGTTCTGTCACCCCCATCCTACACTGTTTGAACACCTATGCCAACAGCATTACTGTGGAGGAGCTATCTGAATTTAAGATCTGCACTAACAATGAGTTTTCTAGATTTGCTGAAACAGACGAAAAAAAAACTTGTCATAGTAAAGCAATATGGATAATCTTCATGGCTGTTTTGTTTTAATTTGGTCTGAAATAAGACAATAATTTTTTTCATCAAAGTGGGTTTTTTTCTTTTAACTTTTTTTCCTTTAAAATGTTGGTCAAATTGAATCAAAATATTACCAAAAATCAGAATGTTTTATTTAAAAAAAAAAATTGCAAAGTTTCAGTTCAGTAACTGCTGCTGCACTTATTTAGGAAGTGTTAAAAAAAAACCAAAACACACTTCTATTTACAAAAGTATTTCCTCTTGTTTTCACCTAGAAAAGCTAATCTCAGAAACTCCCAGCCAGGTCTGCTCTGCCTAGAACTCTCTCAATTCATCTTCGTTTTGTTAAATTTACCTTTTATCAGAAACGATTCTCACAGCTTATTTCAGACTTTTGGATTCCCAGAGAGCAGTGCTAGGTTGAGTCTGATTATCTCTCACTGCTGTCCTGGCTTCAACCACAGCTTGGGCAGGGTGGAGAATTATCTCAGGGTTTTCATTAAACTCTCCAGAGTCACTTGTCACTCTGACAAAATATTAGAAATTTGATTCTTACAGAGTTACATGACTTTAGACTCACATGGATGAGCAAAACTCTGAAAAGTAATCCATCTTTGTGCTCCCAACACCCAATGCCTTCCTTGTGCTGGAGAAAGAAAAATACCTTTCACTGAGGCAAGAAAGCTGTGAAATCTCAGAGGTGTATCCTTGTAGACCTGTCCTTTCTCTGGCATAATGTTTCTTCTACCAAGGATAATCTCACTCAAAAATGTTCCAGCTATTCCAGTAAATTTCCTCTGAGCTACTATGAAGAAAGTTCCTAAATCCATCTACAAAGCCTTGAACAGGACATTCAGTCTACAAGAGCCACAGTCCTTGTAAACCAGACAGCAAAGCACAGGCACTTCATTCAGGTGGCAACAACCAATATGTCAAGAATGCTCTGTATACACAGATTGCTGTTACCACACTGTTTAACATAAATATATGGTTCTCCCACAGATAAATATATTTGCATCAAAAGCACTCATCTACTATCCCAAGTGTTTTTGACTTCATTCCCAGATGTCAGGCGCTGAAATACAATTTGGGTGTAAACAGTGCAGTTCATAAATGGACCAGGCATAGTAAGGAAACTGCCTATTATTCCACTCATGGTACACTTGTCAGTATTGGGCAAGAGCCATGTTCAGAGGTTGACTGGCAGTCTTAGCTTTCAAAATGGAGACAAATAGGCTCACTACAGGCTAACATCTTTGTGCATCTGGTCTTTAGTTCCATTATGTTCATCTTATTTTACCTCAGTAATGTAAAAAGGCTTTTTAAATTAAAGACTCAGGTCACTGCCCCCTGAAGAACAGGAAAGAAAAACATGGGCACCAGAGAATACGAGAAGAAAGACCACTTCAAGTGAAAGCAAACAGCATCGATTTTTGGAGCAGAATGAGCCAGAAACATAGCACCACCACTACTGCTGCTGTCTGTTGAAAAGTGTCCTCTTCCACCCTTCTGCTTCTCTCAACAAAACTAGCCTATTATTTGTCTAGAACATCCAGCCAAGAAACAGAAAACATAACCTCAATTTGAAGAGCAAACCAGAAAAGGCTGTGAAAGAGCGAACTTCCAACAGCCAAACTGCCCATGAAATGATCTGTAAAGCCTGAACACAAGTTATAATTTGCTGGAAGAAAACATTCTACCTGTTGGCAAAGAAGACTTCTGCTTTCCTTGGAAAGTTGCACAGTAAACACTTATTTTAGTGTTCAGCAAAGCAAGCCAATTCGATCACTGTACATTTACTAAGCAGTCTTTATATTTTCAGGCCAACCAGAATGATTTCTTGGTCACGATGAGAGCTTCTGCTTCTAATTTCTAGCGTATCAAATGCTAACAGGATTATTTTCAGCTATTTAGCAATTACAATTTTTTCTACGAATACTGCAAATACACTGAAAGCACAGAGAGTATCTTTAAAGCATGGAGCTGAAATAATCATAAAGGGCCATTAGAGGACATTTGCAAGAAGTTAAAAATCACATTGTACCTCACCCAAAACAGTGTGGTAACAGCTGCCTCCTTCTCCCTGGAGAGCCTCCAGAGAGTTAACTTATAAGGATTTTAATGCTCCTTTCTTTTCCGTTGCAATCTCCTGAGAAGACACGAGCACTTGGAATGATTACGTTGTGCCTCAGCCTGGGAAGGGCAGTATTTCATCATGCATTTCACTGAGCAATGCTTTGAAGAAGCTTTTGTGGGTAATGCTAAAGGTGTCTTACCCACTTTTGGCCTGAGGTCACAGAGTTGTTTGTTAAGGGAATAAATCAGTTTTCCAAATTTTGGCCACGCATTTGCTTTCTCTTAAGAGTAGTCCTTCCAAAGACAGCTTTGCTTTTCTTCCACAAATATGCTACTGTGAGTCTTGACAAAAGAAAACCTATGTCTTCATATTTTCAAGGTGCGTCTGCTCTTATTTAAGAGCTGCTACAGGATACAAATATCCCAACATTCAGGAAGCCAACAGTATAGTAGCTAATCACGCTTCAAGAGAGAGGGAATGAATTGTTTTCACTCAGGTATGATTTCACCAACTTCAGTGAACTCACTTCACATAATTGTGAGTGCTACGGTGTACACAAGCTACAGCATTCCTCCCAGTGCTCATCCAATGCTTCAGAGATATGCCAGGCATAAAGTCAGCACACTGCTTATTCCCTCTCTTGCCCAAAGGAGAGCGGAGGAGAATCTCTCTCTCAGCAGAGATATCCAACGATTTCTAGGTTTCTTTAGCAAAACTGCCAGACGCTGTCATCTAGCTACATCAGCCCCAGAGCAGGCCAGTGAAGGGGTCTGAAAGTTGCCTCAGAGGCTTCAGCCTGGGTCACTGCAATCGGGGCCAGCTCCCCACAGCAGACAGCAAGTGTTAAGGTTTCCACCAGTCACGTTCCCAGATCTCACCCACTTTGCCCCTTCTGCTCCCTTGCTTTCCTTCCTCACTGGTTGCAGAGAAATCGGTGCTCTGCCACAGCTGCTGCCCATTCCCATACAGCAGTATGGGAGGGCTGGCTACCACAGCTTGTGGCTGCGTTCCACCATGGACCAACACAAAACAAATCCATTTGGCACGCTCTTACTTAAATTATTATTGCCCAATTTCTGAAATCATGATGAAGGATTTCAGATTCCTGGAAGGGACTTCTCTGAGGGGCTGAGTTTCAGAAATCTCTGAGCTCCTGCTCCCACACCAAAGCACAGGATTTCATGCTGGAAACTCCAAAAACAGGAATCCAGAAATCCCCATTGCTTTTTAAAAGATCTCCCAAATTTTAAACAAAACTGATATAAATTACAGTATTTTAGAAACATAGTAGCATCCTGTTTCCCATCCCTCAACATATAAAGCAGGCAAACAAGACACCACAGGACCCAAATACAGCAGATTTTTTTTTTTGCTATATTATGCAGGATAATTGATTTTCTTCCATGCTTCCCACCCACATTCAGGGATGAATGTGCTGTGAGGACTTTACTCAGTGGATTAAGCAATCTGAGTTATGTGAAAGCTCTCAAACTATGAAATTTCTACAGACTTTCCATTAACAGAACTCTGATTAGCAATCAGTCCTTCCAACATATTCTTCATCCACTGAACAAGGCAATTTAAATTCTGCAATTCAGGTAAGAGAAATACATAAATGCAGAGACTTTCCCTTTAGACAATAGAGCACAATATAGCAAAAAGAGAAGCAACATCTGCAACCCGTGCTTATTCCCCTGTTCAACTAGCTTCCCAACTTGTTACATCATTCCATTCCCCTTTCCCATCACCACCATCCAGCACTTCCTACACAAGACCAAAAGGCTAAATCCATACAGATATCATAATAAATCGGCAACTCACTTGGAAAGGCTTGACAAGTTCTGCCTGCAGTACGATCTGCTGATCATGTCTGCAGCGTATGAATCAGTGCAAACTGCTGCCAGCTCCAGGGAGCAAATGGACGGATGATCAGGGTGTGGAATGAGATAATAAAAATGCCATTATCCTTTCAGGCATGCGAGACTCATTGGATGCTCTTTCCACCCCACAGGTTAACCATTTGGTCGGTCCTGTAGCTCCTGTAATGACGTTCTCTATTTGCCTATCGTCAAGCTCATTATCTATCTTGTATCCTCCTCCCCTCCCTTCACCCCCCTCTGCTCTGTGATCATATGATTTATTTTTTTTTTACTGTATTCTCTCTAATAGATCCTCTTTGCTATGTCTCCCCGCCCCCCCCCCCCCGCCCCCGGCCCCCTTACAGAAATTCCTGCAGACTTCTTAGCTGTTCAACTGGACCGACAAATGCTTGCTTCCCATTCAGCTCTCACAAGAGCTGCTTCTGTTTAACAAACTTGTCAGTGCACCAAGCAGCCCGAGCCCTGCACAGAGGTGCCTTCACAAGTATTTGCTTGTAGGAAAGTCACATTCCAGCCTTCGGAGAGACGATGAGGGGAAAGGCCCCAAATATAAAACAATGGTCCAGAAAACAGTCCTCCCTCTTGATTGTAAATCATTGCCCAGGCATTTTGCAGGCACTTGCATCCAGTCTAACTCATGAAAGGTCAGCATCAGATAGCTCAAAAGACTGGAGGGTATTCCTGCCACACAGGAACAAATCTGGGGAAGTGGAAAGTCACTGCTAGCTCAACTGCAGTCAGGGTAAAACCATCTTCTGTTTAGGAAAGGGATTAAAAACAGGGCTGAAGCTAAATCCAACCTACAAGACTCTCCTCAATGTTCTTCCATCTAATCCAGTGAATGAGGCAGGAAATAGAAATGCAAACAAAGTGATTCAAAGAGAGGCACCATCGCTTACCACTGTGATTTCACATGCTTGGCTTCAGTATACCTTTAAGCCCGCATATGTGAGTAAATTGAAACAGCTTACTGTGCAGTCCTGTAGCCATTCCACCCCAGGCTCTGATCTTGTTAAACCTCATAAATTACAAAGGTGGGTGTGGATGGATTAGTTCTCCAGAGGGAAACCTCTAGTGAGAACTCACCCTTCTGTAGGAAGGGGTGTGTGGGTTCAGTAGGTGGCACTCGTACCTTGGAGTGAAGACCAAGGCAAGCCCCTCTGCATCAAGCCAAGAAGGATGCTGGATGTCCAAGCAGGTGCCAACTTTGACAGCTTTTCTTTTTCTCAGAGCTTGCAAGAATCCCACAGCTGCACTTTGCACAGGGTGTTAGAATACTCATATTCTGCTCAAATCCTGCACTCAACAATTGTTGTGGGTTTTTTCCCCCTCTCAAAAACTCCCTCTACAGTTTCAAGGAGATAGATTTTTGTGAGAAGGTAACAATTTTGTGCTTTATAGGTACATCAGGGATTCCCATTCAAGACTGCACAGACTCTGGGATTTTTGGCACACTTGGAAACAGGTCTGCAATACCCCAAGAAGCTGCTATTTCTTCACATGGACCTTCTACAGACCCAGTCCCTGGTCCTAAAATACATGTAAAAAACCCAGGTTTTTAGTGTATAAAATACAACAAAAATCTGGTCCAGACCAAAGAAAGTCCAACAGTGCTGACTGCAAAGGGAGAAAAACATTGTTTCTGTGATGGCAGAGAGAGATCTGCAAATGAGAGGAAGGTGCAGCAGGCAGGCTATCTCCGGTTCTTTCCTTCTGTCCTCAAAGGAAAGAGGGCACATAAGGCAACATGAATCAGTAGAGCTCTTTAAAAATTCTGGTGAGAAAGTAGTCATCTTTACTCCTCCTGGAAAAGGCATTTTTACTACTGGGGAATTACAGCAGCAGAATTCTTCCCTCTGGAAGAGCATTAGTTAAAAAGAGATTGTATCACTGCTCTGCCAAAATATACATTTTAATCAGATGCCAGATGTAAGAGTTGATGTTTATGAAACTATAAACTCAGTTTCAAGGCAGCCCTACAGGTCTGTATTTACTAGTCACAGAAACATTTTTTTCTCCAGTTGAGAGCGTTCTACATCCCTTTGAAACCATCCTGCATTAGTTCAGTTATTGCAGTGCCCGCAAAAAAAGCTTTCCACGCAGGATAAAGCCAAAAGCGAATTGCCTGTCCTCTACAAACACCCCACTCCACTTTTTCAACTGATAGTTCCAGATTTTTCAAAAATCTGCCCCTATTGTCAACGCAGATTCTGTCTCCAGATGGCAAATCCAATCTATTTGTCTAGGTCATTAGGAACAGGGGAAGCCTCTTGTACTTGTAGACCCCAGCACCATTTTAAAATGTCCTTCTTAGATCAGGACAGTCAGGAAAGGAAAAAAAAAGAAAAAAAGAGAAAAAAACACCCCACAATTTCTTTTCCTTTGCTTTTCTAAATAATGTTTCAAATTACAAAAGTCTGGAGAACTTCACTCTAGATGCAACACTGATTCACATGGTCAGCCTCTTTCTTTCTCAGAGCAAGACTTCTAACACCAAATTCTATCTTCTTGCCAGTACCTCTACAGCGCTACTGAGCACAGACGTCATTTGGCTGCTGACTGAGCAATAAACAGTTCTGGCCACCCAAGTCTATCCTCAACTGATGCACCATCTTTGTCTGCAAATGAAGAACTGAAGATAAATAAGGCAAGCAAATCCCACTTATAAACAGTATAAGTTTCTCTGCCCAACTGTCTGCAGTGTTAATTTATGAGAGTTATCCTTGTCAACAACTGCTCAACACACTCCACAGGTTGGTGTCCCACATCCCGATTTTTAATTTGACAGCACTGGGATTGGGGTTTTTTTCCCTATGCAGAAATTGCTACGCCCATAGCTTGTCACACTTGCAAAGCTGCATGATGAAACATGTAATTCTGGACAGGGACACGTTAATCCACTGTGCAGAGGCAACAAGCATACTGCCGACTGGACCTGGGCTAACCCAGATGAGCTGCGTAAGGTTGCACTGCTGAGTGCTCAGGAGGCTTTACTGTCAGCTGTCCTCAGAGCTGTGCCCGTCATTTAAGTCATGAGGGCCATTCAGCTGAGGAACACCAGTGTTTTCACAAGACTTACAAGGACATTTTCTGACTCAGTTTGCCAAAAGAGAGCTCCACCGAGGCCAACCCGCACCATGTCAAGCATTCACATTACATTGGGTGCAGACCCAGCAGCTCCCTAAGTTTGCAGCAATGGAAAACTCGTTCCCCTGAAGGAGGACGACAGCCAAGATTTTGCCATGCTTGCAACCCCTTTAAAAAGGAGTAGGAGAAGGATCTGAGCCAGTTATAGATCCTTGCACTTAATAATATCTTTATTTTGAAACCAAAATCTGGATGTTTACTTTCTTCAGTAGCTTAAGCAAGAGAGATACTCTCAGTAGAGTGTGGCCCTGAGGTGAAGATTTTGCATGTGGAACAGCAAGAGGCAAATCACCTTCCCCTAGGATCATTTAAAAAATTCACATGGGCATCTAAAGCATGAAAAATGATGGAGGCAGGAGATGCATGTCTCAACCTGCTTTCCTTGCATATTCTGATGCTTCAGAGATGGCTGCCTTGCTCTAAGGCACCAAGACCCCTAAGGAAGACAACAGAAAGAGAAAAAACAAAGTAAACAAAGACTGAACTAAACTAGGGCACTTGAGAGCTGTCATTCAAGGCAATGAACTCAAGTCAAATGGCTCTCTAAGAGAGTAGGCTCATCTGTTACAATAATGAAAGGAACTACAGGGCCTTTCCTAGCTTCTCAACAAAAGGAGGAGGAAGGAGACTGAGAGCTTTCCAAAAGGAAATTATTCCTGGGAGGTTCCAACATCTACTCATACTAATAAGAGGAATGTCCAGAGGTCATCCAGAGGGCCACTTAATATTTTGTTTATTTTTACTTTAACTATTCCTGCAAGAGAGACAGAGTTTTCAGTGAGCTGATCATGATAGCCCACGAATCCATTTTCTTTTGAGATTGTAGTGAATTCAGAATCTGAGAGGCACATGCACCATCCAGAACATGCCTTTCCATATGCAGCTTATTCCATTCTGTACCTGCTTTGTCAAGAGCAGATTTGCTGTGCTGCTCACTGGTCTTGTCCTGTTATTCAAATACCTTCATGTTTCTTCAAGTCTTTGTTTAGTCCTTTTCCAACTTGAGGCAGTTTTACAACGGGCAGACAAATAACTTACAGAAACCGATCTGATTCATTTCAGAGGCAGTAAATACCTCACCCTGCACCACCTCTCTTCTGTCCCACTATTCTGAAAAAAAAAGTAGGCAGACTTGTAGAGAACTTTGCAAAGCTACTGGCATTTTGCAAGAGAAACAGAACTCTGTTTTTTTTATGAAAATCCATTCTAACGACATTAACATCTGCTCCTTGTTTGAAGAATATTTTTAACTGTTCCGTCCCTGGGAAAATGAAAGATGCCACAGTCTGTTTCATGTTCTCACAGAGGAGATGAACTCTGTTGGGTTTTTTTAAGGTCTGTTCTGAAATGCCCCAACACAGTTCACTGCAGGGAACTCGGTGTATGCATCTGACAGGGCAAAAAGCATCTGTGTTCACCCTCCTATGAGATCTCACTCCTGGGACACAAGCATGTGGGCAGGGACTTCATTTCACAGATGAACAATATCTGGTGTATTAAATCACATGCAGTAGGTAAAGTCTGGCAACCTATATGTACGTAAGTTCTTGGAGTAAGCCTCTTGAGTACTCACAAAAACAAGGCTATGTACTTAATCAAACAACACTGAACTGTCACTTCTTATGTATTTTTTTCCAGTCCAGACTTAAGTATCCCAAGTAATGGAGATTCTGCCATCTTCCAGTGGTAAGTCTTCCGCACTCTTACAGGGTTCAGTACCAAGAAGTCATCCTACAGCTATGACATCTATTCTTCCCTTTATTTTTGAACTGTAACCCATAGTTCTATCTACCTGGATGCCAACAAACAGCAGCAGTGCCAAAAAATGTTAATCTTTTCAATGAAACCTTTTGACAATACTTACCCAGCCATGTAAGCAGATATATGCACTAAAATACATATTCAGAATGGAATATGTAGTTTTGGGTTTGGACATCTGCATGTGCAAATCATGGAGGTACATGCAAACAGAGTTTGCATGCTCATATGGACACATTATCATGCAGCTAATGCCTTACCAAACGATAGAACTATTTGCATAACCAAGTTCTGCAGGATTGGGAACACAACCCTGTACATCAAAACACCACAGCCTGAAGCTTGAGACTGTAAACACTTGCAATAATGTACTTCCAGTTACTCAAGACTTATACAGAACCCATGAAGCACTCAAACCTATCCCGTGTCTGCTTTGCTGGGACAGGCTGGCCTTGGGTGGTGCAGGCAGGAGTTTTGTCCTCTGCTGGGAAGAGAATTTAATTTTCTCTGACTGTCCTCAGTTCTTGAGGTACTAATATTATCCTGTATCTCACATGGAAAATTTACTGACTGCATGTACAGCTGTAGCAGTAAACAAAACAAACTCCAAGACAAGTGTTAAAATTATATTCCAAGGACAACTTCCACTGTAAATTGAAACTTGATTAGAAAAACATATCTGCTGGTGTTGGGTTCTCTATCAGTTACTTATGGGGCAATGTACAATCCAGAAGTAAAGCAGCATAGTATTTCGCTGGCACGATAGACTATTTCCACCAAAGCATAACTTTTGTTTTATGTCATGTTTTCACTGCTTTTAAATAAACACTAAGATCTCCCTACAACAGCCAGATATAGCTACCTTCTGGTCATCTGAACAAGCAAAATAGAGAAATCCATATGAGGGAAGCATTCACAAAGGTTATCTTTTCCTCCTCTCCCTGTGCCCCAGCACTGTCACTAGTGAGGGACAGACTCTGGTGCCCTCCTGCTCTGAGCAGGAGCCCACTGCTCTCCAGCCACAGCAGAAGGAAAGGCCACTGTTTGCCCATTCATTTCCGCACCCATTATTTTGTGTTTTACACATTTCAGGGACACATGCCAATTCTCACAGCAGTGAAAAGCAGTCTATTAGTTTGACTGGCAAATTTTAAGATTTGCTGTCTCTCATTTACACCTGAATTGCAGCTTGCTTGGAGCAATAACTGCTAACAATAAATTTCAGGTTTAGCAGTGAAAAAGATAGTACTCAGAGCCCAGAAGCCTGTGACTGGACTTGTAGGACTCCAGCTTACAGCCATGTAGGATAATATTTGCAGAGTTCACAAAACAGAAAGTTGAATAAACTGCCAATAACATAGATGAAGCTCCCTCCACCCCAACTGTTTCTGGAAACAGTTAATTTCAAGTGTTATATAAAATTATCAATGGTATTTTTAATAGATTAATGGGCATGCTCCAAACATTACTATTCACTTGAAACTTAGCTACAGAAGCCAGAAAGAGCCACAATATGGTAGGGGTGATACACAGAGGACAGATACATTCTTAGCCAAAGCAGATGATGACTTGATTTTACTGCTGAGCAGGCATGGGTGGAGGCCTAAACCACATCTCCTTGACAGGCACCCCAGTAAACAAGAGCAAACTCGTGAAGCGTGGGATCTTTTGACCCTTGTGTGCCACGACATATGAGTGAGAGCATCCACCTCTTCATTTCAGCCTGAAGCCATGGTCCGAGTCCAGGCTTCAGGCTTGATCCTTCTCTGCTGGAGGAGTCACTTAAATGCGTGCACAGGCACACACAAACGCAGCTCTGGAAAGAGGAGAGTATTTCCTGCTGGGCCAGTTTATAGAGACGTTCCTGTACCAAAAGGCTCCTATCTTATGATACTCTGAATTTTACTGGTGAACAACATCCAAGCCCCAGTCAGGATCTTGACTTCACAAACAACCTAATAAACTCAGCTTGCAAAAGCCATCTGAATTCCACCGAAGGCAGCAACTGTTCAAGAGTTTATGCCACTTCAACAGCTCAGAGGTATTCAAAATGCAAACCTTGACTAGAAATACTCAGTTTGGGCTTCTCCCATCCCTCAACTTACTTCTAATATCTGGTAATGGCCCTTAAGTGCTTCGGAAGGGGCTTTATTTCACGAGCTGCAGGGAGATTAACAACTAACCGGATGCTCCCAGGAACTTTTGGAGAGCAAACAGTGTCAGTTTATTTAATAACTTTCAAAGTGAAACTAAAATCTTGTCCAAATCATGTCTCCTCTGATTTAATTAAAATGCACCACACATACTGCACTGCTCTGTTAATCATTAGCAAAGTTAATTGAAGACAGAATATGAGTCTTTTCTTTCCTTCAAAAGCCTTCAGCTAGTGGAAAACTTCAAAAAACATTCCAAAAAAAACCCCTAGTGTAGTATGATTTTTGTTAGAATGGTCAACACGTTGGTATGTCGTCTGCCGACCCCCCTGTATCTCTGATTCCTATAGGAATGCATGTTAAAAGACAGAGGGTTTGTTTTTTTCTTGCTTGGCAAAATACCTTTCCCAAATTTTCTAAATATTGCCTGGTATTTGCGTCAATGTGACAGTCATTGGGTTTGACAGGAATCAGATTGCTAAACCCACACAAAAATGCTTTGGAAATTAGGGGCTAGTTATACATTCAATTCATTCAAATCCACTTCAGCAAACTGGCAAGGAGTGGATCTGAACGGTCTGCGTTATCCCTTCACTTGTGTGGTTCACAACAACAGAGGTTTTCATCACACTAATCTCTACCCTAACTTTTAGTCACTTGCAAGTAGTGCTGTCTGATAAATCTCCATAAGCGCTCCTGTCCAAATCCATTTTCACTTTCCAAGATGACCTAGAAACCCATGAAACGTACTCTCCCTGTGCAGACAGCCTTTCCAACTTCTTCCAGGGAGGAACAGGATCGGAAATTAAACAGTGTTAGAAGTGTAACACTTTGTGGACTACTCAAGAAACAGGATATATCCAATATGTATTTTTTCCCAACAGATCTCCTTTTTTGAAGGTGACCAGAACAAACAAAACAACCCCAACAAACCAGAAAAGGTTTATTTCTTCATGTCTTAGGGAAATATAAACACAGAATCTTCCTGTCTCATTGGTACAGTTGTTATCTAATGGGATTTCTCTCTTAAAAGCAACAAAGGGTCAAGGCTGAACACTTCCACAAGGCCTGTCAGATCAGATCAGGACAGCACTCCATCAAGGCTGGATTCTTGCCTCCAGCCATGGCTCACACCTAATGTTTTAGAGGAAAGCAATGGGAAAAGAAAAAAGGCAAACCACAGAGCACCTGGTCCACTGGGTAAAGCTCTCCCTGTACACCAAAATTCCTCTCTGCAGGCAGGCAGCTGGGGCTCTGCCACGTACTGGCATTGCTGGCTGCACTGCAGGGTCTTAAAACAAACAAATAAAAAATTAAAAAGTAATTTGTTGCAGGGTAGTAGATATAAAAGGGTATCAAGGAGTTAAAAGGAAATCACCATAAACATTTGTTATTTGCATCACAGTCTGTGCATCAGGATATAACGATCTGGGAACTTAAATTACTCCAATATAGTAAAAGACCTAACTATATTTTTTCTTTGTTATTTCTCTGCTTACCCAAGTGCTAACATATATATCCTGCACTGCAGTACATGAAATGTATTTTAAGTCAGTAAAAACTACACATGAACAGCTCTTCAGTGCCCTGTGTATCCAATTTCCCAGCTTCTCTTGGAAAATGTTGTTCTCAGGCCACACCTAACACTATCTGGACAGGCCAGTTCTGGGCAAACTCCCGAGATCATTATTTCATCCCATCTGCACTGTACACCCTCACACCCATGTTAAGGGGCTCGACCTGTCTGCCAAAGGACAACACAACATGCTGGCGGGTGCAGGACGGGCTCCAGACCTCACCCACGCTACCCCGGACGGACGCCCTGGGTGGAGGTAAGTGCAAGCGCATTACAAAGAGCCGCCCCAGCTCAGCATCTCCTGAGCGCAGCCCAGCACACCAGGGCCAGCTGGCAGCAGGCACCATGGATGGGAAGCCCTGGACCACAGGCCTAAATGCTTTGGCATCTGAACCATTCAGCAGTCAGCTAAGAGCAGCATGTGAGGAAAGCCGCTCAGCTCTGATCATTTGCTAGACACATTCAAGCCCCCAAGCACACATGTGGTAGCCTTGGGTCCCCCTGCCGCACAAAAACACAAGCTGTTTAGGAGGCAGACCCACTGAGAAGAAAAAGAGGAACAGCCTTTAACACTGTACATGGGTCATTTTGTTATTTTCCTGTTTTCAGTTTAGTCTTTAAACTTACATTAAGGCGTCCATGAAGAAATAAATTTGTAAACAGACATCCATGCAGTGCTCTCTGAAGACAGAGTCTGTTTCAGCCCTCCACCATTTTTCATGGACTTAAAGCATCCCTGTCAGCCCAGAGGCCAGTGACTGAGGGATGAAGTGGGATGAAGTGACACCATGTGGGTGACAAAACCCCCAAGCTGCAAAACTGCAAACCAGGCATGCTTCCCTGCCACAGCAGGGTCACATCCCTCTTTCAAAATCTACCCATCATCACAACACCCTAAACATTTCTTAGCATTGCTTGGAGAGGTGGGTCATATGACAGGGGCAACCTCAGAGACACCTGAGAAGGATGGGGTGGCATGCATTCCCTGCCTCTTCTGTGGGTGTATCACAGGATCTTGCATGAGGACTTCAACTAGGAAGTGGTTGTCTATCTTTGTCAACCCATGTAGCCTGTGAGTGCAGGCTGTATGTACGTACTTTACTATCAAAACACAATTGTGTGGCAAAAAAATGCACTTTCCCCAAACATCCCCTAGGCAGCAGTTTTCTGGCATGCTACTGAATGGTGAAGAAAGGGCCAGAACCTCAGCTGCTCTTTCAGTAAGAAAATAGGCAAATCCCCTTTGCCACTACAGAACATAGAAGAAGCTAGCTCTCACCAGATGGGATGGCATTGCATCCCCTGCAATCTTCTAATAGTTCCCCTTTCCCATTCAATTTCTCACATTAAGACAGAAAAGCTGTCAATAAGTAGCTTAACAGAAATGTAAATTTTTCCCAAAACTAGCAGACAGGCTTGTCTTGAAAGAGATCTAAATAATGTAGCTATCAAAGGAGTCAGTAGCAGTCCAACTTGCATGGAGAAATATTGACCACTGGCTACAAAGAAATATAATTTTCATTTTCTAAAGGAAAACCTCCCCTCCAGATCTGCCAAAAGCTTCAGTCTGAGCTCTAGAGCTGTGGCGGTAGTTTCACAGAGATGTTTTGTGCCCTGAGAGAAAGCTTCAGAGCGTCACGTTTTATGAATAAACTTCATGGGATGGGAAGGATTCCAGGAAATCCTCCTCCACAGACTCTTATGGGATTTAGAAATTCTGAAGAAATTAAAGCATGTGCAGTATTGCAACCTTCCTCCTAAAATAAGTCATTGTAAGAGGAAATTACCCGTCCAGTCTAAGTAACTTATGTTGGGAAAGTGAGCATTTTCTATCACTCCAAAGAACACAAAACTGGAGACAAACCTGTTCTTAGAGCACTGTCTTTGCAGTTACAGAGCTTCTGATCAACATGTGAAGGTTCTTATAGTAATAATTAGCTACAACTCACTAAAATGGCCGCTAGAAATTTTAATTAACCAAAACTCTTAAAAACTAACATAATGATGTTTCCAATAAACATTCCAGGAAAGCATGAAAGAGAGAAATCAGAAGCATTTTCAGAAATTTGGCGAAGTTGCAAACACTTTAATACTTGAGAACAACCTTTTTTCCTCTTTCAAAATACAGTTTGCATCTTTTTCTTCAGCATTCATTCATTCACACTGAAACTTCTGTGAAATTCTGAGCTTAAAACAAAGGACTTCAGAATTTGGCCCTGTAGAAAGTAGAAAAATCCCATCAGTTCCAAATGCCAAGGTAGAGCCTAAAAGCAGAACAGAAGCATTAAACTGCATTCGTCGCAGTTTGCCAACAAGTAAGCTAACCAGCTATGGATGAGATGTTCTGCGATAAAACTTAGCTCTTTTTTTAATGCTGAAGCTCTTGAAAAGACTGTTTCAGGCTCTGATAAGCCAGATGCTATCTCAGTGAGGGCTTCTAAAGCCTCCAAAGACCTCTGAAATCAATCAAGGATCTTTGGGCTTACCCAATGTGTTTATAAAGTGGAAGAGGAGCCAAGATACATACTTCTGATACGCTCATTAAAACCACCAAGGACACTGATACTTGCGCAAAGGACACTGCCTCATGAAAGCCAAACAGGTCTCTCGGGTGGGTGCCTAACGGGTTCACGGCTAGCGTGACAGCACAGGATTCACAGTAGGCGAGCAGGCTCCTTTCTTACAGCCAGGTTGGGCAGCCTGTCCAAGGGCAATGGTGTAATTGAGGTAGTGATCCCAGGGGATGCTGCTCACAGGACATCCTGCTCCCTTCCTCCTCATGCACATCCCAGACACCTGTCCTCACATACAAGGAGGACCTAGAAGCAGTGCGTGCAGCCCCAGGGGCAGGAAAACAGCATCTTGATGACACATTGGGCATTTACACAACTGAGGCAGATGGGAAATAGGCAGCTTGGAGAAACACTGCTGGTTGTGTGGGCTTCACCCTGCACTGTGGCTCCATGAGACTCAAGCAAGCCCCAGAGGAGATGCCACCCCTCATCAATGGGAATGGGACCAAGAGCAGGGTCTTCGCTCTCCAAACACCACCATGGACAAAAGCTCCTTCTTCGTCACTTGATGGGATTTAAATGAACATTTGCAGCACTTGGGATCTTATTAAAAAAACCCAGTCAGCCTAGACCAGTTCTGAACCCAAAAAACAGTAGCAGACATTTTGGGAATGTAAGAAATAACCATACTGTGATCCTTCACTGGTATTTTATTCCTATCAGTGTTAAACATGCATTCCTCTTAAAAACAATCCCTTTCCAAAACCCAACTTTGTCCACACCCTTCTATTTGAATCCCAAATACATTTTTTAAAAAGTGTATTCACAAAAACCCAAAACCTAGACAATATACCTCTCAAGTAACCCAATCAAATTATGGCATGTTTTCTTTCTCTATTCTTCCTTAGGAGGAAAACTATGAATCACAATAATCCCTAGACAGGAGAATATTTATCCCTAGACAGGAGAATATTTTTATATTTACATTTTTATAATTTGCAAAATCAAAACAGGAGCACTTTTTGAAACATTATAAACTCTTTTTTATAATTAATAACTTTTTTTACTTCTAAAGTCTTCCCAGAAAAAAATCCTCACCTATGATAAGAGATGACAGGCAAAATTTTAAGGGATACCAAATTCTTTGGAGAAAATTGAGGGAAATTGATTCAACTGTGAAGATAAACCTGATCTTTAACTGTGACCTGGCTACTCCTGATGCCCATGACAAGGCTTAAGAGGTTAAATGTGTTTCTGAGAGTATGGTAGGTTTTTGTTTTTAGAAACTCTACATTTAATTGAAACAGGAGATAAAGAAAACCATCCTTTGATGAATGGGGTCTGGTTTTAGGCATTTTCTTATCAAGATGGCCACATTCAGAACTCACCCACCAACATACCAGAAACCACAGCTGGCAAATGCTACTTGAAAAGGCATTTCCTGCATTCTGACTTTCTAGCTGAGGGCCAGATGCTTCAGGATCCTTCCTTAAAAGCACAGATAAAGGAGTGGGTGTACAGAGCCTTGCCCGATCTTGTATGTCTATGTGAAGATCAGGCTGCATCCCAGCCATGTGCTTGGCATCAAACAGGCCATGGTCTCTTCCCTTATTCTCAGGAGTTCTCTGTCCCAGTGAAGAGGTGGCCAAAGGACTACTTTTTTCTACTCCTTCATCTTTAAGCTACAGTTTATAACCTAAACCTGCTAAATTATGTAGTGTCGCAGTTTTGCATAGTTGGCTACTGAGAGAGAGGCGGGGGGGGGGGGCAGGGGCTGCAGAAAATGGCTGCTGGAATCTTCTGCAAGTCTGCTGATAGCACCTCTGAGAATCACATACAGGAGACAAAGATTCCACCAGAACACGGAGTGCCAGGAAGATCGCAAGTTTGGCCCGTTAAGGGCATTGGGATGTCTATTTGCATATACATGTAAGCAGTTGACAGACACAAAAGGCCGGGAAGGCTGGGGGAGGAGGCGCCCAGGTACCCAGGCGAGAGATGCAGCTCGAGCTGAAGCACGTGGAGTAGTCGGTGGAGAGGACCCATGGCAGAGACCCAACCTGCCCGGTGGCGAGGCTCCACGCTGGATGGAATTGTTGGAGACACAGAGAAGATGCTGTGACTTACGTTGGCTTGAGCCCTGCCAGCACAGGCGACCTACAGAGATGAGCCAAACAGGTTTGCTGGGGGAGGCCTATAGCCCTGTGGAGGACTGGGACAGAGAGACACTGTGATTGATTGCTGCCTGCCAGAGCAGAGATGAAGCCCGGTGGGAAGAGATTTGCCTTGGAGAAGGTTTGTGGACGACTGGCTCTTATGGGTGAGATCCTACGGTGCAGCAGGGGGAGGGTGTGTGGGATGGATGCCCCCATCCCAGCTGAGAAGGAAACCATCTTGCAAGGGACTGACCGAAGCCCCCATCTCCTAGTCCCTGCCCCCTGTCCTGTGCTGCGATCAGGAGAGGGGAAGAAGGGAGCAAAATCATGGCTGAAAGGGAAGTCTGCTTTAGAATGGAGGGGTGGGGGGAAGGTGTTACTGAGACCCCTGCCCCTCCTGGGCTGCGACCGGGAGGGAAGAAGGGAGCAAACTTCTAACTAAAGCCTGCTAAGGAGGGAGTGGTGGGGGAAAAGTGTTTGCCTGGTTTGCATTTGTTTTAAGATTGTTGGTTGCACTCCTGACTCTGGTTGTTTTCACTGTTTTCTCTTAAGCCTAGTGTAATAAATTAGATAACTTTTCTCTTCAGCACTCTGTGTTGAGTCTGTTTTGCCCGTGTCATTAACGAGTTTGTCTCTTGAGCCGCCCAATTATATTTTTTCTACCCTGTCCAACTAAGAAGGGGAGTAATAGACTGATTTTGGTGGGCGTCTGGCCTTTATCCAGGGCTCAACCACCACATGTAGTAACTATTGTGGTCCCCATCTCTGTGATGTGACGAAATATCTCAATGAAAGGAAGAGCAAAGATTATTTTAAAAAGTAAACAGCAGCTGAAGGTCCTAGAGAGAGTATTGTGGTTTGCTTCCACTTACAGCATGCTCTACCTACACCTCCAGCAACAAGTTACTTCCAGCTTTCTCCACTACTATCTTTAATATATATAACGAAAATTAGTTATGTGCAATTCTCAAAAAACACTTCTGTGGTGGTTGAGCCCTGACTAAAGGCCAGACGCCCACCAAAATCAGTCTATTACTCCCCTTCTTAGTTGGACAGGGTAGAAAATACATAATTGGGCGGCTCAAGAGACAAACTTGTTAATGACACGGGCAAAACAGACTCAACACAGAGTGCTGAAAAGTTATCTAATTTATTACACTAGGCTTAAGAGAAAACAGTGAAAACAACCAGAGTCAGGAGTGCAACCAACAATCTCAAAACAAATGCAAACCAGGCAAACACTTTTCCCCCACCACTCCCTCCTTAGCAGGCTTTAGTTAGAAGTTTGCTCCCTTCTTCCCTCCCGGTCGCAGCCCAGGAGGGGCAGGGGTCTCAGTAACACCTTCCCCCCACCCCTCCATTCTAAAGCAGACTTCCCTTTAGCCATGATTTTGCTCCCTTCTTCCACTCTCCTGCTCACAGCACAGGACAGGGGGGCAGGGACTAGGAGATGGGGGCTTCGGTCAGTCCCTTGCAAGATGGTTCCCTTCTCAGCCGGGATGGGGACATTCATTCCACACACCCTCCCCCTGCTGCACCATAGGATCTCACCCACGAGAGCCAGTCCTCCACGAACTTTCTCCAAGGCAAATCTCTTCCCACCGGGCTTCATCTCTGCTCTGGCAGGCAGCAATCAATCACAGTGTCTCTCTGTCCCAGTCCTCCACAGGGCTATGATGCCTCCCCCAGCAAACCTGTTTGGCTCATCTCTGTAGGTCGCTTGTGCTGGCAGGGCTCAAGCCAACGTAAGTCACAGCATCTTCTCTGTGTCTCCACCGGCTCCATCCCGTGTGGAGCCTCTCCACCGGGCAGGTCGGGTCTCTGCCTCCTCCATGGGTCCTCTCCACCGGCTACTCCCACGTGCTTCAGCTCGGGCTGCAGGGGCATCTCTCGCCTGGGTACCTGGGCGCCTCCTCCCCCAGCCTTCCCGGCCTTTTGTGTCTGTCAACTGCTTACATGTATATGCAAATAGACATCCCAATGCCCTTAACGGGCCAAACTTGCGATCTTCCTGGCACTCCATGTTCTGGTGGAATCTTTGTCTCCTGTATGTGATTCTCAGAGGCGCTATCAGCAGGCTTGCAGAAGATTCCAGCAGCCATTTTCTACAGCACCTGGCCCCTCTCTCTCAACACCCAACTATGCTCAACTGCGACAACTTCATTTAGAAGTGAAAAACTGTTCCAAAATTCAGTTAGAACCTTATGAAAAAGTTTTCTGCCAAAAAACTTCCTACAGGCAAAAATCCTGAAAGTTATAGAAATTAGTCTGTCCCTTTCCAATATAGCAACCAAAAGAAGCACAGGCTAGTAATTTCAAGCCTAATGCTGATTAAATAATAATACTTAATAAATAATAACAAATAACAATAAGGAAGGGTAGCTTTCATTTCAAGAGTGAAGCACACAAAGCTGAAGTGCATGTGCAACTATCAGAGAGATCACCAATAACTGTACAGTGTGGCTGGCTAGAGATATAACAAGCTCCTTTCATGTACATATTTTAGGATCACCTGGGTTGGAAGAGACCCTTTAGATCATCAAGTCCAACATACAGGATCCATACTTGGAACAGTAACCCCTGCATGTACAATCCATATTATCTTTGTGTCATGTCATCATACACGCCTGTCTACAAAAGTAAAGCACAGAGCAGAGGAGAAAAACCTGTTATGATAAGAATATGCCTTCAACACATGCCAAAATCAGATTGCCAGGGAATCCTTAATTCTGCAATCTTGGCCCAATGCATTACAGCCCTTTGCTACCTGATGAACCCAGATGTACGCAACCAGGTGGATTTGAAGAATCGGCAATAATGGAGAGCCACACCCACAGACATAGTTCCTCTATCCATTGGCTTTCTATGGCAGTTTCATTCAGAGTTCTTTCATAGAAGTTATGTCAAAGCAACAGCTTTTTTCCTATAGATTTTAAAACAACACTGGGATCAGAAAATAATGCGCTCTAAACAGTGGCAGACAGAGATCATAGAACGGTTTGGGTTGGAAGGGACCTCAAAGAACAGTAGTTCCACAAACCACCCCCTCCCCTCCCTGCCATGGGCGGGGACATCTCCATTAGACCAGGTTGCCCAGAGCCCCATCCAACCTGGCCTTGAACACTGTCAGGGAGGGGGCGACCACACAGCTTCTCTGGAAAATCTGTTCCAGTGCCTCATCACCCTCATAGGGAAGAATTTCTTCCTTATATCTAATCTAAATATTTCCTTTTTCTGTTTGACGCCAAATGGGGGAAGCCCATTGAACTTTTCAACAGTATAAATAAACTTCTGGTAAGGAAACTAGGAACTCTGCATGGAACAAACCTGATTTTCTCTCTCCACAAAGCCATGATAATCTTGTCTAGATGCCCTGGCTTATTTCTATACGTGTGGACTACTGTTACCTAACAGACCCCTTCGAGGATAACATATCTAGTACAGGTAACAAGAGAACAACTGATACATCTCAATTAACCACAGAATATTTGTTCAGACTATTCACTGGGTGGATAAATTTGTGAAACTTACAAGGTTAGGATACCTACATACATTTTTCTCCCTGTCAATCTAGATGCTAGAGCTCATGTCTAGCATCCACTATCCACTCTGCAGATTCAGACTAAGACCTAAGAATAGCAACTGGGTTTCTCCAGCTCTTTGCAGTCGTGGCAGGAAGAGCAATGCTGCCAGCTGCAGCAAAAGAAAGCAGAGGGATGGCCTCATCACCCACAAGTATGCACATCAGCTCAAATGCTGCCCGCAGTGGTATGGCTGAGAGCAGTTCCAGGTGGATCAAGTTCTTCTGTTCTGAGTGACAGATTGTATCACCCTCCCAACTGCTAGCCTGAAAGAGCTCACAAAGGATTTTATCAATTCTGTAACTTCCCTTTATTCCACCAAATGCAGTGATTTTGCTTAGTCTGTTTTAAGATGATGTTATTCATAGTAAAGAGGAACAGTGAATAAAGTTATTCTACACCCAGTGGTGTCAAATCACGTTCCCATATGTAGGTGCCCTAGCTTTTGTCTGTGGGTCTATTTAGCCCCAGTTTAGACCAACTGTGCTCCTGCAACTATTTATCCAGGCTAAAATATGATACAGTCCACACACCCAGCACACTGGCTACCTCCAAGTGGTATTTTTGGAAACAAACATCACCTGTTGTCTCTGAAACTGGATGACAGATGTACCAGATGCAAACATTCTGAGAAGTGTACCCAAACCTGGAATCTCAAATAGCCAGTTGTTTTCATTTGCTCTCTTGTATCTGCAGCAGAAAGAGAAAAGCATCCTTCCACTTGCTGCTTTGGCTCTTTTGGTTTGGTTTGTTAGGGGGTGGTATGTTGGGTTTAGTTTTGGGTTTGTGGGGTGGATTTTTTTTTGCTAAAGTACTAGCCATAAACAGAACAGGTTATAACAGGCAAGTATCATTAGTCCATCACTGTTTCTTGCCCACAACAACCCTATACTGCTCTTGGCTCCAGCCATACTGTAGCATGAAGGGAAAAAAAAAAAAGCAGCAAGATTTAAACAAAGATTCTTTAAGTACTCAAAAAACATTTGGATTTAGGTTCTCATTCATGCCCTTTAAAGCCATTATTTTAAAAAATGTTTATGCAGCAGAGGCATTTCTCCTACACATAAAAATTCTTGAAAAACAGGAAAAGGAAATTAATGTTTCCTTCGAAATTAGCCACTGCTTGCACAGTCTTAAGTCTGTTACTGTGATACTCTACTGTGCCTTTACCCTTGTCCTTATTTACAAGATCCTACATTTAATTTTGAAGTTAAGTTACCAATGAGTTTCAAAGGGAGAATAAACCCAAGAATTTTTACTGATGTCAAACACATTTTTAACTTAATTTTTAAATTCCCATTAACTTACACTGAGCGTTATAAACAAATACAGTCACCAAGATTTTATTTTCAGAATTTAACCCAGAATTTAAATAAATTTGCAATGTCTTACCAGTACATTAGGATGGCATAGCCAGGCATCCCTGCAACACAGATCAGTCAGCAATATTTCTTTTGTTCTGGCAGTGTTTCTATTCTCTAGCAATTTCTATCCACTGTGTAATATGCTGTCACTGTGCTGCGTTATGGAGAAGATAACTCACACTGTGTCTTACGCCCCTTCTAGCACTCCTACGCAGTGCCAGAAATCACATGCCCCCCACCCCATACTCTCATCAGTGGAGTTAAATAGTGCCTGTTTTGATCAAAAAAGGCCAAACAGACTAAAACTTAACTCTAATCTTGTGCAGATTTCCTGTAGAAATGTAAAAGGCACTTCAAAACCATCCAGACCCACGCAGTAAAGCTCTTCAAAACTTTCTTAAATCCTGCTGACAGCAATGAGTGTGTACATGTCCAATGTGTTTTAGCCCACATAGATGGATTAGAAGCCACCACATTGATTTTGAAAGCATCCTTACCCGGAGGGAAATGCGGTAACGATACTGACATTTCACGACACACTGCAACCCAACGATGGACATGTCTACTTCTGCTATTTTGCAAGAAAGAAAAACTGTATTATTTAAACTGTAAAAGGCTCAATCTGGATTAGTAACAGCAGTGAGAGGCTTCTAATGCACTTTTAGACTGTGCTGAAGGAACCATTGCCATGTTGGCAGTGGGAAAACAAAGGATCGCAGGGATGGCAACACAAGGATTAACAGCTCATACTACAGAGAACACTAAACAAGTAGAGGACTTCTCCTTCCCCATACAGACTGGGCACAGAAGAATATCTGTAGCACAGGTCCTTACCCCACAAGTGTTATATCAACCATTGCCAGCCCTAATTGCTCCTGAAGACTCTAAACAAAGGATTTGCTCACGCTGTGGCTATATTTTATCATCTTCTATGTGTCTGCTGAAGTCACCTCTAGCAAGGAGCTACGCAAGACCATCCCTGACATAGATCAAGCCAAATTCAATCTTTGTACAGCTTCACAGATGACAGCATCCCCAAGCAATCATGTCCTGTGTTTACTTCATGGAGGAGGGCCCATAAGCAGCAAGTCAGTGGACATGGCTCTTTTCTATTTCTATTTTCATGTCCAGACCATGTCTCACTTGAATAGGAAGCCCCTTTAGCAACAGGTTCATCTTTTAGTGAAACTTCATGAAATTTGTCGTCCTGACATTCTCTCAAAACAGTCACATAGGCGTTACAGTTTTCAAAGACAAAATACATTCCCAGCCATCCTGGATAGATGACAAAGAATATCAGATATAGAAAAATATGAATGAAGAAAATGTCTTGAATTTTACAGCTGGTCAGCTTTCCCCTAGATCATCATGCCTCCACTCACAGTGAAACCAAAAAAGGCACATTAAAGTTTTTCCTCTGACATGAATAATTCCTGGGAAGATGACTGTGAACTAGAAATGGAGGACTGTGGTGCTGAGAAGACAGTGGGGGGAATGCAAGGAATGAAAACACAAACTCTGAGAAGACCCCTATAAATATCCTAATTCTTAATTTCATGCCACTTGGGATTCAAAGCCCCTTAAGAATAGGCATACAAGAGCAATATAAAAGAAATTCTGCAGTTCCAATCTTGTCCCTTATGCTCTGAGAGAACGGCCCAGTTGACTTACACTTCTACATCAGAACTAAAAAATTTAAGGTACAAAACAACTCCATGCAATGGGCCTAAAAAATGGCATCAACTTTCATGGATCAAATCTCATGAATTACATGCGCAGTGACAAAATACTACCAAAAAATCCTGCTGGGGCATTTTCATTTCCATGAGCACAGTCCTATGTGACATGGATCCTGTTACGATTACTATGACCTTGAATATTATGTAACTGCAGCCTGGGAGAGATTTTATTGTTGAAACAAACTTTGTGTAAAAAAAAAAAATAAATCAGTTACTAATGTTCATGACAGAAGGGGGAAATTTGATCTAGTTACATTCTAGACAACAGAGAAAGAAGAAAAATACTAATACTGAATAAGGCCACAGTTTCACCAGATAAGAAAGGCAAGGCAACTGCGAAAGAAATCATTTAACTAAATCCCATAAACTGAGATTGTGAGAAACTTGGTGGTCTTCAGCCATGTTTCAGTGGACACATCACATCTGGCACCTTCACATGCTAACTCAGCAAAGCCACCTCTCAGTCAAGACTACAGCACATGCTGAAAACTTCCATTCATGAGACACCCTGCCATCTTTGGCTTGGGAGCCAAGAAATCAGCGTGTCTGCAATCCATCACATTTCTTCTTGCTGATCTCCAATGGTTTCTGATCTCCTTGCTGGAGTAGCAAAGTCAGTACTGCCCCTGACATAAGGCACGAAACCAAGTCCTACATCCATCTATTCACTGCTGTTTGCCCTATGGTTTTGTCTACCCAAGTCAGGAGTCCCCGCAGGGTAGCTGAGCTTACTGCATACCCATTACTGCACTCCCCAGGGCTCATCCCCAGGTGGATCACCTATGGTTTTCAGCAAAGGTCTTCTGAGACCACAAAAATGTGCCTGGGGAAGGTTGTCAGCTGCCTTTGGCCAGAAGGCCCCACGCCTTTTTACCTACCTGATGTATACTACAAAGAGTTTCTCCAGCAAGGCCTATCTATGCACTCAGCCTCTCTCTAGTCACCAAGCAGCAAGCATGTTTCCCTAACATTTGCATAGTCTTGAAGGTCAAATTTTCTATTTAGCAGTAACATTTAATAGCCTGTGATCTTCAGGCAAACAGCCTTACAGATAGGAAATTAAACCCTGATCTTTGTGAACATTACATTGCTCATTCTGTAGGTCAAATCAAGGTGCAGTCTGTGCCAGAAAGGGTTTGTGTGAGTTTTCCTGTCCTCCCAACTTCTTTTCTCTTTGCATTACTACAGCAAGAGGGCTGCGTGGCCACCGGCCCTTGCCTCCAACAGAGCCACATTCCAAAACTGGAGGGTATGTGTAAACATCTGCCCACATATTTATGTGGCACACAAGAACATAACAGACAAATCAGCAGTAGCACAAGCTGTCAAAAACACAAGCACCATTCCCAAGAAGTCAGCAGTGCTGTCTTACAAACCAGGCAGGTCAGTTACAGGCCTGAATTCCCAACCTTATCGCATATGCAGAGAAAGTGAGGCTTGGTGAATCCTACTTTCTCCCACAGAAAAACACCACCACCCCTTCACAGGGCTAAAAGAATGCTCTGGGGCTGCCGGCAGCAGCAGGGAGCTTGGGTGATGTTTTCAATAGCACCAGAGATCAGCTTCTGCAGGCCCCCATCAGAGGGCCACAGAGATTCCAAAGACTATCTCACAAGGTGTAATGCCTTTTAAAATCTAACGCTCTGGATGGGACATATCTCACCTAATCCTAGCTGTCAAATAATTAGCTAAAATTTCATACCAATCGTCTAGGCTTCCCCTAGAAGGTAGCCCAGAAGCTACCTAATTCTCACTAACTGTGCAGCTCTGCATTCCTCAGTCTCTTTTAAGATTAGAAGCAATCTTAATAAAAAAAATAAAAGAGAAACTAAGAGACCTGACTAGAGGGCACAACCATGCATGGGTAAACTGTGAAATTCTCTTAAAGGCTGCACCTTAAACTCTGGGAATTTATACCTGCTTTGAATTTGGCCTACAGTTTATATAGCACTCTCTCTCACGTTCACACAATATTTGACTATTCTGTAGGTTACATTTACTTATTTATTGACGTGATTTGGAAGGGGCTTTGCTATGGATCCTGTTTTGAAGTTACAAGTGTGGTACAACAGATGATTTTTTTTTTTTACATATAGCATTAATTTAACCATTGGTACAAGTACCAGCTCTCAGAAACTTGCCAAAAAATAAAAAGTAGAATACTTTCTGTGGGAGTATAAAATAGATTGGCCACTGTTATTCTAACAAGCACATTAGTTCCATGTGCAAGAGAAATAAAGTGCTCATTCATTACTCAATTTGCGGTGACAGCCTAGTGAGATATCTCGTTTACATTCTGATAGCCCCATGAAATAAGCTAAATTCCCACACAGTCGCAAAAGGCCAAAGTTAGCATTTTCCTTTAAAGAAAAATAAAAATAAACTCAAGTCTACTTCTGGAGCAGATTGGCTGTAACCTTGAACCTTAAAGGAAATGAGAGGAAGAAAGAGAGAACAAGGAACACATCATAAGAGGGGGTGGGGAAAAGCTAATGGCACCAGGAATGGAAAATGTGGGCATTGAAAGAATTTCCTATTCTAAACAATGTACGAAGTTAAAAATACCTTCTCCTGAGATTATCCTCAGCATAAATACTCACGACAGCTATTTATAGCTGTCTAGTAGCCTATGACAAAGATTCTTATTCCAACAAAGGAGCTGTACATGATGCAGGACCTGTTTGAAGAACTATTAAAATGGAAAATAAACCACTCTTGCATCAGCTAGCCATATTGGTACCTGTTTGCAATGCAGCCTAAACACTGCTTTCCTGGATGCTGGCAATTGAGCATTAAATACTAAAGGGAGGGAAGAAAAAAACCCCTTGGTACATTTATCACAAGGCAAAACCCCATTGTCATAAAGGCCAACAACTGAGCACTTTCAAGGCAAGGTGCTGAGCTGAAATAAAGAGCCTGCAAGTTGCTGAGCACCTCTGTGTGTACCCAGGGGCTCCTCCGCAACAAGATCCCAGAGGTGAGATTGTGTGGGACAACCCTGAGCAAACCAGTCACCATGGGTATGATCCCATGCTACTGGGAAGCCACCCTGGGCAGAGTCATGCAGCATGGTTTGCCTGCCACTCATCTCATAGGAGATGCTTACAAAAATTATTCTCTTTCCTAGACTGTTCTTCCACTTATAAATCTTCTTACTGGTGTTGGTCTTTGGGGGTGGGAAGGCTGAGAAATTTGTGGAACATATTTAATTTAGAAGAAAACAGAAATCAAAGCACCACACATCTTCAGAATGGCGAGGATGGTCGTTTAATAGTGGGCAGTCACTGGCTCATATGGAGGGCTTAGACCCCAGTTCTGGTAGTCCTCAGTGGTTCTGTCTTTCAAAACAGAATGGGAACAGAGTGGAAGGGAATGATAGGGAACACATGTAGTGCTTGAGAGAAGGAGGGGGCTGATCAGTCCCAGTACTCGCCAACATATATTCTTAATGCTCTGGTTGCCTTCAGCTTTGAACCAGGAAAAATATTCATTTAAAACATAATTTTTTTGTGAATATACTTTTGAAATCCATGGGAGGCTTTGCTGAGATACCTCATAATATCAGACTGCAGGTACTGCTGGTATGTTTCTAAGGGCAAAGTACACCTGTGCTATGAATGGGGGAAGAGACCTGTACCCCCATCACCTACCCATGATAAAGTCTCTGTGTCCCACCGGATGGGTCTAACAGGGACCAATGACCCATTTATCTCTCCCCAGGAACTATCTCCTTTCTTTTTATCTCCCGGTCTCAGGTAAGCAGTTGCAGGTTGAGGCACAAGGGTAGGTGAGAGAGATCTTGCTTTTCCCCTTTCAGATCTCCCTATAAAGATTGTTTTTCAGTGCAATCACTGTGCCTGGGTCACATTTGCTAATGACTCCACAGTTAATGAGCTGAGCTGTGACTACAGTTTGTGTTATCTGTAATTGCCTGACTGCATGTTCTGCCATTTCTCTGTCAATCAGCTGTGCACACCCTGTGTTAATTAAGACAGCAAGAATTTTGGAGCAGATGCCTCTCCTTCACTGCGTGTGTGTAAGGGACTTTGCAGCACAGTTCCGATCACAAAGTTCAACTCATGTATATTTTTCAGCTCGGCTTTAGTTTGGCTTCAATTTGGCTCCTTCGATTCAAGTTAAGATTTGAATTAAAAAGGGACTTTTTAAAGTAATGATTTGGACGGAGTTGCAGTTCAAGAAAAGAACAACAGCTTAAACTAGTTTCGAGTTCACATTCAGTTTAAATCTTTGGTGCCAGTTTCTAATTTGCAACTCCAGATAGCACTGAAACACCACTGACTTTTAAGTACACCTAGCAGCAAAAGAGAGGTTGCTAAGGATAATTGAGCTAGCGCAGAGGGGGCAACCCAAGCAGCAAAACAAGTCATGTTACAGCAGCGCATTTCACAGTGACAGCATAGACCCCTGGCCTCTCCACCAGAAACAGAGAGCATTTTGTCCTGCACCCAGCCCTCTCAGGACACACTGCTTGCAGCTCAGCAACCAGGATGATGTTCTTAACAGAACAATTTACCACTTCAGAGAGTTTTCTCCACCTGGAAAAAGCCAGAGATGGTCATTGTCACCTTGCAGGAAACACAGAATTTTCCCTCCTCCCCAATTTAATTTGTTAAAAAGGATTTTCAATAATATTTTCCAATTTTCAGCACTCTTTTCTAGCTCCCCATCACCAAAAGCTTCTACCAATACAGGTTTTCATGAAAAATAAGCATACAAGCATTTCATCTATTTTTTGTAAGGATAAAATTAACAAGAATTTTGCCAACAAGAAGGAGTAACAAACAGGATTTGACTGCCTGAACATTATGACTCTCTTCACTTGCATGCAAGTGGAAGCAGGAAAGCTAGTGCAGCAAAACAAACCATTTTGAGACATGAAATTTTAATGGCAGCTTAATCTATTGCATGCAGTTCAGCGACGTAATGAGGAGCCCATAAACCACACAAGAGCTACAGACTGACATCCACATTTCAGTCATAGTATATGGTTTTAGACACATCACCAACCATAGCTGGATAGTACAGTACATTCTGTTCTACCAATAGCAACTCAACAGCATCATCTACATCTGACTCTCATTCTTTCTGGTATCCAGTACTATGGCTTTTGGAACAGGATAATAACTATTATCCCACCCATTCCCCAATTCTGTGGTCAACAGCTCACTACTCCTAGAGTATTTAATTGATAAATAATGGAGAGTGGGGCTAGGGAGGAGGAAATCTAGGACATGGATTTAAGTTACATAAGTGCCTTTTTTTCCCACCTTTTTAAATAGAAATCTTAATTTATTATCTGTTCACAACATACACGCTGAACTGCCATGTTCCATTTCTTTGGGTAAACAAGGTTGCAGGCAGTTTTGTGCCTTTTGAGACTCATCCTGCTCTTTATTAAAAGGTGAAATTTATGAGATGCCCAAATTGCAGCGCGTGCAAGGGAGCGGCAGAGCCGGCTGCTCTGCAAGAGAGCTCACAGCTGTTCTCCGCCTTAGAGAGACGATGCGGTCCCGGGGCCGAGACATGGCTTCGATTCCCAGGTCGAACACTAAGTGATTAAAGATGGAGCTTGAGGTAAAATGTGTTATGACAGCCTAAACCCGTGATGACAAAGGCACATTTACAAGAAACAGGGATGTGGTTCTGGTTTAAGGGGAAAAAAAGGAAAAAAAAAAAAAAAAAAAGGAAGGCAAAAACAGGGCAAAAATAATAATCTGCTATTGCCATAGCCGCTATCCCAGATGGTGAATCCAGTTCACAAAAGGCAGAAAAGGACCTTCAGTCAAAGGGTCTGGTATTGCTCCTGCCCTATTTTCTGATTGCTTTTCCAAAAAATCAGCCACGTGTTTGTTAGTTTTGGACAGAACAAGTCTCCAGATGTCTTCTACGTCCTTCTCTCACACAGATGCTCAACAACACATTCAAGTGCACTATCCCACTGACCATTCAAGATGTGACTCTAAGGCTTGCACAGACATTTAAAAGACTCTTCAGTCTACACTAAAACAAAGTTATACCAGGTGAAATCCCACAAAATTCAGTGGAAAAGGCCTACAAGGAGGTACTGTTACTCCTCTCCAGCTTCTGGAAGCATTTATTCAACACAGAGCTGCTCATCAAAAACTCTGTGGGATATGCAAATCAGCTAATGCCATCTCAGTGCCAGCCACACAACAGCTAACAAGTTCAGTATTACCAGGTTGTCACCCTAATCATCGTTCCTGGCCAGGGGAAATCATCAGCACCCCCACTGCAGTATCTCCATATCAACATCCAAGAGTCAACAGTAAGTGGTAGAGATAAACAAAGGCTCCAGATCCAATTTTCCATGCAATAAAATACACACGGAGTTCTGGTTAAATGTAATCAACAGAGGTGGGCCAACCTCCAATCTAAAGACCTTAAAACTTATAGAGGAGGATTCTTGAAGCCTGTTGCCAAAGCTGCTTTTCACAGCCTCTTCTAAAAATGGCCTGTACCAAAATGATGGTGCTAAAAACTGTGGACTTGCATGATACCCACACAGTTCTCCAAATTCTGCAACTGCATCTTGAGGAAGACCTAATAAACAAATAGACAAGCAAAAAGGATTCATGCATGCCCTCTGATAGTTTTTTGGCTGTGCCAATGGATCCCTCATCTCCCGACTAGCAAACCTAAAGGAACAGCACTACCACATTAAAAAGATGATGGAAGTACATATACATTTAGTAAATAACTGATGAGATCTCAGATGTTCTGGTTATTAAGATATACAAAGCAGGTTATGAAAGGCACTACAATGCTAAAGGAAGGAGGAAAAATAGTTTAAAAGACATTACTATTGCCAACAGAAGGAACCACTTTCAGCTACCTTTCAAGCAGCATCCTCTGGCCAAGTTTCCTTATGTTTGTGCCCCAATGCTTACATCCTTATTTCATCTAATTAAGTACTTACAGTTTAAAAAGTGGAAACTCTAACTTAGCAAAAGAGATTACCCTGTTTAAAAAGTCTTCATTTCAACCCCCTTCTGCAACTCTTGTTTATCCTGCCCTGCAGAAGAACAACTTGGCTCTACAGAAGTGGGCCATGAACCCGCAACCTGTACAAGCTGACAGTCTAGATGATTAATGTATCTTACATTTACAGAAGCATCTTTCATATCATAAGTGCTTTACAAACTACAGAGAAATGCATTCACAGCAAAAAGCAGTTACTGCTTGAGTAAAAGGGGCAGCCTACAAAATCATGCACTCCAGAGGGACAAGGAGACCTTTTAGCTAAGAGCACTCAATGTCACCCATAAAAACGGCACATTCTTTACCTCAAACCAGTGAAGACCTCAACATTTACCACATGTAATCCAAATAAAGACAACATTCAGAATATTTTTATTGGAAACAATTGCCTTAAACACAAATGGCCCAATTTACAATACATTGGGTAGCTGCCGGATGTCGATAGAAGATGAACACATGCTGTAAATTCAGTACTTGGTAATTAGGAAAATGTGGATGTTTCCCAAGTCTGCTTCTCTGTAGGTAGGACTAAAGGGCAACATTATGTCATTTCCCTTTGCGCAGGACTCCCTATTGACTTCCATAAAGAATTTGGCTTGAAAACTGATGACAGGGTACAGCCCGGGTTGAGGGAAGAACAACCAATAAATAAAGGAAGATGGGTTGGTGATGGAAAAGTCATTCCTAGTCACCAAGACATCTTACCAATATTTTCTTCCAGCAGTATAACGAGGATAGTACAGATGAGCTCTGCTCTCAGTCATATCAACCCTTTCAATTCAAAGGACTTACTAGACGTGCACAGCCACAGAAAACAGGGTGCAGACTGAAATGAGTGAAAGCAAGCTTTGAAACACTGAATGCCACAGAACAGGGAACAGCTATGCAGGTATCACACAGCCTGTTAAATGAGTCTTATGAGTTTAACTGGGGTCCAACCCTTCCCTCCTAGGAATCTATCTTGCTTTAAAACATATTCTTTACTAATTGTGTCTTCTTTTATCAGCAAGCATCGACAAGAGTTTAAAAGCTGTCATCAGCCACACTGCATGTTTTGTGATCTTTGATCCACTTCTGTGCATTTCTCCTGAAAGCAAGACATTATATCCAGCACAACCACATAGCCAACGGACTGAGAAGTCACATTCCCTCCAAAGCCAGCATAACCACAAGCATGCAAGACTCACAATGCTATCAAAGCCGGTACATCAGGATCTCATTGTAACTGTGATGTGAGCATGATAGGTGAAATCAGGATGGGGCCAGCAAAGCAACAGGGAAACAGATGAAGAAAGTTAGACTTGTAAGATGTGAGTCACCAAAACAACACCTTCAAGCACTTCTCTCAGTGTCAGAGCTGGTGACACAGTTAAAAATCTTTCATTGTCTTCATGGTTAATTAGGTACTGTATTAGACCATCTGACAATAATCAGTAAATGAAAAATTAGATTACACATCCATTGAATATGCCTAGACATTTCTGGTTTGCCTTTTCTTCATTCAATTTATGTATATCCTGTAAATATACTCAGGACTGACAAAATATATGATGAGATTTTCATTACTTAATAGAGGGTTTTCTCATATTAAATTAATCACCAATATATCCCTTCTCTCTAGAATATTGAAATGACTCATCCATTGCATGAAAGATTTTAGTGAGAAATAAGAAAACAGCCCTGAAGGAACTTATGCAATCCTCCAGTATAAGATGATCATATGCTAATGAGAGAAAAGACTCACTAGCTTGTACATGAGAGAAGGGGGGAGGAGGGGGAGAATTAAACCTTTCGCTTAAACAAATTAATCTTGTGGCATTCCAGTACAGGCAACCCCTCTAGCCATCATAACTCACTGGTTTGTAAAGGTCATTATCCCATTTTGCTGGGAGAATGAAAAGCCAAATTCATGAACACAACAAAAATTTTGCCCTTGGTATTGCTGTGGGATGATCTGAACCCTGACACCCAGCAAGGAGTTTCTTTGGAGCTATTTTTATGAAGCATCAAGCCCAGAACACGTACACGTTCTGTAGGTGGTATTCACAACTGCATCCTGCAGCCACAGCAAGCACAGCAAATAGCATCAATAAGAACACACAGGACTTCACACTCTGCTTTCCTTCCCTGCCCTTCTGCCCCCCATTTCCCTGTCCAACTGTTTCTTTCCCCTCCTTCTCAGGGCAAGCTGAACATGTGGCACCAGACACATGACCCCCATGCTCAAAAAGTGACCTGCAGTGGGAAGCGCTTTGTTATCCCTGTGGCTGACCTTCAGAGGAATACCCCACTGTGCAAGCTGGACCATAAAAGGAATCCATGTGTAGCCAGTGTTTAGAGAAGCCACCTCCTTGTCTTTCCCAGCTATGGCGCTGTCCTGGTAAGACACTGAAGTAATAGCCGCTGGAGAATCTCAGGAATGTTCTCAGCAACAGCGCCCAGAAAAAGCTGTGAGCACTGCTCAGTTTACCAGCTGCAGGTTAGTGAAAGAACTCTTATTTTAAAGAAACTACATGACTCTTGTTTCTTTAAAAAGGTTTCTTGGAGATACACATGGATATTATTTTCTTCCCTTTTCAATCCAGTCATAAAAGTTTTTTGCATTGTAGAATACCAGACAATGTTGAGAACTTCGTCTCGAGAGATGGCATCATGTGCCATATGAATGCAATGGTATAATCACCTCGTGACAGGGCATTAGGACAAAAATCATCTGTATATGGCTATTCAGAAGGACTTTCCTTCTCCAGTCTCCAGTATGCTCTGATCCTCTCACAGGCTGATAAGCACTAAGTGGGAGCAGTGGAGACAGTCTTTCTTTATCATTGACTTTCTAGCTCTAAGCATTCTTGCGAAAATCTGATGGCTGGTTTTTGCTGGAAAGTTTTTGAATTCACATTAAGGCCACAAACACATTGATGAGGTTTTGTTTGTTTGTTTGTTCACCAAAAGGTCCATTTCACAAAAAGACATTTATCTACCTCCTTCCTTTTCTCTGCTCAAAAATACAGATGGAAAAATTTTGTTCTTTATATTAAGGGGGCATTCTGCTCTGGGACCAATTTCACCTCTGTATCTTTCCCACTTCTATTATAACAATGTCTTTCAGAAATACCCTGGATTGATACACAGAGTATCTCATTTTCTCCTTATCACTAGAGGGCTGGCAATTTTACAACCAAAACCAGACTGCTCCTGTAAGCACTGACTGCTTGCTGGAGTCAGAAACTTGCTTAACACACACACCCCCAACCCCCAAAGTTTCAGAGAATTAAGATATTACACATAGGAACCCCTCTTGAGGTAAGAAGCTGTATGTCTTGTGAACAAGTAGCTTTAAGAGTTCTGAGTCACTCCTTCAGGGCCTTTCTCACTTCAAAAATTATGTTGCTCAGATTTTTCTTTCTAGACTCTTTCTATAGTCATTTTTGCAGGACAGTCCTTTGAAAAAGCTAAATGCGGTAGTCCCAGCAAGAATACAGCTGCAAGGACCAGGAATAGCTGTAGCCATCTGCTGACCTCATAGTAGCTTTCAGCAAGTCTCCAAGCTCTCTTGTTTCTTGACATGGGGTTAGCAAGAGTTAGTGGATGTGCAGAACATCTGATTCACCCATCTAATACCATCCTTCCATCCTTCCCCTGATCTATACGCAACCTCATACAACACGGTAACTTGAAGGGATTGGAAGTAGGTCAGTACCTGAGCTTTCCTGACTATCATGACCTGCGCACCACCCAAGTCTCCACAGAGCCACGTTAACAGCAGAAAAGCAGCAGCTGTACAAAAAGGCAGGATGTGCACAGAAAGTGAAGATCAACGGAGGCCTGGCCCGGGAGTCCAGCACCAGTGCACCTCGCCACAGTCCTGAAGACCTTGTCCATACACGGAAGTTGCAGAAGTTTACCTCAAACCTGGTTTGAAACCAAGTGCATTAAATCTATGCAAACCTCCCCATCCAAAATGTAAACTGGCTTACTCTCCCATGCTATTTAATAAGATACCTCCTTCACAAGAGGCTCAGCTGACAAGCAATAGATCAAGTCATGGTAATTTGGTTACTTTCCACTGTACACCCTTAACCCACTTAAAAATTTACCATGACATACATCAGACTTAAATCGAAGAGAGCTCACAAAGGAGGGAGCACTTGTTCAAGGTTCAAGTGAATCATAGATAAGATGTTGTCTCATGATGGTGGAAGAAGGAAGTACTAGCATGGAAAAGTAACAAAGCCATTGAAGAAGCTCTGCTTTTGCACCTCAGCACAAGAACATCATAGTCTACCTAGAGGACAACCTTTTGTTAGAGCAGTCCTTGTTGGCTTAAATAATGTATACATTTTAAATGGGTCACAAGCCACCTTGAAGGAAACTGAGGCATGTTTTCAGAAAATGTCTAAAAAAACTCCACACAACCAAAGAACTTAAAGAGGATTAAAAAAAAGAAATCCCACCAAAAAAAACCCCACCCCAAAAAACCAAACCGAACCACAAAAAGGCAGTCACAACTAGCTGTTGAGTTACAGCCTTCCCTTGGTTTTCTATGTCAGTATGACAAACTTGCTGGCCTTTTCTTCAACAGACTATCCAGCAAGGACTATTAATACACAAGTTTATTTAGTCAAACCAACAGGTTTAGACATAAAGGGGAGAAAAACAACATCTATTTACGTTTTCTTAATGTCAGCCAAGATGAGGCTAACCTTTAACTGCCAAATAAACTACCCACTGGTTTATACTTTCCAATAAACTAAAAGAAAAGCATCTTGCTTACTTTTCCACTTCCCATCAACCTCGCTGCTCCCCAGGAAGAGAAGGGCTCAGCTGCAAGGTCAAGATAACTACCGCTCCTTCTATTCTGTAGCCATATCATTTCTGTTCATCTGACCAGATGAACAGCAGCATGCCAGCATCCTTGGGGGCTGCGCTACCATCAAACTTCTTTTCCAAGGAGAAGTTGCCCACTGACCTGATAACTGGGCAGGAATATTTCCTCACCAGTGTGCTGATGATTTATGTTGCCCAACAAGCACAGGCACCTGACATCTCCATTCTGTGAAAGGCCTTAGTCACAAAAGGACAATCTGCTGGCAAGGGGGATTTTGTTTGTTTAGCACAAGCTAATAAGTAGGTTATGATGCAAGAAATAAAGCTGCTTATAAACATTTGTCTTCAGTAATTAAAGCTTTGTTTAAAGGCATAAAGCCAAATATGCAGGAGTTAGTTGACCAAAAGAGATGTTTTTGCCCGTTGAAATTGGCTTGGAGTTACATTTGCAAATCACATTTTTCCCCTATAGTTCTTTGAACTGAGCTGTGAAAGGGTAACTTTGCTCAGGCTGCAGCAATTTGATAGCGTTTATGTATTATGCTTATTCATGTGTAAAAGTTGTTAGCATTTGACTTCATTTAATCTATTATCCCTGCAAACAAATTGCCCTCAGTTTTTAAAGGTAAATCTAATCTTCTGATTATCCGGTTTCAGATATTACATCATAAAGATGTTAATAAAATGCAAACTCACACTGAGAAGCAGTTGCTGCTAGAAACCCACTCACTAAACTAATTTTCACATCACTCCTTAAAGAGCATCACAGACCATTAATAACTGGTTTCTATCATACCTAATAGCTTCTACCTTTCTG
This sequence comes from Hypotaenidia okinawae, assembly GCA_027925045.1. Taxonomy (NCBI): domain Eukaryota; kingdom Metazoa; phylum Chordata; class Aves; order Gruiformes; family Rallidae; genus Hypotaenidia; species Hypotaenidia okinawae. The sequence goes on along the minus strand of BSDF01000001.1, from coordinate 70,311,674 downwards.
AGCCCAGAATGCCCTGAAGAATAGTGACACAATTAAGTGACAAGTTCAAAATGTACTTATTCATTGAAAAGAAGGCATTGCAATTTAACAGCTAAGAGACCGTGCCCATCCAAGTCTGAAAAAAATCAGTTTTAGAGGCCGCTTTTAGTGACTGTTTAGGGCAACAGAGAAATTAACCCCCATGAATGCTCCTTCTTGCACAGCAGCCTCTACTCAACACCTCCTCTACACCCAAAGTTGTGTCACCACACGCGCCCAGGGCAGTTCACACCTCAGCAGCTGGGCTCAGGTGCCCCAGCCCAAGCCCATCCCCACTACCCAGAAGCAGCTGCTCAGCCTCTAGGACCAGGGTGCCAGTGCTGTGGCACAGAGGCTGCCCTGCTCCTTTTGCTCCCGCCTTCACTCTTGGACAACAGCAAGGAGAGCTGCATTAGCCATCAACCTGCATGGCAGAGGCTCTGAGAAGTAACCAATTGTCTGAGCAGCACTTGACCCTCTGACCAAAAAAAGCATCAAGACCCCATAAGGTCCATCTCTGTGGGCCAGCTGAACCATCAGGATATATGGCATCGGCAACTCACAAGAAGCACACGCAGGCTGTAGAATGTATCGATGCACAATGTATTTGCCTGAAAATACTCTTTTAAATATTTTTTAAGATACAGGGATATTCAACCATCAGCTTCTTTCGTTATGGGAACAATACAGTTTTCCTGTTGCTTTTCTTTAAACTAAATGAAATTTGCTGAAGAGCAAATACCATTAGTAAGGCCTTTCTTTTTTCAGTCATGAAAATGACTGATGTAGAATTTTTAGCCAGCTTATTTGTACACGTATACACGTGTGATGAGGTTTGCACAATCCTATGGCCTGAGAAGTCTGTATACAATGAACTACATTAAACCTGCCTCTTGTACTAGATCTGGGTATCAGGCAGGTGGGAAGCAACTAAGCACCTGTGAGGTCAATCATATACTTACTGTCTAAAAAGAAATACAGATCAACTGGTTTTATTGATGAAGGGAGTGTGGGTTAGGACTATAATAATTTAGCAATGGTTCATGCAGATTTTTCTGACAACAGACACTGGCTGTCCAGACTGATGAAGGTGAGGCATTGCCCTGCCCAACTCTCACAGAAGTAGGCTCAGGAACCAAAAACTGAACATCCTGTATCCTGGGTTGTTTTGGGACAGCATTTTTGGTCTCTCCCATAGTGGGTTAACTAAAGGTCTGATGTACTTCTTGCCAAGGGACAGAAAATGCTGCTGGGGAAACAGAGGTGCCATGTCTGCCTCCTAGGGACATATGTACCTATAGTCACAAGCGCCACACTGCTCTGCTGTGGCTGGTACAGGAAGCTTGAAGGCTCGATGCCTTCACAAACCTTAGGCCAACGTTCAGTTAATGCTACTTCTTGCATTTCAAGTTTCTGAAGTCTTTTGTATGAGAAAATCGTGTCTCGGATGGCAGACATGATTTACGCCATTTGAAGGTACAGTGACAGATATACAGAGCTGCAAGAGCACTGCATAAACTGACTGCATACTGCCAACTTGCACATAAATGTATAAATGCTATTTTTCAACAGAAATGTCTCAGGACAGCCATCGACACTTATGTATACCACATCAGCTACTTTTCTTCAGTCTTAAGTTTCTTTGTGCAGTGCCTATGCCACAGCCTGATTCTGAAAATCATGACAAAATACCATTACTCCCTGTATGGTGTCCTTTTAAATATGCATTGTTGATAATGAACAACAAAAGCTGTGCTTCAGCGCCTGTATGTATTAGGCATTTAAATAAGATTCAGTTCATCAAGGACTTTGATCTCGTTAAAATTAATAAAAATACAGCAGGAAACAGAAAGATAGACTTCTCTTTTGACAGTAAGTTTGTTACCTGGTTACAGGCTTGGAGCGGAAGCTTTTGGCCTAAAAATGTCTCAAACTCCTTGGCACTTCCAAAGCAAACCTGACACTCTTGTGGAAAGAGGTGAAAGACAGGGCATTTTGCCAGCTGTCTGGGTGCTGGATTTGGGCTGTCTTCCTAAGAAGTTGGCTGGTATAGTAGGTGTAGTACAGAGATTATAGAATGATCTTAACATACATGTGGGATTAATATCTGAAATAGTAAGGAGCAGATTTTGTTGTCTGCTTTGCAATCGCAGTGGTGTTAGCTCAGTAAAGTTTATATTCTGTATGTCTGGCTATTTGGAAGAACAAAGCTTCTTTTATAAAACATTCTTCCACAAGGAGTTTAAAGAAAATACAGTCTGTAAAACATGCAGTGGCTGTGAAATTAAGGGGTAGGGTTCTTCTCAGCTTTGCATATGTTTGGCTATTTCCTCCACAGCATCTGAAACGCTACAATAGCAAAGATTTGTCTAACACCCACCCACACTTGAGAGTGACAGCAGCAGGGTGTGCTTTAATCAGCCACTAGCTCATCCTTTTCTGTCTGGGTTAAGAATAAACTCCAAAAACTGCAGGAACAGTGATCAGTGCAATGTGAAAGGCCAAACTCACATCGACAACCCAAATATGTCCTGTCAGTCTTGGAATTCAAGGTAGCTGTGAAGACAGGTTAACAGCTGGAGCACTTTGTCTCAATCTGTTCTCAACCCTCATGCACTTCTAATCTTATTTATTTATTGACCTAAAATTTAACTCCTGGGCAGAAGATGTCATGTCTCAGCTCTACTAGAAGGTGAGTATTTTACAGAAAGACAAGCAGAAACACTCAGAGTATTTAGAACTTCAGGATATATAAAATTCAGAAAAACCACTGTAGCTCTTGTTTTAGTAACAAAAGGGGCTTGGACCAGCCAAGCGCACAGCCCTCAAGAGGACAGAGCAAAACATTTTTGGAAGTAGTGTCTGAAATAAATCATGAGTTAACTCATGAAAAAGCTTTAAACTAGATTTTAAGGGGAAAGGGGATAAAACCAGGCTGGTGAGATAAGCCTGGGGGAGGCATACCAAAGTTTGAGGGATGGTGTGCTAGCGACGTCCTTCAGTCCATCATCTCAGCAGAGGCAGGGGATGGAGATCCATGCATCAAACAATACACAAGGACTATTGATATGTCAGAAACCATGGAAGTGCCTTAAGAATAGTCACATAGGAACTAGGGCTTCTTCCCTTCACAGAAAAAGGTGGTGGGATCAGTAGCCCAACTGAAGTGCATCAACACCAACGCACGCAGCATGGGCAATAAACAGGAGCTGGAAGCCACTTCAGTGAGAAAACTATGATATAGTTAGGATAAGGACAATTTACTGACAAAAGCACCATGAAAGGGGAACAATAACAGCCCACAGCACATTTCACTCACACACAGTGGTAACACAGAGTACTTTACTGACCTGAGGAGACAATAACACTGAGCACTGCACCAACATAAGGACCAAACCAAAGCCCCAGCCACACTGGGACTGACCAGAGGTGATGATAGGGTTGAATGTTTATGGATAAGAATCAAGGGGAAGGCCACCGAGGCATATGTCATGGTGGGATGCTGTTTTAGGCCACCCAACTAGGATGAAGAGGCAGATAATACTATTCTCTAAGCAGCTGGGATAAGTTTCACAATAGCCATCTCTTGTTTTTGTGGGGACTTCAACTTAACAGACATCTGCTGGAAATACAATACAACAGAGAGGAAATGGTCTAGGAGGTTCCTGGAGTGTGTGGAAGACAACTTCCTGACACAGATGATGAATACTCCAACTAGGGAAGGCACCCCACTGGACCTGTGGTTTGTGAACAGTGAAGAACTTGTGATGGTTGGAGGCCATCTCAGGCATAGCAGTCATGAAATGAGAGATTTTTCGATTCTCAGAGAAGGAGAGGGGGTCAGGAGAACTTCCACCCTGGACTTCCAGAGGGAAGACAATGACCTCTGGGCATCCACCCAAGTGTACTGAGGGAACTGGTGGAAGAACTCATGAAGCCATCTTGCGTCATTTATCAGCAGTCCTGGCTAACTGAGAAGGTCTCAACTGACTGGAGGTTAGCCAATCTGACACCCATCTAGAAGAAGGGTCAGAAGGAGGATCTGGGAAACTACAGGCCTGTCAGCAAGACCTTGGTGCTGGAGAAGGTTATGGAGCACATCATTTTGATTGCCATCATGCAGCACATACAAGAGCTCTGGGTGATTAGGCCTAGTCAGCATGCATTTATGAAAGGCAGATCCTGCTTGACTAACCCGATCTCCATCTATAATAAGGTGATCTGCTTAGTGAATGAGGGACAAGCTGTGAATGTTGTCTACTTGGAGTTTAATAAAGCCTTTGCCACCATTTCCTACAGCAACCTCTTGGAGAAACTGGCTGCTTATGGCTTGGAAAGGCATACACATCACTGAGTGAAAACTGGCTGGATGGTAAGGCCCAAAGAGTTGTGGGGAAAAGAGTTACATCAGGCTGGAAGCTGGTCACAAGTGGTGTTCCTCAGGGCTCAGTATCAGAGCCAGTTCTCTTTAATGTCTTTACCAGTGATCTGGACAAGCGGATCAAGGACAGCCTCTGTAAGTGTGCAAAAACCACCAGGTTGTGCAGGAATGTTGATCTGCTTGAGATTAGGAAGGCTCTACAACAGAGTCTAGACAAGTCGATTGATAGCTAGGTGAAAATGAGACATCAGTGAGCCTAGGTGGCCAAAAGGGCTAATAGCATCCTGTTTTGTATCAGAAATAGTGTGGCCAGCATGACTAGGGAAGAGGTTGTCCTCCTGTACTCAGCACTGGTGAGTCCACACCTTGAATACTGTGTTCAATTTTGGGCCCCTCACTACAAAAAATGACATTGAGGTGCTGAAGCATGTCCAAAGAGTTGTAATGAAGCTAGTGAAAAGATCTAGAGAAAAAGTGTTACAAGAAGTGGTTGAGGGAACTGGGGGTGTTTAGTCTGGAGAAAAGGAGGCTAAGGGGAGACCTTATCACTTCTCTACAGTTTCCTGAAAGGAGGTTTTAGCCAGGTGGGTGTTGGCCTCTTCTCCCAAGTAACAAGCAATAGGACAAGAGGAGATGACCTCAAGTTGCCATAGGGGAGGTTTAGATTGGATATTAGGATAAATTTCTTCACCAAAAGGCCTGTCTAGCATTGTTACAGGCCACCCACTTATCCTCACTGTCCAGGACAGGAGAATGGAAATTGCTTTGTGGCTGGCAAGGATGAGCTCTCCTTTCTCTCCAGAAGCATTAAGACACTGTGCCAACAAATGTATCCTGTTTTACTCATCCAGAAGATAAGCAATGTCCTTCTCTAAGTCCTGCAAAGATGTACCCTGCCTGGTCCTCCTGGTTTTACATTCTTAATTTGGTGAATTGGCCTTCTGTATGCTTACCTAGCACTAGCACAGTAAAAGGCATGTCAGATGTCTTGCTGGTATTTTATTTACATTCAGGGGTCTAGACCAAAATTCATTTGACTTTTTTTTTTCAGTTGTACCCAGATCAGTTTTGGTTATAACCTCTTTTTTAACTGAAGTTGCATTAAGAAAGTTACCATACCAGACTTTCAGCCTGCTACAGGCTGCTGCCATCCCTGGCCTCCAAGATGGATTATTTCTGAGCATTCTCCATGAATATGAATCATGCTGCCTCATAACGCTGCTTAAATGAGAGGATGGAGAGAGTTTGTGGTTGATGCCCTTTTTTAAAGAATGTTTACCTACTGCATTTGCTAATTAATGCTACTGGGAACCATAAAGCTTAATAGCAGTGGTTATTTTGTACATCCTACCCACTTACCCTTTTAGGGTATGGTTTAGTAATAAGCTTATTAGTCTGTAAGGAGATAAGCCCTTCAATCAGGACAGCTGTGGCCCCTGTGGACATCATCCTACACAGCCCATAAAGTAACACGATAGCTTTAGAGAGTCTTTTTAGTGACTCAGTGGTAGATAGCCACTTTGCTATATTTTTACAACAGAACAACCAATAGCGCTCCTTTCCTATGAAATGACCTGCAAGCCCTTAGAGAAGGGCATTATGCAGGGCAAAGCTGTGGTTCAGATTCTAAGATAAGCTTAAGCTACATGGAAGCCAGTCTGAAAATGACCCAAAGACCTTCCTGAAGTCTCCAGTAGTGATGGCAGGGCAATGAAGCAAATTGGATCCGGTTCCTAATATAATTTTTAAAAGAGTCTGAATGCTAGGGAGAGGGGAAATGTATTGCTGGGGCAATGGCAAGTCAGCCAGTCTTAAAATTGTAGCTTAAGTACTAAATAGATTTAACCTGAGAGCTATTATTTAGAGAGTTCAAGGTGTCAATTCTTTCTCTGAATAACGCTGAAGTCAAGGAAGTAGATCTATTGTAATTTCAAAAAGTATTTCAACTCACTTCATTTTCACTGCAGCTGCATACAACTGTGACAGACCAAAGCACATCAGCAAAGTATTCACAAAGCACCACCCCTCCAGACACACACACACTCTGCCCAGCCCCAGGCTAATTTCTTCCTATGTCAGTTACAACATCAAAAATGACAAAAACCCATGATTTTGTTCAAGAGAACATCTTTTATTGACCAGAAAAAGGCACAATGCAGCAGGTGGCATCTGGGTTTTCCCCCTTCATTGAAAGGAGCCAGTCCCCTGTGCTTCAATTGCATACGGAAATTTTCCCATCAATTATGCACAACCCATTTCTGTGATGGCCTGATACTGAGCATGGTATGTACCCTGTGGCTGGGAAGGCAAAGCGTTCATCTTGCTCCTTCAAGGCTGCCACTGAGACTGTCTCATAAATCATCTGGCTGGAATAACTCAGGTAGGGCTTAATCCAAAGCCCACTGAAATTGGTGGAAAGCTTCCCACTGACTTCAGCCAGCTCTGGACAGGACTCTCAGGGCTTTTATACAACCACCATCCCAGTCGAAGGACTCCCTCTGCCTCTGAGGAGCAGGATAAAGCCTTGGCTTTGCCACAGAGCAGTTAGAGACATAGGACATCCCATCACCCAAATGGCTGGCATGGTCCTATTTTCCCAGACCTTGCACCTGATCAGGACAAACCATACACAAAATGTTAGCAGGCAGGCACATTTAACTCAGCCATATTTTGTCCTGGGTTTCCCAGCCTATGCCTGGAAAGCCTGGTTCCCCCATGAGGTTCAAGAGCTGCTGGGTGCCCATCAGCCTGAGCATGTGCAATTGGTTTGACAGCTTGGGAGAAGGCTGGACAGAACCCCATATCCCTGCTATTGGCCACATGCCTCCTAGACAGGTCTGTACCACTACTCCAAACATGCTGACAGGCCTCCAGAGATCCCAGACAAACAAATGGTAAAAAAATTCTGGCTGGATGAAATTTCTGGGTGGGTGCAGCAAGCTTGTGTTGGGAATCTGGGATCTGTGGGATATCCTGAAAGGGTAAGAGCTTAAAATGCCAAAAGGCTACTAGCGTTCTGAGTTGGTAGCACTCTATATCTGAGTTGCCACAGCACATACTGCTAGCCAAAGCACATTCCAGAGGTGAAGCAATCTGCTGGTCTTTAAATACAAAACCAGCCTCTCCTCAGAATCAATCCCTACAACGCAGAAGTCCAGGGCTACACTGCACCACAAAACATCATTTCCAGCAGTTTCCTGATAGGAAAAAAACCAAAACACAAAGACTAACATCAGCTCTCAAGAATCGTGCACACACTGAGCATCTCCAAAGATTAGACATAAGCGGTTGGACATCAGTGGCTCCAGCATGACAGACACTTCGGAAGCTGATGGCACATGTATTCTGACCATTCCTCTCACAGCCTGTAGCTCCTGGGGGAGACACGATTAGGTCAAGCCACTCTCTAGGGCATGTGGTGGATGAGTCCGTGCTGCTACAAGGCATCTTCATCCCTCGATCTCTCAGGGACATCCATCAAGACTGGGAAAACAGACCTTTCCATGTGCCTTTATCCCAGGAAATGGCAATATACGTCACTGCGGCTGGATGAGTTACAAATACTGCTGTACGATATGGCTGCTTGCACTTTGGGATTTACTGTTCAACTCAAAGAAGCCTAAACAGTGTCTTGGAGACCTAGCAAACATGTTACAGCCTACACAGAATCATCTCTCTGTCCATCGCCCAGCGGAAATGCTTACAAACAGTGACAGCTTCCCTGGAGCAAGGCTACAGGAGAGAGGGTGCAGCAAAATGCTCTGTGCCTAAGCAGTCACTTCCAGTGCTCAGAGCTAATGGAGACTTTTCAGTCTACATGCTGCTCTTCATGACCACACAATTCACTTGATAACTTAAAGTGTCCAGACAGATGGAGATCTAGCAAGCAGACTGCTGTAGCTAAAGACATGTACACAACCACATTGCAGCCATATTTTTAAAGGTGATCCCCAAATCCCTGAAAACCTGAATTCACCAAAAGAATCCAGTGTGACATATTAATTTGTTAATAACAGTCCAAATGCTGCTGCCCTCAACTTGATGTGAGCAGCACAATGCAACAGGGGTGGATGCTCAGCTCCTCCCTGATGTTGTCCCTCTTGAGACAGGTTTTGGGAGGTCTCAGCTCCTACATTCACATCTCAACTTGAGAATCAGGCTCTGTTATTGTTACATCAATCCCAAAATAAAAAGGCCAGACTAAATTATTTTTAAGATCTCAAGATCTTTAAAGCAGCCTTGTGACTTTTAAGGGATCTGACTCATGATACTTGAATGCTTGAAGTTGGCAGCAGTAGAGGGAGTACAGCAAGATTTAGCGTACAGCAATTTATTGCTGAAAGCCTTCAAATGTGTGGGAAAGGGCACGAAGTGCTTCTGCAACAATTTGGCATAAAAGAGGGACATGGGCCCAAGTACTCCTTCTCCAGCTGGGCTGCCACAGAGCTCACCCCCTCCACAAAGTTTACCACAGAAAATCACAGCAAAACCACCCCAGACATGGCAAAAACACTTCCCAAAAACAGGCATGCACTAGTGAGTGGGTGGGGAGGGGGTTGTTTCCCTTGTCAGCTCCATGGCTCTCAGGCCCAGCTGCTTGGTTTCCCTCTCACACAGGAGCAGGTTCTACCACCTGCCTGCCAGCTCCCTGGGACAGCTCCTTCCAGGGACGCAGGTGAACTGCCAGCTACAGCTTTTGCCTCCTCAAGGCTCCAGATTCCCCTTTGCACAATCAGGGACCAGAATCGGGGCAATGCATAAAATCACAGGATGCACAGTGACTTACAGATACATCTGAAGTAGATTTCAACATCCATGACCATGAGGTCAGAGCACATTATCCTGAAGTTCCCGTGGGTGTAACCACCTCCGCAAGCTGGCCAGGCCACATTGCCTGTGCTGAGAACTCCCACAGCCTCTGTACACTTGCTTAAGAGCTTAGATGACTTCACAGAGGCATTCAGGTGATGTTTTTCCATAACAGAAAAAAGCTCCCTGACTATAACCCCCAGCATCCTCCACAGGCTGCCCAGGGCCTCTATCACCAACAAACCCTAAAGCCTCGGCCTTTCCATGAAGATATTTTCTTAAAGCAGAAGTACACTAGAAATACATGCATACCCTGGCCTGTGGACTGGCATGGGCTCTGTAATTCCTCCCATGTTGCCCAACAAAAATGTATTGCTCCAGGCCCTTGGGGTAAGCCTTCTGGGACAAGAAGGCAGCTAAGTGCTACAGCTCCTCTGCCTTTTGGGGTAGGTCACCGACCAGGTGACAGCAACATTTCGCAAAGGGAGGCTACTGCCTCATTTCCCTTTGGCCACCATGCTTCACATGAGTTTATTTATCTGCAGGCAAGGCTGCTTTCCAGAACTCACAGGGGTTCCTCTTATAGCCTGACAAGACCTCACATACCCCGTTCTGCAAAGAGCACCTCCTTTGAAAGAAAAGGCAGTTATTTGATCTCATCTTCCCAGGATTTCCCCTCCTATGTATCATCAGTGTCCATCCTTATTAGAAAGCTCATAGGAAGCATAAAATCATGTATTCAGTATTGCATTCTCCTGACTTGCATTTAAAACTGCTCTGAAAATGTCTTTTCTCCTACAGCATTCAGAACCTGATTTTGTCAGTGCATGGGAAAGACCAGAAATGAAAGCCTGTATTCAAAATGAAATAACAAAAACAAGAACAAAATGTGCTTAAGCTTAAGTTCCTTTTTTTTTTTTAAATTTTAAATTAGTGCAGTATTAACAACTACATCAGATCTTTATAGCAGAGAAGACATTACAAAAATAAGTGGAGCCTGACTTTCAACCTACTTACTCAGTGTAAATCATTGAAAATTCCATTACAGCAAACAGAACCGTACAGGTGTAAAATGGGTTTAGTTAATGAGATGTCATTTCCAGTATTTTCATGCAGTTTCTTTCATAAATTTACATCATTGTACACACATCAAGTTCTCTTCTCATTTGCACCTAAGTAAAACTGTAATAACTGACAGCTAATGCTGGCCTTGTCGCCCGTATAAAGTGCCTTAAAGTTAATAAAAAGTGACAGGCAGTACGAATACAACAGCAATTGCACAGTAATGGCAGACAACTCACAGGTATGCTATATTACATATAGCAACTGTACCTCAGCTTTCAATTGGCATCTTACAATTTTAGCTGTCTGAAAAGACAAGCACAATCCCTTCTGTACAGCACTCGCTCACATGGCATGTGCATGAGTTTTCCTATCAATAATTTCACATGGCCATCATCCACCTTCATTGTTTACACTTACGAATATAACAAAGTAGCTAGAAGCCAGGGCTTTCACAACAGCTTAAGGGAATTATTCACTAGACACCTCTGAATTCCAGCCTCTCCCACAATATTAACTAAAGCCATTTTACAGTGCACATCGCTAGCAAGGACTCCTTGGTTAGCTGTAACATACTTTGGAATTTAAGACCGAAATCTTCAAAGCCACTGATAATGAAAGGCAAGCCATTCACACCATTTTCCATACATAATACCTCACCTCTCTGCTTCAAGGCGCATTTCCTCACGCTTTTGCCTCCTGAGTTCTCTGCGGCGTTCAAAGTCATCCATGGTGGGTGTTCAAGAGTTCAGAGCTCTGGAAAGATCCAAATCTAAAAGGGAGATGACCACTTAGATGAGAGAGAAAACACAATGTATGCCTTTAATCGAGTCCATTTAGTTTTGTTTTGTTTTCTCAACTTCGCTGTAACTATTTTCTTTTTCCATCAAAAAAAATTAACTTCCTCAGTATTGTTGAGATAAACAAGATTAATGAAATGCCCTGTAGGATAAACATAGCCCATGCCTGCATTTAGTTTCCTAGTTAAAATTAAATCAACATGCTTCAAGTAAGGACTGTATACATCTGCTAGCTGCAGACTAGCTATTTGTAACATCACAGGTCTTTCCTACACACAAAAGCAACAATTCAGCAGGATTTTAACTTTAAGCTTCCCGTTTTTAACTGGAAGCAGTAAAAACACTTCACCAAAAATTTCTAACTTTCTTTAGTTGCACGGATAATTAAAAGTTTTGCAAAAGTATGTCCTCATTTGTCAGTTCACAGATGCACACAAACACCCTTTCAAAATAGGGAAAAAGAAAAAATGAGAAATGAAAGAAAAACAAAGGGAGAAGAGGGGGAAAAAGAATAAAAGGAAAAGAGAAGAGAGGGAAAATAAGCCACAGCTTTTAAATACCACCCAGGAGGAGCCAAACTATGTATAAATCCTGCTCAAAGAACCAAAAGTAGCAATATTTTTTTTTGTAGCATAATCCACGCGTTTTCCCCGTTCCCTACCTTCTTCTTTATGATTTAGTCCATGAAATATTTTCCTCTTTACAGTTCTTCATATACAAAGCCTTTCCAGCCTTGGTTTATATCCCATCAAGCCGAGTATTACAGAATTCCCCTGCAGCCCCCAAACCAAAAATGACTACCAGAAAAGGGAAAGCTGTTCTCTTTTTGTCCCTGCTTTGTTTACAGAGCTGTCAGTGGTTAGTTAAACTCTGCCTGGAATCTGGCATTTAAGGCCTGCTCTAAGATTGCTTCCTGTGCAGGGCTGGAGGCCTCAGCTTCCTCTGCAATCCTAGCCTAGGCGCTGCACTCAGAGGATTTCCACCCTCCCCATGTCCCGTCCTCCCCCCTCAAAAAAAAAAAACCCTTTCCAGGCCCATTAGTACAAGAACATTAGTTCACTCCCCAGATAAAGCCAGAGTGCAGATGCAGACTAGAATTTTCAAAGGTGGCTTATGAACTGCTTGCAGTTTCAGGGAAACAAAGCCAAGGTGCATTTGTAAATTATTTGAAGCGCTCAGTTTGCAGATGTAGATCTGTCTTGCGGCTTTATATTCCTGCCCGCCGGTGCAGCGTCCAAGCACTCTCCCCATAAAACCACTGGCAATAGCAAAGCCTCTCATGACTTAAGGGAATCCGTGGCTTTTTCTTTCCCCTTTTTTAGATTAAAACACTGCTGAGGGCAGGGGTTTTTGTGGAGGTTATTTTATTAGTTTACTTTTCCTGGGGGTGTTTTTCTTTCTGATTTGTTCCTGGATTGGGGGGATTTAAATTTTTTTTTGTTGTTGTGACTTTCTTCCTGTTTGGTTGGCTGGGGTTGTTTCACAGAGGTTCAAAGGGAGTGTTAATTTTGCAAATCTGATAGTGACTTTACAATCGCTGCTACACTTTTTTCATGCACAACTAGATGATATATATAAAACAGCAAGCTGTAACAAGACTTTTTTTTTTCCCCCCAAATCTTGTGTTTGTTTATTCTTACCACCATCTACCCCTTGAAGAACACAGAAGAACAAGTCTGCTGTTTTTTCCCAAGTGTTTTCATCTCAGCCTACGTGTGCTGCTAAAACCTGTCTCTGTCCCTTTGCTAGAGGGCCCGTGAGTTGCAGGACTGATGCAGTGTCATCGGCATCGTGGTGTGTGTCATGCCATGTGTGTGTGCTTGTGTGTCCCTGACTGGGAGACAAGGATCGAAGGAGGAACTGCATACTACAGAGAGAAAGATCCAACCAGTGTGTTGGATTTCTGTTCATGAATGGCAGATGCTGGTGTCTGCAGGAACTAAGACTGCACCAGACAGCAGCATTTAGTCTGTGGACTACATTCACCATCAGAGATTTAAAATATAAAGAGCTGATTGTTAGGCTGACACCATGTATGCTAGAACTGAGAATCCCAATGTTTTATTCCTACTCTACCTCCCCAAAGCAGGCATACTCTGATATCTTTTTAATGTGCACCTCCATCACTTCTTAGCCAGCCACTACAACCCTCTTTCCACCTCTCTTGACTAAAAAAATATTACTTCCTTCCCCCACAGCTCTAGCCTCTGTGCACTCACATATCCACCATACCCACTCCACATGTCCCAGCCAGTACCTCCACCCCTTCCCTTCCTACATGGTCCTCAGCACCATCTCTCATCTCCAAAAGCTCAAACTCATGTCCTCATGAGGAAAGCTGAGGAAGATAATAATAAAAGCATACAGAACTATTTCTGCGCTTCCTCCCCTCTTTCCTTCCCAGGAGCATAGGGGAGATTCCAGAGCAGTTGGGAGAAGTTCCCTCACGCAACAACCTTTCTCCATCTACAGGGTGATTTTCTGCTGCTTGATGAAGATCAGATGGATCGACGTCTTGGGAGAATGTCTAGTGTTTATATTGGATTCCAGTGTCACCTCTCAGAGGACTGAGGTCCAGCTCTTCCATAGCATTCAGATGACTTGCAAGCCAAATCCCTATTTTAAAAAATGAGGAAGGCACTTGGGAAATGGAGATCAGGCCAAAAATATGACCTCTAGTTAGCAAAGCCTTATCAGTGCAAGAAAATGAGTTGTCAGCTAAAGTCCGCTTGAAGAAGTCAACTGTTCAGTGCTGCTCACTGTCTTCCCCAAAACAATAGTTGTCTTTCAGCCTCTGAAAACTATTAGTCAACAGATTGATCAGTCTCTCTAAATATGTTTTCTGTTTCAACAAGAGAGTATAAAAGCAGAGTTTCTCATAGTGATCTCGCCTCTCAGAAGACTGGAAAATTGCTTTACTTTTAGATGAAGGTACTGATTATTTGAAGTATTTCCTACAAACAATATTTGGGAGCATACACATTTTGATGCTTCTTTTTTTAAAACGAAAATTGTTCATGAGTGAAAGCATCCTGGGCTAAAACATAACACTCCACCCAGCTCCACTCCAGAGATTGCCTTCAGAGCCAAATATGAAAATGTCTCTGTGACCTTCACAGGTGTGCAGAGAATTACTGTATTTCTATCTTTGACTGCATCCTTTTCTTTTTCCTAATAAACTTTTTTAATACCTAAAAGTCAGACCCAAAAAATTTCATTTTTCTGAAAAGAGAAAAATTGTTTCAAATAAAAAGTAAAGTTTTGTCCAACCTAAAGAAAAAAATTAAATCTTTGTTTTTATTTTAAATACAAAAATTTTGGTTTTCAAAGTACGATGGAAAACTTTTTGATATCTCAATTTTTTCTCAGAATTATCTACAGACATGTTTTTCACCTAATCCAACCAGAAGTTATCAATACAATTTAAAAAATAGTGTGTGTATATATATATTTAAGCAAATAGAAGTATATGTCAAACTATTTGACTAGTTCCATTCACCTGGCATCCAAACACACATGCAAATTAATGGAATATGGACTGCTCTACAACACAAAAATTAGCATTTTTGTTACTTCTCCCTCAAAATAAGCCATTCAGCATCATTTTTAATTAATGCAACTGAAGTAATACCGAAAGAATCTGAAGTGAACTCTCAAGAGGTTTCCATCACAGACTCAGGAGAGGACCAATGGAAGAATATTAAAGATCTTTGACTCTGCTCTTTTTTTATATTTTTTTTAATACCTCTCAAACTACTGAAGATAATTCTTCCTCAGGACCTCAGATTTTCCACACGCTCACATACAAGGGTCTTCTCAGGATCCCTATCTCTTGATTCTAAAACTGGACCTTTAGATTATGGGGACTCTGGTGGACCCTGTGGTCTTCCTGAAGACATGCTAAGAAAGACTAAGAGAAGACAGGTAAGAAAACTAAGCTACCCACGACATCTACCAGAATTGACACATTACTTCAATCGGAGTGATAGCCAAGTATGTGCCCTGCAAATACCACTTTCCCACAAAAACTTTTTCATTTCAAAAGCAGTACCAGTCTCTCTCCTTTTCATCTCTGCACTTCACATAATGCCTTTGAATTTCAGCTGACTGTGGATTATTTCTAAAACTTAGTGAGTTTTTCATTGTCTTGCTAAAAAAGTGTTTACTTCAAGGACAGTCACATTCAGTACCTCCTGGTACAACACACACGCACACATATTCAAATCCCACTCCCCTTCATCTTCTCATTCCATGAGAGAGTTTCTTTTTTTTTTCCCCTCTTTCAGGTTTTCATGAAAGTGGAACATCAGAGGAACACACAGTAATTGTAAATACATGACAAACTATTTTAATAACAAATAACAGGCATATGCTCTTCAAAAGGCAGCCAATAAATTAGCTCGGTCGTAATACACATGCTACCACAGAATTCCAGTATGGAGAGCAAAACAGCCTCCTGCTCTATCTCAGATTTAATACTGTCCTCATCCTATTCCCAGCACTGATTTCAGAGACAACTCAGCACCCAGAGGGCCTTAAAAACACAAGCTAGATGGAAACAAGCAAGTGAAAACAGAATGCTACTCAGGTCCTTAACAAACATAAATTTATTTCTTTCAAGACCTGCCGGTCACCTTTCCATTACGCTGAGTGAGCTCCTAGGCTGCAATGTTTATGCTGAACCTCTGCACCAGCTTCAGCCTAGCTGAGCCAAGAAACTTCAAGCCAGAGCATATTCCCTAATATAGCATGGCTGTGTATTGCACGGGGCTCTATGCTGGTCATGTCTGGTGACAGTATTGTGCAAGCACATGCCATCTTGATGCCCTCCCAGTACAATGAAACAATTTCGGATTTCCTCTTGGTGACCTTCAGGCCCAAAAAGTGAGAAAGTCACACCTGTTTCCTTAGCATGGGATCACTCACTGTTCTGGTGTTGTGAATGCTTCATGCAGACAACTGCTAGACAGATTGCAAACTATGATGGCTGCCAATACAAGAAAGCATGGATCAGAGCTCTTGCCAGATCCCCTTCTCAGAAGTTGTCCCGTTCTTCATTAAAGAATGAGGACAGGATGTAGCTTCATTCGCCTGAAGGGGAAGCTACAGGATTTGGCCTTTGGTTTCTTTGTAATAAGAATTTTCTTCTAAATTTCCTTTCTTATCTGTCTGACATGCTCAGGCACCGTGCACCAGGTATCTCCCCCACCCTTCCTTCCTTAGGCCAACAAGTGTCTCATGCTGGTACTGAAGCCAGGTACCAGGACAGACCCATCCTGCACTGTTGTAGGACTCCAGTTCAGTTGGAGCAGGTAGAAATTTTTGGACCTACAAAAAGCACAAAAAAAGACTAAAGTAGTAAAAAAGGACAATTCTGGGTTTCTTCATAAAAGAAACCATAAGCAGTTCCTAAACTCTACCTCCTTTCCTCCCTCATCCCAAGCAGCAGGAGGCAGGAACTCTGCAAAAAGAAACAGCTTAAAAATTTCCAGAACCCAAAGTGGCCAAGGAAATATCATAGCTGCTGACATATCATGGCCCAGCGCTGTGAATGGGGTGAACCCAGAAACTGGAGACACTCCTGACTGGTTCTGTCTCTGATTTACTTTGTGACCTTAGGAACCAAGCCTTAGTCAATTTTACACTTCTTCGTCTCTGTGTTTTCTCCAACAATTGCAAATTCTTCTCACTGCACATTTGCAGAAGGCTAAAGCACAACCAGACCTCAAGTTTAGTTCCAGCCACTAGATGTAACTCTAACATCTGTACTAAAAAACGGTGTATCCTACAAATGTGTCTGCTGCAGAGGTCTGAACAAAGGTGATAAAACTAAATTATTTCCGAACATTTTCTACAAAGAGATAGTAAAGGGAAGGCTTCCAAGTCCAACTACATAAAGGTTTTCTACATACATGCAGCTAAACATCTGACTTTTGACCTGTCTTTACTGCATGATGAGGTGGTAACACAAGACCTATGTTATTCTTTCACTGTGCCCCTCCCCCTTTTTTTTAATACTCTGACAAAACAATCAAATGTCATACTAAAGCTTGACATAAACTGAGACCACAAGTGTTAATCCAAATGTCCTATTTTCCCATCTGTCTCCACTTCAGTTGTCTCAGAGCCCTGGTATGGAGGTGTAGACCTTTCCAATGTCAGTTAAAGTACTGATCAGTGAAAAGCATAAAGAATATTTTGCTTCAGATGGTTATGTGCCATGACATCCACTGTATCCTGAAGACTACCATTGCCCTTTCTACCTCTCCTCCACCACAGAGGTGAAAGCAGAACCTCTTCATTGCCCCTTTAATGCATCTGTGAGCAACTCGGCAAGCAAAACTCATTGTCAAAGTGTGACTTGTTTAATCTGGCACCCATGAAATGCAGATATGACAAGCATTCTACTGCAATATTTGGGAGAATTAGAGTTCCTTAATCTATCTTTAGTCAAAACAAATATATCTGTTTTCTATGTAAATCTGACAAAATATTTGGAAATTATTTTCCCCACTCCCCTTTTAATTCTGCATTAGAAGCATTCAGTGCCACTCGGATCTTTCAGAAACAGGCACAACTTCAGTGAAGTCAAAAGGTGGAGTTCAGTAGATTGATTTGTCCTTTGTCATACCTCATGCATGTTCTTTATTTAATCTGAGATGCTGGATATCACTGGCAATCATATTACCCATAGTAAAGCTTGCATTTAAAGAGGCTCCTCTTTCCTCCCTAAATTCATTTTTTAGCATTTATTTAATGCAAAACCACATCTGTAACTGTTACTATAAACTTGGCCAAGTAGTCATGTTGACTGCAGATAATGAACTCTTGTACATATGCACATACACATTCACTCATATGAAGCAGCTTTATTCCTTCCCAAACAGAATAGCTCATTTGGGACTCAAGGCAAAATAAACGTATTAGGTCATGTGAACACACAGTTGTATTCCAATCTAGCCTGTGCCTTGTTCCACCATGCTGCTTAGAACTTCCCAGGAAAATTCATCAATTGCACACCAACCAAGTCCAATTCATACTTAGCATCAGAAAATCAAACTTTGGAGGTTTCTCAAAGTCCCAATTTCTGTTCTCAAAGAATTTCACTGCTATTTACATGTGTATGTCCAAACCACTCAATCTGACGAGACAGATAATTACCTAGAAATTTGACAAGGAAGTAAAAAACCCATCTGTTAAAATCTCTGCTTGTGGCATAAAGCACATTTTCCATCTCATCTTTTACACAAGTAAAAAAAGCTTATATACATTGGTGGGACATTTTCAAACCTGATTAACACATCAGCTAACATTTGTGTGGCATTCTGAGCAAAACTATGTAGTGAATCCGTTAAATATTAATTCCCAACTGGTGCTCTGCAAACTACCAGTAGCCCACAAGACTGCACCATGATCCAGTCCCTGGATTCAGACAAGTGATGAACAGGTTTCACCCACCCTGGTTAGAGCATATGCTACCACAGCAAGCGTCACACCTGTCCCTTGTAAGTTTCAGGCCCTGTGTCAGCTCCTGCTGCTACAGGAAAGCCACACAAAAGTGCTAACAGGGAACTTTTTACAGGATATTATCCTTCCAGAGTTCAGTCCTTGGATCTGCAACTAAGTGATGATGCTGATTGATGCAAAGTTCAACATGAGCTGGCAACGTGCGCTAGCAGCTCAGAAGGCCAGCTGTGTCCTGGGCTGCATCAAGAACAGTGTGGCCAGCAGGTTGAGGGAGGTGATTCTGCCTCTCTACTCCAGTGAGACACTGCACCTGGAGTACGGCATCCAGCTCTGGGGTCCCTCTTACAGGAAATATGTAGAGCTGTTGAAGTAAGTCCAGGGGAGGGCCACAAAGATGATCAGGGGCCATCTTTCCTATGAAGACAGGCTGAAAATGTTGGGTTTGTTCACCTTGGAGAAGAGAAGGCTCCCGGGAGACCTAATTACAGCCTACCAATACTTAAAGGGGACCTACAAGAAAGTGGGAGACAGACTACTCATCAGGGAGTGTAGTGATAGGTCAAGGGATAATGGTATCAAGCTGAAAAAGGGTAGGTTTAGATTAGATGTTAAGAAGAAATTCTTTACTGTGAGAGTGGTGAGGCACTGGCACAGGTTTCCCAGAGAGGCTGTGGAAGGCCCATCCCTGGAAGTGTTTAACAGCAGGTTGGATGGGGCTCTGGGCAACCTGGTCTAGTGAGGGTGTCCCTGCCCATGGCAGGAGGGTTAGAACTAGATAATCTTCGAGGTAGGTGCCTTCCAACCCAAATCATTCTATGATCCTATTTAAATACCTGCTCTAGTCCATCTCTTGTATCTGTGATATAATCCAGCACTGGGGAAGGATCATTACAGAGCTGAACCATCCCAGAGGTGCGTGCAAACACCTAGCATGCTGCTGCTAACAGTGCAATATGCTTCTAAACATGCAGCAGTAAGATCTGACATTTCAGAGCCAGTCAGTTGTAATGGAAAGTCCCCATTTATCTTTATTCCCTCGGGCAGGCTGAGCATGGGTATGCCATTTCCACTCCTCCCACTTCCTTCCTCATCTCTCTCCTACCACACATTGACATAAGGGCCAGGCAAAACTTTCTCTGGACATTTGGATTTGCATATACTGGTTCCACCTCTGGTCTCAGTGACATTTGTCTATCATTTCCCATTAGCAGATACAGGAGGAAACAAGACATAGCTGGAAGCTTCTGGCACGGCCACTGGTTCTCACGTTAGGAGGACTGACCCTTGACTCCCCCTTCAAGTGGCCTCTGAAGTATTTCAAATATGTTGTCCCCAAAGATCAGAAGATGCTGAAATATTATTCGTATACAGACTAGAGTTGAAATCCCAGTCCTGTTGGAATCCCTGGCAGACTTCCCAGAGACTTCAATCAGGACTGGATTCCACCCTCACAGGCCAAATTCATCTAACATACGCTATGAAAGATCAGTGAGCTTACCCCTGCATGTCAGAAACGGGTGTGATCTCAGATAATGCCAATATAGGCTTCTTTACCCTCTCATACCTTCATGCACACAGCCCGTAAAGGCAGGGTTCCTTTTACTCTTGCAAAGCATATTTGTGTGAAACAAATTATTTTTGCTCCTCTCGTTTTCACTGAGGAAATACTTAACCTTTGCTGGAGATACAAAGGGCAGCTGAAAATTGCATTGCCCTTTACTAATTTTAGTCATAAGTGAAGATATCCCAGGCAATGACAATGAGGTCCCCATCTTGAAAGGCTAAATACTGAAACCAGAAGGATTTCGTAGCCCATGGAACAGTTTGGAAAAGTGCTTAGTCCGAAAACAAGCTCTGACTTGCATTCACTTTTTCCTCTGTATTCCAACACTGGGAAGCAGGCTCATGCGATGCTATTCACTGGCTACCCTTCTCTTTTACCTGCCTCTACCAGTGCGGCCCTTCACCTTCGTTATGTTAATGTGATCCCAAGAACGCCCATGTCACATGTTTAGTCCTCCTGCACACTTTGTCACAAATCTACAGCCTGCCTGTTGAAACTTGTGGCCAGCTACGTTCCCTCACTGAAATCTCTAAGAGCGTAAAACCAGTGCCCATGTCAACACATTGCAGTCAGGAGCAATTTGTTTCTTAATAACAGGAAAGAACAGACAAACATCACTAAGAAACAGGTTAGGTCCGGCTCAGATGACCAAGGCCTGCTAAAGAGACAAAGGCATTTCCTCTTGCCCTGTTAAATGGCAATGTAAATTCTCCCATTGTTTTCTATTAGGAAAAAAGCCCTAAATTAATAAATCAGGGCAAGGAAAAGAATATCACAGGGGCAGATAAGCTGCCACAACTATGGAAAAGCTGGTCTTCAGTTTCTGGCCTAGGCAAATAAAACTGCCACATTGTATCCATTCAATTTGTGCCTTTAAAGGCATAGGAAAAAAAATACTTATTCTTTCCAAGGCTCTCATCTGACTTCACACCCTCTGGAGATGGAGCCTTGCACTAGCTCAGTGCCACTGCCTGCGAAAGCAAGCTGCCTGGTGGAGGTGGCTCAGGGCAGACACACAGTGACACAAGTGTCAGCACGACAGCAACTGAGTGGGAGAGGGGCAGAGCCTGACTCTGAACAGGAGATGGGTGCAGAGGAGGTGTAGCAGGGGACAGAGACACATGCAGGGACTGGTGACCATTCACTGAGTGCTAAATCACCATTATGCTGTCAGCCCCTTCTCGATGCAAAGCCAACACAAACCTGCAAGGTGAAGTACCCCCACTGTGGTGTGAAGCAGGACAAGCCACAGGAGCAGAAAGCGTGCTGGTGACTCTTGCCTAGTCACCCAGTAATGCAGGCAGAAGTGACACAAGACACAGCCTGGTGTCCATCATGACAAGCAGAGGCTTGCACTGGGAGAGGCAGCAATCATGGCTCTGGGAAGAGGCAGAGGGTCTCAGCTAGGAGCAGGATAGGCATCAGCCAGGGAAGATGTTGCTCTGTCCAGGTGCAGGAGCATTTCTTCTGCACCAGAACTGGCAAGTAAACTAGCAGTAGCAGTGCAGCTCTCCCTACTTGCCTCTCCACTATAGAGAAGAGTTTCTGCCTCCAAGCCAGGAGATGATCAGGGCCAGGGAAGTGTCAGCTTCTCTGCCTTCCTGACTTCTGCTACTCTGCTCCCATCCCTCTCATTTGGTGGTCTCCTCTTGTCCTACCCTTGCACCACCCCCATTGATCTTCATGATCACGTGTAATATCTCAACAATACATTGTCTGAACTTACTCATGTCCAAGGAGGCTTTATGAATGTTTTAGCACTCTATTCGCACTCTTTCTTTGCATCTCTCAGGTCCCGAATTAAAATGCTAAGGTAATGCCCTCAAAAATAACAAAATGTTTGAGCGAGTCTAAGGTGAGGTTCCAACAGCAACATTCACTCAGCCAGACTTCAAACTCCACATGTATTTTGGAACACATTTCAAAATACAAAATCATGATATATTAAGCTACATAGTCAGTCATAAAAAAAGTAATAGAAGTAATGAAGACACAATGCAGCCAGCTTACTGTGGCTTCGTTTTGGTATTTTTCAACCCTTTTTCTTTTCCTGTTAAAACATACAGCCCTAGGATCCAGCTCTGCCTAGTGCTGAGCATCATAAATTCTAATGAGAGTTGAGGGGTCTCTGTTGCTTGCTTTATTGAACCAGCAATGAGCAACGATACCAAGCTTTAGCCGTCATCCCTGCATTTTTAAAGAAAAAAATAAATACTACAAAACCAGATCCCTAAAGTTCTTTGGTTTGCTGATCTTACTAGTTGTGCCCTTAGAGACGTGAAATATTTTGAATCCAACCAGTTCCTCTGAAGAAACGAATGAGAAGTTTTCAAGGTCATGCCTGTTGCTCTTGAACTTTAGTTAATTTACATTCCCTCCCGGTCAGTACCTGAACACTTAACTTTGCACAGGCACAATGCATGTCACCATGACAGATACACTGCAGCTGGAAGTCCAGTTACTCAGTGTCGGAGCATCATGGGAATCTCTGAAATTCCACCAGGAATGGATCCAGCTGCAGAAATTTCTACTGGGCTTTTCCAGCTCACACTTTTAAAGTCATCTTTACAAACAAAACCCACATTGTTTCCTTCCAATTAGCTATAATTAATGTATCTAATGACAGGCAGTTCTGTGTCATTTTAGTTGAAAAGTGAAGCATGAGGTCAGTGCCAGCTTTGAAGAGGTAAAACATGGCAGCAAAAATGCAAGCCTTTCAACAGGACAACTCAAACAGGGTACTGCAGAATAGATGCCACTAAAACCATTTGCCATATGTGACGTTTACGCCATAGATCCCACCCAACAATGAGTTTAGCTGAACACAAGGAAACCCTAACACAACTATGTCACCAAACCAACACTGGTGACCCAACAGCAGTGAGGCTTTGTTACAACAGGAAAAAAAAAGGATAGGCAAGATGACACAACTTGCATGATGTCCATGAGCCAGCATAAAGCCTAACACAGCAAGATTATAATATTGCCAGCTCCCCTCAATGAGAATCACACAGAGAAGCTGTTAAATAATCTTGACAACCACCTGACTGCCATCTAGACATTCAGGCACCAATACTTATTGTCAGAAAATACTGTGACAGCAGTGCCTTGGTGTATCAGTGCACTGGGACAGGCTGCCTGGGGTGGGTGTGGAGTCTCCTTCTCTGGAGATATTCAAGACCTGTCTGGACGCCTGCCTGTGTGACCTGTCCTAGAGAACCTGCTCTAGCAGGCTGGTTGAACCAGATGATCTCTGGAGGTCCCTTCCAACCCTGACAATTCTGTGATATCAGTAATGCTGTGTGTGACACTGCACTGTTTCACCCTCAGGGGCATAGCGTTGCCAAAACTTTCAGCAGAATCAATTAAACAGAACAGGTGAGGTCTGGCAGTACCCCGTGCGTTTAATACCAAGAGTACACAGACAGACATACTTTGTAGTAACAGAACAGGAAAGTTAGGCTTGAGCACTTTATCAAGCCAATTAATTTTACAGTTGTTTAATTTTTTTAGGAACAGTGCCTGAGACAATGTCGGTGTGGTCCAGAAAAGAAATGTTTCGTTTTCCTTCAAAAAATAAACAGAAAAAATTTTTCTCTGTACTGCACATTATCTGCTACCCTTCCCTAAGTCTCTCTTCCCTGAAGACCCAAAACCCCTCTGGGCTCTCCTCCAGCCTTTCTTGTCTCCATGTTGGGTCCACCCAGCTCAGAACAAGGCACAGAGCACACATGGCTGGTCACAGTCTGAGTTCTGGGCACTGAACGCAGAAAGGGCATTTTTCGCAGTCAACCCATACACAGAGCAGGGTCGTACGTGTGCAAGGTGTTGGCCAAAACCAGAAATATAAAGGTGCAAGGGGAGGGGAGGGAGGAAAGCTTTCAATCTGTTTGTAAATGCTCTACAAATAGAAAAGCAGTCTCTGTTCACTAAGCAAATGGTTTTCTCCAATTCAGTGACCTCATCTTTAGCTATAGGCTAGTTGGAAAAAAAATTGTTACACTCAGCCTTCAAATCTTAAGCCTTCTTCAAAATGATGAAAGCAGAAATAACTGCACATATGACTGGCATGCATGCACTAAGGCCTCCTGACTGCAGATGCTTCACAACTCACCAGATCTGATGGCTCTACAGGAGTGGAGTACAACTATAGAGTAAAATCTGTATCCTAGATAAAAATCCTGAAAATAGCTTGTACCTTTAAGATGAACAAAAGAAGAAGAAGAAAAAAAGCCAGTTCTGAAGCTCGTAAATAAACATGAGCAAACTAATCAGATTTTTCAGTGCTTACCTGGACCAAATCAAACCTTTACAACCTGTAATATTGACAAGTGTCACTTCAGATACAATTAAAAGATTCCCTAAATATAAAAGACAGGTTGATCTGCAGTGAAATCTTTTCTCTTTTGCTTATCCAATGCTGGAAGCAATTAAAAACAGAAGATGTGCTTCTTGATGTAGCCTAACATTTTAGAAATAGGAAGTATAAATCTTAGTTAGGTAGCTGACGCTGCACTTCAAGTTTGCACTCAGTTGCACCCATACCTTCACACAAAACCAGGTAAGAAACAAAAGCATGAACAAGTGTCATATCAACTACACCCAGAACACCTATTTAGTGATACCACTCTCAAAACACCTGAAATAAAAAGAAACAAAACCAGTACAAAACCCATAAAGATGGCACCAGTTCTCCTGGTCAAGGAGTGTTGGAGAAGACACAAACTCATAATATACTTCTTTCAGACAAAATGGTGTCAAAAATGACATTAGAAAAACTCTGTCCAAAGCAAAGTGTTACATAGTGAGTACATATGATTGCAGACTGAAGGATGACAATGTACTTCAGAGACAGCACATATTGGGAACAGATCTGAATTCTTACTATCTTTGCTACTGCTTTAAGTCCCTGTTATTTCGTTATTTACATTAAAAAGGAGACAGAAATATCTTTGGAGATGACTAAGCAGTTTCTTGATTTCTATTAAGTACCAAAAAGCAGTCCTGCCAATTTATTAATATTTAAGTTTCTACAACTTAATATGAACTTGGTTCCAAGAACTACATAGGTCTCCTTAAAGTATGTGTAGCAAGAAGTCAACACCGTGCCAGCTGGCAGATTAAATAAGCCATTAAAGTAGGCTCCTACTGAATTTAAAGGACTGTTTTTCATCTTTTGCCTCTCTACTACTCTACATCCAGATGTATTATTTAGGGAATATTTTCCAGCCCCAGTAAGAAAAGTAAAAGTAATGCCCTTGGCACTTAATACATTTTTCCTCCGATGTGGTCTCCTGCTGCACTTGGAATTTATTCCATTACTGTATGGCTTGCAATGGTCCCAAAATACCTCTGACTATATGAAAAGACAGGGAAAGCCTGTTTGGGGTAGGTATGGTTCTTCATTCAAAAGCCAGGACAGCCTGGGGTGATTAATCTTAGTGTATGATTTCATTCAGACCATCATTATCCTGGCATGCCACCCCACAAGATGTGCCCTGCAGCCCCTTCTCCAGGAGAGCACCACCGTTATCCACACGTTATTGTTGGGAAAAGCAGAGTGCACTAGGATGAAGCCAACAAAGCCAACACCAGCCTGCAGCAGGCTGGTAGAGAAGCCAATCTCTCTGCAGCCCCTGCAGGACTTCAGTGCTGAGAAAAGGAAGAAAAGAGGTAAAACCCCATGCATTCAGAGGGCCTTCACCGTGTTATTTTTCTTTCAAGGGTTCAAATGCTTATTTGAACTTTGTTAAAACTATCTGAACTCCATGACTCAGCAGTATTCAAAGGAAGAATGAGCCTAGAATAAACTCTGATATTAAGCAAACTCTGGTGTCCTCTTCAACCATGTAACAGTATTTCATGTAAAAATGCTCCCTCTAACAGCTCTCCAGGTAACCCCTTCAAAAGATCAGAATTATATCTGCTCCGTGTGAGTATTTTGGACTGGTAGGTGCTACTAGCAGCTGAAGGAGCATTGTTTTTTAGAAATACCTGGAAAAAATTAATGTTATAAAAATTGAAATAGAAAAAACCCACCTAGTCCTCGCCTCACTATTTCAGTTCCTGAGTAGTAAAATGAATTTAGTCCCATAAACTTGCTACTGAGCTAGAAAACAAGAAGGTGTTAAAGCCAAGTATAGGCGTATGGCCAGAGGCTGAGATAGTCAGCCTTGAAGCTTGACCAGGAAGGAGCATCTTCTTTCCCAGGAGCAAAAAGCCCCTTGAGACTCCCACTCGGGCTCTGTCTGGTCCCACAGGGTGAGCAGACCCCTTATTCTGAGTCAGAGCCAGCAAGAATCGTGGCCCACAAAACAACATCAGAATCTGGCTGAGAGCTCAATTTGCTAAAATTGTTGCAGGGGTCACAAACATTCCCTGCCCCCTTCTTAGAGGGTGGTTTAATTCTTAATTTTATAAAGCTAAAGTGTAAAAACTGTATTCTTCATGCATTCTTTGTTTCTAATGCTCGGTATCCGTAAGGGGACTCCCTTGCTTGGCTAGCAGTCGGGATCCATTAGACCTTTTATGATGATTCTTTCTGGTGTGCAGATAGATGATGAATCTCAGATGTTTAAATAGCACATAACAGTGCTCCACTGACCTTTCTGAGTACAGTTGGAGGGAAAGAAAGGTAATTTTCCTCAAAGAAATGTTAAAAATGTGTCTCCACTATTGCACAGATGCAGCGGATAAAGAAACTCCAGAGGGATTAAAATATTTTAGATTAATTTGGAAGAAGGCCACATTGTGTAAAGCCTGGTTAGTTTGGGCCTTTCCAATTCCACGACATATAAACAAATCCATTTAAACTGCATTTGTTAGAAGGAATGTTTAAAAAAAAAAAAGAGAGTCCCCCAAAGTAGTTGTAACTCAAATGACCTCCAGTTCTGTATTCTCTTCTTACTGCCTAAAGAACAAACATATGTATAATATATTCTAGCCAGAGCTTGTGCAGTTGCTGCATGATTCATACTGCTTGAAAATTAAGTCATTTAAGTAAAGGGATTCTGGCTGACTCAAGCATGGTTTTAGAACTGGAGCAAGGTTAGATCTGGACTGTTTTGGAGCCAGTTTCCATACTCTGAACAACAACATTGCTTATAGATCTTTGCTTTGGGCTGGGTAGAAGGGAGTAAAAGAAAGGAAATTGAAAGGAAGAGATGGAAAGAAAGGAAAAGAGAAAAAGAAAGGATCCTGTATCATCAACACAACTATACAAAGACTAACCTAATCTTCAGTGTGCCACAACCATTCAGCAGTGTAAAGTCCTCTTTTGCAAATTTTGCTCCTTTTACTCAAAGAGAAAAGCGTTTTTTTGCCTGCAGAGTCTTCCAAAGAGACAAGTCACACAGTGTGGTACTAAATAAACATAGAAAATAAAGGATTGATGACCCTTATCAAGTTGATACACAAAGGAATATGGGGGTAGCAGTGAGCCAGAGGAGTAACAGCATGTAATGCAGCCTTTTTGTATGATTAGCATCTACAAAACAGCAGGCACTTAAAGGACTTTCCTTATTATAAGCCATAAACCCCAGAGCAACTCAACACGAGGAACACCATCTGCCACGTGGATAAAGAGATATCTCCAGTGGTCTCAGGCCTCCTTGAGTTCTTGAAATTGCACCCAAGTATTTGAGAGTAACAACTCAGTCACTCTGGAAATTCCTCCTCTTCCTTCAGAGGAGGAGGCACCTGGCCCAGCTGAGGAAAATACAGTGTCTGCTCTCTCCCAAATACCCAAGGAGCCAAAATCATTTTACTACTGAAGGTAACCACTTGAGGAGGAATATAGCAACTTGACTGAAGTTCAGAACAATACAACTTAACAGTTTAGTATACAAAATGAGGAAAAATGTCACATTTGTTACAAGTAATGTACTTGCAGAGAATAGAAAGATTCATTTAAATTCTAGGATTTGAGGTCTAGCATCCTTTCTCTTACTGAAGTTGTTATGAAGGGTTCTGAATATGATTATTTCAAGAGGCTATGATGGTTCTGACATCATGGCCATAAAATTCAACTGCGATGATAGCTTCTGCAGCTATCATACATTTGATAGCACACCATTTGCTTGCTACAATGCTACAAGTTTAAGAGTTCATTGCAATCTTTTTCTTCTTGAATGCTACTGCACAGTAGTGATAAGCATATTCTCCAGCATCTCCTGCACATTTGTACTTTGGTTACCTCTACAGCCAGCCCTGTGCTCCCATATTCAGCCTGGTTGCATGAATAGAAGGGATACACTAAGCCCTCTTTGGAGATACTCCAGGTTTGCAGGGATATAACCATAACCAGAAAGCTGGCCGCAGGGATTTTTGCATCATTAAAAAAAAATGAATTCAGAACATAGATCTTCTTGTGGTTGGGTTTTGTTCCTTGAATGTCATGTTTGGACCTTTTTTGACATACCATTCTACACATTCATTAAAAAAAAGATACTCTATAGTCAGACTATCATGGTAAAGTATTTAAAGTAAACACTCCATATATTTTCAGAAACAGTTGCTAGATAGAAAATTACATGTTTGCAACAGAAAGGGCTGAGACCTCTTTATTAGTACTTGGAATTCACTATTTTGTACTTCACATTATCACCAACAATAAATGAAAAACACAAAACCTTTTACATCCTACATTTTCCTTCTGAAATGTATTTATTTTTTTAAATTTATTCCAGGAGGATTATGAGTAGAAGTTAATATTTTTCAACACTCGTAACTCTGCCCTTTCACTCATGCCTGCTACAATTCTATGTCCTTTTTTTTTTCTGCACCTTTTTGGGGTTTGGACTCGATGATCCAAACCCCAAAACCTCGATGAGGTCCCTTCCAACCCCTACAATTCTGTGATCCTCAGTAGGATTTGGGTTTGTCTGGTCTACTGTCTCATATGTCTTATCTAGAAGTTCCTCATGTAGGAAGACATGCAAGACTTCTCTGGTATTTTCTGCCACAGCCAACATCAAGTCATTTTAACTTCCACCTGTCTGGAATAGAAGGTATGCTCTACAGAGGAATTTCCCACCTTCACCTTAAGCAGTGGCATCCTTCCTTTGTGAAGTACCATTTCAAATTTGGAGGAAACAACTCCCTTCACTCTGTTCATAATCCTAAAGCTACTGCGTGGGCCCTTAAAAAGAATAAAAATGATCTAGTTCTGAGTTATCTCTTTTAAGGTTCTTTCGTTTTCAGTTTAGCATCAGCACTGATAACCATTAATCTAAGAAAGTTTGTAAGATAGTCAGCCTAAAGTTTGCCTGAGTAGTTCTATCCTAAATGTTGTTCCTCAGAGTGCTCCTCATTAGACATTAGTATACTAAAAACATAACTCCATTCTTAATATTGCCTCTTTCCTGATTGATTCAAGTGGAGTATGCCTGATATCCATAGTAACAAATTTTGAAATCTTCCTGGCTCTTAGTCAAGTGGCAGAATTAAGATTAATTTGATTGCTTAATAAATCACATTGTTTCAGTTTAGTTACATGCTACAGCCAACTTTATGTTGCCTGAGGTAGTCAGGGGATATGTGAAGGTCATACAGAGACACAGTGGGGACACAGATGTACGGTCACCCAAATAGCTTTGCTCAGAGCCCTTTCAGTTTGACAAGTAGGCTTTATGAGCTCTAGTAACAAGGAAACCCCGTGGCTTCTTCCAAACAAAGCTCCTTAGGTGCGTCAGCTCTGCCTTTCCATCCCCCAGGCTGCCAGCACCCCCTTGCTCAGGCACAGGGTGCAGCGGCGAAGCTGTGCACAGCCACCCGGCACCAGAAATGAGTCAGCTCCCAAGATGTAACTGCAGAGAGCTGGCTCCAGTGTCCCTGCATCTGGGTCAGGACTCACCTGCTGCCTCAGTACACAATATTCAGTTAACACTGACAGTTAGCTTGCTAAAGACTACATAGATTTTGTCTGTACAGAATAAAACCTGAAAATTCTGAAAATTGAGGAAATCAATTAAAATAATTAATGGAATTAAATTCTACTTTGGGATTCATGATTTCTTTCTTCTAGACTTTTCTCAGGTTTTGCTGGTCAGTATTTTCTTCCTGCTTGTAAAGGAAACAGGGCTTAGTTTACTCTCAGCTCTAGCACAAGGCAAAAACATGAGAGAGATTTGTCTTTCAGTGATAAAACTAGTGAAAATAGAGCACTTACGATAACCCTGTCTTTGAAAAATGTCAATAAAAAGCCCCCAGCTCCCCGAACATGTTGCAGACTGCACATGTCACATAACTAAGGACTACAATTTTTTTGCCCGAGGCTCCCACGTTTAACAAAGGCAAACACTGCTTTCGACAAAAGATGCTATTCTAGTTATGTGCCCTTTTACCCTGTCAGAGAAACAGCTGGTATCATAAAGTCACAGCTAATTTGTATCATGTCTGCACTAACAGTCAGATTCAGTTTGTATCAAACTTTCAAAGTTGGGCTTAATACCAGTTGATAGATGACAGCTTTTTTCTTGCCTCTCCTCCTTCTCAAAACATATTTAAATGTTGCCTCCCACATTAAAAAAAAGCATTCAAAACACAAATGGAATCTTTAACATGTTTCACATAATCAGAGTATATGAAAATGTTTAAAGCTAGTAAATAAAAAAGAAATCCTAAAGAAGGGTCAGAAAATTACATCAGAAGTTCTGAAGTTCAGTGACAGCCACATGGGTACAAAGTGTAACGGGAAAAAATGTTCTCCTAAAAAGGAAAAAAAAACAAGCCAAAACCTCACTTGCCTCAGGTAATATCTTGTAGTTCAGGGTATCCTTTCTCCTTAAAAAAAAAAATCAGTATGCCTGCAGAGACTTTAAGGGCATTTTCAAGGTCAGCACTCAACAATTTAAGAAAGGCCAGTTTCACTTTTTTTTTCCCCCCAAGGGACCTGTTTCTCATTTATGCTATTAAATGTCACCTACTCTCATTTTAAGATCCTCGAAGCAGAATGTCTGAACTGCATAAAGGGACTTCAGTGAAAGTGAGAGTCAGTCCAGAGACTTAGCAGCTCCAGACCTGCAGAGACACCTCCTATGAGAAGGAGTTGCAAAGATCAGGCTCTTCTTGGGAAAGGGGAGCGGGGGAACTTCCAGAGATTCAGAGTTCAAGCTCAGTTCAGATAAACATCTAGCAGTGTCTGGTGCGCTTCTGAGGCCATCCTCCACAGCACCTGAGTCTACAACATTAGCTGCAGGCAAGATATTCTTTTAAGATTTCAGCTACTTCCCACTTCTGGATAATACAAGCATTTAGCCAAGGCTTGCTCATCCCGCGATCTGAAAGCATCACAGAAATGTAGGCAAGAAAAACCTCACAGCAGCCTGGGAAGCAGGGGAAATATTTATTTATTTAGTACTGCACAGCATGACAATTATCAGGCTGCTGAACAATTGGCCTCATGTACCAGAAATAGATCGGTCTGCTTCACAAGCTTAAGTACTTCAAGTGAGCAACATCGCTAGGAAGTTCAAAGCGGCAGTATCACTAATGCAGTTCTAAAGTGACAGGCGAGCTTATGGCGATGCAGCTGAGAAAGAGCAGTTGTCAATGAAGCCTGAAGATTCCCAGCTCCCAATCTCTCTCAGTGCATGCGTTTCCTGCCTTAGAAAGTTAATATTGCGCAGAAGACAGGAAGACACAGCTTCTGCTGTGCCTAAGCTGTGCTTGGCACCTCGCTCTGATGGACTTCTTGCCAGCAAACAGAGCCAAAGCGCAGCATGCTCCTGCCACAGCCTCTCCAGCAAGCTGTATCTGCTGTCTACCTACTGGGAAGATGCAGATAATCAACTCCACTCCCTTCGCCCTGAGCGCAGCAGTGACTCTGCCCCTACATATGATCCTTCTGCTTGTTCAGGGTTGTTTTTTTTTTCTAATGTTATTAAACCTCTGTCTGGCAAGGCATGGTTTATTAGAAGCAGATTTCTCTTCAACTACTCAGTGTGTCAGTTTTACAATTCCTAGGTGGTGTAATTCCTGGAAAACAAAAAATGTTCTTCATCCAAAATTCTGGATGAGTCACAGCAGGTTTACTTGTTTTGGTTCGCCCTTAAATGAAGCATAACTTTCTGTATCTAAATGATGCTCTGTTTTAGTTTGTTTCAGCTGTCTACTAGCTCCAAATTTGTTACAAACAGTGGGACTTTTCCGGAAAATGATGTCCACCAGTTGGGCTTGGCAACCAAAGGGAGCCATCGCATTTTCATGGGACTGTAGTTGCATTAGGAAGAATGACACCATTACTTTCTGAGCTTGATTCGCTAGTATTAAACTAGACTCCCAACAGTTGGCTCTAACACCAAAACCACAAGATTCTTGCAAAAGAGCCTTTATCAATAAGTTCCCCAGCCTCAAGTAGATGTCACCCAAAGTCCCAGAAACTAAAGGGAAACTTGAGAAAGATTGAATGCTGCTGCACCTCCTCTTCCAAGCAGCAGAGAGGACAGATGAGAGGAGGACCCTACGCTCATCTCAGTATAATTCATCACGATAAAGCCTTAGAAAAATGTCTTTTCAGAGGCTACAGAAATGCTTTCAGTCCTGAATATTTAAGAGAAAAGCTGACCAAAACATCTCTTACACAACATTTCATAATGGCAAACATCTTGACTTCTAATGAAATGGACATTTCCAAGGAAGATAAAAACCAGTCGCCAAGAGCCAGTGACTTTCAACCTTAACCTTATAGAGTATCGCTTCTTTTCGAAAGTAATTTACATAAGCATGTCTCAGATTGTCTTCCGTCAGACTTGGCTGTATTCAAGAACTGACAGATGAGCAATGGGACTGTCATATTAATACTAAACTATATTACTGCTTTTTATATTCAGATATGAGCCATGTTTCCAGTATTTTATGGAGATAATGCTTGGGTTTTTTCCTCTCCAAATAAATGTATTGGTCCACACCATTTGCTCTGATGATTTTCTAAAGGCAAGTAATGAGGATTTTCATGGTATTTTCATTCATGTCCCCTAAAGACCATCCTCCTATTCAGGCAGCTTTACAATGTGAAAGAGGAGGTTAAGTGTGGAAAATATTATCAGATGTTGATTTTCCTTCTTTATGACAAAATTCTTCCACCAATTTAACAAGTGCCATGGGGCACCATGGGGATTTCAGCACGAGACAGATGACACTCATCTTGCACCCTACACTTGGAGTAAACTAATGAGTCACCAAAAGACAGATTTTCAGAAGCAATTTATGCAAACTAAGGCACTAGCACCAGCTCAAAATATGCACTGAAGCGCAGATCTCAGTTTTGAGAAACTAAAGTGACTTGTTTTGACACCACAGTCTGCATGCCCAGATGTGACTACAAATAAAACTCATTGCTGAGCTGTCAGAAAAACTCTGGAGGGCAGTCACTGCTCTCTTTGAATATCCTGTCCTGAGCACAGGGAGAGAGCGCTTACCTTTCTGATCCCGTTTGCTCATGGTCAGTATGGCCTCCCTCTCCCTGGGTCAAATCTTTAGGAATGGAGGTACCTCATAAATAAATGCACCACCCAGGGCAGCACATGGGAGCCTAAATTCAGTGATCTCACTGGAAGCAGTGTGTCACGGGAACATTTAGGCAGGTTCTGAATGAGAAAGAAATCCTGATTTTGGACAGCAAACATTTCCTACAAACTGAAAATCCCAGTTGGTGTCTGGGCTTCCATCCTAAATGCTTTCCCCACAAAAGCTCGAAAGCAACGCAGAGCTCAAACAGCAACCAGGGCAGAGAACAGCCTGCAACAATTACCAGCCCATTCAGCACTTGCACAAACCTTTTCAGAAGTGTAGGCAATGTTAAATTTGCTTCCCCAAGGACGATGACAAAACCAGCTAAAATGGGCCCAGACCCAGCATTCCTGATGCGGGGGAGAAGGCTGCCGAGATGAAAGGCGGTGCAAGCAGCGTTCAGCCTGCCGCCATGTCCCTCTCCTCCTCCGTGCTGCTCTTGCCAAAAAGAGGGGGAACAGAGCAGAGGTGCAGAGGAGGTCCAGGCACACAGAGAACACAGTCATTCATCAGTGAGAATAAGTGGCTAACTGTACCCTGAATTAACTGAAGATGATGGTATCTAAGGGAGTTGCCTTGACCCTAGCGCAATATTTTTGACCCCATCAGTCTGCTGTCATAGGCACCGCTTAAACTTAGAGCCAGTCCTCAGTTTGTCTCCAGCCTGGAATTTCCGTATATTGAGGGGCTGAAGTTTATACAACATTATAAACACTGCCTTTAAATGGTTTGTGATCCCTCACTTGTTCTGGCAGTGAAAAAACAATGTTTGTAAAAAACGTCTAAGTCTTACACATTGTTAATAGTCAGCAAACATGGCTGCTTGGATGCTCACAGACTCCTCAGAGCCTCCGAGCTCTAAAAAGAACAGAAGACAGGGCAGTAACACCAACAGTGCATTATCTTAACATAAATAAAGATGATTTAAGGCTCCCATTGCAAGCAAAACACTTGCTGAAATCCAGTGGAGAAACATATATAGCCATTAAAAGAATGGCCATAATGCCCACAACATAATTACTATAAATTTCAAGGATTTGAAGATAAAATTTGAGATAAAGTCCTTTAAATATGTTATCAGTTGGTTCTGAAGAAAGTAATCCCTGGTCACAGTGGTCCCAGAGGAATATGAGTCAAGGGTCTGACTGCAAATCTGTCCACTGATTTTCAAGAGGAATTTGAATCAGCCCCACAAGGAGGCAAACAGCACACAGAGGGGGAAAAAAAAAGGAAAATCCAATATAAAAGCCTCAATATTAAAAAACCCAATGCAGAATACCATTCTGAATACCACAGGCAAAGAAATCTGAGGTAACTACTTAGATTATACTCACAGGAAGGCAAGCAGAGGAAATACTCTGAGGTTTTCGGTTAAAAAAACCAGTTGCTGATGAATTCAAAGTGATGACTCCAGAAAATAGAGATGATCACTGTAGAGAAATAAAAAACAAAGAACATGGTTTAACTACGGCATAATTATTGCACACACTTCATTTTTCTTTGGTAAAGTCTTCTTTAACAACACTCCTGCAAAGGTTGGGTTGGGTTTTTTTAAGGTATAGAATAAACCAGAAAAATTTTGCAAGAGACTGACAAAACCCACTATCAACAGCTGTATAAATTAGAGTTTGAAAAAACAGACTTTGATTTCCCAAAAATCTCTCAAAGTCACTCACTAAAACCCCTTTACGAAGTGAGGCTGATACAGTCTAAGCTGAACATTCTCTTGTGATTAGTAAGAGACGAACCAAAGCATCAGACTAGCAGTGAGTTTTCACAGCAGAGCAAGGTTTCGAGCATACCTCTCTCAGGAGCGGTACTGATGCCTGAAGTATTTGACATATTCATAAAAAGCACTCTCCAAAAGCAGACGAACACTGAGAGGACTGTCTGTAGATGATACAAAGCTATTCATTATATTAAAATCTCAAGTCAATATAAAGAGTTGAGGAAAGAGTTGAGAGACATGAATTTCTAGAGGCAGACTGAATTCAGTATTCATCAGTAAAGGTACAGAGGGAAAAAACTGTATGTCTGTATACACACAGCAATCTAACTCTATATGAGCCAAAACAAATACACCTTCGAGTCTGAGAAAGAACACTGAAAATATTAGCTGACTAGCTAGTGGTTTTTAAAAGGCAAGTTAAGAATCATTAGGGGAAAATCTAGGTTCTGCCTAGATCACACATATAAATACACAGCATATCTGTGTTTTCAGTTTTGCATGAAGCTCAGTTTACCCCTTCTCAAGAGAACCCTCGAAAGGGACAACAATGACTGGATCTATGGCATAGTTCCTGTCTAGGCAGCTATCTATACCATGACTCTTCCATTCAAAACGAAAGACGATCAAGGCAGGATATGAGAAAAGTCCTGAATGGCTTGTAAATGGCAAATGTTTATTGTCATACAAGAATATATTTTCAATTCCTTCTTGAATCATAAATCATTGAGGATAGTTTCACCAGCGATGGGATATATTACACTAGATGTGACCTCTAGGTTAGAAAGTCCCCAAGCAAAGACTGCCAGGCTCTGTGAGAGCACAGAAGAACCACCATTCCACACCCATCTACTTTCTTTTTTACTCTACTGTGACTGTCTCAGCGTCTCCATCAGAGATAGAAAACTAACATAGATTGACCCTTGCTCTGACCCGGCATGACGGAAGTTTTATAAACATCAATTCAGAGAGGAGACGAAATGAGCTGCCACTGTTATACAAGGACAGCAAAATTCATGGGTGATCCAGTAGAAATGCAAAAAGGGTACCAGGAAATACAGTAAGAATGAGCGTCATTGAAATGGAGCCACTGCATTCAGCTACCACTTGGGAGTACACAGACCCACCAGAGTTCAAAATAAAACCTGTAAGTTTTTACAGAATGGTTTCTGGATTTTATAGACACCTGAGTTATATTATTGAAAACTTTGAGGTGGTCAAAGGCTTTTTTCTCATTCCATTAGAAGTTTCAGTATTAGATTCAAGAGAGATCTGAATCCCCTTTAAATGCTCAGTGTTACTAGGCATATATCTCATATCAGAAAAGGACAATAATAAAACATCCCAAATTATCAAGGTCTGAAAACAGAACCAAGAACTTAAGTCATCTTCCTTTCACTTGCTAGTCCTGCTTACAGTGAGAGCACACTGGGCTCCATCAAGCCACACAGCTCCAGCTCACGATTAGCATGAAAGTCCTTCCAAATCACTGAATTCAAAATGTTTCACTAACCTGAAAACTTGACTTTGCCCATTTCTATTGTTTAGTGCACCCCTCCTGATTCTCAGCAGGTGTGACTTCATGACAGTCGGACCATGTGCTCAGAGGATCCTGGATCTAAGTCTTTTTATGCTTCAAACCATTTGCTCTCTTTCAGTCTCTTCAAGATTTTTTTTCTTAAGTGGAGACAACCTCCAAAAGATTTTCCTTTTCTTTCCTACAGTGACAAAGCCGCCCTCAGCTATTCTCTGTGTATTTGCTGTCCTAAAGCAATGTTTTCCTGAATTGAACTCAACATCATTTGTAATATCAATGAAAACTGAAATATGCTCTCTCAATTTACTACCCAAAAGAACCTCTAACATACCACAATTCCATTGTGAGCTAACTATGAAAGGCTAAGAATGATTTAACAAACAGGAAATTTCCACACAACTTAAGCATGAAGGAAGTTCAGGTCCAGGTCAAAAATCAGACTACTTAAGTGCCACCCCTCCAATCCAAGAACCATCACTAGGGTTTTGGACACATCTGAGGCTGTAGCTTCAGTGTAAGATTGGCAGAATTTTTAGCCATTCTTTAGTCCTGTCAAATTCCCCTGACTGTTGGGTCCTGCGCTCCATCACACAATGGCTTTAACAGCATTGCAGAGGTACGCACACACCCAGCACTGAACATCCAACCACACGGGGAAACTTGATACCCAGCTAATAGGTACTAGATGCTCAGCTAACAACAGTCAGTATCCGTGAAATGCAACTTTAATAACAGAAATGCTTTAATCAGATGTTCTTGAAAACACTTTTGTCAGAAGTACTTTGTCACTTAAGAAATGAGGAAGTTGTTAACTAACTTGATTATGGAAACTAGGGAAATTAAATCACATCCAAGGTCATTCAGAAGTTGACCTGTGACACTTAAATGTGTTTTTTTTATTAAAAGTATATGCATGTACACACAAAGAAAAGCATGGTTTCACTCCTCTCTACTCTGTTAAAGAATTTGGTTCCATTATACTAGGTAGCTTTGTATGGAAATAAAGTTTATGGAGCCCAGTTACCAAAACCCATGTGCTGCAGATGCTCCATTTTACCCAATAGCTCAGCAGCTAGTGCTATCACAGAGTTCAGACCACATCTCTTCTTGCAGGGATTTTAGTCTACTTCTTCCAAAGGATACTCTAGCACTACATCTGTTCCTACCGTTCTGATGCTAAGAACATAAGGGGAACTGTAACACGCTAGACAGGTCCTAAGAGATAGGTCCAACTAGCTCTGTATCCAGTCTCTGGCAATAGCCAATATCAGATATTTAGGGTAGAACGTAAGAACAGGGAAAGCATATAATGATGCTTTCCACAAATACTCTACAACAGCTTGTGACTTCCAGAATGTCTGAGTCGAAGGTGGAATCTGTGTATTTACTGATCTCCATGGCAGGTTTTTTCCATTATTATTTCCAGTAGCTGCCAACATTCAGCAAAATCCCATAACAGAGTGTCCCACAACTTAATTATGTGCTATGTGAAGATATAGTTCACTTTGGACAAGTAATTAAACCTTCACACTGACACTAGAACTCAGCGATGTTATTTGCCAGCTGAAGGCTCATTCACCTAATGCATAGTTAGGAGTGGTATGCACATAGGAAGTATTCCTCATTGCATCATATATAATGGAGCAATCCCAAATTACCCAACAGCAAGGTGTTTAAGAAGCTGTTTTGGAAAGAGCACACCTGGGTTTCAGTCCAAATTACATATTTAATCATTTAGAAAAGTGAAATAGCATTAGTAGGAGAAAGTAGGAACACCATAAAAAATAGCTGGAGAATGCATGTTACAGGATTTTTTTTGGACTAAGTAGGTAACCCAGTCTATTGGTTCTTAGTAATCTATTAGATAAAAGATTCCTTCTTCCAATCTTTATATTTAATTTCTCAGAATAGTTCAAATTAGAAGACACCTGTGGAGATCATCTAGTCCCACTCCCTGCTTAAAGTAGATTCCCCAGGTTCATGTCCCAGTCAGTGTTTGAGTATCTCCAAGGATGGAGACTCCACAGTCTCTCTGGAAAATCTGTTTCAGTGTTGATTGCTTACAATTTAAAAAAAAAAATCCCTTTGTGTAAATGGAATTTTGTGTATTTTGTGTTCCTTCAACTCATGTCCTTTCACTGCCCGCTGAGAAGAGTCTGACCCCATCTTTTTTGTCAGCATCCGTCCTCCCCTCCCACAGTCTGAGTCTGTCAGGCTGTGTGTGACAGCCATAGAGTGGCTCATTCCAGTTACAAGCTTGTGTCATTTTTTTCTGCTCAAGTCATGAAAGTGAGAGCAGGAATCCACTTTTAAAAAAAAAAAAGGTCTAGGTGAAATATTTCTTTGTTATCTCATTTCATCCAGATCTCCTTTTCTCCTTTTGATTCTTATGATAGGATTTCCACATAATTTATTTACTTAGAAAGACATTACAGAGGGAGCACTCAAAGCTTTTCAACTTTTTCAGAGATGTGCTGTGTGCATAAAGACTTTTCATTACAGTTTTCCTCAAGCAAGCATTGCCAACAGAAAGAGGAACAGGAATCCTCAGATCTCATCTGTTACTATCTAAACAGATACGCAAAGGAACATTGTTTTGTAGGATGACCTAAAAAGGGAGCTATGTTGTCTCCTATGAACTGCTCACACCTAACCATTATCAGCACAAAACATCAGCATTTGAAGTATACAAAACTACCTATTGACTCTCATGTAGCAGTGCTCTTCAGTGAGAGTTTAGTTTCAAAACCATAATCAACGCCCATTGATTTCAGGCTAAGCACACATTTATGTGCTCTGCTGTACCCAGACAGCTAGCTGTACCCGAGCTCTACTTCCTAGAGGGCCGCAGCCAACTCCTTGATACCAATTTTTCTGTCAGTGTTACGACTGTCATTGTAAGGAGTGTGGTAGGATCACCAAGCCCCAGCTTTCTGGGGGCTATGCAAACAGTAGGACAAAAAGGTGGTTCTTACTCCCAAAGAGTTTATTATCCAGGTTCAAGAGGGATGAAATTACAGATTAGAAATTTATGATCTAATAGCTACTCCCAATGAACTTAACATCATGTTATAGGTGTTAATATATTATTAAAGAGCGGTTTTAGAGTTCAAGTGCCATCTTAATCCCAGTTGGAGAATGATCGTTAAGGCACAGGCCACATGTCCTCAATGAAACATTTTCATCTTTCAAACATGTAGCTACATGGATATACCACCGTTGGTTTTCAAACATTATGAAGCATTCAGACCACTGCAGCTTC
The DNA here is from genome assembly GCA_027925045.1 of Hypotaenidia okinawae. NCBI lineage: Eukaryota > Metazoa > Chordata > Aves > Gruiformes > Rallidae > Hypotaenidia > Hypotaenidia okinawae. Next base: position 70,271,539 of record BSDF01000001.1, on the reverse strand, counting down.
ATCTTTCTGTGGCCTCCTCTGAAGAGGGTTTCAGTGGTGTAGAGAAGTGTCAGTAAGTACAAAATCACAGGCAGAATGTGAGCTCTAGCAAAGTATCCCACCCCGTATATTCTGGTTGAACCACACAGGCTGCATTACGCACACGGCTTTTAGTCCTGGTTGTCTAGATGTGTTCAGGGTCTGGAGGTAAGGAGTCAGAGTGGAAAAGCATGCCATCAGAAGTGCTTCTTCCAACACAGCTGCAGAACATATTGGAGATCGAGAGAGCAGGAAGGAAAGAAATCCTTCTTCAATATCCACCCACCCCTATATGCAGTTCAACTTTGGAAACTCACTTTCAAGCCACTCCCAATGCCATGGGCATAGAAACACACAGAATGCTTCTCCAGAGCAGGATTCAAGGGCACTCTGAGCACACCCCATCCCATGTACTAATTTGAATCGAAGGCTCATAGTTGTGATTGGTCTTTAAAATAATGACAGTGTGTCATACACGTTAAGGGAGAAATTTGGTGAAGGAAAAAGATCTTTATTTTCCCTTCAGTCAAGCTCCTAATATCCTTTTCAACAACGACCTACAAGTTTCTTCATCATCTTAAAATACCAGTTATTCTTACACTGACCTCAGCAGTAGAGCACACTGATACTTTGGAGAATAAACTCTGCTCACAGACACAATAATAGTCCCTCAGTAGTTAAGACCCTTTGGATGCAAGGACTGCCCTAAATACAGGCTTTCAATACACACATCTTGGCATGAGACAGGAAAGAAAGAGAACCTCTTCCTAAGGTTAAACACATCCAAAAGGAGAACTAGATACAGCTCATACTAAGTGGAAGTAGACTGCAAGATCTTCGCATGGTTATTCTTGAAAGTAGAGCCTAACAAATAAGCAAGTATGTGTGCATCTATCTGAGCAGATGTGGCCTGGATCACCATCCTCAGCCTTGCAAATGTAGCACTTGCTTCCTTCTTTGGCCACATTCTTGCTACCTAAGCAGAAACCATTTGCTAACCACACAGTAGTGGCATTCACATTAGCAGAAAACCAGACTCCTCATCTCTTCCTGCTTTGATCAGCAGTTACTGCCCACAGGAATAAACAGAGGGCTGTGTTCTTCACTTGCTCCATGCAGGGTCTGCTGTTCTCACACGGACACCAGCAGGAACAAGAGCAGGCCCAGCCTGTTCCAGAAAAGCCATTTGTCCTCATGTAAACCTGTCTCCCTAACAGAGCAGTGACATACACAGTAAGGAAGAGACAATTCAGGGAGGGTTTTCCCCTTTCAAATTGTGATCTGGAAAGACAGACATTTTAAAATTTAAAAGGCAAAGCTTGCCATGTCCCTTTTTGATCATCTGCAAGTTAAACATAAGCTCCTCTACATCTCACCAGCAGTGGGTACAGAGATGCCTGGTACAAAACATACTACTAAGAGGAAACATTTACCACTAGTAGAAAAGTCCCAAATTCCTTACAAATTCATTGTCCCTTTCAGAAAAGGTTTACAGAAGCTTACAACTCTAACCCAAGCTATTAATAATCCATAAAGAATAACGCGTAATGATTCAAAAACTAGTCGCTTGTAACAGACAGCAAAAGGAAACTGGCTGTTTTAAAGCATATTTTGACAGCTGCTAGCATCATTCAACACAACAAATGAAAGAATTTCCTCAAAACAAGCAGAGTAAAGCAGCTAAAATAAGTCTGTAATAACAAAAACGTTGTCTCTTGTGAAAGCTTTTATTTTCTTCTCTCTCTCATCTTCTTCAGTTATTGAACATTAACACACTGCTGGAAGTGTGTCAGTAGAGAGAGCTGCAGGGTAAATTCTGAGAGCTGTACCCTTTTTAGGAAAGTTTAATTAATGGTGTTTCTGAGAAGAATTCTGATTGACAGGATTAGTGCTAGCACTAAAAGTTACTATTTGTGGATCCTGAAACTCACAGCTCCCATAAAAATAAAGTAGCACAGAAAAGAGCTTTGTGCAAATGAAGGCATTCCCTCAGCAGTGAAGTTTCATGTGAACTTCTGTGACTTCCCTCCACCTGGGTTTCTTCATGGAGACGGGATAGCAGAAAGTCTCTGGAGAAGAAGTTCTGTGGGTTCAGGTTTGATTGGAGTTTACTAGTTTAATCCTTAGAGAACATTTCTATAATGAGCTAAAACAAAACTCTAAGAAACCACCTTCCTGTTAAGATAATCTTCTAGTATTCTCCTAGCAAGACCCAACCCAAAACATGGTTTTCACCGCTCTAGTCTCTAGACTTCATACAAATAATTCAATTGACCATAAGCATTGCCTTTTATTTGGTTATTGTCAAAACATTAAGTACTAACCCAAATAATCCATCTTTTAAAAGGGGTACAGCATCACATGCCAAAACAAAAAACTGGAAATAAGCAAACTCTGCTCCGCAGCAAAAGCAAGGGAAGGACCACAGCATCCCAATTTACACAAGAAGTGCCCACCAGTTTGGTGAAACAGCTCCCAGACATTGAAACGGGTGGGAAAGAAAAACAAAAAGATGGTTCTTCCCTCTTACTCAATCTCTCTCAATCATCTTCCTCAGACAGGATAACAAAGTAATTCCCATACAGCACTTTCTTCCCAGCAATTTTCTGGCACCTCATTTGCATCATGTCTTCACCTTCTTGACCCATATTTTATCTGCTCTCCTCCACTTCCATATCCATCATGCCTCCCCCACTGTGCTGTTCTCTAGCTTCCTTGTTTCTTGCTCCTGCTCGCATTCTTTTACACCAGTTTAACCAATTTCTTGTCCCAGATATCATTGCCCTGCTTCCTCCTACTCCTTATTGCTAGCCACCTGATATCTGCTACCTCTTAGATCCTAGTCCTGGTCCCATGGTTCACCATGACAGCAAAGTATCACCTGTGAAAGGTTAACATGTCAAGCACTTTTCCTAAGTCACATAGGTGTTCAGTCCCTCCATGGTCATTTTGAATCAGGGAAAATATTTACAAATACTATGAAGCAGAAAATCAGAAATGAGACGACTTGAATCATTTCTAAAGAACCATTGTAAAGTTCACAGTAGCATCACACAGATGTCAGCCATTCCATGTATCACGACAGATCCACCTTGGTCCAGACTGGCATATAGCATCTTATTTATATTTCACCTGATTTTGCATTTCTGGAGAAGTATCCGAGAAGGGAAGTACAAACCTGTCTAGATAAAATAAGATTCAACACAGAACTTTTTCCAGAAGTCTCCACACTCTCAAATCCTTCTCAGGCCTTAAAAATGTTTGAGTAACATTATTTCTTCAGATTATGATCTTTCATAGTAATTTTTCTTTGTCTTTCTGGCTTCTGAAGCAAGATGAATGGAGCTAAACTTACACAGAGGGAAAGTATAGTACAACAGAATGCTGCCACTTATTTGGGAATAACCAGTGCATCTTATGGCTATTATTTACATAGAAAGCCAGCAAATCACACATCACAAAGATGATCCTAGTACTAACATTACGGGTAATTAATACATTCATTTATATCTTCTTCCATGGTCTGGCTCCAGTGACCTGATAAACCATGACTTTTATTCTAGCTCCTGTGTTTCTGTCTGGGAATAGCTATTGCTTTGGTGGTGTCAACTCTCACAGCTACTAGCAAAGATTAGTATGGATGACTGGTGAGTTACAGCTTTACTATCTCAACTTTAATTAGCTTAAAGATGCCCACAAGAAAGTACCAGATACTCTTAATTAATCAGCTCTGTCACGATGGATCGTCACCCTGACTTCTGCCCCACAGAAAGTGAAGTTGCTGGAGAAGGCATAGGAAGCACGTCTGTTTTCTAACTTGTTACCTAACAAGCATACACACAAACTGGCAAGTTTGCAATCGATCATCTAAAGAAAAAAAAAGTCAGCAAAGCTGCTTGTCAGCCTTCAAACACAACCTGTGCGCTCAGTGACACCTGAGCTTTGCTAAACCCATTTAAATTTAATGAACTACAGCTTGCAAATTCAATATGCGTTTTTTATAGTCTCTCCTCACTTGGCAGCCATATAAACAGCAAGGAATGTGCACGTAAAAAAAAAAGTTATCCTGGTCACACCTATTACTTCTGGAAAAGAAAGGGCGTGCTCAGGTAGAGTAGATGAGAACATAAATGACTGAATCCCAGCCACTTGTTTAGACTGTTAGCCTTGCTTCAATGGTAGGAAATATTACATAAAATCCAAGTAACACATACAAGCTAAGTGCAAATGATGAAAGAAATCAGCAAGGGAAAAGAGGCCTGAGCTGTTGTGATGGAAGAATAGCAGCTGGGAAAACTGAAGTCAACCCAGCTATGTTATTTTTTAATTGAAAATAAACATGGGCTTTGTTGCCAAGGGATTGGTTAGCATGCCATTTTAAAAGAGAAGGGAATTAAAAAAAAAAAAGGAATTTTGTTTTACTTCATTCTCATTCCCTCCTAACCTCCCCTCCCTGGCCCCCTTCTTTCCTTCCCCCTCTCCTCACCCCTCCACCCCCCCAATGAAGTATTTATAGTTTTGCAGAAAAAAAAAATGGTCATAAAGTTGAGGTAAGTATGCAGCACCACGCAGAGCCAGCCACCTATTTTTAAGGTGTTCTCTCTCACATGAATGGCTCCTTGATTAAAAATCAGAAACTATCATTTTAATTCTGTTAATTATTTAGTCTTCACTGCTGTCCTCCTTGCTAGGTATACAAGTATGCATGACTGCACTGCCTGAGACTGCACATGGGCAAATGATAAAGGCCCTCTTTAGGCAGCCCTTTTTAATGAAAGTTTCAGCAAACCCACTTTAATCCTTCCAAGTTCAGTCTTGTTTCTCTTCAATCAAATACTGAAGCAGCTTTTCTTCATGCCTGGATAGGGGTTTGTCCTATTTTTAAATGTAATTTTCTTGTATCCAAGACCAAGACTGTCTTGTATCCAAGACTTAGATGGTTTCTTTCCAGTCCTTGCTTCAAACAGGAGTGTGAAGTCACTAGCAGAGAAAAAACCTAAGGAATCCAGACTCAGCCCTGGCTTTTTGTACATTCCAATGACTCAAAGGTTAACTACTTTTAAAAAGGCTGGGTACCTCTTTAGACTCTCTCCCCTTTGTTTATCACTCATATATCTTATATACATTTCTTGTGTGCTTTTTTTTTCCCCAACAGCTGGCCTCAGAGAATCTGTCTGCTACCAAGGTCTTCACCACAGACCAGCCTTATAGTAATTATTTCTCCACACTTTTCACATCACATTTCAAGATCTTATCTTACTTAATCAATTTTTACTTTCTCTATCCTTATCTGCCTTACTAGTTATTTATGTTTCAAGATGTTTTCAGCCATAATTCATATTAAATACATACCCAGAGACAATTGCAATTGTTCTAATAAAACACATAGGAGCTGAAACAGATCGGTGAAATTAAAATTTTCTACAGAAATATCCATCTTGAACTGAGTAAAGATATCAGTTCTGCTTGAATCAAAGAAAGATCTATCTAACAATTAAACATTGAGCTAGCTGGCGAGAAAGAAAGAATTCAAGTGAAGTAAAAATAGTTGCACATACCTCCTGCATCTCAGATATGTACCATCATGTACAACAAGTCACAAGTGTAAGGGCTATTTTGGACTAGGGCTTGCTTGCATCAAACTGCAGCCATTCCAGTTTGCATTTAAATGAAGTCCATTGACAAAGGGAATAGAACATTTAATTATTTATTCATTGCAAAGAAGCTCTAAAAACAGTCCTGAACAGGAACAATGCAGTACAGGATGGTCAATCATAGAAAGCTTAGGGTTGCAAGGGACCTCAAAGATCCTCAAGTTCCAAACCCCTCCCGCCATGGGCAGAGACACCTGTCACTAGACCAGGCTGCTCAAGGCCCCATCCAACCTGGCCTTGAGCACTGCCAAGGAGGGGGCAGCCACCACCTCCCTGGGCAACCTGTGCCAGTGCCTCACCACCCTTATAGTGAAGAAATTTTTCCCTAATACCCAATCTAAATCCATTCTCCCTAAACCTAACACTACATGCCCTTCTAAAACGTCCCTTCTCAGCTTCCTTGTACTTCCTTCAGGTACTGGAAGGCTGCTATAAGCCTTCTCTTCTCCGGGTTGAACAGCTCTCACAACCTGTCCTCATAGAAAAGGTGCTCCAGCCCTCTGATCATCATTGTGACCCTCCTATGGACCTGCCAAGTCACCTACATTTTCACAAGAGACACCAATCTCCACACCAGCTGCACAGAATGGTATTTAAACCTTCACTCTTCCAAGGAGACCTAGACCACATGTCTCTGTCTGATTTTGTACCTTATGAGGTCTTTCTATGCATCCCATTGCATTTCCAGAAAGATTCTGAATTTGTGAAAACAAAGACAGACATAATTTTTCCCCAGCTCTGGTCAGTATTTGCTGACTCACATCCAGATTCCTCTAGTATCTGAATCTTCCATTGACTCCAGAGAAAATTTGTGGTTGACCACAGAACACAAGGTTAGCTAACTGAATAGCATAATGCATACTTTTGTGATGCAACAGTAAGCACAGGACAAAAAGGGTACTCGACTGCAAAGCATTTTTTTCTTTATCCTTTGCATATTTTTTGGAAGAGGAAAGAAAACCACATTTAGGCAAAGCAATGTATTTGTTTTGTCTGAAGGACATTGGCTCACAAAGAAGCGTTGCTGCAACTAGTGAGAGTTCAAGTCACTGTTGCCTAAATAATATATAAAAACCCAACATTTAAAAGCCTTTGGAATTCAAACGTTCCAACCAAATGTAAATAATTCAACAGCTTAGTGACCAACAGTACACAACAGAATTACTTTTCTGGGTAATGGAGCACGGAAGCAGAGCTGAAACTAATTCTATGAACATTAATTTTCTTCTGTGGCAACACAAAATTGAATTCAGCATTAGAAAATAAGAAAAGGAGGAAAAATAGCTTGGCACTGGCAGAACCTAAATATGTTATGCTTCAGACTCCTTGAGTTTTACACCAATTTCCGTGTAAGAATAGAATTTAGTTGAATTAAACATGATTGGAGGAGTGGTTTTATCTTTCAGATGGTCATTTGCTGCTTGAGTCTAGGGGTTACATGAAAACAGAGAAGTCAGAAAGGCTTCTTAGTCTTCCTTTTCCTGATAGAGTGACTATTTGACTATCAAAATAGGAACTCCCTCATTCTGACCACTGAAGAAGATTCTACTATCCTTCCCATAGTATTTTTGCTTTTTATCAAGATCTGCAACAGCCCAATCTAAAATCCAAAACAAAGCAAAAGCTTTGGGAGGTTTTGTTTCATTGTCTATATAACGGCCAAGAGATATAACGGGGGATGCTGAGAAGGTGGAGATACTGAATGCCTTCTTTGCTTCGGTCTTCACTTCAAAGGCCCCCCGGGACCCACAGGCACTGGATGAAAGTAGAAATGTTTGGGAAATGAAGAATTTCCCTCTGGTTGAGGTAGGGGAGGTCCAGGAGTGGCTCAAAGGGATAAATGCACACAAATCCATGGGCCCAGATGGGATACATCCACGTGTGCTGAGGGAGCTGGTGGAGGTGATTGCTGAGCTGCTCTCTATCATCTTCAACAGGTCCTGAAGAACAGGAGAAGTGCCTGAGGACTGGAGGATAGCCAATGTCACTCCAGTCTTTAAAAAGGGCAAGAAGGAGGAACCTAGTAACTATAGGCCAGTCAGCCTCACCTCTGTCCCTGGAAAGGTAATGGAACAGCTTGTACTGGATGCCATCTCCAAGCAATTGGAAGAGAAGAAGGTCATGAGGAGTAGTCAGCATGGATTCACCAAGGGGAAATCGTGCTCGACCAATCTCATAGCCTTCTACGATCTCATCACAGGCTGGGTGGATGGAGGGAGAACAGTGGATGTCATCTACCTTGACTTCAGCAAGGCTTTTGATACTGTCTCCCATGACATCCTCATAGCAAAGCTGAGAGAGCATGGGATTGATGAGTGGACAGTGAGGTGGGTTGAGAATTGGCTGTCGGACCGAGCCCAGAGGGTCGTGATTCGTGGAGCGGAATCTGACTGGAGGCCTGTGACTAGCAGTGTTCCCCAGGGCTCGGTGTTGGGTCCAGTCCTGTTTAACATCTTCATTGACGACCTTGATGTGGGAATAGCATCGACCCTCAGCAAGTGCCGATGATACAAAGCTGGGAGGAGTGGCTGACACGCAGGAACACTGCGCTGCCATCCAGCAAGACCTGGACAGGCTGGAAAGGGGGGCAGGGAGAAACCAGATGAGGTTCAACAAAAGCAAGTGTAGAGTCTTGTACCTGGGAAGGAACAACCGTTTCTATCCGTACAGGCTGGGGGATGACCTGCTGGAGAAGAGCTCAGTGGAGAAGGACCTGGGGGTCCTGGTGGATGACAGGTTGGCCATGAGCCAGCAGTGTGCCTCGGTGGCTAAGAGAGCCAATGGGATCCTGGGGTGCATCCGGAGGAGTGTGTCCAGTTCTGGGCGCCTTGGTATAAAAAGGACAGGGATCTCCTGGAAAGAGTCCAAAGAAGGGCTACAAAGATGATTAAGGGCCTGGAGCATCTCCCCTATGAGCAAAGGCTGAGTAGGTTGGGACTGTTCAGCCTTGAGAAGAGAAGACTAAGGGGGACCTAATTAACATTTATAAATATATTAAGCATGGGATGCAGGGGGAATTGGCCAGCCCCTTTTCAGTGGTCTGTGGGGACAGGACAAGGGGCAATGGCTGCAAGTTGGAGCACAGGAAGTTCCGCACCAACATGCGGAAGAACTTTTTCACAGTGAGGGTGACAGAGACTGGGACAGGCTGCCCAGGGGGGTGGTGGAGTCTCCTTCTCTGGAGATATTCAAGACCTGTCTGGACGCCTCCCAGTGCAATATGAGCTAGGGAGCTGCTTTGGCAGGGGGGTTGGACCCGATGATCTCTGGAGGTCCCTTCCAATCCCTACAATTCTGTGATTTTGTGATATGTACAATCACACAATACTGAGGATAACAGGGGAAACCAAAGTGAAACTCAAAAATACAAATGAAAGAGAAGAGATCCTCTCTAGAGGGAAGGAGCTGTAGCAATATAACAGGCAATATAACAGGCGCCATTAGCCTTTTATTCAGAGGAGCAGTTATATCAGTGAAGAATAACTCCATGGTTTTGCTGCATTTTAGAAGGCTCAGAGCCTCTTATCATACAAGAGCATTTTTTTGTCTTTTAAATCTCAAAAACTAGGCCACTGAAAATACAAGCAAATGCCAAAATGGGCACAACATTTAAGACCTTCCACATGACCCATCTTCATCTGGATAACAGAAAATGGAATGCTATTTACAGCCCTTTGATATTTCTTTGTTTCTCATGGGAAACTAGTTGATGTTGTCTATTGTCAGGTCTCATTCTTAAAAGCACTCAGTGAGAGTTTATTAATTTTATGTTTTGATGCCATTTGTCCAAAGCAGCCTTTCTGTAAGGGTCACATTAGACTAATAAACAGCAAAGTATCATATAGACATCAGGATTCATCCACTTTGTGGAATTCAGGATGACTGACACTTAAATTTTCTGTATTTCTTATTTTAAAAAAGAACCCCATTGTCAGCCTCAGAATTGCCTTGATCTTTAAGTTGTAGAAATATGCAAAACTAAACAGTAGTCTCCCACTCCACTAATTTCTCCTACCATGTCATATACAAAAACCACTGTTTGAAGAACATTCCCATTTGTACCTGTTCCATTTTCTTTTCCTGGTCCTGTTGAAAATACAGGAATGAGGTAGTTCATATGTGAAATGATGCCTCATCTTAGCCATTCAATGGATGCCAATTTATGACTTCTCCCAGTCCAGAGAAAGCAATTATTTTTGCTGAAATGCCTACACCATCAGAAAAAATGTCACATCATGGGAGTGACATGAAGTTAGCACCAGTTTCATTTTATTTGTTTTGATACAAGACAGAAAGGAACTTCTGTCTCTATGGTTCCAAATCTTTTAAACCTGTTAGACCATCCTACCTACCACAACGTGCACCTACTTCATGCAGACTAGAAATAACATGACCACTGGTGGTGGAGTGAAAGAAGCTGACAGAAGGAATAGCTATAGAAATAAAACTGCCCTATGCTTTAGATAAAACACACATCAACATGGGTAAAAAAAGGGAACATGGAAATTAAAGCAATGGGAAAGAGGATGTTAAAAACGGAGGGAGAGAGCAATGATATGGAAGCATCAAACGAGATAAAGTTGGGGATAATGGTTGGTACAGAGGGAATGAAACCAACCTGAGAACTTGTTAGCAGGCACAAAATTAAGTAGGCTTGAGCAAAGCCTTAAGCTGGGGAGAAAAAAAAAAAAAGAGAAACAGGGTTTGATAAGTTAGATGACTAGTGTTGTAGCTCTGAGTTTGATCTACAAAACAGCTTTCATCAAAACAATTCTATCATTCTCCAAGCTATTCATCATCTCAGATATTTTTCTAATTTTGACTTCTACCCACTAGAGAGCAGAAATCTTCTAGATAATTATCATCTGGGGATTCCTTAGCTGAAATTTGGACTGGGCCACACAATTCCTCCAGACAGTCCTCCTCAACTTTTTCCCACAGACCTCTCTATTACAGTGCAATGCCTGGAATGCCAGCTCCACACTGCAGAAATTAGCCCTGTGTGCAACAACGTCAGATTCAATCACTTGGCAGCAAGACTGTGAAAACTAATAGTACGCTCACACTTCAGTATTTGTTTCTAGGATAAATTTGAAGGGGAGGAGGCAACCAAAGAAGTAGATACAAGCTTTTCTCAGACTGGATTAGCAGTGTCACAGAAGTACTAGCTGGGCACAGACTGATTTGTATTTAATGTTTGGCTACTTTGCATTTTCCACTTAGGGTGCCAGAGTGGGACAAGTAGCTTTAGTGATCCTTCTAGTAGCAAATCACTGATTCCATATGTGGCATTGCCCTCTGCGTATCTATGGGAAATCAAAAGAGCTGCATCCCAGCCATGAGAGGAACATGGTTGAAACTCCACACAGGGAATGCTTCAAGGAATACCTAACCTCTTCCATAGCTAAGTTGCTGTGGTTTCTTGCAATACACAAGCACAAATATTTCTCTACACACTTTCAGTCAACACTCAACCACAGTAAAGGTTTTGTTTCCGTCTGTGGTACATATATGATGGTTTAGTAAGTAATACAGGTGGTAGAGGTACAGTTGGACTAGATGATCTTGGAGGTCTTTTCCAACATTAATGATTCTATGATTTCCACTGCAATACTGAGTGATTCAGAGTTTTCAAACTCACAACAAACCTATGTTTTGGAAGAAAGGAGTGATCTCTGCTCTCATTTTTACAATAGGCTGATTGTAATAGAGGGAAAATAACAAACTTGCACAGTCACAGACATGTGAATAAAGACCTTACATAGGGCTCTCCTAGTGCATCAAATTGGACCAGTTTTTTTATTTGGTTTTCTTTACGAAGGGGGATGGACACAATTTTCTCTGAAAGAAACAAATGCTGCATTTCTTCATTTCCTAGAGACACAAAACTGGTTTCTGTCAAATTCTTTCAGTGCTACGCTCTGAAAAGGGGAAAAGGGCAGTGCCAAATGTGGCAGAAGATGATAAACTGCTGTCTTCCTTGGAAATAGAAATTGAACATGTTGTTTTTAACTTCCTTGTTTGAGCTAGAACCAAAGAACATACCTTATATACCAATTGAAGGGTGCCTTTATACATCCATAAATGACATCCAAATCATGAACAACAATGGGAGGGGGAGGAAAGAGAAAAGAGAGGAATCTCCAGACAAACACTGAGTACTGTTTAGTTCTAAGAATACAAACCAGCAGTGATCTCTTTAGGGTCCTGTTGGAACTGCAAGTAGGATCACTAACTTGGTAATTGGCCAAACATGTGTGAAGATCATACATGGCTAACAAAAAATCTATATATAGTTAATGGAGAGACTGTGATTTATCAGCCCCCAAACTGTGCATAATTCTTACTTCAAGATAGATCTAATAACATTTCAGACAGACGCTCAGTAGAAAGCTAAAAGATCATCTATATTCAAAAATTTCTCTTTATGTGCCACAGACTTAAGGGTTCTTGCCCCACTAGGATTCTTGAAAGCAGGATGCAAACTTAAAAAGACGGATTCACTAATTAATTATTTTTTAAATAGGAATATATTCCCTGAGTGCATTCAGAAGTGGTATGTACATCTACACCTGAACATGAAATTTCAAGTCTTAGTCTGTAGCCTAAAACTCATGAGCAGACCAAGCAATTTCAAGGCAAGCTCTCCCAGCACTAAGAAAAACCCTAATAAAAGTAAGGTGCAGATTTCTCAAGTGCATAGGTCACTGTTTTCAAATACCTGCCTCAATATGAAGACTATTTGGTCATACACAACAGTCATAGCATTTGTTTGTTCTCTTTGGTGTCCTGTGCATCACCTCCCTGGTAACATGCCCACAGCCAAGCAATTACAGACCACACCATCTAAGTAAACTTTCTTGCTAGAGCAGAAAAGCAAACAAAAAAAAACCTCACATAAAATTTCACCAGTTCAATCTTGCCTTTACGACTGCAGCCTTTGGCTGCTATGCAAACAGCTTCTAGGAAGAGAAAGCTGCACTGCTTCAGCAAGAGGTACAATTCTGAACAGATGCAGCTAAGCCCTTACAAATCCCTGGGTAGAGATAGTTATTTCAGTTTGAGAGCTTAGAGTGCGATTGGAAGTCCAAATGCTTTGAAGATGATGTAAATCAAAGTAGCCTCTCCTTCAACATGCTGGTTTTCTCTTCTTGGAGTTCCTTCCACTTTGAGAGAATGGATATAAATCAGTGTCTCAGAGAAATACACAGTGTTCACTCCATTGTGTGAAGTACTGTGGGGGTTTTTACGGAGAAGAAAAGGACCTTTTTTCCTCATGTCTGCTGGTAATGCTTAAAAACTTGTTGTAATGACATGGTGCTGGATGACTACTTAACTGTAGAACATAGACAATTCCAATTTAAATGCAAAGGGAAACCTCAGCACTTCCTTTAGGAAGCATGGCAACCTGTGACCAGTGCACTCTGTACCCATGAGCATGTGCCAACAGTGGTATTTTCAGTACGTTTTTGAGAATATGATGATATGCTAAAAGACCCCCCAGGTGATATTTCTGCCACGTTCCCACCATCTTCATTAGGTGCAATCAGACAATTAATCTATTCTCTTTGGGATATCTTTATACGTCCCACGCAAACATGGCCAGCCCAGCTACTTGAACAGGAGTCATTTCAAGAATGTGAGCAATGATATACAGCTGAAACACTGCTCAGCCTTAACAATACAGACTACCATGGCTATACCTGCAGCTGGTGTTCCAGAAGAAGAAATGCTGCGACAACCCTGTGCTAGAAATGAATTACAGTGTTGTGCCTGCTGGATGCATCAGAAGGGTAAGAACACCGTTTTGGCCCATTTCTTACTAACAGAACAATCCCTGTTTATGCCTATAGATGTCTACATCGAGTAATTAGACATTTTAAAGGACACCAAAACCAGGGTAACCATTCATGGAACTGTCTTGAAAAAGACCTTTAAAATCGTTGAGTCCAACCTACCTCACCAGAGTAAATACAGACAAAACTCTCAATGTCAAGAGTTTTGTTCTGGATGCAGGGTAATGTAATAGAAAGCAAAACACAGATAATGTCAATAATAAGCATCAATAAAGCAAGCTACTAAGGAATTACCAGGATTCTCGTCGGCTTATGATGGAGCAGAATATGTTCATAACCATAAAATATATTCTTAAACAGAAATTGGCATGCTAAATGGGTTGTTATTTACCTTGACTAACGAGCAATACTATTTTCCACTAATATCTGCAAGATAACATTGTTCATATCAGTAACTTGACTAACTTCCTGTGATCATTTACAAGCCTCTTCTAAAATAAACTTGGAGATAAAGCACTGAAGTGGTCTTAATGGAGAAGCTTTGATCACAGAACCCTGGAAGAGGTTCTTCAAGTTTTGTGATAACTATACACTGATATATCTTGCAATACACGTAGCACAAAAATACAGTGTGCAAACATACAAATGCTACTATCTTCCACAGTAGAGAAGTACAACAAACAGCTCCTTCAGTAATTACTTCTCTTTGGATACTAATCTCATATAGTTTGCATCAGTTATGAACAACACACATGAACAAGGTTTTTTTCAAAAGAAAAAGTTTCAATGGTACCCTGATAGAAAGTGCTTCTATCAGAACAATTATTTTTAACTCAACATTTTACATGGAACTGCTCTAATTATTGCCTTAATCAACATCATAACTTACAACACAATTTACAATTAACATATGGCAAATAGCATCTGCCAATTAGACTATCATGTGCACTGTACATCTGATTCCTGTTTTCACTGGAATGCAGCTATTTGTGCTGGATCTTGTCCAGGGTCTCTGCTTTGGCCTGTAACGCTCTTTTGATGAGCGGTCCTCAGCTTTCTATTGCAGTTAAGGGGAAGACAAGATTCCTGCAGATATGAATTCAGTCACAGATATGAACCTTGGAAGGAGGTTCATTAGTCATTTTTAGAGCTCCACTACCTTAAAGTAGAAGAAAATAAGTCCCAGAACACATCCATTTCATCACTGCACACCATCATCATGACAGACAACGAAGTTAAATCTGTATTAATCACATGTATCCCAACATTTCACCTTTTGTTCCCTGTCTATCCTTTCCTTTTTTTTTTTATAAGCTTCATGGCCTAGAAGCAATTACAGGCATTTTATTTAATTATTCAAGATCACGTCTGCTGTGGCTGACCATCACCTGTGGTTGTCTAAAGACTCAGACTTTCCAAGGCCACATATATTGCTAAGCATCTGGACTGGATGGTTTATCTGGTCAAATAATTAACCAATTCACAGTTCACAATCCCTTTCTTCAACTGCACCACCTTCTCTGGGGTGAGGATTCCCTAGCAGCAACAAGTGACTACTTCAAAGTTGCATACACATGTAGGCTGAAGGACTGACTTGCCCTGTGCAGAGTTTTGCATGGAGCCCACAGCTTCTGCTCATGGTGGATCTGCAACACCCAGAAACACACAGTGCTCAGCAAACCACAGAGCAGAGGTATCAGATATGGAGTCCCCTAAATCTCTTGTACAAGGAAACAGGGAATTCTAAGCAACCACACAACCAAAGCATGAAGGAAAAGGGAGAACTAACTTCCATTAGTGTTTCTTTGACTTTCCAGAACGAAAATAATTCACAGTGATGTGCTCCAAATTGGAAAAAAAAAAGCACCACGGTTCCAAATTGAAAAAAAAAGAAAAGCACTATAGTCTCTGCTTTCACCTGACTCAGTAACCCATGATAGTGTGACAAAGCAATCATTATCCAAAAGATTCCACCACTGGTGTGGGTGACAATTCTATTCAGGGTCCCAGAGGAAAAGCACACTAATTTGACAGCCGCTGCCACCATTACTAGTCAAGCTGCAGAAAACAGTTTGAGCCTTTGAGAGGCACCCTTTCGCCAGCAAGAGAGAAGGAAGACTCAAGATAAGACTTATCTACCTAACTCTGCCATGTGATTTGGGGAAAGGACTTGGGGTGAGATTCGGGGCAGAGTTTTGCCTTGGTGCTTCTTCTTCCCTGATGCCTTTTGATTCTCATCTGCTCAAACTTAAGTCTTTGAGATCTTGGAATGCTTTTCAACATAAACAGTGCTTAAGCTCCTTACAAGAGTGGTTTAAAATTATTAGTACAGATAACAGAAAGCATTTTGCTGTCTTTTTGCTGGGATAGAGATAATTCCAATAGAAAGTCAAAGGAAGGACGCAAAATTTTTTCATAGTAATCTGTTGACTGTATATTGCAGAGTCGAGGTCCATTACGAGCAATGGAGACTATGCATGCCTCAGTGTGCAAGGCCAAACTCAGCTGTCATTTCCATCTGTCTAATGTACATAGCAAAGGCTCGTGTGCAACATTCCATCATGTGATCTTGTTGCTGTCAAATACAGAAAGGGAAGAAAATGAAAACATTAATCAATGAAGTAATTTTCCTTCCCACATATAACCTCAGGCTGAGATGATGTCAGGTTTCACAAGCAAAACAAATCTGAGTGGCAGCAATATTTAAGAGGAGGAAATCTAAAGGAAACCTATGTTCACCAAGAAGTGGTGCTGATGATTCAACAGGCGGCATCCCTACTGCAAAGTCTGCAATGAATCAAGGTCTTTGTGCTATACGTGGCTGTCACTGCTGCTGGGGAGCTTTAACTTTCATAGCACAGGGGGAAAAAGTGCGTAAGGGCTATACTATCTCATGCCAAACAAATCCTGAAGGGACTGTAAAACTGGTTCCTTTTACTCTCAAGGCATCCAACCTCCTGCTGATATATAAAAATCTACCAGTCTAGTAACTGATGTAATTTCTGACAGCTCTCAATCATCTCTACTAATGTATGAATCATGTATGGATAAACATAAGGAAAAAACCCACTCCTTAGGTCCCTTGATTGCTCTTACTTTAGTAAAAATGGGAAGGGTAGACATGGGGGCCAGTTACACTGTCATTGGGCCACTTGGGATGCTGGTTCTGCTAGGGGACTTCTCTGAAGGATACCTGTGGTTGGATTGCATCCTTTTTGCATCAAACTGGACAAGACTGTGACTGAGAACATAACCTCCAGTCTTTATCTTTCATCACTACTGGAAGTCCCACTGAAATTTTCACGCCAGTAGAAATACTTGGGAGAATTAAAGCTCCTCTCACTCTACATCTCCTTTGTAGATTGAGGCGTACGTGTTCCCTAGAGCAAGCTTGCATAGCAAGATTCATCTGGACGTAGAGCACAGGTCTCCACACAGTCATGTGGGCTTTAGCAAAACCCAAGATCAGAGTTCAAAACAATAATGTGGAAACTGCTTTCCCTGCTCCTGATTTCCTACCATTTCACATACCTTATTATTCAGTACAGAAACCTCCATTCCAGGTAGGAATTGAAGGGGGAATTGGGAAGAAAGGCAGTAGAGGGAAAAATTGACCCGTTTTTTCCCCTTGCATGTCACTTTTTAGGAAGACAGGTAAAAAGGTATGTGGCACGTTAGCTATTAGCTACTCCTGTCATTTCAGGGTAACCTTAGACTTGGAAAGAAATGGAGTAAGTTTGAACCACATTAAAGCCTTGATTTAGCAAAGTGCTTTGAAACACATGCTTACAGTTAAGCATGTGCCTAAATGCTTTGCTGAATTAGGCCCTATGTTGGTAAAAGGGGCAATTGATTAATGGCTTCTGACAATCACCAGAAACTAATGAGCCACAGACCTCTGCTTTTTCCTCCAAATGACTGTACTTAAACCTGAAGGAAATTTCATTATGGAAACAGAAAACACTTATAAATAAATCATATGTGTCTCCTTTGCAAATATTAATTTTTATCTGCAATTAGTGGTAAACCCAAACTTCCTTTCATACGGTAATCAGAGACAGTGCCATTTGCCCTATGTAGCTGGTTACTCATTCAAACCCATAAATTTCTTTCTAGAACTGCATGGTTTACAAAATAATTTTACGAACCCAGCTAAATCAACCACAAAATGCACAGCACCCAACATACTAACCAAAAGTTACCTGACACAATCTTCAGAATCAATCAAGCCAGAACTGTACAGTCCACACAGAAATGAGGAGCTCAGCAACATGACATGCTGAAGCCTGCTTCAAGCTACTCCTCAAGATCCTCCTGAGTGAGAGGATCAAATCCCAGGGAATTAACACAAGCCATTCAAGCCCTCCCACATGAGAGATGGCAAAGTTCTGAAAATGCAAGAGGTCCTCGGTCCTCTAAGATGCAATCCAGGTCTCTAGTTGCCAAGCTATACTCCATTTCAGAGGCTTTTTAACTGGCAAAGTGTTTTAGCTGACTTTATTTGTATTTAGAGAGAAACAGGAAAATCCTGTGGCCAGGGCACATCTACAGGAGCCATGCCATTACCTGAATACCATTAAACAACTCATCTTGTTTTCCCTAGCACCATTATTATTATTATTGTTGTTGTTGTAGAGCACAGACAGCACTTCCAGAATGACAAAAGCAATCACTTTTGTTGACACTAGGAGCTAACAGATATACCTAGAAACCACAAGACAGTAAGTTACAAAACAGGAACACGGATACCTGAGGTCTTGTTCATATAATTCATAAAATACCTAAAATTATTCTCCCTCATTCCATCTTTACATTCATCTGAACTAGATGACTATAGACTTCAAGAGTAGTTACATCCTATATAATGAAAACCAACTTTGAAAATATACTATTGATACACTACAGCAAGACTTTAATGGGTGTTTACAGTGCTTGAGGTGGCCTTCATACAAGATGCTACCTGAATGCAATTGGGGGTTTTTTGTTCACATACTCCTCCTTGGAAATGCACTAGTTCACCTGTAGTGGTGGTGAGGATAACGTGGGTAGTCTGAATTCATAACTGTAGCTGACAAGTTACACTGAGATTTCACCACCACTCAGTTTGTGCACAAACATACCACCAAAGCCTACAAACCTGATTACCCGTGATTGCAGTTTTGTCCCTTGTACACCTTGTGTGCAGTGTTTCACCTTTGTACAAGCTCTGTGACTGCTTTGCAAGCAAAGGCAACACCTATCCCACCCAAAATTATGCCACCATGAAGTTTACCTGTCAGTTCGCTTGCTTGTAATAGGAATCAGCAGAGAGAATCTGCATCACAGTTGCATTACACCATAAAACTACAATGTTTCTTACCTATTTACTTTATCACTAAATCATGACCTGCTACTAAGATGGAGGCTTTAGTTTCCACAATTCTATTTAAATGTTTCTTAAATATCCGTTCAGGACTTTGTAATAGAGATGAAGTCCTAAAGGCAGCTCTGAGGGGAAAAAAGTGACAATACTAACATGCCTGAGTCTTGGGGAAATGACCAAAACCAGTCATTGGGAAAAAACTTGTTTCAGTTCCCTAGGTCTGGATCAGATCAAATATGCACACAGTCTAACAATGACCCAGAGGAAGGGGTGGGAAGGGAAAAGGAAAACACTTGATTTTTCTTTGTAAGTCTACACAAATACAAAATTACACTACTAAGTAAATGTTCAATGTGTTTACCCTCCTGTTACACCGTGAAGAGAAAAACAAATAATTACTGTTGCATAACTGACGATTAGCAATATGTTTATTCTAATTCAGAGCCTGGCTTAAAACTTACTTAAAAGTCTGTTTCACGTTTCCACAGATTCCAACTAACATTTTCTGTAAACGTGCATAATACGCCAATGGAATTTTATGAACAATACCTAACAGTTGAGCTCTACGTATGTATCACAGTAATGTGCACAAGATATTCCTAGGTTCTGACAGAAAACTTGCAAAATGACAAGGTGGCGAGCTCAAAAACATATGTCCTTATTCATTCAGTACATGGGGAAACTTCGAATCTGCAATTATTCCCTATTCCTAGCACAGCATGATAACTGGTACAGTGTAGAGTTTCTCTAAGAGGTAAATCTTGGTATTTCTAAAGGTGAATACTGTCACTAGGCAGCCACCAAGGGCAGAAGGCTTACCCCCTTCAAGTGATCTGTTATTCTGGGAATATTGGCCACATTCAGCTTGACCTACACAGAGCCCAGAGCATTGTACCACAGACATTTGGCACTGTTACACTCACATCTGGGCAAATAATGTAAAAATTTGCATTCTATAAAGGATTAGAGCTTTTTTGCTTGATCATAGTAGCAGACCCATTGTGAACTCTTACCATTATACCTCATTACAGTAACAAATCCAATTGCATATTTCCTTAGCCTTGTATCTCCAAAGATTTTTTTCTCTAGCTATGCTGATGGAAACTCTTTCTTCCATTCCCTCTCTCCTTTAAAAAAGTAGAAAAAATTTTAATTGAGCAAGTGGCTTGGTAGGATTAAAGAATGTGTGGAACTTTCTCTGCAACGCTGTTGTTACAAACTCAGCATATTCGAAACAGTGCAAATGAACGTTAAGAACAGTCAATCTCTTTGCTACCAATGTAGATGCTCTCAATTTAGTTATTTAGGGGATGCTCGTGGCAATGAAGAGGACAGCTCTTATCAATCAACTAGGAAGCCTCCAGGAAACCAAGCTTGAGGAGATAGATGACACTCTCACTGCTACAGTAAATTCAAGTCAAATACTCCAAAGTTGTTCAGTCATGGCGTAGCAAAGAGGATTAGAAGACCAAGTACTTTGCCTTCACCTGTTTGTCTCTCATGGAAGGAGCATGCCTTCCACTAATAACATGACATCTTCCACAAGAATTGTTCCACTTTCAACTAGAACGTGTTTGCTCTTTTGTCATAGCACTGCTTCTCCTTTCTCAAGATTTCTAAAACCAGATATTAAAAATGAAGATGAAGCACACCCATAGGTGTTGAAGAAACTTGGCTCCAGATCCATCCTGCTCTCCTAAAATGTTTCTCTAATTGCTGTTCTAATCACTTTCAAAAACTCATTGAAGTGTTTCATGCATGTATTTCCATTTCCCTCATTGCTCTAGGGCTTGCCTCTCTATTTCAGTTTATTTTGTTTTTCAGCCTGACCCATCCCATGAAGCCACTTAGTCATATTGTGGCTGAGTATATTAGGTAATCCAAGTCACTGTTCAAAAAGATCAGGATTCTTCAGTGGCACATATTTTGCTATTAATAGCTTTAAACAGTATAGAAGATAGGAACTGCAAGCAAAGACACTATTGACTAGTATCGGAATATGCAAAACCAGACAGTTTTCAGCTTTGAGAATTCTAAATTTGCAAGCTAAATTGCTCCAAAAATAATAGTAGTGGTCTAGTAACTGCTCTCACAAACATTAGATAGTGATTTACTAAATGACAGTTATTCTCAGTTCTTAGAAAAAAACCCAACCAAATAATAACCCCTAACACCCAGATCTGATAGTGCATAGCACTGTAGAAGCAATGTTATATGACTGGAAACACAGCAATCACAAACCATCCCTTCCTCTAGAGCACTGGTCTGTTCCTGGCTGGAGTCCTGAGTCCGTCTGCAGATATACATCCCTTTAGGAAAGATGTGGAGCAATTGGAAGAGGATGCAGAAAAGGACAACGAAAGCTTTCAGAGGTCTAGGAAACATGGCCTCTATGGAGAAGCTTAGAAGTGTCAGGTTTGCTGAACCTAAGAGATGTGATAATTCTCCTCTCAGATATTGAAGGAGAAGAGAAAGATAAATTCTTCACATCTACTGAGCATAGGACAAGACGTAACGTGCTTAAGATGAAGCTACAGAGACAGATTTTTCTCCACTGACACTAATGATTTCCCTACCAGTTAAGACAGTTGGAAAAACCATGTAAAAAGAAGGATAATTAAGTACTGTCAACTGACACTAACTGCAAAGCATTATGTGGGACACTTCTAGAACAGAATACACTATGCAAAATTTTAGTAGTAACCTTGAGTTTGGGCCAAGAGAATGGACTGGATTACTACCCAACACTTCTTCTAGTCTGCCTTCTGTATTTCATAATGCCACCTGCTGGTCCCAGCATAAATGCTACGTGTGTCTTGAACAACAGCTACAGTAACCTGGAGCTCATCAAAAGACTGCATGAAGGAGGAGGAAGAGCACAGTCATTACCTTCTCCACAGAAGCACTTGAACAGAAAGATTCCTAAGGATTCAACTGGCGAGTCAACATATCCTTGTAGCCCAAAGCTATCAAAAAATTGATGACAGATGTAACAAAACCAGAACTCAAGATACTCTCACTATGAACACTCTGTTAATCATAGATAACAATCTAGTCAACATACAAAACCCCAGTCTAAAGCCAGATTGGGATAGCTGTGTACATATAATGAGCTCAAGATGCAGAATCGTTTTTGCCAAGTATACAGTTTAAGTCCATTAATTCGATTTCTTTTCCTTAAAGCAAAACAAAAAAATTATCTGAACCTGAAAATTAAGAGAGATATTTTAAAGACAGTTGCTGGCTTTGACTTTCACCAAGCGCCTGTTTTATCTCTTGGAAACACTCCCCCTAACCACATTATTTTCACTTGAATTTCCCCACATATTTAATTTGTTTATAAAATTCCTTTTCATATTATTATAGAGTTCTGATCTGGGATTTTTTTTTTTGTTTGGATCATAACCATAACATCATGATATCTGCTGTATCTGCTACTCTACCACAACAGCATGCTGCCCCCAACAGTGGCTATGAGATATTCATAAGATGAAACAAATCCAAAATTCATCAATAAAAATCACACAATAATAAGAGGGATAAGACAGGCAAACTCTTTTTCCAAATCCTTCAGCATTCAGTTTACACTCCTAGCATAAGATCTGCTTACCTTTAAGTTCACAGATTATTGAGTTATAAAGCAAAATCTTCTTTTATATTCAAGCTACTTAATCATCTTGCCATGAACTTGATAAACTAAAATTCTGGTACAAACTGGAGGGCTGGGGATGGAATAGCAATAGGAAGACTTTTCTTCCCAAAGCAGAGGGAAATGTAGTAGTAACTCTTTAGCCCGGCTCCATTACATGACACAATGAGGCATTTGGAAGGAGGCATACAGAAAAAGCATCCAAAGCAACCCCATAATTCTGTCCCAAGAGCAACACAGGAGGTCCATAATTAATCAGTGCTTCAATATAGCTGCCTTTTATATACATAAAATATTGGAGGCTGGATCCACAACACATCGGGATGTCAGCTTCATACTACTGTCTCACCTCTAGAAAAACAAATCAAACCCAAAAATCTCCTACTGTGTTACTTAGAAGTTCACTGAAGACTTTGAAGTTTGGGTTCAGGCTGTAGCCAGCTCATCAACACTCATGCTTAGGCTTAGGAAAGAACTGAATTCTCTGTGACTGCAACCAACCCAGCCTTCCTGCTGTCACAGGCATATTTATTTCATATAGGTGAATCCTTTAGCAAAATCCCCGGCCTTAAGAGGCACCAGCTCTGAGGGTGAGACACACATGCAACGCCCCTCCCCCCACCTTTACTTTGGATCAAAACTGTCTTTTGCCTCTATTAGGATAGATACTATTTAAGCAAGCGAGGGTTTCACTGAGTCAGCTGCTGAAAGACGCCTTTCTGGAGGCCAGGCTCCTACCTCAGCCCTCTTCTAAACAGGACCCCTAGACAAGTCATTCTGCATGTCTGCTTCCACTGCACACTCCTGTTTTTTGTCTATTTTAAGTTAGAAACACTTTGGTTAAGAATTGTATCTCGCTAAATATTCACGTGACCATAATCATATGGTGTCAACAACATGAAAGTGCTCCTCCTGATAAAGCATGCACTGCCTAATCTGGTTCTGCTGTGTCAGGTTATTCCCAATAGGAAAACTGAAGTGCAGAAAGACAAGGTATCTCGCTGAATTCCCGTCTTCACTCACACAGCTTAATCCACTCGCTCAGTCCTGGGGGTTTAGTATTAATCCAAGGAAAGGTCTACATGCAGACACTAGTAACAACAGATGTTGTAGCACTGACACCACCACTAACAGGGCAGGAAGGATTTCAGCAAAGGCTGCAACCCACACAAAATAAGGGCTACACTTTCAGCAAGCACAGCGTAGGTCATTTCGTTTTCTCTGCCCCATTGCTATTCCACGATCTTCCCTCTCACAGCTGAAGAGACACTGTCCTCTGCTCATAACTATCTGTTGTTCAAACTCTGCCTTAATGTGGTCAAATATAAATTCTGTACAATTCTTTTACTTTCATATTTGTCTTAAGTGGTCCTTTGGTGGTTTGGTTGATTGGGGTGCTTTTCTGTTTGATCATTTTATGTACAAGCTGGACAGCAATAGAGAGGAGGCATTCAGATGCTCTTATGTCCCTCTCACAGTTGAAAATGAGTCAGAGTTCAGATGAAACACTACCGGCATTTTCAAACTGCTCTCAGAAGATATTAGCTGGAATATCTTCTGGACAGTAGCTGTTCTCAGGAAGTCCATCTAAGGCCAAAATTCCATAGAAGTGCTTCTTGCAACAACTGAACCACAGCCCTGTGGCAGAACTCCATTCTGTACTGGACCTAAAGGGGAGGGAACCAATGTGGAGTGTTCCTCTCTGCCTCCTCTTTGTTTCCCTTGAGAGAATTCAGCTCTGGGGTTGCATTTCCATCTGTTTTGTCTCAGTCTGACATGTTGTGGGAAGGCAGCACAAAACAAATAGCCACCTAGAACCTGCCACAAGAGCTCACACCCCTTTGCACACCCTCCTTGCGCTTTGGAAACCTTCTGAAAACCTTTCAGTCCTCATCCATGGCTCCAGTCTATGGCAAAAGCCTTCACACAGGCAGTCATGCTCACACAAGTAATTTTGTAACCTTTCAATCACCAAGCTCTACAAACATCTTATAAACAGTTAAAAATTCAACTACCACTAAGAAAAGTTTTTTTCCAACTGTATTCATGCTCAGCCACCTCAGAGCATTCACTTCCAAATATAAACTTAGCTTACGAAAATGACAAATCATGGATACATTTGTAAACCTCAGGAACCTTTACTGCCAATTTCTCAGCTCATATAAGCAGTATTGGACCTGATTAAAAAGACTGCCCACAAGTCATCCTGGCTCTCAGATCTGTTACCGTGCTCAGGGCATACATACCAGGTATATACCACCAATACGCACCAGCTTCCCACAAATTAACATCAACTGCATAATTCCACAGTGAAAACATTACCAGCTTTGCATCACACAGATGATGAGCAGAGGAGAGTTAGACAAATTTGCCTCCAGCTGCATCCACTTCATGCAGCATGGTATGACCCAGTTTTCTTTAATCCAATAGATCCATATGCTGTGCCAGTGAATGCTGTGTTCACAAGAAGCATTTGTGACATATCATTTACATGAGTTCAAAGTATATGCAAAAACAATGTTTTATCTTCTCCATACTCTCTCCCAGCTCTGCTACAGTTTTTGATGATACTGCATTTATATTGTGTCGATATAAACACACTTAAACAAAAGGCTGGCTCTCTTCCTCTTCCCAGATTTTCAGATGATTGTATATTTACTTGTGCGAATCTCAAAAATCAATAGCTGGGCAAAACAATAAAGCAAATCTGGACACATTAAAACCATATTTTCAATGGGTATCTGGTGAAATTAAAGTTTACTCTTTTTTATTTAATTCCCGTCGTCTAGTAAACAAAGTGACAGATGATTATGCACTGGCAGAATTTCTTAAGATGGTCCTTGTGTATTTCCACAGTAAGCTTGGATGACATAAGCTTGCAGGGCATGCAATGTGGCTTGCTGCAGCCTTTGCCCAAATATTTTACATTTTCCACTTTACATTTTGCAGATCATGTACCCTTCACAGCAGACTCAGAAAATGCAGCCACTATAGTGTTATCACCCTCTAACACATAGGGGCAGAAAGTCAAAGAAATCTAATGACTTGTATAAGCTCATATACACCATCAGAAAAAAGCAGGGTCAGAACCCATGAGGTGATCCCAGCCTTCTGGCACTGCAGAACCATTTTGAGCAACAAACCATGGGCATGGCTTCAGCCTTTTGTGTATGTTTGAAAGATGCTACCAAACTTTGCAGTCAAATTGCTTAAAGGGTTTAAAGGTGGCCTTGCTTAATTCTGTTTATTAGGAGGACACATCAAATAGGTATACAGTGTGACAGCAGAAAGAGACCAAGTGTTATTAAATGAAATAGAAAGGCAACCTCACAGGGCAGAAAGGTATTATCCCTAAAACTTTTCTGCGGTGATCATACCTGGAATGTTTCATTCAGCTGTGTATAACTTGTTTCCTGAATGATGATACCAAGCCACAGGAAGATCACAGGAAAGCTATAAAAATGTTAAGCAAGCAGAGAGGAACTGACTTACAAAGAGAGATTAAAAGAACTAAGGATGCATGTCCCTAAGGAGGGGACATGACAACTATCTGCAGGTATTAGAGAGCACTAGCAAGGGCGAAGAATCGTTTTAGTGAAACAACAGAGAGTTGTAGTAAACTAAAAATCATCTACTAGAGTATGGGGTAGATCTGATAGCACACTTAACGAACACTACTGCTTCTCAAACAAAAAAAATTGTCAGCTAAATCTGGAAAAAACTATATTTTGAAATTTTAGGTTGAAAACAAGTGTTGAAATTTCCCCAATGGAATATTCTATCCCTGGCTGGGGAAAGTTCAGACATCCTTAGCCCTGAAGCAACAGACACAGAATGGTTTCAGTTAGAAGGGAGATTTAAAAGTTATCACATCCAACCCTCCTGCAACAAGGAGGGACATCTTCAACTAGATCAGGTCACTCAGAGCCGCATCAAACCCAAACTTGAATATTTTCAGGATGTCTGCACTGCCCCAGGTAATGGGGTAGCTACAGCTTTAGGAACTCCCTGATACAAGTAGACCAGCCTGCATGCACTGATGACCACTGTCCCAAATGGGGCATTTGCGAGCAGCCCCTGTCTCTTCCTCTAAACACCCCCAAGAACAAACATGAAAATAAATGCCAGAACCTACTCTTATTTGGCTTTGGGATCATTTTCTATGATGAAGGGGCTAAATGACTAAATATTTAGTAATTTCTGAGTTTCCCCTTTGTTTTCTTCAGGAGGCAAGGCAGGCACATAAGTGGACCTTGCCAACAGTCCATCAGGACACAAAATGCTCCATCTGCCAAGCTCAAGCAAAGCTTGTTGCGAGACCTTAGAGTCACGGATCCACTTGTTCACCTTGCCCCTCTGCTGTGCCCTACCATACCTTGGTGACTCTGCCAAAACAAACAGGTATGTTTGCACCCTAACCAGTCAGGTTCACTGCACAACAAGGTTTTTCAGCTGAACAATGGCAGAGTATTTAACTATTTCGGCTCTTTTTGGGGTCTGATTTACAGCGATCAAGATGTGTGGATGACAAGCACAAGGAAACCACAAACTTACATTATAACAATGTCAACTTGCAATTCCTTTATTTTGGGAAATCCTCTTTTTTTCTAGGAAACTTTAATGATGATTTTTCAAGGGTTCTGTTTCTCTTATTTCATTAAACCTGCTAGTTCTTAAGAAAAGCAAGGGCTGTCTACTCCATAAAACACATGCACAAATAATAAGTACATCAAAAGCCTATTGCTTGCTGGCCAATTTCCATATAACCTA
Organism: Hypotaenidia okinawae; assembly: GCA_027925045.1. Lineage (NCBI taxonomy): Eukaryota > Metazoa > Chordata > Aves > Gruiformes > Rallidae > Hypotaenidia > Hypotaenidia okinawae. Next base: position 70,244,290 of record BSDF01000001.1, on the reverse strand, counting down.
ATACGGTTAAGAAAATGTTTGACTGGAGCCCAGAGGAGAGTGCCAAACTTAACAGCTCTGCAGTAAGCAGAGTGCCACAGAGTCCTCTGCTTAGGCTCACTGTGATTTCAGTTTGGTGTGGTCGCTACCTATTCACATGAACTAGACCATAATTGTACTTCTGGACAGTTACAAAACCCAGATACTTTTTGTTCTCTCTCCCCTGCCAATGAAGATTAACATTAGCTGCCGTACAAGGCTTTCAGAGATAGACGCTCCTTGGAGTGTTTCCCTTCTCGGGCTAGATATAGTAAGGAAATCCTGGGTATCCCAAGGATATAAAAGAACACATACTGTACGAGGCATTACGCGTTCGTGTAAACATCTCTGAAAAGGGAAGCTTTAAAGGGCTCCAGTACACTTTATCTACTACTGGTGCACATGAGAGCTTTTACAATACCAAATCTATATGCAGGGCAGGCGCTTTCCTCACTGTCTGCCTTGCTACTCCTGCCATTTATGAAACTTGGCAAGGCACAGATTGCTTATCTGCCTCCGAGCCCACTGGAAAATAAACCCTGCCCACTTGCGTTATGGATTTGCATCTCCATCTTTCAGATTTTGCCAGTCACCAAGTGGTTTAGAATTGTTAAAATAGTTGAGACGAAAAACGGTGACGAAGCAAGTGAGTGACACTATCAAAGCCAGTCTTCAAGTCGCACTTTAGCCCTCTCATGCTTTAATCTAATGCCACTGAAATCGTTGCAGAGGACGATAACAGGGATTTGGCAACAGAGGAAAAGCAGATCGTTGCACTTATATCAGTGAAACAAGTCACTTTAGACATTAAAAGAACAATGCTACCTTGATTATGCAAAAGGGTTAGCCAGCCTCTCCCAGATCATTTCCTATGAGATCATATGCAGACTTGGAAACAGAAGGGACTGGTTTCAGGAAGTTTGGAGGCCTTTTATGGATTATATTAACAAGGCACAGACTGTTCCCTAAAACTGATTGTACATCAAATTCCATTACAGCCACATGCCCTTGGTTGGAATGCCTTTAGTATATACGATAGTACCAACAACTACCAAAAAAAAGCAGCAATTTTGTCATTTAAGCCCCGGAACTTTTTTTTTAACTGGCTTAAATTATATTTTTTTTTGCAGTGTTGAAAGCATATAATGCATTACAGCAGGTTATCTCTTAGGTTCCCTCAAGTTTAATGCATCCAACAGAGTTTACCTATAACTTTGTAAAAAGTTAAATACCCATCTTATATCGGTATAAAAAAGGCAGCCACATTACAAAATTTTTGAATAATACCTATCAGAGGCCAATTTTTATTCTTTTTCTTCAGTAAGTACCAACAGGAAAAAAAAATATATCTACATGAAATCATATCTGTACTTGAAATATACTGATTTTTTTTCTATTTGAGATCTTAGCAAATGCATTTACTACCAAATACATTTTCTAGTCAGATCAGTTACCTCTATTCACACTCTATATAAAAAGTTAGAGTGCACACAAGCAGCAGCATTCCTTTTTGAAAAATTAGTGCTATGTGTTTTCTTAGTTTACGAAAATTTACATATAGGTACTATTTTTCTGGTGATATATATCAATGAGGCAGAGGCCTCACACACACCACGACTGCCCTGTGGTTCCAGGCAGACCCATGAGTCTATAACACACCTCAAATGCTGTAAGCGCTGTTTGGAAGTGTTAATATGGCCTTCAGGCTCCTTAGCAAGGCTTGTGCATCACTTGGGTTTCATGCAAAACTTTCTCTTTGGCAATGCTGAGCTTTAAAAGACCTACAGTGTAAGAGCCCGAATTTCACTGTGGTAGGCAAACTAATCTGTTAATTGAATTAGCTAACATTCACCTAGTTACTAGCAATTATATTACCAGGCTTTGTTTTCAGCTGAAAGTAACACAATGTTTTCCCACAGCTCTCAAAGAAAAGTAATCTTCCCTGGTCATTACAGAGCCAGGAAGAGGGGCATGGAAAAACGCTGTTACCTGCCCAAGCTCAGTCAGTCAGTCACATCCTGCACCTCAGACAAGTCCTTCCCCTCCCCTCCCCATGCTGGGCTTTCTCCTAACCACCTGCACAGTCCTAATACTAAACAGTCTGCATCGCTGTGGCTGGAAAGCCAAAACATTCAGGGTGAAGATTCCCCAAGTGTCAAGCTCGCATCTCTTATTAGAAATAAGACACATTTTTATTGTTCTTGTCAGGATTGAAGTGAAATAAGAGGCACATGAGCAAAAGACTCAGAAATTTATTCCAATTATTTGCTATCCATTTAATGATAATGCTGTTCTCTGTGCCAGAGAGGATGCAACAATTAAAGACAACGGTTGCCTTTGCTCAGTTTGGAGAACAGCCACACTTGATACAATCTCCTAGGAATCTATCCTTAGAGCCTTGCCCATTGCTATTTATAACTGAGTAAATATTAGAGGATTCGCATGTTTTGCCCTAAAAAAAACAAGACCTTTGGCCTCAACCTTTCTTTGGAAAGTGCTTCAGAGAAGGCTGTTACTGTGTAACGATGCTTCCTTCCATTAAAATTTCATCTTAAAATATAGGGCCCAGAGGAGGAATGCTAGACCTCAAATATGGACAAGTCTGCCTGCAGGCATTTGGAGGCTGGGAGCTTGCCCAAAACATGATCCTTACAGAATTAACTGATTCTGTTAGTCAGCAGAGTTAACAGCCTCAAAAAAAAAAAAAATCATTTCACCCTCACATGCCTTTGTCAGGACAGCCCAGCAATTGCATACTACACTGTTTTCCACTCCTTAATGACTAATTATTCCCAGGGACTGAAACTGAAGCCTTGACTGTTCTACATGCAAATAAAAAAGTGTTTGGGAGCAAATACTGTCCAACAAACCATCACTTTGAGGTTTCTGTTACTTCTGACTTTAATGCCCAGCTCACCCTGCCTCTCCTTTCCCACATCTCCTGGCACTCACCGTGATAGCCAGTGCCCAGAAAAGCAGGCTCCAGCCGATCACAGGACTCTGCCCTGCTTGGGACTATTTGATCTGCCTGATGAACACCGGTCATCATAAAGGGTGGACTAGTGAGTGAACAGCAGATAACACAGATGCAGTAGCCATCAGTTCTGTCATTATATGTGACTTCTTGGTACTCTTACAAAACATTTCCCTCATGAAGAAAAGTCAAGATCAGATCTGTGATATCCCTCACCCAAGACACAGCACTCGACAGTGGCAGGCCATTGCAGAAGGCTGTTCAACAGGGTAACCATCCAAAGCAAGGTCCTTCCTCATCTCCTCATTGAGGCTGGCTTCTTCACATCAGTTTTACATCCCTTTTAATTGTTTTCCTTAGTCTTTACTATGACTCAGTTATTTTATATAAATGTCCCATCCATTTGGATCAGTGAATTTGCTACACATGATACCATAACCTCCACCTCTGTAGCCAGAGTGATGGAGTTCCCTGACTTGCAGCAACTTGTGCTAAACAGCAGTTATAAACCAAGTGCAGCCTGGGAACATTTGTTGTTATTATCATTGCTTAGCAAGTCTCCTATCAAGTGCTGAAGCAACTATTTTTGGAAAGGCAAGTTTCTGCCCACCTGGCACACAGAATTATTTTACATGTCCCTATCAAACTAAAGCCAGAACATCTACAGAATGTAGAATCATTAATTTTGCTAGCATATTCAACAGTGTTATCATCCTAAAGACAAGTAATAATTTCCATATTCATAACCTTTCACTAGGAGAAAAGTCTAGTACAGCTGTTGACCTGAAAACATTTCCTCAGTGTGTAACCTGTGTGTACAACTGATGTGTGTGTGCAAAGATGACTGCATGTAGGCTTAATGGCAATAACAAATAAGAGGCCTGTGCCTGGAAGATGCTGCCTCCTCTTCAGTTCCCAAGGGTTCTGTGAGTAACCAAACCATTATCACAGGCACTGGGAAGACAGAAGTGTTTACAGGTAGGAAAGAAGAGGGCGCCAAAGGCAGAAGAACTTTACAGTAAGGGTGATTTAGAAAGCAGACCAGATCTCAATCCTTGCTGCAGTTGCTAGGTACTATTGCACCACTAAGCTGACTTGCAGCTCCTTTACTTTTTCCAGTGACTTCTCCATGAGGAAGAAGAAAATCCAAAGTGAGAAAGCACAGACAACACTATGCATCCAAAGCGCCCTTAAGGGAAAAGTGTTGCTTCCACTCGCAGGAAAAACCACTCCATTCACCTGATCTTGCTACCATGACCATAACCCAGCCAGTGTAATACAATCCTGAGAGCAGCCTGGGAAGCAACAGCCACAGCACCGAAAATTTGAACAGCCAAACTGCACCAATTAATATGGGGCCAAACTTGATCATGCCCCCATGATTCGCCTCACCAAAAATATCCAGGGAATCGCCTATTTGTTTCAGCTGCAGACCAGCATGGCTCCCTGATTGCAGGCTGCCTCCTGTCAACAATGCAAAAATGTTTGGCGCGCTCTGCGTGGCTGATGGGATGCATTTACAGGTTTTGATGGCAGGTTGTTTGTCTGTCTTTATAAGTACTTTAGCCACTTTGTGACTCTTCCAGTGATAGAACAGCCCCCTCTGAGACATAGACAGGATAAAAAGAGCTTGGGCAGTATGTGGCAACACCAGAAATTGCCTCCAAGCAATGCCTCAGCAGGAGAACTTGAAGGAGTTCCTGTGAAAAATGGCTCATATATCCCACTTGGAGCAATATAAGCCAACTGGGAAGCTGCTCAGGGACTCTGGCAACTTCTATGCCCTTTCATCTACAAAGGCAGTGAAAAGACAAAACTTCCAAATGTCTATATACTCAAAAGGCTGGTATCACATGGTCCAGAGTAATTTTATTTTTTATCTGGTAAACCAGCTGAAGAAAGACCTCAAAAAATGATCTGGCTTCACATCCAGCCTTCAATTAAACAAATACAGTGTACCTTCCCTGTTCTCCACCTAATCAACACAATAAGCAGAAGTGTTTAAGAGTATTCATTAAGCTAACTGGCTTGAGCAGATTTGGCATAGTTCTGGTAAAATGTGTCATGCTTTTGCAAGTGACACTGTATTTTTCCACCATTTCTTCTAAATCCCTAAGCAGCAGCACTGGGGTGAAGGGGAGGGGAGCAGGGAGTTGCTTACCTCAGGGAATTTTGAAAGATTTGTTTTAATTTTATACTACCTGACAGATAAGGTCTTATGAAGACAGCATCTGATGGGAGGATGGGGGAAATCAGTCTCCACAACATATAAAGTACTAAACACAGCTTGTGCTCTCATTTTACAAAAAACAAGAAACACCTTTGTTGGCACAAGAACTACCAAGATGGAAAATGACAGCTGTGCCCAGCTGAGGTGGCAGTTCCTACAGGAACCACTACTCTGCATCTTCCTAACACTGCACTGCAGTGACTGCTGAACGGATCAGGTTTTTTCTGAGGTTTGCCAGATCCAGATCTGGTGAAAGGAATACAGATTCCCTCTAAACATTCCTGAAGTCCAGGTTTCTGGACTCTCTGCCTCAATAAAACTCCCATTAAAGTCAATAGCAATTGACTGTCAAAATTCAGAGAAAAAAATCTAGATCCATCCTTGCATCAATAAAAGACAAAGCTGCTCCAATCATTAATAAAATCCAATGACTGACATGCCAGTCATGAGTCCCACAGCTACATGCAATGTTCTAGTTCTTTCAAGTAGGAATTCAGCTCTTACACTCTTTACCTTACATAGCTTACTGCAGCCGTGAATAAAAGAAATACACTTTCATTTACATATGCAGAAAATAAAAATTGAAAGATGCAATATAGTAGAGTTGAACAACATTAAATTCTGTAACTTTGACTGCTGAGATATTTTAGAGATAAGGGCCCAAAGGTAGACATTGGTCTTAATCAGAAGCATCTCTCATTTCCATTCTAAAGCTTTCACTTAGTCTTGTTTCCTGCGATACCTTAATATCAAGTTGCTCTGAACTGCTCACATTCACAATGTACTTATGCATGCTCTTCACCAACCAAACAAGATTACTCACCTACTTGAAGTTAGGCACACGTTTACTGAGGCACAGTAGAACTATACATGCACATATGTATACCTGACCAAGGACGTATTTGGGTTTTATTGTACCAGAAAAGCATTAAAATAAGAAATAACCCATTATGCCACATACCTTCAGGAATTTCCTAGTGAAACAAAACTAATGAATGCATTTTACACCATTTATTTCCTAACTGTGGTGAAGTTTCCCATACATAAAATATTTGTGCGCTCAAATTGTAAAAACCTTAATTCTTTCCTAAAAGGAAGCAATAAGAAAACATCTATGAAATGAAAGACTGCAAATGAGTGAACACTAATGACCAGGCAGGATTTGAGCCAGAGGAGTGCTTTATCCACTTATTGATATACTGTTTTATACCATATAGACTGCAAAACAAAGTCATGGGATGTAAAAAGCTATTTGGTTCATACTCAGGCAATCTCTGGATGCCACAGCTAAAGAAAAGTTAATTATCTTCATACTAAAGTACACCAAAGCCTGATATGAATGAAATAAAAAGGTATTCATTTGTATTTCCTATAATCAATCTCATTATTTATTTACATATCAATCAACTAATTACCAGGTTGGGGAAATGGAGGCATAGGTACCAAACTCACGCTTGTGGAAATACAAACTTTCTCTTCTTCAAGTCAGTAATATCTTTATTATTTTATAGCTAGAGACAGCTCCTTCTAAACAGAGCAAACGATAATTTTCAGAAAATAAATTCTTTACAGCTTAGATCACAGTTCATTAGTCTAATGTCAAGAAATTCCTTCCCTTCAATTTAACTTGACCACTACAATAAGCAAGTTGGACTCTGTGTTACTTTTACATATTGGAACAACCAAGGGTACACTGCCTGTCTCTGCCATTCCTCAAAATAAAAATTAACAGCACAATACAAGAAAACTTAGAATTTTTTTTACTCCATTGCCATACCCATGAAATACTATAGACTCTGAAGTTTTCTTTGTCCAAAATGCTGAGGACACCTCCCCCAAATTACAGCATAAGCATTTAAATACCTATAGAAGTCATACTTTGAGTTCTGAATGTATTTGGAGCCCTATCTCAGGGCTGTTAAAGTAGGAGGCATGTACAACAGCCAAGCAATTCATTGAAACCATATCAAGTATGGCGCTGGTTCAGAGGAAAACATTTTATGTGCTGAATTACTCTGCTTTCTAGTAATTTTGGCTACAGAATTTCCCAGGGATTACTTGGTCTGGTGTTATTCAGCTCCTGAGATGAAAAGATATCACAACCTAAGTGGATCTGGGCTGCAGACGTTTTGAAGGAGAGAAACTCCAAAAACATCTTTAAGTGCAACATGCAAAAACATCTTCCACTTAGCATCACCTAAAGAGACAACATGAAAACCACACACTGTCACAGACAACAGCTCCTCTCAAATGTCCTAACAGCAAGCAACCCACAGTGCAGAATCACACAGATATACACAACCACATCTGAAACACTCGGTAATTGGGAATTTGCACAGGAGGATGAATACCCTCTTACAGCTGACCAGGCTGAAGACAGCAGTGTGACAGAAATGTGCAACAGGTTGCAGCATATAGATATGTCAAGTGCCTTGGAAAATCTCCCTTAAGATGTCATTTTTCACAAGCTTTGAAATACATATAAAAAACTGGTCACATATATATACACACACACACACATATACACATATATGATCTGTTAAAGGGAAATAGGTAAAAAGGCAAAACAATAATCCTGCCTTCCACAGCAAGGTAACTTTTACCTATTAAATTACTTTAATGTCTCCTCTAACAGCATTTAAGAGAGATCTGAAGTGGTTTGCTAGTTTGGTTACTCAAACTAGAGTAGCACTTATTTCTTCCACAGTAGTTTTTACTACTGATAGGAAAAAAACAGTTAGCCATAACCTAGCTCAAAGGACAGCTTTTAGTCCCTTTTGTCACCCAAACAAGAAGGTGAATTTCTGGCAGTTTGTGTTAACGATAATTTGATGACAACTAAATACAAGATATCCAATTATGTCACAGGATAAAGCAGCAATGCAGGTTCTCTCTCATTTCCTTGTCGACCTATAAAAAACCCAGCATATGTATGAAAGCTGCATGTGGAAACAGAATCTTGTTTTATAATTTCTGATCAGACATTTTTTGACTAAAAATCCCACCATCCATCTGTCCTGCTGCCTCTATCAATTTTGGTATTAATAATTAACAGAAACACTTGCATTTTAGAAAAGAATGGTAGTTTTGAGGATCCTTTAAGTCTTGCATGTATTTATTCCAAAGATGGTCATGTCCATTTTACACATTTTTCCCCTGACATTTTTCTTTCATATTGGTGGTTTGTTTTTTTATTTAATAGGAGACTGAAAGACAGAGAGATTCTGTACATTGCTGTGGGACAACTGTATAGGGCAGCAAGCCAATTCCTAAGCCAATATCAGCAGTAAGTTTATAGCTCGAAGAAAAGAAAACTCCAAAGAGACAGGGTTTTGTTGGAGGGAGGTTTCATTTACTTTTGTTGTTTAAACCTGACAAGTTGCTTTTGAAAAGTTTGTCATCACAAAGAAAGAGTGGAATTTAAAGCATCACCTGCTCTGAAGGATCTCTAGCACCCAATCGCACCATCCTGAAAGCTTCACCCATACTCTATCTCCTGTTCCTGGGGTATTTCTAGTTTAGAATCATAGAATGGTCTGGGTTGGAAGGGACCCCAAGGATCTTAAGAGTTCCAACCCCCCTGCCACAGACAGTGGTACACATCAGCAGAAGTAATGAGTGCTCCCTGCACATTTAAACTCAGCATTGGTAGTCTGTATTATAAAGCATATATAATTTTTTGCTTCCCCCTTCATTTTCTTAATTTAATTCTCTGGAGTTTAAACTTGTGCTCATGTTAGGAATCAAATACAAGCCAAGAAACATTTTGCCTAGACTGACTTTGCTACAGTGCTGAAATTAAGCCTTTGTTCATAAAATTAGATGTGTTTTGACACAAAGGTCATACAGGTATCAGTAGGACAGTTACAGTTCTAAAGTGGGGGATGCACTGAGCATAAAATATTCCATTTTAACAAATGCTATGTTGAATATAGGCACTCAGAGTAGTTTCAATACAGGCTGAAAGTTGGACTGAAGGTTGTATCAGCAACACAAAGATGTAAGACCATCACAAAGCTGTCAAAGCCACACATCTGAACATAAAAGCACATCCCAAGATAAAGCAGCAAACTGATGACAAAGCCTTGCAACTTCAGACAGGTATGGTTCACATAACTCAAGTGTCTCTCTGCATCCTATAATTCCAGGAAAAATCCAAAGGCTCCTGCAGTAACCAGAAGCGACGCAAATACACTTCATGCAAAAGAGGGCAGCATGTAGCAGACATTTTGTATTTAAATGAACCAGTAAATAACATCTTGGGAATGAGAAAACAAGAAGAGATAAACACCATTTATTGGAAAACAGATCTATGGAAACTAGTATACTCTGAGACATTTTAGTTGAAGCATGCTTGTGAAAAAATCTGAATGAGCCATTTGAAAGAGATGCTGCCTTTTTTTTGGTGGTGTTACATTTTTTATTTGGTAGGAATCTACTTTCTTTCACAGATTTTTAAGACCTGCTTAAGGTTCCATACGTTTAGTATTACCCCACTAATGGTTCATAATGAAATTATGAACAAAAAAAAAGCACAAAGAAAAAGCACAAAAAAAAAAGAAAAGCAAAAAGATACCACACAAGATACACATACAGAGGCCTTTGTGCAAATTTACTGATAGGAACGTTGAATATGAGTTAAAATAATGTAGTTGTCTGGCTTACTTGTGTACACTAAAATGTCATGCGATAGAGCATAAGGTGTGCTAATACTTGAATCTCTTAAAATCTAATTCTCTTTTGGTGGATTTTTCAAAAGATTTGTCATTCACTATGGCTCTGTGATGCCATGAGCTATGGTAAAAAGTATTTTTCCTTTCTTCATATCCCATCCATATCCTTGATGAATAATATTTCAATGGTTTTAGTAGCATGACTGATACTAGTTGGACTATGAAATCAGTGCCCTTCAAAGCACAACATGACATAGTGGAAAAAGCACTTGGCTGGCATCAACTCTAGTCTTGTGCTGTCACAGGAGTATTTTGGGGGTTTTGTGCTTCAGTCCCTCAGTTCCAGACTGACAAAAGGGAAAAAAAATGCCAAGCTCCTTTGTAAAGAACTTTAAAATCAACATAGAAAAAGCAATGCCTGACAGCTTGTTCTTAACGACGTTTTACACTACGGAACAAAGGTATCTTTAAAAGATTTCTTTAAAAATAAGAAAGCCATTTAACATCTTAAAGCTACATAGGTTTTAATGTTATTGAGAATAACCACCTGTTCTCTCCAGGTAGATAATCTGAGTCCAGGAAAGATGACCTACTGGAGTCAGAAGTGAGATAAACTGTGTAAGACTTTTTCTAAACCCAAAGACATTCACTGTAACAACACTTTCTTTGGGATTAAAAGAGAGTTTGATATCTCAAATAAATTGTTGCTTTGTCAGTTCCCCAGCAAATAATTCTGATTAGAGTTGTTCAGTTTCATGTTTTTAAGCCAAGGGCAGATAAAGAAAGCAAAACATTGCAGAAATTCTGAGAAAAAAAAGTCTATGGAACAATGTATTCAAAGAACAACCTCTGCTCTGAAATGCAGGAAGGGACTACGTTGTCAGATATGTGACCAGTCAGGAACAATCCTAGGCTGACATTTGAGAACCTGTATAAAAAAAAAAGCAGCAAATGAGCTGTTGAAAGTCTCCTCCTCTGAATATACTGATTTACACCAAATAAAAGTGCTTCCACCCAGTGGAAATACTCCTTGTCACTGTGCAGTAGAGGAAGCACGCAGTCCAGCTTGTCACAGCGGGCCAGGCCCTGCAGCTCAAGTTCCCACAGCATTCAATCCCATCCTTGTGTGAATGTCAGATAAGCATAGTACACAGCTCTTCATTGCTTAGCTTATAATACCTACACATAAAAGGGAACTAAGCACAGAAACAGATTTCTCATATAGAAAGATGTGTATGGATGTGTGAGAGGACAACAGAAAGTAGAATACTGTAGCGCCCATATTTAGCTCTTCAAAGAACACACTTTTAAATTCTGGTTAAACACTGATACATAAGAGAAGATATGAATCCTCTCTAAGCTTATAATTAGTGCCTTGCAAAAGGCACTAAACATGAGTCTGTTTAGATGTATTTTTTCAAAAGCTTTTAATGTTCTGGCTGCTTGCACTGAGCTGCTGTAACAGCATTTGATTTCCAGGGTAATGGCAGCCAGGTCTAAAATATCTTAATTTGACATCCAAGAATCAAGGCATTTCAAAAATAACTTAGGACAAAAACTGCCCTTTGTTTTAGGCTCTTCTCCTTGACAGAAAGTGTGTCCACTTGCCAAATTAAGAGAAATATGAAAGAGCAAACAGAACTTTGACCTATTGCAAGAGCCAGACTATTGTTTTACATCCCATGACTGTCTGTGACAGTATAAAATGTGAATTCAACAAGACTGTTTGGGAGCTTTAAATTATTCACACACACTCATTCTGGTAGGGTCATGATTTTTATGGGTTTTTTTTTAACCAGTCCATTTTAGTCTAGAAGAATCATGACTTTTGGTTAAACTATTGCAATTTCTGTACAGAGTTCTCAAACCTGCCAACAACAAGTAGAAATAAGTAGGTCTGAATTATTTCTATATTAGAATTACTGCCTACTGTACTGATTGATATTTCATTCCAGTGGAATCAATCAGAAGCATTGGACACACTAGGATGTGAATTGGAAATGCTCTGCATTTATGCACTAAACATTCATACAGGATTTACAGACATCTAGTAGCCTAAGGTAAAAGATATCCAGAAAGCTGATGTGTTGGAGCCAGAGCTTATTGCTAAAAATAGGCAACAGCCAAAGATCAGTGAGGCTGCCAAAATACAAGAATGGACTACAACTGGATAGGAGAGAAGCCTCATCATCAATTTCAAACAAGGCCAAAAACTTAGCATCTGTTTCTTACATGCTAACTTTCACTTTTCTTAGAAATCACTAGAATAGTTTCATTTCTTGATTTTAAAGTAATCACGAACACTTACTCTAACCATATATATTTGAAGGCTTTTTTATATAAAAATCTTGGTCTCTAATAAAATCTATTTTTAAATCTAAATTCTGTGATGTTTCATAGACAAACTATTTCACAGTCTGATCCAAAACTCACTGAAGACCTTCCATCAGACCGTCCATCCTGCTACTACTAAGAACAAGTGTTGCCAAATTAAACCCTTACATCTTTGTTTCTGTAAAGCAGCCAGGATCATCCATGCTATGGAACAGAACTAAAGCACTTCACTGCTCCATGGAATATCCGACTCCAGCTCTATTAACCCAACTACAGCTCCTTAGAGGGATTCTTTACATTGGAAGTTATGAAAATAAATGTAAAATATATGCTTACACATCATAAAAGTGAGTTTTTGTTCCATTTTAGACTACAAGATTAAAAAAATATGCCATGAACAATAAAGTGGAACTTACAAACCCCTAAACAATAAAGGGTTATGTACCACAGAGCTTTCTGGTCAACTTTTCTCATAAAATGAAAAATGCATCAGAAATGTGCAAAGTCAGCATTTCTGGTATTTGTCAACTTCTTTGTACCCATTCTGTATGCAGCAGATACACATATTAGGGGGTTTTTTTCCAGCTGACAGGAAAAAAAAAAACCAAAACACTAAAGCTTGTCATGTAACTAGCCCTACTAGTCCTAAATCAGGGGGTTTGTTTTCACATTTACATTTCATGTGTACATTAAGACAAAATCCTCAGGCTCGCTATGCCTCAGTCTCATCTGTATAATTCAAATGATACTATCGATGAGGTTTGGCACAAAATTCACTTTTATAAAGATCTGAGACCTTGTAAATGAAAACTGCTTTTACATGGAATGTATTATTAATGACATTTCACCAAATGTAAAAAAAAAAAAAATCAATATTTGAGTGCCAGATTATTCTTTCTTATTACAAGCATTATTACTTTACCTTCGGCAAAGTAACTATCCTCTCGAAAGGATGTTGTCAGCTTTAACTTCTAATCTCCAAATTTCTGGGAGCGTTTACCAACTGTTTCAACAAAAGTCTTCAATATGCTGCACACTTACCATAGGTACCTGCTTCCACCAATTGACCAATCAAGACCTGTATCGAAACTAAACTGTCTTACCTTAAAAGCATCAGAACTCCTATTTATACATAAATGTTAACTGTTGATTCAGAGAGGAGAAAAAAACCCAGCTGCAATAGTTGCACCTCTGTTTACTACACACTGATGATGTGCTCAAGAGAAAGCCACTTTCTCTACTTGGAAACTGAGCTATTCCTTCAAGTTTCTATGTTTAAGGGTCCATGATAGCTTTCCTTCTCTACTTTTAAGACAATTACAATTACAGGTACAACTCTCTATATTATAAAGAATACAAGACTAAGAAGCCTCACTATTGGTAGGAAGTACGGGATTGTTCCATGGCTGAATGTGGATGTGTAACTGCTGACCCTCTCTATGGGCAAGCAAAACAGAGCTTGAAAGGGCATGACACAAAGAACATAGCAGCTGTAATCAATATAAAACAGCAAAGGACTCATCCAGAAAGGATGCAGCAACTTTCTTATCCTCCTTGATCCTGCAGCCATTGGAGGTGAAGCATGCCACGAAGCAAATTAGCACAGTCTTAACATTAATCTGTTTCCTGTCACTGGTGTAAAGTGCTCAAGAAGTGGACTTCAGAAGATATCTATGCTTGAGGCTTCCTTTTGGCCAGTCCGGTTCCCTCTGTGCCTCTGAGGCCATCCTTTCTGCTTGACTCTCCTCCATGATGTACACAAGAATTCCCACCAGGTACTGATATATCTAGACTTCAAGAAAGGGAAACCCAACGTTTAGGTTCAATCACACCCAACTGATGCTGCTAGCGTTATGGCCATCAGACAGAGACTTCAAAAATTTGTATCCTAATCATCTGCCAGAAAATACACAGGAAAATGCAGAGAATGGCAGGTCTGCCAAACTGTCAGCAGTACTTTACCCATTAGATAATACCTTCTCTGAGATTTCTTTGTTGTTACATCTGGGCGAGCGCAAAACATCTATGCAGTTTCAGTAATACAATTCTGCTTCTGCTGCCTTAGAGACATTAATGTCACACACAAATCCATATGTTTTACTAATGGCATCCTATATGTCTTCCCAGGCATTTCTAATTCACCCTTTGTTGAGCTATCTAGGTACTTTATCACTGGGTCAGATACTAATATTAAGACACTGTGCCTTGTCTTTCACAGGAAAGTACATGTTCTTATCTAAATTGCTGAGCCTAATAACTTGAAATACTGTCCCTGCAACCTTACTTGAATGCTGTATATTCAGATAACTAGAGCTTTAGCTTTTTTTTTTTACTTGCCTACCAGTGAGAGAACATAAATTAAGTCTCCACAGTTATTAACCTGACATTTAGCTGCATTCCCAATTTGGAAGCAGGGAAAAAGGCTGTACTGTAACAAAGAAACTGGTGTCCCATCTGACCGGGACCACATGTCACACCAGGCAGGACACCCAAGGGGTGGCACAATCCCTTTGCTCCCCACCAAACCTACACTTACAGAAACATACACTAAGAAAAATCACTTCTTTCCCTCTGGAAGTTTCTTCATTGCAAGTAAACAGTATTGCACATAGTCCTCACTGCTTAACCCATTCACTTGAGTATGTGCTTTAAAACTTAGATATGTGACAGTTAAGATTGTTTTCAGCTGATAACTGGCCTAAGGATGCCCCTTTGCTTATTGCTTCTTTGATCCAGATATGCATTTGGCTGTTTAATCAGTCTTGAGGCTAAAGCAGAAAAAGAGAACACTCAAAAGCATACTTGTTTTAGCTACATACTTAATTTAGCCTAAAAGTAATTTCTGGGCAGAAAGAGAAGATTTAACTAACTCTTTTCTATAAAAATATATGCTAAGATGTGTAGCAAGATCTTATGCATTCCTTTGAAGTTTGTCATACATTCCTGAATACCTTTGACAGCCTAAGTTATGCGTCTGCTTCTGATTAGATAATTGAAATAAATCTACACCAAATAAATTCAGATCTCTTAAAATAAACTGCAGAGGTACATGAACTTTATGAAATGCATGTAGTACTTCAACCAAAAGGCATTTCTGCAAAAATCAGCTCAAGAATTTATTTATCTGTTTTTTTCCATGCATGTAGACTGCAGTTAGTGTCCAAATTTTAATCCAGGCTTAATTCCAGTCTGCATCAAGTACAATTCCTATGCAAACTGAAAACCACCATAGCAGAGGGAAATCATGTCTTTACTTTCTCCATTTCGCCCCTTATAGTTAAACGTACATTAAAAATGGGAGATACCACAGCATCAGACAGTCACTCCAGGTCCAGCAAATGTTTGCCCACTACTTCAACTTCAGACAACACTGGGAAACCTGACTAACAACCGGTAGGAAAGAACACTGCCTCACACATGGTCAATCTACATTACATCCACCCCAACAAACCAACAACCAATCCATATTGCAGTACGGTTTCTGCCAAGCTACAAGGCTTGCAAAGATATATAACGTGATGTGTCTGTGATACTACAATACAGTCTAATAAACACACACAGAGACATTACATAAACTGGAAGGTGACAGCAAAATCCTATGTATTGCTTGGCAATGCATGAGGAGAATCTGACAGCGTACAACTGAGCGATAACTGGATAAAGCCGTGCAGCTACCTAAGACTCAAAATGAGCACACAGATACCAAAGCTCTGCATGTAACGCTGAGAGTGACGGTATAAGCTTAAGCAGCACTGATCAGATGGATCTCATCACACTGTTACTGCTCAGATAGTCCTGTCAATCATTGCGCAATGGCCTATTGAAACCACATAGAGGAGGACAAACACAATTAATTCAAGATGAACCATGCTGATAAAAAGTCTTACAATAGAACATTTTACAAGAGATAGCCAAATAGAAACCTGAATGTAATCCAAGTTTCAACAGAGTGACATCTTTGCAAAGATGTCAAGATGATACCGTACTTGAAGTGGTCAGAAACTTCTTTAAAACATGTTATCCAAACTAATGGTCACAGAGGGCTAGTATTGCCCTTGTCCTTGTTCCTGGGACTCTGGCACCGTCAGATCCAACTGCAGACAAAAACAGGCCAAGTTTAAGCAGAGAGATGCCATGGAACAAGGGTCCCATTGAAATCACTCACAGATATCTGTCTGCATTACGTAGGAGCAGGCCCAGTCCAAAGCACAACTGGTGTTGACAAGATATATGCACCCTTGTCAATATCTGAGGTCACCTGCCCTGCATGAAGGTACGTGAAGTCATAGAACTGATGAAGTGCCTGATTTTTACTGGGATACATGGAGAAAAGGTGATGAAAATGCAACAGAGACACCTACACAAACACTCATTTAAAAATGTAGTTCCAAGTCACAAGAGAGCAACTTAAAAATAGTTGGAGTCCTATTTAGAAGTCAAGCCTTGTCAAATTCTTGGGCAAAGAATGGAGGCAAAAGTTCAGAATACACAAAGATCACCAATTCTACATTACACACAGGATCATCTGCCTCAAGTGTTGCTAAAAAAACACTTAAATGAAAATTTACTTCTGAAGTATCATGTGATGGCAGATCCATCTTCTGATCTGAGCTAGACTCATAGAGATTAATTAAACATCTTAGCCTGTGTATCTTTTAGTGCTTTTCAAGTAAATAAAAACCTGGGAGCCCCAACATTTTGCAGAGAAAGTGTTATCAATCTTTTTTTGAGCTTGCACATAGAATTACAACCTGACTTGTCACAAAAAATAGCAAGTCTTAATGCTGCCTATATCCACCCAGCATATAGTAACAGATAACGCTGAACAGAGGATCAGCTGAGCTATGTTAGGCTAAGAATACATCCTTATAGGACAATGTCCTAAGAACATGTCCTTATAGGACAAAACTGACGATGTCCAGCTTCTCTCACTGAAAGCCTATTTGTTCCAACTTCTCATGCATGCAAGCTATCATCAAGAAAGAACTGGAGAAGATACCACAACGCAAGCCCACTAAGCCACACTCCAGTTCTAACTGGATAGCCGATATCAGAAGGAAATTATGACATTCAAATATTGATTCACTCCACGGGGAAAAGGCTGAACATTTTTACAAGTGATTGCCTCCACTCCCGCTAAAGCATGCAGGCATACTATCTGGAGTTTGCAGGAAAGTACAAGACAGAAAACCTGGTATAACAAAGACTGGTGATGAATGGGAGGGCAGCATATAGAATGATCAAAAACTTTTGGAGTAGAGAGCTGGGAATTTATATAAACACACACATCTAACATTATATTGTGTCTTGCACTATTTTTTTTCCAGGTCTGGAAAATGTTATTACTTGCTTTCAGTCCTTTAAAATGGGGCTTTTTCTCCCCACGCAGAATCACTTTTTCCTGTGAGATGTGTGAAATGTCCATACTAAACATGAAAAATATTTTTTCCAGTAGATGGAAGAGTGCCACAATTAACAGAATCACCACTACTAAGGTACAACAACCTAAATAAATTCACACCTAACCAGAAATACAACAGCTCTCCAAATCTGTGTTACAATTTGTCACCTCCAGTAGTGCTCAGAGCTTGCACAAATCTCAGCTCCAAGACTGTATCATTCTAATCACCTGCTCACCTTCTGCTTGCCCCTTGCTATCCTCTTTTACAGAGCATTACTTCGGGCTGATTCTTTAAAAACTGCACCCATCTTTCTTGTTTCTGCCTGTCTTCTCTTTCACTACTGGCAGTGTTGCCTTCCTTCCGCTCCCAGACTTGCAGATTGTCGCATTTTTTCCTCACCTTTCCTCACAATTCAACAGTGTCTTACTAAATTCCATTCCCATTCTCTCACATTTCTCTTGGCCCTCATTAGAAGTATGAATGTAAACTTTAAAAAAAATAAAAAAGCCAAAACCAGCACAAAATTTGCTGATTCTTTTTAACAGCAACTTTTCTTTGCAACTTTCCCAATTACTCAGGATTCTAGACGCCACAGCAAACTTAGCCTTCCTTCACCCATCCCCCATTTTCTAACCATATCACACATCAAAAACCTACAAAAAATGCATCTGCCCAATTTCTGCAGGATAGTTAGGCTGTACATAAAGATTCTAAAAGGAATAGGTTCTGTTCTCCTTTTTAAGTCGTGCCCACATGGTTAATCAGCAGTCACTGAGTCTAGTGATAAAAGCATAGTGCAGGACAGTAAGAATTTATTCCTAAAGCTCTAAAAGCAAAATTAATGTGAAAGACAAGTACCTCAAAGTGAATTCATTCTATTTTGTATAAGCTGTAGATCAAAGTATTAAATACCACTTCCTTTTTTCTGTTACATCACCGAGATGTTTACTGAGGCATTTTGCAAATAGACGCTATATCATTAGCAGTTAAATCAGTTAAAAAGACTTGCTCTCATTCTGGATATGAAGAGTGGCACATCTCACATAATGTTGTCTTTCTCTAATTTATGTGAGTCATTAATGCGACAGTTAAACCTATAATAATTTCCAGTCTAAAAACTTCCAGGGTACCTCTAGCACATACCTCTCTGGTTCCCTAATGCACAGAACCTATAAAACATTTTGCAATTGGCCAATATCACCTTTCGTGTTTCTTCTCTAAAAAATATTTATCTTGCATTTGCTCTATTTTCTGTCTTTCTGTCTTTTTGCTGGTGTTTTTTTTTCCTCTTCTGTGATAACTTCTCCAGACAGATGCTAGCAGAGTTTGTTAATCACTATAAGAAAGTATTTCTATCGGGTTTTAATTAAACAAGCTCAACACTCTTGTTACAGCGCATTCACATGCCAAGCATGATGAGAAAGTCTGACTTGTCTGGCAGGACTCACGACCCTAGTGTACATCTAGCTCCAAAATCAATATTTTACACAGCACACTTGAGGGGACTACCAGATGGAACAAAAGACAACAACAAAAACATAGTACGTTGCAACATTAAGCAGCTGTCATGCTTTGTTAATGGCACCAAGAGATGAAGACTCAACCAAACCTTATTATTCAAGTGGTTCATCACCCTGAGTGTAAAAACATGCGTCTAATTTACTTGTCTGGCTTCAAATCCCAGTTATTAGATAGTATTTTCTCTGCTAGAATCATAGAGCTTGTTAGTAGCCAATCTCTCTCCCCAAGGAGGTACCACAATTTGATTTTTATTAGAGTCTTCTATACTGTTCATACAGAGAAGATATAATCCCTCATTCTGTTTTTCTTGTTCTTTGGATATATGATTCTGCTTTTGGCTGCATTACAACAATTTATCTGAATAGACTCACTTTGAGTGATACAGATTGTGCTGTACAGCTGCCTTATCTTCATCACTGCTCACTATCCCCCCACCATCCTGATCCTGGTATCATCTGTGCTTTTTATCTGAATTTTAAGTAGTAGCAGCTGCAGTATCTCCCATTAGTAGCTCTCCTTAATTTTTGCTCCTCATTTCACTTTTCCCTGAGTTCTTATGTATTATCATAATAACTGTGCAAGAAAGACCAGCATGTCTGATACATAGTCCCCAAAATCACATCTGAATTCCAAGGGGACCATCTGCTTTAAGGTTACCAAATAGAACTTACTGTCAAAAAGAGTTTGCTAACCCCTCCCTTGCTAACCCATTTCACTTGCATAATCCCACCAGAGCTATGGTACTTTTCATATCAGAAAAAGTGTTTATGGGAGTTATGGGTTACAGAAGTAGATCCACAGTATATTTTGTTGACCTTGGAATATATCCCACCATTGATTTTATGTATAAAGTTTCAAAGGCCCACTTCTGTCCCCACCCCCAACTCTGTAAAAACCTTTTCCAGTAGGGCACATGGTAAGGAAATTGCTCCTCTCTTCGTTCCAGTGTTTCAACTGTGTTTCTTTTTCTAATGTGTTATTTCATGAATTTAAAAAGTAAAACCTAAGCAAACCCCAAAACTTGTAAGTATGGGACAGGGCAGACCACAGAATTTCCACTACCATCAAGTAACTTTTAAAATATCATCCGTGCAAATGATTTGCAAGAGGGTGGATAACAGCAAGTATTTGATAAGTACTTATATTTTTCCCCTAAGGTTTCAAGCACAATAATGAAACTGGAGAACCTGGAGCATTCCCAGTGCCAACTGGACACCCTTAACCTCTACACTCTTAGCTATATAAATCTGTAACATATTTTCTGAGTAGATATTTATATGCACTTCCTGTTTCAACGCTAACTTTTTGGTTACTGGAAAAGAACCAGAAGCTCTCTATTCCCTTGGGAATCATTTTCCATTAAAGAGGCTTTAGATAGACTATTTGTTTTTTCAGATTTGGAAGGGGAACCCAACGGAATGTGTATTTTGAGTATCTTTAGTCTTTTCACAATAACAGTCGAGGGCTAAATGGCTGGAAAAATTTGCAAACTTATTTTTTCTAATCTACCTCGTGACACCTGATGATAGTTTGTGCCAATGGAATGTGATTTCCTTAGACATGACCCTGAGTTGTTTACTTGACCAGAAAAACAACCAGTTTTTATAAATGACCAGCCCTACTGACAGTCTGCATTAAATTTAAAAAAATAAAAGGCCAGCCATTGCACAAGTATGAAGTCTTCACACATCCCCTCCTTCTCCCTAACAGCTGGGCTCTTTCAGGGCAGGAGGGACATCTGATAAAAGCTTCTGTTTAGGCTATCTTCTTCTAGAAAAGAAAATTAATTTCATTTCAACACAGCATATCCAGCACTTCTTGTAAGCAAACTTCCACAAAATTATATTTTTAAAGAAACATGATATGAAAAATCATGCTGAGCACTGGAGTACCTTACCATTCACATGTTCTGCCATGGGTGGAACTGGAGGATGTAGGACAACCGAGTACTGAGTGAAAGACTAGCTGCTGCTTTTTTATTACTGCATTTGGCCTGGCCAACATCAAGAATCATTGCAGAAATAATCAAGCACTAGAAACTCCAGGAAGAATGGCAACAAATCAGCAACCTAAAATAACTTAGCAGGTATTGTTTTAAGAGAATATTCCAGATCACAGTATTCAGAAACTTTCTTGGGTGGCCAGGATTTCAAAGGGAGAATGAACTGAAGGAAGAGAAATTAAACTATGGGCTGGTGATTTAAGCTTCCCTATATGTCCTGATCTTGTGTCTTTGCTTATTTGACTACAGATCCAGAGTAAACTGAGTTTTAAAACATGCATCTGGATTTCTACCAGTGAAAGCAAGTATAAAGTCTGGTTTTAGTGAGGTGTGACTCCTGAAAAACCCTGACTCCACACCCAGAATGCCACTTCACTTAAACCCACTCGTGATTTTACATGTACTTTCAGGAACAACGGCGCTACCTTCAGCCGGCTCGTAGCGGCAATTTTCACATTTAGAGATCTGTGGCTATCGGATCAAGCATCCACTGCAGTCTTTCTGCTTTAGATTTTCTTTATCCTGCCTGTCACTGTTGTACAGCTCCTCAACAACTAGGGAGAAGAGAAAACGTGAGGGAATTAACAACTCAGGTGCTACTCATACACTTTTACTTGAGTGCAGAATTTAGCCAAAGAATGGAAAGTTCTGCATTTAGAGCAATTAGTCTAAAAAGCACTGTGCACAAAAACCAGTAAGCTGCTTCACAAGAAAAGAAGCCAGTCATGTCCCATGCCATAGCCACGACCGTTTAAGCATATGCATTACAATAAACTCTTCCCTCTGTGGGACCTGCCTGACTTTATGTCATTGTTCCATTGCACCACAGGTTTCACTCTTTCAGCACAATGTTGAAAACAACCTCGTTGAACATCCGTGCCTCAGAGGTTACTGCAGCATGACTAACTGAGCGAGCTCAGTGTTGAACACAGATGCTGGGTAGACACAACCAAGGGTGAAATCCTGTAGTTATGGCAGAGGCTGAGCAATGCAGATTTCATTATGCTTCCCTAAAGACAAAACTCTAATGATTAGAGTGACTATAAATCGGTGTTGTGGAAGAGTACGTATTAAGAACTCAGTTGAGAAGCATTTCCTGAATATTGCTGGAATATATTGTTTTGCATGCTTTAAATCACTGTGGAGCTGTCAGACAGCAACAACTTCAGGAGTTCTTCTGATATCAGCTTGATCTGAGCTGACAATTCTGCATTATATTGTGCCATTTCTTCCCCAGAACTTCAGACCATGTATTTTCATTCATCAGATGTCTCTCTAGAAGTGAGCCACACAAGCAGAGGTCACAAGCACAGTTCAGAAGGCGTATATAATTGCAAGCTCCTGGTATGTTTTACTACCTATTAGTTATTTAAGAATTATTTTATATTCTTCAAGATCCAGAGTCATCAAAAGAGGAAAAAAGTCAATGAAGATCCAATGAAGTCTTTACTTAGTGAGAGCTCTTCTAATTCAAGCTTAGGACTTCTCTATGAAGTAACATAACTTTTCTGAACCTGCTATACTTTATAACTGTCACCCCTAGAACTTAGGAGATTGATCCTGCTTTACCTGAATTTACTACAATCACCTAACTAGCTGCAAGTGTGCAAGAGCACACCACATCACACCTCAGCAGTAGAGTTTAGAGAGGGCAGAGGAAGCTAACAGTTTAGTATCCAGTTAAAAATCTCCCTGTGAGTAATTTCAGCACTAGGTTTGGATGCCTCTCCCAGCCCCAGAAAATGAATATGCATGGTATTTAATTCAGATGCCTTTCTAAGTCATATGTGTTGCTTTCTCTTCTTGCAGAGAAAGAATTCAGTTGTCAACCCCCATTTATGTGCAAAATTCCCACTCAACACACCTGCCAGCAAATAAAAGTTATTTGATTGAACATAAGCGGGTAAAGGAAGACTTGTAGGAAAAGGCAAAACCTTCTTTCAGCCCAACATGCAATGCCAAGGTGAGGAACTGTGGAGGAGAAAACAAAAACAGAGATGTGGACTTTAACAACTCTTCAGGTCACTTGATGTAAAACTCGCAGCAGACAGAAAAGGCACTTCTAATACATGGCCATTCTCTGCAGTGGATTTCCAAACACACCAAGTTCCTTCAAATATATAAATCATAAGGCAACTTTAAATGAAAATCTGAAATAACTGAAAACACTGGGATTTCTACCAAGAATTAGACATTGTAAAGCCAACAGAATCTATTGGCATTTTATGCCAACTGAAATGCTGGCCCTCAGTTTTTAATTCTGAACAACTGCCTCCACAGCACAGCCAACAGCCACATTTTTAACTGTATCCCTTATCAGCTTCAAACCACTGTTTGTCACTTCAAGGACAGAACATCTAAGGAGGGAAAAAAACAAAACATCCCTCCAACATTTTTTTTAAAATCAAAGTAGTGTAACAGTCCAAAATATCTATTTTAATTGTAGCAATACAACACCACATCTTCTCCAAGTATTCCTATGAAGAAAAAACAATTCAGCCTACACATGTAAAGGCCATCTGAATAATTTTTGAATACTAGCTTTTCTACCTAATCCTATAAAGCTTTGGGATAGTACACACTGCTGTGTGACTTAAGGTCATACTTGTTTTTAAGACACTCAGCATGATAAACATTCACATCATAGCTCCTCCTTACAGTAAACATGCTCAAGGTCTTTTAGAAGTCTGGCTTTTGAGGGGACAGGCAAAAGAAGTCAACAACCATCAACAGTCCAATGTCTTCTTACAAGATCTAAAATTCTGAAGATTTCCCAAAGTACCAAACAGTTTCAGGAGCAGAGTCTCTCAAAATCAGACTTTTAAAACTACCTCCTTAAAAATCTTGCTAATGCTCATATCAGGTGACTGAGACATGACTAAGTCACCTATACTTCTTTCACTATTTAACCCCCAAACATTTCATTTTCTGTGAAGTGGATCAAAGGTAGTGTCCAAATTCACTTCACAGCTACTCTTCCCTAGCTATGACAGTAAGCTGTTATAGCCCAAACACATTCTGTCCTGCCTGTACATCATTTCCCAATAGCACCTGCAAAGTGAATTTCACCTCCCAAAAAGATCAGCAAATACCTTCCTATCAAGAAACACCCAGTGTCAGACTACACCCTTTAAATTACATCTCTCACAGGGAAGAAAAACTGGCTTTCAAATTACACCCAAAGAGCTGTACTCATGCAGTAGTGTGACTAGATATATTAAGCTTCATTTAACAGGTATCACAGAGCTAGATTTTATTCTCCTTCCTATTAGAATTAATTCTTCCCATTCCTTTCAGATGGGAGGATCCAAAGGGCAATAATGTATCTGTTCTAATGTCACATTGCTCTAGTAACTCCCTGTCTCCTTACCCAAAACCTATTCTTTCGAGTCATACTCTCACATAAAAGCAAGCTCCTTCATGAGCAAACTGCAATAAAGCCACATCAGTGCAGAGTAACAAAATGTATGGATTTGGCTCAAAGTCTTGGAGGCTAGACATTACCCCATTTGCCCATTTTAAAATATATTTTTTTTAAGGCAAATGATACCAACTAGAAAAAAATAAATACTTAGACTCCAAGCTACTCCCCATCAATATAACCTCTGTTAAACCCCATCCTTTCATGCATCCAGAGCAATTAGGTTTGTGTAAAATAAAAAACAAACCAGATGCCCAGGAGATGTAAATCAGTAAAGACCTACTGATGCCAGCAGAGTTACGATGATTTACACAACCCGGGACTTCAGCTTAGAGAAGCTTTCTGCATCTGGCGTTCTCAAAGCTTAGACTATTCTATCCCTTCCCCTCCTCAGATTCCCATCAAATGCAGTCCTGTAACAGAAGTGTTCTTTTCCTAACTTGGCTTCAAGTCGTGGCTGCAGCTCTCAATAGTATATAACCTGTCAAGATAAAATATGTTTGGGGACACACAATCTCTACTGAGCATTTTATTGACTTAACTCCACCATTTCTGAAAGGCAGCCAAAATTCCTTAAGGTTTTCAAAAGACTTTGTTTTCTAAATATTATCCATAGACAGATAACAAGAACACAAAGATCCTCAGCTGTTTGTGTAGTTCGACTTATGTGCCATGCATCGCCCATCATGGTATATTAATTTTCTCTTGCAAGCAAACAAAACAAACCTCAGCTACAAATTACTTGGGGTTAGGGGCTATATACAATGCAGGGTACCCTGGGAACCATTCAAGACAGGAATTTTGCCCACGAAATGACTGCAGGTCATTCAAAAACTACAATTTTCCCTTGTTTAAAAAAAAAAAAGACAACCCGAAGCAGAACAAAACACACCCACAAAGTTTAGGCTTCCACTGCAGCTTTTCTTTCCAGATGTTGCATGAGAGGCAACAGGGTTAAGATCAAGATGCAGATTTGCTACCAACTCCACAAACACTCCCAGTTCCCTCTCACAGGAGGAAAACAACTCTTGGAAAGACCAGGATACGCAGTTGAAGAATAAGGTGACTTCTCAAAAGTCCTATGTGTGCTCTTGCTCTGATCTCAACCAAGTAGCCCAAAGAGGTACAAACCAGATCCCTTAACTTGAACACACCAGAGGCCGTGTTCATCTGGTCCCAGAGCCAAGACTGGAGCAACTTATGCACTCCTGAATCAGAAACAGAGGAGCCAATGTGGCCTCAGTGCAAACCAGGACACCCCCACAGGCTGTCATTGTTTATGTTACTGCCACAAAAGCTTCCTGAAGGAGCAGAGGTACTGCAAGGGTAGGAGACGAACTGGTTGCTACTCCTTGCACCCATGTATCAGTACAGACCACACACCAGGAATGATGCTTCCCCCTCCCAGAGCAGCGCTGAGAGATGACCACACATCTGTCCACATGAGTACAAATGCTAAGATTACAGCTGCTTCTTGTAGCAGTCTGCAATGTATAGGAGGCCCTTCTGTCTCTCTCCTCCTGTGGTCATCACACCTCAGCTGGTCTGGCTGCAATACCAGGACCCTTGACTGTTTTAAATCTGACATTGTTTTTCTAAGGCAGGAGTGTGGGGTGTACTTTAAATGATCGATGGACTAACTACTTGTTATTTTATTAGTAGTCATGTCCTATAGCCTACTCTAGATATTCAAAGCAGTCATTTTTAAAATGTTCAGCCTCCCAGAGTGGAATTTAAAAAAAACAGCGTCTCAGTACTCTTAAGTTGAGACTGCAACTGTAAACCTAATAATTTCCTCCAATTGTTCGAATTGGTGATCCAAAATCAGTGGGTCCACATCACTTCAGCAACACACATTCTTTACAAAGGGGAATTTAAAACTGCTGAAAAGGAGGAGTTGGAAACCTGCAAGATCAAAGAGCGGGAACAGAAAAAGCTTAACAGCTGATGATTGCCTTACCTAGCCACTAGCTCTGTGGGCATCACTTTAGTTGACAATATCACAATGCGCTTATCGCTTCCAGGGCACCTTTCATTAAAAGGCCTCTTAACACTTTGTATACGCTAATTAAGTCTCAAGTCACAACATTCCTGTGAGGAACAGGATTTCTAGCTGTTGCAATTTCCAAAAGATCAGGAAATAAGTATACTATTGTGGCAGATGAATAAGGTCCTACCCATAATAGGAAATGACACCAAAGTTAGTTGGCAAGAATCTAGAGAATAATGAAGAGAACTACACCCATGCAAGCAGCACTTTAAGCCAGTGGCCTGACCAGGGAGAGATCTTCCACAGATTGTCATGAGCTATCGCTACCACCATAGCAATCACAGACAAACATCAAAGTGCTTTGATGCAGTCAGCCTCTTCCCCCACGCTACTACAGAAACATGAAATGTCTTATACACAAGTAAACAAGACAAGGCCAAAATGTCTGCTAAAGCAAAACCAAAGCAGCACCAGAAATAGACTGCAACAGAGTCTCATCTCCCACAGCAGCACATTACTACCTTGAAAGAGATCAGTGACAGATTTCAGATGCCTTAGGTGTTCCCAAGCATTTTATCAAGTGTTCAATTTTGAAGCAGTCTACTTAGCAACAATTTTACCAGAGCTTTTGAAATTAAAATGCTACTCTCACCAAGATCCTGTAAACAGAAGAAAATTGTGGGAAGAAATGTCCAAGGTCAGAACTGCAACTCAGTTCAATTTGCTTTAACGTTCATGCAGAAGAATGAAAGGCAATCATTTTTCTCCTCCATTCTGCTCAAGCCATCACCCCCATCTTCTGACACTAGTCAGCTATAAGAAACAGGTATCTTAATGTTAAACCTGGCCAGCTGTAATACATTTGCTAAAGTAATTACATTTATTTTTACAGATTACATGTGCTTAGGTTTCACTTACTGATGTACTACAAAATCAGAGGCTTCAATTTTGCAGATAAAGTTCAGCACTGTTAAAATCAAAGACAGCATCCAGTGCTTAAAGCTGCTAACCATACACACATTTTTAAAAATTAAATACCGTAGCTAGCATGTACTACAGGATTTATATTCCTTACCTGCTTGCTCAAAGTACCTTATATTCCTCTCACTCTTTCTCATCACATTAACAGAGTTATGATACCTAGATGGCAGTTACCTAAATAGTTACATTTTTTGTCTCCTTTAAGCTTTTTTCAGTCCATATAATTTTATGCACAAGCAACAGCATTATTCTGAGTCAATGCCTGAAGTTCCTAACAAAATGGGCTGCTTCTGGAAACAGAGCAGTGACTGAATTGCTTGATGGCAAAGCAGCATTCAAAATGAAATTTCAGGTCCCATTCTCTTCGAACACCAGTGGTGAACACAGCTACAAACCAGGCACTGCAAAGCCAGTGATCACATTCAATTGGGTGACAGTCAAAGCCAGGTACACGTTTCTTTGGGCAACCTGTATTAGCTGTAGTAGTACAAGAAGAAATGCTAGAAAAGAATTTAACAGGCACTGATCAAAAACCTCACAACAGCCAAAGAACTGCTCTTTTAGGAGAGAAAATCCCAGTCCAACCAATGACAACTTAAAAGTTCCTAAAAGCACTGTATTGGGGCAATTCAGATTTTTATTGTGCAGGTGTCACGGGACACCCCAATACTGGAATGATTACTTCCAAATGCTGTTGGAAGTGCCATGCCTCAGAGCATAAGTAGGAGAGTACCTATGACTTCTGATGTAAAAACTGGCTGTCTGAGCCCAAAGAGCTGTGGTGAATGGAGTAACATCCAGCTAGCAGCTAGCCACAAGTGGTGTTGCTCTAGGGCTCAGTATTGGGGCCAGTTCTTTTAATATATTTATCAAGGATCTGGACAAGGGGACAGAGTGTACCCTGTCCATTTCCAGATGACACCAAGTTAGACAGGACTGTTGATCCGCTTGACAGTAGGAAGGCTTGACAGAAGGATCTGGACAGGTTGTATTGATGGCCCAAGACCAACCATATAAGGTTGAACAAGACTCAGTGTTGTGTCCTGCACTTGGGTCACAGCCAACCCCGTGCAACACTGCAGGTTTAGGGAAGAGTGGCTGGAAAGCTGTCTGACAGAAAAGGATCTGACATGTTGGTTGATAACGAGTTGAAAATGAGGCAGCAGTGTGCCCAGGTGGCCAAGGCAGCCAACAGCATCCTGGCCTGTATCAGAAATAGTGTGGCCAGCAGGATTGAGGAAGTGACCGCCCCCTGTACTCATCACTTTGAATACAGTGTTCAGTTTTGGGCCCATTGACAAGACAGACATGATGGAGCACGTCCAAAGAAGGACAACGAAGCTGGTGAAAGGATCTAGAGAACAAGTCTTATGAGAAGCATCTGAGGGAGTGTTTAGCCTGGAGAAAAGGAGGCTGAGGGGAGACCTTATCACTCTGTACAAGCACCTGAAGGTAGGTGATGGCCAGGTGGGTGTTGGTCTCATCTCTCAAGTTATAAGCAATGGGACAAGAAATGGCCTCAAGTTGTGCCAGGGGAGGTTTAGTTTGGATATTAGGCACAGTTTCTTCACTGAAAGATTTGTCAAGCATCAGAACAGGCTTCCCCAGGGGAAGCAGCTGAGTCATGTCCTTGGAAGTATTTAAAAGATGTGTAGATGTGGTGCTTAGGGACAGGGTTTAGTGACTGACTTGGCAATCTTCAGTTATCACAATTCTGTGATTCTGTATGCAACACCTTTAATACAGTATTTTGCTGCCTGTATGAATCATCCCTGAATAACGTGTTGAAGGTTTCCAGGACAGACATCTTTCTTTAGTAAACACTGTCTTCAGTACTCTAGTGAGCACAATAGCTTGTTTTAATCTTGAGGGAGATAGGAAACAATTGCTCTTTCTGCATCTCTTCCAGAGATCCATTCTATAGTACCACAGGTGGTTAGAAATGAAATAAGCTTCAACAGAAGTAAACCTGGCCTGTGATTGCTCAGATTTCAAATGCAATAAGCAGTAAAAGGATACAGTATAGTTGCCCAAAAGCTAATTAAGGAAATTATCCAGAAGTTCTATACTGCTGTGATGCTACTAAACCAGAAGTAATATCTGAACAATAAAGCTGAAGTGAAGCGTTACACATATAAAATAAAGCAATCAGGTAAAAGAGGAGGTAATCTGGGTTAGCGCTGTGACTGCTTCATATAAACTTGGGTGTTTCAGACTATGTCTTCTCGGTACTATTTCCACACCCAAAAGTTTTGAATTGACATCCCTGCCTTATTAGGAAGACGTTTTCTGAGAGCACAGCTGACTCCCCAAAAGAGTTAGTAGGGATCACCATACTGAAAAGGTGAATGTTGGGCAGGGATCTGACTTCAATCTTCAGATTTAATGCGACATTCTAATTCAAGATCTCATCCTTCCAAGTTGCAGCATGCCATCTTCTATTTAGAGTCTACTCCATCCCTATGCAAAAAAAAAAGTACCCTTGCAAAAAAACCCCACACCAAACAACAAACAAAACCCTTCCTGATATCACTTAAGGATCATAATTCAGCTTGAGAAAACTTCATATTGGCATTGGAAATTTGTTATTAACATTAGACAGCCCAGTCAGATTTTTGGATAATGCACATTATATGTCATGTTAAAAGATCATGCAATGGACTGGAACAAGATCCAGCTGATACTATTCACATAAACATTGTAAACCACTAATTGCATTTCTTTTTTAATGAAGAAAAAATGTATAAGCAATTTCCATCTCAAAAATCAGTGATTTCAGCTGGGTGTATTTCTACAACTGCCTCTCCATCAGGCAGCCAAGCTGGATAGCCACTACCTTCTTTATGAATACTGAATAGGGGCATTATGTCCTTACAGAAAATGCATGGGTAAGGAGGACAGGTCGCCTTTTATGCACACAACAAGAACACCAACACAAGTGAAGTGTGTTTGTTTTCTACCACTCGTGTAAATGTCAAGATGTAATTTATATCAATGATATAAATGAGACATTCCATCTCTCATCAAAATGGGCCTTCAGTTGAAGCCAGTTGCACCTGTATAAATGCAAAGTCACATGTGGTACATAAAGCTTTTTCTTCTGGTATTGCAGAAAAATACATTTATGTTCCTTGCATAGCAAGCAGCACCAAAGTTGTATGAGGAACACAGCTATTTCCACAAACATAGACTCACGTCCTTCTGTCATGCATGTTTCAGCATAAAATCACAATTGTTCCTTTCTGACACACTCATTTCAAATAAGGCAAAACTTTTAGACATGACAAAAATTAACGCCAAACCAACTGTCTGATCTTCTACTGTCTCTCCATCCCACTGCTTTCATTCCCATACTGAAGTGCTGTTCTAGCACCAGAGAACTTCATACAACCTCTACTTTCTGAAAACAGCAGGACAGATACTCTGCCTGCAGAGTCTTTTGCCCATTTGCTGATAATACCTGCAGGAAATTATAAAGAAAATATCTGTGGTACTAATACAACTCCATGGACATAGAGCATATTAGTATTCCTGGCAGCAGCAAGTTTCCAGAAATCTGGTTCAGCATCTCTTTCTTACTCAGTACTTTTTCTGATCAAAACCAAAATTGATGAAGGGTGGCCAGGTTACTTCAAACAGAATACCATAACACTCCATAATAACCTTATACTTAGCTAAGTAGCAAAGGGGAAAATCAGCATTTGTTAAAAGGTATCACATCCAAGTCACTATACAGCATCTATTTAGGTCCTCTTCACATAGGAGAATGTTCGGCAGATGGCAAAGATATTGAATGTGGGTTGGTCTTTTTCCCCTCCAATACCTCTTAAGGTGTTTAAAATGCTTTTAAATTCTAGCCACTCTTCATAGACAAAAATTCCCCTGCTTACTTATCTCTTCCTTTGCTGCCAATATGGCAGTCCTGGGTAAAAAGTAGGCCTATATTACGCCCAAAAAATATGAGAGCAAATTTTAGACTTGTGCATCTTGCAGTAGGAGTCAGAAGTCCTGGTCTCTACCATTGCCTCTTTCATTAACTGTCTCCACAACCTCAGTCATTTTTGTCTCAGTGAAGGGACATACAACACACACTGTATTATTCAGCACATACAGGTCAGGTTGAATTTGGCAATCTCTGTTCATCTAAAGACAGTATTGAAATAAATTCTCCAAGCAACAGAGCCTCTACCTCATGCTTACAAGTGTAAATCACTGCAGCTTCCAGAAGTCATTTCTTTCTGATGGCAGAAGAGCATCCTATATGACACAAGCTGATGATCCCAGACCAGCTCTGTAAGAACATATTTCTGTTTCACCACTAGGAATAATTAGCACTTAAGTGAACCACGGGGACACCAGCTTCCGCTGCATTTTTTTTCCTGCAGACAATATAATTAGCTTTCTCAGACAGCAAATCTAAGAACCCTGTAGTAGACTGACAAAAGACTCATAACCTCTCTCCATAAGAGCTCCCTTTTAGACAAGCCGATAGAGCCATTTGAAACATTCCTTGTACTTTACTGCCTTCTCCCCCTCAATTTTGGCCTACAGATCAAACTTAATTATCATCATTCTGCTTTACTTTGAGTCCTGAAGGAAAACAAAAATGAAAGTTAGCGCTACATGACTACAATAGTCTTAGAAAGCTCCCACCATCATTGGGAGTGCAGAGCACCGTGCTGCAAGACATGTTACAACCAACCATTACACCGCACACCTGCAACATCACCATTTCAAAGACTGAGTAAAGCAAAAGGCATCTGAAAATGGTGTTTACACTAGTGGGAAATCCTGCTAAAACCAAGTGTTAAACTCTAACCCTAAAACACAACATGTCAAAGCTCACTCTGAAGAGGCTGCAGACTCTTGTTCCAGATGTGCCTGAACATCAGGCATTGATGAACAGGAGAGCAGAGAGCAGTACCAGCAAAACACAAAAAGCAAGTAGGCAAGATGACAAGACTGCTCTCCCTGGACTTTCTTTACTGTTAATCAATACCTGCCATGACTGCTGCTGCATCTCCTTACACATAGAGCAACAGCAAAACCCATCTTTACTACAGACCGTTGCCATAGCTCCCAAGTACCCTGCTTGTACAGTGGCACCTCTGCCGGACTTCAAGATGTTTCCTAAAGTTCTTCTCCTTTTCTAAATACTGAAGGTACATTTGCAGTAGAGCATAGCTGCCTTCTTGCAGTTGCACAAGATCTGAAGGCTGAGCTTGAAGGAGTATGCAACGTTGTGCAATTCTGGAGAGGGGATTGACTCCAGAAATATACGGTTCTTATTTCATTTCTTGCTTTGATAGTTTCATGGCAGAATAACTGCACATGCGGTGTTTTTGTCTGAGCTGGCTTCAAAACAATCAGCTTCTAATTGGGTATGATTGAAATTAAGCAGAAAAAAACCCACCCTAACCCTGAAGCTCCCTGTAGAACAATTTTATTCTTTCATATTTCCGAACCATCCCATCAAGGAAACATCGGAAATTCAATAAGAAACTCAGCCCAGCACTTAGAAAACTTTGATACTTATTTGGCCCTCCCAGGTACGTTATCCCTACAGTTCATTTTGCCTTTACGTGGGTGCTATTCAAAGCAGAATTTGGCCCCTTCCTCCCAGGTGGCCCGACACTTTTACTGTAGCGTGCAGGTATGTACGGATATTTTGTATGTATCTAAGGCACATTCCCCAAACTACAACGCTCTCCCAGAGAGTCTCTTCCCTAGGTCTCTGTCTGGTTTGGGCCTCATTTACTCTCTTGCAAATGAAGAGCAGCTCTACTGAAGTCAGTGAGGTAACACTTGTATTAAAGTCGTGTGAGATCATGTCAGAGCCAGGGTCCATAATAAAACCAGCTGCCGTTAACTCTTCTACAAGTTTCCATTCATTAGGGGTTTTTTTGCTTGAATTCACATAAGCATTATCCATGGGCCAAAAAACACATTTTAGAATGATAGCTATTTCCCCTTACTAAAAAACTAGAAAGTGCAGCAAACTATCCCATTCCTCACTGAAAAACTACAGCTTATTGTATTTTGTTAATAAGCAGAGGTGTTTATGGACAAAACACGTGTGAATATACTTCAGGGAATCATCCTGCACTGCCTAGAGGAAAGGGACAAGATGACCTAATATGTCTTTCCCAGGTTTTCATTTTTTAGTTTTGTGTTTGGCTTTATGGGGTTTTTTTGGTTGGTTTAGGGTTGGGTTTTTTTATGCCCCTGGCTTCTGATTCTAAACCAAGGAATAGTCTTGAATGTAAATATTTAAATTCAGCCTCAACGACCTGTAAGCACTGAACCAAGATCGATGAAACTGGTTCTATGCCTGCTAATGCCAACAGCCTTTCCATCAGTGCCTTTCCATTGCCTTGAAGGGTCACAGGAGAGACAGAAATAACATGCTCAGATTATAATGTTTTTTCCAGTTCATCTCACCAGTCTCTAGGCTTTTCAGTACTGTATAACTGTATTTTGTCATATAAGTTAGATTCATAGTCTGTCACCACTTCAACCTATTAATTTATAATGGAACATATTTCCTACACAGAGTAAATTCTTTTTTTTTTTTCTTCTGAGATGAACTGATCTTTATCAGATACTCTGATACAGGCACACACACATCTTTACTGACATGGAACCCTTTGTTAGGCAACCCACTGAAGCTTTAAGGCAGTTCACAAGCAGCACAACAGGGAAGAATGTTGTTCTAAAAAAAAACCCCAACATTAACACAAAGCAAAAACTTGTACCGTAAAATGGTGGCTTTGACAGCCTTTACTGAAGGACCCCAACAAAGGGAATGGGAGTTCCCAGTGGCAGATACTGCAAAACAGAAGAGTTGAACAATATGAACTTCTGCAAAGCTTCTCTACAGGTAGCCAGAATGACATTGCACAAATACCAAGCTTGGGGGCAAATCACTCAGATGTTGGGAGAAAATTACTCCGAAACATGCATCATTTACACTTTCCTCTTTTGGATAAAAAAAACAGTCTCACATCTTCCATTTTGGCTCAGGAAGACTGAAAATAGTAAAACTAGAAATAATAAAAGTTTTTTTCAACCATCCAATTGAATGCAATAAGTACTATATCCTTATTATTCAAGGACTTTTTCCAGATGCTCATTAAGAAGTTGACATAATGCAAAGTTTGTCACAATCCAAATACTGAACGAAGAAACATGAAGGTGATCAGATACATAGTTAATTTGGTCTCCAAGTTGGCTAAGCACAATCCTTCTAAGAGCTGGAAAACAGAACTATTCACATCCATTACTATCACATTACCCAACTGCCACAGACTGACAGTGCTTCTTTTGATCACATTAGGGTGGGTTCCTCAGTGGGCATGCCTTAGCATGACTCCATGATAACGGTCAAATGACATCTCCCCAGAAGTACTGCCATCCAGAGATGAAAAGCGGCAACATCTCAAAGCAGGCCTAATTTACATCCTCCCTCTCTTTGACTTAAAAGATCTTGGCCTTTGGGATCCAATTAAGGGAGCTGGTTTCACCTTTAGCAAAATAATGATTGAAAAACAACTAAACCCACCTACCTCTCATTGAAGAGAGGTATCAGACATCAAGGAGTACTGAACAAAAAGGTCAGTCCATTATCACTCCAAGGCAGGTCACCTGCAAGAAACTCTGCTTTCCTGACATGGACAAAAATTCATACTGCCAGTTACACTTGTTGAAAATTGTAGAGGCACCAAGAGGAATATGATATCAGAGTTGTGGTCCTTCCTGGGAGATACAATGACATTTTGGAGGAGCAGAAGACTGGCTTCAAACCCATCCAACCTGTGCTATGACTGACTACATCTATTTTAACTCTGTTGTTAGCTTATATGGCCTTAAAACGTAAGTACCAGGATGGTGTGCAATGAGGCACGTAGTCAGGGCAATCAGACTGATCAATCAGCCCTTTCAGCTACAAAGATGTAGGTTACCATCAAAATTACATAGGAGTAGGATGCCAGGAGTAATCTGTAAATGTACCAATATGACACAAACCTTGTGTTTCCAAGGCACTCAATGTAACTCGAAAGCAAACAATAAAAACTCCAGAAAATCTCCAGCAAGGAGAGAAGCCTGTGTAGCTCCATTGCTTGGTAGCTTAACTGTCTTCTCCTAGGGAAATAAGATGCAGCTAGACTTCATCCCCATGATTTTGATGGCAGAGAGAATACTGATCCCTAATCAAAATAAACTCAAAAGCAAAAATGTAAATACAACTCTGCTCCAATGACTTCATGTCTTAAAGTCCTCTGTGTGAGGTTTTCACTGCAGACAGTGATGTGCTGGAAGAAAAATCCCTGGAGGATGTGTGGAGCACTGGGGACCCCTTCTGCAACTCCCATCCAAAGCAGATTACTCCCTTTCTCCCACAAAACTCATCCCTATCAATACATATATTTCTTATTTGCTTCACTCCTGTGGGCCCTTTCCCATCACTATGTTCACAACACCAGCATTTTATCATCACTTTTGTTAAAGTTAGTGCTTTATACCTGAAGAGAATAGGATTTTGTCTGCTAACCCTAGCCGTTAGCCATACAAATCCACAATAGGTGCCCTGAAGACAGAGGAGCTACGCTTGCATATACCAGTAGAGGAAAAGTCATTTTCTTGTTTGGGTTATATAGGGGGAAGGAGAGGAAATAGGCTGGTGTGTCTGGTTTTATGCGGGAGGGTTAAGTGGCAGACCAAACTGACTGCAGTTTACAGGGATCTAAATAAAGGAACTAAAAAGTAGTTACGGAGCTTTTAATAACACCCAGCAGAGAACACTGCAAGCAAGCAGTGAGCAGAAGTTGGTCCTTTTCCTTTTTATTGTCATAAGGCACTGCTCCTTGATTTGCGCACTGTGTCCAGTGAATAAGACATTTACTATTGTGGCTGGCCTGAATGAAGCTCAGACCTTTCCCATATAAGGCAGGGCCTTTTAATCACCAGGGAGCAAACGAGCTGTGGAATTTTACTGGCTTTCTGGGTTTGCAGTGCCCTCTCTTGTATGAAATATCATTTCCCAGTGAATGCTTGTTACTGGGATTTTGACCCAATTTCCTGCTGCCATCATCTTTTAGGGGATGTGTAGGAAGCCAAACAAAAAGAGTTGGCATCTGATAGCAAGCAGCCCACTGCGAATTCTGAGGAACTCGAGGAAGCCAAACAGATTTGCACTAAGAAAACTGAGATCAGACCAAATGTATTTTTGAACTAACAATACAGTTTACATCACTGTACAGCTGTTGAAAGCAAGACCAGATTGAGACCAACTGATGCCCAGCTTAAAACTACTCCCTCGTTCTCACCAATGCAGCCAAGAACAGATGATTGGTGTTTTAAGTCACTGAGAGGACAGTAGGCAACTTATCAGCTGGCCTGCTTTTGTTAGAGTAATATACATTAGCCAGAGAAATGCTTGACTCTGTATCTTTGTTTTAGGATTGCCTAAAACACTCATTCGTATTTACAGCAATTAAAATGCTGCACTTCAGTCCTTAGAACCCAAGTTTTGTTTGAAGTGGCAAAGCAACAGCTGCGGTTTATCAGACATCTGAATGAAACCCCTCATTTTCATAGCAGGGGCGTGGCTCTGTACAGGGCTAAAATGTTTCTAAAGCCATAAAACAAGCTCTCAGAGGACCCAGGGGTGCAGCACTCCAAAGCCTCCCATGAAGGATGCTGACTAGAGGCATCCTGCAGCACCAACAGGTTAAGCTATACAGGTAAAATAAGACTTGATCAAACTCTTCCTCAGATCTCAGAGCTACCCCGACCCCCTCCCAAAATCTAGGAATTTCTTTTCCAAACCTGAGAGCTTTAACTAGGCTAGAGCAAAGCCAAATTCTCTCCTAGCTCAACAGCTTTTTGAAATTTATGAAAGCAGGTTATAATTAGGAAGCCCTTAGCCTTTGCTCTATCTGCAGCTGATCCCAGAAGACTTAGCAGAAATTATCCTCAGAACAACTGCAGGTATTAGAAATGATCTGGGCTATCAAGCAAGCTCTGCTAGGCCCTCTGAAAAGGTGAATAATAAAAAACGTCCTGCCTTTGCTTCTGAGATAAGAGATTTTACTGGGGTGAACACCGTGGCTCAAAAGAAAAATAAATAAAGTAGTTGGGGAAGGGAGGAGGACTATTTCACCATTAGGGAGCTCCCTGTCAGGGAAAAAAATGAGGTGGGAAAAGGGTAGTAACACGCCCCATGGCAGTTCACAGAAAGACAACGGGAACATCAAAGCTTTGCAAATAAGAAACAAACAAGGGCCTGATCACAGCCTCCTTCACTTGGGCAGAGCTCTCTTTGAAGATGACTTGAATCCAACTGGCACAAGTCTGCAGGACCAAACCTTGACTGCTGAAGGAGCACAGGAACTGCTGCTCCTGTTCTTGCTCGGCAAGGGTTCATCCAGCCCCACGCAGCTTCTCCCTAGTCAGAGCCAGCTGCTTCAGAGGACAAAGCAAGCTGCCAGCAGATCCCAGGACCTTTGTTTACAGAACTGTTATGGGTTCAGGCTCCCTTAGCAATCTGATGAATCACAAACACTAGTTCTCCCTCACAGCAAGTTACTTGACTTTTAAAAGCGCACACAGCAATCACTGTGCCACTTAGATCTCCACATACTTGAGGGGAGAATGAGAGGGTCAGCGCAGAGCAAGGGATGTGCATGCACACACATGCATGTCTGTGCAATAAGACTGTCTTCCTTCATGTAGCAATATTCTCCCTTTCATATTTGTTGGCCTACAGAGTCACTGTTCCAAACAAATTCAAAACCAGAGCATTTACAGCAAAACTATCTCCACAAATCTATTTATAACTGTTCTATGAGCTAAATTCCAAAGATTTTTTTTGCCATTTAAGGACATAAACCAGAAAATGTGCAAACGGGTGGGTTCCACTTTGCTTCACACTCTCCACAGTGAGTGTCAAGGGAAATGCTCTTTATTTCTATTCTGTACACAAGAGGGTGTGGAAACATGTAATGTTGTTTCCATTGCCTGAAATCTTTCCCTAATATTCTCCCCACTGCAGCCTGGCCAGGCCCCAGGAGTTACAATTTCAAATGCTCTCATCAACACCAAACCAGACAAGCAAATAAGGTTCAGCAGCTTGCTGAACCTCAAGCTGCCCACTCTCTTCACAGCTTAAGGCATTGTGGCGGATCTGTAAATAAAAGCTGTTACCCCATGTTTTTTGGTACAACTCCACAGAAAGGCTCCATCTCAGATGCAGTGAGCACAGTTAAACCCGCAAGCATTCAAAAATTTCCCTCCAGACATGTCAGCATAGTGTCACTAATGAGCCTGGCCCGTCATCTACCTCATTTGCCGGGCTTCAGCAGTTTATACACACAATCTAGAAGTTACTTCTAGTAGAATACGTATCTGTGTGAACAAATTGGGGGGAGAGGAGTGTATGTTCTTGCTGAAACATCAGTCAAAAATAAGGTTTTAGCCAGTGCTTAAACTTTGCATTTTGGCATTAGAAATTCTTTATAAAGGGTAATGAATTAAGCTCCAGCAGCCCCAAGGGCTAAATAAAAACAGGCATGGATTATCCCTTACTTGAAGATATAGAAACAGACACACAGCCATTGAGTGACTCAGCAGGTATTTATGACCACAGAAAAAATTCAAAGCCGAGATTACACCAGCAGTTTAAGATACAGCTGCCTTTTTGCTTCCTCTCATCCCCTCACTTCCTCCACCATTTGCTCCTGCCCCAGCCACAAGCCTGCAGGACAGTCCCCACAAGCACATCTTCCCGGCTTCATCCCAAAGTCCAATAAACACAGCTATAGGCAGGATCTTCTGATCAGGAGGTGCCCCTATGCTTCATGGACAGTTTTCCTCCTTTTCCAAGGGGCAGATGCAAGGGGCCCGGAGGAAGAAAGAGCCATCAGTCAGCGGCAGTGGGTACTGATTGCAGGCAGAGAAGATGGGTACCCAAACTCAGAGCCCACCTGTCTCGCTGCCAGGGAGCCCGGCAGGCCTGGGTACTGCAGCTAGACTCACAGCAGTTGCTGCAAGACACAGCAACAGCCTGGAGTTTTGCAAGTGAGAAAGTGCAGAAGGCCGCATTCCTTGCAGGGGCAGCTAATGATGCTCGGGAAAGGAACATGGTAGGGACCACACTGCTAAATGCTGATTATCTGCTTGGCAGCCAGGCTGCCAGCCCCACGCTGTTTATCAGCACAGAGCAAGTTTTGAAGGAAAGCACTCTCTTCTGCATGATGTAAGCCATGCAGCTAGCATACCAGGGCTAGCAGCTCAGAAACAGCGTTACATGCCCTAACTTTCTTGGTTAATCAAACCCCTATCAGGAAAATTAGGACTCCCCTCCAGCCCAGGGATGGGAGAGATCCCATATTACAGTGTACTGAGAGTCCTTCCCCTGCTGAGCTAGCTGAACTGTACAAAAGCATCAGGAAAGGCAAAAAGAAATTGTTGCATAGTTCAACTGTCCCATGACCTCAGTGTTTCATCCAGAAAGGTCAGATCTAATCTGCTCTTCAAGTGCCTCTGAGTCAAATTTCAACCTTAGCCAAATCCTCAACAAACCGTCCTGCGGCACGCAACAGCTACAGCTTCCCAGAAAGCACCAGCACCCAAGGGGTAAGCTCCAACACATAGGAAGGTGACTTGCTTCCAAGTACAGCTGCCCCCAAAATCCACTCTTCACCAGGTCACAGGGCTTTAAACCACCCAGGCGGCATTACGAACAAAACCACCAAACCGGCCCCCACACGTGCACGCTTCGGAAAGGCGAGAACTCTGGTAAGGAAGCAGCTTTCTCGTTACAAGCTTGCCAGGGGGTAGTTACTGGGGAGAGACAATTTTTAAAGAATGAAAACTTGCTTTGAAGATAGATTCCCACTCATTGCAGTCACAGGCCTGTGTGCCTCAGGCTTTGTACACCTGGAGCCCAATCCTGCAAACTCCCCATAAAGCTCCTCTCAAATGCAACAAAAGCTTCACAGGATTGTCCTTCTCATTCTGCCCTATTACCTTTTTTGGTGCTTTCTCCAGATGCCCAGGACAATCTGGACAAGCACTGCAGACAGATAGCTAGTGCTGCTCTCTCAGTCCTCTCTTTCTTAGGCATATATGGTTTCCTGGCCCTCTTCATTCACACACAGCAACCAGACGTACCAAGTTGTACCCTTGGCAGACAGGCTTTAAAAACTCCACCAACCTTTCAAATAGGCTGAAACTCAGGCAGCCAACAGAATAGGGCTCATGTAAGCAACCACTGAGAAATCAGGGTGTTTTAAAGTCACAGGGCTTACAAAACTGCCTGCAGGAAGGAAATCCTGCAGACTCTCACTTTTCTCCAATGGAAAGATCACCCACATCAGCAGGGCCACTCCGGCTGCACGCAGGAAAGGGTGAAACAAGGAGGACTTTAGCCAGGCTCTTGACAGACCCTCCCTGGCATCTTTCTCTTCGTATGACACAAGCTACCTCCCAGCAGGCAGCCAGCAGAAGAGCTTCGCCCTATCTTTCTAGCCTCGCCACCTAGAATAAGTAGCACTACGCCTTAACCCTGCACAGGTTAGGATGGATTTTGGGCAGCATGTCTCCACGCCATGGTGTGGCCCCGTGAAGGAGACTGAGGTAAAAGAAACCTTCTCATCTTAATGCACTTTAACTTCCCCTCTGATGCCAGCCAAAGGAACTTACCTTTCCTTTCAAATCACCTAGCTTTCAGTGGCATTATTGCACTGTGTATCGGTGTTGGGAAAGAAGTAAAAGCACAATGGAAGTTATCTCTTTCTCAGGCTGCTCCATGTCAGAAAAACACTGGGAGCACATGAAGTAGTAATTGTGGAAAATCCTTAATTCTCCTAATACATGCTTACATCACTCACTGTCAAATCGTATTCAGAGTACACAGGGCTCCCCTTGCATCAGATCCTGCATCCCTTAATGATGGTATTGATTTCACCAAGACTAATCCTGTGAATGAAGGCTGTGGAATTGATCCTCTCATCATTGCATGCAACAACAAAGAGGAGTTTTCAGGAAATACAAATTATTTTGGTTTAGTCTCTTGCTCATGGGCGTTTTATCTGTGTTTCTCCCTGCCACTGTGATTTAGACTTAACATTAACACGTGCAGAATTTATTGAATAAAATACTCGCCTATCAAAAAAGCTTCCAAAAGAAAGGCAGACCTATACTTTCTTCAAATATATTGAAAACGAGTTCAGCCTCACTTTACTTTAAAGGCAATTTAATTAAGTAAATGGACCGCTTTCTTGAATGTATGCAATTTATGTTTAAACAGCATTTCATTGGTTTTGGTAAATGTACTTTTAGGATCCTGTCTTGTCTCCCAATGGCAGGAGACAAAGTGATGATATTTGTCTGCAGATGCATGTGCTCAGAGAACCTACTGCTACATTTAATGAGACAGAGAAAGAATGGAAGCAGGGTCTCAGGGTTCTTTGATGGCAAATCATACAAGCAGAGTCATTCACAGTATGGTATCTAAAACAGACAAAATATAAGAAATACACAGTTCTCACAAAAGAAACACCCTGCCTCCTTATTTTCTTTGAGCTGCTGCCAAGGATGGAATGTGTTATTTTCACAAATTATTCTCCTGTATGTCGCCTTTTAGCGGGTGAAGACTTCTTAGCTAGGCAAGCTTGCATAAAAACTGCACACTCTGAAAACAAATACTCCATTAAAAAAGTAATTTTAAAACAGTTATTTTGCCCATTGTTTCAAACCATATATGATATATGAGAAAACCCAATTCTACCGCTGCAGGTCTGGCCAGAGGTTAGTAGTTTGGACAATGTCTGCTGCTCCCGAGCATCCATCTGCAGCTAGCCGCATCCCTCCCTCCAGATTTCCCAGCTCTTTCTCTGAGAAAATTCCCTGCTATGCAGAATAGCATAGCTACCAGCAACCACCCTTGCACAATGCTTTCAAACTGTCCGAGCACGTCAAAGTTGCTGGGAAGGAGAGCCTGCTTGCAGAGTCTCCCCAGCAGCCCTCCAACTGACACACATACACGCACAGACCCAGACTTTTAAAGAGCTCCAGTCCCACCCCAGTGCGTTTTTGGGGGGTTTTTTCCTTCCCCTTCTAACAGGAAAGGCAACTTCACAAGAAACATTCTGGCAATATGCTGCCATGCATGTTGGAGGCTGAAGACAAAAACAGACACCGTCTATTGTCAGCGATACTTCTATGAAAGGCTGCCATGACGGACATCTGCTTCAGCAAGCATCAGATCAGTTACGTTAACCAGAGCTTTACTGTATCTGTATCAGTTACACAGGAGGCTGCCTTCACAATCAGGCTGCCCTGAAAGACCAGGTATTAAGTTGCAAAATAAAAAGCAATTCACCAGCCATTACCACACTAAGAACTTTTTCACTGAGATTCTTAAGAAAAAAAAAACAGGAATAAATAAAGAAAAAGAGACGAACAAAATAAAGAAAAAGAGAAGAAAGCAGAGCTAACAAGCCTGCTGCAGGATCTCACGCGGAGAGGGACCGGCACAGATCCTGCCCTGCACCCAGAGCCTTACCCCCACACCTCCACATTAGGGTCCGCTGGGGTGGGAAGAGCATGCACCCCCCTTCACCCACCCGGCACTGATGTCTCCCTCAGTTCACTGCAAACATCTGAGAAAGGAGGGGGGAGGTTTGAAGGGGGGTAGCACAGGGAAATGAGGGGTGAAAAAACAGTATCCGCTGCTTTCGCTCAATTTTCACAACTCATTAGGTTTTTGCATGCTGCTTAATCTCTAGCCGTAATGCAACCGCGCTCAGACCAGCTCACTCCCAAACAAATACACATCTTAAGCCCTTACCTCCGCAGCTGAAAAGTTTTCAACTAGTAGGAAGGAAATGAATAACTGGCTGCTTGGGCAGGAGCACAGCAAGAAAGGCACACCAGCAGCCTCACACACAGCCCTATTCAATAAAACTACAGCTTTTCCTTGGCCCCTCCCAAAAGTCAATGCTAAGTGAATACATATCCCTTATGTTTACAATTGGCAGGCAGCAGTATGCATTGTCCTCAATTTATTCTAATAGGCAGCCAATGACTACGCACAAGCCAAGGTGGGTTCAGCCTGCCTGCAGAGATGCCTGTCATTCCCTAGGCATGCTCAGGAAGCCACTCATCAGAAAACCAAGACCTAAAAAGCTCCGAAAATTCATGCAAGCTGCCAAAACTGTCTTGCTACATGCCCTTTTTTGGTTATCCTTCGCAGGGCCTCTGAAAGTAAATCCTCTGTCAGGAACAATCATAAGAAATGTTAATCTTGGAGAAAGAGGCTGTCTTGTCGAACACAAATGGAGCTTAAAAAAGGAAATACACTGAATGGAAAGGGACACAGTAAACATACTTACTTTTTGCACCAGCTTTTTAAAAAAAAAATCAAATAAATAATTTCACCACAGCTAAAATTCTTTTTTTTTTTTAACGAGGACCACATGTAAAAGGGAACACAGAAACACTCTGCTGCACAAGCTTGATTCTGCAGAAGAGGAGACACACCAGCGGGAAAGGCACTGGGAAGATGAGTTGGCAGGCTTCGCAACCCGTTTCCATTTGGAATAGTACAACAGAAGTTACATACAGAATACCCATGTTCTGAAAAATAACTTTTAAAGGGATTCAGAATTTTGACTATGATCCTTAGCAAGCTGGACTAGTTGGATAAACAGGTTTAGTTTATAGGTATGCAGCTATATCTAGACATTAAATCTGCTGCATTTGCTATGAGGGCAGCCCTACACCTATATATATTATGGCCAGTATTTTTCACTGTCTTTCAATACCATAAAGCTTAGATTAATTTATCATCTTTATTTTGCTTAAGTGATCGCACACGACTGATAACTTTCCAAATTATTTAGGCAGCTTAAAAAAATGAAAAAGCAGGTGCAAAATGATGCTGGAAACAAGTGAGCTATCTAAAATAATTAAGAAAGCATAGAAGTAGTATATTAAAGGTATAGCTTAGGAAAACAGTGCAGTACATAGTTCCTAACACTCGCAGGTACCAGCCGCTACACAAGGCTGGAGGAGAACTGCTGACTACAGTGAGGGAACAGGATTCCAGACCAGGAGATACTCTGCAGAT
The DNA here is from genome assembly GCA_027925045.1 of Hypotaenidia okinawae. Classification (NCBI taxonomy): domain Eukaryota; kingdom Metazoa; phylum Chordata; class Aves; order Gruiformes; family Rallidae; genus Hypotaenidia; species Hypotaenidia okinawae. The sequence continues at coordinate 70,199,610 of BSDF01000001.1, read as the reverse complement.
TCATATTTGACAATAATATACACAAAACCAGTTAGGGGGAAAATATGTGTTAGATGACTTTGCAGCTGAATGGGCTAAACTATTTTAATGCCTTTCTGGGTCTTTTTTCCTGGTTGCTGGGCCCCAAGGATTTAGTCACATGTGCAATGCAAGAAGGATTCAGTCCACAGACAGTAAACTAATCTTTATTACATTAAAAAAAAGTCAAATCCATGCAGATTTACAGCAAGCAGCCATAATTATTTTAGCGTCATTTTAAACTTCACAGATTACAAGTAAAAAAGTGGTGTTGGGTTCTGTAAGGTACCTTTTTCTTTATTATAACAACCCTTTCAAAACTTCATTTAATGCTAGATGTCTCAAATTCATGTGACTGTGCTGTATTAAAATACATACAGCATATGTGTAACTTTGTTATGCAGAATTTACTAGACAAGGTAGAACAAAATCCTTGTTCTCAGTCATTCCATTAACTATAAAAATTAACCTATGTATCAATGACCATATAAAAAGAGGTAGTGACATAATTTAGGAAGAAATGACAAATCTCTACCAAAACTTATCATTCCCCAGATTTTCAGAACATAAAACACTGAAGAATCCAAGCTGAGGAGTAAACAGGATGAAGAGGTGCTCTTAGAGGAGAAAAACTGAATTTTAGGAGTATCCTCAGGTTCTTGTTCCAGCCTATCTACTCTGCTGTCATGAGATTCCACCTGGAGTGCTGTGTCCAGTTCTGGAGTCCCCAAAATAAGGAGGACACAGAACTGTTAGAACAGGCCCAGAGGAGGGCCACGAAGATGATTGGAGGGCTGGAGCAGCTCTCCTATGAAGACAGGCTGAAAGAGTTGGGGTGGTTCAGCCTGGAGAAGAGAAGGCTCTGGGGAGATCTTGTAGTGGCCTTTCAGTAGCTGAAGGGACCTACAAGGAAGGTGGGAAGGGACTTTTAGAAGGGTATGTAGCAATAGGATGAGAGGGAATGGTTTTAAATTGGAAAAGGGTAGATTTAGATTGGATGTTAGGAAAAAATTCTTTACTACAAGGGTGGTGAGACACTGGCACAGGTTGCCCAGGGAGGTGGTGGATGTCCCCTCCCTAGAGATGTTCCAGGCGAGGTTGGATAGGGCCTTGAGCAGCCTGGTCTAGTGAGAAGTGTCCCTGCAGGGGGACAGGGAGGAAGGGGTTTGGAACTTGATAATCCCTTCCAGCCTTAACTATTCTATGAATCCATCAACCACTGCAATTTCAGCATCCATTGCAACAGGTAACTAGCAAGTATACACTGCCTAAAGCTGAAAGCACCTGGGCTTTTTGAGCAATTTACCATGAGTTTGACGCTTCCTTGACAAAGCATGCCAAACCCTTTGTGTTCTAAGTCACTTTACCATTAAAATTCTGAAAAAAGACCAATTTTGCTTTGGGAAATGATACCATGAAAAGTAAAGTTTGCATCCTTCTTTCTGAGCTGAATTTCACTTAGAGAAACCTTTGAATTTCATGACTTGAAGATTCAAAACCAATGAACCAGCAGAGATACCATAGTTTTCCTGGAGACATTACTGGAAACCTGAGCTATGAAGAATGCAGAGTTAAATTCCTAGTGGGTGCCCCTTTGCAGAGTTAAATTCCTAGTGGGTGCCCCTTTGCATCCTATGACTAGAATCCGCTTTTAAATACATAGTTATAATATGCTTAAATCCATGATAGCAGGAATTTAGGGAATTATCATGGTAGTCCTTGCTCTCATCACTCGCACTGTCACTGTCTCCACAGCTTCCTGTCCTCTCCACTTTAACAGTCACAGACTCTGTGTCATAGCACAGACCTAAAACCTCTTTGGGAGCTGAATAATCCAACTCCTGGTTTATGATTGCACGCATAAAACAGGAAAAAAATTGCATATGCAGAAATTAAACCCCCTAAAACAAGGACAATTTTAGTACCAATACCTTATCATGGTAAGTAAGGACCCTGGAAGCGCTCATAGCTAAGCTCTTGATCTCGGTAACTCAGGGCAAGAATGGGACTGCTTGTGATAACAGCCAAAGCACTTGTAGGTGCTTGAGCCATTGGAGCATTCTTGGAGGCCTAGGCCTGCAGCCATTCCCTCAGACCAATCATGTTAGAGGTACCTGGAAATCTCTGTCGAGACTGTGGCTCTTGCAGGTTTATCAATTTTTCCTACAAAACGTACAACATAAAGCTGAGGTAAGCCTGTGGTCTAGAAAGTACACTATAAATCATCCCATGGGAAGTAGGTCTGGCTGGCGTGTGTAGCTACTCTGAAGGACTTGCATTTTGGTACTGCAAAGCCCTCAAGCCTCAGCAGGCAGCAGTGACCAAAGGGGCCACTCAAATTATTGCCGTTCCAGTTCTCCAAGTGCCTTCTCCCCAAAGCACCTGCAACAGCAGAGTTGTGCTCCCTGTCTGGAAAAGTCTTTGGGGTATTTGGGGAGGAATTATCTTTGATTTTCAAAATGAAGTCGCTTTTTATTACTGAGCTTCCTGAAATTATTTATCTTTCCTTTAATTGATGTGGTGCACGAGGCCATTTCCAAGAAACTCTCCCACCACTGTCACCACAATTTCTTCAACTGCCATTCCAGAAACAAAGAGAAAATATATTCCCCACTCCCTGCACATTCCCACAATACAACAAGATGCATAGAAAGCATCAAATACACCATAGAGAAGGCCATCCTTTCCATCTTTACCTAACCAATTTGGTCGTTGCCTCACATCTTAAGTGTCTAACTTTTTGGTGGTCTGTGCAGCTAACAGTGGGTGAAACTGTTCTAGTGCTCACAGAATAAAGATGAAAATCTTTAGAAAAGAGCTCCTGTCCTGTAAACTAGCATAGGATGTTTTAGAGACCAAAGCTCTGCCTAGGAGAGTCACAGTAGGGAGGACCATACTAGGAGTAACCAACCCATTCCCCTAGTGCAGGTGGACACAGAGGACAGCTGGCATGGTCACAGATACAAGAGGTTCTGAACCTGTCAGCAGCAGGGGTCAGTATCCATTGAGTCCCGGCAACCACAGCTGCAGCTGAGCCTCACTGTCACTCCAGCAAATGCAGAACTGACTGGCAGCAATCTGTCACATTTGGGTTGCCCTCACAGCAATATTCACAGCTATACAATGCAACCATTTGTTATAAATAAAAGTCTGTTATTCTCTGCCTCTGAGCAGGAGAGAAAGAGAGAAGGGAGCTTTAACACTTCCTGTAACAAAATATATCCTTGGAGGGTCACATGGCTGCATGTGGCAGGGGAAGACTCTGTGTGCTACCCTGTAAACCCTCTAGGGAGCTAAGGGAGGATTCCTTTCCCTGGCAACATTAAACAAACCTCTCTTGCTCCTTACTGTATACTGGAGCATTCAACAGTGTTGACTATCTCCAAGCACTCCTGAAATACTGGACACAACTCAGTCATTCTTCACTTTAAACCCCTCCAGAATATAAGTGCTCTGTAGAGCATCATGATCAAAGATGAGGGGAACTGTTGTGAGATTACGCAAGAAGTCCAGGCTAACAAGCCCTTTGGAGGAAATCCTGTTATATGTATACCTGTGACTTGGGTCAGATGGGGAGCATACTCAGAGGATAGTCAGCACTAGGAGCAGCTGAGGAGATGGGACGCCAACTTAGACTCTCTGCTCTCTGTACCCTGGTCAGACACAGTACAATAGGTAGGGGTACCCTCTGCACCAAACTTTGCTTTTTTCCTCCCTTGGTACAATAGAGCAGCAGGCAGGAAGTGTGCTCTGTGCCCTGGGCTAGCTCACACCTCCCCTCTCGCTCCAGGCCAGAGTGGAAAGCATGGTTTATCTCTGCACAGTTTCTCATACACCCTCATAACATAAAGGGAGCACGGTACGGGTTCCTCCTGCCCCAGCAGACGGCTTCTAAATGATGCCATGGCTATGTCATTTCCACAGCTCATCTGAAATCAGTCTAATCTTATGTAGAGGGGATACAGCCCAGATGGCAGTGCTCACAGCTGTGCATGTCTGACATGAAGGTGAGTAAGCTTAGATTTGTGAGCAAGCCACCCAACTGCCAGATGTGTCTGGGGGTTTGCTTCAAAGTACATGAGGAACAAGCCCACACACCATAAGCAGATTTGGTCATCCTTATGATTACCTCCTGGGCACAGACAAGCTGCTTCTATGTTAGAGAAGCAGAGGCAACCTTTTCAGGAAGTTTTACATATGCTGCTTCAGGCAATATCTTTTGGGCTGGAACAGTGTAATCCACGGGACTTCAAAGTTACCACTGCACTCAAAGAAGGTGTAAAAGTTACCACAAAAAAGACTTGAATATGAGCACCTCTTCAAAAGTTGGTTTGTGGGTAGTAGAATGTCAGTCAGACCACATGAAATAAAAAGCTAGTGGTGCTTAGACACAGTAATAGGATGCACATCTTCCTTAACACAGATGCCAGCCTCAGTCTTCCCAGGTGCTGCAGTTCAGCCCCAGGCAGTGGCTGAGTGCCACACACAGGTCTCTCATCCCTCCCCAGGAGGAGAAGCAGACGGAGCCCCCATGGGTTGGGATAAGGACAGGTTACTGACAACATGGCAAAAACAAAAGCCCGGACAAAGTACACACACCAGGTGGTAACACTGAACACTTTACAGACCCAAGAAGATGATAACACTGAGCACTGCACCAAGACGAGGAGCAACTTAGCTTCCCTGGCTGCACTGCAACTGCCCCAGTGCCGAGCAGTGATGTCAGGTGGTGTGGAAGAAGCCAGGGCTGACTCAGCTTACCTGGGCTGGCTGCTTAGGGAGGTTGACTCAGGCCCGGCCAGAACCAGGACACAGGTATATTCAGTGGAAAAGGCAGAGCCCTTCAAAAGGTTGTTCACCTCCTGGATGTTTAGCACATCCAGAAGAGCTGCACTGACAAAGAGGAAACCCAGGGCACAAAGTACCCCGCAACGAGTGGCAAGGACTGAGTTATCTTTCCTTCCTTCCCAAAAGGCATTACAACTGTTCTGGATGCTAAAAAAAAAAAGCAATAAATTAAAAAAACTCAACAGATCCTGTTTAAGCTGCAGGAGTCAAGCAGCATGTCATGCACCAGTTCATGCCATGATAACCAATCAAGGAATAACAGGGGGGATGATGGTACAGGTTTCAGCTTGCATAGAAGTATTGGGAAAGAGGCTCCTTTGTCCAGTACTTGGAAGAGAGACTTACCCAGTATACCAGATGTAGGAACTGGTCCAAAATCTCCAAGAGAAGCATCCTCTCATCTTGACTTACAGAAAATAAGAAGTTTTATAAAGAGGTTTATAAATGAAAAGGTAGGCATATATATTGCCATTCATTTTGGTGTGGCGTATCTGTCCATTTCTGACAGGTGTGGAATTTTATTTCTCTTGGTTTAGCCAACTAAATATATATGCAAAGCACATTTATATATTGAAAAGATTAATAAAACAAACAAAAAAAGGATTCCAGGACCTACTGGAAAGAAACTTTTTACCCACAATGAAAAAGAATTAATCGTGGACACAGTGACTTTACCATATTAAAGCAAAACAGACACCACAGTGGCCCATATTCAAAGAAAGCCTACTACCTGCACTTTTTCAGTGCAAAGCTGAGCCTAGCTACAAGCACACAGTGCCCCCCAAAGAACAAAGACTTCACAGCATCTTTACTCGTTAGTTGAAAAGGAAAACTATCAAACCAAAACACACCTCTTCTGGATTGCTTAGGAAAACAGGACTTCTATACGGTTTTTCTGCAGGCTACCATATGGTAAGGGAACTCTGCCCTCAGGGACACTGCTTTTCCTGAAGGGCATGCCCACTTCTCTTACATAGAGTGCGAAGGATGAACAGCAGATGTGTATCTCTTTCCAAACATCCCTGTTTTCCATTGCCAGCCATGAGGAATTGTGTGATGAAATCAGCAGTGCTCAGAAAATTTGCACACATTCTTAAGTTGTCCTCATTTGAGAAAAATCAGCACATTTGCACAAAACAAATGCATTGTACTGTCTCCTTCTCTGTAAATTTGGCTTTAGAGTATTGTTTTCCAGGCAAAAAATATGGTGCCATCATTTACTTTTGCAATCAAGTTACAAATTGCACAGCTGTTGGTACGGGCATTTTGGGGGTGAGGCATATTCCTTGGCCTTGATTCTCCTCCCACTTAGACTATGGTAAAACAAGCATCAGCTTAATCAAATCAGTACTCTCTGACCTACACTATTGTTACAGCAATGCAAGAACCAGGCCCCTTTGTGCTGTGATGCTAATAAACTGTTTGATTTTGGCAGTTGGGTTCATGCAATGAGCAAAGGTTAAGTCTCAGGTGCTAACTTGGGCTCAGATGGAAACCACATTAGTGGGCAAAACCCATACATGTCCCATGCATGACCATGTTTTCCAACAATGCTTCTGATCTCCATTTATGTCCTCTGCATGGCTCTGGCTGCTGTAACAGAATTCAGAATGCAGCTGCAGGCCATGTTCCCAGGGATGTGTTGTGGCTCAGCCCCAGCCCACCCCTCCCCACAGAGGGATAGGGAGGAGAATGGGAAGAAAAAGCTAAAACTCTTAGGTCAGGATGAGGACGGTTTACTGTGACAGCAATAGGAGAGGAAAATAACAACAACAGTACTTAGAATACACCTCATGGGGCAGCAGGGAGAATACAAGGCAATTTACCAAACCAACAACCAAATGGACACTCAGACCATGCTGGAGCCACCCTGCCCCTCACTGACTAGCACCCTTTCGTAGTGAGCATGATGTCATATGATATAGAATACCCCCTTGGCCAGTTTAGCTGGCCTGTCCTGGCTCCTTATGAAAAGTAACTCTATCTTAGCTGAAACCAGGAGAGGATGGCAAGCCCTGGTAGAGAGTAAGGCACCTCAGGAAAACAAAGACTGTGCCTGCGCAACAAAATAGAGATAGCTGGTAGGCTGCTGGCAAGTACACTGAATTTCCCCAGTATTTGCTTCAAGCAGTCAATCTGTCACTGTCCCCACTTTATCCCTGTAGCACATGTGTAAAGGGAAGAGATGGAATACAGTCACCACACTTCCCAGCCTATCCATACTGTATCTCATTGTCATGTATTTCTTTAAATCTCCTCCAGACCCAAGAAACTCTAACCATTTCAGGCCACAATGCTTCCCTACAGAGAGGAACAAGACCCTGTTTCTTGTATGGTAACAGCTTCAGTTCCAAACAGGTAAAAAACAGGATGATAGAAAGCAAGGGGCATGGCTCCTGTTTTAAAGTTGGGAAAGACGGTACAGAGGGATCCAAATCCACGTAGATCCAGCTTAGATCTACACAGGTATTCAGACATTCAGCTCATGTTTACATGGGCAATAAGTCCTCCATCATTTAAGCACTCCATTTTAACATAGATCTGGTTCATAGTGACTTGTATAGCACCAAGAAGGCAGTGTCTGGGTGAGCTAAGACAGACATACAGAAGGTCTTCATCTTAGTCCAATCCCTACCAAGAAGGCAGACCTCTCACTGAAAGCCTGGCTATGCCAGGCAGCTCAGATGAGGCTACCAATGTGTGGCTTCAATCACAGCAAGAGAGCACAGCAAGCTGGAGACCTGAAAGGTGAGGACAGACTATGTTTGCTAGGCAAGAAGCTATGGCACTATTGGGGACAGAGACAAGAGGCAGCAGGTACAAGGCAAAAGACTGCAAGACAAGACTTGTCAAATACTTCAGACGACACAGTACTAAGTGGAATTAGAGAGTGCAAACTGGGGCAAATGACCACCCAGTCTCCATTATCACACTCCTTTTTCTGTTATAGAGTGGCAGAGCTGTGCTGTCCCAGCTTGGAACAAATTAAGCTATTGCAGCTTTACATCATGCTCTGAGCCCACACATACTGTCCGAGGGCTACTGGCACTAGCAAACAACACATCCCAAGTGCCCTGCATCACACCCTGTCATAGGCCAATGGTATCCTGGACTCCATCAGAAGAGGGGTGGCCAGCAGGGACAGGGAGGTGATTGAACTTCTCCTACTCTGCCCTCATGAGACCCCATCTGGAGTCCTGTGTCCAGATCTGGGGCCTGCAATACAAGAAAGATGTGGAATTGTTGGAGAGGGTTCAGAGGAGGCCACGAGGATGATTAGAGGGCTGGAGCACCTCCTCTATGAAGAGAGGCTGAGGGAGTTGGGCTTGTTCACCCTAGAGAAGAGAAGGCTGCAGGGGGACCTCATTGCAGCCTTCCAGTACCTGAAGGGAGCTTATAAACAGGAGGGGAATCAATTTTTTAAAAGGGTAGACAATGGCAAGACAAGGGGGAATGGATTAAAGCTAAAGGAAGGAAGGTTTAAATTAGATATTAGGGGAAAGTTTTTTACAGAGAGAGTGGTAAGGTGCTGGAAAGCATTCAAGGCCAGGTTGGATAGGGCCCTGGGCAACCTTGTGTAGATCCAGACCTGGAGGTGGGGGACACTGCCTGTGTCAGGGGGCTGGAACTCTATGATCCTTGGGGTCCCTTCCAACTGAGACCATTCTATGATTCTATCTTATGCAATGCAACAGCAGAGTCAGAGTTAGAGCAGACAGTGGCTGTGCCGACACATGGTCGTTTGGTGGAAGGAAATATGCATCAGGTAGAATAAATCTCACCCTCAATCCTCCAGACATGCAATCCCTCTGGATAGAGCAAGCCTTTACCATTTCCTTGAAAAAAACAAATTTCTGTCATCACCAGTGACAAAATCTATAGGAAAGAGGAGCAGGCATGGCAGATAGACCATTACTGGAAGTACCAGACATTTTCCTAAGCCAAAGCCTTCTTCTGCCTTTGAGTTTATCCAATGGAGGGAAGAGAAGCTACAATATCTGCCTCAGTAGAAAGAATTAGAAGCAGAAGAGGAAACAAATGAAGAAAAGTTAGCAATATGGCCTATGTAATACCATGGACCAAATTTGAGAATTGGGTATAGGAATGCACCAAGTCCCTAACATTCATCTAGCACCACAATCTGCCAAGGCATCTTGTCACAAAGTTGAGAGGAATGTCACCAAAATGATGACTGTTCCTATTGCAACACAGCCTGATAGTCTTAGGATTCAAGTTCCCATGAGGTGGCCCTTCCTTTTACATGAGAGTGGTGGGTTATGGGAAAGATGAGATTTGTGCCAGTGGGATCTCCAGGTACATTACAATCATGCACAGGCAGGACTCCGCACCACCAATTGTAGGGAAGTATGAAACCCAGCACAGGTTTCTCTGAAGCACAATAGTGAACATAGATAGAATGTCTTTCCCTGCTCCATCCCACGTGGAAAGAGAGGAAGAGAGGCTCCTCTCCTAATCTAGACACACCCAGCTTCCTCTGAAAAGATCTGGGGAACGTCTTCTGACAGGCAGTTTCCTGCAGCAGCTTCATTTATGTTTACAAAAAAAAAGTGACCAGCAGAGAAGCCTCCATACTACGTATCTTGAACTTCTATTTCATCCTACATTTCCTATCTTCTGATATTCCCAGTAGGTCTCAATCATCTGAACTGACAAAGTAGCATGATGGAATTTTTCAAGGGTAAACTACTGGGGGCAGCTGGGTCTTTGAACTGCAGATAGCTCTGCTGTTTGTCTATATAAGCTGAGTCACTGGCATGATGAGTTAGCTACAGAAGTATATAAGAAAGAGGAGCAACAGCTCATACGTTTCTCACAGTTCCAGTCTCTGGTTTCCCTGCACTTCTAAATTACTTTGCTTGCACATGATTAAATCCCTGTGTTTTGCTATGCAAGCAGCGTAGCCAGGCTTTATGGCAAAACTGAGGTTGATGTAGAATGTAAATTTCTGCTTCAAACACATTATATCAAATCTACTTTGTCCTGCCCTTTGGACAGGAGGTGAAGTTGGAAGTGCTAGATTTAATTCTCTAGGCAGGGGTCACCTTACCTGAAAAAAAATTATTTTTCAACCTTCTGCCTCTCCCGTGATCAGGGTTCACCAAATACTCATTAAAATATCTGATCTCCCGAGTGGCTCCAATTTCTCTTTGTCCCTTCCCTTTCCAGAATGACCCATGGTCACATTCTGTGGCAAGCTCCAAACTCCTAAAGTTTAGTGCAACCTCCAGCATGCTGATATCTGCACTGAATGTGCAAATATCCTATCTTTTGTTGTATTTTTTAAGACAATTAAAATTACAAAGAGCCACATTTTCTCTTGCTCCTTTGAGAATAATTCACAGCAATTGAGCACCAAGTATAAGCTGTATGAAGTATGATGATATAAATTAAAAATACACAATGCTGGGGAAACAATTCCATCTTTTCCCCATTCAAGCCCTTTGAATTTGTATTTCAAATCCTTTAGCTGCTTATAATGATCTTCCTCCAATTCTGTTTCAGGAAGAATGGAAATGTGATACTAATGTTCCTACTAGGCTTCTGGAATTCTTCTTTTGTAAGTCATGGTATCTCCACATATACCACTTCCTCAGACAAGCCATATAATGTCAGGAAAGACTGCAGCACTCCTGTGTCTTTTTGCACTGGTAACAGAGGACACAAGAATTGCTTCCAGATATCTTGAGTAACTGCTGTAAGGAAGCACCGCTTATCTTCAGCAACATCAGTTGGAACATAGTAATGCAAGCAGGTCACAGATTTCTGCAGGTATAAAGCTCTACATTATCATAGAATGGTAAGGGTTGGAAGGTTCCTGGTTTATGCTTTATGACAAAAAATTAGCATGGAGATACATGTGTGATATTCATTCAAAGTAGATCTCAGTTGTCTGGATAAAACAGGGCCCTCTGGATACAAAGTGTAAAAAAATCAGTCTTTGAAAGGTTGCACTTTTTCATATTAGAGACTGAAGAGACATCTTTAAGAACATTTGAGCATTCATTACACTTTCTTATAAATAACCTTCCATTAAGCTCTCTCAATTATCATATGCTACCCTTTATCAAGGCAGCACCATTACCAAATTCTTCTCATTTCTAATACTCAGTCTCACAAGACATGAAGAGCAATTCCCAGTGCTGCAAGTTTAGATACTGATGACGCAAACCAGTCACCAGTGGCTTATGGTTAATATCTATTCTTTTCAGCCACCAAGACAGCTTCCATAAACAAAAAATAATCAATGGACTTTTTCTAGGCACAAATATGGAAAGAATTACATCTGCCTTTACAAACATTTTTTCATCACTGGTAAAAGTTTTTGGGTCAAGGAAAGGGAAGTCCTTGCCAGCATCTACCACATATGATATTATAATTGTCAAGATAAACATCCATATGCGTGGAGTCAGAGCTGCTTCTGAATGTCAGAATGCATGTGTGAATTCCTAACTAATAGTTATTGTTCAGAGTCATTAGAAGAAATATCACAAGTTTGATTTTTTCCAGAACTTAGCACATAGTAACACCACAAGCAAAAAAGTATCATAGTTGATTGATCTTCTAAGAAGTGGTCTTAGTTTTTAAAGAGACTTCAAATTGATCATGGACAAGAAACAGGCTCCTGTGTTTGGCTGCCATCTTTTAACATTCATATCAAGTCTCAAACACCCCACATTTGACTGAAAAAAGGGACGCTTGGCTTATTTAACTTGACTTCTGAGCAGTTATATATAATTGAATGCTTCCATAGAATCACCAGGGATTTCCTTACACAGGTGCTTACTGTGAAGATAGGAACGAAACAAGCAGCTTGCCCAAGTCCCTGCAAGGTCCAATTGCTGACCCTTCCCATCTCTGATGGATAAATTCACCAGTCTTTGGTGAGATACTAGACAGACCCTAAATCAGACTATAAAACAATTAAGCTGCTGCCTGCATAAGTAGGTAGCAGGATAGCTATGCACACCAGAACATATAGCTCTATATTTCAAACTACTGCCATCCTGCCTCCCACATATGTCAGGAACTCAAAATCAGTGAGGATTTGCTTGTTCTCTTCAGGCTCTATTAAGCGGGGCTTGCTCCTCAACTTGTACCACACTCAGCTGCAGAGTCCTAGTATCATTCATTGTGTTCAGCACCCACCTTTGAAGAGCTGTTGTGAAACGTATGTAAAGAAGCCATACTTTCCTTCACAGTGGATGTGAACTGTTCTGATTCCCTACCTTCAGCAGAGGCTCGCTGATCATTACATATTATTTGCACAATGCTATGAACAGGCAAAGATCCATTTGAACAATTGTATGGGCTGATCAACGTCCCAAATGTCTGTTTCCTTGGAAATTCCAACATTTCAAGACTACCCTTGAATTCATATACAAAGTTTCAGGTGTACCTTCTCTTGACATGAAAATACATCCCCACTGAACTTTTGATTGAAGCAACTGTATCAGAAATAGAAACAAATGCTAGAACATGCTTCAACTGCTTTGAAAATTTCTTCAGTAATATTTAATCAAAAAGTCAAAGATCTACTCCTATGAAATACATTCCAACAAAATTCAGAAAATGTGTAAAAAAAGTCTGCAACAAAAGAAATCTTAGGTTATGCAGTAATATTATCCATTGTTTAGAATCACAGTCTCTTTCTGAAGCCACCAAAGATCTATGAAGTAGCACAGAGAAATTCCCAGAAAAATGTTCAGCCTAAGCCTTATGGTACAGTGACCAAATTCCCCATTGCTTTTTCAACTTATCTTCCAGATTAGTCATGGTTAATCATAAAAAATCATATGGTACACGTTCTGGCTGATGAACACAAACATCATATGCTCAGAAGTACTAGCAAAAGATATTTTGATTCATTTTCTCCAAGGAAAAAAATATTTTTTATAATCTTTCTGTCCAAATTCAATCAGGAAAAAAATATATTAGTGGCTACATACTGCAACAATATCGGAAATTGGACCACTTATTGTTTCAGGCCTAGGCCACCCAAGATTTGAGAGGATTTGGCAGCTTTCAGAACATATCACATGAGAGGCTGGTGAGAACAGACAAACAAAACAAAAACACCACAGATGGCTGTGCTTCCCTCAGTTACAAGGCAATGCCATCAGAAGCTTTTACTCACATAGACACATTTTCATTTTAAAAAGGTCAGATTTTTTTTAAACACATACCTTTTAAAAGTCTTTTTGCCTTGAACCCATTCTTACCAAAAATCATGTTTTCCTCACACTTTCTGTAAGAAATTTATGTGAATTCTATGGAGGGATCTCAAAAAGAACCCAAAGAATCCCAACCTCACAAGACCTCTCTCCAGCTTTTTTCCCCCGCTGTTTTTCTTCAAGATATAAATACCAGATGAAGGAATGTGCAAATGCAGAAAGTACATAATTTGTTGAGCTAGTCCAAGTATTTGGATAATTCAGTCATCAGCCTATCTCTGAATTTTCTGCTATCATTAGATTTAATGTCCTGTTATTTTTCTGTTATTATAGGGCTGCTCATGTTAGCTATATTTTATTCCCTCCGATTCATTCATAAAGAAAAAATATGAGCATCAAGAAAGTATTGAAAAAGGGTCTACCCTTTCCCACAATATTGCCCAACAACAATCATTCTAACTTCCAATACCAGTTTGCTTCCTTGGCTTCCACTCAGTTTCAATGCTTCCCTGTTTAAAAGTCTCATATCTTTCCAAGCATCCTTTTCTGCCACACAGCCTCAGATCCAAACTTCAGGCATCCCTTATGTATATACTGGGCTGGGAATCCTGGAATATGGTCTCAGGAGATGGCAGTTTTACTTGGAGTAACAACTTTGGAACATGACCACATGCCACAAGCAAAGCCTTACCCATAGCTATCTATCATGATGCACAGACTTAACAAGTCCTGAATATTTCTGATCAATGTTAATAATTAATGCATAATGCCACTTTGCAGCAAACATCGTTACAGATGCTTCCTTTCCACATGCACCCCCCCAGAAAAAAAAACTTGCCCAAACTGTATATTACAGTTGTTTTCATTCACATGCCTACTATATGCGCTCTCAAAGCACATTTTCATTCATTGTCCTTTGTTACCTTCTCTGGCTTTATAACCTATAAACATTCCCAAACCACCACTTTCTATGGAGTCAGGAACAGAATCACAGAATCATAGGGGTTGGAAGGGACCTCAGGAGATCATCGGGTCCAACCCCCTGCCAAAGCAGCTCCCTAGCTCATATCTATATATAATATGACTGGGCTTGCATGGATAAAAATTTCAAAAACATTTACAAAACCTTAGCACCTGCTGAGGCTGCAGAAAACATCTAGACTATCGACATTAAAAGACATCCTGACCATGATATTGCTGTCGTGATGCATTCAGCATAGATGTAGGAGTTAATACATGCACTAGGATTTGTGGAAAAGTCGTTGATAGGTGCATATGGCCAAGTTCACTAGTCTTTACAGAGTAACAGGAGTTGTCAAGAACTGTTGTCTTCCTGTCTCAGTCCCAAAAAATCTGCAGGCCTGTAGCCCTTGCGTCAATTATGACAAAGCTCCAAGGAAGAGGTGCAGGCTGGAGCAGACTAACCATGATTAGTACCCAGGGGAGGCAAGAGGGGAGAAAAAGATCTTATAATAGCCATTAAAAGGGAAAACACTACGTGAAAGATCAGAAACTAACAGAAATCAGGATTGGAGAGAGAAAAGAGGCAGCCACACACCCTGGAGTGGCCTGTCAAGTGGTAGGAGAAAAAAATGAACGTAGGTTTGCAAAGAAGTATTTGCTTTTCTCTACAGTTGTGCATCTACCCTGAACCATGCTCATGAGTATAGCATGTACATGGTTTGACAGTGCCTTTGCAAAATACCCATATTTCTTGCTTTCACCGTTCATCATGAAGTCACCACAGGACAAAACAATATACCAAAAGCAAGAATGAGAGTAGAGATGGCACACAGAGAAATGAGTTTGCACAAAACCAGAGGAAACCTCCTATCAGAACTATAATTTGTCAGAAGGAAACTGGAGACAGATCTTGAACCTCAGAAACTTACTGAAAGTCTAGATATACACACCTGTAACCCAACAAATTGGAATATCACATAGGATCAACAAGTTGAAAGGTCAATGTGCCACCAAAGCTCAGCATAGCAGCTAGCTATACATCCCATTCAACAGAAGAGTTCCAATGAGACTGCAAACTCAATTCCTGTCAGCTAACAGTACATTGTAGTGTTGTACAGTATCTCCAGTGATTACATGAAGGTGTTTAGAAATATTGCCTTAGATCTCTCGTACAATAGGAATAAGTCAATCAAGTCAGGCAATTTCCAAACTCTTTCTAGTACATTTGAGATCTACTTATTAAGGCACAATATAATGCAGTATTTTATTCCTGCTGCCATCACTACTAAGCCATCAGAGTATCTTCTTCCTACAGTAGTGCAAAACCTTCACCTAAACCCTTTAGCAGTGCATATTGCTGCTCCTTTTATATTGCAGGTTTCCTGTGGGCACAGCAAACACCTGAGAGAACCTTGCCACCCAAACCAAACCAAGCCTATTCTTACCTACAGCACTGAAAATCAAGATTTGTAGAAAGCACTGTGCCTCAGATCATTGCAGTCCTTACTGAGGTGTCAAGTACTTCAGATCATGGCTAAGCCAAAGCTCACTTGCTCATAAGCCAGTTCTACCCAGAGAATATTTTCTGCCTAATAACAGCAGATCTTACAGCCAGGAGGCTTTGCTCAGCCGAGTAAACAGATAACACTGGATAGTGGGATTAATTCCCCCATAAAAGCTTTTGTGTTCCTCAAACGTACTAACAGTAAGTTTGTCAACAGGGGATGTCCAAAGAAAGGGGTGAAGGGCTGCTAGTAAATATTTCAGTGGGAATGTGCACAAAAGGGCAATGTTCAAATGAATTATCACTTTGCTCAGTGAAGCTTAAATTTATACTTCCATTTAATTATGTTGGGTTTTCTCTTTCTTCTACAGCAGAAGTAAACATCTAAACCTGACCTACAGTGTAAATGAGTGGAGTCCTGTCCCTGTTCTAATTAGTTTAGAGAAATCTGTGGAGAAAAATTGTGACCTGAAGGAAAGGAGCAGACTTAAACCAGCCTCTCCCACATCCCAGTACATGGAGAACTTGTCTCCTCCAAACCACACTTTTAGCCAAAATGGAAACACTCCAAAACGTTGTCGCAAAACTGGTTTGTGCTGCTAGAGCCCTCAGTACAAAACTAGAGGGGGGCACTAGGGTCAGGACTATTACACATTTAGATGGTGCAGTGCAGCATATGATTTATTTTTTCAAAACAATGGCTATTTTCTTGCTGCACAGATGCTGATTGCTCAGCTCCAGACACCTATTCTGTGAGTTAGACACATGTGAGCTGTTTATGCTGGTCACATCCTCTGTGTAAAATTTTTTATGACTTTTTTAGCTTTTTATTGTTATGTATTTGGCTATTGTAGTGCTCAAGTGTGGCTGGCCCACCTTGGGTAGTATAAATCAAGTGGGACAGTAGTGAGTGATGAAGGATTTTATAACCCTGAGGAACTGGCCGAACTCTTTCCCCTGTTGTTTTAAGACATTTATATTCCCTCTTCTGAAGGTGTAAGTGAAGGAAAAGCTGGAATTTTGTCTTCCCCTATCCCCATGTGTGGGGTCTTCTGAAATTATTTTCAGCTTTAACTCTCTCCTTGTAAAACATGCACACAAACATGACAAGTACTGAGAACACAGATTTTAATTCTCTAGATGCAATACCCTCCTCTTCTTCCTGTTAAAACAACAGCCAATGCAGATTTTCAAGCCAATTTTGAGGCTCACCAGGATGAGCATCTGTGATTTATAGGACTTTTCAGCTGGTCTCCCTCCAGACCTAGGCACACCAAAACCTCATTTGGCTTTGAGGAAAAGGTGCATCTTGTCTAGGCAAAGATCAACTCCCTAAATAACTTCAATTTTACTATGTCTCATCCACCATTTTTTGTCCTCACCACACTTAATCCTCCTCTTACATCCAAACCTGTTCATATTCAGTGCAGGTCCTAATGGAGCTCCTCATAGTGCATGGAGGGAACTGGAGTAACACCACATAATTAGAATTTATTAATAAACTTATTAATAAAACCGCATGTTATTTCTTCTGCTAAATGACAACATTGTTAACCTTCTCACACCAACTCATTGCATCACTGAATCAACTACTGGATCAGCTTATTTTACTATCATGAACATATACTGCTGACAAGTATAGCCATTTAAAAGAGAGAACACATACTAACAGGGATGAGAAATCACTGCAAGGATTTTGAGCTCTAATGGTCACCAATACAAGTGAGCTCATCAGGGATGTCAAGATTGGAGGCATCCTGGGCTGCAGTGACAAGGTAAGGAAGGCCAAGGCACAGTTGGAGCTGTAGTTGGCAAGGGATATCAAAAAAAATAAGAAAGGCTTCCACAGGTGTATAAACCAGAAAAGGAAGGTTAAAAAAATTGTACACCCACCCCACCCACAGAGGAGCAACGAGTGAACTGGTGACAACAGATAAGCAAAAACCTGAGGTTCTCAACTTTTTTGCCTCCGTCTTCACTGGCTACTTCTGTCCTCACTACTCTCAAGTTGATGGCCCACAAGATGGGAACCAGGGAGACCAAGTCCCTCACACTGTAAGTGAAGATAAGGTTTGTGGCTATCAGACAAACCTGAACATACACAAGTCAATGGGATCTGATTAAATTCATCCCAGAGTCCTGAAAGAATTGGCTGATGTAGTTGCCAAGCTACGCTCTATGATATCTGAAAAGTCATAGCAGTGGGGTAAAATCCCTAGTGACTTTACAACCATTTTTAAAAAGGGTGGGAAGGAGGACCCTGGGAACTAACAACCCAGGGAACTACCTCACTTCTGTAGCTAGGAAAATCATGGAACAGATCCTCCTAGAAGCTCTGCTGAGGCACACGGAAGACAAGGAGGTAATTCAAGACAGCCAGCAGGGATTTACTGAGGAAAAAATCACACCTGACCAATCTAGTGGCTCCCTACAATGGAGTAACTGCATCAGTGGACAATGGAAGAGCTATAGATGGAAGAAGCAAGCCAAAAAGTTGGATAGCTACCCTGAATTTTAGAAGAATTAACTTTGATCTCCTCCGCAACCTAATAGGAGCTATCCCGTGGGCTATGCTATTAGAAGTAATGGGAGCCTGTGAGAGCTGGCTAGCATTCAAACAGCGCTTCTTCCAAGCCCAGGACTGGTGCATCCCTTTGAGCAAGAAATCAGGAAAGAGTGGCAGAAGACCTGTGTGGATGAGCAGGGAGCTCATGGGTAAACTCAAAGGGAAGCAGAAGGTCTATGAGTTGTGGAAAAAGGGCCTGAGCACCTGGGAAGAATACAGGAATGCGGTCAGGGCCTGTAGGGACACGACTAGGAAGGCTAAAGCCCTCTTGGAAATGAAGCTGGCAAGGGACATAAAGGATAATAAAAAGGGGTTTTTAGATACGTGAATAGTAAGAGGATGACCAGGGATAATGTGGGTCCCCTGCTGAACGAGACAGGTGTCCTGGTAACAGGGGATGCTGAGAAGGTGGAGATGCTGAATGCCTTCTTTGCTTCAGTCTTCACTTCAAAGACCCCTCAGGACCCAAGGACGCTGGAAGAAAGTAAGAGTTTGGGAAATGAAGAGCTTCCCTCTGGTTGAGGTGGGGGTGATCCAGGAGTGTCTCAAAGGGATTACCACACATAAACCACGGGCCCAGATGGGATGCATCCACGTGTGCTGAGGGAGCTGGTGGAAGTGATTGCTGAGCCGCTCTCTATCCTCTTCAACAGGTCTTGGAGAACAGAAGTGCCTGAGGACTGCAGGATAGCCAATGTCACTCTGGTCTTTCAAAAGAGCAGAAGGAGGATCCGAGCAACTATAGGCCAGTCAGCCTCACCTCTGTCCCTAGAAAGGTAATGGAACAGCTTGTTCTGGATGCCATCTCCAAGCAATTGGAAGAGAAGAAGGTCATGAGGAGCAGTCAGCATGGATTCACCAAGGGGAGATTGTGCTCAACCAATCTCATAGCCTTCTATGATCTCATCACAGGCTGGGTAGATGGAGGGAGAGCAGTGGATGTCATCTACCTTGACTTCAGCAAGGCTTTTGATACTGTCTCCCATGACATCCTCAAGGCAAAGCTGAGAGACCATGGGATAGATGAGTGGAGAGTGAGGTGGGTTGAGAACTGGCTGTCGGACTGAGCTCAGAGGGTCGTGATTCGTGGAGCGGAATCTGACTGAAGGCCTGTGACTAGTGGTGTTCCCCAGGGCTCAGTGTTGGGTCCAGTCCTGTTTAACATCTTCATTGACGACCTTGATGAGGGAATAGCATCCACCCTCAGCAAGTGCCGATGATACAAAGCTGGGAGGAGTGGCTGACACGCAGGCACTGCACTGCCATCCAGTGAGACCTGGACAGGCTGGAGAGCTGGGCAGGGAGAAACCAGATGAGGTTCAACAAAAGTAAGTGTAGAGTCTTGCACCTGGGAAGGAACAACCGTTTCTATCAGTACAGGCTGGGGGATGACCTGCTGGAGAAGAGCTCAGTGGAGAAGGACCTGGGGGTCCTGGTTGATGACAGGTTGGCCATGAGCCAGCAGTGTGCCTCGGTGGCTAAGAGAGCCAATGGGATCCTGGGGTGCATCCGGAGGAGTGTGGCCAGCAGGTCAAGGGAGGTGATCCTCCCCCTCTACTCTGCCCTGGTCAGGCCCCACCTGGAGTATTGTGTCCAGTTCTGGGCTCCCTGGTATAAAAAGGACAGGGATCTCCTGGAGAGAGTCCAGAGAAGGGCTATGAAGATGATTAAGGGCCTGGAGCATCTCCCCTATGAGGAAAGGCTGAGTGAGCTGGGACAGTTCAGCCTGGAGAAGAGAAGACTAAGGGGGGACCTAATTAATGTTTATAAATATCTTAAGCAGGGGATGCTGGTGGAATTGGCCAGCCCCTTTTCAGTGGTCTGTGGGGACAGGACAAGGGGCAATGGCTGCAAGTTGGAGCACAGGAATTTCCACACCAACATGCAGAAGAACTTTTCCACAGTGAGGGTGACAGAGACTGGGACAGGCTTCCCAGGGGGGCTGTGAAGTCTCCTCTAGAGATATTCAAGACCCGTCTGGATGCCTCCCTGTGCAATATGATCTAGGGAGCTGCTTTGGCAGAGGGGTTGGACCTGATGATCTCTCAAGGTCTCTTCCAACTCCTATGCTTCTATGATACCTATCTAGATTTCTGCAAGGCCTTTGACACAGTCCCCCACAACATCCTCCTCTCTAAGTTGGAGAGATAGGGATTTGATGGGTGGACTTTTCAGTGGAATTGGCTGGATGGTTGCATCTAGAGGGTGGTGCCCAATGGCTCCAAATCCAGATGGAAGACAGTGACAAGCAGTGTTCCTCAAGGGTCCATACTGGGGCCAGAGCTGTTTAAAATCTTTATCAACTCTATTGACATTGGGCTTGAGTGCATCTTCAGCAAGTATGCAGATGACACTGAGCTGGGAAATGAAGTTAATGTGCCAGAGGGATGGAATGCCATCCAGAGGGACCTGGACAGGCTGGAGATGTGGGCCCAGGTAAACATCATGAGGTTAAAAGCCAAGTGCATATCCTGTATCTGGGTTGGGAGAATCCCTGTTATCCCTATAAGTTGGGAGATGTGTGGTGCAAAGCAGCCCTGAGGAATAGGGCTGCCTTGGGGGTACGCATGGATGAGACTCACCTGAAATACTGTGTCCAGATTTGGAGCCCTCAACATAAGTAGTTGTTGCAGTTCTACTGAGAGGGCCAGGTCCGGCAGAAAATGGCTGCTGGAATCTTCTGCAGGCCTGCTTATAGCGCCTCTGGGAATCACATATGGGAGACAAAGACTCCAACCAGAACTTGGAGTGCCAGGAAGACCGCAAAGTTTGGCCCATTAAGGGAATTGTGATGTATATTTGCATGTGAATGTAATCAGTTGACAGACACAAAAGGCCGGGAAGGCTGGGGGAGGAGTAGGCGCGCCCAGGTACCCAGGCGAGTTTGCCCCTGCAGCCCGAGCAGAAGCACCTGGAGTAGCCGGAGGAAAGGACCCATGGAGGAGGCAGAGACCCGACCTGCCCGGTGGAGAGGCTCGGCTCCACGCTGCATGGAGCCGGGGGAGACATAGAGAAGATGCCGTGACTTACGGTGGGATGAGCCCCTGCCAGCACAAGCGACCTACAGAGATGAATGAAACAGGTTTGCTGGAGGAGGCCTATAGCCCCGTGAAGGACTGGGACTGAGAGACACTGTGATTTGTTGCTGCCTGCCAGAGCAGAGATGAAGCCCGGTGGGAAGAGATTTGCCTTGGAGAAAGTTCGTGGAGGACTGGCTCTTGTGGGTGAGATCCTACGGTGCAGCAGGGGGAGGCTGTGTGGAATGGATGCCCCCATCCCGGCCGAGAAGGAAACCATCTTGCAAGGGACTGACTGAAGCCCCCATCTCCTAGTCCCTGCCCCCTGTCCTGTGCTGCGAGCAGGAGAGGGGAAGAAGGGAGCAAAATCATGGCTGAAAGGGAAGTCTGCTTTAGAATGGAGGGGTGGGGGGAAGGTGTTACCAAGACCCCCATTTTCCCCAGTCCCTGCCCCTCCTGGGCTGCGACCGGGAGGGAAGAAGGGAGCAAACTTCTAACTAAAGCCTGCTAAGGAGGGAGTGGGGGGGGGAAAGTGTTTGCCTGGTTTGCATTTGTTTCAAGATTGTTGGTTGCACTCCTGACTCTGGTTCTTTTTCACTGTTTTCTCTTTAGCGTGGTGTAATAAATTAGATAACTTTTCTCTTCTGCTCTCTATGTTGAGTCTGTTTTGCCCGCGTCATTAACGAGTTTGTCTCTTGAGCCGCCCAGTTATGTTTTTTTCCTCCCCTGTCCAACTAAGAAGGGGAGTAACAGACTGATTTTGGTGGGTGTCTGGCCTTTGGCCAGGGCTCAAACCATCACATTAGTACATGGAGCTGTTGGAGCATGTCCAGAGGACACAAAAATGATCAAAGGGCTGGAGCACCTCTCCTATGAAGACAGGCTGAGAGAGTTGAGCTTGTTCAGCCTGGAGAAGAGAAGACTCTAGGGGGACATTACAGTGGCCTTCCAGTACCTGAAAGGTGCCTACAAGGAAGCTGGAGAAGAACTGTTCATGAGGGCATGTAGCAATAGGATGAGGGGTAATGGTTTTAAACTAAAAAAGGTAAGATTTAGGTTGGATATTGGGGAGGGGAGGAAAAGAAATCTTCAATATGATGGTATGGATCACTGGAACAAATTTCCCAGAGAGGTAGTGAAGGCCCCATCCCTGGAGATACTCAAAGTCAGGCTTGATTGGGCTCAAAGTGACATGATCTAGTGAAGATGTCCCTGCTCACTGCAGGGGGGCTGGACTAGATGATATTTAAAGGTCCCTTCCAACCTAAAACATTCTATAATTCTATGAATTCAGGGAATGAGTTGAACCCAAGAGACAAGGGGAAGCCTTTCCAAGCTTAAGGAATTACAGATTTTGGTGTAGTCTGCATGGCCACATGATGTTTTCTTTAGAGCATGCACAGATTTTACTGGGCAGTAGGTGGCCAGAAAAATTTTTTTCACCCCCAAAAAGATGAAAAAGGTTTATTTATTTATCCTATAATAAACTCAGAAGGGTAGCTTGTGAATTAGTCTGTTGGTGATATACCCACTAATGATGACTAATTTTAAATCAACTGCTTTTGAAACTAGTAGTTGTACAAGAGGAAAAAAGCAACAAGCTTTCATCTAGCCTTAGAGACATCCTACAAATTCTTTTTTCCTTTTCCTATATTCTTCTGTGCCCTTAAAGTAAGAGCCACTGTATTCCCTGTGCAAAAAACTCCCCATGCTCAGAAGTAACAGAAGAAAAACAGTCACGCTTACCTAGTTCAGTGGTAGAAAAAAGAATAGAAAATCTGATATTAAGCAATATTTGTAGTCCTCACTCCTAGAATTTTAACGTTTTGGCAAAACTGGGTAATTGTTTTTCTACTCTTCTCCTTCCCAGTTGATATGCACAAGGGATTTTGAACACCCAATTTCTATGAATACTCTTGTTGTTGCAATGCTTCATGTGTATCTAAATTCTTTTATTCACTCTTGCTAAGCTAATTCTTCCAGATGTCTGAGAGGTTTGCGTTGCAGCAAGATGGACTACTACATAAGGGTAACTGTAAATTCTGTGGGCTTTTTTTTCTTCCTTCTTTTTCATGTCAAGCCAATTGTTGGGACCTTAATCTCTTTGGCTTCAATTTTCATTTCACGATTATGGGTAGTATTGCACCATGGAAATAATTGCTTAAAAGGTTTAAGTCCTTTGCCCCTTACAAAGTAATGGCCCATCTTTATTTCCTAATTAGAAGAGTAATAGAACCTTATGAGTCTTCAGATAAAGGCTAAAAATTGCCAGAAGAAACCCTGCTGGAGAAATAGCCACTATGGTACTTTTCAGAAAAATTATGTCATCTTTTGTGCTGGAAAGGGGAAAGAAGGAAGAGGGCAGAAGCAGGACAGCTGAAAACCTGTTTGGCTTCCCCAACTAATAAATATTCTGATCCTCCATTCTAGCCCAGGACCTCCTCTCCCTACCTAAGAGCTGGTCATCTGCCAATGTCTCCCTAGATATATTATATGGTGGTGTGGGAAGATGCTGCAAGGAAGACAGGAAAGGTCCAAAGGGTACCTAAAAATTGGAGTATTTCTCACACACACACTCTTTCCCATGATTCACAGGAAAGAGCTAATGAATTTGAAACTGAAGACTGGTGGCCCAGAAAAATAGGTCAAATCTGTCTCACTCATCATCTTCCTGGAGGTAAAAAGGATGAGACCGTCCTTTGCTAATAATCCCAGTGATTGAATAAATTCAGGGACCCAGAGCTCACATTTTACATATAGCTTCAGAAAAAAAAAAAGGAACAACATTCCTCTTGCAAGTGAGAAGGTGACCATAAGAGCATGGCGCTAACAGGCCTTCTGAATAAAACCCAGCAGTTTCTTCCAATTATCCCAGAGAGAGATGAGAGAAAGTACCATTCAGAACTAGGCACACAGCATGACTTCTAACAACTTAGCCTGAGCTTCACTGAGCACACAAACAAGGAAGGAAAGGATAACTCAAGATCAGTAAAGCCTTTGCCACCATTTCCCACAGCAAACTCTTGGAGAAACTGGCTGCTCATGACTTGGAAAGGCATACACATCACTGGGTAAAAAACTGGCTGGATGATCAGACCCAAAGAGTTGGGGAAAAGAGTTACATCAGGCTGGGAGCTGGTCACAAGTGGTGTTCCCCAGGGCCCAGTATCAGCACCAGTTCTCCCCAATGTCTTCATCAGTGATCTGGACAAGGGGATCAAAGGAAGCCTCAGTAAGTTTGCAAAACCACCAGTTTGGGCAGGAGTGTTGATCTGCTTGAGGGTAGGAAAGCTCTACAGAGGAGTCTGGACAGGTTAGTCAGAAGCCAGCAGAGTGCCCAGGTGGCGCAAATAGCATTTTGTCCTGTATCAGAAATAGTGCAGCAAGCAGAACTAGGTAAGAGGTTGTCCTCCTGTGCTCTGCTCCAGTGAGTCCACACAGTGAATACAGTTTCGGGCCCCTTACTACAAGGAGGGCATGAAGGTGCTGGAGCACATCCAAAGGAGGACAATGAAGCTGGTAAAATGATCTAGAGAACACTTTTTGAGGAGTAGCTGTGGGAACTGAGGGTGTTTAGCCTGGAAAAAGAGGAGGCTGAGGGGAGACCTCATCACTCTCTACAATTACCTGAAAGGAGGTTGTAGCCAGGTGGATGTTGGTCTCTTCTCCCAAGTAACAAGCAATAGGACAAGAGGAAATGGCTTCAAATTGCACCAGGGGAGATTTAGTTTGGATATTAGGAAGAAATTCTTCACCAAAAGATTTTTCAAGCATTGGAACAGGCTGCCTAGGGAAGTGGTTGAGTCACCATCCCCAGAGGTATTTAAAAGATGTGTAGATGTGGTACTTAGGGACATGGTTTAGTGGTGGACTTGGCAGTATTAGGCTGTTGGACTTGATGATCTTAAAGGTCTTTTCCAACCAAAACAATTTTATGATTCTATGAAGTTGGGCTGATATGCTTAAGCTCTGTTTATATTAACAGTACTGTCTTCTACACCAATACTTGTGTTCAGAGTCCACCACCTCAGTCTGATAAACTGTTTTGGATTTTTTAATATTTTAAAAATAAGTTTTAACTTCAGAAATTTTAGAGCGTTTAAATTTCCCAACTCTGCCACTTTCTGCTTACATACCACAGGCTTCTCTAGGCAGAAGCACACCCCAATACATGCCTGCTGATTTCCTGAAGTCATTTACATTGCCCACATTGGAGTCCTGCAGTGTCAGCCCCTATCCATGAGCTACTGTGCATGCTTAGCAGTCTTCACTCTTCCAGGGTTTCCCCCTACTCCCCCAGAGATGAAAATCTACTCCAAATGAAAATTAAGCAGGAACAGAACAGGAAGAGAAAAAACACACAAACTTAGACCATTAGTCAGGAATCTTAAATTATGAGTTTGTCAAACCCATAGTGCCTGGAATAAGTTCTGGAAATAACAGTGAAGTGGAACCTTTGGCTGTGTTTCCCAAATGTAGGCATTTGCTCTTGCTCTTCTTGACCTGCTTTCAAGACCATTTTAGCTGCAAAAACAGGGTTGAAAATCTATAGGATTGCATACTTAAACCAGCATTTGGTGAATGGGGAAGAGATCTACAATCTCATGCTACTTAAACCAATTTACAGACCTTGTCCTGAGTATGTGAAATAATTTATAGCAAGTCCAGCTATTCACTGATAAAAACCTGAAATGTTTAAAAGGACCATCAATGTCTTAAGTTGTGTTCACACATGTAAGTTAAATTCAATTTAGTGAAGGCCCTGCAGTTTAGTTTACTTTTCCTGGGCATGAATGAGAAGATCTTCAGTTTTTAATTCTTCTAGCCAGCCTGGCTTTTGCTAGGCTCAAATAGAGCTTACCAGACTCAGCTCAGCTATCTGGCTGGAAAAACAAGAGTAGAGATGGTCTCAAGATACAGCTATCATTACCAGGGACCCATACCTACTATGTTTCTATACCTCCAAGTTATATCTCTCTACATAGAAACAGGAAAAAATGTTTTTGTAGCTTCCAGACAGACCTACACACATACTTTGGGCTCAGAGTCATTCAGACCTTACAAGCATTATCTTGCTGAGGAAACGAAGCCATGGCCTCTGCATCCAGCCATACAGAATAAACACCATCTCTAGAGACACCTCTCATTCTGTGAAATGGTTTTAGGTCAGTTCAAGCCACAATTTAAACCAGATGCACTAGTGAGGTTTACAGTGACAAGTTGGCACCACTTCATACCAGGCCATTTTAAGGTTCCATTTACCTCCCATCACACAAGAATGTCACTGCTGATTTCATCAAGAGCAAATGCAGGTAGTAAGCTGCATGCCTAGCTGGAAAAACAGTAATAAAAATAGCCTGGCTTAGGGCTAAGGCTGTTGCAGAAATCTTTCCTTTCTCTTTTGCTGACTGTTTAATGTTTAAACCATGCAACCTTAATTCTGTGTTATGCTGCTTTTTACAACATATTTTTTGATTTTGAGAATAAGCAATGAGACTGTTCCTTGTTTGGCAACAGTACAAAGGCACTTTGAACTAACAACATATTCTGTAATCTAGCCTCAGGTATGAAGTTAGCTACTGGTTGGACATAAAGCATGTGTCTGAGCAGCACAGATCTGACTGCATAGTCCAGATCTGCAGTGCTTTTAAAACAAACACAAACATGCCTGTTTCTGCCTTTGCATACACCTGTGCAGCTCCCTTGAGCTCAGTGTGCGTGTAAATCAGAGGGCAGTTTTGAATCCACATGGTCTGCACAAGAACTGTGCCTCTATTCATTCCTGCCCCCAAAGCCTGGAGGTCCATGTTGGACTGACATGCTAAACTAATTTTCTGGAATCTGCTTCTGTAGCCAGGCCTGCAAAGTGAGCCTGGGCTGCAGTCAGAGGACACTGCTTCTGAGATGATTGGTTGGGACTGACTGAATAGTAGGGGTTCTGTACACAAATTCTTACTTCACAAGAAAAAGAGCAATTTAAAGAGAAGAGGTACTTTTTTCATTGTATATAACAAGCCATACAAGAGCAGCTTCGTGCTATTCTTCTGAGTTTTCCCTACATAAAATGCTAAAAGTCCATGGCAAAACACCATACTTATTAGGAGAGGAAAACACATTTAAAATACCTGGACTCATTTGTGAATATCTCCTTCCCTATCTCTTTTACTCCAGGCAGATTATCCACAGACTTCAGTACAAGTAGAAGTTAAAAATCCATTTGGATCCAGAACCACAAATTCTCACTTTAGCACCTGATGGTTTGTACTGGTTGAGGGTCCTTCAGGTCCTCTGAGTGACCTCTAACATTTTTTCCATTAAAGCAAGAGCATCTCTGCTAGGCTGTACCAGGGAATACTCTCTGTACACTCCTTCACGGCTCCTCTCCATGGAAAGCTGGTACCATTTACTGTCAACATACAGAACAAGTATAATTTCCAAGCTAGAGAGGTAGGCAGAGTATCTTTGGTCAGTTAATTATTTTCAAATACTGATTTAAAGCACTAGAACAAGTAAGTCTGTAGCAGAGGATCTCTAGCACAAGAAGATCTGGTAGCTTCTGCCAAAGGAAGAGTCACATCTTAGCTTGGGTGTAAGTTTCAGCCATGCCTAGTCTTTTACACCTCACTATCAGCTTGCCTGTGTTGGAGATCTGGATTGTAGCCTTCTGAGTTTGTCTGACACTGTTGTCTCCAGAACAGTGGTAAAATATAAGGCTGCAATGTATTTTTACCGACTATTACTGTCCACATATAGACTTCCATATCTGTCCAACTTTGGGGATTCAGGAGAACTGTCAGGATCCCAGTCCCAAAGTCAAACTGATTTCCTTTATCATTTGGAAATACATTGAAGGGAAGAGTCAGTACTATCAGACTGTTCTGAAGGCTTCCTTCTCAGGAAGGAAGTTAATGTTCAAAGTGTCAGGCAGAGAAAGGTAGCTAAGCCCATAGTCACCAAGATTGACTGCCTCATAGAAGATCATAGAAGATAGTAGATCCCTTGTGTTGGCAGAGCAGGAGCTGCCTGTATTTCTACATCCCACATTTCTCCTGGATATAAGGTTTTCCCTAATGACTTAGCACTTGAGTTAGGCATTGTTGTTTTGTTTTAGTCTTGAAGTGCTTCCTCATGGAGAAAATAACTGAAATAAAATATTCTTGCAGTTATTTTTCATGAACATAGGGCAGACCTTTCACCAGTTGCTCCTTGAAGGGCAGCAAGAACTTGATACATGCATAATATATTGTTGTACATGTGGTTTTACTTGAACAAGCACCAGTGATGCCAGACAGTTAATATTCTCTTTCCTAATTTATTTTGTTTGAATGAAAACAGTCTTGAGCCAAGAACTTTGAAACTTCTGGTAAGTCTTAACCTGGATACTCTCTGTATATTTTTTTTTTCATTTCACATATCCCCACACTTTGCTTTAGAAAGACAAAAGTAAAAATTCCAAAGCATTTCATAAGTTCTTAGAAGAGAGAATCCATTCCTCACAGACTCATTTAGGAAGAGCTCATCTTGAAGGAACCAGAGAACATCAAAGCACTAAAGCATTTAGAAATTTTAGCTCATCTTTTGAAATACGAAACATGTGCGCCAGACAGTTTTGCCAAATGTTTACATTTTGGTGCATAGCTGAACTGCTTATCAGAAGTTCAAATACTCTTTGTTCCTAATTTCCCACTATTATTTACGCTGCATGCTCTGTTCAAACACAGTAACACCCTTTGGCCATGAGAGCCAGCAATGCTTCTGTCTCACATACAGCAGACCAAGGAGAAGCAAGGACTCAGCACTTGTAGCGTGCCTAACTCCAGATTATATTATTTCTTACTGCCTTTTTACCTTTATTAAAAGCAAGGCTACATGCTCAGCAATATAAACTCATTCAGGGAAATATTATAAGCACCTTCTCCAAAATAATGAAGTGCCCACCCTATGAAATCCTCAACATATGCCCTTCTGCCCTCCCTCTCCCACAGGATGAGAGCTGGGCTAGATTTTAGTTTAAGAGAAAGATAGGAAACTCCTGAAGATTGTTCGTCCTACTTCAGGTTAAGAAGTTCCTCTGGAAGTACTACTGACTGTAGAGGAATCCTGGAACAGCAAAGTGAGCCTAGATACTTATTTGTGCCCTGAAGTTCAGCAAGAGGAACATCAGAGGAAATGATGGATCCTATGCTATCCAGTGAAGTAAAATTTCAACCAAAAGTTTTCACTATTTGTTTCAGTATTCCTGAAAAGACTGTAGAAGAGGACAACTCTGGTGATGTTGAGAACAGGCATGGCTTCTGCTGCTTCGTAACAGTAATGCAAAGAGGGATTTAGCCAGCAAACCAAGGGGGAAGACACAACAGGGTAAAAACCAACACAAAGACTGGGGACAAAATATTTTGTAGTCCTAATAAAAATACCCTTATTGCAAGTGATCATTTTAACTCACAAAAAATAAGATGGAAGGGAAATTTTTATAACAACTTAGTCTTGCAGGGAGATTAGCATAACTAGAAGAGGTCAAGTCAGCAAGTATCAGCAGGAAATATGAGACATATTAATCATTCTTATTTCCAGACACAACATGGAAATAGTCTAGGAAAATATGTCAACAAATTATTTGCATGTAAATCACCAAAGCCATGATGAGTTCAGAGGAACGCCCTCCATTTATCCCAACAGCCCATCAGGGCAACAGGCAGGATCATCTCCCTTTCCAGAGCTTCTGTCAATGTCTGCATTTGCTTGAGAGAGAACAGACAATATCCTGTATTCAGGGAAGGGCCTTCTAGGACTGTGAGGGGTAGGGTATAAGAGGAAAAGAATCTGCCGACAACTGATGTGTCTGCAGCACACATTCTTAAAGCCAGGCTGGAGCTCTTCCCTCTGCCTCCTGCAGCAGAGACAGCTGGAAGTGGCTCACTCTTAGTCTGGTCACACATCAGACAAACCTGAAACTGCAAAGGATGAGAAGACACTGTGATTTGCCTGTGGGAATCAGATATGGTGACTAAAGAAGCTCTATATGGAAATAAGTCTTTTCCTACTGCAATTACTTTCATTCACATATTGCCCAAGTACAGACTGGTTACCCTCAGGTATTTTGGCTTTTTATTTCAGCAGCTAGACAAAAACTAGAAATATTTACAATTTAAGGGTATTTTACTGCTTTTAGCTATCAACATCAGAAAAATACCACGTAGTCCTTAGAGAAGAGGTCTTGATCTTAGAGAAGGTAGGTCTAAGTTTTTGTCACTGATCAAAACAGAAACTCACTACAAAGATTCTAAATTTTTGTCTTCATTGACTTTTGGAACCTACTGTGGGATCACAACTGTGTTCGTATCCCTCCCTTTAAACCCAAATGCATAGCAACATACTGAGTCTACCAAGTCAGAGATCTGATCACAGTTTAGCTACTCTCCTGCTCAGCTAAAAGTCAAAGATGACAACTAAACAACGCTTACCAATGTAAACAAAAGAGAAAATATTCCAAACAGGAGTTTACTGGAGGGAAAAGCACATATTTGTACCTCATCTAGAAGGTAAAATAGACAAAACAAGATTCCCTAAGACAGTAACACATACAAAACAACTCTGAAATCAGGATAGCACAGCAATGGCCTTTGATCTTGATCAGCTAACAAGCATTGAGCTGGCAATGAACTTGTTACATTGGGCTGGCAATAAGCCTGTAGATTTCAGGGTAGCCATATGAAGTAGTAGGATCCATCCACTTACAGAAAGCTCACTGAGAGGTTGGGCCCTAAAGTAAGTCTTCAGAATTCAAACAATTCCCTAATTGCAGTACTTCAGAGTTATAGGGTAAACAGGAGTACCAGAGAACACTACAAACACTAAGGTAGCTTTCTCTCCCTTACAGCTGACAGCTTTGTAGCTCCTTCCACCATACCGTCTTTAATTAGCTCACCACAAAACTTGTACAGGCTTTTAAGCTATATTTAGACATAGCTAGAGCCACCAGGAATTATAGCACATTTTTATTGTCACAACACATCTTTGATGCATTGTTTCTCACTGAAAAGTGCTAACAAAGTGCCTCTTTCCTCACCATCCCAGAATCTGAATGGATGAGT
Organism: Hypotaenidia okinawae; assembly: GCA_027925045.1. Taxonomy (NCBI): domain Eukaryota; kingdom Metazoa; phylum Chordata; class Aves; order Gruiformes; family Rallidae; genus Hypotaenidia; species Hypotaenidia okinawae. The sequence continues at coordinate 70,168,408 of BSDF01000001.1, read as the reverse complement.
ATCCCAGTGTTTCTAAAGACAACAATGACAAATATAGTAGAAATGAACCTGACAGATGTATATAGACAGACAAACAAGAACCTCATGCATTGCTCTGGGCATGTGAAGAGGAAGGGGAAAATGGTGAATTAGTGGTTTGGAAACAAATGCAAAATCTGTCATAACAAATTAGATCATTTGTTGAGTGGTGAAAGATCCCACTTTAGAAGTGAGCAAAGTTTATGCATTAGGTGAGAAGCAGCAACTAGAACTACCCCATCATTTATTCATTGCTGAAGAAGGATGGTGATTGGAGAAACATTGCTTTTGAACCACAACAAAACAGAACAAGCAACCAAAAACACACAGAAAAGGATGCTGGGGATGATACTGGTATGACGTGATCCTTAAGAGGTTACCAAGCGGGGGAAAGCATAAAGAGGCAAACAAAATATTTTGGAAGGTCAATATATAGCAATATAATTTTTGAGAAATAATTTGCATTTTTCAACAGCAGAGCAATTTCCAGAAGAAATTCTCAAGAGCAAGCATTCTTCAACAGGTTCATAACTTCTCTGCCAAAGGGTTTCTAATCCCCCTAGGACATAAAGATCTTATGCCCATCTTGCATATAAAGAGCTTCAGATAAAGACCAGCCTTTTAGCTCTTTCTGTAAGCATTTAGTAGAACTGGGAACAAGTTATCATTTTCCTAACTTGTGTACCATGAGAGTATCTCTTCCATTACAGTTGGTAACAGATTCTTATGGGTGCTCTACTCAGCAGAGGTTACAAGAGCATTGGTAAGGCATCAAACATACACCCAGTTAACACTAAAAAACTGTAAAGCAACAAATTTCTACCATCACAAGAGCAAAAGCGAGCCCTATGGATGGGATCACAAGCTGTCTAATAGAAATGGCTTAAATTATTTATTGGCATTGCAATAAAGCAAATCCACTTTGAAGAAATGTGAGTAAAGAGGAAAACCACAGCTTTCCAGACAGCATGTCAAGTTTCCATAATATTGTTCTACATGCTTCTGCAGTTTCTTTTCTACCTCCATATTCAAGAAGGTAGCCACCTGTAACACTGAGGTAACTTGAAGTGGAGCTTCATGATCTTCATTGGGGAGACAACATGGAAGTAGCAGTCAGGGAGACTGAAGGTATACACGTATGTGTTGTTGGTTATATCTGGTTGGAAGAGAAGAATGTCATGAAGAGCAGTCAGCATGGATTCACCAAGGGGAAATCGTGCTCAACCAATCTCATAGCCTTCTATGATCTCATCACAGGCTGGGTAGATGGAGGGAGAGCAGTGGATGTCATCTACCTTGACTTCAGCAAGGCTTTTGATACTGTCTCCCATGACATCCTCAAGGCAAAGCTGAGAGACCATGGGATAGATGAGTGGAGAGTGAAGAGGGTTGAGAACTGGCTGTCAGACCGAGCTCAGAGGGTCGTGATTCATGGAGCGGAATCTGACTGGAGGCCTGTGACTAGCAGTGTTCCCCAGAGCTCAGTCGTGGGCCCAGTCCTGTTTAATATCTTCATTGACGACCTTGATGTGGGAATAGCATCCACCCTCAGCAAGTGCCGATGATACAGAGCTGGGAGGAGTGGCTGACACAGGAACACTGCACTGCCATCCAGAGAGACCTGGACAGGCTGGAGAGCTGGGCAGGGAGAAACCAGATGAGGTTCAACAAAAGCAAGTGTAGAGTCTTGCACCTGGGAAGGAACAACCGTTTCTATCAGTACAGGCTGGGGGATGACCTGCTGGAGAAGAGCTCAGTGGAGAAGGACCTGGGGGTCCTGGTTGATGACAGGTTGGCCATGAGCCAGCAGTGTGCCTCGGTGGCTAAGAGAGCCAATGGGATCCTGGGGTGCATCCGGAGGAGTGTGGCCAGCAGGTCAAAGGAGGTGATCCTCCCCCTCTACTCTGCCCTGGTCAGGCCCCACCTGGAGTATTGTGTCCAGTTCTGGGCTCCCTGGTATAAAAAGGACAGGGATCTCCTGGAGAGAGTCCAGAGAAGGGCTATGAAGATGATTAAGGGCCTGGAGCATCTCCCCTGTGAGGAAAGGCTGAGTGAGCTGGGACTGTTCAGCCTGGAGAAGAGAAGACTAAGGGGGGACCTAATTAATGTTTATAAATATCTTAAGCAGGGGATGCTGGTGGAATTGGCCAGCCCCTTTTCAGTGGTCTGTGGGGACAGGACAAGGGGCAATGGCTGCAAGTTGGAGCACAGGAATTTCCACACCAACATGCAGAAGAACTTTTCCACAGTGAGGGTGACAGAGACTGGGACAGGCTTCCCAGGGGGGCTGTGAAGTCTCCTCTAGAGATATTCAAGACCCGTCTGGACGCCTTTCTGAGTGAAATGTCCTAGGGAGCTGCTTTGGCAGGAGGGTTGGACCCAATGATCTCTCAAGGTCCCTTCCAACCCCTACTGGAACCATGGCAGCTGCCACAAATATATAATCTCCTGAAGTGACATCACCACTGGCATTTCTGCAAATATATGGTAACATTCTGGGCTGAAAAAGAGTTATGTCAACACCAAGTACTACCTAGCACAGCAAAACTTGTCACCACAAAGAATCTTAGCCTAACCATTAAAACATTCTTCAGCAATTTTATTTTCAAAAATACCCAGCTGTCAATCTCTTACTGAAGGCTGCACTTTGCAGTGATTAGAGAACCACATCCTTCACAAGTTTTTATTGCTCCTCTGATTCATCAGATGAAAATGCTCCCTGTGAGATTCCAAGGGAACTAATAAGATGCTTTATACACAACACTCAGCTGCAGAGCACAACTTTCTAAGCTAACCCAAAAAAAATTAAAAAACAAACCCAGGAAAACCCTTGAAATCACATAGCCCAGCAAGTCTGGAGAAGAGCAACAGAATTCAAGCAGTGCTGTGAACACTGTAATAAGCATGCAGCATTATCAGACATTTTTGCTAAATATATGAGGGGCTTTGCTACAGTTTGGCAAGTGAAGCAAACTTCATCCCTTTCCAGTCTCCTGATTATTCTACATTTTTCCCAGACTTCATAAAGGTTCCCTGACATAGCACAAAACACTAGATACCCAAGTGAAAGAACACAAAGCTGAATTTCTGCACTTAATTTATTTTCCTTTAAATAATTGCCACATGGGTGGGAAGCCAGCTGGCTCAGGGGATTAGTAATGGATAAGAAACATTTCCACCCTCAGTCAATGGTTCAAAACCAGTTCAAGGTAGCAGGTGCTTTCAAAGCCACTTGATGATCTACTTGAAAGGAGCTGGTGGTCTCTGTAAAACTCCTGCTAGGCACATATCTGTGTTATAGTTTATTTTCTTGTTTGTGGTTTCTGCAAATACTCCAGAAGGAAATAATCCCTAAAACGTAACTCCAATGTACATAGCAGGGCATGTTGCTGTCTCTTAGCCAAGAGGATGAATTTGGAGGGCAAGGAATAAAAACCGCTGACCAGAACAGAGCTTGAATTGATGTAAATGTTTGCAATGAGAGAGAGATTTACAACAGTTCAACACTGAAAGCACACATAAGCACCCACTGTAAATAGATCTTATATTACACCTTCTCTCTCACTGTAGTGAGTTTCAAAGAGTTTCACAGACATGGGAATCACAGAAGCCCTTCTGCCTTCAGAAGGTATTTCTGCCTAGTATAGCATCACAAGGAGCATGGTGAAGGGAAGATAAACTTTCACTACATCTGTGATACCCATTTTGTATTTAAATACATCAACACCAGAAAGCTTAGGCTAAGTGAGAGTTGCTATTGTTAGAAAGAGAACATTTTCATTAGGGATAAACAAAGTTTATTCTTGGTGCAAGAAAATAGCGTACAAGTTAGATTGGTGAGTCTACTTGGCAACCACAATCTTCCCATTGTTTGCTGCTAGTGAAAAGGACACAGGCCTACATGTGCCAGGGAAGTCTTTCCTCACACTTGGCACCAAGTTCTGGGCAGTCAGACTTTCGAGTCTTGAGAAGACAGTCCAGGTTCTCCTAAAACCTCACTCAGCAACAGAGGGAGAACAAAATTAGTTAGTTTTCACTTTTTAAAAGTTCTCTATTTATAAGGATGCTAAATTTTTCTCTTTTACAATATTGGAAGCACTACAACAAAAAAGGAAAGGATCTACTTTAGGTTAAGCTTAAGAAAAAAGCTCATCCTTGTCAGTTTCATCTCAGCTACCTTTCAACAGGGCAATCAGCCCTCCCATCCCTCCGGCTCACCTATACCTCTGCAACCTCTCTCATGCTTTTTCAGATACCTCATCCCAACAACAGAACAGCCAGCAGAAGATTTTTGTCCCTCATCTCTTTGACCAAAAGAGTTCCTTCTCCCCTTCAATTTTTTTCTCCTCCTGGTTGATTTTTTTCCTTCCCCCTTAGTGGAATTTCACTTTGAATAGTTGATTTCTATCAACTCTGGCTTTGAGGAGTCACACACCACATCCTCAGACTGGAGTACCAGAAAACTCTCCAGGATCAGATTTCTCTTCTTGTGTGTTTCTCTGATTTTCCATTCTGTTCTTTACTTAGTGCATTCTTTTAGCTTCAGGCTCTTTGCAAGTTGCAACACTTTCAAGACTGGCAAAAACTTTATAAAACATATACCAGAAAACATTGTACACATGAGTTATGAGAGTCAAAGCTTTCAGCTTGCTTTTAAACTTCCAGAGACCACACATGGTGCACTAATAAAGTGGATGAAAGACTTGACAGTTACAACATTTTTTTCCTAAATGATCTTCCTGTTCTCATTTTGGATCATATTCCAAAGACAATTTTGGCCCAAAGGATTTGCAGATATAACAGTAAAAATTATGTATAGTGTTTCCAGTATGCAAAGTTTTATCAATAGTTAAATCTTTATGACTTTTTTTGCTCCCCAGTCAGTGGCTGAAAGACATTATCTAAAATAAGATAAATTGATTTTGAGCATCAAACCACCAGCAGAAATGAGATTAGGACTTCAGGTTTCTTAATTTTCTTCTCTGACCGAAAATTCCAGTTAGAAAAATTGATACAGGAAAATTGAGTGTTCAACAAGACTGTTTTACTCCCATGAAAATCATGTTTTCCTTTGAGAACTGTTAGCTTTGGGGCCCAAAACAATCACAAACATAAAATAGACTTATTTAATCTGAAAAGAAACCAAACTCCAGAAATGCTAAGACATTGCCTTTCAACATTTCTTAGACAAATGTCACAAAACATTGCTCTTTGGATGCCAATATTTTTGAAGTGAGAACTAATTGGCACAATTTAGTGTTTTACTGAAATTATGGTTAAGTTCTTTATTTTTCTCCTGAATTAAAATTTCAAAAAAGATCTTAAGAGTGAAATTATTTTCACTATCAGCATTTTGGGGACTGGAAGAAAAGCAAGCCACTGAAGGGACTAATAATTTCCAGGCATTACATGTGCTCTCAACTAGAATAAGCAAATATCTAGATAAACAAACACTGTTGCAAGTCAGAGAAACTATACATAGCAGAGTGAGTTCTAACAATCTAATTTCACATTTAATATTCAAAGCATTTAAAGAAACAAAGAGTACATTAGTCGTACCATTTCTGTTAAAACACCTGTCAAAGAAATGCTGCAGAACTGTAGCATCCTTTAGAAAAGCTAATTATTTTAGCCTAACAATTTAGGCCTGGGGTGAGTGTCAGTGATGTGCCCTTGCTTGCAAAACTCTGATGAGGAAAAACATCTGTCCTTTTCCATTAAAGGCATGAATGCCCTAGGACCAATGAAATTATATTGCAATGGTGAGTGCCACAGAAGTACCTATAAATAAACCCAAATACTTTTTTTCTGGAATGTATACAGCAGAGGAATAGATCATATGTTCCTCTTCCTAACCACAGTGCACTGCAGTAAGCAGCTCAAGTGATCTAATGCAGACTTCCTTTTACATCTATTCCTGCAAGTTACTTGCAAGGTAAAAGGGATTTTCCTTGACTTAAACCCTGAGGATTTTTGGAGTTTGTCCAGAAACTATTTCTAGCACAACCGCAACAGTGCCATGTACTGAGAGGTCCGAGGGCCCATTACCTACCTGGGGCAAGCACGCGCTTGGGGCCTCCACCTGTTCGAACAGAAGTTCTGGACTTTGTACCTTATGCCACAAATCGCAACTGGAGAGGAATTCAGAGCAAATGCATTTTGGGGCCTTCTTTGCTAAGAAGTAGAAACCAGAGGTCAAAATTCAAGTTGAAAAAAAAATCTACATAAATGATTGCTGTTGCGATCTGAAGAGCGGGTTTTTCCAAGCTGTTTTGCTCCTCAGATAAGTGTATCCTTTTCAGTAGTTATCATCACAGTCCACCTAAACCAGTAATTCCCCCCCAATAGAAAACATGAAATTTTATGTCCTTTTTCATGTAAGCCACAACCTTCCTGCAGGATTAAGCCCATTACATTTAAAGCTAAATTAACTGGCCCCATTTAAGTAGCAGCAAAACTACTCCCAGCTTGACAAGCAGGCATTTCCAGTAATAGCGCTGTACCCAGTATAACTTCAAGAAAAAGGAAGCAAAAACCCAAATTTATCAGCCTGCAAGCAGGATTCAGCATCAACTCAATCGCTGCAGTTAATGCATTCAACAAGACAAAATATTTTTTCATTTTGTTTTTCAGGGTGACCTCCCGGGTCTCATTTTTATATCCTGACTACTTACATGACTCTGCAAAACCAGCTACATTACTACAGAAGTCACATCACTACTTTCACAGTGGAACCAATTCCACAGAAGTTGAAACACCAAAGGAAAATGCCATTCACTAAGGAATAGTTCTTAACCAATGAAAGGTGGATGTGATTAACTTCTAAATGTTTCACAGTGAAATTTTCACACTTTATCTTATTTAGGATGCTACTTCAACAAGAGATATACATCAGCAAGCTCCCAACTTACTTAACCTTTCACTCTAGAATGTGACACACTTGTTAATGTGACAAGTTATCAAACTAGCTAACAAGCTGATCTAAAGGGGTATGATTGGATCAATAAAAGGGCCTTAAGTGGAGTTGCATCCATTTTAAGGTGACTTTATCCCACCAAAGGTGTATCCTGCCAGATTTTTCTACTGGGACTCAGCCCCCAAAGGCCTTATTTCGGCTACTCATGGTTACACTCAGTGCAACAATGAAGGAAACACCTGGAAGGGTTGAACTGCTGCAATCACATTAACTCCAGCATCATGGTCCAAGTACAACCTGGACCATTCCAGGACCATTCTAAAAGTCACCTTTCAAGTAGGCAGTCTAAATACCAGTAAGGCTCTGAACATTTTAAGACTTCCATTTTCAGTATGTCTCCAGCACTACGCTAATTAGCATTACCTTATCTTTGTTATTCATACTTTAAAGTATTAAAACTGAAAGCATAAATCTTCTTACATTCTCATGGTATTTGTTTAGCTTCTGCACTTCCTTTGGCTTGGACAATTCTAAGAGGCTGAGGTTTGTTTTGTTTCCCAGGTCTGTTTCACTTTAGGGGCATATTAATTCTTGTCAGTGTTTCGAGTGAAAAGAATTCAAGAACTATTTTCTACAGAGCAGGCCACATTCCATGAAAGCCAGTAGAAAGATAGACTCACACAAAACTTGTATGAAACCCATTGGATCCTTTAATATCCCATTTTCCTTTTGTTTAACCTACAATTGTGCTGGGCTCGAAGTGTATCAGTTAAAATGATGAATTAGTGTGAATATTAGAACTGGACTTCTAAAATCTTGTACTTGAATACTGGAATACTGTGGAGGACATCACATCTCAGCCTCAATTATGGAATTTGTTTTCCCACCAGCACTACAATCAACTCAAACTCCCCAAGCCCAAAAAGTAGGCCTGAACTCCATATTTCATTATGGTATATGCTGTACAGAAGTACTGATGCATAATTCAATATAGAATACAATTTACAGGCACATCAAATCAGTAGTAAAATACTCTATAGCGCTCTCATACCTTTGAAGGCTGAATTTAAATTCAAAATAACAGAGGGAGGTATTTTGAGGAAGCAGCTTCAGAATACATGCAGAATTCTCAAGAGCCTTAGCAGTTGTGTAGGCAGAAGATATCACCTTGTCACTGTTTTCATGCTGTTGATAATCATCACCAGCTTGCCAAATTATCAGTTAGCAGAAACATTGACCTTCCAAAATAGCTTTCCCAATTGCCTACATTTTAGATAGATGGGTCAGAACATACATGGTTTCTTACCTTCAAAGATAACATTGTGATTAAGTACCTTGTCTAGGTTTTCAGATAAAGAAGAAGCATCAGACATTTATAGATGCCATTTGTATTCTTAGCCTTGTTAAGGATTTTTTTCCAAGGCATTTACTTTTGCTCTGTAATTCTTTGAAACCATTAGCATCAACCAAAGATTATAGTGAAATATGACTACTACTTTTTAGCAAAGTGCTGTTATGACCTTTTGCAAAAGTACTTAGCCTCAGTTTCATGACTGTATGTTGCTAACATTTAAAGACTTAAAGGTTTTTCTCTTAATAGTTTATTCATTTGGCAATTAAGAAATTATAGAAATTTTAAACCTATGCTGTTACTCTGGTTATTCCTCTTGGGGAAAGAAAAAACCAACAAACAAAGACTGTGTCACTCTAGACAGACAAGGTGCCAAATAATTCTTCAGCTGCTATTATGGCCAGACCATGTACCACCTCCCCTGAGGCAGCTAATGCCACTCAGAGACTGCCAAGAGAGTACCAGTTTCCCCTGAGCCTATAAAGCAACCCAACTAGAGAGGAAAACAAACATGTGTAAGTCATCCTAAATCATCCTTTAGTGATATGAAAACCAAACCAGTTTCTTCTGTTAATGAGAAAAACAAGTGTCAATTATCAGCTAGTGGTGTATCTCTACTTTGAGAGATGATCTGCTGTCCTCACACTGACTATTGACCCATCCAGGCAAAAAGATTGTTACGCATGCTTTGGGTGACTTGCAGCACATGTGATGTAGTCAAAATGCCCACCCACCCCCAGACTCACCCCCACAGACGGGTTGCTGAACACATCTGGGTCTGACAATGCTGGCAATCACATTCTCACCAGGCCCGTGCTACAGATCTGCCAGTCGGTAAGGAACCCATGTTGCACACGTACAGATCTATTGTTTGCAAGCATGCATCCTTCGTGAGGAATAAACACAAAGACATTACATCGAAAGGCTGCAATCACATACCACAATGCCTCACACGTATGGTGTATGTTTGCCACCTTTAGATGGGGAAGAGCACCAATCTTGCAAAAATCTCCCATCAACTTCAGTAGCCTCTTAGAACTGAGCTCAACTAGATCAGCATACATATCACACTTGATTCTCATTACATGCAATTGCATATCACACATATATGGACAGTTTTGTATATTATACTCGCTTTATTCCAGTGATAGACTTCACAATATCAGTGATTATTAGGTCCAGTAAGCCTATTTGCTGAAGCACTGACATTTCCTGGAACCTTGCCTACACAAACTACCCAACCCCTGACCATCAGCAGGAGAAGTCTCAAAGCTCTGCATTATGAGATAAACATAGTACCCTGCTCTTGTGCCACATGCCTCACCAGTACCACTCAAGCACTCAGAAGACTCAGTCTTCTCATTTGTCAAAGAAGTTATGAACACCACACTGAAAGAGAAAGTGTTTTCCCCACTATTACCCAACAAACCACTCTCAGGCTCTAAATCTGAGTTTCTAAAGGGTTACAGCCATACATCCTGGAGATTAGGCACCAGAACCATCCCTTCCCCTGTTGGCATACAAGGGTATCCAAGAGCATGCAGTTATTACTATTCTATAAGGACAGACTATATTATCCTTAGCGTGGGAATATTAAGCCAACTCCAGGCAAAGGCTGACCTTTGCAGCACGATTATTTCAGTGCCAGTAAGTCACATTCATTGCATTTTCTTCTTGTTTCTCAGAGAAAAAAAAGAAAAAAACAAGATGATGGAAGAGTTAGAGAGGTTTTATACAGGAAAGAAATATTGTAAGCAGAGAGGGGACCGTTTATTATGGGTGCCCACTTCCATGCTATGGCTCACAAGTAACTGGAGTGTGCCTCACCCATTGCTTTTTTTAATCACAAAAAGTTACCTGAAATGGACTGGTAATACACTATAACGATATTAAGTTCTGCAAGCAGTAAACATCTGTAAAAGCAAAAAGCCATTTTTGATGAAAACCATGCTAGCATTTAATTTCCTCCCCTCTCTTGATTAATAAAAATTACAATGCAACAGGAAAGGTACCTATATACAACACTAATGATTACAGACCAGAAGGTAATGGACTTGGTCGTCAGCATTTTTTGAGCAGAAGAGTTTGTTCTGCAAGGCCCTTAAGAATACCCTGGAAGAGATTATATGAAACTTAGTTTTCACACACCTTAACTGATACAACATTAAGATTCTAAATAGCTTAACTAAGTCAAAGTTTTTGAAAGGCCTGTAACCTTTTAATAAAAAAAATAATCTTTATCTCCAAGCACAAGTGTGCTGGAAGCATAATGAAAGGTTGGCGCATCAATCATCTGCAAGCAAAAAGGATCTTTTCCCATGTGTCCAGAGTGTTATGCCTTGAACTTCATTATTGAACACAGAAAAGACTTGGCATGTTATTCATCAGTATTTGGAAAGTTCTGGGTTATCTCCTTGACAAAATTATTGTATTTTCATGGCACCAGTAAATTAAAAAATATGTATCTCAGAGAACAGGCATTAAGAGTATTCCTAATTTTAAACAGTCATCTGAATATGAAGTCATGACACCAAGTAATTTTTTTTTTTTTTTACAAGTATTGTGAGAATAACCAGGAGGCTCTATTAGCGTTACCACACAGTCTCATTACAACTTTTAAAGTACTTGGCAGAATAAAATGATAGTCACCATGAGCAATCCAGATCCATAGGGTCTTGAACAGCATGCGTGGAAACTATTGCAGCCGGCACAAGATGGAAAGTTACAAGGATGGGATAAGGAAGGAAATGCCTCTTGGAACTTGAAAGTTATTTACAATTTAATAATACAGCTCCAACACAAGACAGACAGCATAACTTCTGGCAGCACCACAACATTCAGTCAAAAACACTACATTTTGCACAAGTTTCTCAAATACACACAAAACCCACGTATTCCTTACAGCCCAAATGCAAAACTACACAGAGGTTTAAATTGGCTCCAAACTAAACTTCAATTCATGCAAAATAAGTCTCAGATTTGCCTGACAGCTTACATGGATCTATGCTGTTAAACCCTGGACTGCACCAAGGCACAGTAAGCACTTTTCGTTAATGGGACAGCATAAGTTCAGGGTTTACTGCAGTGAGGTTTTTGTGCAAATAAGGAGTTCAGTAACTTCTGGACCATCTATGTCTTCAGCATAAAGACAAGGCATAGCTTCATGAAGCAGCTATATGGAAGTTTTGTAAACATCTGCAAAGTTTCCAAGGAAGTAAAACTGTAAACAGGGTAAGTTTGCCCTTGGCTCTCATCCCACAGCTGCAACAAGCTTATTTCATGCTACGTGTTTGCCGCCATACCTAGAGGGTCACACAGATGGAACTCCTAATTGCATGGCTATCATTTACCCCATAAAACAACATTTTGAATTCTCTAGATGCATTAAAAAACGTGTTCTGCTGACTGCTGATCTCAGTTATGTTGTTATTTTGGTCAAAAGAAAAAAAAAGAAAAATTAACTAGCCATATACAGATGTCAGAGTAAATCCTGGTGAAATATGGCAGGCCTTTTGCACAATTCCATGTCTTCCATCAGCCTTTTGCTTTCATTTGACAACACAGTGGATTTTTTGGGAAGCAGAGATCAGATATCTTAATCTAGTTGAGATTTCAAACCTTTGCAGCAGGGACCGTCTAATGCAATACATAAGGAGATTGGCATAAAGGCTAAAAATGCATCGGTATAAATCCTACTCCTCCAAGTCCAAATTATGTCATCACCATCATGAAATAAAGATAAACTTCCTAAACTGAACTCTTCCATCATGAGCTGCTGTTGGATTTTGTCTTCCTGAAGCGTTCATCTAGGCTGTAAATTCCTCAAAGCAGAAAAGATTTTCTCCTCAGAAGTAAAAAGACCGCCAAGCACACAGCCCACATTAAGGAATATATACACTGAGCACAGTCAAACAAAGCACATGTATGTATACATCTCCACCACATCCAACTAGATATGCTATTGAAAAATGGATTATTTTTAACAGATACATGAAAGTTTTATTATTTTGTAGACAACTTCCAAGAAGTGTTTCCAGCAGGACTTCCAAGCCCTGGCTTGTTCCCAGAACTCCTGGAAAATCCTTCCCTCATGCAGCATGCCAGAAAGCACTTTGGTATGAGTGTGGATTCCCCAAAACTAAGCAGGCAGAAATGAAGTACAAGGTAAAACTACTAGGAGTGAGGCTCTCAAGATCGCACAATATTCTAAAGGCTCTGAAGAAGCCCTTTTGCACAAATGAATACTTGCCATCCAGATGAAGTGAATTAAACCTGAGAAATTATTTAATTGCCTAAAGCAGAGTAGGATGGCATTTGAGGAATTTTCTGTTTGTCATATTGTCACAACCCAAACTGGATAAACCCAGAGAGCAGTAAAGGTTTCATGATTTCCTCAGGTTAAATTAAAGGTGAAATGACACCAAGCAATCAATTAAGCATTTTATTTATGGTAGAAGCAACCTGAACTTGGAAAGTGTAATGGTAGGTGTTGGGGCCACTTATCAAACCATTTACAGCAAGAAAAAGAAGAAAGAAGGAAAAAGATATCACTACTTTGGATCCCATGATGGGCATGGCAATCCTCCAGTGATGGGCACATATGGCTCCTTCTGCCTGCCCTGGTGAGGCCACATCTGGAGTACTGCGTCCAGTTCAAGACAGACAGGGAACTGCTGGACAGTATCTAGCAGAGGGCAACAAGGGTGCTTAGGAGACTGGAGCATCTCTCATGAGGAAAGGCTGAGACAGCTGTTTAACCTGGAGAAGATAACACAGAGAGGATCTCATCAAAACTTATAAATACATAGAGGACAGATATCAAGAGGATGTGGCCAAACTCTCTTCAGTAGTGTCCAGCAACAGGACAAAAGGCAACAGGCACAAACTGGAACACAGAAAGTTACATATGAACATAAGGACAAATTTCACTTTGAGAGTGACAGAGCACTGAAACAGGCTGCCCAGAGAGGCTGCAGAGTCTCCTTCTCCAGAGACATTCAAAACCCGCCTGGACATGAGCCTGTGCAACTTGCTCTAGGTAATCTTGCTTTAGCAAGGGGGTTGGACTAGATCTCCAGAGGTCCCCTTCCACCTCCTGTGATCCAAACCAGTCCCACTGATTTCCATTATCACCTCTCAAAACAGAGGTTTCAGGGAAAGCCTTAGAGGTGCTTCTGTAAGGCTAAAAGTTGCAGTACAGAGAGAGTGGTACAAGTATCTCCAAGATCACAGTAAGACCATGAAAAACTTCTCTGGATCACATCACATTTCTATCCTGATTAACGGGACAGAAAGGATATGCATCCTTGTGAGAAACCTTGAACCTACCTCACATGGGTTTGGAGATCGGCCTAAGGCCTTTGAGGCACATCAGGCTTACTGCATACATAGAGCAGCTGGTTTGACCATAGTCAATAGCTCTCAATACTCCAAAGCAGCTGACTCATTGCACAGAAGCTACGCAGTTGGCCTGGTGCTGTGCCATGAAAGCATCCACAACTTCCAGATAGGCAGCAGGCTGAGGGCAGCACTGATCAGCAACTCTGGCCAAATATAGGAAACACTCTGATTACACCAAGGTTTCTAAGGAGGCAGAGAACGGGAGAAGAGCAGACAAGACATCTAGGAAAACTCAGACATAACAGTAGCTGTAAGAAACTCACATGACCTCTCTCCCTAAAATTTTTGGTTCTGGCCCACCAGAACTTTCCTACAAATTAATACATCCACATTAGGCTGCCTTTTATAGTTTGTACTTATTATCATTGTCAGAGGGCAAACCACAAGGCTGCAGGTAAAAACCTGCCTATCAGGTCACCAGGGATAATAGGGCCAAACAAGATTACTGATTTATGTTCATCTGGTCTCATACAGCTTGAGCCCAACTACTGACCCTTAATTTGTGCTGATGGCACCTGGATTCCCACAGCCTTTTGTATATCCAGGCTGCATGGGTTGGCAAGATCAAATGCAAAGTCCACCCAGGTGTACACACAACATACAGGAATTTGCAGGATGTTATGCAGCAGTAATTATATCCAGCTTCCCTCACTACTGCCTAATATCAACTCTGAGTTTGTTTTCTCATCTCTTATAATAAATCAGTCTTGAAGTGACTGCCAAATGAATGTAAAAGAACATTAGAAACACTCATCAAGAAAGCTAACCAAATCATCATGGAAATTAGACTAAAGCAAGAACACACCCAGAACAGTTAGCCCTCAAGCAGGGCTTTTCTTTCCATGCAAAGCGTTTTTATTTCCCCACACACAGGGATTTCTTTAGATAGGGCTTCCCCAGTTTATTTAGCCAATAAAACCCCCAAATTTCCTAAGTTCTTGAAGCACATCCCCATTTCCCAACACTTTCAATCATTGATAGAATTCTTTAGGGCCCTTCCACTAAATGTTGCCGCTTGGCCTTTCTTTCCTTCTTTCCCTAGTCAGGTTTTTCTGCTACATAAGGCTCAGCTTCTGTATTTTCCAGAAAGGAGCCACTGGAAGCAGCTTCTGTACTGGCCTGGCATGAAAGCACAGCGCTCCTTTTAAGCCCTCTATCTGGCATAAACACTGTAACACTATTTGAATGACATTGTTTGAGGAACACAACTGCAGTACTCATAGCTTTTAAAAACTGTACCAGAAAGGCTCTTCATCCTTCCCTAGCTCAACAAAAAATCAAAACCACATCTGTCAAAAATGTAAAATCATATTTTTAATATACACACACACACAAATCTCCCACCAGTTAAAGTAAAATTACTTCTCAAGCTCAGAGCTGAAAACAGATGACGAGTAGAGAACTGAGCATCTGATAATGTTTTGGTAGCACAGCTAAAACCATTTATAAACACTGGTCCTTCTCCCACCCACCCTTGCATATTGAAAATTCTCAGAGCTAAAACTCCTGAAGTTCTCATCAGTTGTTTTTCCTGCCATTGCCTGGTCATATCGAGGTCTTGTTTTCGTTCAGGACAGACATTCCCCGCTGTGCTTTTCCTGGTTTCAGACTATTTTTAATATTTACTTTCAGTTGTCATAGCAACCGGGAATCACAGATGGTAAGAGTTAAAATTATGCCACAGGAGACATTTATCATCATAGGTTTGTATAATGTGAGCTCTTGTTCTCTGAACTTTTCCCCATGTTGGACACTCCCCTGTTTATTTTATGATGGCTACACTAATGAATGCATATAAGCCAATGAATAATATAAGCCTCTCAAATTTATCAGCACATGTTTGATGGGGTATGGTAATTGCATTAATGAGAAAGTGGCAATGTTTATTTCTTTCCCTTTCCCACCACTGCTGAAAAAGCCAGATTTCAGATACCAGGTTTCATGCTTTCCTCAGTCCACTAATAAATCACATTCATTTCAGTGGTGCCAAGTTAAAAAAGGTATTAGTACCATCAAGGTGACTGGAATCCATACTGGGTTATACAACCTATATCAAGCACTTTATGCAACTACAATCCCTGAGTAGGATCATGTACATCTAGTAATCTAGACACTCTAGGAAGGATCCAACAGAATATAAGTACAGCCACCACTGCCTTAGAAAGTATGGTATGCACCTGTGAGACCCAAGTCTGAAATGTAGATACTTACCTGGTGTCTCTAAACACCTCTGAATATCAGGACAACTTTCAATACTGACTTTGGAAAAATTGGCAATTGTTATTCTGCTTTTCATTAAGTTTGGGCTAGTTGAACCAGTTTTGGTTATCAACCAAGGTGGGTCAGCAATAATATCTTCTCCATGTAAGTTTCCAGAAGTACCCTTTATATTAGAAAGTATTTAAAAAATCAATTGTCAGAGACAAAGTGTTCTTCCAAAAAGGTGAAATTATTCCCCAAAAATATTACTACAGCAAGACAACCAGAGTTCAGCCATGCTAGATTCCCTGGGAATTGCCACCATCACATGTCCTGAGAGGCCAGGACTACACACACCTTGGTATTGTGTATTGTCAGCTTGGTCAGTTACTATGGTTCAATACATATACACAGAACACAGGTCAAATTCTCCCTTTGGGACTTGGCAGTTTATCACAACACAGCAGCTCCAAGATAAAAAGGGAAATTTTGTTCATGCTATCTCACACACCACGTAGCTTCAACTATGTTTGGTCTCCTAAGGATACAGCAATCACTGAACATCAAGCAAATTCCACAGGGTCAAGCTTAAAGATGTCTTAACAGATACCAATGCTCACAACCTTACTAGGCAATTCAAAAAACCCACCTTTATACATAGAGCAGACTTCAGCTGTACTTTTCTAAGCAAACAACTTCCATTACCCAGTCACCATCAACATGACTTCTGTTCAGAACCCATCGATATCTAACATCAACTTCCACACACTGAACTAACCCTACAACACACAACTGATCACTCAGCAGTAACTGGAGCAGCAGATATACTACTGAAGGACAGTATTTCACAAATGGTTGCCAATTTAAATCTCTCTACTCATGGTTACAGTCCAGCAGTGAACTTCGGACAAGGCAAAATCCACAAAATAGATCTTTCTATTAATCTCTTCATAATCAAATGGTGACTTCTAGCACTAAGGTAGACAGTGTTCAAACAAGATGGCAGAGAAAGATGGAAAGGCTCAGCATGAAAAAGGGGTCGGATTAAACTCATGTAGCAACATCTTGGAATAAAGACTGTTGAATTATAAAAACCTATTTTTTAAAAATAAACATTTAATAAATGTGAGCATTTTATCTAATAATATACTCAATTGGACTCCAGGTGGGTTCTCACTAGAGCAGAGGAGAATAATCATCTCCTTTTCTTTTGGAAAGTTCCCATATACATATATCTTAAGAGATATCAGGCCTAAGCCATTCCTTCCATGTAAGAGCTGTTCCTAGGATCTGTTTTCCCTTAAAATTAGCTAGCTGTGCAGGACTAATATTTTTTTACATACCGTTTACTGACAGATTGCCTACATAGACAGGAGCCCAAGCATGGAAGGCAGCATTGGCAGAAGGTACAACACAAACATGTTACCCTCTGCCAGTACACCCTTGGAGCTAGTAGCACAGCACAGCTAATTGTGCAGTAGATGTAGATAAGTATTGGGAGCAGTTTCACCCCTCAGCAGGAAAATTACAAAGCTCACTCAGCTGAAGCAGGCTAGGACCTTGCTCGTCAGGAACATCATCAGGCTCCTGGACATCCTCAGCAGAGAAATATTGGAAAAACCTGTGCTGTATTTATACAAAACTTGTAGAGACTATCCTATAACCCACACCCATTCAGACCTATGATTTTAAGCATACATACAAAAGCCTCCTCTTAAAATAACTTTGTCAAAACGGCATCCTAGGTACCTCCTGCTCATAGGTTTCCAAATAATCTATAGGCTGTTTGCAGTAGGAAAGAGCATACCAAGATGACATACACAACAGCAACCACCAGGCCTGCAAACCCAGCATGTGAACCAGTGGTCAAATTAAGGTCCCTTCATCTCAGGCATCCTCATGGTTTTTGAGAACCAGGTGAAGTAGTCAGCTTCAGTGATTTCCATGGGGCTCACAGTAGTCACCGTATGAAAATGCATCTACACCATCACCTTTAATGAGTTATTTGGTCATCAAGAGAACCCTCTAATGGAAAAAGAATTTTCTAGACATATACATTGTTCCTTTGCTAAGTGCAAACTAAATCTATTTATCAGAACACACTTGTAAGGGATGAGCAATAAATGTAGCCAGATTTTTCTTTCAGCTTGTTGAGGGACAAGGGGGATACCCCACCTCTACAGGGAGGTTTCAAGAACATCATGAAAGCAGCATTTCATAGAATGGTTTCAGTTGGAAAAGACCTTCAAGATCGAGTCCAGCCATCTATCCAGCCCTACTAGGTCCAACACTAGACAATGTCACCAAGTACATCTAGTTTCATTGACCCAACCACCTCCCTGGGCAGCCTGTCCCAATATCTGACAACCCTTTCAAGTAAAGAAATTTTTCCAGATACCCAACCTAAACTTCTCCCGATGCAGTTTCAGGCCATTTCCTCTTGTCCTGTCACTAGCTACTAGGAAGAGGAGACCAACATCCACCTCTACTACAACCACCTTTTAGGTAGTTGTAGAGAGCAATGACATCTCTCCTCAGTCTCCTTTTCTCTAGACTAAACAATCCCAGCTCCCTCAGCCACTCCTCATAAGATTTGTTGTCTAAACTCTTCACTGGCTTTTCAGCCTTTCTCTGGACACACTCCAGCATCTCAATGTCCTTCCTGTAGTGAGGGGCCCAAAACTGAACACAGTAGTTCACGTCTGGCCTCACCAGCACTGAGTACAGGGGAAGGATCACTTCCCTACTCCTGCTGGCTGCACTGCTGCTGATGTAGGCCAGGACACCACTGGCCTTCTTGGCCACCTGAGCACACTGCTGGCTCACATTCCCTTAAATTTAACACATACTCCAAGTAAAAGACTCTGCTAATGTTGATACTGCCCAAGGCTCTCAATCCAGCATATATTGAAGGCAAAAGACAGACTACCACAGCACACCACAGATCCTGAATAAAGGCCATCATGGTTGAATACATGTGATGTATCTTTTCTATCTTTACTTGCTGAAACATAGGAGCTGTGGAGGAGGTTGCACAGCCCATGTAATATTTTTTGCATTTTCAAAACAGAGCAGCTTAGTAACTGGTCTGCAAGCACATTAAAAGTAATGTGGCCAAAAACACTGGTACTATGTATGTTTTCTAAGTTATAAATAGAGCACACACTGTACACACTTGCATTGCTTAGGACAACGTATTTCAAGCAAAGGCAGACTGCCTGAAGAGGCCTCTTTCTGAGCACTCAGCAATTTTTTTTCTTTTATGTCCAAAGGGTTCAGGAAACCCAAGTTTTGGCAGTTTATCACTATTAAAGAAGAACAGGTTCTCCCAAGTTTTGCTTCACAGCAGATTTCCCCCAAATTCTTGCCAGATGCAACTGGGACCTGTTTGTGCCCAGTGCAACTGGTAACACATATGTCCTCACTGACATCATGGAAAGGCAAAGGAGAAGTTAAAACATAATGAAGTCACACTGGCACCACACTTCAAACAAAGATGAGAGTATAGCTGAGAAAGCAGTTAGTGTTGAAGTCCTTGAAAATCACTGCAAAAAGCACTACAAAAAATCCACATTTTAGGAAAACAAGCTAGTGGTAGTTCAGCCCCAACCATGTCTGAGCACCACACACCACTCGCTCACAAAGGAGAAAACCAGAGCCTTCATGGGTTGGGATAAGGGCAGTTTACTGACAAAAGCACCATGACAGTGGAAAAAGAACAGCCAATCACACTCACACCCAGTGACACCACAGAGAACCTTACCGACCCAACCATCACAGACCTGCACGTGCAAGGACCAACCTGACACCCCAGCCACACTCAGACTGGCCCAGAGGCACCAGGAGCACCCCTCCACAACTAACCCCTTTTATGGGGGAGTGATGTCAGGTGGTGTGGGAACAGCCCAGGCTGACTCAGCTCACCTGGGCTGGCTGCTTGGGGAGGTTCACTCTGGCCTGGCCAGGACCTGGACAAAGCTATCAATTGTAAGGTAGCCATTGATAACATTTCGCTTGAAGTCATTTCCTTGTTAGGCTATTTCAGCAATTAAGAACTTTTCTAAAGTTCAGGGGTCCTGTAGTTGTATACATAAGCAATTTATCAGCAATTATTTTTTCTTTAGTATGTAGACAATAGCAGTGGTTTATCTTGAAGGGTTATCACAAGTTGAGTGTAGATAATCCCGCTGAGTTAGTCTACCCTGCCTTTAAGGTGTTATGACAGTATTGATGGCACAACACACAATCTCTTCCTCAATTAACATGCTGAACTAGTAACATACACAATTTGTGCCCTTAATGTTCCTCTTACTACTCTGCATTCAGGAAGGAGCGTGACTAATACAGCCTTAATACATCAGAACTGCCCACAATTACTGAGCATTTGAAATATGAATTTATTTTCTTTCATTTAGCAATAACCGCCCAAGAGAAGCCACTAAACTGCTCTCAAAGTTATGTAAACCATTCTCCAGTTTTTAAAGTAGAAGAAACAAGCAGTCTCCATACCCACAATTGGAGCTATGAACAAAACAAGGGAAGAACCCAGTGATCTACATGTTTTAAGGCAAGCAGTGGGTTACATTTGGGATGAGTTATAATTCTAGAATGCAGAGTTGTTAGGTCAGCTCCATAGAGTGGCAAAACCACAGTGAAATAGAATCATTTACATTAAGGTGATTGGGAAAACAGCTTTGCAAACCCATCAAAAACCAGTAAAGTCAACTACATGGTTCATAAAGGGCATAAGCAGAGCTGAATTTACGTATTTCACAATTTTCAAGTTTCCTGTCTTGATTGTATATCAGATGTAACTGCAACTTTCCCAACAAATCTGTTGCAAGTGCTTACTTGCATTTTCATAAATACATAGTAACTGGTTTTGAATTTATTGTAATTTTTCTAAAAAACCACATGGAATGGAGAGTAAAAGAAAAGAGTTAAACCACTCCAGGCTTGGCAAGAGGACAGAAAGACTCTACTATAAAATCATAGTGTCAACCTCTGCCTGGGACAAGAGAAGCTTCAGCCATCCTACATGCTCACACCCCCTGAAAGCAAAGTATCCTCTATTCCTGAAGGTAACAGCCATTAACTAGAAACTTTATCAAAGGATAGGAAAGGAGGATTGACTTACAGCAGCCACTTAGCCCTATATTCCACAGCAATCAGCTACAATTGTCTCTTGATGCATCTGATTCTGTCCATTCAGAGATATTGGCCAACTACATATGCCACTAGCCAGATCCATAACAACTCATACACTCTGATGGAAGCAAAACAAGTCATTGCGGAAGCAAGAGCACTACTGAAGACCAGCTATTTATGGGTCCACATCCTTAAGCTTCACTTCCCAGCACCACCAAAACATCTGCTGCTTCTGCAGCCCCAGCTCCACAGTAGTGTCAGCCTTCTTCACTCCTCCTTGGCTGAGGAGCAAACATCTCCACACTTTCACCTCCCAATGTTGTCCCCAGGTTGGACCAGCCAAGACACAGCATCCAATGGAGCACTACAGGCTGAGGGATCATCTCAGTCCCAGGCTGACCAGACAGCTGGTGGAACAAAGAAAACAAATACACATCAAGTTCATGCTGTATCTGTTGCCTTCATTTGCCTTGTATACAGATGCTGTAGGATTTGGCTCAGTTGGCTTTATTTTTAACAAAACAAAGGATATTGAACTTTCCATCTTTGGCTAGCTTCAATCAAGTTTAGCCAACAGACCTGCAGGAAGGTGGAAGGAAGAAGAGAGGGACTGCTATTTGCTGAGCACCCTCTTTGGTGAAGTTAAAAAAAATCATGCCTTCCACAAAAAAGCTTACACACCAGCTTTGTATCTTCTAGAGATCTTCTGTTCAAAAAAAATCCGCATTATTGAAGGACAGCTCTTTCCACTGTTTAAGCTAGCCAGGCTCACTGGACTGAAATGGGTCATATGTGCATCCTAGCCAACAGGTATAGAGATGGTGATCTCCACCCAACCCTCACCACTAGTTCTAGAAGAGGATGCCTGCACCCCAGGTTTCAGCACACTTTGGCAGTGTTTCCATACAATAGCCCCATATTTTTTTACTCCTAGACTTTCAAAACAGGTCACAACTTACAATTTGGTCATTCGTTATTTAAAACAGATTATTCCCTCTGCTACCTAAGGATATAAAGCCAGCTCATACAGATTATGTCTTCCTCCAGGCAATATGAACATTCATCTTACCTGAAGGATGTAATAAGAAGGAACAATCTTTTGTAATTATTACATATGTCTAGTTTTAAGATTAAAAGTTCTTATTTCCCCGTCCACATGGTCACCATGTGTGTAAGAAAATGCTTTAATTAAATTCATTGAACTACAATGTGAGACATAATTTAAATAATAGAAAAATGAGGTATTGAATTTCCAAGGATATTTTGTAATTGGAATGAGAGCAGCTGCCAAAAGACAAAAAAGCTTGAGGGCAAACAGAGTCTATGGGTTTGGGCAACAGCAGGTAAGCAGAACACTGGATCTGAGATTGATTACACGGGTTTGTCTAGCTTGAAAAGAAAGAGAGACTGAAGAATTAACAAAGTACTCCACAATAAAACACTTATGTAAAAAAAAAAGCCAGATTCTGAACACACTCTGTTGATAAACTGAAAACATCAGAGTCCTGTCCTACGAGGACGTGTTCTCCTGTGGTTAGAGCAGGAGAAACAGAAACACTGTTTTGCGAGTGTGATTTCACAGGAGTTTGAATTGTTTCAGGTAGAACTATTCATTATCTGACTAGACCTTGCTTAGTTTTAACTAATTCTTGGGAGAATGATCCAGTTACATCCACATGCACTTGGAGTCAGGCTATAAAATGCAAGCAGCTAAAGAAGCCTTTACCAAGTTCCATAGTACTTCAAAAACCAAATGTAAAACATTCCCTGCGCAAGTGAGCCTCAGAAGTAGAGTTTCCCACAATTTGCTCCTGCCACTGAAAAGCCTCTTACTGCATGATCTGGGCAAGCACCCTGGCCATCTGAGGCCACTAGGTCCTCCCTTTCGACAAACTCAGCAGCTCCTGTCCTCTCAGGATACTGAGCAGTGACAAAACATCAATGCTTTTATGTATCACACAACAGGGGCAGTAAAAGGGAAAACTGAAGAGAGCAGAAAGCACTATGGCATAAAAACTGTTAGAACCAGGCACCAGGAAAACATTCACCAGACTGTCAAGTGTACACTGTGCTAAACAAATGAATTAAGTGTTCTTTATTGATTGAAAACAGCTCAAAATTAAGATACTACAATGCAGAGGTGTCAGGCCTAACTATCTCCTAGTTATGCAGCAACTGCTTACTCAGTAAGAACATAAATGTATGTATGAAATAAAAGAATCTGAACAAAATTCTCAAACCCAACTCCCATGGGCCACCCTAACATCAGCTATATATATTTTAACAGATCCATTGTTCTAGCTTAAAGTCAGAAGGCCCAATAACATTTTATGTCAAGTTTTCCAATAATTGGCAATATTTTGAGAGCACCTGGAGACAAAAGCTCATGTGAGAATTACAGATTTCCTTGGAAATTATGGTCTTACTATTGTACTGGAGGGGATTAAAACATAGCCCACACATAGCCCTAAAGGTTCACAAATGAGCAGGAAAAAAATGGATAACTAAGTCTCATTAGCTTAAGCCAAGTACAGAATCTGGGAGGAGCCTGACTCATGATACTGGAATGTTCAATGTTGTCAATATTGGACAAACTCACAGTCACACCTACCTTTTTTACATTTCAGCCTGGAAAATAGAGCAGAGCTCAGATGTAGATTTGGATTTTGAACCCAGAAATCCATCAATAATCACACTTAAGGTCTAGCATGCAGTTACAAACCATCTCAGTGAACAATGAGACCTCCTTCACAGGTAAGCTATAGATAGCCTTAAAGAGCCAACTGTTTTCATTTAAAATTAAACATGATTGTTTCAAGCCCAAACAGTTGCCAAAATAAACTAGAATGCCCACAATTACATCATAACACAAAAGGCAACCGAAGTATCCCTTTCCTGAGGTAATGATGTCATCTAATCAATTTAATTTCACATTATTAGTTGTGCAGCTACAGGAGAGGAAGGGTATCGGGGCATTAAACGTTACATGTCCTTACACAGCTTTGAAAATTCAGCCTGGGATCAGATGCCTGAAGATCTCCCTCAGAACCAAGGGTAGAACAGAACCACATCAAGGCACATATTTCTTATCTAGGCACACAGATCTGCAAACCCTCCTTTTAAACAAATACATTTATTGTGAAACCTATTTCAGACCTTGTCCCTTTTGTTTTCCAGTAAAGCACAGGGAGCTGCAGCTGCTGCCAGACCTCTGTTTATGCAAATGGGAAGTAATTCCTCTTCCCATTTAGTTAATTAGCTTCAGGTTCTTTTCCAGAGGGTTTACTAAGGGTCGTAAGAGCAATAAAGCCACAGAAGTAAAAGTGTAAGGACAGCTCGGTTCTTGAACCTGTAGCTTCACATGAACTAGTCCAGCCTTCTCACATTGCCCTTTGCAAGTAGCGAGGTCTAAGCAGGGCCACAAAGATAAAGTTGCTTTGGCTGCCCACGCAGAGTGACTCGTGCAACTCCTCTGCAGACATCCACGTCCCCGAGTCCAGGACCACTCACACAAAAGGCAGTAACACTCCAGGTATCATGAATGCTTTGTACCACCTTCAGCTCCAACTGCCTTTGGTGCAGGCAGGGCATTTTTTTCCTTAAGAGCACCTTTCTTTGCCACAGTCCCACATCCAATTTATTTTGTTTTCAGGCACTTAAAATTGTTCATCTCCCTGAACTTCTTAGAGTGCTGGTTAAAGCCCTTTCAACACAAGTCTCCTTGAGAGGACTCAAGAATATAAGCTACTTTTTTTCCACCTAACATCCTTGCAACCATAAAAGATTAATGATCATTTCTACATGTTAACTGTCTTGTCTCCCACCATCAACTTTCCTTCCACCATTCCAGTCTGGAAACCGTTTCTAGCCCTAGATCATCACTAGGCTCAAGATTTTTTTTTTCCTGTTAATAACAACTCCAGGGTTAATTAACATGCTCCAATAAAAACAGCCTGCAACTCTGTAGTATGTATTCATCCCTGGAGCAACACTAAGCTGTATGGAGTTGACAGAAGAAAGGAGATTGCAACCATGGGACAGTAGGAGCTGCTGCTATGAGAAAAAGCAAGTAAAACTCCTCTTTACTTAGGTCATCTGTCTTAAGATACTGATTAAAGGCAGAGAGGACATGGTCAGATCTCAAAGGCCTGGTTTGCCTGTAAAGAAATCAGAAGGTAGAATTGACCAAAGCAGAGGTACAGTCCTGCCTGTATGTCCTATACTGGATTC
Organism: Hypotaenidia okinawae; assembly: GCA_027925045.1. NCBI lineage: Eukaryota > Metazoa > Chordata > Aves > Gruiformes > Rallidae > Hypotaenidia > Hypotaenidia okinawae. The sequence continues at coordinate 70,143,146 of BSDF01000001.1, read as the reverse complement.
AGATTCTAAAACGCGTCTCCTCCAGGAGCTGAGGAGTGGATAAGCATCATTTCCCAGATTGGCACATCCAGCACATTTCAATGATCTACCTCCTTTTCCAGTACTTCCTCTGGGACTCTGTGGTTCCCCTGCGCCAATACACATATGAACACTTAAGGAGATCTGACCACGTGCAAGGTTGAGCAATCCTTGCTGACTCTACATATGTCAAGTGCTGTAAGTGATCTGCTTCAAGGATCATTCAACATACCACAGACCCTGCAAGGATACTTCTTATCAACTGTGTTTTGAAGCTGATTTTGCCATTATCTCAAAATATTGTTTATAAATGCATTAAAATACCAGATGTGATTATTTTTTTCCCTCAACAGTAGACATTTAGTCAGATAAACTCAACATAGCAGTCTTCACTTAGCAAAGGCTCAGACATTAAGAATTCTGGACAAAGCATCTGACAAACACCAGCAGACCCATGCAACATGAAACATCCACTAGTATCGTCAGTAGCCAACAATTTACTCGGTTCATCATCCACTGGTGCAAGTGTCCAGCAATATACAGCCTTCCTCTCCGCTGGACTTTCAAGGAAGGTGACTGACAGCAACTAGAGAACATCCACAATCCAGAGACATTTGCAGCCTCTGGAAGAAGCATTGATTGCTCTGGTCTTGCACATCCATCACCAAAAACACATGCTTTAAGCATTACCGATTCTGATCGGATCACCCCCCTTGACTGAGCCTCCAAGGTTGATATTTTACAGCAAATCACCCTGCAGATAGAGGACCTCCAATCACAAAGGTATGCCCAAGTCACTTCCTGCCACAATGCACCACATCTTTGCAACATCTTCACTAGCAAAAGAGAATACAAGTATTTGAGGCCGCTGAACAGAGCGTGCTTCCCTAGGGAAACACTTCCAAAGGAAGATACAAAGTCCTTTGAGCTATCTCTAAATTCAACTCCCAAAATACTCCAGATTATATTATCAGATTAACAGGAACGTCACACCACTTTTAGCAGGAACGTCATCTCCACTCAGTTCCTTTTTCTGTGAGGAAATGTCTTCTGAGCAGACATTGGGGAGTTATTCCCAGACATAGGGCAGCTTTCTTCATGAGAAGTCCTGACACTGTTGGGTACATGCTTAACATCAGATCTTCAAAGGCTACCTCATGCTCCCTCCATCCCACACCCCGGTATGCACACACCTATAAGGTGTTCTCACCTAAAGGAAAGGGGCAGATAACAATACAGGCACATTCTGAGCCCTCGCCCTTTGTGATAACTTTGTTCACGTTAACCTCTCTAAAATTGAGTTTCTTCACATTGCATCCTGTTTTGAGCCAAGGCAGGCCTTCCTTTTCCCTTTCCTTCTCTCATCAGATCCCTTGACCTTCTTTTTCACTCTGTTTCCTTCTCTACATTAGGTAACTCTGTAAAGTCACACGCCGTACTCTGCAAAACTTAAAAGAAAGACTTCTGCAAATGCTGCATGAATTCACCTTAAACATGGAAATTTAAATTCCACAAATACCCAATTTTAAATAATTGCTCAAAACCTGTTAAATTCTTTCAGGTTTCCTGGAAAGAAAAAGAAATTTTAAAAAGCCTAAGGAGAGGGATGCAAGCGGGCCCCATACTGAGAGCAAGGCTGCACCTTTAGCTCAGAGGTTATCTGCACCATTTGGCCTTGCAGGCCTGCAACTGGAAGCCAGACATACTGGAAGCCAGACATACTGCAATACTTGCTTTCACTCAGCCAGTAACTGGGGGATGCACACAGACAACTGTGCAGATATTCTGTGTGAGAGGAGGAAATAGGAATGCCTTCAAAATGCCACAGACATAAAATCATGGGGGAGGAAAAAACATAAAATCACACTTTGCTAATTCTATTATTACCAGATTAATTCCAAGCTTACATGTTTGACTTCATTAGTAACAACACATTTTCATCTTACCTTAGCAAAGCACAGAGGAGGCAAGTCAAGCACTTCAGCACAGCATCTCCCAAGTTCAGACAAGCCAAGAGCCAAGGGTGATGCAGCAAAGGCAGCACGGAGGTCAGGCAGTGCCACAGGGTGCTAGTAAGAGCATCAACAGCTCCCAGCACAGCAAGCAGCAAACCAAGCCCAGGGTCTATCCAGACAGCCCTATCAGGAGCAGCAGAGGATGGAGTCAGACAGAGGACAGCAGACACACAACAAGGCACATGGTAAGGCCCCATCCAGGACAGAATGGCCAACAACACAGGTCTGATATCCACTCAGGAAGCAAAGCCAAACACAAACCTAAAGACTGGCACTCCTAAAATGTAGCCTAAGGAGAGAGGCAAAGGGATAGGGCTGAGCTTAAATGGGGCTCCTGGGCCCATGGGTGTGGATGGAGGCCTCAGGTGAAGCTGGTCAGGGACATTACAGTCTGTTAGTGCCCTCGGGGTCCTAACAACATACATATGTTATGACCTTTTCTGGGACTTTATCAGTGTAAGTAATATGGGGAGAAAAAAGATGAACTTCCAATATCTTGTCATTCAATTAAAGGCAAATTAATTTATTCTAAACTAGAAGGCATAGCTATAGGATTTTCACTTTAAAAAAGGAAGAGGTGCTCATCGCTATACTTTAGCCATACTATCCCTTCTCAGAGCCTCACAATTAATATGGGGTATTTTACTTTTATGGCACAGATGTACACATTCATTACATGGTATAAATGTATACATTCAATATTTCCTAAACATTGAGAATGAAGTCATACATAAATCTTATTGCAGCCAGTTTCTACAGCAAACCATCAAGGACTTCAAAGTGGGACCACAAAGATAGTGTGGCCATTCAGGGCAAATTCTGGAGGAAGGCTTTATTGTGGATCACCCCTAAACTGAGCCCTTTCTGTCTTGTGTATTCTCACTACCTCCACGGGACTGAATTTTGGATTTCATGAATGATCAGAAAGACAGACACAAGTCTCTTAGGGGAAGAATGAGTTAATGAACTGCCATAGTCAGTGAAAGCCCTACAAAATTACTCACTAAGGTGTTTCTCCCTCTCCAAAGCCCCCAGCTTTGCACCTGAGGGCCAGATTCCCATCTGTGATTTCATCCCTGAAGTCACCAAGACATGCTTGGAAGTTGGCAGATAACATGCCTTCGTACCATACTGTTGTGTCACCATGAGCCAGGTCTCTATTTGCATAGAGCCAAAGAAGCATGCAGGGAAAGAGCAAATGACTAGAGGATGGCATCTGTGCTTGCAAGAAAAGGGAAACTGTTCCTCTTGAAAGTTACTTCTAACAGCCACTCTCCCTCATCTATCAGTGGACACGGGCAACAGGAGAGGTACCAGATGACTGGAGACTTGCTAATGTGACACCCATATATAAGAAGGGCTGTAAGGAAGAAGCTGAAGGGAAGTGGTGGTGAGCTGAGGGTCAGCCTCTTCTTGCAGATAACCAGTGAGAGGACAAGAGGGAATGGCTGCAAATTGTGCCAGGGGAGGTTCAGGTTAGGAATTATGCGGAACTTTGTAGAAAGTGTGGTTAGGCATTGGAACAGGTTGCCCAGGGAGGTGATGGAGTCACTGTCACTTGGGGTGTTTAAGGAAAGGTTGGAGGAGGTACTTAGGGACGTGGTTTAGTAAGTAATATAGGTGGTAGGGGACGATAGGACTAGATGATTTTGGACATCTTTTCCAAGATTAATGACTCCAACAGCTATTATAACCTGTATGTCCCTTTGCCAACAGCATCCACCCTCACATTATGCAAGTGGCTATAGTTTTGCAAACATTTTGCACTACCAGTACTGTGAGATGCCAAATAACCACGGCCATCACACTGCTAGTGGCAGCTGGCTTGATACTGCTCCTTGATAGAGAACAGACTTCTGCTTTGCATCTTTCTGGATTTAACCCTGCACTTGGGAATGACACAATAGGTGTGCACAGCCCATTGCAATGCATGTTCTGGGGAAAAGCCCTGCCATTTGCACCAAACCCAAAGTACTGCATCCGTCTGATGTCTAAAGCCTTCCACGGGATGAATTGTACTGCAGGGAGGGGGGTGACTTCTCCCTGCACACACCCCAGGAGAGTGGTGAAACTCTGGTTCCCAAGGGGAGGAGGCAGCACTCGAACAGTTAGCACCAACGTTAGGGCTAAGAGCACCATGCCTCTCCTCCATACCAGGTAGAAAGTTGGGTTTGGCAGCAAGCCCCACCTGAGTGCCTTCTGCAAATACATACAGATGCAGCAACACGTCCACTCACACACAGAGGGAAAATATGGAGCTGGTTTCGTTAGTAACAGGGAATCTCTGTTACAGAAAGATGGTGCCATTCAGAGAGGCTGCCTTTTCAAACAGAGCCTGGGATGGGGAATGCCACAAAAAGAGGACAACACAGCGAGGGGCTGGGCTGTGAGTACCTTCATACAGAGAGAAATTTGTTACAGAGCCAATGGACATAGGAAATGAAAGATATCTTAACCGAATCATAGGGCTTTTGCATTTTAACTGAGTTCTCAGGCTTCAGTTTTAATTGTGCTTTTACTTGGTGCAAAACAGTTTTCAAAATCAGCTTAGAGGGAGAAAATGAAGAGGCAAAGTTATATGAGGCTTGGGACATTTAGAGCTAAAATGCTGACTGTTATCTTGGGCAGTTCACAAATAGTACTTACGCAAGCTGGGAACTGCTTCCCCACTGCCAGTACTCCTTTAACTCCTGACCTTTTCCTGGACGTCAGATGGGAATGATTTTTAGTCTATCCGGTCTGGACCGAATTTGATCCCAAGCACCAGGGCAAGGAAAGAAAAAAGTTTATTCTTTAAAAGCTTTACATACTGGATGCTTAAAATTTAACGCTCGCCCCTTAGAGCTATATTCCTAGCTCAGAGCTGGTAAGAAGCAACATGTTTTTCTCTTTAATCCTTTCCAAAGACACATTCCATAAATCGTTAGCATCCTTGCCAACCACTCAGTCTCTTAGTGAGCCCACATACCAGCTTTAAAGTAAGCTCTTCTAAAACCAATGCAACAGTCCTGTGGGTTAAGTTTATATTATTTCCAGATTTGTATAGCTGCAGGCTCCTTTTTAAAGTTGCAAATGATAAGTCATCTCTTTGTTGCCAGTACTTTTCTTTTTTTTTTTTTCTTCTTAACTTTGTTTAAACATTGTTCACTGATGCACTTAGTGAAAAACAGACTGTACTAGCTGTAGCACAGCTCTAAACGCAGTAGCATCAGGAATCCAGTACGTATTTTGCAGCAGGAGGGGTGAAGAATCCCTGCTTGGACAATTCAGTCTGTTAATACCTCTAATATAGATACCAGTGCTTAAAAAAAAAAAGCAACAAAAACAACATATTGCACTGACACAGTGCTTTTTGTCTCAAAAGATACCAGCTGAATACTCTCAACACCATAACCACAAGTTGTCTTAAGAAACTACCCTACAAAAATACAAGGGCATAAGGGACTTCCCTATAGTCTCATGCCAGCTGCCCACAGGAAAAAAAAAGCATAATACAGTCACTCCTCCTTCTGGCACACTGCCGTTTGGTAAAGTCTTTGCTCACTGATGGCTTCATCTCTCCCTGACCTGATGAGCACAGAAAACCAAGCACCAAATGCTTTCAGAATGTTGGGAGTGCTTGCATTTTCTCTATTTTCTGAGAGACTGTAGACATCTCTTGTAAAAAATGATACCACCCCAAAATTACGTTGTAGGAACACAGACATATGAAATGCTGCTCTTTTCACTCATCTTTTCACCTTTTGCTCCTTGCCTAGTTCCATCTTCCACCATATTTACTCTCCGTCAGTCCTGCCTTGGCTCACCAAATGTCAGGCTGGAGTTGAGAAAGCATTTGCTTCTCTCCACAAGAGGAATTCATTTTCTCCTCCATGTTCCCCTGTTTTGAAAGCTGGGTGCTTTCTCCAGCTTCTCTCAGGAGTTTGGTACCAGAAGCAGAAACAAAGAGGAGCAAAAGCAGAAAACTCTGGGGAGTGATGCTACTGTGTACCTTCAGACCTTATTCCCCGGAGCCTCTTCCACTCTTGCTTGTTCTTGCAGCTCACACCAGAGCTGTTTCTTGGTGGTCAGTGTGAGCTCCTGTTTTACTTAAAGCAGAATATGTTTTTACACCCTTAACTGCCTATGTATGTGTAAAGTTGTACAGTGGTGCCCAGTGAGGAGACTGGATTTGGTTTTAAATGATTCATCCTGCAATCTTATCAACCTCCATCCTGACCTTGATAATCAACAGGGAATTGGTACTGGAAGGTCCAGTGGGGACCGGATGGAGGCTAACCAGCTTTTCATCAGTATGCTGCATTTATCAGCATACTGTGTTTGACCCTTTTTATGGATCAGCTGGGAAACAAAGCTCCCATGCCTGCCTGTGAACTCATACACTGGTTCTGCAAACATTTATATAAACAACTTAATCCCACATACTTGACTGGTCTCCTAATTGAGTATTTGCAAGACTTTGACCTTAGTGTAAACTGACTTCACAGGAGACCAGGCAGCAATTTCCATGCATTACAAGACAAGACTGGCATTAAAATACCAAACCTCCCCTTTTCTCCATGTCTAAATTCACCCTCATTTTACCTTTTGTCCCTCAAAACAGCAAACAAGAGAAGTCAGTATGCATAATCAGGGTGAGACATGGAAGCAGAGTTCACTAACAAGCATGTCCAGCTCCCCTTTGCTTGCTCTATTGTACTGTCATGGTCAGCCTGATTGCTTGAGGCCCACAAAAAAAATCAGACACGGTACATTCTGTTTCTAAAACTTAGATCCCTAACCGAGAAAAGTCAGAAGGTTGCTTTCAAAGTCCGATTCAGCTTCTTATGCTCTTCAGCAGAAATTAGAAAGTAGGGCTTCCATGCACAATTTAATGTATTTATTGACCTTGGGCATACATAGAAGCCACTTAAGAAAACTACCTTTGAGTATCGTAAAGGTAACCTGCTGCTTGGCAGGCTGTGGCACAGTGGTGAAGTAGCATAATTATTTTGGAGGCAAAAGTGAGTGAAGAAGGCTACAAGACTAAGCTTCCTCCTGCCAGTGCCCCAGGCTGAGGGCTGGAACACTTTTAGGATAAGCCTTGAGCTGGAACGTAGCTGTTCCTCTCTCATTTCCCTTAAATGGTGTGTCTGACTCACTGCATTTGGGGGACATGCCTTGGTTACTCACTGCTTGTTTATCTAAATTCTAATCATGTGACTAAAATAACTGGTTTATAATCCCCAGGTCTCAAGGACCCAGGTCCTGGTATCCCTCACGCTGATTTAAATGCCGAGAGCAGGAGAGCAGGCCTACTTACATGAGTATTTACCAACCACGCCACAGATGCAGCCCTTGCTGCGAGCCCTTGCTGCGAGCTGCAGAGCAGAGCACAGCCCCTCTTAGCCTTCCCCAGCACAACCGCTCAACCAGGGATGGCACTGGGTTTTCACATTGACCATGTGGGTCTCTGAGGGAGTGACAGGATGGTCCTGTAGCTAATCTGCTGAAGAAAAACCGTCTCAGAGCCTTGTCGAGCCATAACTTAAGGCTACAGAATGGCACAGAAATTTCAGTTGGGCTTTCTCTCTGCTCCAGTTCTCTGACTGAACAGAGCTAGAGAGAAGAGATAAACAGAGAGAGGCTGTGGGTTTTTTCTCTCTTCTCCTGCCTTTGTAGGCTGTGGCTTCCCCCCATTAGCACCAGTTTCTCAGCACAGTGTATAGCACTTCTTGGTCAGGCTTTCAGACAGGAGTTTTGCTGTGAGCACAATCCAAGTGATATTGTTCAAGACCTCCATCCACTTTCATAAAGTATCTACAATAAATCTGGGTGGGAGGGGTAGCCAAGTCAGTTCAGGACTGGGCCCAGTATTTTTTGCCTCAAGTTCTTCCAGCCATTTTCTCCTGATGCTACAGAAGGAGAGGCAAGCCTTCCTAGCTGCGAGGATGCTGACTTGCCGTCCTGACATTCAGCCACGGAGAAGGTGGATATGGGGGCAGGAGGTGGAGGAAGGGAGTGTTCCCTGGACTGCAGCCTCAGCTGGATGCACTGTACTGCTCCGTAATGGCAGGGGCCAAGAGGATCTGTGAGTCCACATGCTGGCAGTGAAAGGAAACTGATTTGTTGACAGTTAACAAAGCCAGTATCTGAGGGATGTGTCATAACATTCCAGGGAGCAAATCTACAATGATGGAATGTGTTTTCACTTTAGATAGTGTCTTTTCGGCTAATAGATGCAGAGAAAAACAAAGGATGAGTCTTTATGACAGAGGAGGAGGTAAAACCTGCCACTTTGAACCCTGCAGTGGGCCCTTAGAGAAGGAGCAATGAAACTCACTGGGACTCACGAGTAGTTAAATCACAGATACCCATACACATGGAGAAAATATAAAGGCTCATAACTAAACTCAACCAAGTCCCATCGCTGACACAAACTCTCAGCAACATCCACAGGGTCTGGATTAGGCCCTTAACAAGCTCCTGTGTCCCTTCAACTCTGCAGTTGCCAGAGGTGCCAAAAGTGGATTTGGAGAATATAAAGCAACAGGGAAATTCCCACAGCAGCACTGATGTCTTTAGCTGGTACTCACAGAGAGCATATTACTTTGCCAACTCCATAAAGCGGGACTGCTACAGGGGGACTCATGATTGTTTGCTTTATCCATCCCACACCACGTCAGACAATGCACTGGGTCCTCCTTACTTGTATGTCAGCTTCTCCCTAGCAACATGACCTAAAATAAGACTGCCAAGGCTATTAGGCTTCTTAAAGTGATAGAAACACAACATGTACACCCATTATGCTCTCTTTTCAGCTGGATTTCTTAAATACATTCTAGATGTTGGGTTTGGCTTACTTAAGGACAGAAGAAAAAAAGCCATGTTTTTGTTCAAGTATTGTTCTTCCTTCTGAGCACAATGGGTCATGGAGTTTTTGTCCCCACGGTGCAACAGGTTTTCAACACAATGGATGGAAATACCAACTCACAGCTTTAAAATGGCAACACATCACACTCTGGGGACTAGCATTTGCTTTTGAACTTGAGTGGTATAGACATTAGAAAGATTCATATCTCTTGACTTTGTCATGTACATGCAAAATAAGTGTTTACCCTGTCCTGTGAGATCTCCTTAGGAAACACATCTGACATTCTTATGAAGGGCAATGCTCAATTTTCATTTAGTGACCATGGAGGATAAGCAAGCTCTGGATCACCTTTCACCTAGGCACAAAGGCACAGCTGAATGACAAAACCCCACAGTGTTGGTTGAGCATCATCCAGTATTACCTGTACTGATGCAATACCTTGGATTCCAGCTGGAACCCTGAGTACTGTGCATGGTGCAGAAACAATCTGGCCACAAAGTACTCTCACACTTCAGGCCCATCGGCATGAAGGAGGTCAGATACTGGCATGCAGAGCCAGCCTGTTCGCACGCAGCAAGCCAAATGCCTCCATGCTGGGATCCTCATGAATGTGCAGTAGCCACTTTTCAAACCTGTCGTAGGTGCACAAATTGATCTGGTGTTATACAGCAGCCAGATGTCAAGAGCTGAGTAGGTGGCTAAATTGCCAAGAAAAACAGTAAGATATTTCCAGAAAGTAACTGGCTTGGCAAGGCTACAACCTGCAGCAAGAAGAGTCAGAGTCCAACCCAGCTTTTTTAATATAACAGCTGATCACCATCATCTCCTGGCTATGGAGGATGAATGAAATTGCTCATCATCTTTTTAATTAAGTTATGTAGCTATAGTGCACAGACTACGAAGTTTCTAGTGGCAGAAGTTGCTGTCACAGAGAAGCACAGGGCCACAGGCATTTTGAAAGTGTGGTTTCACATAGATAACCAAGACCACTTTAAGAAAGTGGGGAGGAATTCAGGCTGTGTACCACTGAGTCTACTGGCTTGAAATAACCAGTTACCACCCTGCCAACTGTAGTTAAAAACCAAACACATACATACAAAAACACACACACACAAAGGAACCCCCACTACGTTCATCCAAGGATCCATTACATTGGCTAATTTATGAACTGCTATTCATCATACTATAAGCAGAAAAATTGAGTCATTGTGGGAGAAAACGTGCTGCCTCATGGACCAGTTTCCCTATTTAAAGGCCCCTTTCAATCCACCGAACTTTTGTACAGCAGCCTCGCTGCTCCAAGAGGATGGTGTTATCTCTGAGGCATCCTGATGCCCTCACCTGGTGCAGAGCCTTCTCTGGGGCACCCATTTAGCCAACACACATATGGGCAGCCTGCTGCTAATGGGTGTAATTTCTGCGTAATTAGGCTGCCAGCAGATAAATGCAGCACGCCAGGGCCTGCGCTGCTGTGTGGGTACTCAGTGGGTGTGTCACCCTCCCCTTACCTGGAACATCATTTACTGATGAGGAAGCAGTTGCACAGCCCACCAACCCCAAATGTTCCTCCTCTGCCAAAGCGAACCGGGCCAAGTTCACGCCAGTTGTGCATGGCAAGGCCTGTGCCGTGCAGCCCTCACACACCTGTGAATTTTACTCACAAGCTCACTCATGGCCAGCTTTCGATTTCAAACTGACCAAAACAATTCACACAACATTAATCCCTTGGGACAAAGCACGCATCAAGGTTTAAAAGAAGAAGCATTTTGAAGCAGTCCAGGCACATACAAAAAATATGCACTCCACTGTACAGTGTTGGCCCATCTCTGCAAACAGGGAAGGGCTGACACCACCCACGGAGCCTGGACCAGCTCCTTCTCCTCAGGGCTTGGTTTATCTTCCAAACATAAAACTATTTTCCTGACCAAACCAGAAAACAGAAACCTTTCTCTTGCTGCTTCTCCCTGTCCTGTCCTCACTTTGCTGCTTAACACTCTCTTGCCCACGAAACCCACCTTCTCACTGAGGGTTTCTCAGCTCTTTCTAGAAAACATCTCTCTGCAGCATCACAGCTGGGTTTGATGATGGAGCAGGGTTGGCAGCTCCTTGGACCTCTAAGGGATATATCATCAGTTAGATTTCTCTTTTTGGAAGATTACCCACCCTGCAGTGAATTCAGCAAGGGAAGAGAAAGGGCTGAATTGCCCCATTTCCACACAGATCATTAGGTCCTGACACTTGCTCAGACCTTCTGCCGGGGCAGGTGCTGTGCAGCCCTCAGGGCAGCCATGGCTATACTCAAGCCTGTCTTCATGGGGACATGGACTGTGTTCCTGGTCACAAGGGTCCCTCAGGCTCTTATCTTTGCCAGCCAGTTCCTGGGAATACACAAGATTTTAACAAGACGTTTTGGCCAGCACTCTACATTATGCTGCTGCTAGTTTCTTGCTCCTGTTGTAAGTTTCTACTGCCACTTTGCTTCTGAAGCTGTATTTCATCCACATACGGTGTGAACTATGCCCTCCACCCTGTGGAAACATAACAGGGGCAAAATTCAGGTATTTTCATCACTTCTCTTCTTCCCCCTCAGATACCTGGCCTTTGAATCCAGTCCTTCCTCCAGCCTCGTGTTTGCATGATGCTCCTATAGACCAGACATTTGTCTCCCCTTTGAGTGTCTGAGTGCTTCTGGACTGCAGTCAACATAGTCACCATTGCTTGTTTAGGCATACATGGACTGCACCCTTGGCCACTCCTCAGCTGTGCCACTCTCAACCATCAGCCTCCGGCAGTCTGTCTGTTACTCAGGGAGTTATTCAGGGTCCACCCAGTACTCTGTGCTGATGGGAAACAAAACTATAATTAGTTTAAACCAGCAGCTCAGGATTAGAAGGGATAGTTTAAATATTTGACTACAGTAAAAGTTATTTCCACTCTGACCTGGGAACTGTGTCTCTTCATTTGTGGCACTCCATGTCAGATGCAGTACTACCTGCTTCCTCAAGGAGCCTCGTGTCCAAAAGGGCAGCCCTTTCGACAAATGACCCTCACATAAATTAGGCATGAGAGTAGCCCCACCTTCCCTGAAGATATTTTCCCCTATTGAGTTTTCTGGGCAGGGAACAAGCTGTGATAAGGAACAGCAGGAGGGAAGGCATGAACACTGCCCCTTGTCTATGAGGAAAGAACAAGATGTGAAAAAATTAGCAGGCAGAGGCTGATCCAAACCCTTTAGATGCCTATTTTCTTTTGCAAATGCTCCTTTCTTCTCCTTTGTTCTTGCCTGCTGCCTCAGTTTTCCTCCTCCATGCCCAGGATCCCAGCACCCACCAGTACTCCTTACCACACACAGGCTATGGATGTCCCCCAGGGCTCACCTGAGGCCTCTTCCTTAGGGCACATTTTTCCTACTCAGGCACAAATTAAAGCAGTGTTGGCTGGTTCTGGACACTCTCAAGCAGTCTCCTCTGTCTCACCAGTTTCTTTCTTACAGAGAAAACAATTAAACTTTTCTCTTTTTTTGGTATTATTTACTTTCTCCACAAATCTGGCTTAAGTAAAGGCTGATGAATGACTTTAACATTGCAAACAATTGATTCTGGACAGAGATCAAGCAAGAACCTGGATAGTAAATCATTGGGAAGGTAATTGATGATGACAGACAGATGGTTAGAAAGCAAGACTAATATCAAAGTTACCTCCAGCATCTTGGCCTCGCTGACCCATGAAGCAGCATTTTATGTGACCATCAGCTCCATCAAGCAGAGGATCAGATATGCTCACCCTGTGAATAAAATACTTTGGAAAACAGCTGTAATACTTACTGCCCTTTGATCTATTTACTGCCTCTCAGTATGCTTACTGCTACTTTAAATCAATCCCATGATGACTGCTCAGGGGAGGGGGAGACTGTTGTCCTGTGGCCAACACGTTATAAAGACGTCCTAAACATTTCTGGCCTCTAAACACCCCCTAGCACATTTCTTTTCCAAGAGGGAGTCCTGGGTGTCCCTGTGTATCATGGCTGAGGTAACCACATTTCTGCCTGCGCAAGAGTTTCCATTGCCACCTTGAAGGAAAAATGCCCCTTCACTTCCCCTCCCCAGGCCTGCAGAGAAGTGCAGCTGGCACTGTGAAGTAGCACCCTGCCTCCTGCCTGAGAAGTAAGGGAATGATCCCTATATATGGTCTGAAATGTGACTTGGGAACTTGCCTGAGGTAAGGGCATGGTCCGACCCTGGCACACGTTGTTATTACACGGATAAAGCTTCTGTAGCTGGCAGCAAGGAAAAGAAATATATATCAGAAAGATTTCCTATAAAATGTTCAGAAAAATTGTTTTCAGATTTTCCAATCTTTGGGAAATATTTGAAATATTTGTACCAATTTGGGTCTGTAACAGGACAAAGAATTTTTATAAGCCATTTTTATCACAGTATTTTTCAAACCTCCTCCGCTCATCACTCCCCATGAAGATTTGGAGACCCCACACTTTACAGATGTCCCCTTTCTAATTCTCTTTGTCTCTTCAGTGCTCTTGGCAGGAGCAAGCGTAGAGACAGCACTGGTGTGGATTTTGGGGTACCACTTCCATTTGGCACAGATTCACCAGCTGAATTGGACAGTGTTGCACATCCAATAATCTGCAAGGCTCAAGTTATTCTGATTTGCATGGAACCAAAGGCAAAGGACACAGGACAGGACAATCTGGCCTGAGCCAGGCGGCACTGTCATCAGTCCAGGGATTCCCACGGGTTCCCATGAAGCAGAAATGAGGAGGCGATATGAGATGACAGACAGAATATTAAAGCAAAAGGAAGAAGCAAAGATCCTCCCCTAACACTCCTCCACTATTCCTCTGTAAATAAACAAACATGTTAATAAAGGAAGAGGAAAAAAATTCAGAACACGCTTTGCAACCAGCTAAAGAAAGCCCTAGAACAGGGCAGGCTCAGTGGAAGATGAGGCACACAAGAAAGAGAAGTGGCAGCAGGGAACGAAAGGCATTAAAACATCAGATGGCAGAAGAACCGGGAACTTAATCAAGATCAGAAAATATGTTTATTACATTTGGCGTTAATAACACAAGCCCTGTACCTGTGGCTAAGATGTGGAAGGGACATCTGTAGTACGCTGTTGTGTATTAAGAAAGGTAGTAACACGGTGGGAGCGTAATGCCCCCTTGCTGCCAGCTGCCTGCTCTGCTCCCCATCCTTGCCCAGCTCTCGCGAACGGGTGGCTGAGGTCTGGGGCTGGACCTTGCTGCGCCATGAGGACTTGGAGAGAGGAGAAGACAGTGTGTCCTTCCCTGAGGACAAGACCCTGTTGAGGAGGAGGGACGCCCCCTCTCCGGCGAGGGGCTGGACTCGCAACTCCACGAGGCTGCAGGTTTTCAGTTTCAGGAAAGGTCCTCACTGCTGCAGGTGCAGCCTGCCCCCGGCACAGCGCGGTGCCCGGCAGTGCAGTGCGGGCACATGGCGTGTTCACATGCTCAGTGCTTTGGCCGCTTCGCACACGCCCGCGCGATGTGTGCACATACACACACAGGGGGAGGGCTGCAAACAGCAAAGCAGAGCGCAGCGGTGGACCACCACCATCCATCGTGTATCAGGTGGGACCTGTTTTCACTTTGCACTCAGCAATATGGTTGAGACGGCCGCCCACCCCATCAGCAGTCTGTGACTCCTCACACCCAGACAGACACTCCTTTGCTCTAAGCACCGAGAGCGCCGGAGGCAGCCTGCAATGACTTAGAAATGGGGTTTGTGCTGTGAAGATTTCTATGTTTACAGGCTAAGTCATCACCCTGGCATTGGTCTTCACCAGAAGTGCAGGCCTCTGCTGCTTGAGGTAGTGAAGGAGAGGAGAGGGAGAGGGGAGGAGGCACAGTGCACCATACGTGGGAGAATGTAAGGAAGGACAGAGTGAGGAGGATGCAGCAGTGACCTCCCCTGAGGTCTGTGTTGGCTGGGAGGCCACCTCCCTTGCACTCCCAGCTGCAAGCAGCCTGAGGTGGCAGCACCTTCCTTTTGAGGGGCTCCTCAGCTTTGCTAGCCATATGGTAGCAACCCATCTTGCTCAGGCATCTGTCCCATGCTGTGCCCATATGACCTGGGATTTGTCAGAACTACAGGTAGACCTTCTTTTTGACATAGACTCTGACTGGCAAACTGAAAAACCTCTCTCCTTCCTAAGCATATAGACCTTCCCCTCACATTTCCAGCCTCCCAAGAAGACGCAAAGCATGAGATTTCAAAGTCACGACGTTTCAATGAGCAGACTATCAGTCACCAGCCCAGAACTTTGCCCATCCCGAGCATGGTCGAGGACGCCCCGCACCTGAGCAAAGCAGCAGCAGCCACAACTGCTGCGGTTCCACTCGGAAATACAGGTTTCTTGCAGAGGGGTCCTTCGGTGTAGGACATACCAAAAAGTAGGGGGATTTGCCTTTAATGTTTCACTGGCAAGGAAAAGCTTTGACTGCCTGGCATTTCAGGGCTCAGCAGGCAAACCCAGACCGCAGCTAGCCAGGTAAGTGATGGGTGACCCCTCTCTCTTCCCCAGCTGAGGAATATATTATGCAAGATCCTGCACAGTGGTTCAGCAGAGGTTTGGCAAACACAGGGCCGGGTACCTAACAGAGACTTTCAAGTGGTCGTGTTGATGCAGTAATTTCATAGTTTGCTCAATTCCAGACTTTGACTTCAGTACCAAGAACTAATGCCATGTAAAAATGAGAAGTCTAAAATAATTTTGAAACACACAAAGAGAGAGAAATGCAATACAAAATACAGCTAAAAATAAAAGAGCAAAAGTAAGCAAATAAGGAATGCTCAACATGGGCATGGCAGTTTCCTCTGGATCAAAATTAAGACTTAGTTACCACCCAGTCCAGTGAACCTGGAGTGGATCTGGAAGGCATTAAAGATTTGGAATGAAAAAATGCAGAGCTGAAAAATCATATTTAAGTTTGGTTACTGATTAAAATAAACTGCAAAAATAACAGCAATGGGTTGCCAATATTATTTGTATTTTTATACTTCTCCCAAATACCCTGGGCAGAACTGCACTCCGTAGTCCTTTGAAAGAGTACAACGCTTGAATAAAAACACGTAATCAAGTTTAAGACTTTAGAAACAGGGCACAGGAATAAAACCAGCCACTGTATGATCTCCGGCTTAAAAGCCAAGCACTAACTGTACTTGCTCTTGATGTTTTGAATGATCATCATGGTACTATCTTGATCTTGGGGAGCAGCAGAACTTGGACTGCTCCAGAAGCGGGGATGAGCCGGGAGCAGCCACAACACAGGCCGTGTGCTCACCAACAGGTACAGTCCCAGGGTGCTGACCACAACAGGCAGGTCTGGGGGCTGCTAACCAGGTCCACTGACTGCCCCAGGCAGGGCGCCCATTCTCCTGCTCACCCCCTTAGGTGGCTAGGGGTGCCGGGAGACACATGGCACTTGGTTACATGCTCGGGTTAAACCACAACAATGCTTCTTGACACCTAGTGTGGGGCATGAAGGGTTGAGGTGATGACATCTGACCAGAGAGTGTTAAAACAAACTTGTTATAAGTATTTCTTATTAACTTTATTGTCACTTATCACAATGTTGTTTTATTTGTTTCACAGAGATGTCCTCAGAGTTGTGTCCTGTAATGCCTTACACACACTGGCTACCAGTCTTCATCTATGGTTGTCACCTCTGTGCACTGGATTAAGGTTAACATTCTGCTGTGCACTGGATTAAGGTTAACATTCTGCTGTGCTGTGTCCCAAAGGCTTATGGTATGATACAGTCATTGATTGTCAGACCAGTCTGGCACCTGCACTCAGCAGTGGCAAGAGCAAGAGCAACAGCAGTGGTTTCGTCTTGGAGCTTCAAGAGCCGTCTGGTGGAAGCTGTTAATAACTACACTTCTTACCTCTTTCTCCTCAGAGGCACAGTATGTGGGGGAGACACCTTCCTTCACATTCCTTCACTATCCTTGTCTCGTAATCCATCTTTCCCAATACTTCTACCAAGGAATCACTGGAGTTCCTTTATTTCACCCTCAATCTCCCAGGCAGAGCTGGGAAAAAGCCTTTGGTTGTGTTCACGACAGGAAATGCCTGGTTACCTGTAAGGAAAACTGATGAATCAACTACCAAAAGCTTCCAGGACAATTTCCAGTCTTTTAAAAACCCTTCTCAGTCCAATCCTATTGTCCAGCTTCCTTAATAGATTCAGAGCATCTATGACTTTTGTCTGAACCCCCATGGCAGTGATTAAAGACCCTACCACGGGCAGCAGCAATCACAAATGGCACAGATGTTCAGAGGGTTCCCACCAACTCCTATGCTTCAGCAGAATGCTCTAGCAGCCAGATATTTGGAAGGTTTCTCCTTACTGTTTTTCACCAAAGTGTATCCATTCCTCTTCCATGGAGTCAAAAAAATCAACAGTCCATCACTTTGTTTTACACTGCCTGCCTTTCGCCCTCTGAATGCATTTAGCATTGCCTCACGGGAAAAACAATACCTGATTGTCAGACTTCTGCATCTTTTAATGAATCCAAAAGTTTTCCTGATCTGTATGCCTGCCTTCTGCCTTTCTGTATCAATTCCTTAGCTCAGGAAGGCAGATCCTGAGCAGATTTTCTGATTCTTCCCTTAAGCAGACTTCTGACTGTTGTTACATTTTTACCTGGAAGCATTGCTCTCGCTGGGTCAGACGTGCATATCTGAAGTTCTCAGTGACAGCAGTAAAGATGGCATGGTTCGTGACAATCGTTGGGTTAGAATGCAGAAACCCCTGACCCAGGATCATATAACCTGGGGACACATAGGATGAGAACATGACACCTGTGAAGGTTAAACAAGGCCACCAAAGACCAGAAATAAGTGAAAAGGCTATGACCCTTAGAAACAATAAGCAATGACCTCCTTTACTTCCAATGTGATGTCCACAGGGACTGTATCATTCACAAATGGACTAAACAAGCTCACAGATAGGGCAGTGAAGTAATCTGATCACCAGTAATAATAAAAGTAACTATTTAAAATGGAAGAAGACAAGAAGCACCACCAGTGTAATGCTTCATGGTAAGACGAACCAACTGCCTGACCTGAAATTTGGCTAGGACAGAACTCCAGGATGAAAACTGCAGCAAACATCACCTGGGGATTCCTCAGTCATTGGCTGTCAAGATCTTGGCATTTTCTCTGTCCAGAAAAGCAACATTTTAGCACCCAGTTACAGTTGATAGTGACAGACATCACAGATACACAGCACAATGCACCAGACCAATATACTTCCATCAGCGTGGTCCTGAGAGTCGTTCAGGCCAAAAGTAAACCAATGGACCATAAGACTGTGAGACACAGACCAGGTAGGTTCCCAGTGCTGCCTTGTGCACTGGGAAGGGGAAGGGATACATGAGAATAGGCATCCTTCACCATTGCTTCTAACCCTTGCACCCCAGAATTTATAAAGGTAAAACCTTATTGTTCAAAAAACTATAAAAATGGTACTGTGCAAAAGAATTATACCAAGGATATTTAACAGCACAGAGCTCTTCATAGCAGGAAAAGCTGGATCAGGCCCTCTGTAGATGGCTGAGCTGCTCACTGCTACACTGACAGTTAATGCTGGACCAATAAACAAGGCAGCCAAGGCCATGCAAAAGCACTGTGATAGTCTCTGTAAGTCCTGTGGAAGTTTGGCCTTTGACAGGCACAAAGTAGCATTGACATCTTTTTGTGTTGGGCTTTATTTTTCTGTGTGGAAAGGGAACTTTCCTTATGTCCTGGTTCCAACCAGGACAGTTAGCTTCCCCAAGCAGCCAGCACAGGTGAGCTGAGCTGTCCTGAGCTGTTCAGCGCGGCTCTGGGAAAGTTCCAGATGCAGTCTGGCCTAGGTGTAGTGCTCTGTGTTACCACCGTGTGTGTGTGTGTGTGTGTGTGTGTGTGTGAATTCTGCTGTGGGCTGTTATTGTTCCCTTTCCCCAGTGCTCTTGTCAGTAACCTGTCCTTATCCCAACCTGTGGGGCTCTGTCTGTTTCTCCTCTGGGAGTGAGCGAGTGGCATGTGGTGCTCAGCTGTTGCCTGGGTCTGAACCACAGTGTCTTATTAAACCTTTTTTCAAAATAAAAAACTTTTTCCACTTATAAGCAGAAAATCCTGTTAACCATGGAAGCTCTATGTCTTCAGCTTGTACATTTTCAGACTATATATATCTACTAATACATGGCATATATATATATGTATCTATTACATGAGCTTAACCAAACTCAGAAGTAATAACAGGACTTTTAAAATAAAATTAAGAAACTTCTACCCAAGGAAAATGGCACTTACTGTGCAGTCAAGTGTTCCTGCTGCTACCACGCTACAGAGCCATCACATCTGGTTGAAATAAGCACATCACATTGTCACCACTCCATAAACCACATGCATGCTCAGACAAAGCAATCGGGGCTCAGTCATGCCACTTCCAGTCTGGTCATGTGTGGCTGGGGGGCTTGGGCAAGGGGCGGTGGAGGGTGGTGAGCCTGGCAGCAGTGTCACCTCATTGGCCACAGCCACCAGCCAGAGACAGGACAATGGGGACACAGAGGGAAGACTGTGATGCCTGGCAGGTCTGTGAGGCACAAGCCAGGCTGCAAAGAAAGCAGCAAGGTGAGGAAGGCATCGGTGCAGGTCAGGCTGTGGTATGGACCTGCTGGACCCCTGGGTCTCACCCACAGCCAGTTGGAAAGGGCAGGTTTTTTCCATGATGATCAAACAGGACCCCAAAAACAAACTCTCAAAAAAAAAACCCCATGGTCACTTCCCTCCCTTTCCCCCTTTCTGCTTTCCACTCACAGTTTTAAAGAATGTCTTTTGGAAAGAGAAAGGGAAAAAGAAAAGGGGGAATATGGCATGAGATGAGCCTGGCGAGTGCTAGGCAAGGCAGTAGAAAGACAAGTCAGGATGGGAAAAGGAAGGGGCAAATCCTGACCTCTCTGAGGGCAGCAGGCACCAGAGAGGGTGCTGAGCATCTCTCCGCTGGAGTGTCCTGTCTCTGCTCTTCTCCCATCAGTGCCCAGCAGGATGTGGCCCCTCACATCAGCCTCAGAGACGGCTTTATTGCATTAAAGATCTGTGAGCTGGTGCCCTCATATTCCTTCTTTTATAGAAGAGGAATGCATTTTGGCTGCTGAACAAGGACAGTAAAGATGGGTTGTAACAGATACAGTTAAAGTGCTTAAACCAACTTCTTTCATTTTATCTCTCTCCCCACCCCCATCCCCCATTTAATTCACATAACAAGTAAATCCACACTCTGAATTTAAACACAAATAGATTTTCATGGGAAAGTTCAGTTAAAAAACCTGAATTTAAAAGACATGTCAATGAGCAGCTGTAAGCTAAAATCGCTGTCATTCTTACCCTTCCAACAAAATCAAACCTAGACTCTTCCTGGGTAATTCCCATCTTTCCATAGGTCAAATTCATAAATCATGTTACTTTTCCCCAGGCCCTCTCCACAGCCAAAACTAAGCCAGGATGAGCAATAAATTTACTCAGTAGATGTGGCAAGAGTAGCTAGATAGTAGAAGGTATGCCAAAGTACTGTAACGTGAGTCTCAGAACTGGGACGGCATGACTTCATTCGCGGGCCTCAGGAAGCTACAGACAGACTTTTAGGCTTCTTCCAGCAATTTAGGCATCACTCGTAAGTAGCTGAGCAATATCCAAAAAAAGGGGGAATTCCCTGGGTCATACTGATATGGAGAAGCTCTTCAGATTGAGAGGGGCTTCTGCCACCCATTTCTTTCTTAGGTCTCACACTCAAGAGTGCTTCTTTACAAACCATGTTCCAACTGGCTTTGCTTCTTGAGGAACAGTAATTTTCAGTGGTGAAAGTCTTTTTTTCAGAGCAGCCCTGCTGTGCAGGGCTTTCTCCCTTTGAATTATTAACCATGCTGGGACATCCGATGCACTGTGATCCCATGGCAGGGAGCTGCCTTGTTTTTTTGGTTTGAAGGCATGAAAGGCACCTCTGTGTACCCATTGTTGGTTCTCCCTTGCAGGAATAAATGCCATTTATGTTCATTAACAAAAGTCCTCCTGCATATTACCAGCACAGAGGGTCTAGCATGGAGTAACATCAGTTCAGAGAGAGCTAGGCAGGAAAGCTGGAGAACTGCAGTGTCTCTTGGGATAGGAGCTACTGATGCCAGAGTGAAATTCTCTGCAGGTTGACTGGCAGCTGCAGGTTAGCATAGCCAGTCAACCCAATAGAAGAAAGATGTAGAACTGTTGAAGAGGGTTCAGAGGAGGCCACGAAGATGATCAGAGGACTGGAGCACCTCCCCTATGAAGAGAGGCTGAGGGAGCTGGGCTTGTTCAGCCTGGAGAAGAGAAGGCTACAGGGAGACCTCATTGCAGCCTTCCATTACCTGAAGGGAGCAAACAGGAGGGGAATTGGTTTAAAAGGGTAGAGAATGGCAGGACAAGGGGGAATGGATTGGAGCTAAAGGAGAGAAGGTTTAGGTTAGATATTAGGGGGAAGTTCTTTAGAGAGAGTGGTGAGGTGCTGGAACGGGCTGCCCAGAGATATAGTGTATGCCCCATATATGGAGGTATTCAAGGCCAGGTTGGATGGGGCCCTGGGCAACCTTGTGTAGATCCAGGCCTGGAGGTTGATGTCCCTGCCTGTGTCAGGGAGTTGGAACTCTATGGTCCTTGGGGTCCCTTCCAACCCAGACCATTCTGTGATTCTATGGCAAAGTGTCATAGTTTAACCCCAGCCAGCAACTAAAAACCACACAGTCAGTCACTCACTCACTCTCCCACAGTGGGATGGGGGAGAGAATCAGAAAGGTAAAAGTGAGAAAACTCATGGATTGAGATAAAAACAGGTTAATAATTTCAATAAAATAAAAATAAAAATGTAATTAAAGGGAAAATAATTACCCAACCCCCCCAAAATCCCAAAGATAAATAAAGCCCAAGACAGATGCAAATGAAAACAGTTGCTCACAACCAAATGACTGATGCCTAGCCAGCCCCCAAGCAGCACCCCACCACCACCACCCTAGCCCCTAGTTTTATCATTGAACATGACATCATATGGTATAGAACATCCTTTTCGTTAGTTGGGATCAGCTACCCCAGCTCTGGCCCCTCCCAACTCCTTGTGCACCCCCAGCCTACTCAGTGATATAGCCAGATTTAAGGCAGAAAATTTTTACAGTGAGGTTGGTAAAACACTGGCACATGTTGCCCAGAGAGGTGGTAGATGCCCCATCCCTGGAAACACTCAAGGTCAGGTTGGATGGGGCTCTGAGCAAACTGATCTAGTTGAAGATATCCCTGCTCACTGCAGATGATCTTTAAAGGCCCCTTCCAACCCAAACAATTCTCTGATTCCAAGGAGTGGCACAGAGTATGTTTCCAACCTTCCAGTAGTCACTTCCACCCCTGTGAGCACATAGCACTTGCCATGGCAGGTCTGTGGGAGTGTGATGTAATCAATCTGCCAGGCCTCCCCATATTGATATTTCAGCCATCACCGTCCACACCAAAAAGGCTTTAGCTGCTTAGCTTGTTTGATTATGGCACACATGACTTTCACAGATAATCTGTGCAATGACATCAGTAATCAAGTCCACCTCTCAATCATGAGCCCATTTGTATGCTGCATGTTTTCCTAAATATCCTGATGTGTCATGGGTGCCTCAAGCTCTAAATAACTCACCCTTATGCTCCCAGTCCAAACCCACCTGAGCCACTTCAGCCTTAAAAAGCCTGATTCACCCGCTGGATGTTCTGATGTTTCCCAGTGGAACATTTCTTGGGTACGTGAGTATCTACATGATGTGCTGTTACACCCAGCTTCTCTAGCTGGGCAGCAACATCTTGCCACAGTTCAGCAGCACAGATGGGTTTGCCTCTGTGCTGCTGGTTGCTCAGCTTCCATTGCTGTAACCACCCCACAGGGCCTGGCCTCCACCCAGGAGTCAGTACAGAGGTAGAGCACTGTGGCTTTTTCTCGATCAGCAATGTCTAAAGCCAGCTGGATGGCTTTCACTTCTGCAGACTCAATTCACCTTCTCCTTCAGCAGCTTCTGCAACTCATGGTGTAGGACTCCACACAGCAGCTTTCCAGCTCCAAGGTTTTCCCACAACGCAACAGGACCCATCGGTGAACAGGGCACATGGCTTCTCGTCTTCTGGTGCTTTATTATACAGTGGGGCCTCTTCAGCACTAGTCGTGACACTCCAAAGTTCTGGCCCTCTGGACAGTCCATGAGCACTTCCATGATCATTTATTGTTCATCAGAAAAGGAATGTCAGTCTCAGGACCTGTGCCACCTCCTCTAGTCCTATTTTATCTGCTTCAGTTGCAGTTCAGTCATCACCTCCTTCTCAGTCACTAGCTTTCACTGCTCTGCTGACCCTGATGTCACCTCCCTCCCAGCCCTTCCACTTTCAGGGCAAACTGCATCCTCTCCTCCTTCTTCCAGAGACTTCACAGAGGCAAAAATGGTTTATTTCTGAACTGGAGACTCACCAAGCCCTTTGTGATTTGCTTTTCGACACTCCGTTCTGACAAAAACTTCTGGTGCAGAAAGTATCATTCTGCAGGACTGAGGTTTAACGAAAAAATTAACAAGTGAAAATAAGACCTAGACAAGCCTAATGTTTGGGTTTTTTTAAATGTTAGGCAACCTCAATTATTGCTCCTTTTGTCAGATTCTGCTGCCTGTGTCTGCTACCAAAAAAAAAAAAACAAAAAAACCCAAAAAAACAATCAATGTCAGGACAAATAGCAATGAGATCTACTAGCATGGAAACCTAAAATGTCCACAGACTTTAAAATCTTAGAAATAAATCATGCACTGAGGATCGTTTCTCCCAGGTATTTGACAGCCCAGAATTAGAGTGAATCTTTGGTGGAACATATAGAGAAATACATCAGTTTCCTCCCCCTGTGTAGAAGCAGCAACATATTCCAGCTCGTAACCTGTGGCGGCATACTGAACTTTGGGCTGCCTTTTGGAAGCCCCACTCTTACACGGCGATGGGCGGTTTCCCAACAGGGCCGGCGGCTGGCAGGAGAACAACCACCCGGTGAGGTGACGCATACGATGTACATTTAAGAAAGGAAAAGACCACTCACTCACTGCACACAGTGATTAAAGTCCGTGGGATGAAACTCCTCCTATGACATATTTATCTGCCTTACAGAGAGCTTCAGCGGTGTGACTCGCCCCCAGGAATGCTGCTTTGCAACAGGAACCTTCCACTTCGCCACCTTCAAGAGCATGACGTATTTAACAGAATTCCTGGACAAATAAAACTGCTAAATTATGAAAATTAAGAGGCAGAACAAGATGAAATCCAAGACATAGAACCTTCAAAACATTCCGAGTATTTTTGAAGGAGATTACAAAGCCTTTTTTTCTCCACTTCTTTTCCTCTCACAAAATGTTTTGGACTTCCAGAGAAGCCTGGACTTAGTTTAAAACTGAGTTTTCTCCTGTTTTCTTGAAACTATTTTCTATTAAAAAGAAGAATTTTTAAACCCACTTCCCAAAGTAATTTCCAGTTTTTACAAACGAAATATTTGTACCCTGAAATTGTGGTTTGTCCTTTCTCTCTTTGTTAATCCACGAGAAAACACTTTTGTCTTCTGAAATGCTCTTAAGGGCAAAAAGCCTTAACCAGCTCTTCATGCTGGTAGCACATGCTGGGTTTTTGAAATGCTCTTGCTCCCGTCTGCTTCTGGTAGAGCTGCGCGGGGCCAGGCTTGCTGCAGGGTTAGATGGGAGACTTCCAAGTCACGAGGGAGAGGGTAAGAGGACTGCTCTTTCTGCAGCAGCAGGCAGCCTGCAGACCTCAAACTGCCCTATGATCTCTTTTATCTCAGTCAGTACCTGTGCACATAACGAGATGAGGTTTCCAACTCCTGTTTGCTTGGATTCTCACTGGCAAGCTTCATCCTCCCTTTAGGGTCATATGTGGGTGTCCTGGTTTCAGTCAGGATAGAGTTAACTTCATTTGTAGCAGCTGATGGAATGCTGTGTTTGGGAGTTAAAATGAAAGCAGTGCTGATAACACCCTGATGTTCTCAGTTGCAGTCAGACAGTCAAGGACTTTCTCAGCTTCTTCGTATTTCTCTATTCAGGAGAAAGGAGGGGTGAAGCCAGGACAGGTGACCCAGATGGGCCAAAGAGAGTATTCCATGCCAATTACGTCCTGCCCAGGATAACGGGGGGCTGAGGGGAGGAGGAAGAGGGGCGGTGGCGGGACGCGTGCTTCTTGGGGGGACGGTCGGGTTCCGGGACAGCTCTGGGTGGTACGGCCTGAGTTGTGTGGTTCGGGGAGAAACTGCATTGGGGATCAAGAGTTTCATATTCTTTTGCTCTAAAGTCCTGTTAGCATTGTTATATTTTATCTTTCTGTTCTCTTAGTAAACTCTCCTTATCCCAACCCACGGGCCTCTTAGTTTCTTGGTTTTGGAGTTATTTGCCCCTTCCTTTTCCCTTCCCTTGTTCCCCTCTTTTTCCCTCTTCCCCTGCTCTTTTACTTTAAGAAGCAGGCAGCTGCGTGGATCTCGGCCCACAGCCGGGGTGAAACCATGACAGTGGGGAAGAGGTACATATATTCAATACCCTACAGTCTTCAAGGAAATGCTTTTTATCTCTGCCTACTAATTTTTTATTATTTTTTTTTTGCTTAGTTTTATGTGGGAAATGGGGCCCTTAAGTTCCTGCAAGGGTGGAGGAGTCACAAGTTTGGCCTAATTACCTGTGATGTTTATCTCTAACTTTGAAGAAAGGGGCTCCCGAGCCCCTGCATAAATGGTCCCTGGGAGAACAGAAGAGAGACCAACTCAGGAGAGGAATTCTTACAGCGTACTCAGAAAGGAGAGAAAATCTGAGCAAATCATAGCAGAAGTTGTCGAGCAAGGAAGACTCAATTGACTCCCTACAGAACTCCCCATTTTCCACTCTGCTGATCAGAGAAGTGTTGATGTTATTTAACTCACTCCTCCTGGCCAGGAGGTACTTGGAGAATGACTTGTTTTTTAGTTGTATTTATCTGAGTATACTGAAAAACTACAAGAAATAAATCCCCCGCCTTGCTGCAGGTGCTCATCAGCTTGTTCCCAAGTATATGCAGGAACCCACTTCTTCTGGAAGCACCCTAGCCCCTTCAAGCACACAGCATCACCTCCACAAACAGCAGCAGTAAAAAAGGAGCACAAGACTTTTTAAGAGTCTTCTCATTCCCTCCGTGTTAGAGAAACAAACAGGACTCTCAGCTTGCTGGGAAGACCAATGAAACAGTTATTTGAGCTCAAGGACAAAGCAAGCAAGTGCTTCTAACAGCTTTTTCTTGGAATAGCAGAGCTCCAGCTCTGCTCCCTGCTTCTCAATCTGATGGGATATTGCTCAGGGAGGGGAAACAACTGGAATTACTGCTACACCTGGCATGGTAAAGCCCTATAGAAACCCTGTACTGCAAAAGTGGAAGTTTCATATATATATATGTAAAAATGCATATGCTGTTACATATATGCATATATATAGATAATTATGTTACCCCCTTTGACGTTTTTCATGCTTGTTCTTAGCCTAGAGGAGAAAAAAAGCAAAAACCCTTTGTGTTTTAAGAAATCAAATTCATGTCTGGTTGTTGGGGTAGGGAGATAGTGTTAAAAGCTTTGAGCTTTTTATTTAAAAAAATAAAATTCTTTTTCACTTAAAAGAACATCAAGCCACTCTGTGCAAGCACACCAAAACAGGCAATTTTAATGCAGTAAGAACAGCGTACTCAGGATGTATGATTTTCTATTACTCTTACTACTATACTGTCGTATATAAGACAGAGTGCATATTTTTATATATATATATACACGTGTGTGTGCAGTCACATGCTAGACTAGAATTTGATTTCAAAAATTTTCCAGCACAGAATGTCTGGATATATTAATCTGAGAAGAAAGCCTAATAAACTGCAAGCTAACAACTGTATTATTTGTTCTCTTGGGCTTAAAAATAGAGCTAAGAATAATGTTGCCTTTCCATCACATTTTTAAGTCACATATGCCCTGTTCAGTGGTGCTGTGCAAGTGACAGCATTGCCATACAGATTTTGTGGACTCAAGAGTTTTAGTGACCCAATGCTGAAGACTCACCTCCAACTTTTAAGTAGTTACTCATAAAGTCACATCATGGATTGACAGAGGACAGTTGGTGTACGGTTGTTCATTAACAACCATTGCAGATTCTTCACTGAGAGGGTGGTTGGGCACTGGCACAGGCTCCCCAAGGAAGTGGTCACAGCACTGAGCTTGGCTGAGTTCAAGAAGCATCTGGACAATGCCCATGCTCTGACTTGAGTGGCCCTGTGTGGCCCTGTGTGGAGCCAGGATTTGGACTAGAATATACTTATGGGTTCCTTCCAAATATGTTTCTGATGTCAGGTAGGTATCCACCATTCCCCAACATCAAAACTACTGAAAATATGACCAAAACATTGCTGTCAGGAAGACTGGGTCTTTCATCATTTGGAATCTCTTACCTGTATGTACACACCAAACACAAAGAGGCACTGACAGGCTCGGCAGCGTAAAGGAAGCAGCTCCAAAAGGATCAGCAGGATCAGGATTGAGCCTTTAATTATCAGATGCATCCACTTTTACTGACTGCAAAGGAGTGATTGGATGATGATATTAATACTGTAAAAGATGTTTTACAGTTACATCAATGAAAACCTTGATACACTAATTTCCTGAGCCAGTTTTATTTACTTCAAGTGGTTTGAACTTGGGAAATATAAGTGAAAAAGCATAGCACAGATATTTCTTGGTGGTTTGCCTAGATTTGTTACACAGTTTAGATATAGACACTGGTCAAATGATTCTTTATGGGTATTGGTCATAGATCTTTCCTTTTTACTTTAATTTCCTGTTACATTTCTATTTAGAATTTGAAATTGTCTGTTCTGAGAATTTCCCTTGTGGTTGCTCCACTTTAATGGGAGAAATTCATGTGGGCATTTTCTGGAAGCTAAGTATGCGGGTCTGAACTTTTCCTCACCCCTTCAGGTTGCAGCTTTCAACACCAGAATTCTGTAAAACATTGAACACTCCAACAGTGACAGAAAAGAGCCCAGTTCCCTCCGCCTTGACCCGTCTCCCCAGCCAGACCTGCTGGAGACTCCTGTAAAGCATTTGACTAAGAAAAACCATGGATCTGTTTCTGTCCTGAATCACACTCTTATTTACCCTAATGTAATTCTTCTGCCTTGTGCAATCACAGCCTGAAAACAGGAGTATCACCACGTCCCCAAGATGTCTGAGGAGAGAGTAGCAGAGTGCAGACATCCCCTCAGGGTGTCTTTGGACACTGTTATGAACATGTGAGATGTGTTGGAAGTCCACCCCATGGTCCTGGATGGGGTGGAAGAGAAGGTGTAGTCGAACGATGACCAAATGTGCTGGGTCATCATCTTTATGGACAACAAAACCCAGCTTTGGGGTGGATGACAAAATAGAACATAAACACACCCATCTATGGCTTTGTTTGCATCTTATGTGTATCACCAATCAAAATCAACCCCACAACTAAGAAAGCAAATCTAACCAGGCAGATACTGGCTTCTGAAGAACACATGCTAAATCACATCTAGTCACCATGGAGGCCCCTGAGTCACTGGAGAGGAGAAAATAATGGGAAGCCACCATTAATCTCACTTAAATGAAATGTCTAAAATAGGTCTGATGACTCACATCCTTAAAAGGCATGTTGCTCTCTCTCGTCAATAAAAGGAGCCAAGGGAGAACCTTGCTCAGGCAGCGATATGTATACTGCAGAGGTGTACGAGAAGGTGAGGTAAAGCCTCTCCCACCAGTCCCCCTTGGTAAGGAAAAGCATGCCCTAAACTGCTGCATCACAACAGGCAGGAACTCTTCCTCCAGAGCTAACGTTGTATCATGTTTATTTAAATCTAACTTGAAAAAGTCCCTGGGCATTTGCAACAGCATTACGAAGACTGGCACGAACGATCTTCATGCCTGTGGAGCTGGAAGTGGTCAGACCAATGGCTCCCAGACATTGGTTTGCTTCTATAAATGGGTCTGTGACGTGATACTGGCTGGCACCTACAGCGCGATGCCACCGATGCAACATAACTTGCCCCCAAAGACTTCTGAGCTTTACAGTGTTTACACTGTAAATACCTACAACAGTTCTTGTAGTAAGACCAGGATGGGACCAAAATACAGTAAACATACATGGATTTCTTTCCCATGGCTCCTGGTTTCTCCAGTTCCTCAGGGCAGTTTGTGTTGCTCCTTCCAAATCCTGCCTTGGAAGTACTCCTGTAAAGGGTCACTGCTCACTACACAGACAATGCTCCATCCCAGGGTGCTGCAAGCAATGGGGTGGGGGGTGTCTGTCCGCGGGGATCTCTACCACCAGAACTGGGGCCCATGCTGCTGCAACAGTGATTTTGGTAGCAGAGGTGGGAAACGTGGACATGTGCTCCCTCCCCTCTCCTGTCCCACTCCGCAGACCACAAAGCTGTTTCTTGTGCTGCCACTTAGAGGGGTCCATACAAAACCTCTTTTTGCTCACCCTTGGTAGCAGTGTGTCTGCAGACTGGGTGGCTGTTGACATGATCATGGGGATGGCACATGCTCTGACTGAGCAAGTAAAGGCTATGGTGGCAACTGCGCTGCCAGGTGTACACGGATGGAGGGGCAGGGAACATTTTAAGCCGACACAAAACCAAAATGCACAAAACTATCGTTAAGCAGAAGGTGAAGTAGAAACCTCAGGCTCTCTCAGAAATGTAATTTTATTACTCAGAGCTCTATTAGGTAAAGGGCCAGGGTAGAATTTAGGATTATTCATGCTTTGCAATGTCTAGCCCTCTTCCTGTCTATCAGGGCTATTGTCTTTAGGGATCTTCCCAGGAATCTAGAAAGAAACATACCAATGAGATATGAAGGTTGCATTTCAAAGTCTGCTGCGTTATTTCTGCACCCAGGATGAAAAGAATCAGTGGAGAGCTTGGTCCACCCCCTCTGCAAGCAGTGGGACTTCCACAATTTATTGCAAGCTAAACAAGGATCAAGATCCCTGGTTAAAATAACCAAGGTGGGCACAGCAAAATGTCAATGCAGAGAGCTAGATCCACTACTGCATTTTCATCAGGAGTTCTGTTTGGCATCAGTTAATACATTAAACAGGAGGACTAAGCACTTGTCTAGCAACTGGCCCTGCATGACAAAGGCACTTCCTTGCCTCAACCTCTCCCCCCATGCTGCCTCGGAGAGGAGAGCTGCACAGGATCATGTATGCACAGTTTCTGCATCCAGTTAGACAACTCTTGCAGTGACCTGTTGTGTGGGGGTTGTTCAGAAATGCTGAGTCCAGTGGAAATCGCTGTAACACAAAGACAGAGACACGGGAGACAAACCTATTAAGCCCCTTTTGAACCAAGACCAACCAACCAACCTTTTTCTCATCTCTCTGAAAACCAAACTCAAAGCTACATAAAACTGGAAAACAGACTGCAGTGTTTTGACAGCCCTTAGCTTATCCTTTTGGGAGTGCAGGCATAGCTAATGTAGCACTGCTAATATTTCTGTAATCGATTTTTCCCTTCGTTAACTCAACCTATTCTTCTTCATTCCCGACACACTACCCTCGGACCCTGAAGGAATTAACGTGAGGCAGTGTCTGTCCGTAAGTATGACACTTTTTTGAAGGACATCATTAACAAAAAGACCTGATCCATGAGGTGATGAACAACCACAAATCTCACCAGTGGTGGTGGAAGCACAAACTGAAGCCTTTGGCAGGCTGTAGCATTTCAAAAAAACCCAACATTTGTCGTGCAGCACTGCTGAGCCCACGCACAACAGGAACGTGTTGCAACAGCCCATCAGGCCACAGAACCCTCCTGCTGTGTCCAATTGGTCCCTCTATGCAAGAAGTTCCACTGTCAGCTATGAAAAAATGCTGGGCATGAGCGGCCGCTTGTGGGAGAGAGTTTCACTCAAGTAACAGGAAAAAGAAAACAGAGAAAAAATATTAAGAGGAAAATGGGTCACGATGTTTCTCTCATGCGGGTGGCTTTTTCCAGTTAAAATAGAAAAATCCTCATTTTCCCCTGTGCATCACAGGAATGCAGACAGGACTGTAAAATACAAAACGTGATCCAGCTGGAAATCCATACCTCAGCACAGCATTTCTCTGGCTTTTTTTTTTTTTTTTTTTTGATACATCTCCCCTTCTGACCTATTCCACGCTCCACCTCGTCTCCTCCCGTCTGAGCACCTCTGAAACTAGCGGGGCACACTGTCGTGGAAGGTGTCGTGGTGGGTATGCTGCATGGGAGCTGCTGGAGAAGGTACTGCGTGGTTGGATGTAGAAGTTTAGGGCAGGGCTACATCAGGGGATGGGGGGAGAGGAGAACCGCAAGGCTGTGAAGATGCAAAAAACACAGTAGCCAAAGGGCAACCAAGAGCCAAGTGGCAACTCTGCTCCTTCAAGGTGAAGAACCAGTTGGGTTTTCAACCAGCTGGCATTCATGTATTTACTGTGTAAGACAGCAGCATTCCATGGAACTTCTTTTGGCACTTGCTAGTGGTTGTTTATTCATTTACAGAATCATAGAATGCGTTAGGAAGTGACTTTTATATATGTCATGTTCTGAATAAAGCTGTCAGTATTTCAGGTGGATTCTGGCCAAACCTGATTAATCCTTTCCAAGCTGAGACATCAGCACTAAAATCCAAGCTCCTCTGGAGTTGGAGCCCTAAGGTGGCAGAAGGGAAGGGTGAAAAATCTAAACAAGGAACTACTGGAAGGTCAGAGATAAAGTACTTTGTGGGTATAGCCTCATCTGGAAAATCACAGCAACTTCAATCTACTGCTGGTCTATTGAAAATGGCAAGCAACACACACCATCAAGCACAAAGTGGCAATAATTACCTCTTGCAACTATGCTAACAAGCCAAACAGTCCACTTAAACTTGGGATGAAGCTTATACAGTAGCTTCCACTACTTTGCCCTCCTGCAGATTTGCACCACAGGGAGAACTCCCACACTGTAGGCACAAACCCAGCACATCCAATTTCAGGCTAGAACTAGCCACTAGCAGAAGTAACAGGAGGCACTGAGTGCATACATAAAATTGATTCAAGGGTAATTAGTTGGGATTTTTTGGTTTATATTGTTTTGGTTTTTTTTGGGTTTTTTTTTTTTGTTCTGAGGCATAAGACTATCATTTCAAAGCAGCTTGATGTATCTATCAAAAGTATTAATGACACTTTCTGGAATATTTGTTAAAACCATGTTGGAATCCAGACTTAGATCTTGAGTGGAGGATGTTGTTTACTTGGCTTTCAGCAAAGCATTCAACACTGTTTCCACAGCTGGGACAACCCAGCGAGATACAGATTGGACAGGTGGTCTGTGAGATGAGTAGGACACTGGTTCACAGGCCAAACTCAGAGGGTGACGATTAATAGTTTTGACTCAATCTGTCACTAGTGAAGTTCCCCAGAGATCGATACTGGAGCTCACACTTCATTTCTTCATAAATGATCCAGGTGATGCGACTGAAAGCACCCTCAACAAGTTTGATGACAACAAGCAGGGTGGTGAGGTGGACACATCAGAAGAAAGAGCCTTCTTAGAGACCTGGGCAGGCTGGAATTGGGGACTAGCAGGAACTGCATGAAGTTTAACAAAGACAAGTGCGAAGTCCCGCACTTGGGGCCGCATAGCCAGAGACCCCAGTACAGGCTAGGACCTGTCTGGGTAAGGAGCAGCTTTGTTGAAAGGGACCCAGACATCCTGGCGGACAAACTGAACATGGGTCAGCAGTGTGCTGCTGCAGCAACGGCAAATTGGATCCTGGGCTCCATCCACAGCATCATTACTAGCACATAGAGATGCAATCACCACTTTCTACTACTCTAGGTTTGTCAGGCCTCATCCCAAGTGCTGTGACCATCTGGTCCTCACAATTCAAGAAGGATGTGGACAGATTGGAGAGGGTCCCAAAAGGAGGCCACAAAGATGATCAAAGGGATGAAGGAGACTTCTGTCCCAAACAGTTAGGTTCTCACCTTTTTGGGGGTTATTTTTGTATTTTGTGGGGCTTGTTTTTAAATCTTAACACTGACATTACTAAAGACTTGTATGTAAGTGCACAAAGATTTTTCAAGAAGAGCTTCACTCAACAAGAGCCACACTGGTGAAGCAAACCCTGTTATAGAACTTCCACATCCTATTGAACCTCTTACCATACATTGGAACATCTCAGCTCCTAATGAAAGTGGCACAACCATTCAAGGCCACAGAGTTCCAGGGTCCACATTTCACAGACACAAAAAACAAGTGTCTTGGCTGTTATGAGGTGTCTATGGCAAAACTGGCCCCATAACCCCTAACTTCCAATGAAGTACCAAACCCCTTAGCCTACCCTCCTAACAAACATTAATTTGCTTACAGAACTCAATTGTTACACTTAGAGCGATAGGTTACTGAGTCCATAATTTAAGAAAAAACAACAAAAAAATCAAAATGCAGAATTGCTGTGCTGCTGAAAAATCCCTCTGATAAATCACATTCTAGTTAACTCCCCAAGGGAAGCCTCAGAATTATTTTTCCAACGCCTTAACAAATCAAGGCCTCACAATCATACACACTGATACTTTTGAGAAGATTAAAAAAATTAAGAGAATACTTGATGTGCCTAAAATTTCAGTTCTAAGATCTATTAAATAGAAACTCAACCCAACTTCAAGTGCAGCTAAAAGTACAAATTTCACCACCAAAGGCATTTTATAGGCTAATTCCAAACTTGAGCAAAATGAACCAAGCTTATAGATCAGAAGTGCTGATGTGGTCATCTCACTTTCTACTTTACATACAACATTTTAGCATAGGGTTTTCAGACTTGGTATACTAACAGGAAACCTACTAATACCATGACATGAACAAGGACATTCAGAGCATGGAACTGATAATGATAAAAAAGTTAAGTCTTTTAGAAGGGTTAAAGAAAAATTAAAAGGCCATTTATACATGCAGAAAAAGAACCATGTGTATTTGTAAGCATTATGTGTGTATGCCTCTGCATTTGATACTGCCAATAATCATAGAATCATAGAATCGTAGGGTTTGGAAGGGACCTCGAGAGATCGTCGGGTCCAACCCCCTGCCAAAGCAGCTCCCTAGGACAGGTCACTCAGGGGTCCAGACGGGTCTTGAATATCTCCAGAGAAGGAGACTCCACCACCCCCCTGGGCAGCCTGTCCCAGTCTCTGTCACCCTCACTGGGTAAAAGTTCTTCCGCATGTTGGTGCGGAACTTCCTGTCCTCCAACTTGCAGCCATTGCCCCTTGTCCTGTCCCCACAGACCACTGGAAAGGGGCTGGCTGATTCCCCCTGCACCCCCTGCTTAAGATAATTATAAACATTCATTAGGTCCCCCCTTAGTCTTCTCTTCTCAAGGCTGAACAGTCCCAACGTACTCAGCCTTTCCTCATAGGGGAGATGCTCCAGGCCCTTAATCATCTTCGTAGACCTTCTCTGGACTCTTTCCAGAAGATCCCTGTATGTTACTTAACATTAAAAAGTAGCTCACCTACTACATAAACCAGCATGTGACTGGGATCAGGTCAAGCCCACTCTGGCATCAGGGAGAATTAAAATTATGCAACGTAGAAGAGACTCTGAGAAACAAATAAAGTTTACCTATAAATGAAAGAAGGCAGAGTTTTTAAATTACAAGGAATATTTGATCTAATCATATTAATAATCGCTGTGTAAGTACCTCAGTTATGCCCAATACCAAGAGGTGTTGATGAAGTAATAGTTCTCAGATCTCAGAAATCTCTTATCAGCAGCCCATGTGAAGGATTTACAGCTTCACAGAAGGTATTCCCAGCTGCTGGCTGTGGAAATCAGTTTGGCCAACCACATGGAAGAGACAGCACAGAACACAGGATTTCCAGTATTGAAAGAAAGCACTTTTCATTTCAGTAGGTTTCCTAAGGCTTTCATGTCGGAAAGCGAGACATGAGCAAGTTTATTCTCCTTTGGTGTTGCTTAACAGAGGAGAGTATCAGGTCCCATAATACTTCCCAAAATTGACATTTGTGTGTGTGCACGTGCTTACAAAACCACCATTCCTTTTGGATTCGGTGGCATGGGCTGAAGCACAGAGCAAGTGCAAAAACAAAGCTCGTGAGTTCTGTATCACTGCCAAGCAGTTTTCACACCAAGTTAGGGAAGGCAGCGATATTTGGGCTTGCAGAACTAGACCAGAAATTTGCTTTGCTGGGGTCTTTTTCCTCTCAGCTACACCTACAGACTTACCATGTGTCCTGGTTTCAGTCAGGATAGAGTTAACTTCATTTGTAGCAGCTGATGGAATGCTGTGTTTGGGAGTTAAAATGAAAGCAGTGCTGATAACACCCTGATGTTCTTAGTTGCAGTCAGACAGTCAAGGACTTTCTCAGCTTCTTCGTATTTCTCTATTCATGAGAAAGGAGGGGCGAAGCCAGGACAGGTGACCCAGATGGGCCAAAGAGAGTATTCCATGCCAATGACGTCCTGCCCAGGATAACGGGGGGCTGAGGGGAGGAAGAAGAGGGGCAGTGGCGGGACGCGTGCTTCTTGGGGGGACGGTCGGGTTCTGGGACAGCTCTGGGTGGTCCGGCCTGAGTTGTGTGGTTCGGGGAGAAACTGCATTGGGGATCAAGAGTTTCATATTCTTTTGCTCTAAAGTCCTGTTAGCATTGTTATATTTTATCTTTCTGTTCTCTTAGTAAACTCTCCTTATCCCAACCCACGGGCCTCTTAGTTTCTTGGTTTTGGAGTTATTTGCCCCTTCCTTTTCCCTTCCCTTGTTTCCCCCCTTTTTCCCTCTTCCCCTGCTCTTTTACTTTAAGAAGCAGGCAGCTGCGTGGATCTCGGCCCACAGCCGGGGTGAAACCACGACACCATGCTTGGGTAAGTCACAGCAGTCCACATTTTTCAAGCAGCATGTAAGGACAATCTGGACCGCCTACCTAAAGCTTGTTTTGAAAGCATGTAAAATGCTTATAAATCTTCACGACTGCTGGTAGGAAAGGGAGAAGAATGCAGAGTCCTTCGGAAAAATTAGTACAAGGGTATCTGAAATCATATCCCTGAAATCCAAGGTGCCCTCCATATTCTATTCAACATCTACTCATTGCTGAGCTCCTTCTCACACAACACTGACTTCCGTGACCTTTACTGACAGAGTTATTGATGTGCTGGCAGGGACTGGGGGCTTTATGGTTGGGTTTGGTTTTTATCTCTTCACCCCGAATATCTATCTGCAAATAGCCAATCTTGCTTGTACTGAATTTATCTACTCTAGCAAAGCTGCCAATGCAAGGCTTTAAAAATAGGACCAATCTCCAGTCTGTACAAGCGACCTTCATGATGATTGCAATTTATTCCACAGCAGAACTAAATCACCTTCACACCACTCCTTAAACTATAGGGCAGAGCTGGCAGAGATAAAACGTGCTGCCTCTCGGGAGAGGCTGATTACACCTTGCTGTCCTTATATGCACAGAGGAGCGTAAAACTGGTCCCCTTTTCCCCGCACACTTACCACGATGCACTTGCTCCACCTGCCGCCCGCTGGCATTTCTGCACCCTTATCCACAGCGGCTATCTAAAAGCAATCGCGCTGGCTTTAGGGATAGTCACAGGCCTGCTCCCTCACCCCTAGTGTACCCAGAACCACTCTGCCTTCTGTACAGACTCTGGAAAACACAATCCCCGGGGCTTAGGAACAGCTGGAGAGCCACAGACCCTGACTAGAGAATTAGCTCTGCTTTAATCATAGCACACCAGTTACTGAGAGCCCAAGCGTTACACCAGGAAAGTGGGATGCATGAGGTAGCTAGCTCCTCAGCAAAGCATCCTCAATTTATATGGTGGGATTATTAGCAAATGCACGTTCCTCCTTTCTAGCACTTCTGCTAGGCTAGCACCGGGAACAAGGAGAAAAACTGTCTTTCACTGAAAGAAGGAAGACACTTCCACCGAACAGCTGCGGCAGCATCAGGGTCCTCCACCACATTCAGTCACACAGCTTGTTCCTAATGGCTAGAAACAGCCAGCCTGGAAGATGGCTACTTAGCCACTTGACTCCCTCAACATCAACAGCAACAAAGACTTAAGCATTTCCTGTCACTAGGATCACACTGCATTTTGTCTTAGGAGAGAGAATTTATTTTACCTAGTTGATAGATATTTTCCTTGCATGCAAACACCGGACAGGTGAGGAAATGGCTCAAGCCTACATGCCATGCTGAGAGGAAACCAGAAGAGACCTGAGAGAAAAAAACCCAGAGCTACATTAATGAAGCATCTGCTTGCTTGCAGACACGGAACTAGTAATGCCAGGAGTCCCATTAGGGCCACAGCTGCTTCCTGGAGCCTGATAGAGTAACTGATACGAGTAACCACCATTTCTAAGTTGTGGGTCAATGCCCTGGTCTTTCAAAAACAGCAATCAGAAGTCATCTTCAAGTCACTTTATTGCACTTCCCAGCACAGCAGCATCCATAGTCTGCTATCTGCTGCCCTCCTCTGCCCTGCCAGCATGATGCAAAGCACAAAGAGCCTCTACTCCATCTACATCTGCTGTAGAGTGGGGACACAACATGGCTCCTGTATTCAGTTAGAAGAGCCCCAGGAAGGCCTAGGAGCTGACTCAGCTAGTAAGGCACCAGGAGGGAAGAGTTTCCTGTTACAGCTGCCCTGCCCTCTGGGTGATGCTAAAGTCAAGTTCCCTTTTGTATTCACCCACCATAACACAAGAAGAGGCGAGAGCAGCTGTTTGGCACAGCACTGAAGGGAGAGGGGCCCATTTCAATCGCTAGAGTCAGTTCCTACCATAGCTCTGAACTCTCTTAAGCAGAATTGTCATTCTATCAGCTTTCTGTTCTGCCCATGGGAATTTAAGGCTGA
The DNA here is from genome assembly GCA_027925045.1 of Hypotaenidia okinawae. Classification (NCBI taxonomy): domain Eukaryota; kingdom Metazoa; phylum Chordata; class Aves; order Gruiformes; family Rallidae; genus Hypotaenidia; species Hypotaenidia okinawae. The sequence continues at coordinate 70,105,235 of BSDF01000001.1, read as the reverse complement.
GCAGAGGTTGTGGCCAGCACAGAAGCCAGATACTGCAATTGCTGAGTACCATTCATCATGAACCCTTTTTTTTTTTTCCCCTTTTAAAGTCAATTTCCTCAGTGCACTTCAAACCGCTGAGCTGTGCCTCCCCTATTTCACCCTGAATGTTCAAGTTTCAGACCTTGATACCACCTTGCACTATCCCAGTAGCCAAGGCCACCTGTGTGAGGATCAATAACAAGAAACAGCCCTCAGCAGGCTTTTAGCCCCTTGCATTTGTCATTCAAGTCACGACTCAGCTTGACACAGAGTACTCAGAGCGAAAGGGCTGGCTTTGTTTCCAGAAGCTACAGTTTTAAGGCACCAGAGAGTCATGTTTCTTATTAAAATGAAAAGCAAGCAAGGGAAACACTGAACATTCGTTTAGCTCCTGTAGTCAGGAACTGTCTAATTGGTTGTTCCTAGGCAAATGCCCCCATAGTTTCAAACAGGTGCCTGTTCCCCTCCAGCCCAACTTCTTTACATGTAAACATGAGGCAGTGTTTGCTCTAACACTATTTTTACCCAACAGACCGCATGATATGTGATCAACTCCTTGATGAGTTCTGGGACCCTGAAGGTCACAGTTTTATTTACCTACCAGCCCTGGGAAGGACAGAGAGGAAGGCAGTAGAAAGAATAAAGACTGAAGCCAAGTTAAATTCTATTTCAGGTTAATTTATTGAGTCACGAAGAACCTGCCAGCTCCACCATATTTACAAAGGTTTTCAAGAGGATTCTAGAGCTATTGCTGCTACTGATCCACAAGTAAAAATGCATAAACAAACCAGATCAACCACATCCATACTGTCAACTGTAGAAACACTGGTTACCTTAGAGGACTTGAGGCATATTCAAACATCAGGAAAACATTTTCCAAAGCCACCAGGAAGATTCTTATTTCTCACTCTAATGTAGTTATGCCTGAAGATCAGACATCCTTATGCCACCACTGATGGAAGTTTCTATTCTTTAGCATACACATTTTATTGTACTTAGAAGGCTATTCATAAGAAAGCATTTCAAGGTGTTAAAATAGTCTTCAAGAGCACAATTAATTCCACAGTTGGTACTTCTCCAAGGTGTTATTGCTGCCAGATAGGTGTGTAAAATCCTGTCATCACTTTGACGTCACAAGCAAAGCAAACTACAAACTTCCCAGGGCACGGTTACATGTCAAGCAGCACTGTATAAAGTGCCACCTGAAATCATCATCAAATTGTTTTTCTTACTGTCCATGACTCCTTTAAAAGATGTTTTCAATCCAGTTCATCCATCCAGCTGCAAGATGAATTATTAGCCCTTTCTATAATCATTCACCCACCTCTCCATTCCCCATTATCACCAGAAGATACCATGGATTCTCTCGGAAAAAGGGAAGGAGAGAGGAGGTCTCCCAGTTCAGCTGGGTTCATTTCTGCATGTTAATGTAGAACTTCAAGAAGTTCAGCATTACAATACCACATTGACGTGGACAGTGTGAGCCAAGGCCTGTCAGCCCACACAGCTAGATACATGCACTGACAACAGCCTTCTTTGTAAGTCTATAGTAATTTTCACTTGATCCTGAGCTTCACACCCTATTGTTTGGGGAAGAATCCAATCATTTGAGTGCCAGCAGCCTTCCTCAGGGCACTGACGAGTGAACACTTACTGAGCAGTAATCTAACTCTGTAACACTGACTTGTAAAGTTCCAACTAAGATTCAGGTAACTCTACACACAAAAAGTTAAAAACCCAGAAAGGAATGTCAGTGTCAGGTAAGGGAAGCTGCTAAAAGTATGTCAGAAGACACACTAAAACAAAATACTCGCTCCTACAAAGCCGGGGGGAAACCTACCAGCTTTATGATTAAGAGAAACATGTAACTATGTTCACACTGAAAAGGGCTACAAAAAAAGATTGAAAACCAAACATCATTCATGCAAGAGAAACTGCCATCTAGCAGGAGACCTTTTCTGGAGTATGGGCTACACTAACGCAAGCTGGCATCAGACCTGGAAAGTCTACCTCTGTGTCACTGGGAGACTTGTCAGAGGCACACCACACTGTCACACTGCTATCCTCAAAGGGAAAAACATCCCCTCACACTTATGAAACAAACTATAGAGCTGCTCACTGCAAAGCAGAAGCTACTCTAAGATTTTAGAAGTTTATATTATCATTATACCAAGGGAATTCTCATCAGCTTCTCTTAATATTTGTAGCTGGGCCACACTGAGCACACATTCAGCTGAAACTACACACGCAAGTGCCACCCATGTTGGTAACTCAAGGACAGAGTCCAGATGCTCAGATGTTAAGACACTGAGTCAGATCTAAATTTGAGTAACAGATCTTTATTTGCAAGTAAAATTAGAGCAATTCTTCAAAAGTTGAATTACTCTGATGCTGGTGTACATAAGGAGAACAAACTGCTATACATGTTGCAGTAAACCCAAACACAGTTGGGTAAACTGCTCAAATTTAGCACCCAACACAACAGCAAGGCCACACTCAACAGGAATCAAGCTATGGTAGAGTTATAAAGAGAACACTTTTGGGCACGGCAGAATATCCTTCCCTATCAGCACAATGACTGAATAAGCTGTATCCAGTAAGACATCTTACATACCTCATGCATCTACTGCATCCCTCCAGAGAAACTGGTACAAGGAATGCCAAGATAGTTTTACTGTGGAGTATATTTATCAAGAGATCTTTGCAACTCAGGAAAGCTTGGAAGGTGATTTTCCTGTATCCAGTTTTACTGAGGTAAACAGGGATTATTCTAACAACTTGACTAAGAGATGACCAAACCTCCACATTACCTAAGTGTTTCAAAGCTATTCAGGTCACTCAGTAAGAGCTAAGTGATAGTTTAATCATGGAGCAGGAAACCTTTGTGCTTAGTTTGTGGGCTAAAGTCAGAGTTAAATCCTATTATTGCAAGCTGGCAACACGCAGTCATACTAAGCTTTGCAAAGATGGTGGAGGAAAAGAGAAAACTGGAATAGTGTAACAAAAGACAACTATGGTAACTGTAACAGTCTGAACACCTCTACAAAAGTTGTCCTCTGGACCATGAAATGGTCTGGAAGACTCAAAATAACAAAGGCAAAGAGCTGTACAGTTGAAAGTGTTCTAGAGACCAAAGGAACTTCATCCATAACAAGTTGTCATGGCCATTGGCAGAGAAGAATCATACTGGGTAACTTTTACTCAGTGCCATTTTATCAGTGAGAAACTTCTAGTGCCTGTAACAACCTGGACCAAATCAGTCCAGTAAGCTGGAGCTCTTTTCCTTAAGATATCAAGACTGATGAGTGGTAGACATCAATAACAGCCCTGTACTTCTCTACTGGGCCACCCTCAGTCCTAGATCTGCGCAGACTGCCCTGTACGTTTTCATTACCCTGAATGCCTTGATTTCTTTTTTCAACATCCATAGCTTCACACCAAGATTTAAGTTCCAGTTTTTGAAAGGCAGAGGGTTAATCTACCAACCTGAGACTCAACAACAGTCCCTTCCAATTTAGTGCTTGAAATTGAGACTTTCACACAGTGCAACCTAGCAGTCAAACAAATCATCACCTATTACCACACTTTGGAAACAGCCATGTTAGCGGGGATTTTAGTTCTCAGCAGATTTTACTTTCCCTTGATCTTCCACTTTTTTGATGGCAGCTTGGATGGCTTCTTGATCACCCAAAAACTGGTGAGGTCCCAGAGGGTGCAAATTCTCATCTAGTTCAAGAAGTATCGGCACACCAGTGGGGAGAGTAACATTGATGATGTCTTCATCAGAGATGCCTGCCAAAGAAAATGAACATCAACAATTAGTAAGCTGTTCACTAGGTGTAACTATCTAGCTCAGCATTATTTCTGAGATTACTTAGTCTTAAAACGGTCAAGGACACATTCCAGCCTCCATCAACACCACCAGTTTCCCAAAGATAATTCCCAGCTGGACCACAGCTTGGTTAGTCCTTCACAAACAGCTGGAGGAGGGGACTCCTATCAAGGCAAAGATAGTTTCTCCATTTTTCAGATGACACATGTGAAATAAACAGGAAAAGATTGCCCCAGAGACTACACCTTTCCTTTAATACAGGACATTGAGGACAATAGGTTCCCCTCCTTATCCTCCTAACTCATGCATCACAAAAGATTACAGTCCACACATGCGACTCCAACATGAAACCACCTCTGCTCAGCAACCAATAAAAACAGTTTACTTAAAGGCAGGGTACCAATGTTAATTTTTCCCTTGAATTCACTATGCAAGGTTTCTCACACAAGCAGCCTTAAAAATCAGGAATTGACTCCTCCAGTGTAAGCATCTCTGCTTGCCCACATCGGATTTCTCAAGACGAAGCTTATAGCACCATACCAACAGTACTATTCTCAGAATTACTGGACACAGGCTATTCTTTTCCACTTTCAACTGAGTGAGAGAAAGGGAAAAAGGGAGAAAGTTAACTTATACAACTTACCACATGTTCCTGTATTTTTCTACTTCACTCAAACAACATGTACCTGGGGAGAAAATTTATTTCACCTAGCTGTGCTTAATTAAAATATTCCAAGGCTCTCATCTCAATGAAATTGGTGGCTATTTTTATATCACACACTTAAGTCTCCAAATCATTCATGTGAATTTTGAGACCAAGCCTCCTAGTAAAGTTTCCACACAAAATCTAAATAGCTGCATTAAGCATCAGTGGCTGTAAAGACAATATTCCTCAAATATTTCAGGCAAAATAAATTTGGTGTCACAGGGACTGCCAGTATGTCCTCTCTCCTGTTTTTAGCAGCACTGAGGTCACAGGAGCAGCCTGCTGTTGTAAAGTAGGGCAGTGTTGAATGCTTTGTGCTTACAAGAGGCACACAATCAAGCTTCTAAAATAATGATAACATATAAACTAGACCAAAGTGCAGGATGAAAACATCCTCTCGAGCAGCTGACAAAACAGATGGTTCTCAGAACACACGGGCATGAGCTTACCAGTGATTTTTGCATTAAGTAGAAAAGCAGAGCCAACAGATTAACAGGAAAACCCACAAAGTCAAGCCGCTCATCAGCGGTAGGATGACAACGGGTCAGAAGAATCACAGACTCATAGGGGTTGGAAGGGACCTCCAGAGATCATTGGGTCCAACCCCCTGCCAAAGCAGCTCCCTAGCTCATATTGCACAGGGAGACAACCAGACAGGTCTTGAATATCTCCAGAGAAGGAGACTCCACCACCCCCCTGGGCAGCCTGTCCCAGTCTCTGTCACCCTCACTGTGAAAAAGTTCTTCTGCATGTTGGTGCGGAACTTCCTGTGCTCCAACTTGCAGATAGAATCACAGAAACAACAAGAAATAACAGAACTAATCATGAGGTGTGAATAATTTAATGTCCCTGCTCACAGACTACACAAGCATGCAGCATCTATTCTTGTTTTGATTAGGTCAAGTACTTCGTTCAGGTGCAGATTAGCCCTACATTTTAGAACAGGATGGAACAGGAGAAAAACCCTTGCAAGAGTCTTACACGCTGAGCCATCAATCTACAGCAGTCATCCTTTGACAGTTTAAGTAATCCCTGTATACAAGGGACAAATAACTCACCTGCTGCAGGCAGCAGAATCCAACCTACAGAAAAGCACTCAAGGAGCATCTAAAATTTTAAAGCCACACTGAAATCAAAACCAGCGAGTCCATTTACAGAATCACAGAATTATCAAGGTTGGAAAAGACCTAGAAGATCACCCAGTCCAACCATTCACCTATTACTACTAGCTCCCACTAAACCATATCCCTCAATACAGCATCCAGTCTTTCCTTGAACACCCCCAGGGTTGGTGACTCCACCACCTCCCTGGGCAGTGCATTCCAGTGCCTGACTACCCTTTCCAAGAAGTAGTGCTTCCTAATGTACCTGGCACAAGCACTATTCTCACAGGCTTTGGTTTGCAAGCCAAGCTGCCTGAGCTCCTATTGCAAGCATTTTTAAACAGACTGCATTTCAACAAGAGGCACACGTCACCATGTATCCACAAAGGATCTGGCCTTAGGAAGCATTCTGCCCACCTCTCTCAAATTCAGCCTCCCAGACTAAACCATCCAGATATACACAAAGCAAATGAAGTCATGCAGGAGAATTTAGGCAAACCACATAACGTGGTCAGCAGCCAGGATATTTAAAGGTTTCCTCTAAAGATGGATTAAACAAAGCTAGCTGTAGCTACACAGATTCAGAAATGCATTTTACTGTTTTTACTGCACACAAAGTGACCCCAACAATGTCAGCTAGCATTGATTTACAAAGCAAAACACTGCAGTCTAGGATAAACAAGGTGCAGCAAGCATGCTGGCTTTCTCCTTGACATCTTTCTTCACACCAAAGTGTTGCCTCACAGCCAGAAGGCTGGAGCTGCAAGTTGAAGTCAGATGAAAATCCTAAAGACACAATCATGTCCTGTGGCTTTATTTCAGCACTGTTAGTGCATTGGTGTGGTACTGCCCTTCTTCAGGAAGCAAGATGATGATCAAGCCTGTCACACAGTCTCTTGAGTTAAAGGCAAAATGCACACAGAACACGCCCACCCAGCAGGCTAGGAAGCCAGTAAAGGCATCACATCTTACAGTCTAGCCACTGCAAGTACTAGCTAAATGCTATCCAATTACTTCATCTGCTGCAACTATAGCCAAGTGACCTTTTCTTGCACTTCATCTGAGCTGGCCTGTGTCACAATCCCATCCCATCACACAAGGAAGAAGGGTGAAATCAGGGCATGAACCCAACTGCTGACTACAAGGTGCAATGGGAAATAAGATCACTGAAGAAAAGCAACATTCTTCTCTTCAGCATACTACTACACCTTGGGTCTCCACACTGCTGGGTGGGTACTATGCTGCTGAAAGCAGTCTTTTCCCAAGAAGGTTTAAAACCAAGGTCCTACATACTTACAGCCATGAGAACCTACAGACATTACTGAAGTACTCAAGATGTCTTCCTCAGGACCCCAGATAAAATGCTGACTAGGCAACTACATTCCTCAAGCAGACATCTCCCATGTTCTCACTCGTGAGTGCTTGTTAAACATTGTTCCTTCACAGCCTCTGTGCCACAGGAAGCTGCTGGATATATGAATAGTGTTAGAATTTGGTAGAGCACCCAAAACCTTTCAAAATCACATGTGTAACTTTCCCAGCCTACTTATGCTCCATTTAACTGAACTGGGTGATCAGAGACCAGTAATACCTTTGTGCAAGCTTAAGAATTCACTTTCACCTGGTAGCCCACGAAATTCTTTTAAATACTTGCACACTGGGAAGTCCTACAGAGAGACAAACCCCATCTGTCTCTATTTTAAACATCTACAGCAAACTTCTACGAGGGCTGGTTCAGCTTCTCCCTCCTTCTCACCTAGTTCCTTCCTTCTGCTCTTATGTCAGAGCAACACAAAAGCCACAACAGCTACTAAGAGCAGCTACACCTCTCCTGCCCTGCATGTCAACTACACCTGAGGCCAGATGATTCATCCAACAAAACACACAAGATCATATGTATAAATTCAGCCACAATGGGCTGCTTGTAGAACTGGGGCTTTGTAGTTGAGATCCAAATCAGGTCATAGCATCCTTCCCACAAGCTTAATGAAAATACTGAAGCTTTAGTCTAATAGGCTAACTATTCAGGGCCAGATTCTGACCTCCGTGAAGGCTGGCAGAGGACCTTGCTTCAGCTGGGTAGGAGGAAGTGCACACAGTGTTCCAATCTGGTTATTAACCTTTACAGAACACTGGCACGCTGTGGAGGTTTGAAGGAGAGAAGGAAAATTGGTGGGCTGCAACCATGGCTGCAGCATATTATCTGTTTCACCCTTAAAGATTTTTCTATGCCCGAATTGGGTTTGCACAGGAAGCCTTTGGTAGAAGGGGGCTTCTATGAGAAGCTGCTAGAAGTTTCCCATGTTTGACAGTCAATGCCAGGCAAGCTCCAAGAGGGACCCGTTGCTGGCCAAGGTCAAGCCAATCAGCAGTGGCAGCACCTCTGGGATAGCACAGCCAAGAGGGAAAAAATTACATGACCAATGTGGGGCATGAAAAAACTGTGGCAGCTTGACCTCGGCTGGACTCCAGGTGTCCACCAAACCACTCTAACTCCCCTCCTCAGCAGGGGGAGAAAGTATGATGGAAGAAACTCAGGGGTTGAGATACAGGCAGTTTAATAAAGCACAAGCAAAGGCCACACACAGAAGCAGAGGAAAACAAAAGATTTATTCTTTACTTCCCATCAGCAGATGATTTCCAGCCACTTCCCAGGAAGTAAGGCTTCAGCATGCATAACAGTTGCTCCAAAAGACAAATGTTGTGTTAACAAATGCTGCCTCACCCCTTTCTCTGGGCTTTTACTACTGAGCAAGTGTCATATGGTATAGAATATCCCTTTGGTCCGTTTGGGTCAGCTGATCTGGCTGTGTTCCTTCCCAAGATCATGCCTACCCCTAGTCTATTGGGTAAGGGAGGGGGACATTGGAAAGACAGTCTCAATGCTGTGCCAGCACTGTTCAGAGAGAGCCAACATACCGGTGTATTTTCAACACCCTGCTAGCTACCACTACAAAGCACAGTGCTATGAGGGCACTATGGGGAAAGTTAACCCTATTTCAGTCAGACCAAACACTATGTCATTACATCAACAGCTCCTGATCGCTGTCTGACCATTACTGAGGCCATCTCAATATGGGAAAATGTGGGAAAACAAACCATGAATTTATATTCCCATGCAGTGGAGGAATGCAGCCTGTCTTAAACTCTTTGAGTAGCTCAAAATTAAATAGGCTGAAAGGGGCAGGAGATCTGCTACCAGCACTAGCTGTCAACTGTGGCATTAGGCAAGTCCCAGAGGTGCTGAGTGGAGACCAAGGCTGCACTGTAACTACCAGGAACTCAAGGCAACACCGACACAGATTCCTTGAAGCATTCAACTCCTGAGCATACCAGCACACATACTGCCCCTGGACAGAGCTTTAGCAAAAGGTTTCCATCCCTGTCTGAATCACTATTCATAGTCCCTCAAGCACATGTTTGTGGAAACCAGTCACTAACTTGTGTCAGACACCCTTCTGTCCCAGCTGCAGATCCTGGTCAGGCTGTTCCAGCTCTTTCACTCTATCATCGGGCACCTGACACCCCCTTCCCTGAAGTGATTCCAACCCCCAACATGACAGAATATCCACTCTTTGCTGTTTCACACTAGTTTACAGACCAAGTTAACTTGCAGAGAGGCCCAACAAGCTCACAAGAAATAAGCAGCAACAGCACAGAGCAAAGACTGATCAATATCAGAGTTGCAAGGCCACCTCATTTGAGCAGCAGAGAGTTGTTAGATCTGGTTTCTGTAACTACGTAGACACCACAGTCACATAAGTAGTATTTCCTTAAAGAAGGCCAAACAGAAAAATTGATAAAGTAGATTATTACTTAGTACTCAACACACAATCCACACCAGGACTTACAGTGTGTGGTTCCAGCCTGACAATGAGACAAGCTCAATGGGTGTAACATCTGCATCTTTCTTCTAGAGACCAGGTAACTCCTCCCCTCTTGTTTTGTTTTTTTTTAAACTCTGAGTATCACAAGGCTCAGTGGCCATCACATCATATCCAAGAGACCATAGCATTTCAACAGCGAAGAAATTCTAGAATCAGGCTTCCCACAAAACCCATCTTGAGATACTTAATACCACTCCTTAGGGTTAAATGGTTGGGAAAGTAGTAGTAAGTTGAGATGATCCATCAGTTCCTCTGCCAGTCACCTGGAAAGTCAGTCCATTAGACTTAGTCTCCAATTAGTATTTCAACAGAAACAGGGCAAGTTGGTCACAACTATTACACTAAGTGTCCCATCTTGAAGACAACATGCTAAGAGGGTCTCAATCTGAAGTATTAGATGAGAGCAAACTATTCTTCCTTCAAATAATTGAGAAAAATCACCTGCAAGTAAATCCTGTACATTTAGGATGCTTATTAAGCAGACTTTAGCAACTGACTCTTTCATAATCAACATGATGTTTCAGCATCCAACATAAAAAATAAAATCTATCAGACAGGTCTGATGTGGTTACTTTAGATACTGTCCTCATTAACACCTTGTTACCATTGCTTTTTCAATGCATCAGAGAGGATAGACAATGAAAGAAAAAAATACATCCAGTCTAAAGGCCCAAGTTATGGGTCACGGCCCATACCAAAAGGTGCCACAGAACGAAACAGCTGTCAAGAGACAACAATGTACTGCCACCAGAAAGTGTGGGAGCCTGGCTAGTTGATTGAGGCCTTTTTTAAATTTTGTTACAGCAGCTTGAGCACTGATAAGAAGCTAAAAAGCATGAGAACTAGGACTCTAACGAGAGCTCTTCACGTTCCACTGGGGCAACAGAAACTTGGTACTGTGCAGATGTTCTTCCCCCCTTTCCCTGTCCCCTACCTATCTGTGTGTGAACTAGCTATCTTCCTTGAAGGTATAAAAGCTGCAGCTTGCTTGAATAAAATGGAGTGTTTGCTTTTAACCATATTGGTGTGCATTCCTTTCCCAAGCGCCGGCCCTGCCCTTCCAGCCCTCACTAAGTTCATCTCTCCCTGCTGATCCTGGATTTTGGGACAAGAGAGCTTACAAAAAGAAAGCACAAGACTGCCACCTGAAGAAGACATTACCTTCAGAGAACCTTTCCAAGCCTAATAAGATATAATGAAAACTGACTGCTTGCTCTGCCCATTTTAGTTGGTCCAATTATTCCTTGCATCATCTTTAGGTGATATATGTGATGATGCAAAGAGTAAGTGCTCTGAAGGGACAGCACAAGTCCAGTTACAGAGACTTAAAAATTTGATGCCAATGTTCACCTTTGACAAGACTGCAGAGAACAGCCACACTGTTTTGGCAGCATTTATCATATTCACAGGGATTACCTGGAAGGAACACAGCCCAGCATCCCCACTGGATACCAACAGCCCACAGCACTGAGAACTTCTGCAGTACCCTGAGACTAATGCCACTCAGCCCACTGGGACAGAAGAGCAAGCTCTGAGAAGCTGCTGTTTCTAACCTCCCAGTGCACACGAGACTACAGTCCAGTTTGTGTTAAAATACCATTCTGAGAAAGACTGCTTGGATTCCACTTTAAGTCATCCAAACCATGACAGACCCTACACACGCTTCATATACCTTAATGAGGTCCTCTGAGCACAGAGAAAACAAGAAATCTGAACCCACAACCTTGTTAGCCTGACAGCCTGTTGCTCTGATGATTTTTTGGGGGCAAGTAGAAAACAGATCCACATTTCAAGCTGATTCCTAATGACACATAACAAGGGGAAAAAAAAAAAATCAGATACAGAGAACCATGGTGGTGTTTCAAAAAATATACCTCCTTCAAGGATGCCCTGAAGTCTTTCAGGAAAGATATTCAATGTCCCACTGAAAAAATTACAATTGCTTCAAACTGAATTGAAACATTCTTATTTACTGTTTCTTAAAGTTTCCAAGCTACAACTTCCAGGATTAAGTTACCACTATGACTAAGACATCCCAGCAGTCATGTAGGATCACTGCTTAAGGCATTTGGAGCCTGATCTTTCTAAATGCCAAAAAAACATGACTCCAGCTAAGATAGGCCTAGAAACTTCCACTCAACTGCAGGCCACACTAAGCTTGTCCAAAACAGTCTACTAAAACAAAGCCCACCTCACAGTGGGTGCTATAAATACAGTACACTGACAAACTTAAAGCACTGTTGAATCAGGTCCAAGTCCAGCAAGGCTCCAAAGCAGCTCACAACTCAACCTTTCAGAAGGAAAATAACAATGTAGACAAGGAACCTCTTAGATTCACTTAGATTAAAGTTGGGGCTCTGGAAAAAAAAAAAAAAAAAAAAAGCAAGCAGGTTGCAGTATCAGGGGTCTTAAAGCTCTGTTCATGCCATTCTTCAGGCCTGCTCTACAGCTATCCAAATTTCCACTGCATAAAAAAAGGCAGAAAAGCCAACAGGTACCTGGCAATTACTCCTGTGTTGGCACTGAGGTAGCTGATGGACAGTCCTTGGTCAACAGAACTAGATCCCCTGCCAAGGATTCCTGACATTTCCTTATGCAAGCACATGCTGAGAAGGACAAGGTATAGTGTAGGACAAACACGAGAGTTCTGTTCTACTTAGTTTAAGTATAGTTAGCCCTTGAAAAGTTTTATGCAAGAGACTGTCCCAAAGAAAATCTTTGTAGCAGCTTTAACTTAGGCTGTTCTCTGATCTCAATGCAGCACTGATGCTGTCAGCTACAGCCCTGGCACCGTGCCTGCACAGACAGCAGCCCAAGGTTTCTGCTGAGGCTGTGGTCAGTTTACAGCATTTCACCCCCAAAGGGCTTGGCCAGCATGGTTTCACAGAACTGGTTCAGCTCTTGGAGGGGATGCAGGGGACATACCATGGTCAAAGATTCACACACACCCCCCACTTTGGCCTTTGCAATTCATCACTTCACATACTGTGGACAATCACCCTGACCACAGTGGTGGAACTGGCTGAACCAGCCTTCCTCTTCCATCCAAGCAGCAATCTGTTCCACAGAATTCACAGCCTTGTAGTTCCAGAAGCCACTGCTACAAGCTTATACCCAGGGCTTCTGACTCCTGCTAAAGCATCAGCTGTCCTGAGTGTTCCAGCATGCCTCAACACAAGTGCCAAGCAGAGTCAGAACCACAGAGGCGTAAAACTGGAGGGTTTTATAACTAAAAAAATTGAGTGGACACAAGCCAGTCTGTGTGCACTTGCAACTCTAGTAGGCTGCATTCATACACATATAATCACTAAATTCTACTCTACCCACAGACAAAGAAATTCTTACAACCCATCTTCCAGTTTAGCATGACCTAGACTAGAAGCCATATCGTTAAAGAGGCACAGAGGGGAAAAAAAGTAAACCTAGCTAGCAATCACATCCTTTTCAAGTCCCAAATAAACAAGCAACTTTATGCTAAGCTACCACCTTCACTGCTTACTGGTAGGCATTTTCTATATTGAAAACAATACAATATTTTCATAAGCTTTAGCAAGTATCTATTCTGCAGAACTCCCTGTGACAGCAGCTTTTAAGTAAAGAATTCACAGGAATGAAGCTTCAGAAGTGACCCATCACATCAAGAGTCAATGTCTTCCACAACCCAAGACAAGCACTTTCTTCTGCTGTGTCACAGCAATGCTTGATTAATGAACAGGTGATGAATTAAACCCTTCTAAAAAAGCAGCTGAATAAAACAAAAAAAATAGACATAAATTCTTCAGGCTCTATCTATCTAGACCAACCACAAAGCTAGGTTGAATACATTAGTTTAAACCAAGCAGTGAGAAACAAGAAAAAAGGCATCTGGCCCTAACTATGTTAGCTTAACTAAATCTCTCATCTGTCCACATCCCCCAGTTTGATTCCAGTTCTGAGAAGCCAGCTTCCTAACTTCTCCTTAGACACCACAGACATTAAACATTAAAACCGCCCTGGTAATGAATACACACTAGAAAACAAGATGGAAAGTTGAGTGAGGAGAAGAAGGGAAGGCTAAATGGCTTACCTTCCACATGCTTCAGCAGTGCCCTACTGCTGTTACCATGGGCAGATATAAGGATCATTTTGCCACTTTTCAGTTCTGGCACAATCTTTTCATTCCAATAGGGAAGGAGTCTATCAAGCACATCTTTTAGACTTTCAGCCTTTGGGAGGTTATCCTGAGACACATCACTGCATTTATACCGGCGATCATTGTATATCTCTTCATAGTATGGATGAGATTCACTTATGGGAGGTGGGGTAACATCATAGCTTCTTCTCCATATTTTCACTTGCTCTTCCCCATGATTCAGAGCCATTTCTGCTCTGTTGAGCCCAATCAGTGCACCATAGTGACGTTCATTCAGTCGCCAGGAACTCTGAACAGGCACCCACTCTTGACCCATCTCTTGCAGGATAAGCCATGCAGTCTGGATGGAGCGGCTGAGTACAGAGGTGAAAACAAGGTCAAACTCAAAGCCCAGTGCTTTAAGGTGCTTGCCACAGTTCTGAGCTTCCTTTATCCCATCACTGCTCAGCTTCTGGTCCACCCAGCTGCAGAAACGATTCTCCTTGTTCCAGGCTCCTTCCCCATGTCTCAAGAGAACAAGCCTGTACTTCACCATTTTGGTTGCAGCTTTGCACAGATGACAACTGGTCTGGCATCTAATAACAATGCATCTGGACAGAGATAGGAGACATATATCAAACATCCCACAGATAATGCATTATAAGTAGTCATATGGCAGCAGAGAGTATAGAACTCAACCAAAACAACTAAAGAAACAGGTGTATGCTGAGCCTGTTTTTACCTTTGAGGTCTCCCACCTTTGAATTCCTTCCCACCCTCACGTGGGAGGAAAGGCACCATCCTCCACCCAGCTTGTTGCAACTAGCCCACTTAACCAATTGATTAGTAACAGATTTGTACAAGCTGTTCCTACCTACAGATTTCCCTTAGGCAGAGCTCACTCAACATCAGAGGTTCCCAGAAAGAGAAGAGTATCTCTCACTGGGGAGCTTACAGGCAAGTCACAGAGCCCAAACTTACAGGCAAGATGCCCAGATCCACGCTGGCTCCGAGGGAACACAGGCACAGATAGAAACCGTGATCCTCTGCCAGAGCCATTGAGAGATGGACCACAGTGTTGCAGCAGGCAACACAGAGAACCTTAATAGCTTTCCTCAAAGGAAATGTCCCCATAATCACTCTCTGCATACCGTGCTTCCTCGCAAGATCAGTGCTCTAAGCAGCGCACCTAATACCCCTCAGCCTTCCCTCAGCACAGAGGCTCACCCAGAAACGGGACAGCAACTCCCATACAAACACAAACACACGAGGCTGCTCAGGAGCGGGGCAGCAGCTCCCCCGCCGCGCCCAGCAACACACGCACGAGATGCCTCACAGCTGCTCCCCCTCCCCCAGAAAGCCCTTACCTGCTCCGGGGCCCGACACCGCCAGCCCTCTCCCTCAAGGGACGCACACACCCGACCGCCTCCGACACACACCGAGGGAAGTCCCCCCGGGCCCCGACAACCCCTCCGGGGGAGGACGGAAAGGCTCCCAGACGCTCTCCTCCCCCGCAGAAGCCACGCCAAGCCTAGGCCCCTGCACCGCCCCCCCCACCCCTCGGCTTAACAGAGCCAAACCCGCGCCGCCTTACAGGGACCGCTGCGGCAAGTCGGAGCCGCCCGGAACGCTACAGCCGTGCTCGGCAGCCCGGCCCCGAGGCCGGAACAAACACCGCCCGCTAGTCAGCCAGTCGGCCACCCCTTCGCCCGTCACAGCCGTGCCGGCGGAGAGGTGGACCCCGCGCCTTAACGAGGCCTCGGCGTCCCCGCGCCCGGGAAGTCGGAGGAACTTGACTGGCTGGCCCAGAGGATGAGCAGCCCTCTTCACCAATGAGGCCGAGCCTTTGGGCGGTGACGCGAGAGAGCGGCGTGGTGCCTACGGGCGCGCTAGGAAACGAGCGCAGCCGAGTCCAGCCGAACCCGACCGAGCCCAACCGACCCCCCGCTTCCCCCCTCTCCTCCGTACCCTTACGGCCCACAGTTTTGCGCGGGGCTCGGTGCCCAGCGGAGCCTCCGGGGATGCCGGTGTCGGCGTCCTCCCCACACACACCCGCGAAAATGCCGTCCTCCAAGCTTTCCTGCCAGGGCTCACAGCAGGGATAGTGGCTCCCGCCTCGGCTCCGGGCACACAAGCGCAGGCGGCACTGCCGTGAGCGAGTCTTACCGCGCTGTCGGCACCGCCGATAAGGAGGAATGGGGTCACGCCGGCGTGTGCAGAACACGACCGGAGGCAGCCAAGCCTCCGGCTTCTCCCACAACCACCCCCGGCGCAGTAAACTGCATCAGCAGCAGATGGGCTGTCCTTCCCCCGGAGCCACAGCCCCCCCAGCGCGGCTTCATCTCCTCACCCACAGCCCGGGGTGGGCACTGCTAGAGCAGTCCCAAGGGGGACGCCGGCTTCAGCCGTGTGCCGCGTCAGGGAAGGGGCAAAGGAAGGAGCCGGGCTGCCCACAGCCGATGGATCCTTCCAGCTCCCCTGCCCAGAGCCACCTCCGTGCGAAGGAAGGAGTGCAGCACCAGTGCCCTGGGCCGCCATCCAGCAACCCTCGCTCATTCCCAAAACGTGACGAAAAGGGGCACAGGGTCAGTCAGACGGGGTTTTTCCCAGGCAGGGCTCACTTTCCCTTCTGGATTTAGAACCTTGTAGTTTTGGTGAGCAGAAAGGGTCCAAAATCGAGTTACCCGTGCTCGAATCAGCAGGAAAAAATAGACCTGATCCTTCCTCAGGGCTGTGCCAGCTCCAATCACGCCCATACAAAGTAGTCAAAACCAAGTGGGCCGCGCAGCTCTGGCTAGAAAAGCAGCACTGTGGGAAGGGTACTGTCCTTTACTGCTTCTGTTCCCACAGGTCGGCTTTTATTTTTAAAAATTCCATATTTCATACACAATTAGATCCACCTTTTCTTCTCTACATGCTTACCCCTTGTACAGCCACAATGTGAAGTTTAAAGGGCCGCAAACCTGCATGCACACCAAATGGACCCTGTCACCCTCTCTTACAAGGCAGAGGCGTGACTTTCCATTTTTAACAGGTTAAAATCATAATGCAAGAATATAAAAGATGGGGGTCTCAGATTCTCATAGGAAAAAGCAGCACAAGGAAATTTAAGAAAATTTTGGGCAGAGGTGTTAAAATAATGTCTCTGAAGTGCTGTGAGGATAAAGGGGGTTTAGTTTTGCACTTGCAAGGTTTAGATCCTAGCCCACCAGTGGGAAAGAAGGACCAGCCAGATCAAAGACTGCTTCACAGGGGTCTGCGCACGGCACAGCACTAAGGCAAGAATGGCCAGGCCACCAGTGAGCATCATTCTGTGTCTCTTTGGTGGTTACTGCACTGACTTGATTCCTCATTTATTTGGGAAGGTCTGGAAAGCACTTTGCATCTCAGGGAGAACATTTTTCAGTGCTTTTCCTGATAGAAGGACCTGCCTGACTTCAGTACAGAACCACAATAAAATATGCTCCCTCTGCAAAGTATTTCCACTGGATGTGAATTGCACTTACAGTTACACATATAATACTTTTCATCTCACCCACTAACTTTAATGTTAACAATTCCTTTTCATCTCTATCTGCTTTGTCTAAGCCACAACCTACAGTATAAAGCCAGTCCAGCCTACATAATCAAAGTAGTAGTCTTAAGTTCTCTATACCAGAAGAGTTTGATTTGCCACCCATCAGCTTGAACTGGAAGAGAGAAACACTCCCACAACACACTGCATGATGGCACACCTGCAATTACACTGCCTCCAGTCAGACAGAACCTGTTTCCTCTTGAACAAACTAGTGGTACAAGTGGTGCAAACTCTTCTAGTGGTACGGCTCTGCAGATGGGTGCATCACAAGCAAACTGGGTGATTGACTTGGCATGGAAAAGAGCTCAAGGCCCGAGAGACAGAAAGAAAACTATATATTGTTGAGTATCAGCACTATGCATTGGCTGCATTTCAATCATTAAGAATACAGTTAACAGAAAGAAGCATTATAAGCCAATATTCAGGCAGCAGTAGACAGCAACCCATGTCACAAGCCAGCATCTCCATGGCCATTAAACACATGGCCATTATCTCCCTAAATCTTTCAACAAGTCCATTTCATTATCATGGCAAAAACAGCCTAATGATTCACATTTCAGACTACACAAGGAGGGGAGAATCGAAGCCATATCCCCCTGCATGGCTTCTTGCAGACAGCTACACTCACTTGGCAGCTATTATCTCTCAGACCAGCTGGGCTCTGTTTTTCAGGGTCTCTGGTCTGGAGCCCTTCCAAGCTGCAGCGCTTAGCTGGAATGTTTATGGCAGATGCAGCTCAGGAAACTCCTTCCCTCATCACATAAACTTCCTCTGGGGCACCGGTGCAACTGGACCACGCTGGAGAAAAGCCTGGAGCTGAGCAAGGCAGAAACAGAAGAAAACAAAACTGAAAAGAAGAGAGGCCGATTAATGATTGATGAAAACTCTGGCAAACAGGAGCCTCCTCCACTCATTATGCCCTTGGTGCTTTTTCATAGAAATTACTTTGTTCAAAGCTAATCAAGTGTTTGCCATAAGAGCACTGCAATCATGCCCAGTGTAATTTCCAGAAGACTCTGAGCTCTTTGTTTAGAACTCTTTGATATATGATCTGTCTTCATTAATAATTTAAACTTCAAAAGAAACTTCTGTAATCAAATCCTCACACTCTTTAATAAGTCCAAAACCTTCTCTCTAAAACTTCCTCCTGGGTGTTTTTCTAACTGCGTGAATTTGTGCCTTTCCTCCTAGATTCTCCCTACTCCTTTCCACCTCAGGTTGCTGCCAGCCACATGCCCATTCTCTCCGCCACCCAGATGCATGCCCAAGGATGGGGGCAGCATGCAGGCCCATGCCGGCCATTTCCAATACCTGACAGTTTTTCCTCTACAAAAGTCCTAGACCCTGTCTTTTCTCTCTCTGCTACCCATGCTAGTGTTGTCTCACATTCCTCTGTAACTTCTCTGATGATCCACTTTCACCCGAGGTCAAATTTGTACTGAGAAAGGTCTGTGAATAGAATGGGCTAAGTAGAGAGAGAAACACATCCTTATTTCCCCGCAGGGCTCCGAACTGTTACATCGTAGTATCACTCTGGCTACATCCATCTCCCTGCCCATCACCCCCCAATACACTGGTTATCTCTTCTCTTGTAAACTTTACACAAGGTTTATTTCTTGCAAGAAATCAACCTCAATGTGGGCAGGGCCCTGGGAAGCCCATGCTGTGTATTAACTTTCCTGTTAGCAGGACAGTGCTAAGCCTGTCCTGCTAGTATCAAAAGGCTAGCTACAGACATCTTACCCATCCATGCCTTCAGTCTTTTTAGACCTCTGCTTGCTCTCTTTTTCTGGTTTAAATGATCGCTTTGTTCACTGCTTTTTCAATCAACTCCATTTTTTCCATCCCAGGAAGACTAAGTCCACACAATACCAGTATCACATTTGTACCCAAGCCTAGTCTCTAGACCCAGTGGTTTAGCTGAATCCCAAGCAAACTTCTGTGTGTTCATGGACTGGAAGTTTTCCTTGTTCCTGAGACCACAGTCACAGCTCACATAGAATCTCCTGAGTTGGAAGGGACCCGTAAGGATTGTCAAGTCCAACTCCTGGCTCCACACAGGGCCAGCCATGTCAGAGCAGGTGAGGTCCAGATGTTTCTTTAAGTCAGTCAAGCTCGGTGCTGTGACCACTTCCTTGGGGAGCCTGTACCAGTGCCTGACCACCCTCTCAGTGAAGAACCTTTTCCTAACATCCAACCTAAACCTCCCCTGTCACAGCTTCATACCGTTCCCTCAGGTTCTATCACTGGTCACCAAAGAGAGGAGATCAGTGCCTGCCCCTTCACTCCCACAGCCTCCTTTTCTCCAGGCTGAAAAAAAAAAAAAAGTCTTACTGTCCTTGTAAGACTTCCCCTCCAGACCCTTCACCACCCTCATTGCCCTCCTCTGGACACTCTCCAATCGTTTCATGTCCCTCTTGTACTGCGGCACCCAAAACTGCACACAGTGCTCAAGGTGAGGCCGCACGAGAGCACGAAGTGTTGCACAGTCCTGCTGGCCTGAAGCCCTTCATATGTCTCTATACACCAGGCCTTGGTCTATAACACAAGGAAAATAAAGCCTTTTCCATCCGAGCTCAGAGAGCACACAGCAGGTGAGGACACGCTAGTCCTCTTTCTGTCTTTTTGTTAGAGCAATTCACTGCGTCTTGCATTAACCAGACAAATGGTTCTCAACATTTTCTTGGCTCAAGCATACCTATGTGTGGGTAATTTTTCATCACACACCTACCCCTGTTTGCCAATACATCACACCACCACGTCTAAAACCAAGCCCATTATTACCTAAAACTTGGGGGTGCCTCTGACAGAGAAGTGAGACCTACTTTGCACAACAGTTATTCACCCAATTACAATTTAAGCTCCTCAGCAAAGGGCTTTTTTCACCTTTTGTTTTACTAGTGCCTAATTCAATGATGCTTTCATATGTAAATACAGTGAGTCTTTCATCCCAGTTGGGTATGGAGGCAATACATCACTTAGCCATTGGAGTGGATTCTCTTCTATCAGGTTCTGTCAAAACCAGAACCATAAGTCCATGTGGAGGGCAAATAAAGTATTCTAGTTTCTTTTTTTTTAATTATTCTAACTCCATTGCTTGGGAGGAAAATCTATGTAAAAAAAAAAAAGTAGAAGTGAGTGTGTAAGCCCTTTAACTAACCCTGCATTTGTCACCAGAATCCTAGCTTTCGTCTTTAAGTAAATGCAGAAGTTTTTCTGAATCACATGGTACAAAATAAATGACTGAAACAAGGAAGAAAATACATAAAAGCCTTCATTATATGCAAAACAGACAGAACAGAGCTGCTATGTGAGGCATCATATTCCAAATCTGAATTGGGACCTGAATTTCCTATGTAATCCCTATGGCTAGGTACTGGTAATGTTATTTTTAAGTAAAATACATGCCCTTTCTCTGTTCATCTTAAATCTTAACTCCAAAAAAAATAAATCTTTCTGCATATCCCAAGCTGAAAACATGGGAAATGCTTTACATTCGCTATGCTCTCAAAACCATTACATGGGCATCTTCAAATAAGCACTTTACCACAACAGGTGCCTAGACGCTATGGGAAAGTGCATGGAATGTAATGTTCTGCAGGAGCTCTGATGCGTACAGTTAGTTCTAGCCCCCAGAACAGATCTAAAAGAAGTGGCACAGGGTGCCAACAGCTGGGAAAACAAAATTTTTTTTCACAATCAAAAGTTTCCCCATTTCGAGAGCAAGAAACACAATTTGAAGATCTACAAGGTTCACTTTTAAATTTTGTGGGTTTAAGTGGTTTACACAGGGGGGTTTGGTTCGGGGCATTTCACTGTAGAAAAACTTACTGTAGCAGAATAAAAAGAAAAGAAAATCCCGTGATGAATCTGCCTTTTTTGCCCCGTGATAAACAAAGTGCTGCAGACATCAGACGTCAGTAAGGAACTGTCTGGGAAGAGATAATTTAAAAGGGCCTCTGAAAAAAGAAAGCAGCAGGGTGGTGTCTAGTCGAGGCATGATAAGTTAGTTAGAAAACAGACTGGATAGTGCTGATACTAGACCATGGTAACAGCACGTAAGAATCTGGGCAAACATAACCAAAAGGGTAAAATGGGAGCTCCGATGTCACTGCAAGGAACGGGGAGAACAACAAACAGGCACAAGACATTGTACTAACATCTTTCCATGAAAAAGCAATGGACCACTTAAAAACCAATTAATGCTCACCTGAAAAAAGCTGCTCTGAAGTTTTTTACTTCCATGTGGCAACTAAAGACTTACCTGATGTGTGTGTGTGCAGAGCTATCTCTGCATTTGTCTTGTTTGTTTTCTCACAAACACTCTACAAATCACAAGGATTTGCCTTGTCCTTCTGACATTGCTTTACATGGCGCTCTTGCAGCATACCAGTTTACAAAACAAGTCTGACTGATGTTTGGTTTGGTTTTGAATGGAACACAAAAATGAGTTTCCTATATAAAAACATCTGTCCTACATGTCATGATTAGAATATACAAAGAGGACTGAGTCACAGCATTCTACTTTATTGTAATTTCTCAGGATTCAGCAAGGTTGCCTCTGACTTTAACAAGTAACAACAAACTTAGGCCTTTATTTTTACAGGATTCTTTCCTATGAAACTTTAGGAGTTAAGTTGCTAAATAAATAGCCGTGCATCAAAAGTGAATTCATGCTTCCCCCACCCCCGTTTCTTTAACAAAAAAGGAGCATGTGTGGAAAGGCAGCCAGAAGTAATAAATCATGCATGGATGGGGAGCCATAATATCCAAATTTCCAGAACTTTAGAAGCCTAATTTTCATCTCACACCTGCTTTGCTGACACAGAAATCTATTCATTTAAATAATTTAATGCCTGATTTCCACTCTTTTTGATTCAAAATTGGTCCATCCCTCTCTATTGCCATCAGATCTAGCTGTCCACATGACAGCTGGGAACAAATATTTTGCCTGCAACTCAGCATGTCCTTTTTATATTACAAAGACACTTTCCTGCTTCCCGGAGACACAAGGCACTAACCAACATTTAACATTTTGAGTAGGTCAGGCACTTGTTTAAACATCCAGTGGTGCTGCAGTTACTCTTCCATGTGGAAGTCTGCATCTGCAGTATGCCAATGCCAAGATCAATTCAATGGATCTGCAAACACAAAACCTGAGCAGTATGGTCCTGCCCTTCTTCAGAAGGCATTTGCAGAAGTAGCACATATCTGGTAACAAAGTATGTTGGGTTTGGGGGTTTTTTTGGGGGGTGGGGTGGTATTATAAATACCTCTAGAAAGATACCAGATAGGCCTACCCTATCTGACCAAGATCTCTTGCTGTTCTAAAGATAATAGTTTCTCACAAACTTCAGATACTAAGAAGCCACTTTATCTGGGCTTACATCTAGTTCACAGGGCAGCTAGGAGCACGCGCAGACCAAATCAATTCCCCTGGCTTCTGCAGCAGCCCCACACATGGACACCATCTTCTCCCAGCCCCTCTGGTTACAGGTATCTTCTGGTTACAGGACAAGTGAGAGTCCCTAGACAAGGTAATAGCTGGAAGCATCCTGACAAGACAATTTGCAGCTCATGGCCTCCTCCCTGCACACCCTGAACTGCTTCTGGAAATGGCAGATGCTGAGAGTACAGGAACCTATCTGATCAACCCTCGGGGTGTTCAAGGAAAGGTTGGATGAGGTACATAGGGACATGGTTTAGTAAGTAATATAGGTGGTAAGGGGACGGTTGGACTAGATGATCTTGGAAGCCTTTTCCAACCTTAACGATTCTATGGTTCTGTGATAACCCTACAGCAAACCTGTGCAGACCCATGCATTAGGGAAGGACAAAAAGCCAAACTTTTGTGGGAATCACTGGACCTTCTACATCCACCCTACATGTTCTTATCACCCACATATCCTGCCATGTGACAGAAGAAAGACCACATGAGGTTGAGCTCTTGTATTCGCAAAACCTGAGTAACTCAGTCAGCTACAACAATCTCCCCTGTTCTGTACGAGTTCAGGTTACAAAGCAATCTCCATTCAGCTCTAACAGCGCAGATTCCACAGTGCTATTTTTCATGTTGTTTCTAATCAAGATGAACTCCTTGTTTTTACTGTGTGCTTAATTTCTTTTGTGCCTAATTACTTAATTTCTTTTTTCAACCACGAGGAAAGTATTTTCAACACTTGTGTTTCACAAATGGAAAACATATCCCTTCCTCCACTCCTAAGGCATCTGAAGAGCCCCTTTTCTTGTCAAAACTAGGCACAGCTGATTGCTGAAACTTGAAATAGAGCATGAAAATATTTTTCCACGAGGACAAGAGCCTCCACTTGGCAAGAAAAATAGCAGACTGTTCTCAGAAGTGACGAGCTTTGGAAAACCTACCGTCTGCACATATGAGAGAGGAAAATCTTGTTCCTGTGATAACCATGCCTACAAACAGAACTGGACAGGAATGTAGGTCTGGGATGGGCACATTTTCCATCTGTAGATGAGCTGGATTTGGAGGCTGGCCATGGTGCCCTTCCTATTTCACTTCAGTTACTTATCCCCTCATTACAAAGCCCATTCTTCTACAGAAATAACTGAGACAGCATGGTCTTTGCTGATGCTTTGGTACTTGCTCTTTTCACAGGACTTGACCTAGAGAAAGGCAAGTAGAGTATTTGACAGTGCCACATAAATTCACCTCTCTAGTCTATAATCAGGAGGCTTACTTTGACAAGTTTGAGAAAAGACACAAAAGACACTGACATGCTGCTTCTTCTGCAGCAACCAGTACTGGCCTGTGCAAGGAAGTTGCAGTTTAATTAAAGTGGTTCAAAAACTGATGGTGTTAAATTAATGCTAAGTCTGTGGGAGGATAGATGTTATTTTGATGAAGAGTGTTTTCAGTTGTTTTAACTGAAGTGGTAAGGAATGGATTTAAGCTAAATCAATATACAACATACTTCAACTGATACATGTCCAAAAAAGGCATTTGCATCGACATAATGAAACAGCACAAGATTTCCATGTAGACAAGCCTCAGAAGAAAATGTAACTATACTATACTCTGGGAATACTGAGAACATGCCTTGTTTTGTCCTTGTCTGATGTCAACACCTCCTCCGCTGCCTCCAGGGGTCTGCTCCCTGCTGCCTGACAGTTTTATTAACTGTCTCTTCCTGTCTAATTTACCCTCAGGTACTCACTTGTTGGCAACTTACACTTTTCTTTATCACCAAACCACCCCCTTTGATGTAGCTCTCAAACTGTAGCTTCACTGCAACTCTGCTAAGTTAAAAAAGACCATAAACCTTTTTTGGCAGCTTTGCTTTCTTATCCCAATGCATGTTCAATCCACTTGAGCCTACCAGTTGAGACTACGGAGTGGGGAAAGCACTTGGGAAAACAATCGGTTCTCACTCTTGTTGCTGTTCGTGGTTCCTCCCCCCAGGCGCCACCATGCTCAGGCCAAAGCCGGCATGCAGGTCCTGAGGAATTTTGCCTCCCTCCTACTGCCTGAGCCACCACCAAGGCTGCACCATGAGCTGCAGGGTGGGGGGAAGAGAGGTCCTTCTGGCGAGGAAGCAATGGAAATTGTACAGCGTGACATCCAGCCACTCTGAGGCCTTCAGGGCCGATACACAAAATAGGTTCAACAAGAGTTTGGCTGAACAAACAGAGAATTGATACCCCTGGCAGACATTTTAACAAAAGGCTTGCTCCACTGCTGCTGAATGAATGGCAAATCTCCCAACTGAAGCAGCATCTGGCTGCAAATGTATACTTGACAACCCAGCTCTGGACAGCACATACTGCTTCCTACGAGTTGTGGGCAGCCCACAAGGCCCACTGGCAGCTACTGTCGAAAACAAGATGGAGGTGAGCACATTATACTGCTGTCAGCCATAGTAAATCCAACCAGTCTACATTTTAGACAGTTTTTCTGTTTCCCCTGGGATATACAACATGTTGTAAGTTAGTGCCCAGGACTAACTAATAGGAAAGAGAAAATGGGCTAGATTCCTGACCCCCCTCCACCCCCCATACCCCTGCCATGTATAACTGCTTAAAAGTGCAAGTTTTGGAACATCTTTGAGAGACAGTGGTGAGTTGAGGCAGGAAAAGCAGTCTCATACCTGTCAGTGCAAAAGACAGAAGGAAAAAGGAAAATCTTTTCTACGCCTTTAAGGATCAGACAATTCAGAAAGTCAGTATATTGGTGATAATTGGTAATTTCCTCTTCAAAACTCAGACTGTATCTTTTGAGTGCCTACCAGAAAATTTCCGTGCCTCCTTATGTATTGCAAATGTAAGCCGCCTTCATTGTTTTCCTTCTTATCCTGTTTTTTTAGGAGAAGAGCTAGAGGAAGCAAGATTTCCACCTTCTCATTATTACAAAATCTAAGGAATGCAATATGCAATTCAATCTGCTGAGAGATTCTTGCAGAAATCCAAAACCAGCGGTCACAGACAAGTTTAACTCTGCCCCCGTGCGTACAAACATTAAAATACAGCCTCTCGTGCACTGCCTGGATCCCGCTCTATTTTTGTACAAACGGATGCATTAGTTTATGACACTAATTATATATAACATCCACAATGACCACGTAGCTGCAGGACACCTTTTCTCTTTTACATTTCTCTCTCTGCTTTATGAAACTCTCCTTTAAGAATGTATTGGCCACTAAAAAGTAGCCACGGAGCTGTGGCTGTTGCCTGTACTAATAAAAGAAGTGAAATGAAGAAACAGGCAACTCTGGAATTTTACCAAAGTGATGGTCCTGTTAAGATCAGGAAAAAATAGGGGACTTAATCTTACTTTCTACCTTTGTCATGCATACACTGTGTGCACTTCCCTGTTCTCCCCTGTGCCTCATGTCCCAGGCTGTGAACTGTTGATACCATCACCTTCACGTGTGGGGGTGAAAAGGAACTACTTCTTCTGTAAATTCACATGGAGGTTTCTCTAGCCATCTCGCTTCATCAGCACACAGCATCACAAGGCCCTGTCAACAGGAGACCAGGCCAGGCCACTATCACTGTCATGGTGACACGCTGCTCCAGACAAAAAGGTTCAGCACTCCCTCAGCCCATGTCTTACAGCCCACAAGCACACAGCCACACAGCTAGCACAGAGGGAGACACCCCCCTGGCTTTACCGATGACAAATCATGGGCCAAAGTGTCACTGAATGAAACGGGCTCTACATCTGGTAGCTGATGGGCTGAACTGCAGCAGCGTGTTGCAACACCCCAGCACGTATCACAAGCAAAATACAAATGAACAACCTGTGGCACACAGGGACAGGGCGCTGCAGGAGCTCAACGCTGCGCAAACACAAACCAGATCAGGACACATCCGCCCTCAGCCCTTATCTTTTGATAAGGAACTTCACCTGGAGGAAAGGTCCACAGGGCACAGCGCAGTTGGGTGATCACCGCCACAATTTTTAATTGATTTCAGCTTTCACATTAACCTGTGTAAGTTGAGTCTACAGAGAAAAAGGCACAGCCTTGTTTGCCGGATATGGGAGGTCCCAGAACACTGGCACCACTCTGCCATCTTCCCCTGCCCTGGCCAGCTATCAGTCACTGTTAAACCAGCCAGGCAAG
Organism: Hypotaenidia okinawae; assembly: GCA_027925045.1. Lineage (NCBI taxonomy): Eukaryota > Metazoa > Chordata > Aves > Gruiformes > Rallidae > Hypotaenidia > Hypotaenidia okinawae. Next base: position 70,078,402 of record BSDF01000001.1, on the reverse strand, counting down.
AGGCAGCTGCAGTGGGGCTACCCAGGCAGTGTACAGGGCCATGGCAACCTTCGTGCAGCTCAACACCGCAGACAAGATGCCCCTCATGGGGCTGGGCACCTGGAAGGTAACAGCTTCAGAGAAAAGCACCAGTATTGCGCAGCTCCCTGGCACAAAACTCAGTTCCCTCTGGTCCGGCACTGGAGAAGTGTCCTGGTAGCTGGGGCTCTGCACTGCCTGGCTGTTGTGCTGAGCCCAAACTGGAGTAGGGCTACAGAGAAATGGCTGGAGACTGGCTTCAAGTCCTGGAGCCCATGTTTATGACTGCAAGAATTACTGTTCCTGTAGAGAAAAAAAACCAACCTTGGACAAGGGGGGTTGTTTTCCTATTTTGCAAGGATACAGGTATTTAACATGTACTGATTTGAGATTCTTAAATTTTGTGCATTGTTTCAGTCCTTAGCTGGGCAAGTAACAGCTGCGGTGATGGCTGCCATCGATGCTGGGTACCGACACTTTGACTGTGCCTACGTGTACAAGAACGAGACAGAAGTTGGGGAAGGGATCCAACGGAAAATCAAGGAAGGTGTTGTGAAACGAGAGGATCTCTTCGTTGTCAGTAAGGTAAGGTTCTGACGAACTTTCACCCTGGAGCAGGGGTGGGGGAATGCTTTTACTATTATATTTTCATAGTGGGAAGCCTAAGTACAGGAGACAAATTTTATGCTGTAGGATAAAGCGATTCATAACATCATTCAAGGCACTCCTGATGCAAGCTTGCTGCTTCACCCCATTCTGTATGGAAACTTGGGAACAGCATGCTGGGTCTGCACCTTGCTGTGGTCCAGCACTCTGCTGAGCAGACCCAGAAGTGCTGGTGGATGGCTGAGGAGGAACTGAACCCTACATTTCATACCCGTAGACCAACTGGTGCAGAAGAAGGGAAGCAGAAAAAGGCAGAGGGCCAGGTAGCACCAAGCAAGGTAGAAACCCATGATGCAGAGGTCTGAGATCACTTGGTGTCATGGGCTGTACCAGCTTGGCAATGGCACCTCACTGACCACTGAAGCACAGCACAGGAGCTGAGCCTGGCACTGGCTGGTGCTTGTTCTAACAGCCAGGCTCAGAGCCCTGCCAAAAGGGCAGGGTGTCTCTGCAGCATGAGGAAGATGGGGGTCTGGGTACCTTGGCACACTTTAATCTGCTCAGCATCAGTCCCAAAGCAGGCATGGTTGGTAGCTTCTCTTTCTCTTGCTTCCTAAGGAAAAGAGCATATTGAGCTGCATTCAGGAGTTGTTTCTCATCTTGGTAAAGGCTGGTGCCAGCCATTTCTTTGTGGTTCGTCTTGTAGTTTCCTGACTTTGCCTGCTGAACGTTTTATAGGAAATGTACACGTGGTCACCCCTAACAGACACCATTCTTGAGCTGAGACATCCTTTCCTATTGCAATTTCAGACTTGCACAGGACTTTTGACCACAGAGCTGTCTGATCATGTGTACTGCCAGTGTGTTTAGTGTCATGGGCCAGTCCCATCACAGAGCAAGCCCCATCCAAAAAGCACTAGGACAGCCTAATTCCACATCTCCTTCCAAAGGAGATGGAGCATTTCTGTCCTGGGCAGGAGCACCAGAGAGCTTAACACATGAGGTCACAGTGTGTCTTGGCTTTTTGTCTCTAGCTGTGGTGCACATTTTATGACAAGCCTCTGGTGAAGGGAGCCTGCCAGAAGACCCTTGCTGACCTGAAACTGGACTACCTGGATCTCTACCTCATGCACTGGCCTTTTGGTTTCAAGGTACAGTAACAGCAATGCCCTTGGCTTCCCCTCCTGGGAGAGCTCCTCAAAACCATCAGTAACGCTTGCAGCAGTACTGCTGTGCCAGTCTGGGAAGACCATGGGTCTGGTGTGTGTGTACCAGCTCTGCTCCAGTGCTGCTCGTTCAGCTTTGCCCTGGCCACGTGAGCCAGGCTCTTGATCTCTGCCCCAGAGCGCTGCTTGCACAGCGTCCTCTGCCCTTCTGGGACTGGGAGGGGAGACCTGGCACTGAGGCCAGGCCAGGTCCCAGCTGCAAGTGTAAGCTGCGCGCCACTTTCCCTTTCTTTTACAAATCCAAAGCACACTCATCTGAAAAGCACCCTTTGTGGGAAGGAGGGCTGTGCTTTGCTGCCTGACAGACATTATTTCCTCTATATGGTACAGAATCACAAAGTGCAAGAAAACACTTCTGCTTTCCATTTCTCCCTTTCATCCCCAAGCACCCAATCAGTGAAGACTGAGCTGCAGGGGCCCTAGTGTTCTTCCACAGACCTTGAATTTCAAAAGATGAGAGTCTTGGTGCCAAACCTTCACAGATTACTTGTAGTTCAAAAGATTTATGTCAGTTTGTGTGTATATATATACACGTACACCCTTAGCCTTGCCTTTCTGCTCACCCAGATCAAAATCTCCACCTGACACTTTGGAGTTAAACTTCATTTCATTCCCTCTGTCCCATTTTGTTTTGCTTTACATGAGCTGTTAAGTGAAACTGCATAATACTGTGACATCTAGACCATTTCAATCATTCAGACCACTTTGGCCATGCTGTCTAGTTACAGCCTAATACAGCAACAGTGAGCCTCCCCACGGGAAATCTCTCAGCAGTGCCTTCTTCTGCAGATGCACTCCAGTACAAGTGTATGCATTCACAGGACCAAAGTCAATCCTCCACAGCTATTTTCAAAAGCGACTTAAAGGAGCTAGCATTCCTACACACACATAGCAGAACAGCAGATAATGTGAACTCATGTAAGACTCCAGCAGACCGTTCTACAAGTAAATTGCTTCCCTGCCTGCGTTTTGTGTATCGCCCCTTCAATGGGTCCAGCAGAAATGCCTCTTTATTGGGACAGCAAAATGCCATAAGCCTGCACGAAGCATGAATAAGAAATGACTGATTCATTAAGTTATCCTGAGAGTTACCAGAATTCTTTTCACACATTACTAGCTTTAGCTCCTTACATTCCTGTTTGGTGTTTTTGCATAGCTGGCGTCCCAAAAGAGACTATTTCAGGCATTTTCTCTCTCGCTGGCAGGCAGGGGAGGAGCTGTTTCCCAAAGATGACAGAGGCATGGCTATACCCAACAACACAGACATTCTGCAGACATGGGAGGTAAGTTCAGCCATGGCAGCCGTGGCATGCCCTCCAGCCTCATCAGTCTCTCCGTGTTTTCATTACCTTCAGCAGTCACAGAAGTGCCATCTCGTGCATGTAAGATTAGTTGGACGGAATCTAAGGCAGTAGAAAGTAGCTTCTCATAATGTGCCTGCTTAGTCATTACCGAGTTATTCCCGTTACCAAGCGCCTTGCTTGACTGCCTGGCCCACAGAGAGCCACGCAGTCGCTTTCAGCGGAGCTGCAGACCGCACGGAGGTAAGAAAAGGTTTGTTGTGTGACCATAACAACTGAACAGTAGTCTTCATCACCATCCTTGAGCCCATCCTTACTTGCTCAAAGTTTACATACATACATTTTAGGTTGAGATCTGGCCTACGGCGTGGGGCCCAGCCCTCTAGTGCTTGCACAACATGCGTGTCATCGTTCCTCATGTAACTCAGCATGAACTTCCACAGACTCAGGGAATGAGAATCTGGGCTTCAGTGAGACAGCACTGCTGTACCCATACCTGCTTCTCCCTCAGAGAGCTTTGCAACTCTACATAGTTATTGTGTGCTGCCAGGTCAGGAAGAATGAAATCTTTATACCGAATGATGATTGTGCTCCCTTTTGTGACAGGCCATGGAAGAGCTGGTGGATGCTGGTCTGGTAAAAGCCATTGGTGTCTCCAACTTCAACCATGAGCAGATTGAAAGGATCCTGAACAAGCCAGGGCTGAAACACAAGCCTGCAAATAACCAGGTAAGCTGCAAAGTCACTGCAGGTGAATAGTTTTCAGGGACTATTAAGATGTGATTCCTTTTGAATGAGAAGATGGGAAAAGGCAGAACAAAGTAGACAACAGTGTGTACTCTAAATCTCACTGTGTGGATATCTCTGAGTACAGAAGGCACTTGGATGCTCCTTATTTTGCCTCACTTTGCTAAACAACTGTTTACCAGTGTTGAAGGATTATCCCAGAAACATTCTTTCTGGAAGAATACAGACCCCAGAGACGACCTTTGTCAAACCCCCACAGTAAAAACTGCATTAGCGCTTTGTATAAAAAATAGGTGTCTTCAGTACTAAGGATGCACACAGACCACTGGGAAATAAGGGGGAAAGGCAGCTGCTAATTGGATTAGGAGACAATCCAGAGAGCACAATAATATTACCACAGCCTCTGCATCTTTGTGTTGACAGATCGAGTGCCATCCCTACCTTACCCAGGAGAAGCTGATCAAGTACTGTCAGTCCAAAGGGATTGCTGTGACAGCGTACAGTCCCCTTGGCTCTCCAGACAGGCCATGGTAAGGTCACATTGGAATTTGCAGGGCAACTGATGTAGATATGCTTGTTCATCGAGATACAGATCGCTGTAGGATGGATCTTTCTATGGAGGATTCTTGCCACTGATTTCTCCTCTGTGTGTAGGGCTAAGCCAGAGGATCCTTCCCTTCTGGATGACCCCAAGATCAAAGAGATTGCAGCCAAGCACAACAAAACCCCAGCACAGGTACATGGGTGCTGGACAGTGGGTACTCATTTCCTTAACACAGCCATCAGGAAAATAGAGCCGAGGAACAGGTATAATGTTCATCCATTCTCCACAAATTGTGGCACTGCTCTGATTTATTCCTAACAATTCAGATTATTTATTATAACGTGTGCAAGACATTACACTGTTATCTCTTTGGCCCTCAAAAACTTTCTTGACCAATATTCAGATGTCACTTCCCGAAGTCCAGGTGGGAAGAAAAGGAAATGACTGTCCCAAAGTTGTTGGAACCAGCTCTGCTTCCTCCCGAGCAGAAGCCATCCTCTCTCTGACTCAGTGCTCTGTTCCTGCAGGTTGTCCTTCGCTTCCAGGTCCAGAGGAACGTGATTGTGATTCCCAAGTCTGTCACACCACAGCGCATTGTGGAGAACTCCAAGGTGAGGGATTGTGAGTGACCTGGGTGCTGCACTTCAGGGGTGGCATGGCTTCTCCCTGTGCAGCAAGCAGCAATCCTCTCTCACCCTTACCAGGTCCTCCTCGGGCAAGAGGACTGGGCTTTTTCTTTCTTTATGCCTATCTATACTCTGCTGAGGGTTAAGCTAGGGCTACTTTTGGAGAGGCCAGATGAACAGGCCTTATTTACTGTCCTGTGGTTTGGCATGTCTTGCTTGGAGCCCACACACAGTATTGTAACACCAAAGCCTTACACGGAATAAGCAATGTTCATAAAATAGTTCTTGTGTATGTAAACCAAGTTGTTCCTCCATCTGTCAATTCAGTGGTCCGTGACTGAAAATGGATCCTCCAATGTGGAGCTGCTTTCTCATTTTGTCTTTCTCCACACTGAGTTTTCAAAGAGGTGATTTCCAGCTGTGTCTCTTGGCAGGTGTTTGACTTCGAATTGACTAAAGAGGAGATGGCAACCATTCTCAGCTTTAATAGGAACTGGAGAGTCTGTACAATGAGCATGTAAGTGATGCTGCTTGTTTCCTTCCAACTCTTGAATTTTCTATACTCTTTGCAAGGAATTTGGTGTCACAGCAACTAGATAACACAAAATTGTATGTATTTAAAAATCATGCCAACTCAAATTCCAACTGGTTTGACCCCAAAATACTTTTTCAGGAGACGGTTTAATATTCTCATTATAAAAACAAAAGAAATGAAAACAAACAACATTCTCACTTTAGTTCAGTTTGCTGGAAACTCTCCCTAACTTGAATTACCAAAAAATGGTTCTGGATGTTCATTTCATCTTTGTCTGTATTAGAGAAACAAGATGAGGGCACATATCTCCACATATTCTTCCTGTAATCATTCCATGATGCTGATCTTCCCTTGGTGGCTCCTCCATGAACCCAGTGCATATCTGTGTAACATTTAGGTCACCCATGAAAGTAACATTCCCTCCTTGATTTCTTTCAGATCCAAAACTCACAAGGACTATCCTTTCCACGCAGAATACTGAAGATGCTTGTAACTGGCCTTCACAAGACCTCCTAGTGTCTCATGTACCCCTGCTCTAACTTCTAGCTAGTTATCTTGTTTTCTTGCTGCGTTTGCCCTGCCAGTGATGGCACAGGATGCTTATCCCATGACATTTGTTTGAGGTCTTCTTTTGGAAGAAGAAAAAAGTATTTTCTATGGAACAAAATGAGGGATGTAATAATTTTCTGACTAGAAGAGAGGATTGCTACTGAAGAGCCTAAGCAGAGGTGCTAAGTAGAAAAGGGGGTGGGGGGAGGAGGGTGGGCATTGACTGCCTCCTTCAGTGGCTGCCTTCAGTCTTGCATCAGAAGGAACAAGATCTTGACAAACCACAAGAAGAAAGCATGCATCAACAGTTTCATCACACACATTCCCTATTCTAAATAAAATTAACTGGCACATGCAAACCCATGATTGACTGAATGTTTTTCTTGAGTAGGAAAAAGCCAAAACCCTCCTACCCAGAGAGCAGTCACCCGCGCTCTGGGGCCACGGGCCCTCCCTGGGACCGGCACTCTCCCCTGCGGGCACCAGAGGGCAGCCAGCCCTCGGGGGAGACCCGCGTTACCCATCCCCACCGGCCTCCAGTCTCCCCAGCTCCAGCCGCAGCCCCCGCGGTGCCGGGGGGCATTTCAGACGCGACACAGCCCGGGGGTCTGTCACCCGGTCAGGGGAGAGTCAGTCAGCACCCCTGGGCTGCACCCAAAGCTTTGGCACCTCTGGATCTCCTCCCCAAAATTTCCACTTTCAATTCACAAAGATAGAACCCAAGACCATGTGTTTCCCAGCTTCCCAAAGTAAGCAGCCCTTAACGCCTCAGCAATCTCCAGGCAGAGGTAAGGCATCCGTCCCACAAAAAAAGACACTGCTACTGAACCCAGGACAACATTTGGTGTGGTGTGGGAGCCAAAGATATAGTAAAGTTCCGCCATCCTTCACAGCCACCCTCTTTCCCTTGGAAATCTGCTGCTCAAACATTTGTAACTCACGGCAGAGCCACCACTGCAGCTGTAGTCACACAAATTCATCCAGATGCTCCTTGGCCAAGGGCACTCACTGCCCTTTCCCACTTCTGATGAAGGGTCTCCTCTCATCCCAGGGCACCTGCAGACACCTCCTGAAAGAAAGGAGACATCAGAGGGGTTTAGCCGCATCAACTTACTCAATCAGGCCTAGTCATTAGGGACACACAAGCAGGAGCTGCCGGCTTGGGGCAAATTAATCCAGACGTGCCACAGGGAGCGAGGGCATGTGCTCCTGGCTGCATCTCTGGAGTGGAAGTACACAGCTTTGCCAGCTTCTCATATTAATAGCCAAATGCCAGCACTAGCACAGGCTTCCAAAGTCTTCAAAAAAAACCTCCTAGGAAGACACCGCGTAAATTGGGAATACGTATGATGGTGTGTTTGCCGCTGGGTATGAGCTGTGGGAGAGGCACCCAGAGACAAACGCACCATTACACACAGTCTCGACTTACACTGGTACCTGAACCAATCCTCCAAGGAGAAGAAAAGAGCAAAGCCTCCTGAGCAGCCCGAATGTACCATTATGGAGTACTTACAGGACTCCACTGATAAATGTGGGTTTGTTCACTGTTCACCAGGACCACCTCATCAGTACGGTGCATTTTGCCTCTCCAAAGCCTCCAAGTCCGTTTCTAATGTGAAATTAAAGGTCACCTACCATTTATTTCTACACTTGCATATTTTATTCTGAAATAATGGTCTGCACCTCCCTAAAGACAGACGGACAATGTGATCATTGTGATGTTCATCCCAGGTACCAGTACAGGTTGGAGGCTGGCCTCTTGGAGGACAGTGTAGGTGAGAGGGACCTGCGGGTCCCGGTGAACAGCAGTGTACCCTCCTGGCTAAGAAGGACAATGGCAACCTGAGGTGTATTAGGTGTGGTTAGTAGGTCAAGAGAGGTCCTTCTCCCCCTTTACTCTGCCCTGGTGAGACCACACCTGGAATATTGCATCCAGTTCAAGAAGGACATAGAATTCCCTGAAAGAGTCCAGCACAGAGCCACCAAGATGATTAAGGGAGTGGAACATCTTCCTTATGAGGACAGGCTGAGGGAGCTGGGCCTCTTTAGCTTGGAGGAGACTGAGGGGTGACCTTATTGATGTTTATAAATATGGAAAGGGCAAGAGTCGGGAGGACAGAGCCAGGCTCTTCTCAGTGATGGCCAGCGATAGCACAAGGGGCAACGGGTGCAAGCTGGAACATAGGAAGTTCCATGTGAATATAAGGAGAAACTTTCTCACTGTGAGGGTGACTGAGCACTGGCACAGCCTGCCCAGAGAGGCTGAAGAGTCTTCTTCTCTGGAGAGATTCAAAACCCACCTGGACACATTTCTGTGTGATTTAGTCTAGGTGATCCTGCTGTGGCAGGGGGTTGGACTAGATGATCTTTCGAGGTCCCTTCCGACTCCTAATGTTCTGTGATTCTGTGATTCACTGGAATCTCAACGCTCTCCTGCGGCTTTGAAACATACTAAAAAATACTTTCCCCAACATTTACAATTAAACATCTTTTTTCCTAAATGACTCCTAAGCTCATATGCCCCGAATTGAAAGCTACATTTGTCCCATCTGGAGAGGGGAGCTGGGAGCTCTCCACTCTCACAAGCCATACTGAGATTTCCTCTAGGCGGCTCACTCCACCACCACACAATGTTGCGGGCTCCCAGGCCCTGGCCTGGGACCATCAGTGCTGAGTGGGAACACTGCTCCAGCCAGAATCGCCCAGCCCTTCATCACCCCGTTGCTCAGAGCCACAGGGCCAGCAGCGAGGGCGCAGGTCTGCGCGCTTAGGGTGACAGGCCTGTGTCTCTACCCGGGGGCTCCTGTTTATTGACCCATTTTGGGTCACCACCCCAGCTTTACTGCTGACAACTCGTGGGCTGAAGTACCACTGAACGAAACGGGCTCTCCAACGGGTAACTGGTGGGGTGACATGCAGCCTCACCTTGCAGCGCCCCGGCCCGTGTCAAACACCCCGTGGCGCTGGGACAGGGCACTGCAGCTGAACCCTGCGCAAACCCAGCCGCGTCGGGACGCAGTCGCCCTCGGCCCTTCTCCCTGGGTAAGGGCCACCACCGGCAGCAGAGGCGCACAGAGCAGAGCACCCTGGGGCACTCGCCGCCTCCACCATGTCACACTGACTTCAGTTGAGCCCACACCCATTGAGCCTCGGCGGAAGGCCCGCCCGAGCCTAGCTGGCCTGCCCTAGGCCCGCGGGGCCCCGGTACGGCCGTGACGGCCCACCTCCGCCGTGGGACCCTGGGCAGTGGCCGCTCCTCGCCCGGCCGCCGCGCACAGTGGGTGCCCGGCGTCGGGCCGCAGCAGCCGGCCCCGCCTCACTGGGCCGTCGGCTCCAATGAGAAACGCATCCCTCGGAGAAACCTGAAAGCGGCCTCCCCGGCAAGGAGGGAGGGAGGGAGGGAGGGAGGTGAGGACACGGCGGGGCGCGGTAGGGATCCCCCGGAGTCTTTCCGCCCCCCGCCCCAGCACACCCAGGTAGTTCCCCCCATACCGTACCATAGCGGCCAGCTCGGATTCCCATTGGCTGATCCGGTTTGCTGCCGATTGGGCGGCGCTGCCGTCGGAGCAGGGCTTGAGCGATGATTGGTTGCTACGGTGAGGAAGACCGAGCGCTACCAACCGGCCGGGTGGGCGGGGGGTACCTCCCGCGGGGAAGGGCTGTACCGGCAGCCCCGGGGCGAGCCCGGCCGCTTTTAAAGCGTTCGGCGGGCGGCGCGTTCCTGAGCGGGGCTATGGCGGCTTGTGTGCGGCTGGGGGCCGCGGCTAAGGTGCCTCTCCTGGGGCTCGGCACATGGAAGGTAAGCGCGGCGAGGTCTCCTGCAGCGCGGCCCGGGGCCGCCGCCATGTGGAGCGGCAGTCGCCGTGCCGACGGGGGAACCCCGGCCGCGCTTGTAACCGAGGGTCCCGCCCGGGCCGCTGCCCCTCGCAGCAGCCCGAGCTCCCGCGCCGCCGCAGCACCCTGCCCGGGGCCGTGGGTCGGCGAGGCCTGGGCTGAGGGCTGAACCCCTCAGCTGGCAGCTGCCGGGGCTTCTCCGCGGAGTGGTGCGGGGAAGCGCGCAGGCCTCGGCCCGGCTCGGCAGAGCCGCCTTGGGGCTGGGGCCTCAGCTCTGCAGAGGCTCCCCGGGGCCCGGCCTGGGAGTGGGGCGACCGGAGCGGCTGAGTTTAACCTCGGGAGCCGGTATTCAAGATGTCTGTAGGGCTCAGAAACCTCCCTGAAAACGCCCCCTTGGGTGCCTGTCTGCCGCAGGAACAGCTTGTAATCCCTGGAATAGGCTGCCGGGGAGGTTGTGGAGTCTCCTTCTCTGGAGATATTCAAGACCCATCTGGATGCCTACCTATGCAACCTGTCCCAGTGACCCTGCTTTGGCAGGGAGGTTGGACCCGATGATCTCTGGAGGCCCCTTCCAACCCCTGCAATTCTGTGATCCCAAAATTGAGACCCATTATATCCTCTTTCCTTCAGTCCCCCCAGGGAAGGTGGAAGCTGCAGTGATGGCTGCCATCGATGCTGGGTACCGACACTTTGACTGTGCCTACGTGTATCAGAATGAAAATGAAGTTGGGGATGGGATCCAGCAAAAGATCAAGGAAGGCGTTGTGAAGAGAGAGGACCTCTTCATTGTCAGTAAGGTAAGCATGAGATGCTCTTGGGTTAGGGACAGATCAGTGTTACCTGAGAGGATTTTCTGTAGGAAACTAAAGTAGTTTTATGCTGTGGCATTGAAGAAACTTTTGCTATAAATGAGGGTGCTCCTGGTGCTACCTTCTCATTTCACTTCATCAGCACAGTGATACAGTCAGGCTCTTGCCTGTCCACTAATACTAATATTTTTGATGTAGCTGTTGGATAAGAAGAGTCAGTTACTTGAGCAGGGAGAACAATCAGCCTTATCTTAAAAATCACCCTTTGCTATCGGATGACTGCTTTCTTCCCCAGTCAGTTCAGTGATATTGAAGTAAAGATGATTTTTCCTCCCCTCCAAAATCTGCTGAGGTCATGGCATGTCTTTGCTTTTTCTCCCTAGCTGTGGTGCACATTTTATGACAAGCCTCTGGTGAAGGGAGCCTGCCAGAAGACACTTGCTGACCTGAAACTGGACTACCTGGATCTCTACCTCATGCACTGGCCTTTTGGTTTCAAGGTACAGTAACAGCAATGCCCTTGGCTTTGTTTCATGTGGCTTCTGCTTTGAGGGAGTTCTGTGGCTTCAGCCCAACCACTGTGCTGCTCTGGCTAAGGAAGAAAATTGGTGTCTCTTGCATGTGCCAGCACTGTTCTGGTGCTCAGCTTTACTCTGCCAATGTGAGCCAGGCTGTTGACCTCTACTTCTGGAACTGCTGCTCATGTTGCCCTTTGATACTTGGAGTGAGAGACTGAAGACTAGGAGCAGGTCTCTCAGCTGAAGCATAAGACAAGGGTTTTTTTCTTCTGAATCAGCATATGGTCACCTGAAGCATACTGCTTGCTGGAAGGAGGGCTCTGCTCTTTGCTGCCTTTACAAAGCTGTAACTTCTGTAGGGGCCTAAACTCTCTCACTGGTTAGTGAAGGAGCAGCTGTTACAGTTTGACTCCTCCTAGTCTTAGCCTTTTCTTCCTGCTACAGTCTGATCAGTCTCCATCCTAGCCATAGCTTTGGAGATGCTCACCTTATTTCACACTCTAGTTCAACTTCATGTTAACAGGACAGTGACAATGAAGCTGTCTCAGTGACAGTAGCAAACAGCTGCTAAACAGAGTTTAGCCTTGGTGTCTATTTACCTCTTGTGTACCTCTATTTACCTCTTCTAATTTTCCTTGTATTAGTGGCTTTGCACTGAGTTTTGTCATGGAAGGCCTGTCACTGTTTTTTCAGCAGATGTGGTAGTGTGTTGACTAAAGCTATGTGTTCCCAGTACATCAGTCCCCAATGCCCTGCTGCAAAAAGAACAAAACAGTTCTTCCTAAGTGGGCACAAAATCATGAAATCACATTAGGAGTTGGAAGGGACCTCGACAGATCATCTATTCCAACCCCCTGCCACAGCAGAGTCACCTAGACTAAATCACACAGGAATGCATCCAGTTGGGTTTTGAATGTCTCCAGAGAAGGAGACTCCTCAGCCTCTCTGGGCAGCCTGTGCCAGTGCTCAGTCACCCTCACAGTGAAAAAGTTCCTCCTTATGTTCACATGGGCAAGCTGGAGCATAGGAAGTTCCCTGTTGCCCCTTGTGCTATCGCTGGCCATCACTGAGAAGAGTCTGGCTCTGTCCTCCTGACTCTCACCCTTTATGTATTTATAAACATCAATAAGGTCACCCCTCAGTCTCCTCCAAGCTAAAGAGGCCCAGCTCCCTCAGCCTGTCCTCATAAGGAAGGTGTTCCACTCCCTTAATCACCTTGGTGGCCCTGCACCGGACTCTTTCAAGGAGTTCCATGTCCTTCTCAAGCTGAGTGGCCCAGAACTGGACACAACATTCCAGGTGTGGCCTCAAAGAACAAGAAGTGAAGTGAACATGAGTGAGGCTGGAGGGTGTAGTTGAGTGGTGTGCTTCCCTGTAGGCATTTGGGTTGTGGTGGTTTTGGCCCTGGCTAGAGGCCAAATGCCCACCAAGCCGCTCGCTCACTCCCCCTTCAGCTGGAAAGGGGAGGAAAAGATATTTTTGGAGGCTTGGGCCCTGAGATAAGGACAGAGGGATCACTCTCCAATTAGTGCAATGGGCAAAACTGACTCAGCACAGAATAAAGGAAAGTGATTTATTACTACTACAACTAATACACCCAGTGAACTGGAACAAGATAAGAGTAAGAAGCGGCCAGGTCTTAAAGTGCCTTCCCCCACCCCTCCCCTTCTTAGCAAACTTAAACTTTATCATGATTTTACTCCCTTCTTCCCCCCCAACATGGCACGGGGAGGGGCAGGGAATGGGGAGTGAGGTTCCGGCCGTACCAGTTGCTTTCCTTCCCCAGATCTTAACACTTCTACTTCCCCCCACCCCTTGCCTCTTCGCACCCTTGACTTTAATCACCAATTCACTCCCTTCTTCCCTCCCATTGCAGCACCAGGAGGGGCAGGGAATGGGGAGTGGGGGGTTTCAGTCCGTTCTGCCCGAGCTGTCTCAGCTGGGCGGGGGGGAGGCATTGCATACACACACACACTTCCCTTATGGCACCGTGGGGTCCCAGAGAGTCATATCTATGAACTTCGGCAGCATGAGTTATCTCCTCACCACAGGCCTCTCAGCAGGACTCCCTTCCATAGGGTTCTGACATTCGGGCCCAGACTCCCCCAGCCTGGCTCCCTGCAAAGTCACAAGTCCCCTGTCAAACCTGCTGAGGCGTGGATCAATCTCTTCACAGGGTGTAGATGTCTCTGCTCCCCGTCCTCATCCACGGGCTGTGAGGGGACAACCCGCTCCACCATGGTCTTCTCCACGAGCTGCAGGGGAAACTTTCTTTCCCCATTCCTTCCCCCTCTCCTTCAGGGCCTGGCCTTGGCTATCGCTGCAGCTGGTCACATCTTCCCACTCTGCGTTCCGGTGGCAAAGTGTGCCAGCCTGCAGTTTCTTTGTCTCCTCTATGTGATTCACAGAGGCGCTGTGAATCCTTCTGTGATTGGTCAAAAGTGACTTTGGCCTTGAACTGGCCGATGTTTGCTGTCTGGAACTCACAGAAAACTGTAACTGCTGCTTTGCAAAAGCCATCTCAGCAGCACAGCTACACCAAACTGCAACAGGGGTCCAGCAGGAAACCCTGTCTGTATGCAAAGGGTCACTGGTAGAAATGCCCTAAATTCCTCCCATTCCTCTCCTCAGGAAGGAATGACTGAATGTGGACAAGAACCAGTGTTCTTGCCAGCAGTCGAACTCTAACCTCTCGTGGCTGTGAGGTCTTTATGGTATTAAGCAAAAACTTCTTGCAGAGTTTCAAGCACTTTGTTTTGTTCTCTCTGGCAGGCAGGAGAGGAGCTGTTTCCCACAGATGACAAGGGCATGTCAATACCCAGCAACACAGACATTCTGCATACGTGGGAGGTAAGTTGAGCCATGGTGGGTGGGGGGAAATGGTGTCTTCTGTCCTCAGCAATCACCAAACAGCTCATGTGTGAACACAGAATTAATTGGAAGGAACTCACAAAAGTATGCAGCTGCTTTTCAAATGGTGTGTGCTTAGTGAAGCTGCTATTCCATCTCAAGTCACTGAGATGCACAGTCACTTTTGGTGGAGCTGCAGACCAGGCTGAGGTTAGAAAAAGTTATTTACTTGACCATGCCTGTGTGATTCTCTTTTTCTTCACCACAGTTCTCATGTAGTTCTTGAACTGCTTGAGCAGGTTTTGCAGAAATAGACCCTACGTGGGTTGTGATCCTGCCATTCTCTGAGGGCACAGCCCTCCTGTGCTGTGACAGCAGTGACTTGTATCTTCTTTTCCTTGTGTAACTCATTTCAGTCTCCATGATGATGTGGGGCTTTGGTGTGAGCAAGATATGGCACTGATACTGCCAGTCCCTGCTTCCCTGTTGAGGTTCAAAAACCTGGCAACTCCAAATACTTATTTCATGGCTGGTTTCCTTCAGGTGAAGCACATCAGGAATGAATGTATTCAAGTCATGTCTTGTACTGCATGTTGAATCTGCTCCCCTTTTGTGACAGGCCATGGAAGAGCTGGTGGATGCTGGCCTGGTAAAAGCCATTGGTATCTCCAACTTCAACCATGAGCAGATTGAAAGAATCCTGAACAAGCCAGGGCTGAAACACAAGCCTGCAAATAACCAGGTAAACTGCAAAGTCACTGCAGGTGAATCGTTTTCAGGGACTGTGAAGATGTGATTCCTTTTGAATGAGAAGATGGGAAAAGGAAGACCAAAGTAGACAACAGTGTGTACTCTACATCCTGCTCGGTGGAAATTCCCCGGTACAAAAAAGGCACTGGAATATTTCCTTTCTGTCTCGCCTTGCTGAACCACTGCTTACAAGTTCTGGAGTATTTCCTATGAAGCATTCCTTCTGGAGGAATAAAGAATCCAGGCACAAGCTGTCCCTCTGACTGTGATCACCAGCTTTAATGAACCCCCTCAGATACTATCCAAAGGCATAGAATGGAACAATAGAAAAGTCGGTGCTCTCTAGAATTCATTGCATGTGGTGTGTGGGACAATACAAGACAGGGCAGGATTAAGGCAGCCTGTAACTAAACTGAGATTCAGAGGGAAATCTCTGGAACATGTGAGTATTACATTTGTTCTAAACAGTGTCTATTCCTGTGTTGGCAGATTGAGTGTCATCCATACCTTTCCCAGGAAAAGCTAATCAACTATTGCCAATCCAAAGGGATCACTGTGACTGCATACTGTCCCCTTGGACGCCCTGACAGGTAACCTCCGTGTGGGTTAGTGCGGCTGAAGTTTGAAGGGCTCAGACTAAGTAATGGCACAGGTGTGTGTGCACACTTACAAAGATACTTAAAGGAAAACCCAACAACACACTAGGTAGAGTCTTTCAGCAGGTGTTCTTTGCCATTTCTTCCTCCTTGTCTTTTGCATAGAGTGAAGCCAGAGGAGCCTTCCCTTCTGGATGACCCCAAGATCAAAGAGATTGCAGCCAAGCACAACAAAACCCCAGCACAGGTACGTGGGTGCTGGACAGTGGGTACTCCTTCCTGTAACACAGCCATCAAGGAAGCCAGGCCTGAAGAAAGAGTCTGGCCTCTATCAGTGTATTCCCTGTGAGCTGTGGTAACAGCTAGCAGTACAGGATGTCTGCTAAGTGGCTGGCAGTATGTATGCTGGCCCTCAGCCATAACAAGACCCTTGACCTATCTTCAGATGTCACTTCTCTCAAGTGCTATTGCAGAGAATGAAAGCCTTGCATAGACTGCTGGAAGTCCAAGTAGGAACTGGATGGAAAAGGCAGCCTTCCATGTGATGTTTTGCTGCTTCCCTCTTGGCTCTCCAGGAAGCCTGACCAAGGCTCCAGGCATGGGAATGATTTGAAATGTCGCCCTGGAGGAGTGGGTATAGCTTGGGGAAAACAGCTGTTGGAACAGGCTCTGCTTCCTCCAGAGCAGGAGCTGTCCTCCCTGACTCCAAGCGACAGGTAATAAGACAAGAGGGAACAGCCTCAAGCTGTGCCAGGGCAGGTTCAGGTTAGACATTAGGAAAAAGTTCTTTACCAAAAGGGTTACTGGGCATTGGAACAGGCTGCCCAAGGAGGCGGTTGAGTCACCAGTTGGACTCAATGATCTCAAAGGTCTTTCCCAACCTAGTGGTTCTGTGACTCAGTGCTCTGTTCCTGCAGGTTGTCCTTCGCTTCCAGGTCCAGAGGAACGTGATTGTGATTCCCAAGTCTGTCACACCACAGCGCATTGTGGAGAACTCCAAGGTGAGGGATTGTGAGTGACCTGGGTGCTGCACTTCAGGGGTGGCATGGCTTCTCCCTGTGCAGCAAGCAGCGATCCTCTCTCACCCTTACCAGGTCCTCCTCGGGCAAGAGGACTGGGCTTTTCTCCCTGTCTGGAAGCTAGGGCTACAGTGAAACTACATTTGGAGAAATGATGTAGGCAGAACTCTTAAAGGGGGTTCTCACCTTGTCAGTCACTTCACATGGTATCTCCTGTTCTGTGACTTGTAGATGAAGTGGTAGGCAGGGTTTGCTTGGGCCCTGGTGCAGTAACATTCTTCAAACCATGGAGTAAGCAGGACAGAGGGAAGAGTCCCAGTGTCAATAAATTAAATTGCTCCTCTCACTATTAATTCAGTTTTTTCCTGATACTGGACATCAGGATTTCAGGAGTAACACCTGGACTTGCATCTTCCACTGGTAGAGGCATTCAGTAACATTAAGTGTTCACCAAATACCTTGGAACAGCTGGCACATCCAACTGCATCCAGTGATCTCTTTTGGTTGTTTTTTGTTCCCCTCTGCCAGTCAAGTCTTGAAAATCCAGAAAGAGTTTTTTCTTTCCCTTCTTTCTCAAGACTTCTTCTGATGTGAACTTCTGAGGTGATCTCCAGCTGTTTCTCTTGGCAGGTGTTTGACTTTGACTTGACTAAAGAGGAGATGGCAACCCTTCTCAGCTTAAACAGAAACTGGAGGATCTGTGAAATGGTCACGTAAGTGACAGCTTTTGTTGCCTTCCAACTCTTGCATACAATCTTTAATCTTGTGAGTAGTGGTATAGCTGTTTAGATTGGATATATTTGGAAGTCTGAAATCATTTGAGGGATTGCACATCTGTCACTTAACATCTTGGAGTTAAGTCACTCTAGGTACTTGCTGTGAATTCTCTCCAGGAATCTCTCTGTACCTGGAATTCCAAAAGGAGGCTTCTAATTGGTCACTGTCTGTGTTGGGAAAAGGAGCATTGGGCCTTTTTAAACTCACAGAAAACAAATACCACTATAAACTCCTGCCAGCTCTTATGTAGGCTGTTGGGGGAGGGAATGACTCTCTGAAGTACCATGTGAAGAACAATTGCTTGCAGAGACACACCTTGGAAACATATAGTCAGAGAAGTCTTGGCTGAAAAAGCCACAGAAACCATTGTTCTCTCCACAAGCAACGTGACCTTTACCTCTTTCTTCAGAAGATAACTTGATCCCACCACTATTCAGTTTCTGAACAATAGGAAAACACTTGTTAGTCACGTATGCCATTTAGACACAAAGAAGTCTCTTAAATTCACTCTGCAGTTACACAATTTGGAGCTGCCCTTGAAGGCTTCTCTCTAGAGCCAGTGTAGTTCTACATCATGTTTATTTCAGCCTTGAGGATAATATTTTTCTCTTTGATCTCCTTCAGGTGCAAAAACCACAAGGAGTACCCTTTCCATGCAGAATACTGAAGATAGTTTTATCCTGCTCTCCTGGAGGCCTTTGACATCCACTGAGCTTCTACCACTGCCTAGAGTTGTCAGCTATGTAACATGCATGTTGCACCTCTACTGCCAGCAAGGCACAGTATAGGTCTGCAGTGATTTGGGTTTTTCTTCTCTGGTGAAGGAAACACTAATGTTGTTCTAAGGAACAGAATATGGGCTAGAATCATTCTCTGATGATTAGATGAGTGTCTGTGCACCCCTGAAATAGCAAAGCAGGAAACACAAAGAATGAACTAGCATCTGACTTCTGTCTTCTGTCTTGCATCAACACCCCTTAAAGCTGTAGGTAAAGGATATTTGAGCACAGAAGGAAGATCTACCCTGAAAGAATGAACTACATAATCACTGCCTGAAGATAAGAGACAACAACTGCCTTCACTTCTAGGGTGCAGCCCAAAGCTTTCTTGGAAAGAGGAGTAAATGGGAAAATCATCCAGTCCTAGGGAGATGGGTGCCAGCTCATACCAGGCCTTATTTCAGTCACATGTTTTTACAGAGAGTAGTGTTCAACTTTATTCCTATCCAAAATAAAAAAGGTATAGATTACTGCTGGTTTGGAAGTTCTAGTCTAATGTGAAAAAGACAAACCAAGCCTGTTGCCACAACAATGTCACTGGAAACCATCATCCATGTTGTATTTTAAATGACATCACAGGACCATTGAGGACTTGTTTTGATCAGAAGTTGAGTAACTCAGTACAATAAGCTTTGGCTGAGCTTTGTTCTTGTCAGCACTGCAGTCAAGTATGACAAGCCTTAGTATGGACTGTGAACTAATTTGGTAATGGTAAGCAGGGCAGTTCTGTTCACTGTCACCCTGAGCAAAGCTTTCCCCTGCCAAAGTCCATCCCCTGTGGTGGTGGATGCAGGTGAGCCTTATGGGGCAGTGCCAGGGTAGTTAGGACAGCGTGGTGCCTCAGGGTCTATAAGTGTGTTGCTCCTTAGGGTGGTGGGCAGGGGGCAGCTGCCGTGCCACCACTGCATTCTGTTCTGTAGCAGCCACAGCGGATCAAGCCCTGGGGGCTGACAAAAGTATGTGAAGTCTTGAGTTGCACCTTGAGCAGCTGAGTAGCCTGGAACCTTCCTTGACAAGAAGTTGCTTAACAGAAAACCTGGATTTATAAAAGTGTATAGTACTAGGACCCAAGGCTGGCTGACTTACTCCTTGTGCCACGCTAACCTGGGCTGTAAGTTAGTGCTCAGCAAGTGAATACACTCATATAAGCTTGAGCTACGTGTATGTCATTAGCTTGTAATTGAGTGTGTGTATGAAAGATGCTTGACATGACAGAAAGGTGGGATATCACAGAAGCATCAAGATCTTGCCTTGATCAGCAGTAGAATAGTTGGATATAATGAAGAATGGCTGACTAGCCAGGGAAAACAATTGTGTGAGGAATCTTAATACATAGGAACAATGGATGTGGAGGTGACAGAGTGGAGTCACTCGTACCATTTTGTGTCTTGTTCTTCTGATATGCCAAACACTGGTCATCCCTTGGAGCAATGATTTTTCACTGAATTAGATTATGAAGCAGGGAAGGTGGTAAGTATTGTTTGGTCAGCAACAAACTATGTAAAGGATGTGCAAAGTTCTGCCTAAAGGTCTACAATGTTAGCACATTGTGTGCTCAGGAGAAACAACTTCTGAGAAGGGAGTGATAAACAAGAAGAGGGAGAAAGAACAGGAGGGTGCCTCAAGTCTGCAGAACCAGCTCTGTGGCTTTGTTAGCAAGACAAAGTTCACCACAAGGGGGTAAATTAAATGTAAAACCATGAAATGAAGGGGTGTAAATTAAGCAAGCAGCCAACATCTGTCTTTGAAGCCCACCAAAAGATTATTGGGGTGGGGTAGGTGATAATGAGCTCTCAAGGAATTAACCATTCCTTGGAAATTATGAATATGCATATATCATGAAGGTGCATATATGTCTTGTATAAAAGCTGTGTAACTGACCCTTTCTGGTGCCCACATTAGGAGGCGTGATCCCCTGTGCTGCAATAAAGAATACCTGCCTAACAGCCACTGAGGCTATGGAGTTTTGAATTTGGCTTTTCACAGCATCAATTACTACATGCAAATGTCAACACAACAAACCAGAAAGGTGCTTTAGTGCAAGACACTGCACACCAATCAAATTAGACCCTTCCTCACACGCAGCTCCTCATCCCATGCAAGCATCCACTCTGTGTGTTACAGAGCATGCGGTTTGCTGTACTGCCCTGGCTAGCTGTCAGGCACTGACACAGGGCGGCACCTCCTTCCCAGAGGCCCTACCGTCACCTGACAACCCCAGCCACACCTTTAGAGGTGAAGAAACAACTGACAGCTCCTCTGTCTTGGCAGGATTTGGGGGAAGTCTCACACCAACTGGTGGAAGCACCAAAGCAAAATGCAAACCTCTTGCCAAAACCCCTCTGTTAAAAGACTGAGACACCTCATGTTCAAGAAACTGTTGGGGAAAACCAAGTAACCCCCTGCACAGGAGAACATGAACAGGCCCCAGAGGAAGCAACACGAAAATCTCTGAAGAAAATGAGAATAGGGCAGATTGCATCTCAGCTCCACTGAGTCTCATGTCATCATACACACTCTACTCATCTCTTTGCCTCAGGAACAGGAGGCTTTGAAACCTTTTCCCAAAAAGACACGCTCAGAAGATTGAGAACAAGCACTACAAGTTTTTCTGCCCTTCTTAGAGATACTGGCTTACTGGCTAAAGAGCCAGGCTTTGCCAGCTTCCACAGACTAACGGAGCATGACTCTCTGACAGGACCAGTTCACAGTGTCACTGCTCCAGCACAAAATCAGACTGATTGTGGCAGTTCCTACACCAAGACCTCCATCATCTAGAGCCAAATCATGACACGTTGTGAAGTGCGTATTGCATGAAATTGAGCAGTCATCAGCAAAAAGGGGACAGCCTACTAGCAGTGATCCTTGCAATGTTTCAAACTGTGAAGCATGCAAAACCCCTGGGCTGCCATGGCAGGAGTTCTCTGGCAGGAGAGTTTGGCTTTTCAGACTTTTCAGCAGAACTGAGGCTCAGGCAAATCACAATCTTTCCCTTGATTTCACTGACCTCTGACCCAACCCCCAAGGGACTGGGTACACCCGGGGCAGATTTACAGAGGAGGAATCCAGGGAAAGGTAAAAGGCAAACACAGTGGTCTGTAACGATGCAACTGAAACCTCACATCCTGCTGAGGCCGGCTGGTGATGCTGACACTCAAGAGACAACCAATTTCCTTGTCTGCCCTCAGGTAAGCAGAGCAAACAGCACAAGGCAGGCAGGCAGGCAGGCAGGCACCTGTGTGAAAGGCACCTAGAGAAAAACACACCGTTACACCCCCAAACAACATTTGCACCTGAACGGATTCTCAAAACGTGAGCAAGCAGTACAGCGTCCCAGGTGGTCTTAACAGCACAACCTGGGTCTTCTACGGGATCCTGCAGGTGTTCCTCTTCTGCCCCACCACACCGTGACCACTTCAACAGCGCAGCACCTCTCGCATTTCCAAAATTTCAAAGCCACTTTGTAACATGAAAAGACAGACCACCTCCCATCCTGAAAACAGCAATGTGATCATTGAACACTCATTACACCTCTGCAGCTTTAAAAAAAAAAACCCAAACACCAAACCTCAAAACATTAAAAATAACATCCTTCTTGAAAACCTGTGCTTTCTGAAGTACTCCTGCAAAGCAGCTCCCTTTTCCTCCCCTATTTTCACAAGCACAGCTGACATTCATCCCACCTCCAGAGGGGAACTGAAGGCTTGAAACCTCCAAGCTCTCACCAGTCACACAACGGGAGCATCGCAAGAGCCCAGCCACCATCACTTTGGTGGGGGGACACAGCTCCCAGCTGAAGGGCTCCGAGGTCTTCCTCGGCCCCTGGTTCCCAACCCGCAACCGTGGAGGGATCAGCACGAAACCACCCTAGCTCGGTGTCACCGGAGCCGGCTGCGGTACGGCGGGGCTGACCGGGGACTGTCCCGGGGCGGGATCCGGGACGGGGCGGGCCCGGGCGGGCCTCGCCGCTATTAAAGGGCTTCGTCTGGCTGCGCTGCTTAGCAGCGTTCCTGTGTGGGGCTATGGCGGCCTATGTGGAGCTGAACACCGCAGCCAAGATGCCCCTCCTGGGTCTGGGCACGTGGAAGGTAACGGGGATCTCGGCGGCACTCCCGGCTGGGCAGCAGCCCGTCTCTCCCGGAGGGAACAGCCGTGGCGAGCTGGGGCCGCAGCCGGTCTCGCTTCCCTCCCCGCCCGGACCGCGGCGGGTCTAATGCGTTGCGGGCCGTTCCGATGGGCCCCGCGGTGGGGAGGGATTGGGGGCGCCTTTGAGCGCCGGGGTCCGACGTTCCGGCCGCCTTCTCGGTACGGCGGTGCCCCGCGCTACTTCTCATCCGCTGCCCCCAGAGCGCTCTCCGTCCCCCTTGCCGCCCCTCACCGTGCCTCCTTTCCTCCCTCCCGGCCGGGCTCCCGCGGCGGCAGCAGCGACCTCCCGGCCCCGCTCCCGGCCGCTCCCTGTCCCGGCCCGCAGCGACGCCTCGCCCGCTGCGTTTGTGCCCGGTAACTTGGACTCCTCGGTGAGGTGGCCTTGAATCACGGAGTAATGAGATGCGGCTTTAGAGGACAAGTCACGCGTTTCAAGCAGGTCCTGACAAGCAGGTCCTTGCACCGCTCTCACGGTGACGGCAAAATCAAACGGTAATCCGCACGGCGCCCGAAAGCAAACAGTGCTGCTCTGCCCGGGCAAGGCATGGTCACGCTTCTTTGTGCGCAGCTCTCGTGTGCCCTCTCAGGCTATAGAAACGCGCAGCAATGCACGCCCCTCCCATCCCTGAAGGCAGCTGCCGATGTAAACTTCAGAAGACAGGTGGGATGTGCCAGGGGAGGAATCACAGAACTGTAGGGGTTGGAAGGGACCTCCAGGGATCATCGAGTCCAACCCCCCTGCCAAAGCAGCTCCCTAGGACAGCTCGCACAGAGAGGCGTCCAGACGGGTCTTGAATATCTCCAGAGAAGGGGACTCCACAACCCCCTGGGCAGCCTGTCCCAGTCTCTGTCACCCTCACTGTGAAAAAGTTCTTCCCCATGTTGGTGCAGAACTTCTTGTGCTCCAACTTGAGGCCATTGCTCCTTGTCCTGTCTCCACAGACCACTGAAAAAACACTGGCTGTTTCCCCCTGTCTCCCACACTTAAGATATTTATAAACATTAATCAGATCCCCTCTCAGTCTTCTTTTCTCAAGGCCCAATTCACTCAGACTGTCTGCGTAGGGGAGATATTCCAGGCCTTTAATTGTCTAAAGGAGCTGGGCTACAGCATGGCACAGAACTCCGTGGTGATGTGGGTCACTAAGGTGTAGACCATTATTGCCCTCTCCAGCAAACTAAAACTTTTCCCAGCTGGCATTTGTGAGATGAACGTGGCATTAGGAACACCACATGAAAGAATTCTTCTTAAAGTGCCTTTTTATGTTTCTTTAGTTTCTAGATCACTAAGAAATGGCCAGCAGGCTCTGATTTGGGATCTTAACCTTCTTTTTCAGTCCCCACCAGGGAAGGTAACAGCTGCGGTGAGGGCTGCCATCGATGCTGGGTACCGACACTTTGACTGTGCCTACGTGTATGAAAATGAAAATGAAGTTGGGGATGGGATCCAGCAAAAGATCAAGGAAGGCGTTGTGAAAAGAGAGGACCTCTTCGTTGTCAGTAAGGCAAGGATCTGGTGGTGTGGGATCCTGGGGGAGTCCTGTTTCGTATAGAACATGCTCATGCTGCCCTCAGTATCACAGGCCAATCCTGCTCACAGAGCATGCCCCATCTGAAGAGCAATGGGATGGCCTAGTTCTGCATCACTTTCCAAAGACAGGCTGTCTCCCAAACAGGGCAGAAGGGTTCCACGAGCTTTAACCCAGGAGGTCATGGGTTTTTCTTCTTGGCTTTTTGTCTCTAGCTGTGGTGCACATTTTATGACAAGCCTCTGGTGAAGGGAGCCTGCCAGAAGACACTTGCTGACCTGAAACTGGACTACCTGGATCTCTACCTCATGCACTGGCCTCTCGGACTCAAGGTACAGTAACAGCAATGCCCTTGGCTTCCCCTCCTGGGAGAGCTCCTCAAAACCACCAGTAAGTAACGCTTGCAGCAGTACTGCTGTGCCAGTCTGGGAAGACCATGGGTCTGGTGTGTGTGTACCAGCTCTGCTCCAGTGCTGCTCGTTCAGCTTTGCCCTGGCCACGTGAGCCAGGCTCTTGATCTCTGCCCCAGAGCGCTGCTTGCACAGCGTCCTCTGCCCTTCTGGGACTGGGAGGGGAGACCTGGCACTGAGGCCAGGCCAGGTCCCAGCTGCAAGTGTGAGTTGTGGTGCTTCACGTTTGGCTATGCATTGCCTTCTACAAATCCAAAGTTGTCTCAACTGCCAATGACTTAGCCTCCTCTGCTGTGGAAAGGAGGGCTGTGCTTTGCTGCCTGGCAGACATTATTTCCTCTGCATGTTACAGAATCACAGAGCAAATGCTTCTATTTTCCATTTCTCTCTTTAATCACTGAGTCCTTAATACAGTACAGATTGAGCTGACCTTTGCTGCAGGAGCCTTAGTGTTCTTCCACAGACCTTGGATTTCAAAAGGTGAGACTTTCTGACATCCAAGTTTCATTCTTCATCTACTTCAAAGGAGCTGATGTCTATTTCTAGCCCTAGCTTTTCCTTCCTTCTACAGACAGGTTAAGACCTCCACCATATTTCTTACTTTTGACTTTATCAACTGTCCGTCATACTTTCAAAGCTGTCATGGTTTGTTTTATGGGAACAAAACCTCTGAGTAGAAGTGTCTTAGCACAATAACTCTGACATCTGCACAACATTATAAGTGTAGAGCAATATGGAGAAGTGGTGGCCTTGTTTTGTGCCACCAACTTAAAGGGATTCCCCTCACAGAAGGCGTGTGTGTACGTAACACATTATTCAGCAGATCTAGTTCACCATAGACCTTAAATGTCCCTTGGACCTAAAGAGGTCCTTTTAGTTTTTAAAAAAAACCCAATAATCTTCAGAAAACAGGTCCTTTTCTCCCATAATAGGCATGACAGATGAGTACAGCAAGCTTGTTTGTTCTGCTTTGTTCCACAAGCGGTGTGATGTATGTGTTTTGGTGAGTTACCACTTTGGGTCCAGGAGATACATACACCCGTCCCTCCTATTAGGAATGGTTGTTGCCATCAACCCACATAACCAACGTAGGCAGTAGCAGTTAAAGCTAGCGTGGTCCTCAGTTGTCTCAGTAATTTACTTCCCACCAAAGAGTGCTTCAAACACTTTCTTCCTCTCTGGCAGGCAGGAGAGGAGCTGTTTCCCACAGATGACAAGGGCATGTCGATACCCAGCAACACAGACGTTCTAGATACATGGGAGGTAAGTTCAGTCACCAGGGAGGAATCCTGTTTCTGTGTTCTTGGCAGTGTTTTCCATGCTTTCATTGCCTCCTGCAGTCACAAAGTTCTTCTGTATTTATCTTACATTGTACAATGTAGCTTTTCAAAACCTGATGCCTACTCATGCTGATAATCTTCAGCACTGCAGACCAGATTGTTTGGCTGTAATAACCACAGAACCGTCTTCACCCCAGTTCTTCAAAATACTCAAACACACTTTGAAGGAATAAAGATATTTGAGGTTGTGATCTTGCCTACAGCCTGGGGTACAGTGCTCCAGTGTTGGCTCAATAGATAGCCCATTATTGATTATCGTTATTTTCCACATGTTATTAACTTGGTGTTTCTACCATCTCAATAAATGAGCAGTTGGGCTTGGGAGAGATAGAAGACATGGCACACATACTCTTTTTTCATGCACTACGGTGCACGCTTTCTCCAAGAAAGCAACCTTGAAACTCTAAATAGCTGTCCTTCCTTTCCCATGAAAGCCGTATGAGGAAAGAACTTCTTCAGACCCTGTCTTGTATGTTGGATGCTGATTTTGCACCCCTTTTGTGACAGGCCATGGAAGAGCTGGTGGATGCTGGCCTGGTAAAAGCCATTGGTGTCTCCAACTTCAACCATGAGCAGATTGAAAGGATCCTGAACAAGCCAGGGCTGAAACACAAGCCTGCAAATAACCAGGTAAGCTGCAAAGTCACACCAGGTGAATCATTTTCAGGGATCATGAAGATGTGATTCCAGTTGAATGAGGAAATAGGAAAAGGGGGAACAAAGTAGGTATGATATGGTGCTTGCATGCTGTTTGTTTCCAGGTACTCATGAGGGTGCTGTAGATCATCCATACCCTGGTAAGATATGAAAGTTGTGGTACACAAGTTACAACCATAACTTCTCAAAACACCTTGCTCATTCTGTTACCAGTACAAGCATCAACCCGTGTGAACTGTTCATCTACTATTAATGACACGTGGATTCCTTCTCACGCGTGCATATTTATGCTTGTACAATTAACTCAGTCACCCCACTGGAAATGGGAGGTCAGTCTTAACTGTGTATGCGGAAGCAGAGCATGTACTGACACACCAGTGCCTTCCTGGTCTCTGCCCTGAAGACTGTTAGGTGTGCATGTTATTTTTGGTTTTTATACATACATTCAAAAACTGACCTAGTATTTGTCTGCACAGAGCAGCCACTCCCCTCTTGCACGCAGCAGCTGCATAACCTACTGTAGATTCCTATTTTTCCAAGTTGCCTTGTACAGATTCAGGCATCACTTACGGTTCTGGATTCAGTGGTTCTTGCAGGTTCACTAAGAGTTCTGGTCTCCAGAGTTTCAGTCCTATGGATACTTTTAAGACTTTTTCTGCATGTAGTAACCAAAAAAAAAAAAAAAAAAAGCAGGCTAAAAGAAAACGTGCCTTTACACCCAAAATCACAGCTGTCTATGGAACCCCTTGCACAAACTGACAAGAATGGGGCTTTTCTGACAGAACACAGAAGGGAGAAGAAAGATGTCCTTGCTACTGCAGAGGGATTGGACTAGATGACCTCTTGTCATGGTTTCACCCCAGCTGTGGGCCGAGATCCACGCAGCTGCCTGCTTCTTAAAGTAAAAGAGCAGGGGAAGAGGGAAAAAGAGGGGGAACAAGGGAAGGGAAAAGGAAGGGGCAAATAACTCCAAAACCAAGAAACTAAGAGGCCCGTGGGTTGGGATAAGGAGAGTTTACTAAGATAACAGAAAGATAAAATATAACAATGCTAACAGGACTTTAGAGCAAAAGAATATGAAACTATTGATACCCAATGCAGTTTCTCCCTGAACCGCACAACTCAGGCCGTACCACCCAGAGCTGTCCCGGAACCCGACCGTCCCCCCAAGAAGCACGCGTCCCGCCACCGCCCCTCTTCTTCCTCCCCTCAGCCCCCCGTTACCCTGGGCAGGACGTAATTGGCATGGAATACTCTCTTTGGCCCATCTGGGTCACCTGTCCTGGCTTCGCCCCTCCTTTCTCATGAATAGAGAAATACGAAGAAGCTGAGAAAGTCCTTGACTGTCTGACTGCAACTAAGAACATCAGGGTGTTATCAGCACTGCTTTCATTTTAACTCCCAAACACAGCATTCCATCAGCTGCTACAAAGGAAGTTAACTCTATCCTGACTGAAACCAGGACACCTCTAAAGGTCCCTTCCAACCTAATGCAT
This sequence comes from Hypotaenidia okinawae, assembly GCA_027925045.1. Classification (NCBI taxonomy): domain Eukaryota; kingdom Metazoa; phylum Chordata; class Aves; order Gruiformes; family Rallidae; genus Hypotaenidia; species Hypotaenidia okinawae. The sequence continues at coordinate 70,050,740 of BSDF01000001.1, read as the reverse complement.
TCTGTGGTTCTTCATTTTTCTAATTCCAATCCACATTACTACAGAATATACAAGGCAACTGGGTTTTCAATCTTTGCTAAACTACTGCTTAGAAGTGTCAGGGAAGCATGTCAGAACATGCCTTCCAAGGATATCAAAGATGAGGATTATGAAGCACTTTCCCCAGAGCAAAGACATAGACGCAAGAAGCCTTAAAAGTGCTGTACCAAATCAGAACTGCATAATACTTTGCCCTGATGTGTCAGTCTGTGCAAAAATTGACCTCTAAGTACATTGGGAGGTAATCCCTGGAGCAAGTTACAGCATGTGTATTGCTATCAGTCTCTGTAATCCTGTGTTGGCAGATTGAATGCAATCCCTACCTTACCCAGGAGAAGCTGATCAAGTACTGTCAGTCCAAAGGGATTGCTGTGACAGCGTACAGCCCCCTTGGCTCTCCGGACAGGCCATGGTAAGGCTGCCTTGCAGTTTGTCAGCTGGCTTGGATTATGCTTGAGGCCCCAGGACAGCAAGTGCACTGTTGTTCATCATTCCTCTAAATACAGATTTCTATTGGGTTTTTCCCCTCTGTGTAGGGCTAAGCCAGAGGATCCTTCCCTCCTGGATGACCCCAAGATCAAAGAGATTGCGGCCAAGCACAACAAAACCCCAGCACAGGTACGTGGGTGCTGGACAGTGGGTACCTGTTACTGTAGCACAGCGTGAAGGACAGCTAGTGGTGATGTGAAGGACAGGCTGGCATTTCATTCCCTGCCACCCATGGTCCTCTTCTGTGGCACTGAACAGCAGCATGGGTTTGTTTGCTGTATGCAGACATGCAGGTTTGTTTGCTGTGTGGCCTTGGATGCAGGCTTGCAGGGGCTCTGACCATCAACAGGAAATATTTTCTTGACCGATCTTCAGATGCTGTCATGGTTGAGTCTTCCCATCTTGAACCCTTATGTAGCCTGCTAGAAGCCTAGGTGGGTTCTGCTTTCTCCACAACGTAAGGAATGACTCAGTGCTCTGTTCCTGCAGGTTGTCCTTCGCTTCCAGGTCCAGAGGAACGTGATTGTGATTCCCAAGTCTGTCACACCACAGCGCATTGTGGAGAACTCCAAGGTGAGTCCTGGTGTCCATAAGCCATGTTACTCCGTTAATGCAGTAGTCCTGGACTGAAACAGGTCATCAGGATTTCAACACTTGTCTGGATTCAGTAAAATATGGAAGTTGATGTTCCTTTGGAATAGGACAGAATGATGCATCCTTCACAAGTGGCGGATGTAACACTAGTGCTTGTCAAGTGTTTTGCCACAGCTGGTGTGTGCAGTTGCAGCTTTGGATGTTCTCTTTTTTATTCCTATGGCCAAGAATTTCATGAAAATAGAGGGATGCCTTTCCCTCCTCTTTGAAGCAGTTTTTTCTTCTTATCATCTTCCCTTTCCTGTAGGCTTATTCTTTAACTTTGTGGATTTTGCTTTGATTTGTTCAGGGAGGTGATTTCCAGCTGTTTCTCTTGTTAGGTGTTTGACTTCGAATTGACTAAAGAGGAGATGGCAACTATTTTCAGCTTTAACAGAAACTGGAGAGCCTACACAATGGGCACGTAAGTGGAAGCATTTGGTATTTGGTTTTTCCAAACCCTTAAGTTATGAATACCATATACACAGAAGTTTTTGCATTTAAATCATTGCCTAGAATGCTGAGAGTCTGAATAGAAAGTGACTTTCTTCCCAGTGTACAAACAGCACACACTATCCAGGAAAACAAATATGGAACAAATCCATTCTACAGCTATATAGTTCAGATCCTGTCATGGTGGCAGCCACTAGAACATGATACAATTTTAAAAAAACAAAAGCTGACTGAATTTGCCTTGTTTTCTTCAGGTGCAAAGGTCACAAGGAGTACCCTTTCAATGCAGAATACTGAAGGTGGTCATGTCCTGCCCTCTTCCAGAGCTCAGCCTGATACTATTCTTACCAATTTATCTAGCTTTCTTATTGCATCTCTCCTCCTGCAGACAAAGTCAGAGCATATGTATTTACTAGTTTAGTGGTTTTGTTCTTTCTATCTTTCTTTCAAAAAAGAGTAATGTTGTTTGAAAGAATAAAAATGTGGGCTGTAATAATTCTCTGCCATGCTAATTATGCGGGAGGAAACATGGAGATATTTCTAACTACACACATTTATAATATATCTTACACCAACATAACAGGTGAAGGATGCTATTCAGCAGTTGTGAGCACTGAAGTCTAACTAGGCTGAGACAGCTACAAGTTTCACCACTCCAGAACCGAGACAGGATTTTTTAGTACTTATCCCTTTCTAAAAAAAAAACCCACAAAAAAACCCCAAACAAAACACCACCAAAACTCCCCAAAACCAAACCCAGAACTGTCTGTAGAAAGCATACAGGTACATGTTCAGCAGTATTTCTACAGAGGCTTTCTCCTGTGTGTCAGAATAGAACAGTATGGTGGGGTTTGGATACACTAACAACCTTCAACACGTGTTTCAGACTATTACTAGTTCTGAAATTCTATTCTTAACTGAAAAACTGTCAAGCATAAAAAGCCCTCAGACATGCCATTTTATTCAAATGCCCATATATGAGACAAACTAATTTTACAATATAACAACGAAATAGATCCCTGTCTTGTAAAAAAAATAAAATCTTTTACTTTGAAGGCATGAGTGTTTGTATTCCTGGCTAGACCTTGTATTTAGAAGTGTCCTGGTTTCAGCTAGGATAGAGTTAATTTTCCTTCTAGCAGCTGGTGTAGTGCTGTGTTTGGGAGTTAGGATGAGGGCAGTGCTGATAACACCCTGATGTTTCTAGTTGTTGCCAAGCAATCAAGGACTTGTCAGTTGTTCATATTGCCCTGATAATAAGGAGGGGCGGACAGGCACCTAGAAAGCTGGGAGGGGACACAGCCAGGACAGGTGACCTAAACTGGCCAAAGAGGGTATTCCATGCCAATTATGTCATGCTCAGCATAAAATTGGGGGCAGGGGGAAGAGGAGCGCATGGCTCCAGGGTGTGCAGTTTGGGGATAGTCCAGCTTCAGGATGGTTCTGAGCTATGTGGTCTGAGTTGCACAGTTTGGTGAGAAACTGCATTTGTGTATCACCAGTTTTATATATTTTGCTATAAAGTCCTGTTATTATATCTATCTCTCTGCTGTCCCAGTAAATTATCCTTATCCCAACCCATGAGGTTTGTGGTTTTTTTGTTTTTTTCCCTTCACTCCCCCCACCCCTGCTCTCCTAGGAGATAGCAATTGCCTGGTGCTCAGCTGCCAGCTAGGGCAAAACCATGACAAAATGACAGACAGTCTGCTGGCCCCCACTACCAACTGACTTTAGGAACTCAATCATAGAATGTGTGAGGTTGGAAGGGACCTTTAAAGGTCCTCTAGTCCAATGCCCCTGCAGCAAGCAAAGACATCTTCACTAGATCAGGTTGCTCAGAGACCCATCAAGCCTGACCTTGAATACCTCCAGGGATGGGGCCTCCAGCACCCCTCTAGGCAACCTGTTCCTATTGTTCTTTATTAGCTCCCTTATTTTTGAGTTAGACATTCAGCTTGTTGCAGATACAAGCAGTTGTTTTTTTTCAGACTAAAATTTCCACAGGAAGTTACTAGGTAACCCCTGGGTCAGGGACAAAATGGGACTGAGGGGTGCTGTACAAGTATTTCTAGTGCTTGGGTACAGACCTAACAGATGTTAGCCTGCTTGGTCAAAAGGAATGAGAATTTACTTGCTGTCCTATTTTTAAGATGCACTTTGTATTTCAGACACGCTGCACAGCTGTCCTTGGCTCCCAAGTCACAGGCAGCTGCTGAAGTCTCTCTGCTGGGGAATCATCTAATTTTAGGTATCCATCTCAGGGCCAACTTCCAAGCTGCAGTTCCAGCCAAGGGAGATTTGGGCTGAACAAGAAAGCAGCCTTCAGCACGACCCATTGCTCCCACAGCAGAAGCTGTCCTTGGTCCAGACTCAGCTCGCTCTTACTAGGCTCTCTAGACCTCAGGCACTGTCCCTCCCGTGAGCAAAGGCGAAGCACGCACAGGTCGGCTGCAGTCGCCCGCGCTCTGGGGCCACGGGCCCTCCCTGGGGCCGGCACTCTCCTCTGCGGGCACCAGAGGGCAGCCAGCCCTCGGGGTTACCGATCTCCGCCGGCCTCCAGCCCACCCCAGCTCCGGCCCCAGCCCCACAGGTGCCGGGGGGCATTTCAAAGGCAATGCAACCCGGGGGTCTGTCACCCAGTCAAGGGAGAGTCAGTCAGCACCTCGGGGCTGCGCCCAAACCGCCGGCTCTGCTAGCCTCGGGTCAGCAACCAGGGCACCCAGCCCAGGACAGCTGCTATGGGGTGATGGCCCCCCTGCTCCAGCCTCTCCTCTGGCAGCACCCTTCAACCCAGCCCTAGGGCCACAGCTGCAGGCCCCGACACACCCCCACCCCCGCAGCAGTGGGGGCTCACTCACCCCTGCAGGGAAGCAGCAGAGCCTGTGCCCACCAGCTCCTTTGACCTCTTCTCTTTGAGCAGCACCTGGCCCGGGAAGGCACAGTGCACAGGCACAAGTCCCAGCAACCCTGTCAGAGCAGAGCCAGGCCCCTGGCATGTGGGAGATGCACAAGGGTAGGTCTCAAGGTATCAATCACCAAACATATCCTTCTCACCTAACGCTCAAACTCAAGCCATCAAAACAATCAAGGCTCCTTTAACAACACCAAGTAAGACACAGAGATATTTGCTTTTGTGGCTGTGTCACCTCTCTGTTTCTTCCTGCTGGGCTGGTCACCAAATGCATAATCATAAAGTTACACACTGGGTTTCATGGGAAAATAATAAAACGTTTGTTCAAGAAAAGAGGCACCAGAGGACCTTCTTTCTGAAATTTCCACTCTCAATTCATGAAGATGTAATCCAAGAACATTTGTTTTGCAGTTTCCTGAAGGAAGCAACCCATAAAGCCCTCCGCAATCCCAAGGCTGCAGTGAGACAGCTCTGCTGAGACTAAAGACACATTTTTATTGGACATTCAAGGTACAATATTTGCTATTGTGCAGGGAGAGCCAAAGATTTAGCATGCATCACCCAGTGGCTGCAGTGCCTTCCAGAGTTTCCTGGCTCTGGCATGGCTCATCCACCAGCTGCAGAAGTAAGTCCTGTCAGCATGGACCTCCCCTTCAAAGTATGCACCTTTGTTTTCAATAGGGTTTCTGAACCAGACCAGACCACTGTGAGCTTGAAGTTTTGGGTGAGACAGGTTGTTTACATTGGTTTTGGAGCTAACAGGAATTGGTTCTGTCTGGCACTGAGCAGTTCATAGCTTCCACACAGGTTACCACTGCTATTCCCCCAACACCTGCAGTTTATGTCCTTTACATTCCACCCTTCATCTCACTGAAAGATATATTAAGGATTGTTTCACCCTTATATAAACTCTCTATAGTAATGCAAAAAGGTTGTGATGATGTTAAACTCCATCCCTTGTCCCTGCAAACCAGACTAGTGTAGTTAAAACTGCATCACTGTGAACATTAACACACATCACAGACTCAACCCTTCCCCAGCAGACAAAACTATCAGGATCAACACTACAACAAACTTAACATATACTTTCCAACCCTTTCTAAAGCCCAGGACTCTCCTTTCTCCAGTTGTTCGCACAATGTCTGTGGTCACCTCTGGACATCCAACAGCTGCACCATTTCCACCACCACTGCATATTCCCAGGACCAGGATCATGGCCCCTTCCAGAGTCACTCTCATTATTCTATTGCTCCATTTCTGGACCATGACCACACATTCTCCAACAGCTACCATCCCAGGCGAAACAGCCTCATCTCAGGGCAATCCAAGCAGATTTATTGCCTATTAACATAAACTCCACCAATTCACTGAGAGGGAGTAAAAAGAACATGGAAAAACATACTTTTGTAAATGCTTTTCTCCCCCTTCCTCAGCCTCTGTGTAAGCCAAACACTAATCCCCTCCCTGTCCTGGTCTCCATTTCCCATATTTTCACCACAGATTACACCCAGCCCATCCCAGTCTCTCCTCTGAGGCACAGGCCACTTGGAGGAAGGAGCTGGGTACTGCTACTTCCTTCTACCACTTCGAACAGCTTACTGTTACCCTGTCCCCAGGGCTGCCACTGCCTGGTGAGGGTGGCCCAAACAGCAGGCCCCTCAGCAGCCAGCCCCTTTAGGGTGAGGCACTGCCCTCCTTCCCCCTGACAGGGAAATCATGTGAACCACACAGGCTTTTCCCATTGCTAGTGTTCCATCCCCCTGGGGAAGCAGCACCAGTTTCAGAGCTGCCTGGAACTGGTTCTGACTGATCCAAGTCAGCTGACGGTTTCCCCCTGCCCAGACCTCCCCTATCAGGCTAAACCTGCCCTTCCTACACAGTAACTGAATACCTCCTCAGCACTCAGCTGTGCCCAGGGCATGAGTTTTAAGCAGGTGGGAATTAATGGGCAAATACCAGTGTGAAGACAAGAAATCTCATAAACTCTGAGAAGACTGGAGATTCACCAAGGTATGCTCCTTGCTTGATCTGAGCTCAGAGAACGAGTCTAAGGTCTTCTACAGTGGGGTTCAGCCAACACTCAGATCTGCCTTGCTGCACCCCGAGTTTGAACTGGAGCACCTCACTGAGCAAGCTAAACATCCCTTTTTTAAAGTATCAAAGCAAGGCAGAAGTTCCTGCTGCCCTTCCCTGGGACTTAGGCTTGAAATCTAAAGTGCCCTCGCCTGAAAACACTGGCTTGAGCTAGAGCTATGTCTGTATCCATCAGTGCCCCTAAAGCTGCAGACCCAGGCAACTCTCCCCCTTACAAGTTGAGATGATCTCACCTTGTGACTCTGTCACCTCCTTGCTTTTCCTTTGTTGTTTTTCAGTGGGGAACAGGGTCTCTGCCAGTAAAGACTGACTCCAGAAGGACATGCCCACTTCCATTATTTTGGGCATTACTTTTCTCACATACTAAACATCGCTGCTCTCCAAAGTCACAACTGGCAGTTGTAACTTGCAGTTACTAAATGCAAGGTCAGCACAATGAAAAACTCATGATACTGTGTCAGCGCAAAAACCTCCCTCACAGGCCAAAGAGAAGAAAGAAAAGATAAAGCCCCTCCTGCCCCTCGCAGTTCCTCATTGCCAGCTCCCACTGTAAAGAAATGGCTGGCCATGTCATTATCGAGGACACAGGGTGCAAGATTTACTGGGCTGACTGTCACGCGGTGACACATGCACGCTGCTTCTTCCCTCAAGGCCCTGCCACCATGTGAAAGCCACTGTAGGGCCTTTAGGAGAGGTAAACAAGGGAAAGCCGACTTGCCTCGCAGCTCTGCAGGGAAAGTTGCCCACACACAAGAGCCAACAGCACAAACACCCCAGAATTTGTGCCTAAACCTCGTGTGATGAGATAGAAACACCTCTCTGACAAAAACCTGCCAGGGAAAACTGAACCCAAATGGTAAGAGATAAGCAGAGAGTTACGTAACAGTTTTGTGACCCAAGTGAGAACACATTGCTTCCTGCTGGGGACAGCTGATGGCGCTGACACAAAACAGGAGGAACATTAAAGAGGAAAACCAATTACTTTGCCCACCCTTAGTTAAATGGAGCAAAAAATAGAAAGCTGCAGAGAGCAGGGGCCTCTGTCATGGGAGAGGCACCCAGAGCAAACGCAGCACCTGAAGAAACTCTCCACGTGTAAGTAAGCTGCAAGGCCTCCCGGGCAAGCCTGTTTTTTTCCACTGCGCTGCAACCTCTTCAGCAGAACAGCGTGCATTTGTCTGCAAATATTTCAAGCACAGTTTTCTGATGTGAGCTTGCTGGCTACCTACCATGTAGGATTACAATTGTGCATTTTATTCAGAAATGCCCTCAGCACCTCCCTAAAGGTGGAGGGACAATTTGATCATTATATCACTTTATTAAAAAGTCACTGTTCCTCTTCTGCTCACTTCTTTTAAAAAATTCACTACCACTTAAAAAAAATCTCCCAAAACATTAAAAATAGAGTTACTTTTAAAATTCACCTCATCCTAAATTACTCTTAAGCCACAGCTCACTTTTCCTTAACATGGAAGCTGCGTTTGTCCCACCTGGAACAAGGAAGAGGTTCTAAGAGGTTCTCCCTAGCCTGACCCAGTTCTGTGTCAGTGCTGTCAGCCATCCCAGGCAGGACACGATATGTTTTCTCTTGGGTCATGAAACCATCATAGTTGGCCAGCCACACCAAGGTTTCTCTAGCCATCTCACTCTATCAGGGCGCAGCACCCCAATGTTCCAAAGTGGTGGAACCCCAGCACCATCCCTGTCATGGGGACACACTGCTCAAACCGAAAGGCTCAGCCTTTCTTTGGCCAGCCTTTGGCACAACCCACAAAAAGCTCATAGGGTGCAGGGAGATACTTCTGTCCCAGCGTCACATCAAGGGACCAAGGTGCTACCAGCTGGGTGTGGAGGCACGACCGAGCAGCACACACTGAACTCCTTTCACGTTGAAGTTAGCGCAGCCCCAGTTTAAATGCCGCCTGACACAGTCCAGGCCGCTGCGTGACGCCCACCCGGAACGCTGGGGCTCGCAGACGCGGCCTCCTTCAATCCCCAGCCGCCACCGCGGTCTGCTGCCCAGCGCCCAGGCCTCGGCGGCTCAGCTGCGCTCCGGGGTACAGTGCCGGCACCGCCCCGCTATCCATCCCCCGAGCTGCGCTGCGCTGCGCCGCGCCGCGCCGCGCCGCGCCGGAGCGGGGCGGGGCGGGACCGGCCGCTATTAAAGGCGTTGGGCTGGCAGCTGTCGCGGTCGAGTTCCTGAGTGGTGTGTGGGGCTATGGCGACCTATGTGCAGCTGAACACTGGGGCCAAGATGCCTATTCTTGGACTAGGCACATGGAAGGTAACGGGGCCAGCGGTGGTCCCCTCTCCGGCTGGCGGTGGAAGGATTGCTGCGGCTGGCTTGTGCCTAGCCCGGCCCTGGCCCTGCCCGTTACCGCCCGTGCGGGACGGGCATCCTTCCCCGGCCCCGCGCTGGAGAGGGAAGGGAGTGCGGGCCGTGCAAGTACAGCCGGGTCCCCCGGGATCGAGCTCGGTCTGACTTGGGGGCCGTCCGTGCAGCCATCCCGGCGCAGCGCTGCTGGCGCCACCGGTATCCTGGCCGGGCCGCTGCTGGGGTTCCCGTCTCGCTATGGCGGTGCCGCTGCGGCGTTTGACGCGGAGGGTCTCTCGGAGCAGCCCGAGCTCCCGCGCCGCAGCACCCTGCCCGGGGCCGTGGGCCGGCGAGGCCTGGGCTGAGGGCTGAACAGCTGGCAGCTGCCGGGGGCTTCTCCGCGGAGTGGTGCGGGGAAGCGCGCAGGCCTCGGCCCGGCTCGGCAGAGCCGCCTTGGAGCCTCAGCTCTGCAGAGGCTCCCCGGGGCCCGGCCTGGGAGTGGGGCGACCGGAGCGGCTGAGTTTAACCTCGGGAAAAGGGAAAAGTGGGGGGTCTCCTTGTTGCAGGTACTGGTTTTTGCTTCTTTTTAATTGGGAGATTGCTCTGGGCAGGGTGGCTTCCTTAATGTTATCTTGGTAGGGAAAAAACCCTTCGATATGTATTGGTTAGAGGCTTTTTTTTTTTTTCAGTCCCCGCCAGGGCAAGTAACAGCTGCGGTGATGGCTGCCATCGATGCTGGGTACCGACACTTTGACTGTGCCTACGTGTATCAGAATGAAAATGAAGTTGGGGATGGGATCCAGCAAAAGATCAAGGAAGGAGTTGTGAAGAGAGAGGACCTCTTCGTTGTCAGTAAGGTACAGATCTGGTGGTGTGGGATCTCAGAGATGGCTGGTTTTTTCACAGTAACTCCCTGGTTCTTTACTTTGCCACTCTGTGGTGTGGCAGGGAACAACTCAGCATATAACTTAGGCCATTCCTGAGACAAGGTTCATACTTAGACTCATTCTGTATCAAGAACTATGCAGGGTATGTAGCACTGACATGAGTGATGCTTTGAACTCCCCCTGGCATGAAGTTATGCTGTACTCTTTTGTGCGTTTCATCTGGTCGTCTGGTAGGTGTTTTTAAAAAAGCCTTAACCAATGGAACTAGACCATGCCTGCTGTCTGTCATGAAAGTCGTGTGCTGCCATTTGCACGCACTGCCCTCAGTATCATGGGCCTGCCTTGTGCACAGAGCAAGCCCTCTTTGAAGATCAGTAGCACAACCTACTTCCACATCACCTTCGAAAGGAGACAGGCACTCTCCTGAAGAGGACAGAAAGGTTCCAAGAGCTTTAACCAAGGAAGTCACAGTGTGTCTTGGCTTTTTGTCTCTAGCTGTGGTGCACATTTCATGACAAGCCTCTAGTGAAGGGAGCCTGCCAGAAGACTCTTGCTGACCTGAAACTGGACTACCTGGATCTCTACCTCATGCACTGGCCTTTTGGTTTCAAGGTACAGTAACAGCAATGCCCTTGGTTTTATCTGTTGTGACTGACAATTTTGAAGAGCTATGTGACTTTACAGCCCAGTAATTGCTCCAACTGACACAGATCACCATGTGTCTGTTGCATACCAGCATTGCTCTGGTGCTCAGCTTTACTCTGGCCATCTGAGCCAGGCTGTTGATCGCTGACTCTGAGGCTCCTGCTTCGACAGCATCCTCTGCTCTTCTGATCATGGAAGAGATAGACCTTGAACTAGGGGTGGGTCTCCCTGTTTCAAGCATGAGTTATATTGCTCTCCTTTTGATTATTGCCTATGTGTTATCTTCAACTGACAATGATGTGTTTCCCTCTTTGTGGGAAGGAGGGCTGTGCTTTGCTGCCTGACAGAAGTTCTTTCCTCTGCATGTTACAGAATCACAGAACAAGAAAATGTTTCTGTCTTCCATTTCTGTCTTTAATCACTGAGTCCTTAATACAGTACAGATTGAGCTGACCTTTGCTGTAGGAGCCTTAGTGTTCCACAGACCTTGGATTTCAAAAGGTGAAACTTTTTAGTTCCTAACTCTTAATGACTGCATGCAAAGGAACTGATGTCTCAGTTTGGTTATTTCTAAGTTTAGTCTTTCTTTTAGTCCGATCAAAATCATCTCTCTGCTTGTTGCTTCTGAGTTCAATTCCTTTTCATAGCACCTGCATTTTAAAAATTAGCTTTATATGGAAAAGACTAGCAAAGTGGAAACAGTGTGGTGTAATAATGTTATCACTGGAAAACAACTGGTTTTGAATGAAGTTGATACCTGGCGTGTAGCCCTAACTGGGACACAGGCTGTTTTAACATTCCCTGTGCTAGCAACTTAAAGAGTTTCCTTGTGAAGGACCTGTCAGCAGATCCTGTCCAACACAGACTGAGCATGTTCCAGGTCCTAAGTGGATCCTTTTTACACATTTTAAGAAAGCACTTCATTATGTCCATATCAGAACTATGTACTTTTTGTAATATGGAAAGTAAACTTGTAAACTGGCTATAATTTGACAAGTGGAGAGTTATGTTTCCCCATATGTATTTTGATGAGCCAGAGGACATTGTTGTGCCCAGCAGAAATACCTGTCCTTGTTGGGATGACGGCTAGCAAAAATGCTGTAATCCCATATAAAAGCAAGAGCAAAGGCTGAAGTATGTAGGTAATGTATGTTAGTATTATTATCTAATATGTATGTAGGTAATAAGTGTTAGTGTGTCCTGCACCAGGAGTGTTTGGTATCACATTCTTCAGCTGGTGTTAAGCTAACTTCCCTCCAAAGAGTGTTTCAAGTGTTTTCTTTCTCTCTGGCAGGCAGGAGAGGAGCTGTTTCCCACAGATGACAAGGGCATGTCAATACCCAGCAACACAGACATTCTGCATACGTGGGAGGTAAGTTCAGTCACCAGGGGAGAACCATGTCTTCTGCCTTCATCAGTCTCTGTTTTCATTGCTGTCAGGAGCCTTAACTTCTCATGCACAAAGAACAACTTGGGAGGAGTCCCTGGTACTGTAGGGGTTGTTGGATATCTCAATGTTTTCCACTCCTGACTTGCTGCAAACTTGCACAGTCTCAGAGACGTGTCTTTGAGCTTTGAAATGGGAGGTGTGGCACAAATACACTAGTGTTCTGTTTCAGTGTGTGTCCCCCCTCAGTCTTGAACTCTGTAAATCTAAATACTTATCTTGTGTTTATCAAGAAGGAAATAAGCTGTATCAAGATGAATGTGTTCTTCAGGCCCTGTTGTGTATACTAGGTGCTGAACTTGCTCTCCTTTCTGTTAGGCCATGGAAGAGCTGGTGGATGCTGGCCTGGTAAAAGCCATTGGTATCTCCAACTTCAACCATGAGCAGATTGAAAGAATCCTGAACAAGCCAGGGCTGAAGTACAAGCCTGCAAATAACCAGGTAAACTGCAAAGTCACTGCCCTTGAGTGTATAGACTAATCCTCCCACTGGCTTGCTGTGACCCGAGACCTTAACTTTGCACCAGGTCATAAGCTTGTAGAAGAGGACGAGTCCAAGCATAAACCTCTGTGTGTTCTTTCTAGACTTGTCCCTGATTGCTATGGTGTTTGGAGGGCTTCTGTTTCAGTTGTTGATACCTGATTACAAGAACTAGTCGATTTATTGTAGTTACTTTAAAATATGTACTGAAAAGGGATTTTTAACAGAAAGCAAATAGCATTTTTCTCTAGAAGTCGATTCAACAAAAAACTGAAACATTCTGATAAATGCAAACTTCATCATTCTCTGCTGTGTGTTTTCATTATCAGCCCCAATGTACTGGATTCTGGGATACATAGTAGAAGTTGTTATCTTCCATCATCTGCCACACCTCATTGCCACTATCACTGTAGTTGATAATTACCTGTTCCTCTTGTATAGAGGTCACTGGCCTTATATCTATATTGCTTGCAAATGTTCTCCAGCTCTCTGATTACTATAGTCAAGTTAAGCTCAGAGCAATGGGTCTTTGGTCCCTGTCCTTCAGAACTTACTGCTTCTGAAGGAATGCTGGCAAGTGTGAAAGCTTATCTGTTGGTAACACCAGTTGGCCTAACAGGGATAGTGTTTCCTGCAAATGCTTTCTCTGTGTGTATTTTCACTTGTAATCCAGGTTATCACCTGGATTTGGTGTCATTCCCATTCTTAAATTGAATACAGTCAGTATGCATGCTGGTTTAATTTGTGGTGAGAAATTGATTTGGCAAGGTAGTAACTACGTTACAACGATACTAGTACTTAGTTCAGTAAGGAAACCTGTCTCTTAAGCTACTGCAACTTCCACTGTGTGATAATGATCAGGTACTTCAGATGCTTGTTTAAATGTATGTCATAGACTCCTCATCCTAGTCCAGGCATGAGACTAGATAATGTAGCTTGTAAGTTTTGGGGTTTTTTAGTTGAGTGCCAGCACACAAGTAAGGATGACCTTGCCTTGCTTGAATAGGTTAGAAAATAATCAGACACTCTAGTGCCTTTTGAGTAGCTGTGTTTCTGGAGCTGCTGAAGCAAAATATGTATAATCTGTCCCAAAAAATTGAGTTGCATGTCTGGTTGTCTACTACTTCAATGTGCTCCAGAAGGGAAATGGCCAGGCAGGCTTCTGATAACAGCAAGTAGCTAGAACTGTAAATAAAGCACTCAAGGCTGTAAACTGATACTGTATTTTGCACGCTCTCCTCCCACCTGCCAGCGGCACAAGTTTCCAGGGACATCCCTCAGAGCACAGCTGCAGGCTGCAGAAGGCTCAAATGGCAGTGTAGCTGAAAAGGTTCTTGATGTGCTTGCTTTGGCAGCACATACACTAAATCCCAAATGCAGCACTACACTAGCTCCTAGAAAGAAAATTAACTCTTTCCTACCTGAACCCAGGACACCTGCTGAAAGAAATGTTGCCTGGTGTGAAACTGTCCTGAAGTCCCTCTGTGCAGAGAATCAAATATTCCTGTTTATTCACTGCCTCCTGACATGTGACTTCTTCCTGTTTCATGCTGCATTATCTGGGCATAAATTTGCCAGGATGCAGAGCACAGAAAGATCCACTGGATCTTAAGGAGGCTGTAAGCTGTTTTATACATGTATAATTATGGTAATCACAGTTGTGTTTATATAAAGTGTGTCAAGGATGGTAAGTTCAAGGTCTGAAATGTGTAGCAGTTAGCCATTCTCACTGCTGGCACACTGGAGGTATTCAGCATGAACATTGGCAAATAAAAGTGGTATTGATGTTTATATGGTAGTCATGTAAAAAAAGTGCCCACAAAAACCCTTGTGGCATGTTTAATTAGGGATGAAAAGAGAACTTTGTACTTCCTGGACTGCTATTCTATTATGATTCTATAGTCCTTTTCTGTGGGTGTCTTACTAATCTGTCCCACTTAAGCAGTTACGTAGCTGGTCATCCCATGTGTTGGAGATCGTATGGATCAGCAAAGTTTGAAGGAGTGGTGTTACAGTCCTTGGGCCCCTCACTACAGGAACTGCTACAAGTAGTAGAAAGGGGGTGGGGGCATATGCAAAGCAAAGGCTGCATAATGTTGTAGAGGCTAAGGTAGAAGCAAATTCAGCCTTTGATTTGAATAAGAACTCATCACAGAAACATGTTAAAGCAGGTAAACCACTGTCAATCTCTGTACCCTTATTTTGGCAGGTTGAATGCCATCCCTACCTTACCCAGGAGAAGCTGATCAAGTACTGTCAGTCCAAAGGGATTGCTGTGACAGCGTACAGCCCCCTTGGCTCTCCGGACAGGCCATGGTAAGGCTGCCTTGCAATTTGTCAGCTGGCTTGGATGATGCTTGAGGCCCCAGGACAGCAAGTGCACTGTTGTTCATCATTCCTCTAAATACAGATTTCTATTGGGTTTTTCCCCTCTGTGTAGGGCTAAGCCAGAGGATCCTTCCCTCCTGGATGACCCCAAGATCAAAGAGATTGCGGCCAAGCACAACAAAACCCCAGCACAGGTACGTGGGTGCTGGACAGTGGGTACCTGTTACTGTAGCACAGTGTGAAGGACAGCTAGTGGTGATGTGAAGGACAGGCTGGTGTTTCATTCCCTGCCACCCATGGTCCCCTTCTGTGGCACTGAACAGCAGCATGGGTTTGTTTGCTGTGTGGCCTTGGATGCAGGCTTGCAGGGGCTCTGACCATCAACAGGAAATATTTTCTTGACCCATCTTCAGATGCTGTCATGGTTGAGTCTTCCCATCTTGAACCCTTATGTAGCCTGCTAGAAGCCTAGGTGGGAAGGAAAGGAACTGAGTATTGCTAAACTGGATGGCAAAGGAGAAAGGCAGCCTTTTGCAGGGGGCCTCACTGCTTCTCTATTTGCACTTTAGAAAGTGCTGCTTAGAACTTGGGTGTGATTTGAAGTGCAGCTCTGCAGAAGTGGGTTAATCCTGCTGAATTGTACAGTTTACAGCAATCACCTTTTGGAGCTGGTTCTGCTTGCCACAGAACAGAAGCTGCCTTCTGACTCAGTGATATGCCTCTTGCAGGTTCTCATTCGGTTCCACATCCAGAGGAACGTGATTGTGATTCCCAAGTCTGTCACACCACAGCGCATTGTGGAGAACTCCAAGGTGAGGGATTGTGAGTGACCTGGGTGCTGCACTTCAGGGGTGGCATGGCTTCTCCCTGTGCAGCAAGCAGCGATCCTCTCTCACCCTTACCAGGTCCTCCTCGGGCAAGAGGACTGGGCTTTTCTCTCTGTATATTTGCTTATGGTCTACTGAGGGCTAAACTTGAGTTTACAGCTGGAGAGCTGAAGGGAACGAAGCTCTTGGAAACACTGTGCTGATAACCTCAGCAGTCACATTACATGATGCTTCGGGTTCTGTCATGTGAAGGAGTCACTTTCCAACGCTCGCTTGGGGCCGAGTGCAGCAGCACACCATGGAAGGCTTAAGTAGAGCAAGCACTGCTAAGAAAACAGCCCTGGTGTCCATAAATCACACTGCTGCCCTCGATTTGCTGTTCCTTGAGTGAAACCAGCCTTAGGATTTTGGGAGACACTTAGTTGCATTAGGCAGAATAGGATGTTCCTTTGTAATAGGACAGGAAGATGTGTCTCTTCCAATTGGAATTTGTGTTCTGCAATACTGAGTGTTCTCCAGACTTCCTAAAAACTGGCACATGTAACTGCAACCTGAGGGCTTTTTAGTTGCTCCCTGTTGCTGTTCACCTCCTTCCCACGCTCCAGCTAGTGGAATCTTGGAAATCCATCAAGCCAGCTTTTTCCTTTCCCTCCTTCATGCAACAGTCATTTCTTTTAACAAGCATTGTTAAAGCACTGTGAACTTGTTCTTTGTTTGTGACTTCTGCTTACAGTATCTGACTTGTTCGGATAGGTGACTTCCAGCTGTGTCTCTTGGCAGGTGTTTGACTTCGAATTGACTAAAGAGGAGATGGCAACCATTCTCAGCTTTAATAGGAACTGGAGAGCCTGTGCAATGAGCACGTAAGTGACAATGTTTTCTCTGAAGCTGTTAAGTATGTTATGTCATAGTTTAGTATGTAAACTAAAAGATACTAGTTGTGGTTGGAATTTGGGTTATGCAGACTCAGTCTCCAAAGGTGTCATCCTCCAGATAACTTTTCAGAATAAGATGTTAAATATTTATGTTGTGAGCCACATCATGATGAGCATAAAGCAAACTCCTTGTAATTCTCCATTCAGTCTCCAAGAGACTTTCTCCAGCTGAAGCTGTAACAGGATGCTTTTTATTCATAACTGTTGTTTTCTTCATGTGGAAGAAATGAGCATGATGGACTCAAGTTCTTTAACTTTGCTTGTGGTATTTTGTCTTTCTGCTATGACCCTTAAGTATATTACCAAAAAAAAAATCACTGTATGCTCTTCAGAAGCAGTTGGGAAAGTGGGTGAACTTTCAAAAAGTAACACAAGGATTTTAAAGTTGGAAACATAAAGCCAGATGTGAAATCTTTCTTGGAAGATTGCAAAAAACGGTCTTCCTGGCAGAAAATTGCAAAACCTTGAGTTAGTTGGCTACAAAGAATCTAGGTTGCATTGCCTGAAGTGCTCAAGAGCCCAAACAAAAGAAGGCACCTAAGAGTTTGCAAATGCAACACATCACCAAGGGAAACAGAATTAAACTACCTTTTACACAGTTGAGCTGCTTCCTTGGTGGCTCTCTGCAGCGGTTACAGCTGCCTACAGAACCTTCTGGACATGGGATAATCTCCTCTCTCTGGCTTCCTTCAGGTGCAAAACTCACAAGGACTACCCTTTCCATGCAGAGTACTGAAGATGGTTTCCTGCCTTTCTCCATGCTTCTCAGATACGCTTCTGCTGTCGCCTATGAGTTGTCTACAGAGCTTTCTCACTGCGTTGGAGACACCATCCCCTCCCCTTCTTCTTTCCCCCACAAAGATGCTGTATATGTACTCAGTGACTTTCCTTTCTTTTTGGAAGAAGGAAATGCTAAAAGGGTTCTGAAGAGCAAACTGTGTGGACTGGTAGATTGTCTGTGCCAAACCGAGTGTCTGGAATTGGTAAGCAGAAAACATGGAGGAAGTTTGAACAAGTGGTCACTTATTTTGGGATATTGTGAATTGGAGCTAGTGACTGTTGTTGCCTGGAAGGACCAGGCTATTGGCAGATTTTACATAACTAATGAGGTCTGCTTTTTTTCTAACTACTTTTGGGTTTGCTTTGGTTTTGTTTGTTTTTGTAACACTATGCTTTTTCTTCTCTGAAGTCCAACTGTACTTAAAGTACAGCAGTTTCTACGTGGGTAGCTCTTTGAAATAGGTCCTGGTTTCTTGGTGATATAAAAGCTGGTTTTGCTTATAATAAAATACAGATTTCATTACTGTGCACAATGAGATGGTTATTTCAGTAGTGCTTTAAAGACAGCAATGCTGGGGTAGCTCTATCATCTGTCTCTAGAGATTACACAAAAGCAAGGAGAAACACTTTCCCCAAGAAATCATCTCCTGTTAATGGTAACTTCTGTATGACCTGCTAGCTCTCACACTAGTGCTCTGGAGTTCTACATGGGTATGATGAACCTGTTGCCATTGAGGCAGTAAGCAGTCCAACACTTGCTGTTTCCTGTCAGGCAGCATGTGATGCAGGAAGGAATTTTGTGCTTGTACAAGTCACCACTTAAAAATACAGTAACAATGGGGTTCCAAGAAAATCCTGCCTCATGAACTAGCAGATTGGAGACTTGTTACCTTGTTCTGGGAGGACAGAACAATAAGCTTCCTCCCAGATTTTGACATGAGGCTTGTTTGTCCTGTGAGTTCTTACGGGTTTTGTGATGCTCACAGGTAAAGACTCTAAGGATGCTGCGATCTGAAAGCTGCTTAAAACTGATCACAGAATTTGGACACTTGTAAATATCACGGTTAGTTTTGGGGGGGAGGTGTTCTTGCCTGTTCCTGTAATTTTTTTTCCAAATTCCAAGTAGATCTATTGTGAGCTCTCCTCTGAAGGAGGTTGTGTTCTGTAGGCATGGCAGACAGGGTTCTTTCTGCACGGGGGAGAGGAGGGAGACCCCAACACTCTAATGCATAACCACCCTTATATGGTACATGTGAGATAGGATTCTGATTCCATAACTGCCTGGCTTCAGCAGGGTTCCCAAAAGGGAGCTTGGCCAGGTTAAAGCACAACCATGAATGCAGTTACTTTGCAAGTAGCTTGAGAGCAAGTGGTTAGTTTGCTGATCCTGATGAAAAGGTACAAAGGAATGGCACTAACTTACAGTGCTTCTTTCTGAGACATACTAACAATTATATAGAGAAAACAGATTTTGTTACCTTCGAATACTACTTTTAAACTTTTCTATTATCACTGAGGCCCGACTTTACAT
Organism: Hypotaenidia okinawae; assembly: GCA_027925045.1. Lineage (NCBI taxonomy): Eukaryota > Metazoa > Chordata > Aves > Gruiformes > Rallidae > Hypotaenidia > Hypotaenidia okinawae. Next base: position 70,031,947 of record BSDF01000001.1, on the reverse strand, counting down.
GCAGCACACTTTGGGTGGGCATTTCCAATAGGCTGAACAGATAAGATTGAGTTAACTAGCAGCATGAGGAGAAGGGAGGGGAGAATCAATGTCTGACTCTAAGCATAGTCTCCTCTAATGCTGGTTTTCCTAACGTAAATTGATTATAATCACTTTAAATTCAGGGCTTAAAAGCAAACACAAAATGCTTCAGCTCTGCAAGTGGGGTTTTTTGTGTCTATAATGTGATAAATAAAAGCCCAAAGGCATCTTAAAAAAGCAGAACAGCTAATGTTCTTAGATTAGTCTGAGCTGTGACAGAAACCTGTTTGGGGCAGTGTTGAATTGCTTGGAAATAACTTTTTTTGTGACAAGTGTGTTCTGGCAGGAAGCTACATTGATGGTCTGAGTTTCCAAAATGTTCCATCAGGTTCTGTTCATTTCCTCTGTTTTCATTTCACTGTAACTTTATGCAAGTTTGTGCCTGAAATTTTCCATTCCCAGGGTAGGAATTTTACTGGAGAAGACTTTTGGACAGATTGCTCCAGACCAGAAGTAAAAGCAGCTAGCACTTGGGGTGGAGTGGTTATTGTAACAGACGCTCTCTGTATTTCACTGGATGACTTAGTGGGAAAGAATTTGGAAAGGGTTGTTCTGGGACACAGTGGAGCACTTCACTGGATGTTTGGTGAACAGGAGAGTGGTGATAGAGGGGAAATGGAAGCACCTGAGCAAAGGGACAGTGATGCATAAGCTTGAACAGAAAGCATGAGGAGTGGGGAGTGATGGCAAACCCCTTGTCACCCACGATGATTTTTGGATTGCTTTTTTTTAAAAAACAGATACAATTAAATAAGGCTGGGAGAGGTAGAGCCAGCCTTCTAGGCTGCAGTGATGTCTCTGTCAATCTAGGTGGATCAGGAGATTGTTACAGCAAAAGCAATAGTTCTACCCCCCAGTCATGCCACATGCTCTGCCTACAGGGGTAGAGCTTTCCTTTCATCTCTGCAAAGGTGAAGTGGAGAGATCAAAGAATGAGATATCCGGAGCGGAGCGTTCCTGTTAACTGAGCTCTTCCTGCTACAACTGTTCTCAGCATTTGTTTTCCTACTGTGATTTGATGAATCTCTGGGTTTCTGATCAAAGAAATTTTTAAGGACAAATACAGTCTTGTAGCTCTTACAATCAAAAGTGGTTGTTTTTCTTGTCTTGTGTTTTTTGACTTAAGAATTTGTAGTTCAGCTCCACCTTGCTGACCTCTCTTACTAGACTTTCTCAGGGTTCTGCTGCAGCAGTTAAGCTAGTGTGGTGCTGTAGCTCACACCCTAGGGAGAACAGTCTGGTCTGCAGGAGAGCTTAGGAGCAGGAGACAGAGAAACTGTGTTCACAGGAGTAGTGGAATGGGTACTTGCACTCGGTCTGTTTCTCTTCCAGCTGTGCTTGATGCTGCATTTTAAGGACTCTCTCCTGTGAAAAGAAAATGTCTCTGACAGAACAAATGTGTTTCTGGAGTAGCAAAGAAGGATGGTGAGCTCATTTATCAGGGAAAACAGGTGGAGGAAACTCAGTCTTCACCTTGAAGGCAGGAGACCTCTACTTGAGAGTTTTTTTTTTGAGGGGGAGTAGCAGAGGAAAATACAAGAAGCAGCTGGGATTGGCATCTTGCTGGTTAGATGTAGGATACAACAAATAGTCTTACAAGTACAGTATGTTTCACCTTACTGGTGATGGCCCTTTGGGAGATAATGGCTTGACTTCTGGTACTGGAACACAAATACAGAAGCTGTCCTGGGTGGAATCACTTTCTGTATGATGCTCTGTCTTTGCTTCCCTCTGGGGGGGAGGCAGGATCTCCCTTGCTGAGCTCACAAGCACATACTGTAACACTTGTGTGGAGCTGTGAAATCTGAGGCACAGGAAACTGTTACTCAAAACAGGGAAAAATCCTGTCTTTGGATTTCTAGCCTGTAATCACTGTGCTGAAGATAGGACCAGAAATACAGGGTCTCTTGCCTAATTGGGACATAGAACAGTTGACTCAGGACAAACTATTTCCTCTCTTAAATCACCTAATATTCCCCAAATTTGTCAGCTATAAACTGTCAGTACTTTAAGTGACCAAGGAACAGGTAGCAGAGGGGATGACAAATAGAGCCCTGCCTTATTTTGGCAGGACCTGGCTCCTTTAAGCTGAGAGGCAGCTCTTGAAACTTTCATAGGCCCTGTTACTCTTGCACTTTATTAAAGTACAGGACCACTAACACAAACATCTGAAATTACATCTTTTTTTTTTCATTCTTAAGCAAAAAAAAAAAAACAGCTTTTCAGATCTGCAAGAAGCCTGTTTACAAGCCAGCTGATAGCTGCTTGGAAGAACAGCTGGCCTGAATCAGACCAAGGATCTACCTACTGCAACTTCCTCTCTCCAGCTGTGATCAGAACAAGATGTTGGAGATGAGCAAGCTGAGCATTGCAGTGGTGTGTTCTTTAAATATCTGGGAGCAGATGTTTAATGTCCATGTTCAACAGCCATCCTTAACTCTTTCTTGTTCAGTTACCTTGTGAATCCCTTACAATGCAAGGGAAGGGTTCTTCACACCCACTTACCTTGTGAAGAATCGGTGTATCTTGTTGTGGGCTTGCCTGCTTCTGGATTCAGTTGATGCTGCTGGCTTTTGCAGTGGAGGAGACTGATAATGGACCAGTTGCTTGCTTTCCAAGCTGCTCCATGTTGGGTAAACTTCTGGCATAGCTCCCTGCACTCTTGTCAGGTCAAGGCGAGACTTAGCCTGCTGAAGTACTGTCTGTAGAAATTATTCCTAGGTCGTTGATTTACCCTAGTCAGTCTTCTATAAATCTTTCTGAAGATAGAGGAAGGCAAGGACCAGAACTCTCTGTGCAGGTTTGAAGGCAAAAAGTTCATGGAATGGGTCTTACTGTTTGTGGGGTTTTTTTTTCCTCATTCTGTTTGCTTTTGAACTATACTGAGCTCTGTATGAGAGCTTAGAATTACAGGGAAAACACGAACAGCAAAGAGTTTTTAATATTCCCTAGTGTCCATTAACTCCATCATCCTATTTTCCCTCTAAAACAGGGATGTAACACCTTGCTGTTTTACCCAGCCCCTTTAATGAAGGCCTCACTATGCCTGAATGGGTAAGCTGCACACAAAAGCCCAAGTCATGGGACAGCATGCAGTGATACAAAGGCAAAACACTAAGCTAAGGTGTTTGCATTCAGTCCAGTGGTGCAGATAACCTTGCTGCTAACTAGGAAAGACATGCCCGTGGGTTGGGTGTAAGAGCACTGCTACCTCACTGATGGAAGTGGAAAACAGTTTGGGGATCATAGAAACCTTTTGCTGTAGCTTCAACAGGAAGCTGCTGATTATGCTGCTGAGGAAGTAGGCATGCAGGAGTAGAAGCTGCTCATCCTTCAAGAAACTTACTCTGTTCCCTTGAACTGGTCATGAAGACTTGAGCCTGTTTATACACAGTCTGACACTAGGGGAATACTTGTGTTCTCCTGAAGCACTCTGTAGCCTGGCATGTTCTCTCCTGACTTTAAGCAGTGTCCCAGGTCTGGAAGTTGATCCAGCCTGGGGATTAGTAACTAACAAATGCACCGTGGGACCCTGTAAAGCAGGTGGAAGCAGACTGTCACTGCATGGACCTTCAGGCTACCTGGACAGCAGCATGCAGTTGAACTAGTTCAACCACAGGAAAGGGAGTGGGTTAAATGGCCATCAGTATATGCTGGCTCATTAAAACAGGGTTCAGATGAACCTGAAGATGGTGAAGGTGTGAAATGTGCTTCTGGAGCAGCTTTTAGCAACAGATGCCATAGACAGCTGTGAGAGGCTGTATGGTGCTTAAGTACAACTTAGACAGCTGTGTTTAAGTTGTATGGTTGCCCTTCTGCTGCAAAGTGGAAGGCACTTCATTTCCCAGTAACTGACATCACCCAGTTTTTTTTTTCCTTTTACCTTTGCTAAAGTCTCTGTAGCTGAAAAAGATCTATTGTCTCTGAAACAAACGCACAATCTCTGGCTTCTAACTTGTTTTGAATTTTTTACTATTACATGGCTACTGTGCTCATCTAGTGTGACTTCCTGCCTGCTGCAGTCTATAAACATCCTGTAAATAACTTCGAGCCTGATAGCTGTGATTAAATGGGAATGTTGTTGAAGAACTCCTGTGAAGTCAAGAATATTTTGAGCTAGGCTGTACGCCACAGCCTGCAGCAGGTATTGCCTCTGTGGCTGTGGGCTGACAGCCTGACCCCAGCCTGCCTGGAAGCAGACAGCCTTCCACATAGGTGGCTTTCTAACCTGCAGCTGCCGTGATACTCTGGAACTGGCCTTTTTGAGCTGGAATGTTTGGGCACAAAAGAGTACCTGTTACGGGCACTGTGATGCTGCTGTGCTGTTACTGGCACTGACTGCTGATGCACGCTTCAGACCTCTTTCTTTAGAAGAGTTACTGTAGGAAACCCAGTTTGATGGAACTGCTTTGCCCCTTCTAGGGCACCTGTTGTTCAAACATCTTGCAAAAGTCAAAAGCAGCTCAAAGATACGTCATCATTTCCTTTATGGACTTAAAAACCGCAACTACAAAGAAAATCAGTTGGAAAAGGATATCCATGAAGTGTGTATCCCAGCCCTGAACCTTCATTACACAATCATCCTTCCTCTCTGCAGGCAGTGCTGATCCACATTGTTCTCCTATGGCACTGGAAGAGCCTAAGCACTTGCAGGAGCTTTGCACGTGTTGTAGAGCTCAAGAGTGAGTCTTAATTAACAGGTGCCTTATTAGAACTCCTGCATATGCACAGACAGTGCTAACACCAACATTTTTTCCAGAGAAAACAACATCTAGTGACGTTCTGAGAGTCAAAACACAAGCAGGCAGTATCTAAGGAGAAGTACAAGAGAGTGAAAACCTACTGTTGGTTCCTATGAAGCTGCCCAACTTTTCTCCTTGCTAAATAAGGCAGATGCCAAACAAAATAATTCCTCCCTGTCTTCTTTATCCGACTTTGGATTTTCTGGGAGAGATTCACAGTCTTCACTGCAGCCATTCTACTGATAAAGGCAGTATTTATATACTCCTGGAGATATAAAAAACCAAACATACAAATCTCCTACCAGTTTATTAGTTTTTAGCAGTTCATAAATAGGAAACCTCATTAAGAAAATGGTTCCTGAAGCATAATTCAGCAGTGTCCTCTAAAGTCTGCTATGCTGGAATTACTAATCTCAAGCAGCGTATTATCTCAGTGATCTTCTGCAGTTAAATGGATTGTCCTATATTAACAGCTGAATGACAGCATATGTTTTGACTTTCAGTCCAAAAGTCCAGCCTCTAGGAGAATATAAATGTCTCTCAAATTTTTCAGGACTTACATTTATGACAAAGTCTGTTTTTCCCAAATCTCAAGCATTCAGGTTTATTAAATGTTACTAAATGATAACAGAATATATGTTTTGCTACAAGAGTAGAGCAGATACAGAGAAAGGACTGATGTAACTGGTTGATAGTGAGGGAACCACTTACACATTTAAAGACTGCTCTACAGGATGCCAGTGAGCTACCTTCTCCCATCTTATAATATACATCCCACTTACACTGAGATTTAATAGACAAGAATTATTACGAATTGCTTGAAACTCTTGATATGCTGCTTTGATCCCTGGAAGATCTCAAGATGATGCCTTTGTTAGTCTTCCAGAAAAGGATAGTCCTTGTGATTTTTGCATCTACAAAAAGAAAGTAAGGATAAAACACTTCAGGATACAGTGGTAAGGCAAAGAAGCAGCAGCATTTTTCCCTCTTAGGAGGGCTCTGCAGAACTAAAGCTATGAACTAGAGGAAAAACATTACTGTGAGTCTGCTTAGTTTACACAGGGCAGTGAAAGTCAGTGCTGGAACCTTTGCTTATGCCAGTGACCACCTTCTCAAAAGCCAATGAATCTTTTGCTTAGCTGGAATCACCAAACTTCCCTGTGGTATGGGACCTCTCTCTTGTGAGCTCCCTGGTTCGCAGAACACTGCTAGGTATGTGGGGAACCTGGGCCAGCAGAATAAATCGCAGCTCAGCCAGTCTGTGTCTAACCCTTCTGCTACCTCTCCGCTGCCTTAATAACGTTGGCAGAGACACGCAGGCACGGCTTCTCACTTCAAAAAAACCCTCACCACTCTCATTCTTAAAAAGGAGTTTATTTACACTGCCTGTCTCTCATATGGAGGAGCCAAAGCAAACAGAAAAAACAAATTAATTTTGCTGCCTGTTTATTTTGGAGTTTCCAGCTGATTCTGATTTGGAGGCAGCGGTTTGGTGTGCATCCCTTGCGAGATACCTTCACGCACACCGCAGCTGCAAGAATCCCAGTGCTGCCCATCTGTAGCAGAGGCCCAACGCTGCAATGAACCCTAGTGCTGGGTTCCAGCAGATCGGGATGTGGCCAGGTACTGGCTAAGTTTTCCTCTCTACTTATTTTTAAGCTGGGCTAGCAAATGCTGTCTGTTAAGAGCATATCCAATGATAACCGCAAATCCAACGATAACCCAGTCTTGCTAAGACACGGAGGAGGAGGTACTCACTCCCTCAGCGCGCAGATGCGGTAGCGCTTCTTGAAAGTGAGGAAGGTTTCCATCTCCTCTTCTGTCAGTTCAAAGTCGAACACCTGAATAGGGAGCCCAAACAGCCATGTTACTTCAGTTTGCAAAAAGAATACCAAAACCAGGCGTAGAAGAGCCTTGTATTTGCTGAAGCACTACAAAGAGTGCACGAGGTGCACCTTAGGGGTGAGCAACGAGTAAATGTCATAAAGTTGCTGTGCTGGTGGGGTCTAATTGCATCATTATTTATATCACAAGGTGGAAAAACGGATGTGATCTAACGAAGGAGACTTAGCACCTTACTTTTAAAGTAGCTTTCTTCATTCACAAAGAAGTAACCTACACAGCATCTGACAGCCAAAAGGTTTTGCCAGTTCTAAGGATGAAAGGGGTGCTTTGTTCCAGTGGCAGAGCAGATTTTTCTTTGTAAAGTTTAACACCAATAGTAATAAAGTTTAGCACCATTCTTAGTTTCCTAAGGTACCCTCTTACCTTAAAATTTTCCTCAATCCGCTGCGGAGTGACAGATTTGGGAATTACACTCACGTTTCTTTGCATCTGGAGCCGGATAAGCACCTGCAGGATCAGGGAGGGAATTACAGCTAGGAAGTTCTGCCTGCCTTCTAAAAGCCAAGAACCATACGTGCCTACATGGTTACATGGGACAGCTCTACTCATAACCAGGGACGGCTCACATAGGAAAAGCACTATAGTAAACCCTTCCTAATTTTTGTATGAGCTCCATTAATCATCATCTATCTGTGAAGTTGAGATGACGGCCTGTGAGTATGTTGAACGGTTCAGGGTTGGCAGGGATGCTGTGAAAAGAAGTGGCGAGTGTGCCCTTAAACACCCAAAGCCATAGGTGAGCTCCTGTCTAACATTAAAACTAGCCTTAGAGAGTATTTTTTAAAGTCTTATGGCATGTAGGAACCACAGCTGGAGCGCAGCTTTCCATAGTTCCTTTAGCACAAGCAGGGAAAAATACATGTCACCAGGGAAAATCACACAGCCAGTACTAACCTGAGCTGGTGTTTTGTTGTGCTTAAGTGCAATTTCCTTAATTTGGGGGTCATCGAAAAGGGAAATACCTTCAGGCTTGGACCTGTGAAAATAAAAAGCAGATTTTAGCAGTTAAATGGCCTGCTGTCTGCTCCCTCAAGCACTGAAGTATAAGAGTATTATTTAAATTGCAAGAAAGCAGCATTTTACACGCTGTAATTCAACACCACCTCATTGCTCTGGCTGTTGCCTTTCGTCATGGGTCGGCACACAAAAGGAGGCCTGTAGTTTCCAGCATAACAGATCGCTGTCACACATTCTAGTCCAGCCAGGGACCAGGCTGGGCATTTCTTTGGTCCAGATCCCAAAAATTTCATCTTGAGAACGGGCAGCTGCCACGTCCTTCACCATCACAGCAGCTCTGCTAACGACCTGAGAGCCATGAAGACTGGCGTAAAAGCAGATTTGCTTCCAGTCATCCATTTCAAAGCCAACTCCGTTTGTCTCAGCAGGACTGCAGAGCGGCTACTTTCCTATTTGTCGCTTTGGGTTTTGGTTTTGCTTATTGTTTTAGTTCAGAAGTTCTCTTACAAGTTTAATAAGCTCACCCAAGCTCAATTAAGAGTTATCTTCCCTACTTTCACCAACCAATTGATCATTTTCCTCCTAAATCTGAAACTCCAGTAACTGCACAGACAGGAATCAATAGACTGAATATCACAATAAGTGTGAGAAAGGTTCATCAGTGCATGTCATTTTCAACAGCTTAGTAAATATTTTTCTAACTACATCAGTTTTACTCTCTGAGGGTTTATCCACAGCCTGAGACCGGCTCACTGTATCAGCTCCAATCTGTGTCTAAGAAAGAAGCCCAAAAAGCATTCTTACCATGGCCAGTTGGGTGCTCCAAGGGGACAATACGCAGTGACAGAGATCCCTTTGGATTGGCAAAACTTAATCAGCTCTTCCTGAGGAAGATAGGGGTGGCTCTCAATCTACAAAAAACCCCACAGTTCTTCAGAAACAGAAGATACTTCAAGGCCATCACTCTGATGACCTACCAAGCTGCACATCTACTTTGAAAAGGTTCTTTTTGCAGTTATGGGTTTTTTCAGAGTCTGAATGTGTTTCAGATTGTTTCCCCTTCTTCTCAACCCTGCCTCCAACAAGGCCCAATCTTCATACATCAGTTTCTCTTTCCAGTTGCCTCCCTTATTTTTCATGAGCTCTCAGAGTCCCCAAATCAATGGACTACAAGGTCCAGTTGTGCACACCCAGCTGAAGCCCCCAACTCTGATCTCAGCCAGTGCTACCTATTCACCCCAGCAGCATAGCCTGGCTCTGGTCCTATCTCTTCCTGCAGCCTCAAATGCAAAACCCCAGAGAGATGTGATGTCAGTACTGATGAGTTGGAGAAAACAATTACCTGATTATTTGCAGGTTTGTGTCTTAAGCCTGGTTTGCTCAGGAGCCGATCTATCTGTTTGCGGTGGAAGTTGGAGACACCAATGGCCTTCACCATTCCTGCATCCAACAGCTCTTCCATAGCCTAGAAGCAGTACAGAATCAGACTTTGAATCAGCTATTGAATTAAGATTTTTTATATATATATATATATATATGTGTGGAATAAACACCTGCACAAAGACCTCCAGTAAAAATTGTCATGGCTGGGATCCTCTTCTGATGTGGTGTTAGTACACTGCATGGAATGGTGGGAGGCTCAGGCTCTCACATCGTGTATCACCACAAAAATAAGTAACAGCATTATTCATGGTTAACAATTACTATGCTATTATTATTTCAGTAGAATACAATTATTTTGAAATACCCCCCAAGTAGAGCTTCTGCTCATAATAAACAACAGGTTTTTAGGGTAATTCCAAACAACTACCCAGAATAAAAAGCTTGTGGTGAGGAACCGAGCAGCTCCATGAGGAGCTGTTCTGGGAGAGCTACAGCAGGATCCCTGATCACCAATGCTGATTAATTTCCCAGGGGAGATGTACCATTTAGTGGTGGCAGTGTAGTAGAAGCAGCACAGTGTTCACCCATCACCAAACAATTGATCCTTTCACGTTAGCAAACAAGAAAACAACTAGACAGCCCTGATTAGGTTGGCACCACAAGCAGAAAAGAACCAGGAGAAAATAATCTACTACCAGCCTTTAGAGCAGAAGATACACCACCTCCAAAGCAGAAACCCTTTTTTATTTGAAGTTGCTGTAACAAGCAGCAGCCTGAGATGCCCACTTTTTTCCCTTCAAATGAGAGAGAAAGATGATCTGACAGAAGAACATAACCCCATCAGCCAAATGTTCTGACTCTGGTGAGTCTCTGTCTTCTTTTGACCTGACCCTGCTCAGCACATGGTGGGAGTAAAAGGAAAGGAAGACCACACCATCAGCCAAGCAGGAATTTGGGCTTGCCCCCAAGCCTTGTCTCCCATGCCCGTGCCATGCACTTACATCTCTGTGTGTTGCACAGACGGTTCCCAAAGTGGAAACCTTAAAGCTTTCAGGCTGTTACTTCAAACTAGCCTCTATGGCCTGTCAGTGAACGTACCTCCCAGGTATCCAGAAAATCCGTATCGCTGGGAATGATCATGCCACTTCCATCTGCAGGAAATAGCTCCTCTCCCGCCTATCATGGCAAAAGGAAAACGAGTTGAAGGTAGACTGAGTCCTATGCAGAGAAAGGAATCACTTAGGAATTCTACAAGTGAGTGGAGCTGGAGGCACGCTGGATATCCTGGCTTATGTTTTTGCTGGGGGGAGAGGTGGCCAAAACCAGTACTCGGTAGGAACAGAGTAATCTTCAAGAAAATCTGCCCTGTGAGAACCTGTGCTGCGGGCAGAGGAAGGGCAGGCACTGCTGTGTGCCTCAGCCAGGCTAGAGGAAGGCCAGGGATGTGACACAATGGGGAAACAGGGATTTATTTAACCTGGGAGTAGAGGGAGAAGAGAAAAATAGCCACTAAGTAATTCACAACCGTTTGATCCCGGCCAAGCAAACAGCCAAATCCCGGGCTTCAAGTGGAATGTGTAATTTGATCCGTGGCACAGAAATGCTGTGCAGGGTAAACTAAGGTGAATTTTTGTACTGCAAGATGTACCTTAAGCAGCTGTGACCTCCTGGGCATTCCACACTGGGTGTGGAGGTTTGTCATTATGTCCTAATGAGGTTTAACAACGTTTCTCATTAGAGAGGACTAAGGGCATGTTTGGTCTTGGAAAAAAAAAGTGGCAGAGCTCCAACTGATGGCTCCCGGGAGTTAAAACTCTCAATACCTTGAATCCCATGGGCCAGTGCATCAGGTAGAGATCCAAATAATCCAGCTGGAGGGCAGCAAGTGTTTTCCAGCATGCCTCCTTCACCAGGGGTCTCTCGTGGAACGTGGACCAGAGCTGCAGGGGTAATAAAAAGACAGGGAGCTGCTCTCCTGGCCGCATCCCTGGCAGGAAAACCCACGGCACAGACACAGAGGCAGCTCCTGACAGGGTACAGGGTGGCACCTGCCTGTCCTGAGGAAGTGCTGCTTTTATGTGCCTTATTTTATTTGTGGGACTGGCAGTTCAGTACAATGAAAATGAGATACTGAGATACTCTAAAGTTCCAAGGAGTCACACAACAATTAAATAAAATGAAGGAGTGGAGGCAGGGGGAGAAGCAAAACTGGTGAAAATCAAGCCACCAGATTCCAGCAGATAGAAGTTGCTTTATTTTTCCTACTATTGTTGTTGGGGGGAAAAAACAAAACAAAACATAACATACAGGAGTTATCAGGCTGAGGCCGGCAGCGCAGCGGGACTGACCATGAATACAATAGCCCTGCTTCCTATCTCAGAGGCAACTGAGAGCACGGCCTCAGTTCCTGTCTCCGTGGCTGACAATGGATACGGACTGAAAAAAAAAATCCCTCTCAAATCAAGACTTTGCCTCCCCTCCTTTCCCCTCTCCCCCCAAGAACTGACCTTTTCCTTCCCTCCATCCACAAACCGCTTTGCCCTGACAGAGAGGAGTTCACTCCCGGACAGGCCTCATCCCCTGACAGTTGGCGGGTTAGGACCTTGTCTCTCCTCCTGAGAGCTGACCTCATGTGGGATGAGTTACCCAACGACGTACCTTACTGACAACGAAGAGTTCTTCTCGCCTCACAACCCCCTCCTCAATTTTGCCTCGTAGCGCATCCCCGATCTCACGCTCGTTCTGGTACATGTAGGCACAGTCAAAGTGGCGGTACCCAACATCGACGGCAAACCTCACGGCATCTCTTGCTGTTCCTCGGAGAGACTGGGCCAGGAAGAAAAGTCAGTAATTTGGTAAAGAGCAGAAGAAGAAGTTTGCTGTTCTCCAAGTCTGGAGACTTTAAGCCGCCAAAGAATGAGGTTTTCCAGCTTAAGCTTTCGTTAAGTTTTCTGGAATGAAACAGCATGGGGAGTCACTGATGAGTTGCTGGAGCTGATCTGCCCTTTTCTAAGGACTCAACATTCGCATTCAGAGACCAGGCAAGGGTTAAATAAGTTCTAATTTGCCCAGAAATTAAAAGCAGCGTTAGTGTGAGATATAGGTGACATGAGGAAATTAATCACCTCTGGAAAGGTTGCTGGCCCCATGTGCAAACAAGCTGGCTCTTGTTGACACAGGCCAAGGGAGGTGAGAGGACTGCAAAACACTACACACAGTGCCACCTCCCGGGTAAAATACACAGCCTGGCATTTAATGGCCAAGTAGATCAGATTCTTGGCTTGGACACAGTGAAGAGTTGTTTGATCACTGGCTACCGATGCTGGAGAATGACACTACGAACAGAAACACGATTCAAAACTGCAACCACCTCTACATATAACTTCACTGCAGCATTGCATTCCCACACATGATCCTTATTTTATTTATTTATTTTTTAAAAAATTATTTCACTTCTCTACTTCCAATCAAGGCTGCTTGTTTGGTTCACCTAAATGTAAAAAAATACCAAACCCCCAAAAACCGACATTGAAACTGCAGCATTTTTTCCCACAGTACTACACACAACCAAATAGCCAGTTGAAAGATGTACAGCTTCCCCCTCCACAGCCCCTTTCCCCTTCCCACACAGGGAGGCTGCAGCTCCTGGGGCAGCATGGGAAAGCAGTGTAGTGGCAACACCAGCCACACACAGGGCATTACAGTGGAGCTTCTCTCTGGGTGCTGCTGCAGTGTGGGAAAGGTGCCATGCAGGAGCGATCGGCATCGCTTTAGAGCGGGGGAGGAGCTGATGAAGAGCAAAGGTGACAATATACCCTGTGACTCCACAAAACTCTGTAACTTGAGATGCTTTTCAGACAGAAATAATCCTTTGCTTTGTTTTACATGGTGCTCGCTGAACAGGACTCTCAGTTCCTGAAGTTGGAGCGAGTGGGTAAAGGAGAGGCCCTGTGGCTGAAGTTCCTGTGGGAACCTTGAAATCCAATAGCTTTGACTAACCCCAGCAGGTTTGGGTTGTGTTTTCATCGCATTAATGCAAGAGATTTTTGCGGTGGCAGTATCATGTGTCCAAAATTTTCCTTCTGTTTAGTCCTAACCAGCTCCCATCAGCATCTCAACAGGTTCCTTCAGAGCTCGTCCCTCACAGCCTCAGCACCCTCAGAGACCCCACACAAGGCACTCTGCTTTTTTAAAGCCTACTTCGGCCTTTTGTCATCCAAACAATCAAGACTGAAAGGGCTGAACAGTCTCATCTGTGCGTATATTATGTGATGATTAGCAGCTGCTGACCCAAAAATATAACAAGAATAATTTAAGATACTTTTGTGTTGACTGGTGTCGTGGTTTCACCCCGGCTGTGGGCCGAGATCCACGCAGCTGCCTGCTCCTTAAAGTAACAGAGCAGGGGAAGAGGGAAAAAGGGGGGAACAAGGGAAGGGAAAAGGAAGGGGCAAATAACTCCAAAACCAAGAAACTAAGAGGCCCGTGGGTTGGGATAAGGAGAGTTTACTAAGAGAACAGAAAGATAAAATATAACAATGCTAACAGGACTTTAGAGCAAAAGAATACGAAACTCTTGATCCCCAATGCAGTTTCTCCCCGAACCACACAACTCAGGCCGGACCACCCAGAGCTGTCCCGGAACCCGACCATCCCCCCAAGAAGCACGCGTCCCGCCACCGCTCCTCTTCTTCCTCCCCTCAGCCCCCATTATCCTGGGCAGGACGTAATTGGCATGGAATACTCTCTTTGGCCCATCTGGGTCACCTGTCCTGGCTTCACCCCTCCTTTCTCCTGAATAGAGAAATACGAAGCAGCTGAGAAAGTCCTTGACTGTCTGACTGCAACTAAGAACATCAGGGTGTTATCAGCACTGCTTTCATTTTAACTCCCAAACACAGCATTCCATCAGCTGCTACAAATGAAGTTAACTCTATCCTGACTGAAACCAGGACAACTGGACAGTTTCCTAGAGGTGACAGATTACAATTCAACATAACATGTTCCCAGTCTCAAATCCAAGGGACAATCCATCAGTTTTTGTTCATTTTTAAGAAGCTTGCTTAAATTTTTCAGCTCAGTTCCAGACTCTTTTTCCATTTATAATTCAGTATATCCCTACAACTTGTCTCTTAACAGAATTCCATTAGGTAACATTGGCAGGTAAAGAGCTAACCAAAGCCTTCTCCTGCAAAGCACTGTGTACTCATCTGCTGCCATACTAGTAAGTTATCCTCAGCTTCTAGGGGGTGAACGTAAATTCCCATTTCCAAATCCACTCATTGCCACTGAAGTTCCAAAATCTACATGCACTTACCAAAGGTATGAATGAGTTATTAACACCCAGTGCTACAAAAGAAAAGGAAAAGAAAAGAAAAATGAAACCCCAAGCTAGGCAGAAGTTTTTACTTGTATAGGGTTTAATTTTTTTTCTATAGTTAAGAAAAATCTCCTTCTACCTGCTCCAGATGAGCACTAGCTGCTCTCTTAAAAACCATCCTGAAGGACAGGTACGAATTCCTGCAAGACATGAACTGCTGCAGAAGGCAAGAAACCCTGCCCAGAGGGTTTCCTGCATTTTCCTGACCTGAGGAGGGGATTTCTCTAAAAGTCCACCTCGAGTCTCAGCAATTTCCTGGTGTCACCTGTGTGACCAGAGGCGAGGAAAGGCCCCGAGCTCCAGAATGTACCTGCCAGGTCCCCAGTCCCAGGAGGGGCATTCTCGCGCGGGTGGGCAGCTCCAGGTAGGTGGCCATGTGTGGTCCCTTCCCAGCCGCCGCAGGCAAGGAGAGGCCCTAGCCTCTTGCAAAACTTCTTAAACAGGCTTTGCCCCTCCCTCCTGCCCGCTGACTGGCTGAGGACAAGGAAAATATGGGCAGAAGTGCCATAGCAAAGCAAGGATTTTGCCTTTATCTCACCCTCTGAAGTAGTTCAAAACTGATTGTGGGCTCCTCACATGAATTTGTTCATAGACTCATAGGGTGTTTGGGTTGGAAGGGACCTCAAAGCTCATCTATCTCCAACACCCTTCTCCCATGGGCAGGATCACCCCCGATTAGACCAGGTTGCCCAAGGCCACATCCAACCTGGCCTTGAACACTGCCACGGAGGAGGCAGCCACCACTTCTATGGGCTCTCACCACCCCTACAGTGAAGAACTTCTTCCTATTATCTAATCTAAATCTACCCTCTTTTAGTTTAAACCCATTATCCCTTGTCCTATCAATACACCCCTGATAAACAGTCCCTCTGCAGCTTTCCTGTTAGGCCCCTATATCTACTAACACAAGCAGGAATCTTCAAATCTTGTTGAGTGAGCTCATCATGCCAGCTTCACATACTGCCTTGACTGAGGTTGCAGCTTTTTGTGTAATTCCCAGTCTTTCTTTTTCTGCAGGAAAGTTGGTGTTTAAGGGTTTGCACACACCCCGAGAACCATTTCTGTTCTCACCTTGCCTGCTCCTGAACACATCATCACAAAGCCATTTGTCCCGGGAGGAAGCTCAGATGTGTCCACAGGAGGGATTGCTGTAAAAGTAATTCCCAACAGAGCTCTGTCCCCTCGGCACTGGGCACCCACATGATATACATCCCCCCAACCCCAGCCAAAGGCTCGTGCTCAGCAGCTGCAGGACACAGGGACAGCGCTGTCCTTTGAAACTAAGGGTACCCCCTCAACTTGGGAGAGGAACTAGGAAATAAAGCTTTGTCTTTTCAAGAGTCATCATGTTTACCCTGGCCTGACTCTTCAAAATCAAACCTGGTTTATCAGACTGACTGACAATCACCAGCAGAACACTGTGGCACACATTTGCTTCCCAGAGCAGCCCCTGTGTTGTTTCCTGTACTTACCCACTCTTGAGAAGCCAAACAGCTTTGGGCATCTTCTTCCTTGAGGCCGTGTTACCGCTACGTTAGGGCCCTCACTGCCTTCACACCGTCCTACATAAAATTCCAGTTTACTGCTCACAGCTGGAAAACTTTCTTCAGCATAAAGTGATAAATTTACAAGGCTCAGTAGGAACAGCAGCTTACCCTGGAAAATCCAACCCCCCTTGTTTTAGTGCAGAGAGGGTTTGACCCCAATCTAGAGGCTCCTGTGTCCTGCCAGAAGGAGCTGGTGCTCCCTCGTTTCAGAGCCCTGCCCAAAATTTTGCAAGAACTCATTTTAAATCTATGAGTGGTAAGTAGTGTTTATCCAGCCATCAACAAACTTCTCCTTCTCTGCCATTTCTTTGCGTGTTTGTTAGAGACAAAACCAGCCCCGAGGCAAAACCACGTTTCAGGAGGCAGCGTCTCAGGTGTCCACTGACCCCAGGCAGGTGGCTCTGTTCAGTTGCTCAGCACTCCCAGGGCAGCAGGTGCCAATCCACCCTGATGCTTCTCTACAGCAGGTCCCCTGTGGGACCAAACTCCCGTCCTGCAGCACCAGATTTCCTTTTCATGTCGCATAGTTTCTCCTCTTGTATCCTCAAGTCGTTGCTTGTGCCCATCTCAACCAGCAGCAGCCACCTCTGCCTGCAGCCTGACCTTTCCCACAGGGCTCTTTCTCCCTGCTCTGTCCTACAGCCTGGCCTTTTCCCCAGCAGCTGGAGCCAGAGCTGCCTTTGACCACTGGCGCCTCAGCCCCACGTCCAGGGATTTTAACTGGGGTGTGCAGATCACTGCAGCTTTGGGACAAGCCAAAAGAGAACACTGGTCCTGTTCTGCCCAAATCCTGCCATGAAAGCAGGGTTTAACCAGCACTTGTATTCCTCATCTGTGAGAAAAATTAATGCCACAGCGGGAAGATACATGACAACCATGGCGCCCTCTGTCATCCACCTGATGCCATGTCACTCACAGTGACTGCCAAGGTATCGTACAGCTGGTTTGCAAACAAGGATGGGAAGAAATTAACTTCAGCTCATTGCAGAAACCAATGCAGATTAGCAACAGGATGGCTTCCCTGTCCCTCACTGACGTGTGGTTGCCTCCATAATGACAGGGGCTCTCCTGGTTCCTTGACCTCTGCCTTGTCCATCACAAAGGCAAACATGGAGAGGGTTATCCCACTTGCTGCTCCAGCCATCTCTCACAGAACAAAGCACATTTTCACCCTCAAACTGCATCCCACCAGCTGCTGAAATATCAGTCATAGAATGATAGAACAGTCTGGGTTAGAAGGGACCCCAAGGATCATAGAGTTCCAACCCCCTGCCACAGGCAGGGACACCAACCTCCAGGTATGATCTACACAAGGTTGCCCAGGGCCCCATCCAACCTGGCCTTGAGCACTTCCAGGGATGGGGCATCCACCACCTCTCTGGGCAGCCTGTTCCAGCACCTTACCAGTCTCTCTGTAAAGAGCTTCCCCCTAATATCTAATCTCCTCTTTAGCTTCAATCCATTCCCCCTTGCCCTGCCATTGTCTACCCTTTTAAAAAGTTGATTCCCCTCCTGTTTGTAAGCTCCCTTCAGGTACTGGAAGGCTGCAATGAGGTCCCCCCGCAGCCTTCTCTTCTCCAGGCTGAACAAGCCCAGTTGTTAGTCTATTTTGGGAAAATGGTCATTAACTCAGAGCACCCTTTCTTAAACCCATGAAGGACTTGGTTCTCTTTGCCTTTAAGTCCTTGTTCAGTTTTTCACAGCAGTTAGGATTTAAAAAAAACAACCCACAAAAAACAACCCATCAAGTAGCTTGAGCTGAGAAGCATTTCACCTTGAGCTTTTTTAATTCACCTATGTCTGAAATTTTTCTTATCTATGAAGCTCTGAAGTGTCAGTGACTCCCAGGCACACTTCCACAGCCAGGTGCAAATAGTGCTGAGCCTGCCAACTTGAAGCTGGTAAAACATAAGCCGGCCACGTGGGAAGCGGCACAGAGTCAGAGCTAAATAGCTCTCTCCTAAATACTAATTGCTTCATAAAACACCTTTGAAAGGTTTTGAGGTTTCTCTTTGCACTTTGTTAGGGAAGTGCTGCCCTCTGCTCACAGCTTCAAGACCAAACTGTGTTAGCAGAAGAAATACCAACGCAGATATTACTGGCAAAGCTGGCCACAACTTGACATCATCAGAATTTCCCTGGGAGAAGAATGGTCTCAGACAGGGTAGGACCAGAAACTTGGCTTTAAGGACAAAGCTGCCTGAAAGGCAGCGCTGTAGGACACACTGCAGACCAGTGAAGGGCCAGTGCTGGTTTCCAGAAGGGCAAAAATTGAAGTTGTCCCCAGGGGGCAAAAAAGGCAGCATCTGCCCGTGAGACAATCTGCTTGGTGCCTGTTAAACTGGTTGGAAGAAGATGCCTTTGACAGCTTAAAACTACCAGAGTTTCCCTGCAAGAATATTATCACAGGATTCATTATTGGAGTCTATCAGGCACAACAGATCACTGTCACCCAGAGAATTATCAGTAAAACCATTATTAAAATTACTAGTAATGCTAAGTACTAATGTGATTTGCACGTTTCATTGTACTTTAGTGCCTTGTCTTACCAACCCATGGGGTTTTTAATCTATATCTGGACAGGTCCCTTTTTCTTTTAAGATCTTGTTTGAAGCATAGAACCTCCATGTAGTATTTCTGTGTAAATAGTTGATAAGTGACTCCTGTAAACTAAAACAATACCAGAAGGATAAAAGAATTGTTTCTCTTTTACTTTCCTGTATAATTTGGGGAGTTACAACATAGTGAAATTTAAGAGATTATATGTGTGATATATATATATATGTATATATATATTTACCTTTTTTTATGTGTTTCTTGAAGATGAGGAGTATCTGAATCTGAGGATGAGTCTGCCACAAGACAAAGCAGAGACACCATGTGTTTTGCTACTGCTCTATCCCTACCTCACAAACTCCTTCCCTTAAAACATGGTAATCCCAAAACAACTAAAAAAAAAGAAAAGAAGAGTTACCAGGACCTGCAATAGCCTCACCTAATTTGTACTCTTGGCTTCATCTACTTTTTCAAAGTCCTTGCTACCTGTCCTAGACTTCATTAGAACATTGGCTCGATCACAGGGTGAATCATCTTGATGTCTTTGCGGTGGCTTTACAGCACCGGTGTGACTTCAGGCAGAGATGTCAGTGATGTTTGCCTGTAGCCAGCCCTGGGGCCCAGCGTTATCACTGCAGGGTAGAGATTATCAGTACATTAGCACCAAATCCCATGCACATCACTAAAAGTCATCTTTGGGCACTTACCCAGCGTAGGACCCAATTTTGCAGTGGGCACAGAGCCAGCCGAGGTGGCTTTTTTCAGAAGGAGAGTTTTTAAGCCTGTACATCATGCAGGTTGCACTCTCCTGCTCCTCCCACCACACACCTGGATCTGGAAGCGATGGAAGCTTTCACTGCACAGCAAAGCTGACAATAAATCCTCTGTGCCTCCAGTGTGAGGGCACATTTTGTCTCATTTCCTTGGCTGTTAGAGATAACCACCTCTATGCACGTGGCCAGAAGCCTCCAGCCTGCACTCCCTGCTGTGAAAGGTGGAAAAGATGGGGTGTCTTTTTCTGCAGTACAACCCTTCTTCCTCTTCAAAAGCAAATCACAGAATCACAGGCTTGTAGGGGTTGGAAGAGACCTCCAGAGATCATCAGGTCCAATCCCCCTGCCAAAGCAGGTTCCCTAGGACAGGTCACACAGGTAGGCGTCCAGACGGGTCGTGAATATCTCCAGAGAATATCTCCTGGGCAGCCTGTTCCAGATGCTGAGACAGTTCCAGCAGCTAATACTGAAAAGGGTGCTAAGGAGCCCTAATTGTTAGAAATAACCTCAGTGGAGCTCCCACTACAAAAGACATCAGGTCTGTGCACACTTCCAGCTACTTCACCTTTGGGCACTGACCGCTCCCGACTTGTAGCACACAAGCCACCACGCTCACAGAAACACTCGATTTGTGCTATGAACAGAGGTCAGGCAAGCTCATCACCACCACCAGGAACTAAGTGGCCCTTGATGGACAATTTACAGCATTCAGAAAAAACAGACTGAGAACGATCCAGAAGGTTTATTTTCTGGGAAATTCATCCCATACAATTTTCTTCAAAGAACAAAACAGACCCCAGAACAACTTGACTATTTTTCAGTTGAGATACTGACTGAAGATTCTTAATGTATTTCAGCAATTGCTTCCTCACTGGGTGATATACCCAGAAGGTTATGACACATTTGAAGCATTTTTTATAACCACAGCTTGTTTTTAAAATTCAGGTTATATAAAATCAGGAATGTCATGTCAGTCTCTTAACCCATTAACTTTCCCACTTCTGGAAATGAACCATCTTTCATCTACCTTACACATGCAACGAACTGGATAAAGCACACAGAAACTTGATTTTCTTACTCACCCATTGCTTTACAGCCAGTGTAACACATGCCCTATGGCAAACAGGCTGAAACCCCCCCCAAGCAATACACCAGAGCTTTTATTTTTGCTTAAACACAGAACAAACAGCACAAATACAAGAGGGTTGAACAACATAATGGACCTTGTTAGTACAGGGAAATAAATACCTGCTAGTTCATAAAAACATCATTTCACAGCTACGCTCCAAGCTCTTGCCATTCACCTTCCACTGAAAACAGAAAAAGGATGTGATTTGGGAACTCCATCATCATTATCAAAATGAAACTAGGTTACCCAGAGCTGCTATCACTAAATTAGCGGCCCAATTTCAGCTGAGATAGAGTGCATTTTCTTTCTAGCAGCTGGTATAGTGCTGTGTTTTGTATTTAAGATGAGGATAATGTTGACAACACACCGATGTTTTTACTTCTTAGGAGGTGGTTGTGTTTACACTAAGAAGCCTCAAGAACTTTCCAGGTTCCCAGGCCCCACCAGGTGCACAAGAAGCTGGGAGAGCACAGCTGGGACAGCTGACCCAGACTGGCCAAAGGGATAGTCTCTACCATATGATGTCATGTGCTGCATGTAACTGGGGAAGCGAGCCAGGATCACTGCCTGGAAAGAGACTGGGTATCCAGTTTTGGGGTTTTTTTCCTGCATGTGGTGAGCAATTGCATCTGTGCATCACTTGTATTACTGTTATTACTATTATCACTGTTCTTATTCTCTTCCTTTGTTACCCTTTTAAACTGTCTATCTCAACCCCTGAGGGCTTTTTCCTGTTCTCCCCCTCATCCCCTCGCAGGAGAGGCATGAGTGGGGAGCTGCGTGGTGCTGTTACTGGCTGGGGTTAGGCCTTTAGAACTAGCAATCTGAAAACGTGCTCAGTACTGCAGAAATAGCACACTTGTAAAGATACAGTCAAAAAGCATCCTAGGCTAGAAGGCACTTTTAGATTTCAAGCTAATGCAGTCCTTTCACAGGCTATGGTATGTCAAGACTTACCCCAGCAAGTGCTTTAAAAGCATCACAACCAAAGTTTTTTAACTTTCCTCACAAGGTGAGTCTTGTGATGAGCTTTCAGAACATTCCTCTTCCGATTGTCATGTTACCACCCTTCCTCTCTAGCTCTCTTTGCCCTCCAGTTGTGTGGTCTTGATATGGGAGCACAGGCTGAACCAACAGAGTCATGGGACTCAACAGATTTTAAAATTCCTCACTTCCTTTACAGAATTGTTCTGCTTGAAGGTCATTTCCACTTCATGGATAGCGAAGGAAGGGAGAGAGCAAGATGGGTCCACCTGGAAAAGAGCTGCAGAGCACCAAAGGAACATCCCAAAAGTTGAAGCACATGAAGGCATCTCGCTTCACTTACCAGAGTTTATGAACTGTATAGTTCAAAATCACTAGCTAGCATCAGAACCTCTGTTGCTCTGAGTATTTTCCTCTATACAGGAAAGGAAATGCATGTGTATGTCTGACAAGCAGGCTAAACCAATGATCATCTGTGTGACATCATATACAAACTCATCTTGTAAATCAGAACTACTACAATAGCTGCTGATTAAAACCCACTTCTTCATGTTGACACTGACTTTCAAACACATCTCAGTCCCGGTGGTGATTCGTTTTCAGGAAGCTTCTAAGGAGCAAACATCACTGGTGCATGTGTCCTAAGGGTTCTGGTCCTTGTTCCAGCTGTTTCTCAAGACTTTTGGGGTCCCCTGCCCAGCTCTCCATCATCTAACATTGCGCTAAAAGGGCAGAGTAAGTCTCAAGCTCTTAGGCTCTCACTGGCTAGATAAGGCAACCACAGCTTTCCAGCCATACCATGTGTGCCCCTGGAACATCATGCAGGCTTTCAGGCCAAATGCTTCCCCCATACTGGAATCTAGGCATCAGCATTAAAGAAATGAGTAATTCATCAGAGACAAGGACTAACTTTCCTCTTTTAAGAGAAAAATAATATATAGAATCACATAAATATCAAAAAATAATATGAGTTTCCAGGTGCAACAGTTCTTAGATCCTTTCTCTAGCAGAGTCTCTCCTATATTTGTATTCATAAATGTGAAGGCAGAGGTCGCTGACTGAGTGCAAAATGTCTTTCTTGTAGAAAATTTGTACATGACCTCACTGGCACAAAGGTGCTGGGCTCCACAGACAACACACAACTTCCTCAGACATTCAGATACTCCTGGATAAAGCTACCAAGGATGTTTTTTCATGTAAATCAAGAGATAGGCGGTTTGTCCCCTGTGGAAGCAAAGAAAAAGTAAAACAAGATGTATGTTTGAACGTCGAGGTTGCAAGTAACCTCCCAGCTTTGCTCCTGCTCAGCTTTCTGAGGCTTAGGTCAACTGAATGGTCCCTCTCCAGTGTTCCTGAAGCAGCATATAAAGCTGACCCCTGGCACTGCTATAGCTTATAAGGGGGATTATGTCTCTTCATGGCTCGTTTTCTTACGATGCATCAAAACAAAACCATGGGGAATCCTGACCGACATACCTAATTTAGCCAAGATACAGGGGCCAAGTGGCAACCCTAAGTAACAAGGCTACTCCTGCAGCCCCACCTGTGACTACTCAGTAATCCTGCAGGCTCCTGGTACAGTCATGTGAAGTAACCAGAGTTACCAGACAGTACATGAGAGTAGTTACTGGAGAGTACATTGAGAGTAACCAGAATACACAGATGCCATTTCTACTCTTCTGCATCCCCAGTACATCCCAGGTGATAAGATAGGCAGCTCAAATAATTTTTCTTCCCTCTTTTTGCTACCCTCACTCCAAATCCCAGAGCAGCATTAGGTAAAAAGAGAGATGTGTTAGCTTACCAGTGGAGTTTGGAGTGTCCATAGGTGCATTTAACATCATCCCATGATACCTGGAGAAGAAAAACACACAAGAGGAGGCTGGTAAAACTCACAGGAGAAGAACACATTGTGATACCAGCACAGCAATTCTCCTGAGAGAGACAAGTGGTATAAGTGCTACTTCCAGGAGCTAAACACCTTTTAATAAATTGGTTTATTGCTTCGAGGTTTATCCCTTCAAGGAAAACCAGTTCCTCTGCCTCTTCTGAACACACATATTAAACATATCTAGAGTACACAGAAGTAGGGTACACGGTGAACGGCTGCTTCTGCGAGTTGCAAACCAGAACCTGAGGCCACCTTTGGTACAGGAACTGGAGCTGTTTTGCCCTCAGCTCAGCGTAAGCTGTAGCAGAGGGATGAGGTGCACAAAGCCCTGCAGCTTCACTCTTCCTTCCTGGTTCTCTTTAATCAGCAGTGAGTCAGGCTGAATGAGAGCCCAAGGAGTGTTCTGGAAGCTACAAAAGAGAAGTGGATTTGTCTCCTCACCTGGCAAACCTCGGAATCATTGAAGCAATACCATTTACATTCTGTCAGGCTTCGAATGTAGGCACAGTAGTGTCCCCAACTAGCTGATCCTGAATGAGCAACAACGGCAAACAGCTCATACTGCCAGGCAGACTGTGAAGAACCACAGAGAGTAACATTCAGCACAGCAATTCTCATTCCTCACTGGCTGAAGAGAAGCAGCAACCAGGAGTTAAGCTCCAGTTATGGTGCCTTTGGTTGAAATCTGAGCACAGAAAGTTGGTTAATGTCTTAACAAGTTAAGGCCTCGGGATTTTAGGCACCACCAGACATAGGTAAAGCCTGAGATATACATTTTTAAGACAGGTGCTCTGAACTGAGTCCAGTACTGGTGTGATCTCTTAAGTTTTTATGAGACTTCAGCAGAAGGGAGAAGAAAATCTGCCCTTTTTAAAGAGGACATTAAGAGTATCTCACCTTTTCATTGTCATCTGCTTGACACTGATTTTCTGTCAAGACTGTGCTGAAATCAAGGTTTTGTGGGAATGGCAGATAGTGACTAAGCTTGTGAACGTAGGCTGAACTTCTGAAGCAGAAGCGCTTTAGGTGTATGGTCAGAACCTGTGGCAGATGGACTAGCTTCATGCTCTGTAAAGCAATAAATAATGCAATTGAAAACTAAGGAACAAACCCTGGGAAGGTGGGGTGGAAACAGCCACTGCCACCCAGCAAATGTAGTAGGGAGAGCAGTGAGTGTACAGTGAATGACTGATAGTCCCACCGGACAGCAGATGGCAGACCTCTGTATCTCCCATGAGACACACACACGTAACAGAGCTGTGATAATCAAGTTTCCCAATTTTGGTGCACCCAGCCTCGGGTGTTTCATGGGCTGCTTCGTTTCTCATCTGCTTTCCTAACCCTAGGTTGGTAGCACTAGGGTGGTGAGGAGAGGCGAGACAACTTCCTTATGACTGTGGCCACTGAAGCTCTGGGGAGGACACCAAGCCAACAGCTCACTCCTTCCAGCACTTTGTTGGTATTACCGCTGGTGCCATGGCTGCCACCAAGACATATGGATGCATCGAGGCCTCGGAGGCGTCCCACTGACAAAATGTTGTGGGATCCCCTCCAAGCCTTGAGCTGAGGCAGTCTCCCTCACACACCTCCCTTCAACTCACTTGCCTCTTCATGAAACAGTTAAATCACTGGCTGGCAAAGACTGATACTGTAAAAAACCAGGGAGCCCAGTGGAGAGCAGGGAAGAATGGAAATCACCCTCTAATATCCTACTTTCATGTGTGTGCACAGCTCCAGTCCCATATTCGTGCCTACCCCCGTGCATAAAGCCCCACGGTGGAAACACATCACTCAACAGAGGCTTTTCCACTGGTCTGGAAATGTTAGATCCCTTGGTGACTGACTTTGAAATCCATGAAAGCATTCTTTTCTTGCTAGAGCTACATCTGAGGAATTTCCTAACAGAAAGATGCATGTGCTTTATACCTAGCTTCTACTGCCATGTTGACAAATCTTTGAGTTGATCTCCTCTCAAACTGATACGGTTGAGTCCTTTCCCCACCTTCCCCAGTCCTAAAGGGAGCTCTGGGAATAAGAGACATATGATGAAATACTTCTGGTTACCTGCAGAAAAGGCGTTCTCTTTCCACACTGGTCACAGAAACACATGTTGTAATCAGTCAACTCCTCTGGGCGGAAAAAGCACCGCAGGCACTCCTCCTAAGAAGACAGAGGGGATTTCTTTCAGCTGAATTCCTTCAAGCTGGATTAGTGTTTCTACTTTGTTTCATGGGGTACAAGCAAACAGCAAAGCTACAGAAGGCATATTTTAGTACAGGACAAAAGATTACCTAGCAGCCTAAAAGAAGGTACCCCATATATTCCTAGCTGCTGCTATGTTTACAGTAGAGCACCACATTTTCCACAAAAAAAATGTTGATGCATAAACGACTTTTATACCTACTTCAAAGCCTTAGAAGTTTTGAAAGAGGTTCCTTTAGGCTGAAACAGTATAAAGTGGTCAGAGAAGCAAGGTCCAATGGACCAGTGCTACCTGAAAAATCCACTGTCTATGTGTGGCAGCACCCATACAGACACTATCCCTGCTGTGTCTGGATATCCAACAGCAGTGCTGATTTAACAACCAAACGTTGTGCTGGCCATGTGGTGTGTCTGGCCTGAGATTACAGGTTATCTAGAACACATCACTGTAGTGCCAAAGGTCTCACAGGTACATACCATTGCTTAGCATGAGTTTTACAGAGTATTTAGTCAACACCCTTTCTGGAGAGGCAATCCAAGGATGTCCCACCCCCCAAATCAAACAAAATTTCTGAGAATTTCAGAGCCCCTCAAAGCAAAGAAGAAATGTGAATGAGAAAAGATCACCACAAATCCTCAGACATCCCACAGAGACATCATTCTTCATAAGCAAACAGTGCTGCCACTGAACTTACCAGAGTCTTCAGCACGTGAGAATTGGTATCCAGCACTGGGAGTGGAAGGGTTAACATGCTGCTGTTCCTCTTGGTTTCAAAAAAGCATTCCTGACAGGTCAAGTGCTCCTGTACACAAATAGTGTACAAATCATTCAGCTCTTCAACCTGGAGGGGTAAAAACACGCCAAACCACGGTTTATGAACAACACAGCAGACGCCATTCCTCTCTGCAGGTGGGAAATCCCCCATGTGAACAAGTTACTGGGTTGTACTCCAGTTTGACTTTGGCTTAATGTAGACAGGGCACTTCCCACCATTGAAAGAACAACTCCTTCCCCTCATCCCCTAGCAGAGGATAGATACAGTCTATAACAAGACCAGACAGTTCCAAGTCTGCTTTGATGCAGAATGTTACTGTTTTGTTCGGAACTTCAATGGGAGCCTGCCTTCTGTGTGAGACCAAGAACACAGGAGCTGTGTCAAGGCATGCCAATAAATGCTTAGGGGGATTTGGGGGAGTGGGGAGGGGTGGAAAGAGGTGGGAAGAAGCAAGGTGACTTAATTCAGTGTTGTAAGAATATCAATCTTTTTGTTGTTAAACAGCTCTCCCATTAGAACAGACCCTGGCATGCCCTAAAAGCAGGATGAACAAAAGTTAACTGTGATTCAAAATGTTGAAGCCCAGGAAATCAAGATTCCCTCTCCCACTTGAAAGATGCAAGGAAAAATCCAAATAGGAGATAATTTTAAGAATTTCATTTAGGACAATTATCAGAGAATGGGAGTTTTCATCAAGAAGAAGAGGAAACCACACATGCCAAGGGCCTAAGGACCTGGTGTTCATTTCAGTGATCAGCCTTACCAGCTCTGGCTTTTTCATCTGCATTTTTATCAAGTTCCACAGAGTCAGAAAGAGCTGGACAGCATCATGCTGCACAAACACTAGACAAACAGAAAACACATCCTCAGTCAGTATTAAGAACAGCACCAAACACAGACTTCCCACAGATGGCAAAGGAAGATTTACTGTCGCCCATTCAATCCAGACTCTTTTCCCTTGCCACTCCCTGCCAGGGACAGAGCTTAGACTGGAGACAACGTGCAGCGGCTCGTGTGACCTGAGCAGGCAGTGGGAAAAGATGGGAGGGCCTGAGTCCCCCACTGTACAAACCAGTGCAAAAGTCATGTCCTTGTCACCAGATGCAGGGCCAAGAGCACACCCAATATCTACAGAAGCGTAGGGCTCAGATGTCTGAGTTGAGGATTGCATTTATCTGAGTCCATCTTAGAAACAACACAGGGAAGATTTTGTTCTCTTTTTCATCTTTGTTACTCTGCAGACTCGTCTCCCTCATCCTCTTGCTAAGGCTGTAACACTCCTGAGTGCTGAGATAAAAAGGGTGGAGGGGCCTATCCATTTGTCTCCCAGGGAAAAAACGCACTGTTTCTGCACAGGAAGCCAAGGATGATGTAGTAATATTAAGCTTTGGCTTTCCACTCTGGCTAAAGTGTCACATTAAGAAACCTAAGGACCCGGCTCGATGCCCCACTTCCTTAAAATGGCTCAGCGGAGAACTGCTTCAAGATTGAACCTGACAGGGGGAAATCCACATCCTTGTAGGCAAAGAACTGATGTTCTCAGCCCATGATGAACTCAAGATTTAGGAACTGGGCAAAAGCTACACACAGTTTAACAAAACCTTGGTGTTTCTGGACTACCTGCACACTTGATCATAAGTGAAACAAATTTTGTGGAATAATCACAGAATCATAGAATGGTTAGGTGCTTTCAACTTTCCAGCAAGTCTGCAGGTACTGACTTCAGCTGCGTTATAATAAGACTAGAGATGCCCCTGACTAAACAAAGCTCATAAAATACACCTTTCCTTGTGCCTAATACCACATCTACAATCCAGGCAAAGCATCACTTGCTGTGATGTAGGACTATGTGATGTAGGACTATGAACCACATCTGAATTTTAAAGCAGAAGGACAAGGTGGGAAACTGTCAAACTTTACAGAGCTTTACAAAGAGATGTCCTCTTTGGGTATCTCTCTTTAATTGGAAGAGAGAAGGTAGAAATGCAGAACCATTGAGTCTCATTATGCAAACAAAAATATTCACGTTATCTTGTGTTCCTCCTTAAGAGAGGGCTGGGCTGGCTACCATGTTTTTCAGTGCTGTCCTGTATTTTTCAGTCCTTTTACATGATAAAGATCAGGACATGTGCATAAGTAGACCCTCAGTATCCCACTGTCACCAGCCACACATGCATTTCACAATGTCTCTCCTTGGGACCCTGCCCAGGTAAAAAGTTAAGCCAGAAAGTTCTTCTCTGCCCTCATAACAAGGAGCAGGAAGGATATAGTTCTAGTCCCCAGGGATCTGGGTTAACTCAGTACCCTTTCCACATGACCTCTTCCTTCCAACACAAAATGACAGCTGTTTCACTATGACCATGCCACTATAGCAACGCAAAACAGGCTATAGGGCTGCCCTCTGCCTGCTCTGCACAGCTCCTTCCCTCTGGCCAGAAGCTGGGTCATCTGACAGTTTTACCACCCTTTGGGTATCAGCAAGGATGTTCCCCCTTCACAAGCATGAGACTCACAACTGGGAGGCAGCTATAAAGAGCACTACATCATTGTGTACCTAACTCCTCACATTTCTGAATCTCTGAATGAGACGTCGGAACCTGCACCGCCTGTTAGTGCCTGATAATTAACATCCCTGGTCTGTGGGCAGAGGTGGGCATGAGGCACAGCTACTTACACTCAACTCTGTATGCTGAAAGACAGCAAGCAAGGTCTATGGGAGAAACAGCTTTCTCCTTGCCACACTGCATCTCCTCCAACAGCAGGAGCATTTGGTATGGGACATTCCTTCTCTTCTGCACATCTTGCCATGGCACTACCATCCTATGAAGAGAAGCAGCAACGGGAATGGTGATCAAACGGGACAACAGCGAAACATTAGACATGGTACCAGGAGGAGCAGAGGTGAGCAGCTCAGATAGGAACTCAAGAAGAACCAGAACAGGCATGCTTTTAGCAAAAGAAAGAAAAAGGTGAAGCAGATGCCTGCACTGGCTCATCCTACAGTGCAGGCTGACAGTTCTAATATAAAGGGCCACAATTTTAAGAGGCAAATGAAGCAGGACCTGAAGGGCTTTATGGAGCCAGTTTCAGAGCTGTTCTTGCCTCCCACCCGTTCACACCTTCATTCCCAACATATCTTCAAAATTTCATAGATCATAATGCCCATATTTCAACTAAATGCCTACTGGAAAGCTTTTTATCCTCTCTCAATTTATTGCAGTCCACAGGCTTTTCTAAGTCTTTCTTTAAATAACAACGGTAACCTACTGTCTGCATCATTTAGCTTTGCCCATTTACAACACTTCTCATCTCTGCATGCCTGTAACTTGTCTTCTTCCTCCTCTGCACACTGGTGTAGCATGTAAGAAAACTGGAGAAAGAAGGACTGAATACGAATGATCCACTTAAAGCTCCAGTAAATTGATCAAACTGAAAAAAATTCAAAACTAGTTATCAGTGTGTTTGGTAGGCAGGCAGAAGCCCAAATCCTTCTCACAAATAAGCAGATGGCACAGTCGTGCAAAACAAAATTACACTACGTATCTGCTATCTGCAACAACACTTACTTTTCTCTATTGGGTGTTAGCCAGGAGAACTGGGGACCAGAGACTAGGGATCACCAATGTGTTCATGTTTACTTGGTTAAAAATTAAAAAAATAAATAGTGGGTACGGTTGCACATGGCGCATATAACAGGCTAGAGTTATAACAGGCTATGAGCACACTTGGAATAAAAATCATATCCTGCTATAGAGAAGAGAAACACATAAAGACCCGGTGTCCAGGACTGCAGCTTACTGGTGTGCAACCAACACATGAATCAGAGATGACTAACAACCTTTGCAGGCCCTTGTCAGCACCTTGATGACCCAAGCCTTCAAATGTACTTCCATATAAAAAAAGAAGTGGAGACAGCAAAACAACAATGGAAACACCTCATGTAATTCAAGCCAGGGGTACCTTCGAAGTATCCGAGTGAAGTGTATATTCATGAGGAACACTTGGAGCAGAGAGTTCAGGCAGCAGGTCTGTCCGACGTTGTACAGTCCAACAGCTCCTGTTGGCACAGAAAAGGAAGTAGTAATGCCTGGAGATAGGTACAAGAAAAGAAAGTGAAAAGTATTTGGAAGCAGGAAACTCCTCTTGCACATATTTATCTATTCAGTGCAGAGACCCAGCCTCTTGGTGAGATCTGAGAAAGTGTTCAATTTATTCTTATTTTCCTCAAGCAGATAACGTTTATTTTTGTTTGACAACTGACAGGAAAAATCCAAGTATGCCTGGATTATGATACTCAGGCATCTGCCAGTTCCTCTACTTTCAGTCCTCTCAAAATACATCTAAACATAAAATAAAATTTAAAAACCCCAAGAAGACAAAGGCTGCATCTATGAAGATTTTTTTATTCGGCCTTTTGCACATCCAGGCTTAATAACAAAGTGAACAGCTACATGTGAGACCACGTGCTAGCGAGCTACCACGCTGCAGGTCTCTCCTTCAGCCTACGTCTGGTATTCTTGTTTCAGTTTCAATGATAGGAACCAGCTTACAAGAAGTGCAAAAAGAAAGCAAGTCACAGCTGTTCACTTTGCATGTAAAAAGTCAGCATATTCTGTGGCCCAAAGGAGTATAAGTAATTGCAGCCAGTTGCAAGTTTTCATTCTGAAGTCAACACCAAAGGGAGGGATGACATGGAAGGGAAACTCGCAACAACTCTGAAATGCACAAGGCAAGGGTGGGCCACAGCTGGGGCAGAATGGGATGTACACTTGAAATGCTGATCACAGCTTTTGAGCAGACAATTGAGTGATGTTTCAGAGTAACTTGGTCCATGGTTTAGGAAATCCAGAAGCAATGCTGGCAGTGTTTGTAAAGAGAAAGGGCTGGCATTGGACCTTTTCAGTCGCAATCGCCAATGTGAGGACTTAAAAGGGGAAAAAGCTCCAAGATTCTAATGTATTCCCTTCCCTAAAACAGCTTACTTGCCTTGGCAGGGCAAAATGAGAATTGTCTGCATATTCCTTAGCAAAAAGCTAAAGAATATGAGAAAATGAAGCCTAAGGACAGAGAATGGAACAGCAGGCAACAGCAACAACAGAAAATACAAAAGTGAAGAACAGATGAAATATTATTACTATTTTTTAAGTCTGCCACACAAAAGACTGAGAGCAGCCTCAGGTCTTTGGCCTTCGGTTCCTTGGCCTCCTCTTCAATAGTCTGTTCCTTTGCTTCTGCCATTATGGTCTCGCTCAGCGTCAGCTCCAAATTCTTGCTTCTTTCTGGACGTCCGCTGCTTTGTCCCATCAACGACGTTGTCCAAAGACGGGAGGGCTGCAGGAAGACACAGGCGGATCAGAAAGCGGGAGAGCCCCCAGAAGCACCGGGACGTGTCTTTGCAATTGATGCTTTCATTATGAAAAAGTTGGGACATCAGTAAAATTAGTAAGACTACTGTGACAGCGTTTGGAATGTTTGAATTAACAGGGGCATTGT
The DNA here is from genome assembly GCA_027925045.1 of Hypotaenidia okinawae. Lineage (NCBI taxonomy): Eukaryota > Metazoa > Chordata > Aves > Gruiformes > Rallidae > Hypotaenidia > Hypotaenidia okinawae. Next base: position 70,000,148 of record BSDF01000001.1, on the reverse strand, counting down.
AGGTGCCAGCTACTGGTGAGGTAACAGATGTGGAACTTGATGGCAATTACACATACTGTTTTCCTTTTGTGGCTAAATAAACAAATGAATCTTCAGTTACACAGAAACAGCTCCACCTAACCAGGGAACTCCAGATATTCCTGTTCAAGAGGATTTGCCAAATAATATTATTAAAATTGTCCAAATAGCAGATGTTGCAAAACTCCTCTGTTTAGCAGAAGTAATGTTTTATCTCCCAAAGCGTCCCAAGTACTCGAAAGGGTAAATTTCACCCTCTTTATCTAGTCTTTTGAGCTGAGAAGCATTTGTTTATTTTCTGTACTGGGCTGCCTGCATTAGATTTAAGCGTCTTTGTCACGGGTCTACTGCTGTGGCACTTTGGACTGGAATTTAAAGAAGTATTTAAGCACCTAAATAATCAGTTTCTTTTTATGCTCCTTCAAGTGATCACAGGTAAAGTAACTCTTTAAGCAAGAGAACCATAACAACGTCTGATTTTCAAGGGAGTATTGTACAGACCATTATTCTAACAGGCTTTTTGACCCAGCTATTGGATCTTCAAGCGAAAGGTTTATGTTTTAAAAATTACCAGAGTAAAGCAAAGTAAAAACACACACGCAAAACAACATGACAAATGTTTGAATGCCACAACACAAAAATAAACCCCACCTCCAACAGGGATGCAGAATCAGAAAAAAGAAACACACTTAGGGAAGCATTCATGGGGAAGGGGCAGGAGGTACGGAACACAAACCAAACACTCAGAAGTTAGTTTGTTACAAATATTAAACAGTGTTTAAAAGGAACCTGAGACTAGGGGCTCAAAGGATGAAAAAAAGCTACCAAGAAAAGGAAATAAGCAAAAAAATCTGGTTCTACCTTTCACAAAAAAAAAATCTTTGCTTTAAAAGTGTGTTATTTTTCAAATTAACTGTTCCTAATAATATTATGTATCAAAGTTTGAGGAATTTACACTGCAGGGAAACTAGAAATGGATTTTTTTTCTTCCCAATTTTTACCTTTGAGGTTAAGTATACTTTTTTCCCAACTGTACTTTTGATTCTTTACTTTTCAAGGTTACCTTTTGTCACAGTTTTGCCTAGTTGGCTACTGAGAGAGAGAGAGAGAGGCCAGGGGCTGCAGAAAATGGCTGCTGGAATCTTCTGCAAGCCTGCTGATAGCACCTCTGAGAATCACATACAGGAGAAAAAGACTCCACCAGAACACGGAGTGCCAGGAAGACCGCAGTTGACAGACACAAAAGGCCAGGAAGGCTGGGGGAGGAGGAGCCTGGGTGCCCGAGAGGGAGAGATGCCCCTGCAGCCCGAGCAGAAGCACGTGGAGTAGCCGGTGGAGAGGACCCATGGAGGAGGCAGAGACCCGACCTGCCCGGTGGAGAGGCTCCACGCTGGATGGAGCCGGGGGAGACATAGAGAAGATGCCGTGACTCACGTTGGGATGAGCCCCTGCCAGCACAAGCGACCTACAGAGATGAGCCAAACAGGTTTGCTGGGGGAGGCCTATAGCCCCGTGGAGGACTGGGACTGAGAGACACTGTGATTGATTGCTGCCTGCCAGAGCAGAGATGAAGCCCAGTGGGAAGAGATTTGCCTTGGAGAAAGTTCGTGGAGGACTGGCTCTTATGGGTGAGATCCTACGGTGCAGCAGGGGGAGGCTGTGTGGGATGGATGCCCCCATCCCGGCCGAGAAGGAAACCAACTTGCAAGGGACTGACCAAAGCCCCCATCTCCTAGTCCCTGCCCCCCTGTCCTGTGCTGCGAGCAGGAGAGGGGAAGAAGGGAGCAAAATCATGGCTGAAAGGGAAGTCTGCTTTAGAATGGAGGGGTGGGGGGAAGGTGTTACCGAGACCCCCATTTTCCCCAGTCCCTGCCCCTCCTGGGCTGCGACCGGGAGGGAAGAAGGGAGCAAACTTCTAACTAAAGCCTGCTAAGGAGGGAGTGGGGGGGAAAGTGTTTGCCTGGTTGCATTTAAGATTGTTGGTTGCACTCCTGACTCTGGTTCTTTTTCACTGTTTTCTCTTAAGCCTAGTGTAATAAATTAGATAACTTTCTCTTCAGCACTCTGTGTTGAGTCTGTTTTGCCGGTGTCAGTAACGAGTTTGACTCTTGAGCCGCCCAATTATATTATTTCTCCCCTGTCCAACTAAGAAGGGGAGCAACAGACTGATTTTGGTGGGCATCTGGCCTTTTAGCCAGGGCTCAACCACCACACCTTTGAACTCAAAATGTCATCCACTCAACTTCCCTAAATCTTGCAGAATTTGCTGAAGAGTTTTATTTGGGGGGAAAAAATAAACTCAGACATTCAAAGACAGATTCAAAAATATTGCTTTTTATAGCCAAACCCTGAGATCAGAGCAGCTATGCAGGAAAACAGAAATTTGATTTGATTTCTTCTTTGGCAAAACAGAGTGTGAACTCATATGGCCTCTCCCCCGGGAAATGATATAACAAGGTGTTTGGGTTTCTGAAAAGCCAGCAGGAACCGAGGGTACAGCAACAGACAGTGGGTTTAGTTGGTGTGACATCAGCCAGAAGGTGAGTAATGCTCACAGCCAGTGGGGATGATTAAGAAATCAGAAAGGAGGGGACAAGCAGGGCAGAGGAGGCTAAATAACAGCTAGGGATGGAGTGGGGATGAGGCAAACTTGAAAGACACAGCTTTTGGGAGGAGAGGTTGGGTTAAAGATGGGACAAAAGAACAAGCCCAGGGCTAAAAGGCTTTGGGTGACTTGAGAAATAGGTAGAAAGATATTAGGGCAGGAAGGTGTAGGGGGATACAGAGATGGGAGGATGTGGATCTCTGGTTTGATGAAACTCCCCACCAGATACACTATCAGGAACGCTGGCACGGGAGCAGGGACATGGACACGGACAGACACAAACATGAATTCCCCTCCCTTGCACAGAACCGCCTCATTTTGGCTACAAGAAATGCAGCATTCCTAAGATTTGCACTCAACCTTCCTTTCCCTGTACAAGCATATGAAAATAACCTGGTGAGTGAGCACAGCAATTGAGCTGGCTCCCCCCATGCCTAATTTCTCCTCTCCCACCAAAAAGGCAGGTTCACTTCTCAGTTTTCTTTGGGTAGGACTCAGTTCCACTCCCTCAACGCACATGGCTTAGCTGAACCCAGCCACCGTGTGAGCGCTACAAGGAGTAAAGGTAGCAGCAGAAACATCCTCCTAACCTCCACCCCATAGCTAGCTCTCTTGCTTGCCCTCCCTCAGCCAGCCCAGTGTCCCCATCACCCTAGCCTGCTCCACAGCCTATCTAGCCTCCCAAGTCACCAGCCTCTCATGACAAACCCCCAACGGTCCCTTCTCATCCCCATCCCTCAGCTCCCAAAGACACCTCCACCTGAGGGGCACCATCACTATCTCTATTGCCTTGACGCCTCTTCCACACCATCATCACTCCTCTTCCCTCACAGGTATCTTGGGGAGCAGGCAGCCAGGGAGGTGGCACTGGGGCAGGAGGTGGGCTGCAAAGCAGCAGCTTGCAGGTGGAAGAAGAGATGGCATTCCTGATGTTCTCCTCAAAGGGCTGCTGAGGGGACTCGAGACCTGCATGTCCACACCTCTTGGACACAACCAAAACAAGACTTCCCACTCTGCTGCCAAACTGCGCAGCTGTTCAGCACCTCCTGGACACAACTGAAAAGAGATTTCCCACTCTGCTGTCAAACTACGCGTTTGTTCAGCTCCCTTTCCCCTCCCCCTCCCCCCGCCCCCCCCCCCATCCATTTTCTCCTGGTGTACTATTGTTCTTTGCCAGAGCCGTAGTACCACTTCCCGGGACCAGGAGCCATAGTATCAATTCTCTTACCAATTCCCGAGACCAGGAGCGCTTGGAACCTTGTCGGGTTCACTCACGTCCACACTGCCCCTACTGACGAGCCCCTCAGGGCCTCAGCCACGGCGACTCTCCGCACTGACCCGCGGCGCAGAGTCCGGCGGGCGAGCCCAGCCGCTGCGATCCGGCCGGGCTGCGGTGAAGCGGCTGTGCAACTGGGCGGAGTGGAGCCGCCTCGCCGTTTCTGTCACCGGTCGCGTCAGAGGGCAGGAGCGCCCACTGCGCCGCTTAGTTTTCGTTTCCCGTCCCGCAGAGCGCGGGGACAGAAAGTGAAACTGTGTTCGGCTGCGGAAAGGGGCGGCCACGCCGCGGCAAGATGGCGCCCTCTCGTGCCAGCGCAGCGCGGCCCGGCGGGGCGGGGATGGGAGAAAGGCGACTGGCGGCCATAGTCACCCTTTGCCCACGGGGTGCCCTCTCGCCTCCTGGGTCACAGGCCCTGAGGGAAAGTGTGCCGGCACTGCGACCCATCCCCCGCCTCCCTGCACCACTTCAACACTCTCTGCACCACTCCAACAGCCTGGTTCCGTCTGCTTTCTTCTGGCCAGAGGCAAGAGTGAGCCTTAAAAGAGAGGGGTGAGGAATGGAACTCCACAGGAAAAAAAACCCCACACCTCTTCTTCAAGTGGAGGCTGTACTTCAGGGGCTTTGTTTTGTCAGGACTTGGTGTGGTTGGTTGATACCTCTCAAAAGCAGACGTCTTCAGCCTGTACTTCGCTGGGTGTAGCCACAAAAGCAACAGGAAAGCTGAGCTTTTGTCAAGGCCTGCAGTAGCCTGCTCAGAAGCAAGAAACAGCTCACTTGAAATAGCTTGTTTGGTAACCCCAAATAAGTAACTTGCTTAGAAGCTTAACACACTCAGCAAACTGAAAGGCTTGGGAGTTTCCCACCTGATAGTGGGCCATGGAGCGCAGCAGGATATAACAATGGCAGCACAACAGTAAACAAATGCTCCAGCACCAGGCTGATGCCTGAGATTTCAGGCCTCAATGAGCCACCTGTGTTGGACAAGTAGATGTGCTTGGATGACTGCTTCTCTGGTACCTGTTGTGCACATGCTGGGCTTCCAGGCTCTCCCATTCATCTTTTTCCAGGGTGTCTGTAGGATGAACAGAGGAGAGCAGCACCCCATAAGGGAGCTTTGCTTGTTGGAGGCTAGCCACCGTCCCAGTTTTGCTCCACCCCAGGAGATCACAGAATCACTGGGCTGGAAAAGACCTTTGAGATCATCGAGTCCAACCATACCTGGCCTCTACTAAACCATATCCCTAAGCACTTCATGTAGCTGTCTTTTAAACATGTCCAGGGATGGTGACTCAACCACCTCCCAGTGCAGCCTGGTCCAGTGCCTGATAAACCTTTTGGTGAAGAGCTTTCTTCTAATCTCTAATCTGAATCTGCTCTGGCACAGTTTGAGGCCATTCCCCCTCTTCCTATCACTTGTCACTGGGGTAAAGAGACCAACACCCACCTTTCTACAACCTCCTTTCAGGTAATTGTAGGCAGTGATAAGATCCTGGCTGCTTAGCCTCCTCTTCTCCAGGCTACACAACCCCAATTCCCTCAGTAAGATTTGCTCTCCAGCCCCTTCACTAGCCTGGTTGCCCTTCTCTGGACACACTCCAGGATCTCAATGTCTTTCTTGTAGTGAGGGGCCCAAAACTGAACACAGTAGTCAAGGCGAAGCCTCATCAATGCCAAGTACAGGGGCACAATTGCTTCCCTGGACCTGCTGGCCAGAGTTTAGAGGTGAGTGATGCTGCCACACAAAGCTCTGCTGATGGGGAAACAGTGGAGGTGACATAGCCAGTCCTGCTTTGTGTGTGAAATAGAGTAAGTCTCTGGGACTTCAGAAAGAAGGCTACCTGTGTGATTTGTCAGGGCACACCTGCCCACTCTGTGGAGTAACTCTGGCTGGATCAGAGACACCATGTTCTTCCATTGCAGCTGCTACCAGATGGTCCCCAAGGACAGATTCAAACCCTTAACACTTCCCCACTCTCTGCCTATAGGACTGGTTTGTTAGGACATGAGAGGTTAGTGAGAGGAAAGGTGTTGCCCCCTTTCATATATTGTACAGAGCTCCGGATGGCTTCTGTCTGTCTTTCTTTGGTCTCCAGAAGCTTGCTGGTGTCTCTGGGGCAACCGTTTCCCCCTCAGAACAGCTCCTCTGCAAGCTGCTAACAAACCAAATTCATATGTGTAATGCAGAAGTCTTCAGCTGTTGCCTCACTTAATGTATTAAATTAAGGAATGTTACAGAAAAAACAGGTATGGGGAGGAAAACCATGGCTGAACAAAGCCCTGATTGGCAGGCTCCTTCCTGTATCACACAGACGTTTAGCAGTTATAGAGGGGATTTAGGAGTTGAATATGGAAATCCTTTCTAACAATATTTCTGTGGCAAAGATGACTTGGAAGGCCTTAAGTGATGTAAGTGTTCCTGTTAGTAACATACTGTTTGTTCCTGTTATACCTTGAACTAGAGAGCCAGCCCTTTGAGGGAGTGGCTAGAAGGCTTCGTGTCTAACGAGGAGGAGGATAAATGCAACCTCGATGAGATTCACTGCCTCCCTTGTTAAGTAACACAGATGACTTTGTGTGTGCCTTCTTGGGGAAGGGTTATGCTAACATGGATTTACTGGGGTGAGAGGCTAAAGCTGTCCTTAGTTCTTCTGTCAGCACAGGCGAGGACAGGATGCCCTGTGTCAGGTACCCCTGTGCAGCCCCCCACCCAGATTCACTGAATGATGGGAAGGAGACAGTGCATAGGAGGCTTTCAGGAGGTTGTCTGGAGCCCATTGGAGCTGTCATTGTTGCAGACCACACAAAGAGGTCCTGGTTGCATACCTGCTTGGCAGGTTATGGAGAACCTGCTTGTAGGACCTGGCTGTGTTGGAGGCAGCACGGTTGCCTGGAAGTCAGAGCTCTTGAGCCAAGGAAGCAGTGGCAGTGAAAAGCTTCCTGAGTTGTCACGTGGATGGGAACAGTTATCCGTAGGGGCTCAAGAGCAGACGGGTATGAATGACTCAGCACCTTTGCTGTGACATTGGCAGAGCCTCTCGGCAGCGGTTGAACTTTAGTGATATTCCCTTTCTATTGCAGGCTTGTGTGGTATCTGCCTGCTGGAAGGGTGGAAGAGAGGGATAAGAACTGCTAGGCTGTAAGCTGTGTAGAGACAGTGAAACCACCTGAGCAAAGTGCAACCAACCCTGGAGATTAAACAGGAACTAGGTGTGAAAGCTCTGTGGAAGCTAGTAAAATAGTGTGTAGCTGAAGTGGCTTTTGGCCATGACCTTTGCAAGAGCCTCGATGCTCGAGTAAGAGAAGAATTTGTCTTATTTAAGAATGCTTTAAGCTTTACTTGTGGAAGTCTGTTGTGACACCCCACTTCCAAAACGGGTAACAGGAAGAAGTCTGAGCCCAGACAGTGTGGTCAGATGAAGGGATGGCTAAAACTAAAAAGTTCAGTGTTCAGGTCTCCAAATATACACTGCCTGTCAAGTGTCGTGGTGTAGTGTCACTTTGACAGAAGCTGCTAGCTCCTGATAATTGCCACAGCATTTCTAAAGCAATCTCCAGACCATTCCAAAGAGCGTGTTGATTACTGCAAGAACAGGGATCTCGATTCCTCAGTGTCCTTGCAAATAAACTGTAACATTGATGATTAGGATGAGATTTAAGCAGCTTTCGGGAAGTTAGGAACTCCACACGCAGTGTTTTAGAATGCATAAAGTACTTCTCTCTGGATCAGTAACTTCCACTTCTTCACTGCATCGCTTTCAGCAGTTTTTTTAAAGAATAGAGCAAGCAATTATTCTGCCATATTTTATCACATTTTTTGGTTTTTAACTTGCCCCTTATTTTTGCTCTCTCACTAGAAGAGCAGGGTCACTTCTCAGTTTGAACGTGTACTTGTGTTTCGTGTATGAAATTTCCTGGTTTAGTTTTTGGTTTCAATTCAGGACAGAACTGTAAGGGAAGTCAGGTAAGAGTCTAAATTCCACTAGGCTGGGTAGTACTTACTCATGTTGCTTCAATTTAGGTACAGAGTCAAGTATATCCTGAATAGGATGTTTTCCTAAAGAGAATTATTTCTGGTACTTCATAATTTGCAGTTTAGTAATCTACTGATCTGGTTAATTAAATGCATGTAACACACACAGAGTATGTGAGTTCAGAGTGATGTTGTACTGTGAAATATCACTGCCAACTGAAATAGGAATCTCTACGTGGAGAAGATCACAGAATCACAGAAGGGTTGAGGATGGAAGGGACCTCTGGACGTTGTTTGGCCCAACCCTTCTGTTCAAGCAGGGCCACCTAGAACCAGTTGCCTAGGACCACATCCTGATGGCTTTTGAATATCTCCAGGGAAGGAGACTCCACCACCTCCCTGAGCAGCCTGTTCCAGTGCTCTGTCACCATCACAGTAGAAAAGTGTTTCCTGATGTTTGGATGGACCCTCCTCCACTTCATTTTGTGTCCATTGCCTCTTCTGTCACTGGGCACCACTGGAAAGAGCCTGACTCCCATCTTCTTTACACACTCACTTCAGTTATTGATAGTGATATTGATAAGATCCCCCTGAACCTTCTCTTCTCCAGGCTGAACAGTCCCAGCTCTCTCAGCCTTTCCTCAGGAAGAGATCCTCCAGTTTCTTAATCATATTTGTGGTCCTTTGCTGGACTCTATCCAGTACGTCCATGGCTTTCTTGTACTGAGGAGTCCAGAACTGGACATAGTACTCCAGGTGTGGCCTCACCAGTGCTGAGTGGAGTAGAAGAATCACCTCTTTTGACCTCCTTAAGCACAGCATAGCTATTCAGTCAAAGGAGAAGACTGTTCCACTCTATCCTGCACTGGTGTGTCCCCACCTTGAATACTGTCTGCAGTGTTGGGTGCCTCAATACAGGAAACGGCATGAAGCTGCATCAGAGAAAGTTCAGATTGAACATTAGGAAAAGGTTCTTCACTGAGAGGCTCTTCACTAAGAACACTGATGCTCTTATGATTTAGTTTTAGGTAGTAGTCTGCAAGTTGGACTTGATGATCCTTAAGGCTCCAATCCAACTTGAGATGAATCTGTGGTCTGTGTTACCCGTTGCCGCCCAGGATACCATTTGTTGTCTTTGCAGCAAGGGCACATTGCTGGCTCATGGTCAACTTGGTGTTCAACAGGAGTCCTAGGTCCTTTTTTGCAAAGCTGCTTTCCAGTTGGGTGGCCCCCAGCACACATTGGTGTATGGGGTTGTTTCTTCCTGGCTGCAGGAATTTGCACTTCTCCTTGTTAAATTTCATGAGGTTCCTGTCAGCCCATTTCTCCAGCCTGTTGAGGTCCCTCTGGATGGCAGCACAGCTGTCTGGTGTATCAGCCACTCCTCCCAGTTTTGTGCCATCTGCAAACTTGCTGAGGATACACTCTGCCTCATCACCCAGATCATTAATGAAGATATCGAACAGGACAGGATCCAGTATTGACAATGGGGTACACTGCTAATTAATGGCCTCCAACTAGAGTTTGTGATCACCACCCTCTGGGCCCTGCCATTCAAGTTGGTGAAGCATAAGTTCCCACTGGTGAATCCATTCTGAGTACTCTTTATTATTTTCTTCTTATTCATGTTCCTAGAAATGGTTTCCCAGATTAGCTCCTCCATCACCTTCCCAGGCACTGAGCTGAGGCTGTCCAGCCTGTAGTTCCCCTGGGTCCTCCTGCTTGCCCTTTTTGAAGATAGGACTGACATTTACCTTCCTTTAGTCTTCAGTGACTTCTCCCAATCACCACAATATATCAAAGAATATCAAGAGTGGCCTTGCAACGACATCCTGCAGTTGTGTCAGCACTCATGGGTGCATCCCATCAGTGGCCTGGACCTAGATAAAAAGTGTCTGAGGGGTTTCCTAGACAAGAAAAAATTATCATTGCCTAGCAAGATGTGAGTCCTGTAAATCAGATCTTGAATCACTATTTTGAATTATCTTTGGGTGAACATTCAAATGCCTGTATTGCAGCCTCACTTGCACATGGTGCACTAAATAAAGATTGCCACAGTTGGCACAGTGGGTCTGCTGGATAAAGCAGAGGTTTCTTCTTGCAGAGGAAAAACCATTCAGGTAGAATAAGGAAGAGTGAAATGTCTTCAATAGCGAGGATGCAAAATGAATGTGGGTTTGGGGTTTTTTTTGGTTTTTTTTTTAGAGGAATTTTTTCATGTAAACACTTCACAGAGACAAAGAAAAAAAAATCTTAAGCCTGCTAAGGCTGTACCCAGCCAAAAAGGCTATGTGTTTTCACAACACAGATGTTTATCCCCCATATGTTGAAAAACTGCACTGTTTTAATATTTCTGAAAAAAGTGTTGTATCAGAAGTGATGTTTTAGAGAAGAGTGAAACGTCCCTTTTAGGTCAATGAGAGGACAGTAGAACACAGAGCAGAGGGCCTGATTTTCCATGGTCATTATTTTTTGACACACCAACAAGCCGAAGGGGATGGTATGTCAAATTATAATACTGAAAACTCGATTGATTCACCATGCTTATAAGCTTACATGTGTTGAATTGTGGTGGGTATGGGTATGAGATCTTGAAGAGGCTTACATTAAATGTGCAATGAAGTGCAAGTCTTTTTGCATTGCTGGGAGTGGTAGGGGATTACTGCAGCTGATCACATCTGACAGGACATTTACCAGTGATATATAGAAGTGAAGGTATCTTTATCTGATCTCTCCTAAATCTTTGTATGCTACCTACAAAAAAGGTGATCTATTGGTAGACGCGTGCAAAACAGTCAGAGACAATTCTGTGCTCACTAGGGACAAAGTGTATTTTAAAGTTACTCTCCATCATTTTCTTCCTCAAATGAGTCAGTTCCCACTTCTTCATAGTCCTTCTCCAGGGCAGCCAAGTCTTCTCGGGCCTCTGAGAATTCCCCTTCCTCCATGCCCTCACCCACATACCAGTGCACGAAAGCTCTCTTGGCGTACATCAGGTCAAACTTGTGGTCAAGCCTTGCCCAGGCCTCTGCAATGGCCGTGGTGTTGCTCAGCATGCAGACTGCTCGCTGAACTTGGGCTAGGTCTCCACCAGGAACTACTGTGGGAGGCTGATAGTTGATCCCAACCTGTAAAGAGGAATACAGAAGGTAAAAAGGCAAGAGCAGAAATCAGTCGCAGAGATAAAATGAAGTAAAGCTATAGATGCTGGAGTAGAGCGGTATCTCTATCAAAACTACCAGATGGCAAATGCCATAAAGATAATGTCACAAGCAGCATGATACATGATCATTTTAATAACTGTGTTATTTTCTGTTTAATGTGCAGTGGCAGCTTGATAGCTTTCGTAGCAGCTACTCAACACTAAGCACACAGTTTCACACAGATACTCTGTAGAAACTAATATAGAAAGTTTGTTTCCAGGTAAAAGTTTTCCTTCTTAAACTAGCTACTTGTGTGACATCTATTTTTCCACTGCTAATGTCTGTATTATTATTAATATTGAAATTATGTTTCCCAACTGCTGTGGTTTTGCATGGTGGGGTTCTGGTGGAGGAGGGGTGCTGCAGGGGTGACTTCTGCAAGAAGCATCCAGAAGCTCTCTGCAGGCCCGACAGAGCCAACACCAGCCGGCTCAAGGCCGGAGTTGTTGCTGACCAAGGCCGAGCCCATCAGCAACAGTCACAGGACCTGCGGGAATCATATTTGAGAGGGGGTAAAAAATGCAAGCAGATGCGTTTTACCACCAGAGAAGGGAATGAGAAGATGTAAGAAACTGTGCAGACACCAAGGTCAGGGAAGGAGGGGAGAAAGCGCTGCAGGTGCTGGAGAGAAAGATTTTCCCCTGTAGCCTGCGGAGAAACCCATGGTGGAGAAGGTGTCCCCAAACTGCCCGTGGAAGATGATAGGGAGCAGAGACCCCACCTGTAGCCTGTGGAGCGGCCCCACACTGGAGCAGGTGGAGACATATGGAAGACACTGTGACCCATGTTGGAGCAAGCTCCCGGCAGGACCTGAAGCCCTTGGAGGGAGAGGCCCATGCTGGAGCAGGTTTTTTCTGGGGGTCTTGTGACTCTGTGGGGAACCAGGCTGGAGCAGTCTGGGCCTGAGAGACTGCACTCTATAGAAGTGACCCACACTAGGGCAGCTGGTGAAGAGCTGAAGCCCAGTGGAAAAGGGCTCACATTAGGTAGGTTTGTGGAGGACTGTCTCCTGTGGATGGGACCCCACGGTGCAGCAGGGGAAGAGTGTGAGGAATGCCTCCCACCTTCCCCCTGCCACCTTCCCCTGGCTAGAAAGCAAAACAATTCAAGAGGAACTGACCAAAACCCCCATTCCTCATCTCTCCCTGTGACACCTGGGGGGAAAAAGGAAGAGAAATAACGAATAAAGTTAAGTCCATAAAGAAGGGAGGAGTGGGGGGAGGTGAGATCTGGTCGCACTTCTCATTACCCGACTCTAGTTTCTCTGGGTGTGCAGTGTAATGAATCAGATGAAGGGTTTTATTCTGTGCTGAGTCTGTTTTGCCCGTGACACTAATTCCGGAATGATCTCTCCCTGTCCTTATCTCGACTCCTGAGCCTCTCAATATATATTTTCTCCTGAAAAGGGAAGCAGTAGAGCAGCTTTGGTGGGTGTCTGGCCTCCAGCCAGGGTCAAACCACTACACCAATACTGCTAGGTAGCCAGTGAGGAGAGGCTGTATAATATTTCTAGATGAGGGTGTTAACTGACAGATTGCACATTATCAGCATTTCCTTTATTAATTGTATTGGGTTTGGTATTTCCTTAGTTTTCGGTGACACTTCAGAGAGAACACTTACTGGGTCACTGCTTTTTTTTTAAAAAATCAGGTCTGAACACTTTTTTAGATTATAATTCTGTAAGAGCCTATGTCAATGGGTTGTGCAAGGAGAAAGGGCACATTTCATACACAAGTGCATCTTTCTCATGTTCCCTCTTGTCACAAGTGGAAAACGTGCGAGATCTAACATTTTAAACACAAGTTCCCCACTAGACTAACCTTGCCCTGTAAACGATAGAGAGAAGTTCAGTGCAGCCCTGCTCACCTTGAAGCCCGTTGGACACCAGTCGACAAACTGGATAGTTCTTTTGGTCTTGATGGCAGCAATCGCCACGTTGACATCCTTGGGAACTACGTCGCCGCGGTAGAGCATGCAGCAGGCCATGTACTTGCCGTGTCTCGGGTCACACTTCACCATCTGGTTGCTGGGCTCAAAGCAGGAGCTGGTGATTTCGGCCACCGAGAGCTGCTCGTGATACGCTCTGTCGGAGGAGATGATGGGGGCGTAGGTCACCAAGGGGAAGTGGATGCGGGGGTAGGGCACCAGGTTGGTCTGGAACTCGGTCAGATCCACGTTGAGGGCACCGTGGAAGCGCAGCGAGGCGGTGATGGAGGAGACGATCTGGCTGATGAGGCGGTTGAGGTTAGTGTAAGTGGGGCGCTCGATGTCCAGGTTGCGGCGGCAGATGTCGTAGATGGCCTCGTTATCCACCATGAAGGCGCAGTCTGAGTGCTCCAGGGTGGTGTGTGTGGTCAGGATGGAATTGTAGGGCTCCACCACGGCGGTGGAGACCTGAGGGGCTGGGTAGATGGCGAACTCAAGTTTGGACTTCTTTCCATAGTCCACAGAGAGGCGTTCCATCAGCAAGGAGGTAAAGCCAGAGCCGGTACCCCCACCGAAGCTGTGGAAGATCAGGAATCCTTGCAGCCCAGAACAGGCATCAGTCTAGAAAGAAAAAGAAAAAGTGAAGGAATAGGGGCTGAAGAGGAAAGTAGACTTCATCTACTATGTGAATTTATTCTGATCTGAAGAGAGCAGTCATCAGCAATATACAGCATAGCTTTTATGTCAGGTTTTCGTGAGAAAGGGCTCTACCTGTGACATAACAAGTGGACTCTTATCTGTGGATCTGTCTCTGAATTTCACATTTCTTTTAGTTAGTCTAGCTGACACCAGCAGTACAGAACTGTCTAATCCACCCTTCTGTATCAGTATTTGATGCTCCAGGGCTGTGCTGATAACAAAGAATTGCGTGTTCAGAACCACTCTTTACCACTATCTGAAGGCATACAGCTGTGATGTGAACTTGTAGGGTTCTCTCTCTTGGAGTAACTTGATGCCTCCGTATGTCTCACAGTCTTTTTTCTCAACCATTGGTATCATTCATAGTTAAGACACTACCTGTTCTGCACTTCTGCTGCAGAATCCAAACCGTTGTTTCAAAACTCCTGGGACTTACCAGCTTACGGGCACGATCAAGCACCATATCAATGCTTTCTTTGCCAATGGTGTAGTGGCCACGGGCATAGTTATTAGCTGCATCTTCCTTTCCAGTGATCAGTTGTTCTGGGTGAAAAAGTTCCCGGAAGGTGCCAGCCCGCACTTCGTCTGGAAGAGAAATTGTAAGGAGCTGTGTGACAGTGCTCCCGTGCCAACAGCTTCTTGGTTGCTGTCAGCACTGATGCAAGCTTTCAGTCACTGAAGGTCATGATTGCAAAGAAGAGACGCTGATGGAGAGGGGAAAACTGTTTCCTAAGCATTTTTAAGTGGCCGCATTCTGTTATTTATGGTGTGATTTCTATTCACCCACAGAAGCTACAGGGTCAGGAACTTGTCAGTTGTACAGCATGTACCACCAAGAAGACAAGTCACCCAAAAAAGTTGTGAAGAAAATCAGGTTCCCCCAGGTGCCTTGGGGAATTTAGAAATCATTCTATTCCTGGGGGAAAACTGTCAGGCTCCCCCTTTCTGGATTGAAAAAATGAAGGGTTGGAATGGCAGAAATGGCACGGTAAACACCACCAAACATTAACTCTTTTTGCAAAGAGAAGTCATACAGACCTTGTGTATGAGCTATCAAACTGCTGGGGATCCTGTCATTTTTAGGTGTATAGCACCTGTGAAGATAACTGAGTCATGATAGCATCTGGCATTCTGTGTCACAGGAAAATTAATTTCATGCTACCCAGTGGTAGACCAAGATACAAAGGGTGTGCTGCTTTGTGCCAGTGGAGGCTGGTTACACACCATGCTGATGTTAGGAAAAGTAAGCTCTTCTCCATTTCCCAGTTTGATTTCTATACTGACCTACTACTGTTGGTTCCAAGTCCACCATTACAGCCCGTGGCACATGCTTCCCCGTGGCGGTTTCATTGAAAAATGTGGTAAAAGAGTCATCAGGGTTGAGTTTGTCAGGCCCATCCTTGAAGGTGCCATCTGGCTGAATGCCGTGCTCCAGGCAGAAGAGTTCCCAGCAGGCATTTCCTATCTGAACGCCAGCCTGGCCAACATGAATAGAGATGCACTCACGCTAAGGAGAGAGAACACAGACAGGGTCAGGAAAAACACTCTCCATTTGTCCTCCTGATGCCTATCGGTTACTTTCTCTCTACAGTGTATTGGTTTTCCAAAAGATGGTGAATTGCTGCTGTCAGCATTTTGGTTGGTGGTTCTGCTCCATGATCACAATGAGACTGTACATACGCACACCAGATACCCAGACAGTTCTTTAAAAATTTGAGGTCTCTGTGCTGTAACACATGAGTACATGAAGACAGGCAGGAAGCAAAATAATTTCAGTTACCTTTCCTCCGATGGATTGGCTCTGCTGAGAAGCACATCCCGGGTTAGTTTATTTTTACTCCTAGCTGGAACCTGACACAGCCATGTGGTGTCCTCCAACCTTATGTAACCCAAGACAGGTGATGTCGTCTGATCCTTTTACCCTCTGATACCCACTCCAGGCTGGAGTGGAAACTTGGAAGAACTGCTTTAAGCAATATTCACCTCAGGAAATTATTGCAGATTCTGTCAGTTGAAGTAACAAATGTTCCTTCAAGCTCCTGAGTGACTAGGAATTTCACATTGCAGGTCCACTGCGTGTTCAGTGTCATTGCAATAGAGCCTGTTTGTTTGCGTAATTTGTAGCATAGTTCCTGTGGTAGCCAGGGACTTCAGTGGAAAGAAAACAACATATGTAATGCCAGGCTAAAATAGGGAGGGGCCAATTGCTCCAAAATCATTTACACTTGGCATACAGGAGTAGGAAGGACCTGGCGCTGGATTTCATAAGTTCAGAAATAGAATTATAAAGCAGATACTTCTTAGTCCAGACAATTACGACACAAAGTGTAGTGAAAAACAGTTTGAAAGGAGAGAGCAGTTTCAGGCACATGGAGCTTTTCAGCTTCAGTTTCTGCTTTGGAGCAATTGTAATTACAGTCTTCACCTTTGTGATCTCAATGGCCCTGTCCATACTGAGGAGTACAAAGAGTCATAGTACTGAACACTGCCCTGTGATTCCCTGTGCTGACTGATAATTAGCACACTCTCTGGCAGTTTTGGTTTGTGCCAGTTCATACTTTTCCAGACAATGTTTGGGCACCATCCAGAAGGCAGCTCATTTTCAAGAATGGTTTCCAGTGAGCAGCTCACTGACTGCTGCTTCGTTTTGGAGAGGGAAAGAGAATTTGGATGCCTAAATACACCTAAGTACAAAGCAGGCCGTGCTTCCTGGCTCCAAGGCCAGAGAGTGGTCCTTGCTCAGTTTTACTTTGTCTTATCTCATTTGGAGAGATGCAATGACTTAATATCAGATTTGGCCAGTTAACTTTCTTTTTTCTCCTTTTTTTTTTTTAATTCTGTAATTGCTTACCCTGCAAAAACATCCTGTGATCTGCAACTGAGACGCTTCTCCCCCAGAACTAAATCCTTGGGCAGAATGCGTGACCAGCCATTCTGGAGCAGCTTTTTCTTCACAACTGACATACATTTACATTTTAGAAATACAACTAATGACTTTTTTTTCAGAAGCAAGGGGAATTTTAGAAGTCAACACTGCCCCAATTAGTCATCCTCAGAAGTTCAAATGAATATGGAAGGCCAATTTACATATTTAATTCAATGACATGTGTAATTTTTAGTCAGTTCTCATTTAGAAGTTGCTGACCCTGCAAATATGTATGCAGCAGTCTGTATTACATGCTCTGAAGTGTACTTGCACAACCCTGTTTTTCCTAATTGAGTTGTGCAAAAGTATCTGAGTTATTTGAGTGATGGTGTGGTGCAGTGGCATTGCAATCTGGAGGATTACTCAGGAGACACTGAAGGGCTGAAGGCATTTTTGTGCTTTGAGAATTCAATTAATGCTGATTTTGAATAGGACAGGCTCCCTCTTTTCTTTTAAATCCCAGTGTGAATCTGTAAGCCTGGCAGCAAGGAAAAAAAGCAACCCATGCTTTTTCCTTTTAAACTCGGCAGTGAGGACAGGCGACTTCTTAAGAGTATCTTTTAGAGCAAATTACAAGTCAAGCAATACTTGGAACCTGACGAGCTGCTTGGCCCTGCTCCTCAGATCAGTGGAGAAACTGCTCTGTTTTCCCACAGGTGGAACAAGTGGATGTTGCCTTAGAGAGTTAATATTGTAACACTGAGTATAGGGCTTTAGCTGGTAACGGCAGAACCAGTACCTTTCCTTTTAGACTGATATTTCAGCTGTGCTGGTTTTGACGCAGTACCTCAACCCTGCCTTTTGAGCCAGGACTCTGGCTGCAACTCCTGACTTCAACTGCCATCTTCTTCTACCCCAGCAGTTATTTGGAAATATTCTGACAAGGAGAGAAGGCATTAAAAAAGAAACTTCCAGTTTTGCATGGTAAATGCTTTAAAATAAATATCAGACTTTTAACAGGGAAGAGAGTGGGCCTTCTTCAGAGTCATAGGCAAAGTAAACTGATCTCTATATGGTATTTAAACTTGGAGTTTACTCCAAAATCATGTTTCACATCCCATCATTTATATACTTGTCTTACAAACTGTAAACCTGACCTTTTCTTTACCAAGAGACAGTAGAAAGGGTCAGGTGAAATAAATCTGGGACAGGGTTTTTTTCTATTAAAAAATCCTAGAATACTACCTAGCTCTTAAGTACTTACTGTACAAAGGCAGACTTTGGTCTTCCAGATATTCCCAGCTATTCCTGAAACATACTCACTATCCTAGGTCATGGGGAGCCTGTGTATCTTGCCTGTGGAATGAGAGCTCTCATTTTGGACCTGCAGCTGTACAGGCAGAAAATAACATCATTCTCCGCACCAAAATAAGCCTCAGGGCTAGATATAAATTGGGGGACAAGGTAAATAGATTTTTCACATTCTAAGAGGTTTTGAGAGTTTTCTATAAATTCATAGTAACACACACACCATCCCACCCCCAGATCTTAGGAATGAAGGCTGTTCTTTACTTACTTAAATGCATATACATATAAAAACATTATTGCACCCCAGAAACACACATGTATACACTGCATAGCTATGATAAGTACTAAATTAATTTGGGCTAAATTAATTTAAAACAGACACAAAAGTAGGTAACATTTTTGGTTTATTTCTAAAAAAATAACTATCTCATATGAAAATGAACCTGTGTTGAGAAAATATAGTCACAACAGAGAGTACTAAAAAGCTAAGACTCCTGATTTAATTTATCTTAGAATTCCACTAATTAGAGGCCCTTTGAAAAAAACTTTGGTTCACCATGCCTTACAGCTCCAGTGAAATTTTCTGTCTGTCCTTTCCCATCCTCTTACGTGGCAGTTGCTGTGAGATCCAGGTTTTGTGGTAAAACCCACTGATTACCACCGCAGATCCCCCTGCCTTCGCTCGCCAGCAATCCTCCTGGTCCCCCTGTGACTGGCATTCCCACATCGCCCCTTACCATGGTGTCTCCAGTGGTGTTCCCTGCCCTTTCGGATCTGTGGTGGCAGGCCTCTGCAGGAGCCTGGCTCTGGGCAGCAGCCTGGGCCCAGCACCTGCTGCTGCACTTCACTGTCGCCGTGTGCCGTGGGGAGTATGTCACAGAGTCGGCAGTTCTGCCCACTGCATCGCTACCTCCTGCCCTCCTCACCACCCCCTGTATGCAAATTCATCCAGAGAGGCAGGGCTTAGATATACCCCAGATTACAAATTTAGTCCCGCCTGGCCTGGCATGATTAATAAATCTGAGTGTGGCCATGCAACACGCCAAACACCACACTTCCTAACACTGGAGTATTATTATCCATATATATCACCTTCAAGGCACACACCACCCCGATTCCCTGTTCTGCCACCACATACACGTGTAGACAAAAATTCTGGTACAGAAGACCAACAGAGTGTAAGAAAGCAAATGAGTGAAAAGAGGATAGAAGAAAAAACAGAAATAGAGAACTGGAAAGTAAATATAATTACCATTCTGAAGCATGCTCAGAATGATGGTGTAAAAGCTGGCCTGACTTCTTCCTCTCCTCACTCCAGCTGCCTCCCTATTAATGTGGGCAGTATGAGGCAGCATTCAGTACAGAGCCTAACTCTCCTGTCCAAACACAGAAAGAAATTTGGTTCTTATTGCAGTGCTTATTGCAAGAAACAGCTGGAGGCATCACACACATGTTCCCACAACAAATCTGGGCATTTGCCTCCACTATTGTTTGATCCTTCTGTACTAGCTCAGCAAATCGTGGAAAGCAGCAGCTTCTCTCAGTGGAGAAATCCTCCTGTTTGCAACTCCTAGGTGACAGAGAGGAAGGCACACTTAATTGCTTGAATCTGAGTACTATGTATCCTCAGACTTTAGAAACATAGTAGGTTTTGTGATGTTTAATCAGTAGAAATTTAAATACACAATTCCTAAATTTTTTGTTAGTCTACTTTAATAGTAGTAGTATCTAAGGATCTTGTCCTTTAAATAACACCTATATTTTAAGTGTGCAAGATTTTCATACCATTTTTTATAAACTCACATTTACTTTGGCATAGTCTTAATTTTTGCCAAATTCTACATAAACCTGCAAATCACTACTCTTTTGTCTACAAATATGTTTGCAAAGGAAGAATATCCATGATAATTTCTATCTGCTGCTTTGTTCGCTTCAAAGGTGAGGAATAGGTTGTTGTAGTGTTCTTCTTCCAGTGGTGACATCCCAGCCAAGCTCCGATGTTACAGACAATCTGAAATGTTAAAGCACACGGCACCACCAGATGTGGAGCTCTGTGCAGGGAAGCACTGCAGGGACAAGTCTCACAGCACATACTCTGAACTAACTCACATTCTCTTAGGCAATCTTTGGGTCAACACGTCAGCTCTAGCAGCTCCAAAACTTGAGAGACCTCTGTGAATTACAGTGTTATTTGCACCTTAGTCCACTGCTGCATTTTCTCTGCTCTTCCTTTGCCTTCCTTCTCTCTTCTGGAAAAGGGCACCTCTGGGAGTTAGTGTTAATCATTCCTCTCTCCAACCCACTCAAACTCAGCTGGCCCAGCACCCACAGGCTCACAGGTGCTGTACAGTTTAGGTTACGCCTCACCAGACAAAAACTTCAGGGAGCAGGAAGTGAAGGGAACCTTGAGCGGTTTCCCTGGCTGGTGGAAGTCCAGTGGTTTTGTCTCTTCTCTCTAGAATCAATTGAAGAGCCTAGGGATGACCCAGGTTACTGTTTATACCTTTCTCACAGACACATGGCCAAGAAAAAGGCCTTTGCAGACCTGCATTACACCAAAGACAGTCCTTGACCTGCTCAGCCTTGAGACAGCCCATGAACTCAAGTACTGGAATTATCTACCAGACGTGGATATAAAATCCCTGAGGAAAACTTGGGCATAGTGTTTTTCATGAGGCTTCCTTACTTGCTCTGCCCGTCTGGGTGCAGAGTGCTCAAGCAGAAACCCCTCAACCTAGATTTAGAGGGTAACCCAAAAGCACGGGGCGGGACTGCGCTCCCAGGTACTGGGGAGTTCTGTTGGTCCCAGAGTTGGCCTCTCGGCACTGCTCTGTAGAGACATGAGGCAGGTACAGCCTGGGCTGGCATTCTTGCAAAGAAAACCAACTTACTCAATGTTGGCGTCCAACCTGTGCGGACAGGTGCTGAGCTTGTAGGAACAGTCACTCAACCTCTCTGCCCTCCAAAGAACAGGCTTGAGGCGTGCCCTACATGGGGAAGGTTGATAGCCCAGAAGCCTGATTGAGGCCTGCCCACTTCAGGCTTTTACCTTGTAACACTGGTAGATGAGGACAAGAACTAAATAGGGCTGATTATAAGAAGCTCTGAAATGGAGTCCTGAGGTGTGCAAATAAGTGAATTTCGCATGAGTGCTAGAGTGGCTTTGCTGGTGCTGCCAGAAGGCTTGTGAATGGCCCATGGTCATCAGGCTGGTGTGCAGCCTGCATGCAACTGGGATGGTCTGGACATTCTCGGAAGGCTTCTCCTTTGTGCATGGACTGGGTGCTGTACAGCAGGTATCCTCCAGAGCAATGCAACCCAGCAGAGGAGCTGTGAGTTATCTCCCATTTTTCATGATACTATCAAAGTCGGCCTCTTAGAGGGATTTAAAAAAACCCCACCCTTAACACGGCCATACTAAACCTAACCCCCTTCTTCTCTATGTAAAAATAGACACATCTCTGACAATAACATTTTTGGAATGATTCAGAGCTTAGAAGTACTGTCTACCAGATCTCAGGCCAAGAGAACAACAAAGTCCTGTGAGCTATCAGTTCTGTTCTGACTAGAAATAGGTCAAGAGGAAAACGGAGCACAGAGACTTTTATCTCCTCTACTAGATGTATGTCACTCTCTACAGAATGGTTACCTGAGTGACTAACCAACTCTGGCAGAATCGGGGATTATTACAAATCCACCTTACAAAACAGTGCATTCCTAAGAAGTCCTTCTGTGATTACTCGAAAACCTCTTTCGCTTGTAATTTAGCATGTGAAAGTCTTCGCATTTCCCACCCATCGTGCCGTGTGTGCTGAAGACAGGAAGGCTTCGCCGTGTCCCCGGCAGAGCTACATTCTGTCCTTCCATTGCCACCTACCGGGAGAAGCGACAGCATCTCTTTTCAGGTACTTCTGGAATCTCCAAGGCCAGCCAACTGCTACACTGATAAAACATTGGCTTTCAGGCATTACCCCTGAAACAGAGAGCTGTGCTACGTATTTTTCAGTTATTTTAAAATAACGACCTTTTAGCAAACCTAATGCAAACAGCTTTACCACGAAGGGGACAACATTCCTCAACAGTTTGGGCAAAGGATGATGTATTTCTGTAGCTGGAGCTGTATGCCATGAGCGTCTATTTCCATGAAAACATGTTTGCGGTTTTTTTAAAAAGAAATTAATGAAATATTGAGAGTAAATCCAGCATTAAATTCATGTATTTGGTCTCCAGGTTGTCTCCCCTACATCAGTGTTAAGAGAAACCTTACCGATAACCACGAGCTCCTAATGAAGTCAGCAGCACAGGGCAAGGTCAGAGCAACAGGCTTATTGTTTGGCTGTGTTCATTGTTCAAGCACAGGGCTGCTCAACAGGTACCCCCTAAGGGACACCATTTTCTTTACCTTTCTCCTGCTTCCTCTCCCTCCTAAACACACCACACTTTCACCATTGGCCCTGTTTGCTAATTTTACGTCTTTATTTGGTAATTTTAGCTTTCCCAGTAAGCCAACATCCCCTTCACTTTCTGTTGATGACTTCCATGCAAGGCAGGGGGCCCCAAAACTCCCCTGTCACTCTATGTAATACCCGGTAGCTTCTCCTCCCGTTACCTCATTACTTTAGACACAAGTCTAAACCCTCATTCCCCCATTCCCTGCCCCTCCCTGTGACACAGGGTGGGAGTTGAGGGGGTGGGAAGAAGGGAGTGAAATCATGACTAAAGGGAACTTTGCGGAGAAGGGAGGGGTGAGGGGAGGTGCTTTAAGATCTGGTCTCACTTCTCATTACTCTGGTGTCACTGGGTGTGCAGTGCAGTGTCATCAATTAGAGAGTTTCTGTCCTTTATTCTGTGCTGAGTCTGTTTTGCCCTTGATGCTGATTGTGGAATGATCTCTCCCTGTCCTTATCTCGACTCCTAAGCCTCTCAGTATATATTTTCTTCCCTGTCCAGCCAAAAAGGAGAGTTAGAGAGCGGCTTTGGTGAGCACCTCACCTCCAGACAGGGCCAAACCACCACACTTATGAAGGCTTAAGCTGTGAAGTCATCACTAGTGTTCTTAGAGATCCCACCTACACCTATCACACACATCTTTTGTCATGGTTCTGATTTACTGTGATCTCAGTAAGTCTGATGGAGCTGGAAATGCTTCTGCCCTGCATGCCACAAGCTGGTCATTTTCAGGCACTTAACTGATGCTGAGTGTACTCGTGCCTCCAGACCGATCCAGCCATGATACACAGCTACTGCACACAGTGTGCTCTGAACTCCTGTTAAAACTAAGAGTACCTGAAATGTGCCCCTGTGCGTGGCACTCCGCGCTGTGGATTCTGTAGAAGCAAGGGCACTAGGACAAGCTGTTTGCTCTTGACACCAACAGCATTCTCACTGTATCCCACAGCTTTAAAGGCACTGTGTTTTGAATTAATATGAAATAAAGACTGAGGACTGTAGGTAACTTCTTATGTAGCACATTTTGAAGCATGAGTTCCTCAAATAATATTACAAGTACGTGTTTGTATCTTTGTGTTGAAAAAAGGACAGAGATGCTTTCAGGCTGTAGTAGGAAAAAAAAAAAAGGCAAAAAAGCCTTTCCCCTCCGAGACAAAGTGACTCATGATTAGCTGGTCACATACAGAATCACAGAATGTGTTAGTTTGGAAGGGACCTTTAAAGGCTGTCTAGTCCACCCCCAGCCCTGCAGTGAGCAGGGACACCTTTAACTAGATCAGGTCCCTCAGAGCCTGTCCTGGTTTCAGTCAGGACAGAGTTAACTTCCTTTGTAGCAGCTGATGGAATGCTGTGTTTGGGAGTTAAAATGAAAGCAGTGCTGATAACACCCTGATGTTCTTAGTTGCAGTCAGACAGTCAAGGACTTTCTCAGCTGCTTCGTATTTCTCTATTCATGAGAAAGGGGGGGCGAAGCCAGGACAGGTGACCCAGATGGGCCAAAGAGTGTATTCCATGCCAATTACGTCCTGCCCAGGATAACGGGGGGCTGAGGGGAGGAAGAAGAGGGGCGGTGGCGGGACGCGTGCTTCTTGGGGGGACGGTCGGGTTCCGGGACAGCTCTGGGTGGTCCGGCCCGAGTTGTGTGGTTCGGGGAGAAACTGCATTGGGGATCAAGAGTTTCATATTCTTTTGCTCTAAAGTCCTGTTAGCATTGTTATATTTTATCTTTCTGTTCTCTTAGTAAACTCTCCTTATCCCAACCCACGGGCCTCTTAGTTTCTTGGTTTTGGAGTTATTTGCCCCTTCCTTTTCCCTTCCCTTGTTTCCCCCTTTTTCCCTCTTCCCCTGCTCTTTTACTTTAAGAAGCAGGCAGCTGCGTGGATCTCGGCCCACAGCCGGGGTGAAACCACGACACAGAGCCCCATCAAGCCTGACCTTGAACATCTCCAGGGATGGGGCCTCCACTACATCTCTGGGCAACCTGTTCCTGTGATCCATCACCCTCATAGTAAAGAGTTCTTTTTCTAATATCCAACCTAGATCTCCCCTTTTCTAGTTTAAAACCTATACCCTTTATCCTATTGCCACATGCTCTCATGAACAGCTCTTCCCCAGCTTTCTTATGCCTTTCAGGTATTGGAAGGCTGCTATAAGGTCCCCCCAGAGCCTTCTCTTCTCCAAGCTGAACAAGCCCAACTCTCTCAGCCTGTCTTCATAGGAGAGGTGCTCCAGCCCTTTGATCATTTTTGTGGCCCTCCTCTGGACCTGCTCCAACAGGTCCATGTCCTTCTTGTGTTGAGGGCTCCCAAGCTGGACACAGTACTCCAGGAGAGGTCTCACCAGAGTAGAGGGGCAGAATCACCTCTCTTGACCTGCTGGCCATATTTCTTTTGATGCAGCCCAGGATACAGTTGGCCTTCTGGGCTGCAGATGCACAGTGGTGGCTCATGTCCAGCTTCTCATCCATGAGTACCCCCAAGTCCTTTTCCTCAGGGCTGCTTTCAAGCACACCATCTCCTAACCTGTATGGATAATGGGGGTTGTCCTGACCCAGGTGCAGAACCTTGCACTTGGCTTTGTTGAACCTCATGAGGTTCACCTGGGTCCACTTCTCCAGCCTGGCCAGGTCCCTCTGGATGGCATCCCATCCCTCTGGCACATTAACCTCACCACCCAGCTCGGTGTCACCTGCATACTTGCTGAAGATGCACTCAAGCCCACTGTCAATAGAGTTGATAAAGATTTTAAACAGCTCTGGCCCCAGTATGGACCCTTGAGGAACATGGCTTGTCACTGTCTTCCATCTGGATTTGGAGCCATTGGGCACCACCCTCTGGATGTGACCATCCAGCCAATTCTCTATCCACTGAAAAGTCCACCCATCAAATCCCTATCTCTCCAACTTAGAGAGGAGGATGTTGTGGGGGACTGTGTCAAAGGCCTTGCAGAAATCCAGACAGGTGACATCTGTAGCTCTTCCCTTGTCCACTGATGCAGTTAGTCCATTGTAGAGAGCTACTAGCTTGGTCAGGCAGGACCTGCCCCTAGTAAAGCCCTGCTGATGTCTCGAATCGCTTTCCTATCCTCCATGTGCCTCAGCATAGCTTCTAGGAGGATCTGTTCCATGATCTTCACTGGCACAGAGGTGAGTCTGACAAGTTGGTAGTTCCCAGGGTCCTCCTGAACCTCCCAGAACCCTTTTTATCCTGCATTTACTGTCATCTCAAAGTAGAGGACTCATTGTGTTCATCAGCTACTAAGATGGCAACAGACTTTGTGTGAGACAAGCAGAAATGCAACCACGTGAAGAAAAAAGACACAGCGAGACAATCTTATGCACGGAAAAGGGCAGAGTGAATTTTAAGATTCCTCTCCATCATCTTCCTCAAATGAGTCAGTTCCCACTTCTTCATAGTCCTTCTCCAGGGCAGCCAAGTCTTCTCGGGCCTCTGAGAATTCCCCTTCCTCCATGCCCTCACCCACATACCAGTGCACGAAAGCTTTCTTAGTGAACATCAGGTCAAACTTGTGGTTGAGCCTTGCCCAGGCCTCTGCAATGGCCGTGGTGTTGCTCAGCATGCAGACTGCTCGCTGAACTTGGGCTAGGTCTCCTTCCTGTGTAACCATAGGAGGCTGAGGGTTGATCCCAACCTGCAAATAATAACAGAATAGATGGAGGAATCAGGAGGCTGATGAGAAAAAGGGGAAAAAATCAAATAACAGACAGGGTTAGAAACTTGTAAAACCATTGGTGAGGTGAGGCAAAGAGGTAGGGAAAAACCCAAATCCCATCAGTGTTAAGTCTAAAGTCGTTCAAGCTACCTTTTGTACAAAAGCCAATTCTTCACCCTCACTCAAGGAAAAAAAAAAAAAAAAGACACCTACCAGAACAGGAATTGAACTGTAGAACAAAAAAATCCCTTTGCAGAGATGTTGTAGAAATGTTTTACCTTCCAACAATATATTATTTATTATCAATATTGTTGATAACTTTGAAAACTTGGGGGGAGCTCTTTTTCTTTTAAATCTCTTTACTTAAAAGATCAAGCCTTACCTTGATCTTTCTTCTAAAATGCAATTTGTTTAAGTTTAAGGTCTAAAAGGGCTAACAGTTGCCTGTTACTGAATACAGAAATACTGTATATGTTTCCATTTATTTACATATTTCAGAGCCTATGTCAATGGGTTGTGCAAGGAGAAAGGGCACATTTCATACACAAGTGCATCTTTCTCATGTTCCCTCTTGTCACAAGTGGAAAACGTGCGAGATCTAACATTTTAAACACAAGTTCCCCACTAGACTAACCTTGCCCTGTAAACGATAGAGAGAAGTTCAGTGCAGCCCTGCTCACCTTGAAGCCCGTTGGACACCAGTCGACAAACTGGACGGTTCTATTGGTCTTAATGGCAGCAATCGCCACGTTGACATCCTTGGGAACTACGTCGCCGCGGTAGAGCATGCAGCAGGCCATGTACTTGCCGTGTCTTGGGTCACACTTCACCATCTGGTTGCTGGGCTCAAAGCAGGAGCTGGTGATTTCGGCCACCGAGAGCTGCTCGTGATACGCTCTGTCGGAGGAGATGATGGGGGCGTAGGTCACCAAGGGGAAGTGGATGCGGGGGTAGGGCACCAGGTTGGTCTGGAACTCGGTCAGATCCACGTTGAGGGCACCGTGGAAGCGCAGCGAGGCGGTGATGGAGGAGACGATCTGGCTGATGAGGCGGTTGAGGTTAGTGTAAGTGGGGCGCTCGATGTCCAGGTTGCGGCGGCAGATGTCGTAGATGGCCTCGTTATCCACCATGAAGGCGCAGTCTGAGTGCTCCAGGGTGGTGTGTGTGGTCAGGATGGAATTGTAGGGCTCCACCACGGCGGTGGAGACCTGAGGGGCTGGGTAGATGGCGAACTCAAGTTTGGACTTCTTTCCATAGTCCACAGAGAGGCGTTCCATCAGCAAGGAGGTAAAGCCAGAGCCGGTACCCCCACCGAAGCTGTGGAAGATCAGGAATCCTTGCAGCCCGGAACAGGCATCGGCCTGAAAACCAACAAGAAAAGTGAAAGCAAATGAACATCTTTCAATTACACCCTTAGGTAGAGGCAGCAACATCCACAACCACTGCAGAGGACAGCAGTTTTCCCAGGAAATTCCCGCTGCCTGTTTCATCCTGTAAATCTCAGGCTAGAGTATCAACAGAGTGATATTGACCCTTTTTTTTCTTTCCAATAACAATGCTTTAGCAGTATTTGAGGGTTTCCCTTTAAGTCTTGTACTCATGAAAACTAACATGGGACATCAGAAGCCTGCGTTCCTCCATTCTGAGCTGATGACAATAGTAAGAGGACAACAAGAGCCAGGATTAAAAACAAAACAAAATAACGTCCTCCCTCCCCCCGCCCCAAAGAAATATATGCAGGTTTTATTTATTCTCCTCCCCTCTTAAGGTCTTGCCTCCAATGTATTATTACATACCAGCTTGCGGATACCATCTAATGCCATGTCAGTCTTGTCTCTGCCAAGAGTGTAGTGGCCACGAGCGTAATTATTTGCTGCATCTTCCTTTCCAGTGATCAGCTGTTCTGGGTGGAAAAGCTGCCGGTAGGGGCCTGTCCGCACTTCGTCTGAACAAGAGAGAACAAGCGTTAAGCTTGGCAGAGAGAATTCACTGAGGCTGATCATGGGTGTAAAACAGACAGAGCCTTTTATTTTGGCAGAAAATAGTATGGAAGATCTGTATGTTGAAAAACAAAGTCCAGAGGTGAGTATTATCATCTGAGATGTTCTCAGGAGTTTTGAAAAAACAAGAAGTGGACTCTGCTCCAAGTGTAAGTTGCTGTGTTACAGAAATTACTTCATTTATCAAAAGAGAGCTGTGACATGCTGTGGGGAAACGTCATCTCTATCTACTGATCAGGTGAAGATCCCTCAGAACCTTCAGGGGAATGACTGAGAAAAGCAAAGACTTGTGTCCTGGTTTCAGTCAGGATAGAGTTAACTTCCTTTGTAGCAGCTGATGGAATGCTGTGTTTGGGAGTTAAAATGAAAGCAGTGCTGATAACACCCTGATGTTCTTAGTTGCAGTCAGACAGTCAAGGACTTTCTCAGCTTCTTCGTATGTCTCTATTCATGAGAAAGGAGGGGCGAAGCCAGGACAGGTGACCCAGATGGGCCAAAGAGAGTATTCCATGCCAATTACGTCCTGCCCAGGATAATGGGGGGCTGAGGGGAGGAAGAAGAGGGGCGGTGCCGGGACGTGTGCTTCTTGGGGGGACGGTCGGGTTCCGGGACAGCTCTGGGTGGTCCGGCCCGAGTTGTGTGGTTCGGGGAGAAACTGCATTGGGGATCAAGAGTTTCATATTCTTTTGCTCTAAAGTCCTGTTAGCATTGTTATATTTTATCTTTCTGTTCTCTTAGTAAACTCTCCTTATCCCAACCCACGGGCCTCTTAGTTTCTTGGTTTTGGAGTTATTTGCCCCTTCCTTTTCCCTTCCCTTGTTCCCCCCCTTTTTCCCTCTTCCCCTGCTCTTTTACTTTAAGAAGCAGGCAGCTGCGTGGATCTCGGCCCACAGCCAGGGTGAAACCAGGACAACTTGCAAAAGTTAAAAAAAACAAACAAAACCAGTTATCTGATTGTTTATGCTTCTCTCTTACACCCAAATATGAGGAAAGCAAAGAAAAGATTCCACCATAAAAAAAGACCGTGAAGGAATCTGTAAGAAATCAACATTGTACTCTTAACCAGTGGAGGTTTAAGCAACAGTAAACTCTTCTTTTTTATATTATTATTATTATTGTTGTTGTTGTTGTTGTTGTTGTGCAGTCCAGTTTTCATCTTTTCCTTGAGAATAAGGGAGCTTTTAGCAATCCCTGGTATTAAAAACTTAACAATACATACTATTTTCCTGTCTGTTCAGATCTTTCCTAACGGTCAGGGCATTGCCCTGCTCTTCAGTGACCCGAAATTTACCACCAGAGGAGTTAATTAATTTCTCTTTCCCAAGA
Source organism: Hypotaenidia okinawae (assembly GCA_027925045.1). Lineage (NCBI taxonomy): Eukaryota > Metazoa > Chordata > Aves > Gruiformes > Rallidae > Hypotaenidia > Hypotaenidia okinawae. The sequence continues at coordinate 69,970,827 of BSDF01000001.1, read as the reverse complement.
TTGGTTCTATACTGACCTATTACAGTTGACTCCAAATCCACCATAATAGCCCGGGGCACGTATTTCCTAGAACTTGTCTCTCTGAAGAAGGTGTCAAAAGAGTCATCGTTGCAGGGCTGGTGGGTGAAGGTGCCATCGCTGTCGCTGTCGCTGGGCGGGTGGGTGAAGGTGCCGTTGGGCTGAATGCCGTGCTCCAGGCAGAAGAGCTCCCAACAGGCGTTGCCGATCTGAACTCCCGCTTGGCCAATGTGGACAGAGATGCACTCACGCTGGGAAAAGGATGACAAGGGAAATAGTTAGGAAGAACCAGTGGAAATCCTAAGAGCCCACAGGCTGATCTTACCTGAAACCCCAGATCAATCAGTGATTACAACGTTTCCCACAAGGCTGGAATGAATGAAAAGTATTCTGGCACCTACTTACAAATAATAAGAAAAATATTTCACTGTGCATAGAAACAAACAGTAATGACCACAGCTAGAGATCAGCCACCCTGCCTACACATGGTGCTGGACAGCACAGGATCGATGTCTAAGTGCACACAAGTCCATACAGATTGAAAACCTGTGCATAGGCACACAAACTAAACAAGAGTAGGTCCCAGCTAGGGAATATGAGCCAGGTCCAATCATCCAGGACAAGACACTGCTATGCTGTCCTACTGATAAGACAGAGCAAAGGGAATGAAGGATCTTCTCATCTCTCAACCTCCTGGTGAAGCTCTGTGTTGGACAGGTGGAAAACAGGTTTGTAGAAATTAAAGGAACTAGAATAGTGCCTTTAGTAACTTAATTTCAACCACTGATAGTTTCAGCCCATTCTCTGTGTACTTTTAATTCAATTTAACATGTGAAGGTTAGCTTGATACTCAAGAGGACTCAGTACTCTTTACATGTTAGGCTACATTCATCTCCGGAGCAATCTCTCACAAACATACATGTCTGTAACCATAGCTGTTCAGATGATAACCAGTTTATCAGGTGTTTATTAGTGACAGGGACATCATTTTACAACAGAAATCTGAAACACAAAATATGATATTCTAAAAGAAAAAAAAAAGAAGAATGTCTTCTGTAGATTGCTACGCGGACTCCCAAGTATGGTGAATTTAAAGGGTTCCCTCAAAAACACTCTCATTAGACACAGCATGTTTGAATGTGAATCTTTTGCACATCCAGTCTTATGTAGTATCTAGGGAAGTCCCCACATGTCTTTGCTCTTAATAATCACAAGCTAGCAGGAAAAGACCATTAATACAGGGTTAAACATACTGTATTCAAAGTACATCCAGAGTAGCTTCTACCCAAAAAGGCAAAAAGTTCCAACCCCATCCTTTTTCTGCCATATGACTCCCCTAAAATAAATTACCACAACTCTAGCTGTATGTACTGGACTCTACTAAGAAGCTGAGATAATGGTTTGTTTTTACACTATGAGCAACATTCGTTGTCCCCAAAACGAAGCAAAAAGTCACTTCAACTTTCCCACCTTCACCCAGGCCTTGACCAGAGTAGGGGAAAAGAGAAGGGCAAATTCATTGCTCATTATCTCATTAAAAAAATTGGTTCTTTTCTCACCATGGTTCCTCCTGGGTGCTTCCTTCCTTGATGGGCAGCAGCAGCTTTGGTGTTTCTGCTGCTGGATAAGCAGCCTGGTGTGAGGTGACAGGGCACCTACTTCTCACTGGCAGGGGCCCCACAGCATCACAGTGTAGGCAGGAGAGGTCATAATCTCTCCCAGGCAACCACTCCGCTCCACCCCACTCACCTGCAAAACCCTTCTGAAGCAAGTCTTCCCAGTTAACTCTCAGAGCTAAACGTTTTAACACATAGGGGGTCTTCACAAGGAACTGGTTTCCTTCCTTAAACCTGTAACAACTGGTGACTATGTTACTGCTAACTCATTTAGGAGATTATTAGCCATTTCAGAAGTTCTTCATTTACACTCTCAGAAGGTGGCATCATTTTTAAATGGTGGCTTTCTGACAAAGGCAGCTCTAGATGAATGGTGGACAGAGAGTTAACTTGCCACAGTGCCACTGATTGGAAGGAGCTGGGAGCAGGTTGAAGTGCAAGGAATTCCACTTGACTATTTGATCATCTCTGGAGAAGGCACAAGGGATTTCCATCTTGCCTTCTCATCCTAAGGCACCAAAACTCATCTTTCTGCCAGCCAGTCCTTATCTTTGTGACCTCTGCTCATCTCACTATAGACAACTGTTCCTCAGCCTTCCAGCTGCCTTCAATGCAGACAGACACAAGTTTATTCGCATTTAGCAAGAAGATGGCAAAGCAAAAAAGCAGAACTGTAATTTGTTCTTGTATCTGGAGTTACCAGCAGGCGGCTCACATACGCAGGGCACACGCACACCTTCTCTGACAAGGCTTGAACAGCACAGGATCCCCACGGCTGTGTCTCTCCGTGAGATAACAAGAGATGCAGAGACACACAGCTAAAGATCAGTATCAGGTGCTTTACTCTTGGAAGAACTGGTCTCGGCCATCCCCATGCACCCATAGAGATGCATTAAAATACATAAATACATTTTTAAAAAGCTGGATCTTTCACAGAAAGTAATGACAGCTCTCTGAACTCCTAAGAAAACACAGACTTATGCTCTGCCAACATCATCAGTTGATGAGATCTCGTCAGATTCACGCTGAACAAGTCCTCTACTTAATTCAAATACATCTGTATGAGGACATGTAGTGAAACATTTCTATAAAATTATTGGCAAAACGTAGAGAATCCATACATTAAACACAAAAGTTTTCATACAGTCACAACACAAATAAGCGACTCTACAAAGAGGTAAATCAGTAGTCACTTTATTGGGAAATTAAATTTTGCAGGTTTAGTATTAATTGCAAAACACCAAGAACCCTGATAGCTTGCTTCTGCCTTCTTGCCTTCTCATGAAGAATTATATACAATCCAAATACAAAATCAGTAGTAATCTTAAAAAGCGAAGGCTACCAACCTACACTTAAAATCAAGTTGAATGTTAAAGGTCCTGGCAAACTTTACATGGCTGTATCATTTAACAGCATTCCAAATATAACGTATGGCCTGCTCAGACCAGTGGTCCTAACCTTCAGAACTACACCTCTGACATCTAACTGAAGATGTTAATATAAAACACCAAAACAACCCAACTTGCTACCTAAACAGTCAATTTGGTGAGAATCTGACCTGACTTCAGAGTGGAAATTACTGTTTCATTATCTGGTTTACAAAGGACTTAAAGTGAGGCCTTGCAAAGTAGGGGCCCAGCAGACCCAACCTAGCCATTTCTTGAGAGAGCTCAACTCCAGGCGGCACTTCTGGGGTTTATTTTCCCTGTTTCCCCATCAACTGTTGGTTGCAGAGTTGTAACTACACGTACAGTTGGATGACAAGAGCCATCTAGCAGCAGCTCTTCCCTACATGCACAGAGCATACAAGTAGCTTTTGTCCTGTGGCGAAGCATTATGTGCTACTCATCCTGTTGCAAAGACCTAGCAGAGCCAAAACCTTTGGGGACAGATATGGGATTGGTTTGGGTTTTATTCTTGAAACAACTAGGCATGGTCACCACTGCCCCAGTTTATCTGACACTAATACTCGGCTGTTTATTGGATGATTCAAGGAGAAGCGGGCACAGAGCTATTTTTAGTAGTGAAGGTGCAGACTGTTTCCAAGGTATCCCAGCAGACAGCAAAACAAATCACACACAGTTTGAAGACACACGCAAGTTGAAATCAGTGTGAAGAAAACAAACAGCCACCACCCCAGTGTGTGGCTACTGCTGGAGGCAAAGGAACACCCTGAAGGGGACTGCTATTGTAATATACCATGCTGGGACCTACAGTGGCTGCTTGTCGCAGCTTTGGGTAGGTTTTGCCCACCAGAACAGCTGCTCAGTGCCGTATTTTGGGCTGATGTCAGGCTACTTGCTTGCTACAACAGCTCCTTGCCTTTAACTTGTCATCTTTCAGCCTGTAACAGATTGCTCCAGTGAAAGTAATATTTAGAGTAGGTCAGAGCTCTCTCCTTTGGAATTTACCCTTTGTCAGTTGAGGAGAGGTGGGTGGAAAAACTAATGTTCTACCCCTCATCTCCATTTTCTGCCCCAAGTGGTTGGAAAGGGGGGCACACTGGTGACAGATCTGCAAAGGTTAACATTTTCTTGCCACAGATCTGAGGAAGGTTTTGGGATCTCAGAGAAGTATCTCCTTCTACTTATTAATAAGTAGACTTTTACTCTGAATGATAGTGCATTGCTAAATGGCTCTCACATAACCCAGGACTTTTTAGATATTGGGGGGAACAGGGAGGTTGACATGGCAATTCTAGACATACAGAGACACTCCGACATCTACAGAAACAAAGCAAGAAGAAGGGAAAGAGTAAAACAATGCAACTTCAGTTGTTCAACTAGACAATAATATATAGTTTAAAAAAATATATCTATTTCCTTACCACCACCACATGCTCCTAAGAATTACTATGCATCAGGCAAGTGTTGTAATTTGCATTTAAGAAAAACAGATGCAGCACAATAGTCTTTGTGGCCCATTGTCTTGGCTTTCTGGCTTAAATCTGGCTAAAATCAAGAGTGCCTGTATAAGGAGGCATCAATCAAGAGAAAACATGGCCTTCAAAATGTAACAGGCTTCACTTTCTCCAGTGCTTTTCTTCCTAAATCCTGTGCTGCAAGAACTGGGCTTTTCAGATATTTTCAGGCAAAATGGAATACTCCCCCAACTACTGATACTCCATTGCCTTTTACAGTAAGTCACGCCCCCAGGAACACCACTGCATTTCTTTACAGAACTGCTCAGCATTTGCAAGGATGAAACCTCCTTCCATAGTTCAGAACTGGTGACACAACCCTGGCCCAAGTGCTACATCCAAAGCAAAGTGTTTGAAAAGGAGGATTCTTATTCAGTTGCAGGTTACAGAAGGAGTGACTTCACCCTGGTGTTGGACAGAATGGTGCTGCAGAGCCAAGCATGATGCCAGGAATACTTGGTGTGGTTTCAATATCCATACATCACCATTCCCTGTCTGAAGACATGAAGGTCATCTCAATGAGGGGACTTGAAGAAGCTGGTAGCAGCCTCGAGGCAAGCTGACACCTTTACAGCAGCAGAGAAAAATGCATTCTGGGATGGAAGACACTTAGTCTTGAATTGGAGGCCTGTGGATGGGAGAAAATACAGCTGCCCAAGCCTGCCGGAAGAGCTGGACCAGTTTGTAAATGAACGGCAGTGATGTGGGAGAAGCTGCAGGAGAAAACAAAAAGAGCCTTTCATTATAAAAGGTAAAACTAAGATACACCAAGCATATTAAGAAAGAACCAATCCCAGCTAGAATTAACCAAAACCTAGTTTTGATTACTGCCCAGTTTAGTACTTCTGCCTTCACTCAGGGCGCTGCTCCCATCCTGACCAAGCCACTTGCAGGATGGACTATGTGCAGCATGGCTGTGGAGCACCTGTCCCCCAGCAGTAAGGGAAGCACACATCCCCCTCCACACCTCAGCACCTATGTCATGGGACCAGCCCATCACTGATGGAACTCCAGCATCAGCACATCAGATGCATGACTAGATCGGTGCCCTGGGCAACTACCCGCTTTCCTGGCAGGACAGCCAGTTAGGCAATCATTCTTCCAGGAGACATTCACATTCGCCTTGTGGCACCTCAGGTTGACTGAGGCAGAGGCTGAGTCTGGGACAACCTCATCTGCCTCTCTCACTCTGCTCTTTGTCTGCTGGAAAGAGCTGAGTATGGAATAACTGTTCTCAGAAAAATACCTTTTGCAGAGCAACATCTTTGTACATGGATTGCAACTACAAACATTAGAAGCCAACCTAAGAGTAAGTTCCTAGTCATCACAGTTTTGTGTCTCCCAAAGACAAGACCAAATCTATTGAGAGCAACAGTTTTGCTCTCAAACTATAATGGAATTTAAAAACTTTCAAATCTTAATACTGTACCTGGGTCTAATCTCACCACCACCAGGTACAGCAGAAAAACAGCCAAGAGCATCTTTTTGTAAGGAAGTAAACAGAAGTGGCTTGACATGGACCTCAGTGTCCTACGTAACAATGTCAACATGGTCAAGAGCTTTTGGGACACAGCTCCTAGAATACAAAAGCAGAAATGTTGTCAGGGCAAAGGAAATAAAAAAGAAAGAATCACATAGATACAGATAATAAACTAAGATATTAAAGTAAGACTCTTCTTATTTTGACTGCATGACAGTTGGGGTGGTTTGTTTGGGTTTTGTGGAATTTTTTTATAACAGGAAACATGGAAACAGTACAATTTTGTAATAGAAGCCATTATGCTGCTTTTTTTAGGTCTCTGCTTTAGTATAGTATGATCTCATAGCACAGTAATGCCAGCTTCTCTCCTGGGAGATAATGTCAAATGATTTACAGTTCTGGAGGAGAAGCAGTACTTTAACTGTCAGACGTGCATTGTTCTTCATGGGCTCAACTGTAAATGGAGATGAAGCAGAGAGTACCCAGCCAACAAAACCGACCCTTAAAGGATTGCTAAGTAGTTTTTGTTTCACTTTTGTACCTTTAAAAACAAAGCAAAGAAAAAAGCCCGACACATTTATTCTGAACTGCTTCTGAACCTGAAAAGTAATTCTCATCTCTTGACATCGGTAGAGAGTAAAGATGCCTTGTAATGGATCTCAAAGTCTTCCATTTCCTTCTAGGATATACAACGGGACTCCCTGGTTTGTCATGAAAATACTGTTAGTACATAATCCCTGCGATCCTTTTTGAGTAAGGGACTAACTCAAAATAAAATTATAAAAAAAAGAAAAGGAGCACAAACAGAGGGAAAACCTACCCAAAACAGTTTCCGCTGCTGCATCTTGCTGCTCTTCAGCAGCCAGGTGCTCCTCTTCCCGCTGAGCCCACTGACATCGGCTTTCACAAATGGTCCCAAGAAATGCCAGCTGCTGCTCGCTGTCAAAAACATCACAGCCACGTACAAGTTCTTCTGCCCCCTCAAACCGGCCAAGTGGAAGCAACACATGCAACAGATAGAGCTCCAGCAACGAACTGTACTCAGGGAGACTCTTATTGGCTTGGTCTTTCAGCCAGCTACTGCCAACTTCCAGCATCACCTGGGGCTCTCTCACCTTGCTGTATAACAGGATACTGAAGCAGAAGAAAGAAATATAAGAAAACACTAAATCTTTGTGTAAGTTGAGATCTCCAGCAGTTACTAACCGTGAACAGCTATCACGAAGGCATCAGCAGGGTCTACGCTTGAAGCACAGGGAGGTTTCTGAGGCAGACAACAGGTGCAGCCACTGATGCTGCTTTCTTGGCATCACCCTCCTTGTACTTTACCACTGTAGAGCAATCAGCAGGCCTGCAAGCATGCCCCAGCACATACACAGGTCAAGAACAGGCCTGTCCCAGGTTACACCTTCACCCACACTTACACTACACAAAGTGAAAGTATCACACAGTATTCAAGTCCGGCCTGGTACTAAACCTAACGCAAGCTCTGTGTGTCTGAGAGAAACTCACCACAGCTCCAAAACTTTTGGAGGCAGATGTTCAGGCACATGGTAATACTGTAGGACCCAAGACAGAACTTCTCTCCACCGGTTCATCTCAGCCAGCGCCTGAATTCCCACCACACAGAGGGAGCATTTCACTTCTGCAGAACTGGTGACAGAAAGACATCTAAATAACCAGTCTTCATAACCGTGCTTCCCCTCGCATTCCTTCTGATGAGCTACATCCTAGCCTAGATACTCTAATGTTCCCCAACAGCTGCTTCCCCTCCTTTCTCTCCCCTCCTATCCCTCACCCCCAATAGTAAGGTCAGTTCAACATCCTCCTCCCTCCCACGCATCCTGGAGAAGATCCCCTCAAGACGTTTGTTTCTCTGGCAGAATGCAAGGAAGGCTCCTGGACACACCTCACTTCCCTCAGACATGCACCGATCCCTTCATAGGAAACACAGAAGCATAGACAGGTTGTCATCTAACAGCAGCCAAAGCCAAGCTGGGGTTTAAAGGGCTGCTAACTAAGTTGTTGGGTTGGGTTTTTTTGCAACAAGTGCCACCATCCGTTAATTTAAGATAGTTAAGAAAAAGCTACAGAAAGCCACTGCAAGGTCCATCGGTGCTGCTGCCATTCATAGAGGTAGTTCTATTCAAACCTAAGAGGTTCTTAACGCCTCGCCAAGAAAAACAAACCCACAAAACAAAACCAAACATTCCAACCACAAACCAGTTTATTGAACCCCAAAAGCCCTCTGTTACACAGATAAAGCCACAGCCGGCCTGCAGTTACAAGCTGGTCTGACGCTGGCGGGACACCGAGCCGCTTCCCAGCGCCGCCCCAACCCCGCTCGCACCTCTCCGGGCCGGTCCCGGTGCCGGGGCCCAGGCTGTCGCAGCCCGCCTCACACCTCTCCACGGCGGCGGCGAAGTCCCGATGCAGCACCAGTAGGTCCGCCGCTTCCTCCAGCAGCGAAGCCGCCTGGGCCGACACCTGGGGCCAGGCCTGAGGCTCGCCCCTCATGGCGGCGGCGGGAGGGCTGGTGGCAGGGCTGCCGCCGCCGCCACCGCCTTTCCCGCGCCCTGCTGCCCGCCGCCCGCCCGGCTCCGGCTCCAGCGTCGCCACCGCCCCCCACGGGGCTCAGCTCCGCTCGAGCAGTCACCGGCAACAGCGCGGCTACCCCCAGTCCCGGAAAGCCGCGAGAGAACCCAACGCCGCCGCCTCCCGGCAGCGGAAGAGCCGCCCCGGCGGACATCTCCTCCCGGCCCCGGGGGCCGGCGGGACATGTAGTCTAGTGGTGGCGTGATGGAGCGGGGATCGACGGCGGCCGGGGCGAGGCGCCGGAGCGGCGGTATCTTGGAGCGCTGGCTTCCTGGGCGGCCGTCCCGCCCGCAGTCGGGGCGGCGGCAGAGCTGACTCCGCGAGGAGGGGAGGTTACGAGCGGAGTTTCTGGGTCCCCTCCGGGAAGATGAAACCGCAAGGGTGTGGGGTCGCCAAGTTTCCAGCCGTGTCGGGCTCAGCTGGGTCTTGGCGCCCCGCCCGTCGCCGGTCCGTGACAAAAAAAGAAACCAAACCCAAAAGAACCTTTCAGTTTTTCACTCGTTTGGCGGCAGGGGGATAACGTCGGGGGCAACGGTCTCCGCCTCGGCTGCCCTCCTTAGCAGGCGGGTCAGAGCCTGCCGTTCCCACCGCGGCCGCCGGGCGTCAGCCCAGTCCCAAGCGTGTCCCTGCCGAGCAACGTGCCCCGCAGGAGCCCGCTTCGGAACGGGACGGGGAGGCACGGCCGGCTTTCACCACCGTAGCCAGGCGGCAGGAGATGGCGTTTGAGGCGGGCAGCGAAAGCAGAGCGCTCCCCCGTCGGCCCAGCAGGCCCCTGGGCGGGAAGACGGGTGCCCTTCTCTCCCGGCCTGCTTCTTTCTCCTAGGCCTTTTCCTCAGGTCGCCCTGTGCCCGGGGCTGGAAGCACCTTAACGCTGTTAAAGGAGCTGGAGTTTGGGCATGGAAACAGCGTCTCCGTCGGTACCCCGCGGGCAGCGACTCACCATTGTTCTTCGGTTGTTGTTTAAAAACAGCAGGGGCGCCTTGGTTACAAGGTAATTACGGCCGGCAGCGCAAACTCTCTTCAAAAACAAATTTCTACAGGAGAGGCGGGACCGACTTATTTGGTAATGCTGACCCCCTGCTATGATTATTTAATTAAAAAAAAAAACCCAACCCAACAACAACAAACCCAACACCAAATACGCCAACGCAAAACGGGTTGAAGGGTGCAACACGTCTTCGAAAGGGGAGTTTCTGTGTCATTTCCATGTTGGAAGCAGGGAAGAACGCGTGGAGAGTATGATTAAAAACTTGATTGTAACTTTCTTTTGTAAGTAGCCGTTTCCAGGAGGCAGGACCATGCACCTGCTCCTCGGGGTAGTCTGCAGAGGCACCCAAAGTGTTTCTATGCTGTGCCACTAACTGTGGAAGAAGTTTCAGGATTCAGGCTGGCTAAGGCAAAAAAACCCACAGCACCACAAAAACACACATGAAAAACACTGCACCATTGTGAAAGGAAAGGCCCAGCAGCTAAGCAAAAGGGGAGGTAAAGGAGGTTCAGCCTTCTAATTCTGTTGCTTGGCGCTTGCAATTTGGAAAACAACATTCCTTTTTGGGAACTACAAGTCCCAAAGTGCACTGTGGGAAGAACATGCCTCTTACCAGCTAGTGCCCAGCACAAATTCCCAAATATGGATAAGGAATCAATTTTTAAAAAGACTCACACAGCCTGGATACTCCCCACTAAGCCTCAGAAAAGGAACGAGACAGCACAAAAACAAAGGTAAGTTTGCGATCCGCAAAGGCAGCATTCAAAAACTGGTTTTGTGGGGAGCAGCCAGGAATATCCTGTCCCTTAGAAGGGCAGCACAGCATTACGCTGGGGATGTTTGAGTCGGCTGCTGCGGTGATGCAGACAGCTCGTGAAACAGGGGACTCTTGTTTCAGGTGGGGAAGTGAGCAGCGGGAGCAGCTGCTGCACAGTGAGTCAGATCCTGTTTCCCTGCAGATGGCCCTTGTTAATAGAGACCTATGAAAGATATGCAAGCTGCAGAACTCCTGCAGTTTTATTAGAGGCAGGGAAAGGGACGAGTTGCAGCGTGGTTGTCCAAGAAGCCAAGGTGGAGCAGACAGCCTTCTAATAACAATAATTACAGGTAAAATTAATTTCTCCCTAAGGCGTGGTAGAATGTTTTTGTACTTCACCCCTCTTCCTAGAGGGGACAGTGTGGTACCTCGAAGGCCAAACCTCTTGCAGCTTTCTGACCTGTAAATAGTAGTAACTCAGTAACATGATTGTTTAACTTCAGGCCAGGAACAATTACCTATTTTATTGGTAATTTGTTAACAAGCAAAATTAAATCATTTTAGAACAGAATCATCTTGGCAGAAAGGAGAGATGCTCTAGCTCCAGACTCAGGCACATATGAAGCTTTGTAGGTTGACCTGATCGTGGGCAGCATTGGCTCCTGCCTCTGCTTCTCCCGCCAGCAGGCGGGCATAGTCCTTGTGCTGCCCAGATGCAGTGTGTGTGGACTCTCTTCTGCTGGGTGACGTCAAGTGCAGCTGGTCAGCCTGATCCGTCATCCCAGCACCCTCCTCCTACTATGTAGGGTCATGGAGCAGCAGAGTCCGCACGGCACAATGTAGGAGGTGCAGCCCAGTACTGGAGAGCAGCCTGGGGGAATTTGGGTTGGTGAACCAAATCGTCACAGGGACGCTCTTCGCCAAGTAAGAATGATGCTGTTTTTCCATCTTTCCTTAAATGTGAGAAGCTTAAACTGTGTTTAAACCTGAATTAGCCAACGCAGCAGGGCTACACCACTACACAAATACTGGAGGAAACCAGCGTGTTTGTCTCTGCTCTTGGATAACGGTTTCTAGTAATCAGAAAAAGCTGAAGTTGAGCAAACTTGCTGCCGGTGACAGGTAGGAAGAACACAGTGCATTTTGCGGCCTGGCTAGGATGCTGTTGCCTGACATCTCACCTTTTACTGGAAGTCGAGGAATATTTTTGCTGCTGTCAACCTGATTTTCTACAGGAAAAGAAAAGTGAGTTTCAGAGCAGCCTTGTTTTGTGCCTGCATTAGCTGTGGATTCACAGGTTCCCCTCCTCCCTCTGCTGCCAGGCAGTTCAAGGAGAGTTTAGAGTTACAGGCACCTGTAACAAGGCCCCCTGAGGTAAATCGCCTCAAGTATTAATCCAGATCTGACCAGAACACGGTCACAGGGCCAGAGAGCTGGCAGTCAGTCTTTTCAGTGGTCTCTTCTGTGTCAGTAGGCTGTTAATATGAGATTAGCAGCATTAGGGAGACTTTGAGCTAGAAACAGTGGGGCCCTATGATTTGATTTGCAGAGAAAGAAACCCTCTTAGACACATATGAAAACAAACAGAAGAGCTGGAAATTATAAAGAGCATTATGAACACAACTGAGGAAAGGATAATCTCCAGGAAAGCTGTGGAGTTTTGTAGTACATCGTGGTTTATCAGCAAGCCTAATAAAGCAAGGAGGTCCACAGAGACCGCAGGTCCCAGTGTGCAGCTCTCCATCCTTATCACCACGTGCTTTTGTTTGGGTCTGTCCAGACAGACATGCCAGAACCTGTAATTTGCCCGTAATTTCCCTCAGCAGTACACCCCCTATTAGATATGAAGATAGCTGGCTGCAAATCCCTTAGACTAGCCGAGATTCAGGGCTCCCCTAGCTCCCAGCAGTCAGTCGGTCACCAGAGCCCTGGGCTGGGTGAAGGGGAGCGCTTTCCGGCCGTGCATTGAACAGATGGCTGATGGCGATGCTCCACTCTCTTATCTCACCGAGCCTGGTGGCACAGCATCAAACCTATTTCGTTGCTTCAAAAATAGAACTAGTAAGAGGTGATTCACCTGATTTTGAGACTGCCTGCTGATGTCCCTAGTTAACGCTATTTAAAAGCAGGCGCCTCTTATTCTGGCCACATGAAAACCTGTGTAAACAACGGGCAAGGATGGTAAGAAGCTGAAAAGGCGACTACCAGGGCAGGTGATCACAGCCACTGCCCAACTGCAGGGTGTTGCCTCACATAACATAAGGGTACGAGCAACCCCCTGGTCTGACCTTCGCCAGGGATGCACAGTACTCTGCGTGAGGTTCAAACGCCGGTAACTGGGAAACTGGGAACAGAATTATTTGCACAGCTTGTCAAAACTTGAGCTTTACTTGGATAATGTCAAAAGTTTTCTGAAACAAAAGGTGATTTTACGTTGGTTAAGCCTCTTCCTTTGCACCGTCCTATCAAGCAAAATACTGGCCTTGGCAAGGCGGCAGTCAAAGAATAACAGCTATTACTTTTGATTTCATTGTTACTGTTATAATAGCAATGATTCGTGCCGGGTGGGGCATGTCATAGCTTTAAGGTGACCAATTTAGTTTAAGGCCTAAGGCATCCTTTACACCCCAACCTTTACTGCAACCAGTTATTACCTGTGAGAAAATACTAACGTCTGTCATCACTGTAGGTCAATTAAATCCTGTTTGCTTAGCACAGCATCTCTTCGCTCATTGATTTAGAGTCACAAGGCCTTCTAATAGTTAATACCTCTTCTCGGAGCCCCACCTGCTGAAATCAGTCGTCATCCGTTAATAACCACCTTTCCTCTTCTTTGAAAAGCAAACCTCGTGCTCTCAGGGTTGGGAGAAGTGGGAGGCAGGGTGAATCCTGAAAGTGTTTGTACCATAAGGCAAGTGAGGTGCTTTGAGAAAATATGTTTCCTTTCATTTTCAACCCAGCATCCTAACTTCTCAGTGCTTCTGATTTCAGTGTTGGTCAGACACTTCTCCCTCATTCAGAGTGCATGCTACCTGTGATCCCCCGTTAATTAAAAGGAGGAGATGTGTGTTCTGCAGCTTGAATTGGAAACTGCAGAAAATGTTACAGAAGTTAAACTCTTTTGTGTCTCAGGCTTCTGGCCCTGGCTCTTACCTGGCCGTGCCTGGTGATAGTCACAAAAGTCGTGATGAGCGATTGTTTCAGGAAAGTCAGAGCGCCGCAGAGGGGTGGCGGTGGGGTAGCGGTGCCTGCAGCTGGGGAGATGACCTGCTGGAAAGGGGTTCTTTGCTGATGTAACCCTTGGTGTCTTTGTTTCATGGTGAGCCCCATGTGCGCCTCTGGCAGGTGGGACCGTGGTAGGCAGCACTCCCTTGCTTATTGTTTTGCTTGTAAGCTTGATACTGTAATTAAGAAGCTATTGGGTTTTTTAAAATTAATAATAATAATAACAACAATAATAATTTGCCTCTGAGCTTTTTTTTTATGTGGTCAGTGAAATTGCAGCATTTCTCTTTAGGGGAGGGTTTCTCCCCTCCTGTTGAAGACCCGATGTGCTATTTTAGGGTCTTAACGGTTTGACATGTACACTTACAGTCTGTGCAAAATTAATGTCTCAAGCAATGTATTTGCCCCTGTTTCTCTGACATTGTTCTCTTTCCCTCCGTTCCTCCCTTACTTGCCGCTCCTTCTTGTCTTTCGAGGCAATACCAGATGCAGACAAAGGTAGGATTAGGTGTCTAATTAGTTTATGTAGCCTTAGACATACATGTTTACTTCTTGGCGCTGGGGGAAGGGCGGCCTGCGAGGAATCCAGCCCTTGTATCTCAGAGAGGTTTTCAGCTTTGGGAGCAGCCTGAGCCCGGGCAGGCTAAACAGCCAGGCCAAAATTTTCTAGACACATTTTCATTCCAGATTGCCTGTACACAGAGGAAGCTGCAAACCTGGTCTGTATGACCAAATCTGAAATAGTTTCTCATTTAGCGTTTGATCCAAATTTTTTATTTCCCAAAGAAGTGACTCAGTGTAGACCGCCTAGAAGAACTTGCTTGAAACATTACGGGAAAGCTAATAAACTGTAATTAATACATTTTGGAACTCTGCCTTAGATCAGGCAAGTTGTGTTTGAAATATTTTTGGCTTATTAAAGAGAACTCGAGGCTATAACGCTCCTGTCTCCCACTGTGGTCACCTCTGAGCAAGTGTACATGGCATCCCACAGGATCTTACTCTCACCCCAATCAACACTGGCTCCTCTGGGTAATGTGATGGCTGGTGCTAGCGCTTGGCAGTCGCTTTGCTGCGAGGTCGGTGGCTGCTTTCAAGCCACCCCTGAGAAGTGTTTGGAGAAGGGTGGCTTGCTGGCTTGGCACTGAGCAGAGATCTTTTCCCGTGTTTCCTGTGGGAGAATGACCTGGGGGCGGGGACAAGGGTGTCAGGGAGCAGAAAGACCTGAGGACAAGCTGTGGGCCGGGGGTGAGCCCAGGGCAGAAGGGATGCACGCATCCTGACTGGGGTGCAGTCACACCCAGGGAACCTGAGCAGGGTGGGAAGTGCAGGGTGCTTCTGGCAGGTTACATCAACGGCGCCAAACAAGGCACAGTGATGAATTAGGTGCAGAGTCCATCCTGGCTGCCCAGTGAGAGGCAGCAGCAGGCAGGATGACAACATAGGTCGAACATCCACCCAGGAGATCGAGAGAGTTGCAAACTTGCATATCTGCAGTGTAGCTCAGGGCAGGCCTGGGTGTCCAGGATGGGGCTTAAATGGAAACACCCCAACATCCCACTCCCTACCCGACCAGGGCCGCTGGGCCGGAGGTGCAGTGTGAGAGCCTCCATTGAGGCTGGTCAGGCATTTAAGGTTGATTACTGCCAGTTGGGGGGGTGACCTGATGATGACTTCTTACTCTGCTCCAGCTGTTGCTAAAATTATCGAAGAACTATGTAATGTAGTATTTTTAAAAAAGCAAGTCTACTAATTAATAGACTTGCATGAGTCTCTTCATGTAGCTAAAAATTAAAAATGCCCTGGATGGGTACATTTCAAGCCTCCTTGGATGTAGAGTTTATTGACTAGAGATTTCTTCCTATAATATTTTTCTCTCTCTGAACTTCAACTTTTCTTCTCATAAAACAGAGATCATAACATCATTGTCTTTCCCATCTGGCAGAAGGCTCATTAGTTTTGCAGTTTAAGTTGTATTTATGGAGTGTTCTGAGATACGTGGATGGAAAGAAATGGAGCAGTGTAAAGCAAAGGAGCGAGAGTACACCATGGCTCTGTAAACTAGCAAAGTACAATTACTCAAGAGCAAAATGATGGGAATGACATTTATGTATAAACTTTGCCCAGACCTTCAAGGATGGAAAATGAGGTGAGTGCTGCCAGAGACTGGGAACTGAATTTTTGTACTCAGGGATAGGTCACATCAGTCCTCGTGGTTCTCATTAAGTGTCGTTGTGAGGAAGCACATAGAAGGGTAGCAGACAGAGGAAGATGAGGTGTGTGCTGTGTCAGGCTGGCACCAGGAATACTACCGATTCACAAGGTCACTGTAAACAGGGGGCAAGGTTAAGAGAGCGGAGGGGATGCGGAGGTCACGGTAAGTTTGAAAGGGAGGGTGGATGGGCTCACATGATAGCCCTGGCAATTGGAAGCAAAACTTTAAATAGCTCAGATTTGTTGTTTGTATTGGAGAGGGTTTGTCCACGCCAGGACTCCGCGCCGGTCTTTCTGTGTCAAACCGAGCAGCAGCTGTGAGCTGCTCCCCCCCACCGCCCCTCCCCAGCAGGTCTGTTCTGAGCTCCCCTCATGCTGAAAGATGTGTTCACTAGAAGCAATTCAATACTAGAAAGATACTTGGATCATTTTAGAAGATAGAGTCAGTGCACGCCAAATCCCCGAAGGAGCTGCCTCTCAGAAGAGCATTAGCCGGGAAGCATGCCCTGTAAAAGTTAGGCTGCAAGCATTAAAACACTTTGCATAATAGGCACCTAGTTTCTGCCTTGATCTTCAGAGCCACTGTTGTTTATTTTCCTAAGCCTGCTGTGATCAAAGCTGCCCCTCTGGTCTTGCTGTTCGTGTGACAGTTAAAAGATTCAGACTGGTCAGAAATAGGACAATGATGAGACTAAATCTCCAGAGCTGCCCGCATCACAGGGTTAAAAGAGGACTGTGAAGTACGTAACAGGCTGCCTACACATTGCTCAGCAAGTCAGAGGTTAACAAAGGACCTTATTCTTTGGAAAGATAATTGAGGCTGAAAACAAGTCAACCATCCCACGGGTAAGCCGTGGAGATCATCAGTTCTCCTGAACAATAGCTGATGATGTTCAGGATTCAGTGAGTTAAGTGGTTAATCCTATACAGAAAGCTGCATCCATAATGGAGTTTAAATGGGAGGAATCCACCCAATTCGACCCCTAGAGAATTGCTTCCTGCTGTTACCCTGATGGGTATGTCTATAAATATCATGGTAGCCATCAGCAGATAAAATCTGGCAGAGCTGAAAAGCCTCTCCCTATTAAATGATACATTGATCTCCATGAAACAGTAGTAGCCTGGGTTAATGAGACACAGAAACCACTCCCCCTGCTCTCTCTGAGCCACTGTAGCCAAAGAGAAGGAATAGCTGCATATCGTTCCCTTCGCGATTCAGTGAAAAAAGTCAAAATGGGTGTATATTGTTTGTCCCTTCTGCCCAGCGTTCCCCTCGAGGCTGCTCTTCACACTGGGTATGTAGCGCTGGGGCAGCGGCTCATCAGCCCTTTGCTGCCATTTGTTCCAAACTTGTCATTTGCTGGTTATGCCTGTCAGGTAAAGCTGTCAGTCAGGGCAGGAAGGACAAATCTGCCTTTGCAGTTTTCTTGGGATGAAAGCAGTACCCTCCGCAGCGATGGGGAACGTGCTGGAAGGTTTGTGTACCTTCTCTAGCACAGGTGCTAATGGGTGGCAGACAGACAGACTTAACCAACCACTTGTGTTCACCCTCACCTTTTTCTGTCACTTTGGTGATTTTTAGCAAAAAGGTGCTCACAGACCTGTTGCTTGGGTTGGGGGGATGTTTTCAGCTCAAATTCTTACAGCTTCTAAGCCTTAAATCTCAAATGTTTAAGGTTTTGAAGCCTATCTTGTTGTAATGTGAGGCCCAGCTCTTCATTCTCTGCTCCTGGAGTTGTTGCTACAGCATATGTGTAACATGCACATACACATAGTAGTACATAGGCTTATTAGAATGTATTTGTATAATGCCTCCATGTCTTTATGTGCATACAGATCTCAGGACCAGTGTGCCACCCTTCTGCTCCTTTAACTAGCCCTCCTGGTGTTTAGAGATGCTAGCCACAAATGAGTTAAACCACACTGAGTAAAACCACACTGAGTAGCTCTGATTTCTCTCTCCTGTATGTTTCCTGGCTGTGCTGTCAATTTGTTTCCCTTCGCTTTTCTTCCTGTTTTGTTCTCTGGCTCCTCGGTTGCTGGCTGGCCGCAGATCCCATCACTTCTCAGTGCTGGGGACTGTGACTGGCAGTTGTGCTGGGCAAACCCTGGGCCATCACTGTGGGACTTAGGGGAGAACTTGAAACGGACGCTTTGCATGGTTGCCCTGGCTGGCAACTGGTGCTGTTTGCAGTCAAGAATTAGTAAGCGCCAACACAAGGAGGGTTAAAAGAAATCAGGGCTTCAGAGCCCCTGCAAACCATGCCCGTAGCTCCTTCAGTGTGAGGATACAGAAGTTGGGGGGCAGAATGACTACCATGCTTTCCTCTCTTTTCCCTTCTCTGCGTGGACATTTCTGCTTTGAAGTAGTCCTAATGACCTAGGTGAGAAAGAAAGGGACATAACAGGGACTTTTATTTCTGGACTTGTCCTTTGCTGCTTTGGTGTCTTTGAGCGGTAGATGGTCTTTTGTCTTGGAGACCCTAGAAGGAGTTAAAGTAAACTGGAACATGAGAGAAAGATCATGAGATGCACCAGCTCATCCCGCTCCAGTTGCGCCCATAGTTGAGTCTGCTGAGTTCAGTGACTCAAAGAAATGAGCTGTCATTACCTCTGAAGAGCCAACGCACTCAGAGAAAATGATTCTGCTCTGTTTTCAGCAGTACCAACAAAATTGTTTACCAAGTTCCAAAGAGTTGTATTTTTGGCATCCCTGTGGCCTGTTTTGGCCTGTTGAATATTACTTATGAGTAAGGAGGAAAGAACTTGACTCTCAGTTACAAAGCAGAATTTGTATGGCTGACAGTTAAAGAAAAACAAAACAAACCCAGTATTTTGTATGTTTACCTCACGGGAACTGGAGAGACAATGGGTCAGGAGCCCACTGATTTCAGTTGGAGGGGTATGTCCTGGTTTTTAAAGTCGTGTCTCTGGTTTCTCAAGACACACAACTTGAGCCACCCCAAATCAGTGCTTGTGCATCTATTTGTAAATGGCTTGCTTGGAGACACAGAACACTGGAGAAGCTGGGAGGTGCCCTCAAGCCTTTTTTAGAAGGGTGAGATTTCTGTTGCAGACAAACCTCCTCTTTGTCCTTGGAGGCCACATTAACCATAACTGCTGTGGTCTGGGCTCAAGCCCTGTGGCAGCAAGGGAGCCCTGGTTAGGCTTCCTAAAGGAAGGACACAATTGCAGATATTTCCAGGACTTGGTTGGGAAAATGGTCTCCTTTTGGTAGGGGCTGCAGCCACCTTTGGTTCCTGCTGAGCAAGGGGAGCCTCCATCAGTTCTCACCGCTGTGCAGATGCAGGTGGGGCTTAGGTGCAGCCAGGCTGGAATCGAGGCGGATAGGTGAATCACAGAATCACAAGGTTGGAAAAGACCTTTAAGATCACTGAGTCCAACTGTTCCCATCCTATGCTAAACCATATCCCTAAGTACCTCATCTACCCTTTTTTAAACACATCCAGGGAAGGTGACTCAACCCCCTCCCTGGGCAGCCTGTTCTAGGCCCTGACAACTCTTTCAGTGAAGAATTTTTTCCTAACATCTAACCTGACCCTGCCCTGGTGCAGCTTTGTGCCACTTCCCCTTGTCCTATCTCCTGTCACCTGGCTGAAGAGACCATCGCCCACCTCTCTACAACCTCCCTTCAGGTAGTTGTAGGTGGTGATAAGGTCTCTCCTCAGCCTCCTCTTCTCCAGGCTAAACATCCCCAGCTGCCTCAGCTGCTCCTCATATGATTTGCCCTCCAGCCCCTTCACGAGCCTGGTTGCCCTTCTCTGGATGCGCTTGAGGACCAATATGTCCTTCTTATGGTGAGGAGCCCAGAACTAGACACAGCACTTGAGGTGCAGCCTCACCAATGCTGAGTGAAGATGCCCATAAGTGGATAACAGGCCGCAAGGTCTTCACTGGGGACTCAGGTTCCATAAAAGTACATGTGATGATGTCAGAAAAGCTAATCTTGAAACCACCATGGTAGGATGGTGTTGCTAACTGCACAGCTTGGGCTAGAAACAATAGGCATGGTGACACTGGCTTCACCCTAGCCACTGCTTGTGAAGGGGAATATGAAAAGGAGTAGGAAGAGCTCAGAGAGCAATGACAGCCTAATAAAACATTCATGCCAAAGATTTATGCAATGCTTTACTTATTTAAAGCACTGTGCAAAACATTAACTGATTAACATTAATTAATCATTCAGGTAGTTAAATGGAAGTGGAATGAAAATGGGTAGAGGAAGTTTGGAGTACGAAGGCTTCCTGAAATCATTAAATGATTTTGCTGTCTTTGATAGAAGGAATTATTTCTTCCTTTATGGTTCCAGCGTGCTCACAGTGTGAGTGTTACTGCAGTTTTCATAACCACCTGCTTAATTCCCTGGAATGGGAGATTACATGCAGCGCAGCCCAAAGTTTCTTGTTTGAGTAACTTCAGCAGTTATGTATGAGCCTAACAAACATGAGCAGCATCACCAGCCCTGTCTTTCAGGACACAGACTGATGACCAACTTCAGGAAGAGATCTCATTCCTTTGACTTCTCACCAGCAGGATGGATTTGTACCCGTTCCTTTGCAAAATTTAACATTTGCCATTGCTAGCCCGTGGGCATGGCGACAGCATGACCTGCTGCTTTACCTGAGGCACGGGGGAAAGACAAAACTGTTCCACCAGTCAATGTAAAGGAATTGCTGAATGAGTGTGGCTGGCAAAAAACACTGAGAATACTGAGAGAGCTAATTTTTTTATGGGTTAATTAATTCCCTTGCAATAAGGAGACAGGAGTCTTTGGCAGAGAATCCCCGTGCAACTCGATTCCTGGCTGTGGCATATTTAAGTTTGTGTTATCACCTGCCGCCCACACTTAGCCAGCATAAATTCCAGAGAGAACCTGGGAAGAGATGCATTTTTAGTCAGCTGGCCTGAATCACTGCTTTGCTGAACCCCCTAAGCTGCTGGAAGAAAACCTGTATCATGCCAGGCCAGTATATCCTCAGAGCAGCATGTAGCTCTGATTTCCTAAATTCAAAGACTGATTTACCACACCGAAAGTCGGGTTTTCAATTTACTGGCAACCTGAGAACTCGGTATCTTACACAGGTACAATACAAGCGGTTGGTGCTGCAGATAAAGCCAACAACCTTCCAGAAAGACCTGATTTAATAGACTGCTAATTGCTCTGATACCTTTGGTCCCCTCTTTCAAAAAGAGTACAAAGCTCTGTGTTTCCTTCTGACCCGGGATACCATCAGTGTAAGCAACAAAAGCTATCGGACTTATTTATTCTCTCCCTTTTCCTCTGCCTAGTTCCCCTGGGAACAGAAGATCCTGGCAGCTGGATCTACCCCAGGCTTTGCCTTTTGTTTTCCTGTACTTTTCTCTTGGCATAATTCAGAGGTTTTCAGTGGTGTTCTTCCACAATCACATGCTAAAATATTTGCACAGCTGTCTGATGACAGAAAAGGGGGAAAAGAGAAAATCCACTCTCCTGTAATTTGTAAAGTTTAAAACAAACAAACAGCCCCCAAAACAATCAATCAGAGTTTAACATGAGTTAATCATATAAAATCTGCAGATTTACTCTGTGGTTGTGTAACAGAATCCTCTCTCACCTTGCCTGGTTTACCCTGTGTCCTTCACCTTCCCCTTCTTGTACATATAGACCCACATTTTTCACACTTCTCTTAAAACACTGGTGGGTGAAAACACCTGTGGGACTCCAGTGCCCACCCGTGAGCACTCCCTCAGCCTGTTCCTGGTGTACAGAAATAGGACCAACTCCTACAGGCTGTAATCCGCTGTTCTTAAGGCAGATCTCTGAAGTCAGTCAAGTTTTGGCAGAAGGACCACAAAACTAATTACATTCCTCCCCCAACTATATATATTGGATGGTGATGAGAGATGAGAAAATACCACCTAGAAAGAAAGCCCATTAATAAATGAGAAGTAGATGTGGGGAAGAACATTTGATTGAATTGTTTATAAGGCAGTTATGAAATTGCTGAGTTGCTGAGCTTTCCAGAAACCCATCGATAATAGGCAGCAGTTAATAGGGGTATAGACAAGCAGGAGCAAGGGCCTCCGTGAAAATTGAGTGTAGAAATATTATGGAAAAAGCCTAGCGTGTCCGTATCATTTAGAACAGAGCGTATTTTCCGTGTTGATAACTTTCTAATAGCCTTGAAATTTGGTTGTGAGTTAATGTTACCAGCAGTGCACCAGGAAGTCTCAGGCAAAACCTGAGCAGACGTGGGCCCATCTTTTGAAAATAGAAAACCAGCAGAGACACTTCCTAACAAGGCTAACTATAGACCACAGTGAAAAAAATTACATGCATGTTTAAAAAAACCCGGATGGTGATACCGAGTGCAGAAAGGAACCTCAATGTTTATCAAGAACCAGTCTTGTAACGCGGTTTTATTTGGTCAGAATTACCCAACTAGTGACCGATGATACCGGAGCAGACAGATAGCATTAGATCCTTTGGTGCAATGAGGGGAGGTTTAACTTTTCAGTGGGTAAAAGAAGGAAAAGTGAAAAGGCCAACAAGCTCTTTTCAGCTTTGACATCTATAATTCGCCTGCACGGACTGCACTCCCACTACAAACAGCCCACTCCCTTCCTGCATGAATAAACACACACTCCCTGCCTTTATCCTGCTTTCGGACCACACACGCATCTCTGTCCACTTTCTGCCCTTCACATCGGCCAGCCTCCTCCCTCGGGTGCATGAATGCCTCCTCTGAACTAACTCCTCAATTAAAGATGTGTTTCCATCCTGATCCACCGAGTTTAGGGGTGTGTTTTGGAGGTTTTTTAAGGCTTTCTTGCTGTCCTCGGTCATGAGCTCTAGACAAAGCCTTCTTTTCTGTGAGAGAACTTCACAACCAGGAATGTGGTCTGGATGTCTGTGGACAAAGGAACATTCATGTTCCCGCTCCTGTTGCCTCGTAATCACTAGGAAGAATGAATGTGCTGTGGCTTTAGCCTTCCAGCTCAGTTTATGAAATCTATGTCCTCCTGTGGACATACATTTAGGGTAGGCCTCCTTTGATTGTGGTTCAGACTGAATTGTGCAGGCGCAGGGATGTGCTTTCTCTGTACTGGCCTGGATCCAGCAGCCGGAATGTCGTTTCCAGCCCTTCAGCCTTTGAAACCTTCTGTTTGTGAAATTAGCCTGATGAGGCGACTGATGAGAAATTGGTGCTCATTAACTGCTGTCATTTTTATACCCTCTTCCGTAAGTAATGGTACAGCAGCCCTCGTGATCCCATTAAATAGCTCTAGCTGTTGCTCTGACTGTAGGAATATGAAGCTGCAAATGGAAAAGGCCTCTCGGCACTGCAGGCCAAGCCCAGCCAACTCCTCTCCCCTTCACTCTGCTGCTTTCATACCCCTTGCTAACCCAACGTCATTCCTTCCCCAGGATTGTCTTCTTCAGGGGACAGCTGCCTTTTGTATGCCTTCAGGATCTCACACACAGAGGTACCAAGTCTCTTCTTCTAAGTCAAGAGTAAAAAAGTCTGAGGGGAGCAGGGGGTGTCAGCAAGACAGGTATATTCACTTACACGTACCAACCTGCATGTTCCCTATGTAAGATTAACTGTGTGGCTCCATTTCTGCTCTTACTGCACTGTCATTTAAGATCACTGAAGAACCAGCAGTAAAATGCCCATGATAACATGGATTGTTATAACATCCCTTCATACTTCTAGTAACCTGGTACCTGTCTGGAACCAGATGCTCCTAAGTCTGGGTGTACTCATAACTAATTTTGAACAAGCCCCTACGCTGCCGTGCAAGGAGGTGTGTGTGTGGATGCTGTTTAAGTTCAGTATCTTTAATGTGAAGGCTCCAGACTTCCTGAGACTGAGCCCACGTGGGCTTATGTACTTTGCAGAGATACTTCTGCGCTGCCATCAGTGTTGGCATTGTTGTGGCCATCACTGCACCTGGTGATGTTCTCCAGGTCCCGTGCTTTAGAATCACATAAGAGAAATGGAAGGTTTTTACTAAACCAAATGAAATTATAATCCTTGTAGCGTGTTGGAGGAAAGCTGGAAAACTCAATGTGAAGGCAGAGGCAAAGAAGAGTAAAAATACTTGAATTGTTTTTAACATCTGAGATTATTTTTTTTAGCCCACTCACAATTTTTTTGAATCATGTTCAAGTCTTCTTAACCCTCTTGGCTGATAGTGCTGTTCTGAGCTAGTTCCATCTCTGCTGCTTCGGATTACAGAGAGGCAAAAGGGTCCTTAACCCCTTGTCATGATGGGATCCTTAATATTTGGATTTGGACATCTGGCAGCCTGTCCCTACCTAGCAAGCTGTAATGAGCCACTATCGGAGAAAGCTCAAACGACTGGAGTTAAAAGTGAGGATAGGAAAATTAGTTAAGAAGGCAAACGTGTGGGTTTTACTTCTGTGTGTTTGTTTTTGTCCGTACCACCTACGTGCACATGGAGCTGTGCTTGTTACTGGCATCCTCAGAGAGGAAATCCATTACCTTAAAAGAAGCACTTGGCATCAGGAGAGAATAATAAAGAAAGCAACAAAGAACGATTAGCAACATTTTATTAAGAAGATGAGATAAAGGGTCTGTTTCGTAAACAAGTGGTATCATTTAACTACCCGAGGATCTGCTTTCCAAAACAAGCCTGAGTTGTTCATTGCCCAGCAAAATAACGCCTGCTTCTGCAGTCCTGGCTGCTTCTGTAACTACAGCCCAGTCTGTAGGTCTCTGCTGTTAAGGACTCTCCTGCCTAACATTACTAATAATATTTATGTTAATGTTATGATAAAAATATCTTGAACAGGTAGAAAACAGCCATATTAAGACTCAGAAAGGATAATGCCAGGACTTTTCAGTTGAGGGGACAGGAACAAAGGAACTCTGCCGGCCCCGAGCTTCCCCTTAGCTGTAGCAGGGCCTCACAGACACACTTGTGCTCCGTCGCGTTGGCAGAGAAACACTTGGCAGAAAAATACCCCATTGCCGTCCCAACTGCTCATTCACCTGCTCAGAGACAAAATCATATCGCTCCGTCCTACCACTGCTTCCAACACTGGTGAGCGTGTGCTGGTGTTCAGGTGTTCACCAAAATGAGTTGTTGGGGCTTTTTTTCCCCTGTTTTCACATAACATGGTATTTCCCAAAGGAAGTGAGTGGCTCTCTCAGGGTTATGCCAGTTTTCCTATATACCACACAAACAAGATTTACAGATGCTGTAGAGCTCTGGGAGTAAGAAAAGCAGGAGGTGGTGGTGCTGGGGTGGTGCAAGGGCAATACCTTCTGTATAAAGCAGCCTTTTAAAAAGAAATGGGTGGATTACCCAGGTCAGAAGAATCCTCAAAGGAGGAGGCAATACCTACATTTGGTGCTCCCATTGCCGCTCCCTTACCAAGCCACAGGGGACCACTGCTCTGTTACCACGGCAACAGCGACGAATTGGCAGCCAGACCCATCATCTCACAGCCTCCCTGAGCCCCTGCAAGATGCGCTGGGAAAGACACGCAGAAGGAGATTTGCATCCCAGGTCCCATTTCCTTTTCATTTTGGCCTTACCTTGCCAGCCTAGAGAAGGAGAAAAGTGTTTGGTGTGTGCAGAGGCCGGGCACGATGAGTAGCGAGGAGCCTCTAATTTAGACGCCTGCCCTGGCAGAGGCGGGCGAACCATGAGCACCTGTCGGGGAGGAGCTGACATGTGTGAGAAGAAGGTCACTTGCGCAGCCTTGCTCTGTGAGTACTGGCCCAGCCGGCCTCTAGTGCCTTCTGCTGAATATGTTATTTATTGTTTGTTACTGGCTATAGAATTCTGTCTTTTCTTGTTTCTAAGGGGAGGAATTTTCCTTTGTGCTAGCTCTCCTCAGTAGGCTTCAGGCAAAATCTACGTGTGTACCACTACTGGGTATTTATTTCCTAGGCATGAGGTCCTGCAGGAGCTGCAGGCTTTCTCACAGCGAGCTTGGTGAAATCTGCCACAGCTGCATTTTGCAGTGACCGCTGCACAATCCCTACCTTACTGCACTGATAGCAGGTGTTGTGCTCTCACCAGCTGATAAAGTACTATCTAAAGATCAGCTTTGTAATTTAATTCAGGATTCCAGCCTTTGTTATACACGCTAACTTACTTGGTTTTGTTGAGATTAAGAATTTAAGCAGTAAGTAAATCAAATCCCGCTGGGAACAGGTGCAGAAAGGGTATTTGCCCTATGTGGGATAGAGTTACAAGCAATTTCATTCCACTGAGCCAAACAGATGCATCAGATAAACTGCTGATAAAAAGAATGATTATACTGGCAAAGATCCACCATAGCACACGGATACCACAGGCAAGCATACAGAGAGTAGTCGTACAAAAGCCACGGGTGAGATCAATCTAGCATGGCTAATAATAGGTAGGCATCAATAAATGTAATTGTGCTACACAGCAGTATGATAATTGGTTTTAAATCTCACCTGAAAAATATTACTTAGATCTAAAGACCCACGGGAGGGCTATGCTGCTTGGTAAAAAGAATAAAAATAATGTGTTACAAAAAACTTATACAGAAAAAGAAATAAAAGAGATCTTGTACACCATAGATGTGAAATCTTGATCAACCTGCAGCCTGCTCACATGAAAGCCAAGGAGATGTTTGGAGTTTTTTTCTCCAGATGAATTTGGTGCTTGTTCTGTTGCTTGGCCAGACAGCAGCACTGGGGCATCTCTAGCTGTAATCTCATTAAGACTATTAGGCTGTGATTGTGCTTCTGCCCCGTCACTGGTATGGACTTAGGCAGAGGGATGATTCTCGGAGTGGGGATGGCTCTCACAGCTGAGAGGAGTCAGGCTATAATCTTCCTCACGAGGTTTGGAAACCTCACAGCCTTGTCTTGGGAAAGGCACTGTTTGTGATCTGGCCAGAAAGGCAAACAGGGCCGGGCCCACTCGGCCCAGGCACACAACGGCAATTTGTGACCATCGCTTCTGTTCGTGGTAACGGCAGTCACATGTGTCAGTTCCCTGCACAGCAGTGGCAGAATACACTCCCTTCAGTGTGTGCACAGTATAAAGCTCTGCCTGTGTGAGCGCTGGCATGAGAGGCTGGGCTACAACAGAAGAGAAACAGAAGTCAGAAATTAATTATTTGTTCATTTTTCCACCCCCAGAACCAGCCCTGTGTTCTGCTTTGTCCACTGTCATAACTAACACAGGCATAGTAGCTTTTGCTTTTTTGGACTGCTTGACCAACTTGAAAATATTTGGATATACAGGGTGCTTCTGGAGTCAGATACAACTTCCTTTTGTTCAGTTTTATCCCATTACAATTCCTTTGGACACCACAAGTACCTGCTGTTCTTTTTCTGTGTTCCTGCATCACTTAGATATTAGCAGATAGCTCTGTTCCTCTTTGGCAGTGGAGTTTAAGTACTTCTGGGATGTAAATGGATTTCCAGCCCCCTCTGTGACCTCTGCACATGTGGACCTCTTGCACATAAACCCATACCGGTTTATGTCATTTGCACATGAGTCTGGGGAAGCAGTCCTTGCTGAATGTATGCCAGTGTACCACACAGTTCATAAATATGTAAAAGTAATGGGCCCTATCCCAACAAGCTTAGATTCAGAAACGTTTAGCAGATGTTCTGGCTGTGGGGGAGGAAAACAGGAGATGAATAAACACAATACTGCAATAACAAATACTCTTTTGATGAAACTGCACATAAATTAGAATGACAAACGCACCCTTACCAGGACTTTGACCTATCCATAAACCAACATCAACATGTTTTATTAATAGTAGCTCCACGTTCTTGGGATCAATAAAGTGACTTCATTGATTTACTCTCCCCTTTTTATTAATACTTCTGTAAGCAGTGATAAATTTGGATGGAGCACAGGTAGAGTGTTTTTTTTATAGCCTGTCACAGGACAAATCCAATAGTACTAGTAAAGCAATGAGGTTCTCAACCAGGGCTCACCATTTTGCTGAAGAGAACCTGACCATGGGTAAGCCAAGAATCTGAAGAACATTCTCAGACCTGGTGGGGATTCAGGGTTGCTGGTTATTTCTAGACACCACCACAAGGGAGCTGCTGTATACACTTGGTGAAAGGAGTAAAAAGCTGTTGCTTTAAAAACACGTGTACAAAATACAGCTCAGGCTCTCTCCCGAATCGAACTCCAAATAGTAAACATGCCTTTTAGACCTTAATGCATGCTGTGTGGAGTAAACCAGTCCCGCAGAGGCAGCTCTTGTGCGGAATTTGTATAGTTCAAATTAGGTGAAGACCCAAGGACGTGTCTCAGTGATGACTTTGCAGGAGTTCCTCTCTGTTGCATTTCACCAAGCTATCTTTAAATCTGTTCCTTTAGCCCTTCTTGGGGACTGGCTGAGTACAAGGAAAGGTTTTGCTTCTGATCTTTTGTTTAATATCTCAACTGCATAGTATGGCAGCAGGCCTGTAGTACTTCCTCTGGGTATGGTCATCTTGCACGTCTATGTTTTGCTCATTGACAAGCGCCTGTCTTACTGCTTTAGATGATCTTGCACTTCTTTACAGACCTGAGCTGTTGTCCTTTCTAAAGGAAGCATGAAGTCAAACTCAGCTGGGCTACTCTTCCCAGCCCTTAGCATACTGTATAGTTTTGGGAGGGAGTTTTCTGCCTTTGTTTTGGGTTACTTCTACTTCAAAACATGCAGTGTAGTGAAGTGAAAGCTGTGTGAAGGCCTAATTAGCTTCCTACATGCCCACAGTCTTGAGTCATAGTGGCAAACCCAGCCACAATGTTGTATTTTACTGCTTGGAAAATGTGTGAGCACTGAAATTATCTATAGTGTGTAAGCAGAGACCTGGAAAATGCTCCCAAATGCTTAGTCTCTACTGAATGCTCAGCAGGCCTGCATGTAGTCCCAGAGAAAGTTTATTAGTTCCTATCTGAAAGCTTATTTTCTTAGCCTGAAGGGTTAGAAACATCTTTCTACATGATCAAAGTCTGCTGGATCTGATGGGCCAGCTTGTTATTTCCCTGTTGAACTGGAGAAGTTTTTACCTAGAGAATTTTCTACTTTTTCTTAGCGAGCCAATAGGTAGCTTTCTCAAGTGAATTAGTTCTCGTTATTTGTTTTCTTGTAACAAAACACTGCCAGCAATTGATTTGGAACTGAGCTCCTACCCCTGCACGCACCAGCACTCCAGATCAGTGCATGCCTTCAGAGGTGGCAGAAGAGGGTTAAAATAGTGTCATTTTATAAACATTACAGTTACTGGAATGCTTACACAGTGAATAACCACTTGCATCAGACAAATGCTGGGTAGCTGATGCCGTCTGCCTTGAATTGCAAACTCGAGTTGAACACGTTATTGCTTAGGGAGACAGCTCTTCATCTTTTACCCCAAACAGGACAATTCTTTCCACTGACAGTTGCAGCTGATGCAGAAGACAGCAAACTTTTGGACTTCTGTAGACTAGACTTTCTCTGCTGTCCCTCAATTTCTTCCAGAAACAAATCAGCATCACCTGCTGATTTCTATACAAATTACTTTTACACTTAAAAAAATTTAAAAGCTTGCTCTAGCGATCCAAGTAGATGTGAGCATCAGAAAATAAGACTATAATTCATCAAAGAAATCCCTAACTAAATTGCCTTCAGCAGGTAGGAATTTAAATGCAGTGACTTTTAGCAGAGACTCTTGCATGCAGGAGAGAAGAGTTGTGGTTGATGGAGAGCATATCAGGTGCTGCAGGGGCACTTTAGCTTCATGTTGTGGCCTTGACTGTTACAAACGCTGCCACATATATGGAAAGCAGAAATCCTCTGGCACTGCAAACGTCACACTAAGACCTATAAACGGGAGGGATGTTTACAGAATGCACCAAGTGCTCCTTCCATTCTACCTCATACCGGTCAGGCCTCAACTGGGAACATGCTGTGTGCTGTTCCTGCGGGGAGAAGTTCAGGAAAGATGGACTAAGGTAAGCTCCGCCAAAGGTGAGCATCAGGTATCACCAGAGGTCTCACAACATAACCTAGGAGGACAGGCAAGAAGAAACAGAGTTTTAGGTCTGGGGAATGTAGTAAGTGACATGGTAAATCTTCATGCACCTAAAAGGTGGTGGCAGGGGTAAGAAGAACAAAAATTTCCTTTCTTTGTGATGGGAAGGATGAGAAGCAGATACAAATTACGGTAAAGGGGGTTTGGGTTAATCATTATGGAAAACTTTCTAAAGGCAAAAAGAGTGAATCATGAGAAAGGAAGAGGAACACCTTGCCTGGGTAGACTGTGGTGTCCGCAGCACTGGGGAGGTCTTTAAGGGGTAGAACAGATGGGACTGAAGTGCGTTCAGGGCTTTGGAGTTAGATGATGTCTCAAAATCACCTCCAGCCCTGTAATTCGGTGATCACCTCCTTGTTTGAAAATCCTCTTGCTGTGTTTTTACTTGCTAATTCCAGATGTGGGGACTCTGCTCCGGGACAGTATGCTTCCAGTGGAATTTGCTGTTCTTGGGCTTTAAAGAGATTACAAAATCCCTTGGGAGCAGTCATGCACCTGGAAAGTTCTGAGCCTTGGAAAGTCATCAGAAGTGAATTCAAGATTCCTTGGCCATTTCTACTGTGAAAATAGCTTTGATATCATGGAGATACAAAAAACTTTCTTGGATTTTATTCTGTAACTTGCCTTCCTTGCTATACTTCTTGTCTGAGAGCAGCACCTAGTCCTTATGACCCTTCAGTAATTTATCTTAGAATATATAAAAAAGTCAGGCCTTATTTTTGTATACAGACTTTTCAGAACGAGACACAGTATCGTGCTCTGACCTTATTTTGGGTAGCAGCAACTCACCTCCTTGTATGAACTAAATTGTGAAACACAGTATGTTTCCTGGAGTCGTTCTGGGACTGCTGCCTCCACAGCCGCTCTGCTGACTATTGGTCGCTTCTGGAGTGCCAGACACCCAGATTTACAGTGCTTGCAGGCCCCCATGCACAGGGAGTCACCGCTTCCCTGGGGTGAGGTGACTGCTACCTAGCCAAGTGCAAACCAACAGTTCTGTAAAGTTCTCAGGGAAGATAGACCTTGCACATCGACAGCCTGGAAATTCAGTCTCCTACTAGGCTGTGATGCAGGATTTCAGCTGACTTAGCTTGCTTGTACAAAGCAGCCCATTTCATACTCATGTCACAGCCCTTTGTTTTTGTGTGGGAGCTTTATTAGCCTAAAGTTCTGTACAGTACTGCCTTCCACCCTCCTCCCACTCTGACCACCACGTGCGCCCAGTGAAAAGAGACATGCAAAGGAAGTACAGTGCTTTGTTTTTGCTTTAGCTCTACTTGTTTAAACCCTTCCTCTTACAGTGCATTGTGAAAACTTCTCTGGGAGCCTAACAGCATAATGATGCAAATAACCTTGTCATATGACTAAGCGCTCTGGTGCTGGATTCCAGAATACCAAGCCAAGGCGTACAAGTCTCGCTGTGGATGCTATAGGCAGCTTCATGCTAGAATGCAGATGGCTCTTCAATTCCCTAATGGGAATTGTTCGGGGCCCTTATTAGCATTTCACAAAGATTACTGTTCAACTGACAGCCCTCCTCCTGACTGTTCAGAGAGAGAGTGCTCAACCAGCAATCAGTGGACGTACTGTACACATCGGACCCTTTGAGAGCATTTAAAAATGCCTCCCCTATCACTGGATGTACCCCTTCTCCTCCATCTGCTTTCATTTTTCAGTAATCTAATCCTCAACCCGCATCTCTGTAGAGGAGGATACCTTGATTATTTTGGCTATCAACAGGTATCACAGGCTGCTGTCTCCCCTACAAAGAGCTACTGTGTGACTTTCATTGGCTTCAGAGGTGGAAATATCCATTGACTGGAGCCCTTACCATCCTTTGGCACTTGTATGTGCATGACAGCGTGCATCTGCTCAGGTAAGGACAGGCCTCTGCCAGATTTTCACACGTGTAAGCCCAATCAGCAGGCTGTGACTCTTAAGTGATTGCAGCCAGTAGCTCTAATTTATCTGCTCATGGAAACACCCATCAGCAAACAGGGTGGGTTGAGCCAAGTTTACATCAGCTAAAGGCTTTCCTCCATCTGTTCTCAGACAAGGATATAGATAGTGATATGGGAATTGTGCACTTCTGGCTGATATTTGTCATAGCACACTATACTAAGAATTTCCTCAGCTGTGTAATGAGCTCATTGTATGCATCTCTCATGAATGGTATCTGTTTTGGTTTTCATCACATACGTTATTGCAGTACCTGACTGCTTTTCATTCCAAAACCCCTAACAGACTACAGAGATCAGAACTTCTCTTAAGGTAGGGTTGGAAGACTGTGGCTTTGGTAGGATGTTGGGACTGGCTATGTGGCTCTGGATGTGAAAGGTGTTAGTATTAGCTCTGCTGGAAAGGCAAGCTGGTATACTTTTACAATGCCATCGCTATTATTATCCATCCCAAGTTTTTACTTGGTTCCTAATATCTGGATCATTCACAGTAGTTCTGTATTGGTTTGCACTCCTACTCTATTCACCGACTGGCTCCCATGGCTTAAGAATTCAAGGGCGCGCTCAGCAAATACAGCATGTGTGTGTACACACCAGAGTGTACAGATACAAATGAATCACACATAAGTGATATACAAACATGTATATATATATATGCACACACAGACATGTGTGTATATATACATTAAATTGAGAGTGCTCTTCTTGACTGGCAGTTCACATGCAGAGCATTCAGCCAGTGAACAGCAGCTTCTGAGAGCATTTACAAAATTGGAACAGCTGTGCACACACACACAGCCAAGCATTTCAGTGCTTCCTCTGAGAACAGGGGTTTGTCACTTCTCTGTCCATCCAGCGCCTATCCCATCAGCATAACCTGATGGATTAATCACTGTCTGGGCCTCCCGAGTCGATTCACTCAGCAAGAGACGAGGACAACGGGAGCCCGCGTCCGTCTGACGCAACTCCATGCGCCTCGCAGCGCGCACAGGGACGAGCTGCGCAGCAGCAGGAGCCGAACAGGAGGAGTAGCTATGCCCGCAGCTCCAAGCTTCTCCTCAGCCAGCCCCGCACCAAAAGCACGTTCAGCCCTTCCTGACGGTGGTTCCCATACGCGTCTCTCCGACCATTTTTAGGTCCCGTGTGCCTCTGGTGCGCCACCTCTCTCCTGCCGGGTCCTCAGGCGCCATCCGTGCCGCGCTCGGCGCCAGCAGCCTCTCGCGTTCGCAAGCAAAGCCTGCGCGCAGACCTCCCGAGCGCGCACCTCGGCTCGGAGCGGCACCTCTCCTTTCAGCCGCCCGGCCTGCGAGGGGGCCCCTCCGCGTACCTCCCTCACCTGGGCGGGCTACAGCCCCTGCGCGCCAGGGGCACCAGGAGGTTTGTTCCCGGCGGGAAACAGCCGCCTCCCCCTCGAGGGGGCGCATAACAGCAGGGCAGTGTTCGCCCAGGTAGGTACGACAGGAGCGGGCACTGGGAGGGGCTGGGCGGCCTCAGCAGCGGCGGCAGCCCCAAGGGGTCTGACCGCGGTGAGCGAAGGCGCCCGCGAGTCACAGAGACGGCGCGCCCCTAGACACCCGGCGCGCGCCTTTCCTGCACGCGAGCGCCAATCCCCGCCCCGGGGCGCTTTGAACCGTTGCCGCTTCGCCACGCCCCTTTTTTGATCTCTGCTCCGCCAGTAGCCTTTGGCGCGCGCGCTGGCTCCGCCCCCACAGGGGTGGCCAATCCCCGACCGGCCCCTGCGATTCAAGACATGGGAAAGTACTATCGCCAGGCAGCGGGGGAGCTGTAAGGGCTTGAAGGGGCTGCAGGGGTAAACCGCGTCCCTTTTTTGTTCCGCCGGCCCGTCTGCCGCGTCTCCCTTGTTGTCGCTCTCCTCCCTTCCCCTCCTCTCTTTCAGAGTACGGTGGGTCCGGCGGCTGGAGCCTCCAATTCGCGCCGTGCCCCCCTTAGTCTCGCGTATCGCTTTAAGGGAGCGGGAAGGGGGCGTGTGGCTCTCTCTGCACGCGCTCCTCCTCCTGCCCCTCTGGCTGCTCCGCGCGCACGGGGCGGGGCCGGAGCAGCGGTATCTGCCAAGGTGTGCGCGCGCCGCTGCTGCCGTACCCGTCCCCTTCCTCCCGCGGCGTCAGGGTCGGGCCGCTCCGTTCCGCGCCGGCAGCCTGACGGGCGGAGTGCGCCGCTCCCCGTGCCGGAGGCACCTCGGGCCGTGCCGGCCCTGCGACCGCCGCCCCCGCGGCACCATGAGGCGAAGGCAAGTGCGGTGGAGGGGTCCCTTCGCTGGCGCCCACCGGGAGGGGATGAGGGAGGGCGGGCGGGCTTCGGCGCGGCAGGTGGGGTGGCCGCTGCCTCGCCGCGCGCGCGGGCGGGAGGCGTCTCCTGTGGAGGCGGCGGAGGATCTGCTTCATCTACTGGCATCGCCCAGGGAGCGGCCTGGAGCGGCGCTCCGGGCGCTGGGAGCGGCCCGGGGGGTCTCTGCGTGGCGCCGAGGCGGGGGCCGTGTGGGGCCCCTAGGGAGCGGCGGCGCTCGAGGCTGGCACTGGGCGGCGGGGCACAGCCGCGAAACCCGATCCCCGGGGCGGCCCGCAGCTGGGTGGCTGGTGCTTGCCGGCTCCATGACCCGATTACACGGCTCGGCGCAGGAGAGGAACGAGGCGGTGGCGGTTGGGCGTCTGCCCCGGCGATTCCCGAGCCCACCCTCGTCGGAAGCGGGTGGTTGCTTAGCGAAAGGTATCGGGGCGCCTCCGTCCCTTCTCCCGTCAGGAGGAAGAAGGCGGGGAGGCCGTGGCGGCTGTGCGGGATGCGCGCGGGCTACCTGCGGGAGGGCGGCGGGGGCGCCCCGCGCCGCGGTGCGGTGCGGGACCTGCCCGCGCCCCGTCATGCCGGGCGGGCGGGCGGCAGCGCTTAGCGCCGCCGGCTTGGTCACGTCGGGCTGTATCCGTAGCGTGCTTCTCCCTTCCTCACCGGCTTTCTCACCGATAGCCGCTGGGCGGGTTGCGCTACGCCGCGGGTAAGCTTTGCGGTGTTGATTACTGCGGTGTCACAAAGTGCCGGTGTTTTCCATCGTCAGGTAGGTTATGACACCCTCGCGGGAGAAACTGCATCTGTCGGCCTTTGTTCTGTACGGTGTTCCGCTTCTCTCGCAGACCGAAGCCTTTAGCCTTTTCATCGTTACCCTAGGTGTGTTCAGTGCAAGCGGTGTCCAGCTTTCTACTGGGTTTTTTTTCTCCGTTTTGCCTCTTTCAGTGGTGGTACGGACTTAATCTCTGCAGGCTGTTGTCTGAAGGTGCGTTTAGGGTGCTGGAATACTTAACGAGGGTAACTGCCCCTTAACATAAGGGTTCTTCTCTTACTGTGTTATATCCTGCTTATGCGTTCGCTGTCACAGCTTCATTGCATATACTGAAGAAGTCATGTCTTCCTTCGTGCCAATTACCTGTTTAAGGTCGACAATAACTTGTTGAGATTGAGGAACACTTTTCAAGTCCGGCACTGCAAAATTTGCTACTTCCTTTGTTGGTTGCGTTGTACTGCCTTGAGAGGTTAACAAACTGAAGCGTCTGTAGAAGAATCTCTGTATTAGGTTTGAGGCTTCCAATTTGGCTTCTTAGTCAGCACTTCATATGTAGTGGGTTGGTACTGGTTTGGAGGGGCCAAGTGAATGGACAGTCTGGATATACAGAACCTGACTATACATTAGGGTCTGTTTTAGGTACAAACTTGGAAACTACAAGTTGAACCCAGCTTAAAAAAAAGCCAGTAAACAAGATTTTCTGTGTATAACTAAGAAATTACTTGAAATAGACATCTTTTCCCAATAGTTATGTTAATACCTCTTCCCTCGTTTCTTTTGGAGAATGTGATTATCCAACTTATTTTTCACTGTCAGATTTTCAGCACTTGTGTTTGGATTGATTGTACTGCAGGGATGTGTCTGGTAAAAATAACTTTCTGCATGGGAATTATTTAATCATGGGAGTATTTCTACTGGTTTAAGATTCTCTGAAAGGTTATTTGCACAAAACTAGCTTTAGAGTTAGGTTGAAATTGGCAGCATCTCTTTAAACCAGCCCAAACTCCCATTCACCTGCTGCTGATGATGAAAAAGTCAAACTGCAGTTAAGAAAACATGTGAACTTGCAGATTGTTAAAGTCCTTGTGTCCAAGAACACAGGTGGGTGTAAGCAGATACACTAGGCTTTTATTCATTTGTAACTTAAATTGCAGGTGGAAGGTTCACCTTAAAGCTAGTTGAAGTTGGAAACTTTTTAATTCTTAAACTAATGGACAACAGAACTCCCCTTAAATGTTAAAGGACAACCATAAAGAACTTTAATGGTTATTCTTAAGTATTTGAGCAGAAAAATAACCAATAGTTATGCTGATTATGAATTATATGTGTCTGAATTTCAATTTTCAATAATATATTGAAATACCAATAATACAAATATTGAAATACAAGAATACAAATCTTGTTCCTGGCTAATCCTGCATGCTAAGGAAAGATCTGTAAGTAGTGTGGGACCTGATATTCCTGATCTAAACCTAAACACAGCTGTTTGAGGTCAGGATGACATTGTATTCTAAGGCTTCTTGCCTCTCTGGGTTTCAAGTATCCTGCAAATGCGCCTCACATGAGAACTCTTAGTTATTTTGCAGGTGCAGGTCTCCTTTGATAAAGACTACAGCACTGTTACTTTTCCATCAGAGAACTTGAATTATTGTTGAGCACACGGTAGTGCAGAGCTGATGACATGTTGTTTTTCAAGAAAGCTGAGGCAGAATCGGTCCTCAGTTGGATGTGCTCCTCTCATCTTGCAGGATTTCAAAATTACTGAAGTAATCCATGAATGGATTAGGTTGTTTGGTTTGGTATTTCCCCCTGCCTTTGCAAACACGAGGGCTGTGCTGCCAGTGTAATCTTAGAGTAGTGTTCAGGGTAGCTCTAAGTAAAGGGAGAGCTGTTTGTGCGGCTGCTGTCTGTCTTTGGTAGAGGCAGAAAGCTTCCAACTCTCCCTTGACCATGTCACAGGAAACTGTGAGAGCAACCGCAGAGCCTGTTTGTGGACTTTATTCAGTGGTACGGCTTTTGTGGTGTTACTGCAGAGAAGGCTTAGGGCAGCTGTGGTAACAGGTTGGTCAAAACTTGTTTCTGCCAAGCAGCTTCCCAGCCCTGATACTTTAGGAATCTGCTCTGTGCCAGTTGATCTATGTCTTAACAGCCTGAGGTGGAAAAACCCTTTTGCTTATGGCTGAGGATAGGGTGAGACTAAAATCTATCAGTGCAGCTGTCCATCAGGGGTGTGATCTGTTGT
Organism: Hypotaenidia okinawae; assembly: GCA_027925045.1. Classification (NCBI taxonomy): domain Eukaryota; kingdom Metazoa; phylum Chordata; class Aves; order Gruiformes; family Rallidae; genus Hypotaenidia; species Hypotaenidia okinawae. The sequence continues at coordinate 69,933,702 of BSDF01000001.1, read as the reverse complement.
ATGTAATGTCCTTGCACAGATTCAGTTATACAAGTGAGGCACGTGTGTGCTCTCAGGGTTTAACACTGGTCTGTTGTTGCTGTACGGGTGTGGAACGCAGCTTTGCTGATGTACTGTACAACTCTTCTAGTGCAGCTGAGATACTTCTGGTGCGGATGGGATCCGGGAGAGTTTTCCCCGGGCGAGTGTTTTTACTGTAGCAGATCCCAAGGATAATCATGCCTTTCACTTAGAAAAGGGAGGAGGGGAAGTTCCCACTGGTAAATCCAGGAAGTGGCTTTTACATGAGCTCAGCCGGGTGAGCCTTGCTTGCATGTTCTTAGGTCTCCTGGCAGCTCCCGAGCCTAGAACTGACCCTGCTTGTAAGCCTTACAAGCTGGCAAAGTGTAACGAGATGTCAGCTACAGACGTGCTGTTCATAGTTTGATAGATGGCAATAAAGCAGCAGTGATAGTGTCTGGGGTTCATGCTGCTCTTTGGAAAAGATGTGATAAAAGCAGCAGAGGCAGGCACTGCTTGTTTACTAGGAGGGGAGCCCAAAACAGTGGAGACAAGCAAGAAGTAAGCTTGTATAGGCATATCAAATCACCACCCTTTCCTTCCTTTCTCCCTCCCTTCTCCGCCAGATGAGTGACATCTTCTGTTGTAATTGCACAAGACAAGGGAAAAGTGTGTCTGGGAGAACCCAAGAATTACACTCTGAGGAATGAAATCTGCATCTTGATGGTGTTTGTGCACAGTATGAAAACATTTGGATTCCAGCTGAGTGGGGCACACACTCACATAATTCTTTGTTGTCTGTTTCTGCAGCCTCCTAATTTTGAGGTAGTTGAAACAGGTAGTTGGTAGGATTTGAACAGCATTTGGTTTCTTTGTGTAAACAGTAAACTGACATGAATCACAGCTCTTCCCATTCTCCTGCCTTTATTGTATCTTGATTTGAAGAGGCTGTTATGTATGGAGTGGCTTGTGATAGAAATTCAGTGCCCAGATATGGGAAACAATTTAGGGAAAGAAAGATTGCTCACCTGTGTGAGCAGCCTCTCTTCTGACACCTCCTCCCCCTTTTTCTTTTAAAGTTTAATGCAGCAATTATTTGGCTTGGTAGCAAGAGGAAACTGAGGGATGTTTTTCTTTCTTTTCTGTGGTATTGAAATGGACTCAAATCAAAAGTATTCAATGAGACTAGGAAAGGAAATGCAAGTTCTTGCTCTTCATAGACACCAGTAAATTAACAATAGAATTCTTTCTCAGGAGAGAGGAACCTTTTTCATCCCATGCTTCAGAAGGGGAGCTGATAACTTCTGCTAAAGTTGTGCAATAGCAGCATAGCATCTTGCTGAAGACAGAAATCTGGTTGCTGCAGTAGACATCAACTCTTCTGCAACTGTTGTTTTTGCAATAGACAACATGAGAAACTGAATTTCATTTTTGAATTGTGAGGAAAACCATTTTACTACATTCCTGTCTCTCAGCCTGTCATCTCTGCCTTCTCCCCAGATCTTTATCTGGGTTATATGTTAACCTTTTTCATTCTTTCTCTACAGCATCTTTGAGATACAATCTTTGGTGTCTAGCCACATGGTTAAATCTAGTCTAGGCTGCCCTCAGTTTGTGTCTGGATTTCTTTTTGATGCTCAACTGTTCAAAACAATGACTATTTTTACTGAAAGTGGGATTTGTGTGTGTGTGTCTCTCATTAAGACTGTTAGCAAATCATTCCTATGGGGGATCCTACAACTACTGACATTGGCTAATTTTCTTCTTGGTCCTATTTGATTGTCATCTAGAGTAGCATACAGTGGAAAACTTGACCTGTAGCCCCACCTGGTAATGCTGCTAACAAGGCATTCACTAAAGCCTTGTTGGGGGTCTGTCTTTACCTTGTTCATCATGGCAGATGGATGCTTTTCACCCATCACCCATCTCTATACATCTGCAGAGCTACCTCATCATCTGCCTTCAGAACTCAGAGAGGTTCTTAATGCCCTCCCCTGCCTCAATCTGACTGAAGCACAACAGCCTGGCAGTGGACTGAGTAGGCCACTGCTATCTTTGAGAGATTTTTGCCTTTGCTGTGCTTCCTCCTTGGTTGTCCAGCAATCATCTCCTGCCTTGAGTTGGAGTCTCTGTGTGCAAGAGGTGTGTTTTTATGTTCTGCTCCTATGCAGCGTACTGTGTTAGACCGGTGATGTCAGGCGTTATTGTAGGATACAGAACAAAGGTGAAACCTTGCAGTTTTCTGTGCTGGCAGTTTCCAACATCAGGAATACTTGTCTTATGGCATGACTGTCTTGCTGCATTTGCCTGCATTAGGATTCCAGTTGTACAGCCTAATTAAATGCTGGAAAATGACCCACTTCTTGCATCAACTTCCTCTTTGGCCAGCAGGGAAATTGTTCAGGTTTACGGCTTTCTGCCCTGCTGTTTGAAAATAATTGCTCAGAATCTGCAGCGCTTTGAAGTCAGGCAAGGCTTGCTGGGAGCTGGTGTGGTTGAGGGAAGAGGACATTTCAGTGCACTGAAGACTTAATAAATCTCTTTCTTTCAAGCTTTACTTAGTTATATCCTTTATTGTAATGGCTGCAAGATGCTTTGGAATGAACTTTGGATGGTGCATCTGAGGAAGTCTTAGGATATAATCTTCTACACTTTTAAGTAACTTAGGAACTGAAGTGGCTTAATGGATAGCATAACTTCAAATTATTAAGATCTCTTTACCCTGAGGCTATGGGGAGGCGTCTCACTGGGAGTTAAAATGTAGGCAGAACAACATTGTTTTTGTGGGATCATATCTTATCTCCACCATGCAAGTAAAAGTGCTTGTGGCCATGTGAGTCCTATCAAACATTTCTATCTCTCTATGGCCTCTGTGGAACTACCTTGATTTAACAGGATGGTTGGGAGGCCCTTCTTTCCCTTAAGTCTTTCTAAATATGTTTTTTTTATACTTACACAACTGTCAAAAAAAAAAATAAAAGGCTTCTCTTGTTGGGTCGCATGAAAAGGACAGTACAAACTCTGCCCTGCTTTTGTGACAGAGTGCAACTTGTAGTTTTGCACCATTTGACATGTGCTTACGTTTTTTTCCAGGGTTCACTTAAGACATAAATCTCAAGGGAACAAGAAACCAAGTTTGGCTCAAACCCAGTTGATACCCATCCGTTGTCACACATATATAGACTACTCTGGATCTCATGTTGAGAAGTGTCCTCCAACACTTGCAACATCATGATTATCTGAAGAAAGGAAGGGGAGGACTTTCTTACCTCCTCTGTTGTGTGGTGATTTGCACAGAAATGTGGGATGGAGGCTGTTTTTTGCCTAGGAGTTCAGCTTTAAACAGTCAAATGCAAAAATATTTTACTAATTTTTTTAATAGGAGAAAGTTATTTCTTTTTTTTAAACAACAGTCTGTGTACATTGTGTATGGTACTCCATCTGCTATAAACACTTCTGCTCAGCTTGAGAAAGAAAAGCCATGTTTGAGTGTGTCAGGAAGGGTAAACAGTTTTGGGGAGTGTGGCTTGCTTTTGATGATTCTCTTAGCTATGCTAAATCACTGAATGAAGCGCCCGATCAGAATTCTCTAGAGCTGTGCCTCTTCTCTGCACTGATTGTAAAGAAAGACTAGTTTGGAATTTGCCTTTGTGTATAGTTTCCTTGGTGAGCCTGGGAAACCTAGTGCTTCAAACCTGGTCAACTTTCTCCTACATCTTCTAAGTGCCACTTGTCTTGCTACTTAAAAACAGAACCTAAACATACTGTGGACTTTCCAGGGAGAGTAGAACCGCTTACACATGCAGGAAATAGAGGAAAAGGCTGGGTGCTGGTGATACCTGGTCTGCTTCCAGTGCTTCAGGAAGGAGGGAGTTTGTAAATGTGGAAACGGAGGAGTTATCCAGAAGGTGACAGCATCAGTAGCAGGTCTTCACTAATAATTCTCCAGTGATGGTATTCTGTGTTCCCTCAGAGACAAAAGACAGATGGCCTTCTGCTGAGCTTATCATTGTGCACTGTACTTTTCTTACTGCTTTTGCATTGCGTATGATGCCTGTTGTATTACATGTGCCTGGAGAGACCCACCCAGGACTCTGATGTGCCAAATGTTATTTTAAATCCCAGGAAAGACCCTGTTCTAACATAATTTTTATTTTCTTTAAATGAAGTGGGTGAGAGTGGAAGAAAGCAGGTATGATTTTTCTGTTGACATTTAGAATAGCAAACTCTGGGAAGTTTTGAGTTCAGCATATTGAATAGATTATTACTTGACAGGGGATTTATTTCAGGATATGAACCAACATTCAGATCATTCAGTAGGACACTTGTAAAACTGCAAAATATAAACTGTACTTATGAGGGGGTGCCTTATCTGTGGTAGGTATATATTTGTGTCATCTGGGATCCTTTGTTTTTGAATAACCATTTTGCATTGAGGGCAGATGTCCCTGGCACATCATCTCTGTCTCCACTCAGTGTGGTCAGGCTTCGTGGCATTGAGTAGACTTAGATGCTGAACTTTTCCTCGGACACCTCGTCTGCACTCACACCATGCTTGTTTCCATTTCCCCAGTATTTTATCCTACTCAGGCAGTAAGTGATGGGACTTGCTAAATTCAGATGATGGATAAGGGGTTGCAAGTGGCCTGCCTATACGCTGAGCCAGTTCCACAGTGTGCTGATACAATCCCTCACACAGTTGTGGTTATTAGTGTATTCACTGTGTGGTTCATGAGGGGAGGGAGGAGTCTCCTGAACTGCATTCCCTCTGGGAAAGAAGAGACATCATCATTGATGAGTATGCTGTGCATGCAACATGTAGCCCTCCTTTCATCTCATCCAGGTCTGCTTGTTTGGCCTGGACTTTTCCCTCCCATCCCTTTTTGTACCTTTCCTACCTAGTGCCTCCCCAAGATGCAGAACCTTCTGGCCATGATCAGGCTGAACTTCAGCATCACTGCAAAAGGAGTCTGCACATCCCAGCAACAGTGGGCTGTGTTTCTGATAACTTAACCTTGCACCCTAGGGCATGGTGCCACTGGAAAACTGGCTTTCTGGATGCTGTCAGAGCAGTGTGTGCTGTTCAGGTTTGTTATTCAGTGTTCCTTCCTCCTACATGTTTTTCTTCCTGTAATCCACTTCCCTTTTTTTCTGTATCATGTTTTTCACTGGCACTCTCTCTCTTCCTAGCCCCCCCATCCCACATCTGTTTGCTGCCCTAACCTTTTATTGGTGCATGGAGGAAGAACTACTGAATTTTGCTAGCAATAGCCATAATCCTGTTCTTAATGGGGGAGCCAGTAGGAACATAGGATACATCCAGGGCATGTCTTGTGGGCTGGAATAGCTGTTTAGCTTGCTGTTTTCCGTCCTTGGAGGGGAATCAGTAAATGTTAATTTAGAAATGGTATAGTCTCAGCTGTGATCTAAAACAGCTAAATTGCTTGGAGAGTGTCACTTGAGATGTTTGCTTCCTCTGTAGGAGAATTCTGCTAACGTGCCCTTTTGTGGACAATTGTCTAGATGGCTCAGTCTGGAGAGGTTTGTTTTTTAGTGCTGTGTGCTCTCTGGAGAGTTTACTTTTTAATGGATACTGAAGCAACAGTCTTCTAAAATGCTGCAGTGTTAGGATAAGAAGAACTAAAATGTCTAGTTATCCTTTAAAAGGGTAGATTTGAAAAATACATTTCTTTCTTCTGTTCTCTAAGCCTAGCTGAAAGTGTTGGTGTAACTGTGCTCTGGAAGACAATTTGTTTATTTCATAATTTTCTTCTTCAAAACTCCTCTACTCTAGTTTAAAATGGGGACATTCCCAAACCGAAATATTGTCAGAAACCAACGGTTTGATTTCAGAAACTGCTGTGCACTAGCCTTCATTCTCTGCTGCAAAAAAGCAACTTGTTTTCACCTTTGAATTTTGCCATCTTTAGGGGAGCTGCATCTTGAGATGGTCACCTTGGAACTGTAGCTCCCCTAGAGCAATAAGGTGCTACTACACAAACAAAATAGCTTTACTTTTTTTGAGGAGAAACATTTTGTCTTCATTCTTTTTGCCAGAAACCTAGGGACTTGAGTGTTTACCCTCTGCCAAAAAATTTCAAACAAAATGTTTTCAAGAGGTCAGATTCCCTTATCGCGTTGGACTCCTGCTGCATTGTAGCAGTTGTACTTTTTATCCTTTTCTTTCTTAATCTGAGGCCTGCAGATAAGTTGTGTCAGTGCAACAGTTACACTTAAAGTTACTGTATTCATTGGGAATCATATCATGTCACTGATAGATGATTAATCAAGTGTTGCAGAATGTCACCTCCAAGTATACGTCGTTCCTTCGCTGCGCTGTTCGTGCACTCTGCAGCTATCACAAAAGGCCCTTTGTTGTTCATTTGACTGTTAAACTGTGCTTATTTTATGCTTCATCAAACTCTAAATGAGCTCAAGATTTATAATATCAAAAGTGGATCTCTAAAGGCGAGAGAAGCTAACAGGTTTCATAAAGCTATAGGGAATCAGCCAACATAGTGGAAAACATCCCAGGCAGCCAAGGCTTTTCTTGATGGCAGAATACAATGGTGGGGAATTCTTTATTACACATTTGTGTAAATTGTGATCGTAACTTAGAGGCACGAGGCTTTCTCCCAGTCAGTCTCTGCTAGTGAATTCAGCTATTGGGTGTAGTACTTTGGTTCTAGACCTTTAAGAAAGCAAGGAATTTCAGAAAAATGGTGTACAACAAAGCTGAAAGAGAGGGTAGTGAAAAGAGAGGAAAGGGCAAGATGGCTGAGTAGGTTCAAGATGTGTAGGTGAGACTTGACACAGCAGGCTACTGCCTCCTGCATGATAGCTGGTTTCAGCGGTTCCTTTTCCTGTTGGTGTCACAAATGAGGTTGATCTTGAAGGGAAGACTCTGAAATGGACTGGGAATAAAGTGCTGTGAGATTAACACAGTAAATTAGGATGAGTGTTAATTTCTTCTGTTGGATTTGAGCATGAATTGCCTTAATGCTGCGCTAATTACAGCAATTCAGGAAATGATTCACAAGAGTGGGTAGCTGAGTTTATAGTCCTTCTAACAGCTGTCTTAGCTTAAGCTAGGTTGACTTATTTACTAGAATTATGCTTCATTTGCTACAGTGGCAATTGCAAATGCTCAAGTTCTAATTCTGCTGACTTGACTGAATGGAGTTCTCTGACACTTAACAGAAGAATGGGAGCAGCCTTCAGCCTGTCTGTAAAATCAGATGCTTTGACTTGTATTTAAAGAGGTTTCTTTATGGTGGTATGGGTTAGAAGTTTTTTTCGGTGCTGTAAATTAAATGCCAGGCTGTGTAACACTATCATGATGTTTAGGGTTAAGTTACTCTGCATATTGCACAATTTGACTGGGGTTTGTTGCTTGCTTCATTGTGTAGGCTCCAATATGGACACAATATCTTTTAAGTATCAGGAAATCTGAGAGCAAGTAGATTCTGTGATTCTGTTGTCAAATGCAGTCGTGACTTAAAATGGGTATTATGCTTTTTCAGTTATAAAAAACCCTACATTCTCCTATTTCCCCAAGTAGAAATGCAAAAGATATTGGTGTTCCCATTTGATGGGGTAGCTCTTGCTGTGCGAAATACAAATGGCTGTGAAATATTAGCTTGTGCCAGGGATGGGCACAACAAATGCATGCAGTGTCTATAGAGTATCAGTTATGACAGTGAAACCTCTAGGTGGCAAGAACAAGGTCATAGGTATGAGATTAACTTGCATGCAGCAGCCCTTGCTCTGGAATGTCTGTCAGGCTTTAAGTTTTTATAACCTGATAATATTCACGTACTGCAGGAAAATTCTCCTTTCTATGAAAGTCTTAATGATGGAGAATGGAGATATGAACCCCAGGCACCCTCTTCAACTCTGGGTTCAAAGGAGCTTTTCTGTAGATGTGGAGAGGGGGAAAACATCATGGGCTGACCAGACTTTAGCTAAACATGTGCTAGTATGTGACATCTTACTAGAGCATTGAAACTGAGGCGCCACCCACTGTTGCAGTGTGCCCTCACCTGCGGCATCTAGTTGTTGTATCTTAAAATGGATACAGGAGGCTAGTGGTGGAAACGAGCTGTGAAAGCCCTGACTGTAAAGAGTTAAAACTTGGAGAGGAATGAACTGAGGTCAGCAGCACAAATTGTCTGTTCAGTAAATAATTTTCTTTGTCTACTGACTCCATTCTTTCACTCATTATTTGCTCCACTTATTCTTCTCCCTTCCTACACTCTTATGCGGGGGCAATTTTTTCTGGCTTCATTATTCTCTTGCCCTTCCAGTGGCCACTTGTCACTGTGACCCGCCCTCTGGCGAAGGGAGCTGTAGGTGATAGGTTTGCTGTGAAAGAACCACCCTCAGTCGGAGATGGACACCTGTGTTCAGCTTAGAAGATGCGAGGCTGTTTTCCAGCTGCTGCTGCGAGACTGCTTGCTCTGAGCACTGCAGTGGCTACACAGAATGCAGCACGCAGGAGGGAGAATGCTGTACAGCCATACACAGAAGAATTAAGAGCTGTTGCCCACCTTTTTTCTCCCTTGGCAAGCAGACTGTGGGCTCCTGGGTGAGTAAACATCTGGTATGTGGTGTGCATTGTTCCAAGATTGGTGGGGAAATGCATTAAATAGCTGTCCTGTTGGTGAGAATTTGGGTAACTGTAGGGAGAAGTATTGGTTAATCCTAGACTCTGCAAAAAATAGCAGGCTTTGATGCTTGTGCTTGGATATGATGCCATGAAAAGAGAAAAAGGTTTTAAGGGTCCTGTATCTTAGGATCCACAGAAACCAGCCAGAGAAAAAAGTAGCATTTTAGGATGGAGTGACCTTGAATGTCTGTTCCAGAGAAGCAATCATGATGTGTGACTGGTATTTAAGAAAATATTTGCTGGGAGGCCCTTTTGTTGGGGGGATGTGTGTGTGTGTGCATGTTGAAATGTCCTGGATCTGTTCAGAGATCCATTTTGATTTTTCAGTGAACGTGTGGTAGCTGCTACTGGTCGCCTTTGTATGTGATCTTGTGAGTGCTGCTATCCCCAGGCTGCTGAAATATGTGCCGAAGCTCTTTGTGGGTATTAAATCGACTTTAAGACAGACTTTAAAAGCCTCACAGACAGGATGATATAGATGCATAGCAGGTGTTCTGCAGCAGGGCAACTACTGAGAAGACAGCCTGTGTGTAAATACATACTTTTGGATTCGGGGGTGCTTTGGTTCTGCACCACTTAACGATCTACAGTCCAGTAATTCTTGCCTGCTGCTGGAGTGGAGCCCTCTGTGTTCCTTCCCTTTCCCTTAGGGCGCTGTTGTCTGCTTTATTCTTCTGAGATTTTTATGCTTTTCCATTGTGTTTTCTTAAATAAAAAGACAACTCTAGAAACAAACAAACAAAATTCCTTTCTTGCCTGACTTGTGCATTTCCCTTATAAAAATGTTGTTCCTTTCCTTGGTAGTGCAGCATTATTAAAACCAGGGCTTCTCTCAGCGAAGCTCTGTCACTGCAGAGCCAAGGGGGTGAAGTGAATATAGTGCTTGCTGTGGGAGTTGTGTTTTTTCCACTTGGTTTAAATAATTATGATAGTGAAATTAGGGATCAGAATATTCTAAATCAAGACAACTGCTCATTGTTCTCTAAACAAACTTCAGATACAGCTTTCCTACAGCTACATTGTTCAGTGAAGTGCATTCCTTGTCACTAAACAGACAGGCTTTAAGGCCTTCAGGTTCTTCAGTTCTGAAACAATAGAAGCAATCAGTAAAGCTAAGTACAAGAGGAAAACAAAGTGAGTTACAAAGTGAGGATTTTTAGGAGCGTGTGGAGCAATGCCCCTACCTCGATGATTGGTTTTTTTTTTTTAAATCCGAGGGTGCTATGTCCTCTTGTCAGCCAGCTGTCTGGGGATGCATCAAGAGTCTGGTCAGAAAACTGATCTGAGTTTAAAAAGAGCTTTGTTGGAATAGTAGATGGTGAACTTGCTCACATTTACAGGGTAGTCCCATAGCTGTTTTAATTGCAGTACTGTCAGGTGAGCGTGATTTGGTGGTGAAGATGGGGTTACTTTTAGGGTGTGGGAGGGAAGGCACAGTGAATGAACAGTTGTTGCTTGACGCTCTTGTGTTTGGGAGGACATGCTTGATACTTGTGGAGAAAAGGGAGAAACATTTTCAAGAGGTTATAGATTCCGTGAAAAAAAGAGACAACATATGCAAGTTAAAAAAGGAGAGAGAACACAGCTAGTGGTTAGATGAGGTGCCAAAAATCATTATTTGGAACCATTATTTTTCTCGTGTAGGGTTTTGGTGCCTAGCCTTACGTTCTGACCATGTTCTGTGCCTCTCATGCCCTGAAAGAGGGATGGGGTGGTACTTCAGAGAGAATGTGGTTGGTTGGTCAGCTGCTGTCTGCTTGCTTTCCCTGTTAGTTCAGTGAAATGACATCTTCAGGTGTGTTTGTGCGCTGGCGAACACGGGCACCTCTGCATTTATTAACTGGTTTTATGAAGGAAAAATAACCTCTTTCTGTACATGACCTCATAATATTTGTACTGGTAGAGTATATGCTAGTTGCTTGTTCTTAATTACTACTAAATATGTGAAAAAAAGTCAAGGCTTCTAATAATTGAAGAAATGACTGCCCTTTCTTGTTAATTGGTGTTTAGGGGCAGCTTAGTAAAATGCTTGGAACACTAAAAAACTGTGTTGTGGCTTTTTGTTTGGGTATTTCTAAAGCTGATTTTTCAGCTTGGTATTCCAGGTACCCAGTTGCGTTGCACTGAGGTATTTCTGGCCATGTAGCTCCTCTACATGATGCTTTCAGAAGGCTTCGCACTGATTCAGAAGGACTGTAGTGTGACTGCAGGATGGTGCTTTCACATAAAAATAAGTAGAGGTGGACTGCATATCAGGGCTTGTTTTGTGAAGAAGTTGAATGGAATTAGCTTAAACCCTCACTGTACTTGGAGAATGAAAGGAAGTGATTTTTTTCACCTTTAAAGATGAACAGAGAGGGAATTTCTTACCTCTGCAGTTGCCCTGCCTTCTCTGTGAAGGAGTGTAAACAAGGTGTAGTCTTCAAAGTAAATGCTATTGAAAAATCAGAGGTCCTAACCTTGATAAGTGTGAATGTTTACTCAGCTATAAAAAGCCTAAAAAAAGAAATTGAAGTAAAACTGGAAAGGAAGGACTCAGTTGTCTCTCCTGTTTCACAAAATTTGCTTATGAACTGGGGTGGAGTATGCAAGAGAATGATATTGATAACTGCTTTTCTGACCTTCTCCTGTACTTTGCACTCTGGTTCAGATAGGCATTTGCAGCATTGCAGGATTTCTGTCGTCTTATCTAGGGAAGTAGTGTTACCTTTTAGACTGGTGAAAATACTATTGATTACACTGAAGTTCTTTCATCTCTAGCTGTTCCAGACATATTGTAAGGAGGATAAAAGTTTGTATGCCTTCGGTTTTTGAAGGAAGATAAATGAAATGCAGTGTTACCATATTATCATTGACCTTCGTAAGCTTATATGCAGCTGGGATAAGAAGCTAGGTGTCTTCCTGTTCCTGGGATCAGTACGTTAAGCAGGAGCTATTCACTGTCTTGCAGATGTGATATACGTGTCTGTGGGCATGAATGGTAACTAATGAATACTTATGACTATACTAATGAAGCCCAGCATCTGTTTTTACATATATATCTGGGTATGGATTTGGCAGATACCAGAGTGGGTGTGAATAGGTGCATGCCTGGGAAAATGATAGCTTGTAACTGGGCCACTTGGCACGTATCATGTGTACAAATGCACGCTTGCAGAACAGTATTAAAAAGCAAAATAAAAACTTTTACTTTCTTGTCTCCTCTCTTCCCAAAAGTCATGAACCCCAGGGTTACTGGGTTTTTTTTAAGCATAACTGCCACTTGCTGAAGATCTTAATAAAATCCTCCTACTTCCTGTCGTTGACTTTCTGAATGAGAACCGCTATTGTGTGACACTTTACATCCTCAGGTAGGCAAGCCTAGTAATGCTATTTGTGAAGGGTGTTAGAGTGAACCTGAAAACCTTTTTTTAATATACTCTGCAGTTTAGAATTTGGGTGGCTGATGGTAAAATTGGCAGTGTCATTGGCCTGCGTGTTGGGAGCTATTTGTAGGGATATATGCGGAGTCTGTTCTGTGCCAAAGGTGCTCCTTCCCCTGTGCTTGCTTTTCTTTAAGAGATTGGCAATTCATAGCTACATTACAAGATTTGATCTGCTAAAAGCTGAGGTTTACTTACAAGAGTGCTTCCAAAATTAATAGTGTGTTTTATTTGCCTACCTACAGGGTTATTGAAGCCCTTCCTTGATACCTGTACTGTTTCGGAAATTTCTGTCATACCTGATGGTCCCCATGAACCACTTCTGTTCCTTCAGCACAGTGATAAAAGAGCCTCAGTATTTGATTCTGAAATAACTGTTGGTGCAAGTGTCATTCTGATATAAATGTTGACAGACTGACAATTCACAGGAGGGAACACACTCAGGTAAAATCTATGATTTTACTGTGGAGTCTTGATAATTTGAGAATCAGGAATACAGCATTCTGCTCTCTTATTGTCTCTGTGTTGGTAGCTTTGTTTTTAAAAGGTGTTTGGTGTTTTCAGAGGACTTAGTGAGGGCAGGCTACTTTGCTTTTTAACAGTCACAAGTGTTTCTTTACTGTTCTATAATATTAGTCTGAAAGCTTATATTTCTAACTTTGACTCAAAACCCTTCTATTCCTCAGGACAGCTTTGAGGCTTTGTTTAGTGGCTTTGTCAATGGTAAGGCACACAGATCTTGAACATGGACTATATTTGGATTCTTCCCTGCGAATGTCCCACCCCTTGGTTTTTGTTGGTGTTTTTAAAAAAATGTTAGCTGTATGAATAATCAGTGCCTGAACTCTGTATAAATTTGCTGGTCATCTCAGTTGAAATATGCAGTAGAGCAGTTTTTGGTGTAGTACTAGTTCTGTCAGCAGTCATGTCTGCTGATTTCTTAAGGTGTCTTATTCCATTTTTTTCATCTGCTGTAAGCAGGGAAGATCAATGCTCAAATGGTTTCGTACAGTGGAAGCTAGTCAATTAATAGGCAGTCCAATAATGAGAATTTCAGAGTTTACCTGAATTGGAGTTGGTATTTGAGGATTAGTGTGCACATACTTAGCCTTGTTGCGAGACAGTGAGCGATCCCTTCCTTCATATTGCACTATGTAGCATTCTGCTTCTGGCATGAGACACAGTGTGCTGCATCTAGTTATTTTTCCCAGTGGGTGGATTTCCTCCCTTGAAATCACGGTGCCCTTGGGTATACTCTTTTAATATCGCCCGGTATGACCGCAGATGCTTGCTTTCCTGTTTGTTCCTGTGTGCCTTCCTTTTTTTTTCCCTGGTCACGCTGAGTTATTTGCTTGCAAATTAATTTATGGAAAGTGCTTCCGTAAGTTGTTAGGTAGCATCTCAGAGACCTTTCTCTGCGCACTTCAAGTTAACAGGTAGAAAAGAGGGAGCTCAGTTTGCCAGGGCTAACGTAGGGAAATTTTTGGTAGTAGTAGTCAGAACAGCTTTATGTAGCTTCTGTCTTCTAAAGCCAGCTTATTCACTTTAGTAAACAGTGTTTTTATCGTACTTTTGAAAGACTCCAGATTTTTAGGACTATTGTTTCCAGTGGAGAGGGAGAGGTTCTATATAGGTAGAAGCACTCACTTCTGGTTTTATAAGAAGGGTAATTAGTGAATTATTCCAGTATTGGTATTGGTGATGTAGCATAAAAATTTGACACAACCTATAGACTGGTCACTGCGTTTTCTTGTTTTATGTAGGAGCATAAGGGATAAATATGAAAATACGCAGTTGGCCAGCTGAAAGAAGTGTGTATGGTGGCTTTTTTTGAATGGCTCACTTGCTGGATCAAAAACTCACAGAATGGCAGGGCTGGAAGTCATCTCTGGAGATCATCTAGTCCAACTCCCCTGCTAAAGCAGGATCACCTACAGCAGGTTGCACAGGGTCGCATCCAGGTGGATTTTGAATGTGTCCAGAGAAGGAGACTCCACAACCTCTCTGGGCAGCCTGTTTCCATGCTCTGTCACACTCAGAGTGGAGAAGTTTTTCATGCTCTGACTTGGCTGTTCCTGTGTGGAGCCAAGACTTTGACTCAGTCCTTATGGATCCCTTCCAGCTTAGGATATTCTGTGATTCATATTCAGCTGGAACTTCTGTGTGCCAGTTTGTACCTGTTGCCCCTTGCCCTGTCGCGGGACACCACTGAAGAGGGATTGGCCCCATCCTCTTGACATCAGCCCTTAGGTATTTATAGGTGTTGATGAGATCCTCTCTGTGTTATCTTCTCCAGGTTAAACAGACCCAGCTGTTTTAGGCTTTCCTCATGAGAGATGCTTCGGGCCTCTAAGCACCCTTGTATCCCTCTGCTAGACTCTCTCCAGCAGTTTCCTGTCTGGCTTGAACTGGACACAGTGCTCCAGGTGTGGCCTTGCCAGGGCAGAGTAAAGAGGGATGATAATCTCCTTTGACTTGCTGCCCATGCTTTTCTTAAAGGACCCCAAGTTAAAACTGTCTGCCTTGGGCCATAAGGGCACATTGCTGGCTCATGGGTAACTTGTCTACCAGAACTCTCAGGTCTGCAGAGCTACTTCCCAGCAGGTCAGCCCCAACGCGTGTTGGTCCCTGAGGTTGTTTGTCCTGAGGTGCAGGATCCTGTATTTGCCTTTGAACTCCATTAGGTTCATCTCCATCCATCCCTTTAGTCTGTCAGGTTTCACTGAATGGCAACATGGCCTTCTGGGTGTATTGGCTGCTCTTCCCAGTTTTGTGTCATCAGCAAACTTGCTGAGGGTACACTTTGTCCCTTCATCTGGGTCACTGATGAGTATGTTGAACAAGACCAGACCCATTACTGAGCCCTAGGGACTACTGTTAGCTCCAGGCCTCTGACTAGACTCCTGACCGTCTACCATAACCATCTGAACCCTGCCATTCAGTCAGTTCTCAATCCACCTCAGTGTCCACTCATCCAACCCATGCTTCCTAAGATTATTTATGATTTTGGGAGACAGTGTCAGAAGCCTTGCTGATGGTTAGGTAGACAACATCCACTGCTTCCCTCTCATTTACCCAGCTAGTCATGCCATCATAGAAGGCTGATCAGATTGGTCAAGAGTGACTTCCTCTTCATGAATCCATGTTGACCACTCCTGATGACCTTCTTTATATCCACATGATTAGAGATGATATCCAGAAAGAGCTGCTCCATCACCCTTCCAGGGATGGAGGTGAGGCTGGCCGGCCTGTCATTTCCTTTGTCCTCCTTCTTGCCCTTTTTGAAGACTGGAGTGACATTGGCTTTTCCTCTAGTCCTCAGGTGCCTCTCCTGTTCTCTGTGACCTTTCGAAGATGGGGAGTGACATACCAATAACATCTGCCAGCTCTCTGAGCACTTTCAGTTCCATCCCATCAGGGCCCATGGATTTGTGGATGTTGAGTTTGCATAAATGATCTCTAGCACGATTGCCTTTCCCAAGGGAGAAGCTTAATTTCCCCAGACTTTCTCTCTTACCTCCAGGGTCTGGGATTCCTGAGGGCCAGCCTTAGCAGTGTGCCCTGGCTGCTATAAACTGTGGGTGGTGTGTGGTTTTTTGGTTTTTATGGGAGGTTTTTTGGGGTGGGGTTGGTGTTTTGGGGTTGTTTTTGGAAGTTCTCCCTTTAAGGCAGAAATCCCCTCTTTTCTTGGCAGTTAGAAGAGAGACCACAGATCTAAGCTGGAACTGTCTTGACGGGACGTGTAGAAGTAATTCGTTCTTGTGATTGAGCTGTGTCTTCAGCCTCCATATGTACTCTAGATCTCTGCTTAAGGACAAAAGAAAGGCACCTTTCCTGATTCTCTTGTGTGTAGTAGTAGAAGGAGGTATCTGTTTGCCTATTTGATGGGGACTGGTTCTTCTGCTACTGCAGTCCCTAGGGCTTTCTGAGATATGAGTGTTACTGAACTCTCTAAACCCAAGAAGTGCTGCAACCAGAGTCTGTGGACAAAAGGTACCTTCCTGGTTCCTCTTGAGGATCAGTTTCATTATACTACATTGATGTATCTTTCCAAGCAGTCTTCCTCACGAACCTGAGTTCAGATGATCCTCTGAAACTGTTCTGGGATGCTGGGCAGATGTCTGCTTTGTGCTGCTGCTTTCTTTCTGGTATCTGCAGTGAGCTGTGAATTCTATGCGTTCCACAGAAAAAGAAGATGCATGGTCATGAACCCAAGGCATAGACCCCAGTGAAGTGTCAAACTTGAAAATGCAGAGAGAATGCCTAAGGTTACTAAAGGGGAAGGAAAAGCCCCACCATAATAACTTAAGTGCTAGGCAGCTTCCTTACTGTGGAATAGTTCTCATAAAGAAAGGGAATTATTTACTTAGTGTTTTTCCTGTAAGTGCCAGTTCTGTGATGGGTGACGCTGAAGTTCTGACCTCAGCAGTGATAGGGCTGTGCTTACTCCTTAGTGAAACAACTCTGGCATAGGAGGTTTTATCATCACAGCTGAAAATTTCCTTTGTCTTTCTGTGGAAGAGAGGCTACTTAAAAAGATGTTTAGCATTTGTAGTGCGTTCATCTTTATGCTTTGGCTGAAGAAAAAAGATGCTTCCATTTCCTACTATTGTTGCACAGGGTCTAGAGCAGCACTGTCCAGTGCTTGCAGTTTGCATTAACAAGACTTTTGAGTTGTTTTTCATGTGTTTGTGCATGTGCAGCAGCAGTTACAGTTTGAACTTTAATTGCTTTACTCTTTTCCAGGCTTATGCTCACTACTTGTGTTATGATTAAGCAGTGGAGATTCATTTTGGCAGACTGAAGAAACGCACTTACCTTGAATATCTTGCCTCCTTGAAAAGGCTCTACTGCTTATAGGTTTCAACTGAAGTGTATGCTGCGCTAACACAGCAAGCAACATTTCAGTTCGATTTTGTCAGCTTGACAATGTGTCATGTTCAGCTGTTCCGTTGCGTAGCTGTATTTTTTTCTTGTGCTGAACAGACAGTTATAAACATTACTAGAACAAGAGAACGCAGTGGATTTGAGGAAATTTAATAGGTATTAGGGCATGCATGCCAGTTCTGAGTGCTTCTCTGAAGCTGCTGCTTTAACGCTGTTGTTGCAGTCTGGTTGGTAAAAACATTATGTTCTCTTCTGCTTATGAAGTTCAGACTTAACAGCTGGAGAGAGTGCTTCATCTCACAGATCTGCAGTTACTGCAGTGCTGTTTGGTTTTGCTGTGAAATAGAAGCAGAGGCACCAGTGAGGTTACTGTGCCCCTTGGTTGAAGACAGGCCTGTTGAAATTAGCCTGGCTCCAACATATGTGCACTGTCCTAGCCTCTTTAAAACCCACTGATTTTAGGTATTATTTTTGTCAACAATGTGTGATATAAATCTTGTCTAAATAAAACTTGTTTGCAAGCCTTAGTAAAAACAAAAGAAATATGAGAAATAAGTCTCAGGCATACATTAAAAGCATTTATTTGAATGTGTCAGGGACAAAATAAGTGAATCCTAAAGAAAACTTTTGTGTGTCTAACTCTCTGTAGCTGCTCCTCCTAAATTAGAAGGGTACAACTGTTCTTTGTTGTTTACAGTGAGGCGTTGAAATGCAACATCTTGCTGACTGTGCAAGTAACAAACCTTCTCCCATCCCTTAGCAAGGAATGCTCTTAATGTTGGTGGTGTTACCTTAATGTGCTAGGGCTCACTGCTTTACTGGGCCACAGCCTGTAAACCGAAACAGCTGCTTTGCCTCTTGGTTGCTTTGCCTTTTTCCTCTCCTGTTAAGAAAGCTCCATGTTTGGAAGAGAGCAAAGCGCTCTGTGCAAAGAAGATAACTAAAGAGTCGATGTTTTTAGGAGAGGGCTTGGCTCTATCAGCACTTGCTGTCAGCTTGCCCTGGACTTTGTCACAGGACTGATAGAGCTCTTGAGAAGCCATATCTTTGTGTCCCTGCATTGAAGTGCTAAAGACTGGCTGTAGAGAGTTCTGTGTGCATAGAACGTGTTTGTGCACATGTATTCTTCCTTTGAGTAGGGCACTGTTTAACTTTTGAAGGGAATTTACACTCCTGGTGAGGAGTTCTGGACTGGCATCCATAGGAAAAAGAAAGGAATGTTCAGGGTGTGGACTGAGGCAGATGGGCAGGATGCAGAATGGGAGAACTTCTCCGAGGGTGTTTTTATCATTTGGGATTTGTGGCAAATGTCCTTTCATTATGACTTCATTATTCTTACTGTGAAGGAGGTTTCCAGCAATGTGGGTGGCTGTGTGGGTGGAATCAATTCTCACATAGAGCAGGTGTATTGATGTCATTCTATATAGTGAAGATGTGAAGTTCTGGTCTCCTAGGCATGCTCCCAATCTCTGAGGTAGCCTTTCTAGAATTAGGTACAGCCCCATCAGGATCAGCTGCCTTTTCATGCCAAAGCATGCTTCTTGTAGGACTTTGTAGAGAACATAAAGAAAACAGGATTGACATTGTGGTGAGTCTTGGTAGGATTTATATGTACAGATATTTTAGGCTCTTCTGAAAATACCAGCTTTGTATGCCTATCTCAAATAGTTAAAAATGAGATGTGCATTTGGGAAAAAATTGAGTAAAAACTGATTCTTATGACTACTTTAGAATATGTACTACAAAACAGTTTTTAAAACTAAAGATACTTCTCTGTCATAGCATTAGCCATCTGTCATGTTATTCATTAGCTGTGCAGATGTGATAGGTGTAATTTGGTATGTAAAGCTTTTTTTTTTTTTTTTTTTCCCCTCATGACTTATTACTTTTTGTGGAATATGTTGGTAAATAAGCTTGAAGTGAAGTTCAGAAGTTCAACCATACCCTTGAAAACCTGAGATTCTGGACAGATTAGTTTGAAAGTAAGTTTGACTTGAGAAAGTTCTCGATTCTAGAAAAAAAAAATTGGGCCCTGGAAGGAATACTTAGTCTTTGGAGTGTTTTTATAGCCCTCTTTAGAACAGGACTGATGTAGGAAAAGGCTTGCATTGGGTCAGCTTGATGTTCTCTCAAAGTTTTTAATATATATGCAATAATACAATCAACCAGAAATTCATTAAGACTTTGTAGGTCATAGCAGAGCAGGTGTCTGACACGGGTATAACCTTGCCTTATTTTTCTTGATGCTTTGGATATCTTGCTCTAACTTGTTAAGGACAATCTTTCCTGTTAATGGCAGGCTGGACATAGAATAGGTCTGCAGAAAATTGGAAACTAGTTTTCCTGCCACCTTGTAACAGTAACTCTTGTTCCCTGCCACAGTGTGGGGGCAGACTGCTTTGTTACGAGTCACTTTGTTCGTGAAATATATTCCTGATAATACCCAGTGGAAAAAACCAAATCATAGAATGGTTTGGGTTGGAAGGGACCTTAAAGATGATCTGGTTCCCCCTCACCTCCCTGCCATGGGTAGGGCAACCCTAGACCAGGTTGCCCAAAGCCCCACCCAACCTGGCCTTGAACACTTCCAGGGAGGGACCATCCAGACTGCCTCTGAGAAGCTTGTTCCAGTGCCTCACCACCCTTGCAGTGATGAATTTATTCCCAGTATTTTATGTAAATCTACCCCACTGAAGCTTGAGGAGGGTTGATTGACCTATCCTTACCTATCCTACCCCTTGTCCTATCTCTACATGCCCTTGTAAACAGTCTCTCCAGCTTTCTGCACTGTGGCTACCCCAACTCCCACAGCAGACACTGTGATTACTCCAACCCCTGTGATAGGCAGTGCATCTGAGCCAAAAAAGCAAATCATACCGGTATCTGTCACCCCACACAGAAAAGAAATACACAAAGGAATCACTTTGCTTAGTTGAGGGGTGGTGGTGAACTGGGACCATCAGGAGAACAGGAGGAAGAGGAAGAACCAGAGTTAATCACCCTGTCCTTGAGCAGCTGTGAGATGTGTGAAAAGATTTCAGGTGCCTTCCAGGAGAGCACATCATTACCTGGCTGCTCCAATGCCCGGTTAGTGCTGCTGGTAGCCTGGAACCGAAGGGTAGGGAAGCCAAGCAGCTGGGATCCTTGTCTAGGGAAGAGTGTATAGACAAAGTGATTGGGGAAAAAGGCCACAAGCCCTTAACTTCTGGAGGCAACTTCTGTCAGGTGTGAGGGAAAGGTATCCCTTCAGTGAAGATGATGTGTGTTGGCGAGGGTAGAGGACCACAATCCAGTACCTGAAGGAATTAGCTGTGTGGGTGATGGTTTATTATGAACTGGACAAGGTGTGGTCACCCAACGATCCCAATGAAGCCCCGTGTACCTGACCCATGTGGTGCAAGTTTGTACATAGCACACCATCTTCATATGCCACCTCGCTGTCAGTAACGCACTGGAAAAGCAAAGAGGCATGGGCAGTGGGTGAGGTGGATGGCCAGCTCTGACAATATGAAGAAAGTCTTTCTTCCTCCCTTGTCTCAGCTGTGGAGAAACTGTCTCAAGAGGTCTGGCAACTCAAAGAGGACATGTCCTACTACCCACCTGTACGGATTAGTATTACAGCTATTAGGAGTGAGTGTTCCTTTGCTTCAGAGAGAGGATATAGAGGGTACACACAACAAGGCACCGCTCTGTTTAGCTACAGGACCATGGATTGGACGTGAGGAAGTGGGATGGAAAGCCTACCTCAACCTTACAGGCACGAGTACGTGAGCTGCAAGGTAAAACAGTCACAAAGAGGGATAAAAAAAGAAAGCTGCTACAGTTTCTAGTGGACAGTCCCTGAGATGGAGTGGAAGATGGAAGGCCTACTCATATGTATGATCCTCTTGAAGGGATCTCCTAGGCTTTTTGCAAGAAGCAAGCAACAAATAATGATAAACAGGATTAGAGGTGCCCTGCCTCCAGGTAGGTGTAGAGGAAAGAGACACCTGGGTGGATTTATTGGACTGTGTGGATCTGATGGTCAGTCGCATCAGACTCACAGAAGTACAAGGTTCTAGTAGACACCAGTGCACAGGGTATTCCAATGCTGTTGAGCTCTAAAAGGTCAGTATTCATCTGTCAGCATTTCTGGAGTGACAGGAGGATCCCAACAGTTGACTGTACTGAAGGCCAAAGTGAGTCTAGCTGAATGAGTGGCAGAAGCACCCTATTGTGTCTGGCCCAGAGGCTCTGTGCATCCTTGGTATAAGATTACCTCAGGAGAGGGTATTTCAAGGACCCAAAAGGGTATCAGTGGGCTTTTGGAATAACTGCCTTGGAGACAGAAGAAACTGAACAGCTGTCTACTTTGCTAAGTCTCTTGGAGAGCCCTTCTTTTGTGGGTTGCTTGGGGTCAAAGAACAACAGGTGCCAGTTGCTACTGCAACCATGCACTGGCAGAAATAGTGCAGCAAGTGACACTCCCTGATCCCCATCCATAAACTGATTGTCAGCTGGTGAGTCATGAACGATCAGTAAACCTGCTCACCCTTCAACAGTCCCATATGGCCAGCGTGGAAGTCCAATAGAGAGTGGAGGCTGACAGGAGATGATCACAGCCTGAATGAAGTCATGCCACCCACGGTGGAGTGCTGCTGTGCCAGACATGCTGGAATTCAAAGGCAGCCAAGGGGTACGCCACGACTGATACTGCTAATGTGTTCTTCTCCATCCATTTGGCGGTGGAGTGCAGGCCACAGTTTGCTTTCACTGGACTCAACTGACCCGGGGGTGGAAGCCCCATCAGTCATGGACTGATCCAGACTGCATTAGAACAGGGTGAAGCCCAAGAGCACTTGAAGTATATTGATGGCATCATCGTATGGGGCAACACAGCAGGGGAAGTTTCTGAGAAAGGGAAGAACATAGTCCAAATCCTTGTGAAAGCTGGTTTTGCCATAAAATGAAGTAAGGTCAAAGGACCTGCACAGGACATACGTTTTTTTAGGAATAAAATGGCATGACAGGCATATTCAGATCTCAATGGATGTGACAAAATAGCAGTTATGTCTCTACACACTAGCAAAAAGGAAACCCAAGGCTTCTTAAGTGTTGTGGGTTTTTGGAGGATGCATATTCCAAATTACAGTCTGATGGGAAGCCCTCTCTGTCAGGGGACCTGCAAGAACCATTGCAGTGGGGCCCTGAGCAGCGACAAGCCTTTGAACAGATCAGACAGGAGACAGTCCATGGCAGTGGCCCTTGGGCCAGTCTGGGCAGGACCAGATGTTAAAAATGTGCTCTGCACCACAGCTGGGGGAATGGCCCTACCTGGAGTCTCTGGCAGAAAGCACCATGGGGAGACTCGAGGTTTTGGAGTTGGATCTGAAGCCTGCTACGCTCAGCTGACAGAGAGATACTGGCAGCATAGGAAGGGGCTCGAGCTGCTTCTGGGGAGGTGGTACTGAAGCCCAGTCCCTCCTGGCACCCCGCCTGCTGGTGCTGGGCTGGATGTTCAAAGGGAGGGTCCCCTCTACACATCATGCCACTGATGCTATGTTGAGTAAGTGGGTGGCACTGATCACACAGCAAGCTCCAGTCGCCCAGGAATCCTGGAAGTGATCATGGACTGGCCAGGGGGCAAAGATTTTGGAACATCATCAGAGGCTGAGGTGACACACGCTGAAGAGGCCCCACTGTATAATAAACCACCAGAAGATGAGAAGCCATGTGCCCTGTTCACCGATGGGTCCTGTTGCGTTGTGGAGCTGGAAGGCTGCTGTGTGGAGTCCCACAGGATGAGTCACAGATGGTGCTGAAGGAGAAGGGGAATCGAGCCAGGCTGTGGAAATGAAAGCCGTGCAGCCAGCTCCAGGCATGGCCACAAGAGAAAAGTGGCCAGTGCTCGACCTCTGTACTGACTCCTGGGTGGAGGCCAGGCCCTGTGGGGTGGTTACAGCAATGGAAGCTGAGCAACCAGCAGCACAGAGGCAAACCCATCTGTGCTGCTGAACTGTGGCAAGATGTTGCTGCCCAGCTAGAGAAGCTGGGTGTAAAGTATGTCATGTAGATGACCACGTACCTGAGAGTCAGGCCTTGGAGGAACATCAGAACACCCAGCGGGTGGATCAGGCCCTTAAAGCTGAAGTGGCTCAGGTGGATTTGGACTTGCATTGTAAGAGTGAGCATTTATAGCTTGACGGGCCCATGATGCCTCAGGCCATCGAAGAAAACGTACTGTATAGATGAGCTTGTGATCAGGGTGGACTTCAGCATGGATGCTATGTCTCTGTGAATGTGAGACATGCACTACAGTCAAGCAAGCAAAGTGGTTAAAGCCTCTCTGGTATGGAGGATGATGGCTGAAATATCAGCATGGGAGGCCTGGCAGATTGCTTATATCCCACTCCCACAAACCCACCAAGGCAAGCGCTGTATTTTTACAAGTGTGGAAGCAACCACTGGATGGCTTAAAACATATTCCATGTCCCATGCCACCACCTAGAACACTATCCTGGGCCTTGAAAAGCAAGTCCTGTGGTGACATGGCACCCCAGAAAGAATTGAGTCAGACAATGAGACTCATTTCCAAAACACCCTCATAGACACCTGGGCTAAAGAGCATAGGAGGGGGTGTACTGCATTCCCTGTCATGTACCAGCCTACAAGAAAACTGAATGACACAATGGACTGCTAAAGACTACATGGAGTGGTAATGGGTGTTGGGACCTTCAAACGTTGGAATACACATTTAGGAAAGGCCACCTGGCTAGTTATCACTGGGAGGGTCTACCAATTGAGCTGGCCCTGCCCAATGAAAACTTCCATGTGTTGCAGAAAGGGATAAAGTAGTGCACATGGAAGAATATGTTGGGGAAGACAGTCTGGGGATAGCCCTACTTCAGGCAAAAGCAAATCCATCCATGAGATTGTTTTTGCTCAAGGACTTGGTTGCATTTGGTGGATGGTGTGGAAGGATGGGGAAGTCTGATGTGTCCATCAAGGGGGATCTGATTTTGGGTGAGAATAACCAATAGATTAAATTGTATTTTGTTAATTGCTAAATAATCCTGCCATTGTACGTTATTGCTGCAATTGCTGTGTGCTGTATCAGAGGTATTACAGTGAGAATCACCCAAATGAATGAAGGATGGAACTAGAACTGGTCTCAGTAGCTGGAACTCAGCAACTTGCTTAAAATCAACATCACCAACCTGCATACTGTGAGCACAGACCACCCCAGATACACCAGGTGTGAGCTCCAGGGGCAGCATACAATTCGTCATTGCTCCTGCCCTGGGAGACTGTTACAGCAGGTGAGGCCTGAAGTCATGGGCTAAATGAACTCCAACGAACATTCCAGAAGGATGGCCTATAGACTAAGGGAAGGAATGATACCTGTGTGTGTTTGTGTGTGCTTGCATATATATATATATATATATATCTATCTCTCAAAGATGGGAAAATGGTGGCGATTGAGCAAGTTGTTGCATCTGAGTGTGATGTAGGTGGTGTAGAATAATAAGGGTTCAGCTAGGATGTGGTTAATTTTCACCAGAAGCTGGGAAGGGACACAAGCAGAGCAGGTAACCACAACTAACCAAAGGGGGTATTCCATACCATGGGGTGTTATGCTCAGTATAAAAGGGGACTAGTCAGGGAGGAGCAGTGCAGCTTGGGGGCAGTCTGGCTTCATGACAGGTCTGAGCTGTACAGTCCGAGTTGTGCGGTTCAGTGAGAAACTGCATTGTGTATCACCAGTTTTGTATAATCTGTCACAAGTCCTGTTCTTTCCCTCTTCCTTGCTGTCCCAGTAACCTGTCTGTATCCCAGCCTGCAAGGTTTGCCTTTGTCTCTTCATTCTCCTCCCCATCCTGCTGGGGGAGGGAGGTGAGTAAGCAGCCATGTGGTGCTCAGCTGCCAGCTGGGGCTAAACCATGACTCAGGTTGACTGGAGAGAGAGGTTTAAGCTCTTTCTCGTAGAAGTCCTACCTGCCATAGTCTGTGCTGATGTTAACTCTCCCTTAATTTTTCCAGTCCTGGTGCTAGCAGACCCTGTCTGAATCTTAAGATTATATCCTGTCTCAGATCAGAGGCTTAGAATTTGTTTTGTTTCAGCAACCATCACTTACGGTTTTGTGTGAAATTAAATACAATTTTTATAAATGATTTTTTTAGAAATAAAATATATTTTATAAGCTTCTCTGATAGATGGAATAAATTGTGAACTCTTGAAAGTAAAGATGATGTGGGGTAGACAGAGATGACTACAGTGAAGTTCCTTTCTGAAGGACAGTTCTGTTTGGGCAAGAGTTAGGACAACAAACTGAAGAGTTTCTTTTTTACTCTGAGACTAACACTTGAATTCTGGTCACTTACACAGTAACCCTAGAGATGGTTCTCTCTGAGATTGGTCTCTGTTGATAAGATTTCACAAATAGATTTAGCAGATGCCTGGCAAAGACATTGATTTTTAAGGTATTTTTTTATGTAAGAAAAGCCTGGTAATCTACAGTTATGCAAAAATCTCAGTGGAGGTTTATAGGATGGAAGTTGAAGTCTCCCATTGGAAATGGCCTGATAATGGCTAGTTCTCTAAGTTTCTGATATCAAACTACCCAAGCAACTCAATGCATTAACAAAGCAAGTTTACCAATAACTTACCTATTCATTGCCAAGGCAACTTCAGCTTGAATCTTCAGCAAATGCCTCTTTAAAAATTGCAATTAGTTGGTTTGTGGCCCTGAAGGGAGATTCTTTCATGACTTTTTGTGCTTAAGTACAGGAAGAGTCTGAGTTGTTTCCTTCCCCATCTTCCCTTGTCTTAAAGCAGGTAGAAATGTGGAAGAGACTATACTGTTTTACACCCTATCACTTGAGCTCTTATGTTGGCTTCATCCTTCTTATAAGGTGTTATCAGTGTTACTTCTACCACTTTATCATGGGGAAGTAGCCTCTTGAAAGCACCTAAATGACTGAAGTAAGTACTAAATACAGTCATGTGTATTTAGTACTTACTGTAGAGCCTTCCTTTCAGATTCAGGAACACTGCGATGAGGACTCTTAGGTTCAGGGCACAGTGCAATTACCTTGTGGGAGGGCAACACGTTTGAAGGTTATTCACTGAGCGGTTTCTAAGTGCTTGTGGTGCTTCCTGATTGAGAGAAGTGCCTCAGAGTTGCATTGGTTCATGAAAAACCGGCAAAGGTAGCCGTGCTATCCAAAGACACTTCTTTATAGCATCACCAAAGATAATAAGCTAGGCAGAGAGCAGCTGCACACCAGCAGATCTCATCTTCTAGAAGGACTTGAGTAAGTCTTGCTGATCCTGACTTTTCTTTTTTTCCTTTTCAGTTGGAGTTGGGCTCAGATTGACCTATGATGTGGATGTAGATTTAACTTTTTTCCTGTCTAGTTAAGGGAGTCTTGACTAATGCCATTAGTCAGGCAAAGTTCTTGTTCTGATCCTTGACTTAGATAAAATAAAGTAAAAATAATGCACAATTCCCACAGCTCAATGTTAAGGGAGATTTATTTAATGTGTTAGTGTGGGGGATGGAGACTTTGGTGGTTGATATTTTTGTGGTGGTGTTGTTTTTTTCATCTTGACCTCAATTTGTATGTGAAAGCATCGCCTTTTTAAACAAGTTAAACCAGGAAATGGGATAATGCATTTTTCTTACTGGTTTACTTTTAATTTTCAGTGCTCTTTCTGTCTTGAAGAGCTAGGTAGCCACCACTGCTACAAAAGTTTTTAAGAGATGTCAACTCTCCTGTTGAATAAATTGATTAAAAAATGCAAATATTGTCTAGCTAAGTCTGTTAACTTTGAAACTTCAAGATGGTTCAGAAGTTTGATTTTTTTTTTTCCTGCAGTCATGGTTTCAGACTGTTCCAGAATGGAGAGAAACAAGCTTCATTCAGTCAATCTTTATGTTGCTTTAGAGTATACGTAAGACTAAAGTTCAGTTCCAACTGGATTGATCTAGTTTGTCTAGAGCAGCCCTGCTGCTGTGCAGAGATACTGTACTGGAGAAAATACCGAGCCTTACATGTAAGTACTCCTGACTGATGGGAACAGCCTTAAGCTGCTTCTGAAAGGGGAGCTGTTGTCTTTCAGCATAGTTCCTCCCTTTGGTAGTTTCATGGTGACTAGGTTTAATTCTGTGCTAGTAATATATCAGATATATTCTGGGCTAGATCAGCTGTCCGAGACCTAGACTTGTGGGTAACTTCCACTTCTGCTTAGAGACAAAATAATTAGCCCTAGTCTGTCTTTGACTGAATTCAATCACGTGCTGAAGGAAGTGTAGATTCGTCTCAAATGAATGGCTGCAAACTGCTTGCAAGTGTTACACCTTTCTCAAGGCACACCAGCAAATATATGTTCATTTCTTAAATTATAATCATTTAAAACAATAATGCAGCTGGTCTTAACTTGCATAAAAGCTTCTGTGAGGGACATAGTGTGTGCTAAAGTATGAAGAAGTCTTATCTGGCAAGGTCTTCAGTCTTGAAAATGCTGCTGTATTTGGTATTCATCCCTCTTAAGTAGCCAACATAAGGGATATGTACAGGGAACAGTGCAATAATAAAGAAGACTGGAACATTAAACAAAGAACTGCTTTTTGGATATGAAGTGCCCAAAGGCTTATGTGCTTCATAACCTGTAAAATAAGCATATATGGGGGAAAAATTCACTTACCCATAAAAGGTACTTCTGATATTCATAGTTTCCCACCACCCCAAAAAAGATATTTCAAGGGAATGAAAATATTTATGTGGAATAACTTTTATCAGGGAGCAGAGAACAAGCCCAGAAACATGACCTGCACAGGGAAGGTTTTGACAGGGTATTTTCATGAGGCTCCTGTACTAACCTGTCCTTCCTTGCTGGCATGAAAATGCTGACTATGCAGGCCAGTCTCTCTTTTTTTGGGTTTTGGTTTGTTTGTTGTTTTTTTTTCTTCTGCTGAAATTCCTTTTGGAAGCTGGGAGAGAACCATGGTTGCTCCTTGAACTCAACTTGTCCATAATGCAACAGAGCATGTTGTTGTCCTTGCATCTGAGTCTCATCTGTTGAATTACACGTCTGGAGTTGAGAATTTGAGATGCTGCCCCTGACTTCTGCTGTCCTTGGTGGGGTGCAGGGCAGTGCTCACCTGTTGGAGGGAATAGGAAGAACTATGTCCAGTGTAACCATTTGATTCCTCCTGCCCTTTTTTAAGTACCCAAATTGTGGTGAATTTCAAACTGGGTAGGGGGATGGCCTGTCTCCTGTCATTTTCTTTGTATTCTGGAGGCTTAGTGACTGTCACTGGTGCTCAAAAGTGGTAGCTATGTTTTTCTAGAAACCAGCCCTTCTGTGTGTACAAAATACGCCTTTGGTTAGAAATGCCAGCTAACTTGTTTCAAACAGCAACAGACCTACATTCAGATGTTTCCTGCTCCAAAGAGCTTATTTGCAAATGACATTGCTCTCCTCATAACCTTCAGTTAGTATCCTTTGGTCTAAAAATACCGCTTGTGTGAGGTGTCAAGGACTAATATTTTTGCTTATTTTCAGCAGGAGACTGACAGGTTTTTTTAAGATTGTGATTCATGTAATAATTTATAAACAACAAACTTTGGCTGAATGATGGAATACTTTAAAATCTGACCCTTAGTAGACTGTTTACACTTAACATATTTCAATGTGATGATTATGGTTCTTAAAGAGCATAAATATTCATGCAGTTTCTCCCCTGTGCCTTTAGGCCATCTTTTTTTCTGGGTCAAAAATTGTTCAAAAGGGCATGTAAGGGTACAACAAATCAAGACACATGCGTGTGCTAGTGATCTTTAGGTCCTTGAGGCAGCAGTAGTGAAACAAATCTTTGTGCTGTGAGTGTTTTCCTTCTCCCTTCAGAATCATCTCAGGACCAAGCCACTCCTGTCTGCTTGGTTC
The DNA here is from genome assembly GCA_027925045.1 of Hypotaenidia okinawae. Taxonomy (NCBI): domain Eukaryota; kingdom Metazoa; phylum Chordata; class Aves; order Gruiformes; family Rallidae; genus Hypotaenidia; species Hypotaenidia okinawae. The sequence continues at coordinate 69,904,796 of BSDF01000001.1, read as the reverse complement.
TGTACGCTGATCAAACAGTTTTGTTTTCAGTGTCTAAATGGCTTCAGAAATTAGACTTGAAAGGCTTGCTTGTTTACCTCCTTTTGTTCTGTTCTGTCAAGGTTAGTAACACATCAACGCTGGAGAGAGGAAATTCAAGGCTTGTGGCACACCAGGCATGTAACAGAGCAGGTCCACGTGCGAGGACTACTTGGAGAGGCCTCTCATCAGAGGAGTTAAAAAGGTGCTTGTGCAATATGATTCATCTTAAGAGCTTTAATACAGAAGAATGAAGCTAATTGGAGCTTCCTCTTTTTATAACACCTGAGGCTTACCATCTCTGTGCTTCTAAGATGCAGAAGCAGACGGGAAAGCTTTGGTATGTTGGGGTAACCTTTGGGAACCCCACCATGGATGCAGTTTCTGTTGTGTTTGGCACTCCCAGGGAGAGGACAGTCTTTACCATGTGTATTTGTACAGCTCAGTGTGTGACCAGATGCTGTGGTGACAAGCTCAGCCTGGAGAACAGTAGAGTGCACAAACTGACTGACACTTGGGTGTTCTTGGTGTCGTGTTGGCAGAACTATTTGGATTTTTTTTGTAAATTGTCCCTAATCTCTCTTTCCCCCAGCCATCTTCAGAAGACTGTGAGGCAGCAGTGCATCCTTGTGCTTGAAGATGATGAGGGAGAAATCACAGATGCTTGCATGGAAGAATTATTAAAAGGCCAATGAAAGCAGTGACCATTAGTGGACTTGTAATATCCTGCTGCTTTAGACCTAACAGAAGTATTGACAAGGTGTTCAGGTGGCACCTTCTCAGTCCCATTCTCAGTGTGGCAAAGCTTGTCACAGGTTGTCTGTAACAAACTGGAGGTTTGGCATTACCCTGAGACAGCTGACAAGAGTCTGGAGAGGAGCGTGTTCCAGTTCATGTGGCTGTGGAGCCTTGATAAATGCCTTGTTGGCAGACTGTGGCTGTAGCAAGGGTGGAGGCTATCTGCTCTGTGCTGTTGCCTGTTCCTTTGTATTTCAGGGTGGTAGCTGGAACTGGAAGTGGTTTTCATGGTCTTTTTAGTCTTTTTCTTTTGTTTTGTTTTGTTACTGTTTGGCAGGTGATCTGCGACATGATGACAAGACATTGCGAGGTCATTTCCAAGACATGCTGAACCCCAAGAACCACAGTTGTTCTGCCTGGCTGATGCTGAATTAATCCTCCCCTGCCCCTTACTGTTCATCCCTCACTCTACAAGCTTTATGAAGACCAGATTTTGACCATGTAAATAATCCCAAGAGGGTGCAGATAAAAATCTTTAAGAGAAGTTGTCAGTCAACTTGGGGATTAGAGAATGTGTTCTAAAATGTGCTGGGGTAAAAGAGAATTCTGAATATTCAAGAGGAGGAAAGGAGTGTCTCTTGTAGAGGCTTAAAGATGACTGTAAAACCGCATTTACTAGCTTTTCTGTTTTTCTAGGGGAATAACAGCTGCCACAGTTAAAGAAGGCTCCATTTTAAGAATTCCCCATATTCACGGGTTGCAGGCTGACTTGGCAGGGCTCACAGTTGACATGTGGAGCGCTTCAGTTTAGGGTCATCAGTTCAAACACGGCCTTGGTCAGCACTGGAAGAAAACTCTTACCACGGGAGGTTTTTTAATGAAGTGAGCTGGCAATCTGTCAGGCTCTTAGGGCATGAGTTTCTGCAAAACTACCATAAATAGTACTTGCAAATAACCTTGGAGTCAAAGAATTAAGCAGGTGTCAATGATAATCCAAAGAAATGAAGTGGGCATGCGGGGTTTAACAGGCATCGAGCACTCATGCTTGTACAGCTGATAAATGGAGTGCTTATGCATTCCTTCCTGAACTTCAAATAAGAAAACTAGTCAGTGAAGTGGTGAGAAGCTTCACACTGCATCTACGTTTTCACTGTCCAGATAAAAATAGAAACCCATAATGATAACGTTGCTGGGTAGCCTAGGCACCAGTAGAGTTGTGCTTTCATGGTCACAATAGACAGTCCTTAAGTGCCTTTTGACTTCCAGTCACCTTTTTCTGTGTACCAAATTGCCACGTTTGTTGGTTCCAGCTGACAGTCCTGCTTAGCTCTTATTTGTGTATGCCGTTCATCAGAGGTGCTGTTTTGCTGTGGTGAGACTGGGGCTGATTTTCCTTCACTGTAGTCAGCAGCCAAGTGATTAATTCCTGGAGAAAATCAAAGACTTCCTCTGTCGTCCTTTTGGGAGCTTGGGGTAGAAGATCCTTGCCCTTCTGCCTACCCTCTGAGTGAAGGAGGAAGGCAGTACTGTGTTTGTCTCCACCTCTGCTTGTTTGGGATTTAATTTAATAATTTGCCTGAGCAGCTGAGGATATTGTTGTATTGTGGTGCAGGATTTGTAAACAGCATTTGCACTCTAATTTTCCTGTTGTCTCCTCCAGCCCACACATCTCTCTTACCACCTCCCCCTCCATATGTGCTCTAAGCCAAGCTAGACAGCTCTATTCATGCAAACCTGGTTATTCCTTAAGGAAAAAAACAAGAAAGCAGCAAGCCCTGAGCTTCTTACTGAGGATAGCAGTGCTAAAAGCTATTCTGCGTGGAGATGTGAACTGAAAATAGGCCTCAAAACAAATTTGCTTTTTTTCTTCTTCTCCCTTTCCACCCCAATGTTGCCACATTGTGGTCAGAAATCCTTTTTTTAAAGTTTATGACAGTTCTGGATATTTTCTTTGACTGAAATGAATGTGTACTCTGAAACATACGCTCCTGATGTGAAATCATTTGCTCTAGGGAGAGAAGAGAAAATGAACTGCCACATCACCAGGGTTCTGTCTACCCCCTCACCCCACGTGTGTGTGATGGGGAGGAAAAAAAAAGTGATGGCATTCAGTTTTCACTAAAATGTCTGTGTATGCTCAAAGAACTTCAGCTGAGAGTCTGGTGTCTCACTTGAATACTGCTTCTCTTGATCTGCCCTTGCCCTTTCAAATCACAGATGATGGATTCTGACTTTACACCTGCACCTCTTTCATTATCTGCCAAAGAGCACGTAGTTTAGTAGATGAGCTGAATTCTGCCCTGCCTTGATTGGTAGGTGGTGACGTAAGTGTGCATAATTGAAATTCATCAATTTCCCTGGAGTGCAGCGGGAGGTTAGCCAGCAGGAGATGTGCTGCTCTTCTAGAGGAGTAGTGAAGTAAGGGAGCAAAAATGCAGGAGCAGCTTTCTCTACTGCACCATGTAAGTGATGACAACTTCAGTAGAGAGAATTCAATAACTGCTTGAAAATGGACATTTTTTGTGTTGCAATCGGATATCTTCAAAATGAAGGGGTTATCAAGGCTGCAGAAGCTCTCCTTTAAAATGATGGCGTGCTGGCAAGATGTGGGGATCAGATAGGAACTGGAAATGGGTAAACTTGAGGCCAAACTACCTGAATGACACTAGTTGATTTTAGTTTTTGCTTTATCTTGGCCCAATACTTTTTCAGTGATCTCTCATGTTGTGCTTTCCTGGCCATGGACTTGTTTCCAACTAAACTTGTCTTCCTGTTTCTTTAAAACATCTTCCTTCTGGAGAAGGCTGCGCTTGTAACAAGTGTAGCTCAGATTTAATGATGCCACGTGAAATCCCTGCTGATTTGAAAAAATAGTCTAGCCTGGTTCCTCTAGCTGCTCTATAACCCTTTAGAGGATCTGGGCCATGTGTTTTGGCTCTGGAAAGAAAAATGAAAAACTATTGTAGGAATTGTAGTTGTTCAAGCTGTGGTTGCTTTCTGCCTGCTTAGGCAAAGCTTAATTAGCTGCTTCCTTGCAAACATTACAATCATTGTGCTATCTTTAGCTGCTCTGTGGTACAACTTCACCCCATGAAAGACAGAACATCACAGATGGTTTACATTTTCCTGAACAAAACATACTCCAGGAGAGTAGGCATGCTCTGAAGCTCTGCTCTTTGAGCAGTTTGGCTGAAGAAGGTAAACCAGGTTTCAAAGCTGAATGAAGGTAATTTATGGAAATAAGACTTTTGACCTTTCATAGCTTTATCAGTAGCTCACAACTTTTTCCTTTGAGATAAACTCTAGTGTGAATAAAGTATGTAAGTTTGTGAAGCATTGTGTGGAGTTCTCAGAAAGTCAAATGATCCCACTTAAAACAGACCACGAGCTGGGGCCTAAAGCTTGATCTTTTGAAAGTTTTTCTTAATTGTAATTGAAAGTTAGTGAAAACTCAGCGTGGCAAGGTCCTATAAACACTTCCATTGTACTGTTTCTGTACCTGTTTAAGTGTTGATGATGAATGCTGAAGAAATGGTTCAGGCTTATTCTTCATTCAAAAGCTGCATAGAAGTCTTAGAGATGCTTGATAAGGAAGTGGTTTTTGTCTTTTTCAAGTAAACCTGTACACTGACTTGAACAATTGAAGTTAACAAGCTTTGCTGAAAACTGTTTCATGATTTTTGCTCTACTTTCAGTGTGTGGTTAGAAATAGCTTTTTAGTTCAAGACTCTTCTGGGCATTACATCTACAGTTAACTTGTAAAGATAAGTAGCTCTAATTTGCTCTTTGCTTAGGTACTGAGTGACTAATGCTGAATACAAATAAATGATCACACTGGAAATCTTAACAGCTACAATAACCTTTTTGTAAACCATTCTGATTAAATTGTAAGCTTTATCTGTTCCAGACAAATTGATTCATGGCTCAGAACAAATACATTCCAATTGGAAATGTATAGATTTAACCTGGTTGACCCTTTGGAACTGGGCGCCTTCTGAATGGGGACCTGAATGTCCTGTTGAAAAGCTGTTCAGAAACCTGTGACAAAGTTGTCCTGGTTCTGTCCAGGCCAGAGTCAACCTCCCCAAGCAGCCAGCCCAGCTGAGCTGAGTCAGTGGGGCTGTTCCCACACCACCTGACATCACTCCCCTATAACAGGGCAGTCTGAGTGTGGCTGGGGCATCAGGTTGGTCTTTGCATGGTGCAGCTCTCAGTGATGGTGTGTACTCTGCACTATCACCGGGTGTGAGTGTAGTTGGCTGTTATTGTTCCCCTTTCATGGTGCTTTGTCAGTAACCTGTCCTTATCCCAACCCATGGAGGCTCTGGCTCTTCTCCCAGAGTGAGCAGCACGTGATACTCAGCCACTGGTTCGGGCTGAACCATCACAAAAGTAGAAGCATGGATGTTGAAATACTGGCAGGGATGTGGAGAACAATGTCAGCAGCAAAAAGTGTGTAGAAGTCACTGATTGCGTTTGAGTGAGTACTGCCTGTGGCCACATCTCTCAGATTGAGAGTAAGATGTATGAATGCCTGATGGCTCCAGGGATTTAGCGGCAGGAACGGCAGGACAGCTGTTTTCACATACTGCTGCTTTTGGCTGCCAAAAGAAGACTTGAAAGAAAATTTAAAAACCCCAGGGCTATGACTGGTGAACTTCAGATGATTATATGAGAATTGCTATTTGTTGCCACAATAATATCGGATTATGGTTCTTGGTTTTGAGTGATGGAAGTGTTAGCAGAGGTGGGACACCTGTCTGTACTACTCCCAAGTTGATTAGACCAAATCATAATTAATAGCGTAATACAGCCCTGATTTCAGCATCTGCTGACTTCTCAGTGCATGGTAGGTGGACACATTTGTAATTCATTTTGTTTGACAGTGTGTACTTTGATTTCTTTTAAGCTTAAAAAGCTGTAATTTTGGCAGATATTTTTTTCATCAGAGGGTGGTGCTGACACAAGCTCTTGCAATAAAAACCCAAATACTAGATTCCTGACTGTAACCTAGAAAACCAATTCTGTTTATTCAGGAACCTTACAGCTTAATGAACACCACCAGTGATCTGCTGTGAAAGTAAGGTGCCTTTGTGTGCTTGCTCTTTTCCCTGTGCTTACCTCTACCTTTCCTTTTAAAAAACTTTCATGAAAACACATCCATCACTTGGCACAGATGCTGTATGTTCCTTGTGTCAGGATTCCCAGAGGAAGAGGGTAAAGTTTGTCTTCTGTAATGCTCTATAGCTGTATGAGGACTGGAGGGGGAGTGACTTGGGACAGTTGGGAGAAGTCTCAGGTGTTTGTACTGACCTGTGAACTCGAACTCAGTGTGACAAATGTCTTTTGCCAGGCACCCAACTACTCTAGAACTACAAGAATGTTAATGGGTAGTGTGGACAATACTGCAGTTCAGATGTTCTGTGTAAACCCTTAAGCATCAAACATTACGGTACTTTACATCCCACAAGCATATTTCCCTTGCACAGAAATAAAGCATGTCTAATTTTCTTACAAAATTATAGGAAATGTAATCTAGACAGCTAAGGCTTATATCTCCTGTTATTTCTTAAGTAGTCTAATTTTAAATGACTCAAACAACAGACTTGCACAGCTTCCCCTGAGTGTGCCAAATTGATAAAAGAGCAAACACTCAGTTTGGTTCTGTTCCACAGCACTTCTTATATAAGTACGAACTTTTCTTTACTGCTTGGTCACAGTTCCTGATGGCAGCCCTTTGGGTTGCCCTAACTGATGTTCCTCCAGTTTTTTGGGTGCCAGTTACTTGTAGCCCTGAAAAGTCTTGGAAAAGAAATTCTGCTTAGTGTGCACCTGCTGTCCCAAAAATCCACCAAATTTTTTCTAGGCTTGTTGTCATACTGAGGTGATTTGAACTGCAGAATTTTTAAAATGCTGACATAAATATTTTTATCTCCCAATGACCTTGTTGATTGTAATTTTTTTCCCAATTTTCACTGACATCATAATCTTCCTTATTTTTCAGTTTTCTTAGAGCCTCTTAAGGTGTAAGAATATTGATAGGGTGCCTCTTCATGATTTGCATATAACAGCTGAAGATCCCACTCTTTCCTAAGGGATTGGTCCCATCTCACCCCAAGCCTTGTGTTGGTGGGACTTTTTTTCCCCTCTTGTACTTCTCAGGTGATAGTTGTGCAGCCATGTGAGGAGTCAGACCCGATCTCTGCCTTGGCTGAAGGGGCTGTTCTTGCGTAGGGAAGGGTAGCAGCAGTGTGGTCTGCAGTTGAAACTCATTTCCAAAGTTGGGGGAAAGGGAAACCGGTACGTTTCAGTGGTAGCCAGCCATTTCCTGAACAGATTTAAGCAAAGCATTCATTCATCTGTGTACATGGAGATCCTGGGTGCAACTGCTGTTAGTTACTGCTTGTGTGCATTGACGGGAAGGTTGTGTGGCAAGGTTTCCAACCACAGAAGTGGTGCTGTTCCTTTCTGCAGTATCATTAAGTACTTAATAATACCAACTGTGTGTTTTAATAAACCCAGTGAAACCACAGGACTGGAAGAGAAAGTGGTAAAATTCAGGAACTGGTTTTGATGAATAAGCATGCTGTCTTTGGCCCTTTTGAAGGCAGAAATGTTGGTTAGCACTTCTGTTTTGGGCCCAGGTACTGAATTTTCTCTCTATCAGGTTTAACTGAGATTGCATTTTAAATGCTCAGCTTTAAGAAAAGTACAGTAAAGTGGTCTGAAAAAAACCTGGACATTCAGAGTCTAAGAACGTATCTAGACGTTAAAAGATGCTTAATAGACTACATTCCTTGTTCTCTTCTTGCAGTACTATAAACCTAGGAAAAGCATAACATGATTCTTCTGAGGTACCTTTCCAGAGTTCAGTGTAGCTCACTTGTCGGTGATGGATAGCAGAGCTTTCCCTCTGGAATCTCTAGTGCCATTCCAGTGCATTGGTGACCAAAATAGCCCAAGAAGACTGTCCTTTAAATTTAGAAAACTACCAGCTGAATTTGGAAGGTTTCTGTGTCCCCATCCTAGAAACTGTTCCCTGTACAATTCTTGGCAACCTGAAAGATCCCTCTGAAAGGAATTAATCTTATTTCTGCAAGAGTTTTCACTTCACTAGAGGATCCAAATAGAAAGAAAGAAAAAAAATTAAGAGTTGTGGCTTTTCCTGCTCATTCTGATTGTGGCAGATTCTAGCTTCAAAACAACTAAAATCCTATTGGTTACCATATCTCAAAACTGGATATAATGTCATAATGATCTGTAAAGCTTTACTAGATGTGTCAAGATACATTTATCTCTTTGGATGAATTTTTTAGTATTTTTAATAAAGTCTAAACAAATCTGTATTCTTTTTGTTTAATGAAACAGTGAAATGGAAAGCTCAATGAAGCAAGTTATTTGTACTTAGCGATGGTAAGGAAGCAAGTGTTGACATTAGGCACTTCTCTTTCTTCCAAAATCTTCATACTCCATCTTCAAAGTGTTGAAGTTGGAATGGGCCTGGAAGAGTTGAATTTTAAGAAGCAGGAATGTGTTTTATTATTTGCAGAGCCCAATTATGTCTCTTTGAGATGTGCTTTTTATTTAATACTTGAGGAGCCAGGTCACTAAAGGAAAAAAATTACATGAAATCTGGAATACTTAATTTCAGAATTGTAGATATGTACACTTCCCTCATTTAAATGAAAATAAGTTTAAAAAAAAAAATTGTCTCTATTATGACTGACCTTTTATGCAAAGGGGAGGATGGCTATATATCAAGTGCAGAAGAAATTTGGTGAACACTTCTACAAGCAGCAGCTGACTTCTTTAGCCTAAAGACTTGAACAAGTGTTGTGCCATAACACAAGTTTTGGCTAAAAAATTGCCGATTCAGATACTTTCTTCCAAATTTCAGCATAAATTCCTAAGTCTATGGACAGGTCTGCACAGTGACAGTGTATGGAAATATGGTAGCTAAATTTAGCCTTGAGCCTGTACCTGTGCTGCCAGCAGTGAGAAGAGAGATGCTGAATCCTGTGTGTTGATGACATTAGAAAAGGTTTCACTTTTTCGGTGCTTGTGGTATTATTCATGTCTAGACTAAGCCTTTTCTAAGTCTAGGCAAAGGGGGCCTCTCCTCCTCCATAGAAGACTCAGTGCTGCTTTCCCTGCTTGCAGAGAATTTGAGTGGGGATAGTTTTCTAAATACACAATGTTTTTAAATATATTTTTTTAAAGCAAAAATTCTTTCGTATACAGACCTCTAAGGGGAGGACTTCAGTAATGTGATGGGACTGCTGAGATGTGTGTGGAACAGTGTAAAGAAGTGTATATTCTCTATCACCCAGCATCTGTTACTTCAAGTAATCCTTGTCCAGGACTTGTTTGCCCATATGATAAGACTTGGGGTTTACCTGGATTGTGATTAGTTTCAGGCCAGTTAGTAGAAGCAGTTTTGCTCAGTCTTTCCTAGACCATACCCCTTTAAAGGTGCTGAGGTGATTAACTTCACTTTTAGACTGCTGGCTGGAACACACTTCCAGCTTTGACCCGATAATCTTCTCAAATCCTGTTGCCAGACCCTCCTATTAGGGCATGAGGAAAGGAAGAAGGGCCCTGGGCATAAGAGGGCTGACTTGCTGGAGGTTCTCCAGACCTCTCGTGTGTGTGTGTGTGTCTGTAATAGATTTCCACTAAACAAGACTTTTTTTTTCCCAAGGTAGCTATTTGTAGGGTCAGCCTACTCTGTTGGCTTTCTTAACCTGGCTTCCGTGTAAGTGACTTGTTTTTCCCCTAGCAAAACAGTTTTCCCAAGTACTGGTAGGTAGCTACCCTTAACTGACACTAGAAACAACTTATCATCCCAGAAGTCAGCCTTATTTTAATGAGTTCTTCTGTGTCAAAATTACAACACTGCAAGAACTGAAGCTCCTTGACTGCACTACAGCTGAACCATGGGTCTTTGGATTCTACAGCTGTCCAGTGTTTTGAATCATACTGACACACTGCAAATAAGTGTGGTTTTGTGAAGGCAAAGGTAGGCAATAGAATTGTAAATAGAAACATTTTTGCTGCCTCCCTGTACATCAGTGTTCTTTCTTCACAGCCTTGTAACACTGGCAGCACAGGATAAGAGAATAATCTCTGGCTTTGAACTGTCTATTTAAATCCTTGTGGTTCACTTGCCAGCTGAACAGCTATTCCCTGTGGCCTCACTGTGAGGAATTACGCTCTACTCTTGGAAAATATAGCATGGTTGTTTTGCTGCCGTTTGTGGGGTTTTGTTTTGTTTGTTTTTAATCAGGTGTGAATATCCTCTCTGGTGTCACTAGGTAGCTCATACAGCAGCCCATAGGAAATGTGCATGTTCAGTGTCAAACATCTGGACCAACATGAGGATAATTTCCTGAGGTTGTCTTCAGTGGTGTTTTTCTGACTTTTCCAGAGCTTGTTTACTGCAAATTCAGATGTCACCAAATGTGACCTGAAAGAACTATTTTCAAGGAGAGAGGAGGCAGTTTAGTTGAACCCTTGAGCTAGGTATTGCCTTTGTTCAGAAAGTAAAATGTGAAATGGGATTCACAGCTACAGTCCCATCTACTAGAGAGTAGTTTCATGGGCTGATCTTCATGTGTTAAGCTTTCTTTTGTTTAATGATCCACGAGGCCTGGGAATAAACACTTGACTTTGTTTTAAGGTAAGAAGGAAATCTGAGAAGCTTACAGAGTTTCATGAATATATGGGGAAAAAGTGATTTGGTGCTTTTGGCTGTCTTGACTTTACCTTTTAGGGTGATGTATGCAGGGGCTTGAGCATCTCTCCTCCCTTGTATTGCTTGGTTACGTAAAAATTAATCTGCCCGGAGGTTAAATATGCAGGTCTGCTGCAAGGGATATTATGTTGGGTTTAAGGCATCCCTTGTGACTCTGTCTTTAGAGATACTCAAAACCTGACTGGGCATGGTCCTGAGTAACCTGTTCTAGCTGATTCTAATTTGAGCAGTGGGATCAAATTAGTTCTGTGACTCCCAATTTCCTAATGTCACCCACTCCTCAAATTAGTGTTTTAAACTTGGTAGATTGGTGTACTTCCCTAATCAATAGCCAAATCAACTTCTCTAACTAAGAAGAGAAAAGGAAACATGGGATTCTTTTCCCCCAGAGATAATCCTGCTTCTTACACAGTCACTTGTACTGTGGGAAGTTAATGGCATGGCAGGCCTCCAGTTTAATACTTTCAGGGTCAGCTTAGCACTGGCTCATGTTGTTGGGCATAGCCTAGTTGAGACAGACTAGCTTTTCTTTTTGTGCACATGTGCTGGTTTTCTGTGAATGAATTTGAACTTAACTGTCATCAATGAAGGAAACCAGAAGAGGAGATGGCTGGAAATTTCCCTATGCTAAATCCTGCCTGGAGAAAAGACTGCTGAGAGAGGGAGCCATCCTGCCTGGGTGCTCCAGCCGCAGGGCATCTTTGCTTTCCTATGAAAGAAAAGCTGATCCTGTTCACTTCATGTGGTCATTTGACCTTAAAGCATGGTATGTTTGTGGTGATTACACTCACAATTTATTCAGGTGACTTGAGGTAGGATTGAAATAGCTGTGGGCACAGGTTGGTGTGTGATATTTAGTTGTTAGGTGAAAAAAAATCCCAGCTTAGATAATGGATTGAGTTTGTAGATGTTTTGCATCCACCTCTGCCATGTTGCAAATAGGTGATGTAGCGTTGTCAGCTTCTCACAGGCTCCTTATGTTGCTTTAAATTCTTCCAGCATTTAATAGCAAGGTGTCTGTCTTGTTAGCTATTTTGATTAGGTGTTACCTTGCTATTAACTTATTTACATAAGCTGATGTTAATGTAACATGTGATATATCTAATAAGTAGTTCTGTGCTAAAATCAAACTGCCTTGTCCCTTGGAGGGGAGCTACGTGACAGTCTAACACTTAGATATGGACACACAGAGGCAGTAAGTGGTCCATGGAGTACAGGGAGAAGAGTGTGGATACCACTAGTGTTCTCTCTGGTGTCTCTTGTGAGTTCAGGATTCCTCCCTGCAGTCAGTAAAGAGATGAGCTCTGAGACCCTCCATACAATATTCTGGCAGCCTGTTTTCTCCAAAGGTAGTGAGAATGATGGGCCATAGTGGCGCTTGAAATGAAAACACTTTACAGGTAGGAATCCAAACTACAGAGGGACTGTCTCTTGTATCCACTGAACAGGACTGCATTGTGCTTCTCAAGGACATAGCTCCAAATGTATTCACAGCTAGATACTGTAAACTGACTGCCGTTTTGTTCTGTTTCTCTAAGATACTGGCACGTCTCAATCTCTGGCTGTTTATTCATGTGCCAACAGCTCTGGACTGAAGGAACAGATGTATAAATCCTGATCTTTCTGTTAAACTTGAGACCTGACTGATGTATTACTGTTGGACCCGAGGACTCAGCCAGGAGACTAATGGAAGTGAAGTCATGATTGTATAGTGTATATGGAAAAGGGAAAACCAAGCTTATCCAAGCTCACGTAGATTAGAGCAGTCCAGAATCAACTACACTGTTAGTGTAGTTTAGGCATTTTTAAGAGCAATTCAAAGGCACATTAAGTAATTTTTCTTCTTTGGGGATAATGGACTTCTGGGCAGTATAATACACGCTTGGAGCACTGGAAGAGTACTTAGCTCTTAAATTCTCTGATGTAATTTAGTGAACTGATTATACCTGTACAGCTTGTAGTCATTTTACATTCCTTTATTAGCTGTGGGGACACAGATGTGGCATAAAATGCCTGAAGCATTTCTTGGCATAGCACATCTATGCCTTTGGGGGAAAACAACATTCAAATTTTATTTTCCACAGTAAACAACATGCAGAAGTATATGGACAGTTTTTGGTATGCTGCTTCTGTATCGCTGTGCCCTACACCAAAAGCAGAATTGTCTTGAAATTCTACAGACCTCTTTCTCACCTCTCCAAAGAGCCATTCTCTTAGCAGCACTAGCTCTTTCAGCCCCGCGCCCATAGGCAATAATATTCTGGAAGTCTGTTGCCGCCTTCAGCTTTTGAGGCAGTAATTTTTAAAATAGAGGAAGAATCCTGGCAAGGAAATGGAGTTTCAAATGACTACAGCCACCTCCTTCGCACTTTCCCCATCCTGCACAAGGCATGTGTCAGTAAGAGGACGGGAGGTTACAGAAATGGCTACAGTATCTGCTACTCTGACAGAAAATGAATCTTTATGCTGCTAAAGGCCTTGAAAGCCGGTAAATTTGCACAGCATTATACACGTGTTTGCAGTCAGGGTTAGGATCGCTTGATTCTGGCTTGGTATATTAATTGTGCCAACATTGTCTTGTCTGCTGCATATGTACAGTAATATCAAAGCACTGGGCTAGTTTGGAGGCAAATCCTAGGATATGGTCTGTTCCTTTTCAGTCTCAGAAAACTGTATTAATGAACTATGCAAGTCTGTAATTGCTTTGGGCTTTGCTTGTGGAAGAGTGCTATGGAACCTCAGTTCTCTGGTTTCAGGTACCAAGTTGCAATCTAAAACCTACATGTTTTTATTAGTTGCCACTATCAGAGGTGTTCTACCCGATTTGCTATGTTGATAGAAATGGGTTAAGAAGTCAGGGATGCTAGAAGGGCTGATGTCAAATACCCTGTTAGTCTGAGTAGCCTAACAATCCATGGGAGGCAGAACTGTATATGCTTCCATTTATGTGAAGCTTTGTGAGTCTCATCACTAGTGGCATTAATATTGCACTTCTTTTCTGGAGAGACTGCTGTATCCAAATATTGTAATTTTTTCCCCCCACAATTTGATCAGATGGATTTCTGATAGTTCTGGCACTCTGTTTCATCCTACTCTCTTGCTCTACTGCTTGAGCTTAGTCACTTTTCTCATATATGATATTTTCATTCCCTGCTAGGAAGTACAGTATTCTGAAGCCTTGAGTGTATCCACAAGCTTGATCAGCTGTGAACACAAGCCACTTCTCTGCTAATGAATGGCTGTGAAGCATTGATAGTAGAATATATAGAGCTGAATGCATCATGCTTGCATCACATATACGTAAAAGGCTGCTTACAGTTCATGCTGTTCAGTTGGAAAAATGAGTGAGGCTTGGATTTGGGACTTGAGAGCCTTTTCCTTGGCAACTCAAGCTGTGTTTAAAAGGGGAAGGAACTGGTTTTTTGGGGAAAAGGTTACAGTTCCTGTTCTTTAAGGTTGAGGGGGGTGGCAGTACTACTTTGAGACTAACTTGATCTTTGCATTGATACTCTGTAGGAGGTACTAGAATTTATGGGATACACTATTGAATTTAATTTAAATTTGTAAAACCAAAATGATACAGTCTAGTGTCCTTTCACTTGGAAATGACGAGGAAAGCAGTAACCATCCCTGTGGCCAATGAGTACATTGAAATGCTTAGTAGAACAAAGTTGTAGTCATGGAAGAGACCAAAGCAATCACAGCATTGTCAGGAGTGGTGTGTACCCTGCAACATGCATGCTATGATGCTTTTATTTTCTGAGAACTCATCAGGACAAATGCACTGAATGGCTATAGTCCTTCATAAGAGTACAGACACACCACCTGCCCCCACGAAGTCCACCACAAACCCAATGATAGACAGTTATTTTTTCTCCTTGGGAGGCCTAGGAAAAGAAAGCCTATCATAGACTGAGAGCTTGAGTTGACCTCAGTGTAATGAAGATAAAGATGGGATATGGCATCCGTCTATAAATATACATAGGAAGGGAGGGAGGGCTAATGCGTAGCTCAGTATCATCGCAGAAAAACACTGGTATAAACTTGGCCTGGAAATTAAAAGAAAGCTATTGATAGTAAAAACAACCAGGTTCAGGAGGAAACTTCTGAGATGATAACAGGGAGGGGACAAAAAGCATTTCTAATCTCAGTTGTCACAGTGTGATATGGCTCAGAAACTGCCCATTTCTGTCAGTCTCAGATCCCTCTCTCTGCCTTTGGTCTTTCGAATGAGAATTCCCAGTTATTCCCTATAGTTACAGAACATAACAGAGTTGTTACTGTAGGAGGTACGTACCCAGTCAGAGGTGTTAGCCAGGGAAGGGAAACCAACCCTATCTCTTTCAGAATGACAATGCCTGTAACAACATGCTTTAACTTTTGGTCAGCTCTGAATTTGTCAAGCAATTGGACTAGATGATCATTTTAGGTCCCTTCCAGCTGAAATACTCTATTCTAGAAAACCAGGGATGTTATAGAAATGAAAGGTGAAAAGCAAACATTCCTTTTTTCATTGTGGGCACTCAATGCAAAAAAAAAAAAAAAAGTACCTGCAAATCCAGTAAAAAACAATGAAAAGTATTTGCAAATCCAAATGACAGAGTTTTCTGATCTACTCCACGGACCAGGAAAATGAAATTTCATTACAGTTAACTGTATCTCTTGAGTCCATGGAGAAAAGGCTGCTTTTGATAGTATCTGAGGTGGGAAGGACAGGGGAGTGGAGTGAGTAGGCTCATGGGTATCGCTGGTAGCTTCCAGTGTAATCAGGAACAAATTCTTTACGTTTCTCGGTCTTCAAATTGGAGAAAAGCAAGCCTTCTTAATAGCAGCATATGCTTCTCTAAGTGTAAACTAATAGTAAATATATGAATACTAAATTGTTTAACTGCATTTAGCAACTGGAAAGAAGGTGGTTTCCAGATGCTGAAGGCCCGAGGTGGTTCTCTCTGGAGGGGAATTTACAGTTAACATAAGTTCCTGGTGCACAGGAACACTGTATAGATTGCCAGGTCAGCAGCTACTGTCCTGCTGTGGTTCTGGCAGCACTGTTGGTCATCCAATGGATGACAGGTTGGCCATGAGCCAGCAGTGTGCCCTGGTGGCTAAGAGAGCCAATGGGATCCTGGGGGGCATCAGGAGGAGTGTGGCCAGCAGGTCAAAGGAGGTGATCCTCCCCCTCTACTCTGCCCTGGTCAGGCCCCACCTGGAGGATTGTGTCCAGTTCTGGGCTCCCTGGTATAAAAAGGACAGGGATCTCCTGGAGAGAGTCCAGAGAAGGGCTACGAAGATGATTAAGGGCCTGGAGCATCTCCCCTATGAGGAAAGGCTGAGAAGATTGGGACTGTTCAGCCTTGAGAAGAGAAGACTAAGGGGAGACCTAATTAATGTTTACAATTATCTTAAGCAGGGGATGCAGGGGGAATCAGCCAGCCCCTTTTCAGTGGTCTGCGGGGACAGGACAAGGGGCAATGGCTGCAAGTTGGAGCACAGGCAGTTCCGCACCAACATGCGGAAAAACTTTTTCACAGTGAGGGTGACAGAGACTGGGACAGGCTGCCCAGGGGGTGGTGGAGTCTCCTTCTCTGGAGATATTCAAGACCCATCTGGATGTCTATCTCAGTGAAATGTCCTAGGGAGCCTGCTTTGGCAGGGGGTTGGACCTGATGATCTCTCGAGGTCCCTTCCAACCCCTACAATTCTATGATTCTATGATCCATGGTTTACAGAGCTGTACCGTGCTTCTTAATTCCAGTATTTTTCTTCTTAAAGAGAGCTTGTCAGCCTGATTCTGAAGTTACTACCTGCCTTCAGATAAGTTAGGAGTAGCCTGTTTGGTACTGTTACTGAGAAAGTCACAAGTTACCTTTAGTCTCTCTTGCCCCTTCTTGAAGCATTAAAGGCATTTTGGAAGAGGGTTGTTCTGGGTGTAGTGCTCAACTACCAGATGGAAGGTGGTGTTATGAAATAAGGAAATTACTCACTTTAAGACCAAGGTCTGGAATTGAATAGTCTGCCAGTGGAAATCCAGGAATTCCCTACGAGAGAAATTCCAGCCTGCAAGCAGCGTAGTGGCAAACCCGTGCATCGGAGCTGTTGAACCACACTGGAGAGAAGCTGTTATACAGAGCGTTACCGATTAGAGGCACGTGCAGATCTCTTGCATGAAAGTCGGTTGTAGGTCCCTTGGCGGTAGGCAGCACTTGGAAACCTGCAAAGGGAGTCCTGTGCCCTCTCAGAGAGCAACTTTCTCTGGCAGATAGCTGTCAGTTTCAGCTAAGGGTATCTGCCACAGACCTGCAGATATCCTTGCAGAGGAGGGACTTCTATCCGAAGGAAGATGGGTTTGGAAAGACTAGACAGAAAAAGTCCTTGAGGATGAAAGGCAGAGAGAGAAGCTTTTATGTGTGCTCGGTACTAGGAACAATTTCTGCTGAATGGCATCCTTACACTTAGATTGGATTAAATATCTGACTAACTCGTACCAAGTCTTTTCATGTCCCCACCAGTGCAGCTGTATGTGAGCAGAGCAGTAATGTCTGCCTCTGGAAGTGGTGACTGCCATCTTATTTCAGAAACTGCTTGCCAAAGCCTCAGGGAGAGGAGAGTAAATCACAAAACCGCCTCCACCTCTTTCCTCTGTAACTGATTTCCTAACAGATTTTCGTTTGCCTGAGGCATTGAGCTTGGCATGGTCTTTGCTGAGAGAGGCATCTCGTGTGTTTGGCGGCTGGAGAGGAATCAGTATCTGGCCAACTGAATTGTTTCAGCGTTTACTGAGAGTCAGATGTCCAGCCAAGTGGGGAACATACTCCCTGGTTACTATTTTTAAGCTACATAACAGTATGTGCAAATGATATTAACTTAAGTCCAGAGTTGAAAGTTCAGTGTTACAAGCTTTTTTTGTTTTGCCATACCCCCAATTGTATAATCTGGATGACCTCTCAAAGTTTTGGTGTATTTTGTAGCACAAGAAAGTGTAGCTTCTTTATTCTATCTGGTTGTTGTAGTTTAGCCAAAACGTTAAAAACAGTGTTTGCTTACAATATATTTCTGTGCTCTGGTAAAAGCTTTCCTTGTAGCTCTGAGGAAAGTGGATGATGGGAAGCATTAGACACACAGGATTGTAAGAGAGTTGAATTTGCATTAAGCTGCTAGATTCGATCAGTTGTCATTTGACAGTCTCACAGTGAAGTTTTAGTTGCTAAGGGTTGGATTTTGCTTTGGTTTTGTCTAAGTCATTATTATTGTTGTTAAAGAATGTGGGGAGTACCAGAGTGCAAAGGGGTGGGAGGTTTTCTTATCTTTAGGAGAGATTTACATGAGTAAATTTATACTCGGTTAATACTAAACTAAGTTTAAGATACTGTCAAATTAAGAATTCCATGATGTAAGTACGGTAAGAGAGCTTTGAGGAAAGGCTGGGATAGCTTGTTCGTGTGTGTATGTCTGTGTGCGCATGTTGTGTCCCCTGCCCCAAATGAAAACGCCTACCAATAGGAATTCAGCCTGGAACGAGTTCTAGATGAGGTTTGTGGGACCTGTGGAATAGATTTCAATTAAATGATCTAATTTATGAAATAAAAGTTATAGGACTATTGTGCGTGTGTTTTCTTCCTGTGATGTAATGAACATTGAACATGTTCAGTATTGTTCCTGTTATCTACAAGCCCCATGCCTCAAGGGTCTAAACAAGTAAATTCTAAATGAGGTGTAGCCCCATCCTGAATCTACCAGTCATTCAAAAAGGAAAGAAAATTCAAAACATGATGGCAACCAGTCCTGCTTTGTGTCCTATTCAAACTTGGCTCAGTCAGTAGCACCCTTGCCTGAGGTATGTAGTTCTCTGCCTTTGCAAAATGAAATGAAATTGCTTAATTGTGAATTATGGTCTAATCTAATTACTAATATGGGAGGACAATACAGGCCTGTGGTGGCCTGTGGAGCATCAAGAAACAGCCTGATGCATCCACCCTTGATAGAGTTCCATGCCGTTGCCATTTCTGGTTTTAGATAGACTAGCACACATTTTCATGCACAACTTTTAAGGAGGAAGGCAGGCTAGGTGTAGTGATTTGTGTGTGTGCATGAGTAGGGTACACCCATCAGCAGTTAGACACGCACTGTGGGGTTTTCTTTGACAGCAGAAAAGCTCGAGGGAGTCAGCATATGCTGGTGGAGCTTGAGTCTGTAGGCCATGCATGTGGTTGGTGGCAGCGGCAGATTGGTGCATATGATAGCTGGTGAACAGAGTGCCAAATATAAGTGAAGGCGTGTGACAAGTAGTGAGTAAGGTGCTGATCCTTATCTGCAGATGAGTCCTCAAGATGCTGCTGTTCCTGGTTAGACCCTTCTGGTTAAGGAAAAAGGTGTCAGTTCCGGATGACTGGATTTAACGTCCAGTTGCTTAGGTGGTTTTTGAACTCTGCGTGTGAATTTTACCTGGCAGTTACGAAGGGTAAGGTTAGTAGCATGGTCCCAGCCCCTTCTGGACTTCTAGAATAAAGCTTGGGGTTTGGTTTGTTTTTTAAAGTCCAGCAGCCTCTAGATAAAGCAGTTTGTGGGTTGGAGAAATCTTTATGGCTCTCTTATTCAGATGTCTGTTTACTGAGATTTCTTGGCTCTTGAAAGAGTCTTGCAAGATCTGGATCGGGGGAAAAAAACCCTGAAATTTCTAAATCCCTCTGCTTTCCATATTCAGTCTTCCTCCACAGAAACAGGATACGTATCCATTAAATAATTTGTTTGAAATGCTCTGGGCAGTGTGTTCAATTTGTGATGGCTTAGCTAGCTGAGTGTGTGGAGGGTGGAATTAACAATCTTTTAATCCTGTTTTCTAACTCCTTCTCCACCACTTTCTTCAAGAAAGTGCCTGTCTCTTTTCCACACCCATAATAGCTGAGAGTTGGAAGCACCACAAATGAAACTTGCTTTCCCATGTACATTTCTAATGTGTGTAACTGGAATACTTGTTCTTTGTTTTGTGAGAGTCTGGTATTTACTGAACTGCTGAGGCCCACTAGCCGTGGAGTTAAAAGTCCAGGCAGCCACCCTCCTTGATTAGAATAAATGCTGGCACAAATAACCAGTCTTTGTGTTTGCTTTTGAAGTGTTAAGATGTTTCTCTTGATCACCTAAATGAAGGTAGCTTTGGTAAGTTCACCCTAGTTTGGATCCTGTGATTGTACATGACTAGTAAACTTTGACCTGTAAGGCAAAATGAGGTAATAAACAGAGAACCGAAGCACGTAACTGGAGACAAGTGCATATAGTAGAACGTAAGCACGTACTACAGTAGATGATAGACCTTTTTACTTCTCAGATCTCATGAACCATGTGCTCTTTGTAGCGTGGTTACTTTTTTCTTCTGTTACTTACAGATCACATGGCTGTGTGTGTCTCTGTCCCTGTCGATTCTTTCCTGCGTTAACTTTTGTGATCATGGCAGTCTTGTTTTGATACCAGGTTCTGACAGATAGAAGCCTTCACTTACATAGATTTAAAAACTATGTTCTTATGAGTTTCATTAGATAATTTCTTTTATGTGTAAGCTTCCCCCACTCCTTCTTAAATATAAACCTAGGTTTGCTTTGTTTTCTCACTGTGCTGTGGAATGGCTTGGGGTGATCAGCATGCTGGTAGAACCTGAAGGCCTCAGAGGACTTTGCTCGCTGGGCTTCAGAGGTCATTGTAGTGTGTCTGTAGCCTCTGGCCTTTGTTATGCTCAAAATTTCTAATTGGGTCAGAATAATGCTCTTGTTTTCTTATGTTCAGGAAAGCTTTTCTGAAAACCTTTTTTTCTTGTTGCATAGCAAAGATGAATCAATCCGTGTCCTATATGGTGTCAAAAAGCCGGTCTGTTTTGTTGTGGTAAGGTGACTATTTTTTTTTATCCCTGTTTAGAGTTATAGAAATAAAGTTTTGAGAAAGTGTCATTCCAGTCCTTTCTTAGAGGGCTTTTTTTTTTTTTTTAATAGGAGCTGGGTAGGAACATTTCTGTGCTGAAATCTTAACATCAGGAACAGCTTCAGAGCACTTCAAATGAGGGAATGGCATTCAACTTTTTTGCCCTGTGAAGTGGTGGAGTGAGAAGCCTCTATGTGCTTCAGCCTGGTACTGAAGTAACTTTGATCTAGTGTGAAGTGGTGGTGCATGTCCCTTAGAAGTGGGGTAGGTATTGCTCATCAGAAAATACCCAGAGTCTGACTGCCCGCAGGTGCGGGGTATTGCCTTTATGGGAGGCACATGTAGGATGTGGGCTCCCTTTATTGGAACAGGCAGGCTTGTGTTATGAGGACGATTTGTGGGAGATGCTTGGATTTCACCACCCAGACAACAAAAGGAGACTTTGCTGTCATCAGTCATTGGAATTTGGGAGGCCTGTAATGGGAAGTGTTGCACATAGAATGTGCTGCATTAATGACGACACTCCAAAATGTCTGTTGTGAGGGTTTTGATTCTAGAGGGATGTAGCACTTTTTGCCATTGGAATAAAAGCACACTCATTTCTTTGAGAAATAAATTTTCTTTTTGCTGTGCATGTTATGTATAGCATGGTGACAGTTCCAAGATGTAAAGAACATCTCCAACTTCTCAAGCACACAGCTGGTGAGTTGGTGCTAGGTGAGAAGAGATCATCGCATTGGTTACTGGTTGCCTGATACAAATATTTGTGCTAAGAAGGATCTCCCTATATGTGGCTGTGTCAGGCTTTTAGGCTAGTAGCTCTTGAAACTTGTCTTATGACAGCTATTCAGATGGCCTACTATTCCCTTATATGGGCGGGGCAACTACCTCTTGCTTAGTATGATTTCTTTCTCTTTTTTCTTTTTTTTCTTTTTTTTCTTTTTTTAATTCTTCCAAAGAGACAATCTGTTTCTTGGCCTCTGTCTTTATGTTGATGTTCATTCAGCACAGGGACTCTGCTGTGATCAAAGTGGTGTATGAGAACAGCAGAATGGGATGCTGAATTCATATAGCTGAAAGGTTTATTTTGTAGGTTTAATGTTTTCAGGCAGTGCTCATGTTGTGGTACTTAAGAAATGGTTAGTAACAAAAAATTACACATTTTTATTCAGTACCTTGTTATGAATTTGGGAACCAAAATATTATCTGTAACTACTGTAATTGTGTATTTCCATATTATTTGGTATAATTTACATTTCTTTTAAAATTTTTACTGGATTGAGCTTTTCTTGATGTGAAAAATCGGTGAACTGTTTGTATGTGTACTTTGACCATCTTAAGAATGGATTCTTTTATTTGCAGCCAGGTTCGTATGTGCTCTGTCTCTTTCTCCCACTTTGATCCTAGGTTGGGATGGGGTAGATAGGAACGGGGGAGACCCAAAAGACTCATTTCCGTACGGTGGGTGGAGGCCCACCATATCAGCTTTGATAGATGTATTAAAACACAAGCATCTTTTTGCTGGCATATTTGCTGGAGTCTTAAATTTTATGAACAGGAGCAGATCTAAATGCCATCTTAAAACATACTGTGGTGGACAGTGCTGACATTCCTTTTTTCCATCTGGTAGAAAAGGGAAGCTGCAAACAATGGCAGCCACGCCTTTGTCCTCCTGCTTTCCCATTTCTTGACTGCATAACATGGAACTAAAATAATTGCCAGTTCTGGCCTGCTTGTCTCAAAATTGTCCTCTTTTTGCCATCTGTTCCACAGTTCCACTGCTGCCCTAAACCTGTATTTTTTGATACCCGGGGTCATTTAGAAAGTCATGAACATACTGTAGCAAAGTCCATTTCTTTACTTAGAAGTAAAATAAATCAAATCCTGGAAATGAAAACAGAGCTTTCTCATTTATTGGAATAAAGACTTTTTAGTGGGGTTTCTAAAGAAGGGAGGCTTAGAGCATTGAGCTGTTTGTCCATCTGCTTTTCAGTTCATCCTTAATAACTTGTGAACAATTTCATCCAGATTTGACAGGGAATAGAAGTCTCAAAGGTAATTGATTTCCTACAAGAAAACTGGAGGCTAGGTGGAGGAGAGAGACAAAAATAGGTGTCTCTGCTGTCTGTGGTATAAGCTTAGCAGTAATCTGTGCTTAGGCTTTTGCTAGCCAAGTTGCAAGTGTGTACTGGCTGCTGCCTAGGTACTGCAGTAATCTCAGAATTTCCAGAGCGTGTTACTGAGCCTCACTTAGGCAGAAGCTGAGGGGCCACAGAAGGGAGACAAAGGCTTAGGGAATGTTGCTGAGGAACTGTGAATTTTAGGGAAGGGATGAAATCAATGGAAATTAGGGCTATTGGAGCTGTCAGTAGTTTTATGATTGATGGATCAACTTGCTTTCAGATTCCATATTGGACTGCAGTTTGTTATTTCTGACTTCTCAGATTTGTCTGACAGGGGTACATCTGTGATGCTTGGCTGGCTGGGAAATAATCAACATGTAAGAAAGTATTTACACTGTGCTCAGAGAAAGTCAGCACTCTGAAGTGGAGCTGGCCAGTTACTTCTGCAAATGTTTTATTCCCTCAAAATGCTGTTTTAAGCTAGC
This sequence comes from Hypotaenidia okinawae, assembly GCA_027925045.1. Taxonomy (NCBI): domain Eukaryota; kingdom Metazoa; phylum Chordata; class Aves; order Gruiformes; family Rallidae; genus Hypotaenidia; species Hypotaenidia okinawae. The sequence continues at coordinate 69,881,772 of BSDF01000001.1, read as the reverse complement.
CAGAACAAGTCGTGAATTTAGATGGAATTAAGTCAATGGTTTCTGCCAGAAAAAAATGTGGAGAAGGATGCTGGAAAACACATTCCCATAATATTTTATTTTTCCAGGCTTGAGTCATTAGTTGAATGAGCAAAATCAGGATGGGTTTAGCTGAATGTAGGTAGAGTGACTACTGTAAAACACAGGGAGAGTGACCATTATAATGGGGGGTTATTTACTTAGGATGTAGAGTCCTGCTTTTTGCAAATTCCTGCTTTGTGCAGGAATTTGCATTTCATTATGTGCATTGTTTGCAAAATCTCTTCTTCATCTCTTGCATTTGACACAAGCACAGCACTGGACTTACTTTCTCATGCAGGCATTTGGTAAAATATTCATATTCCTGCATCCGTTGTGACTGTGGGAAGGAACCATCACCTGGAATTATTCACTGCTTGTGTCTCTGGTTTGCATTGGTTTCTCTTGTCCTGGGCAAGTGCTGGAGATCCCGAGGGTACTTGCAGTCATGAGTCAGTGACAACCTCATGCTATTATTGTAAATAGCAACACTAACGCTGTTCTTGCACGCGTTTTTTCACGGGCTTTGTCTTTCTCTCCCAACACTCCAGCCAAGGAATTTACAGAGCTTCTGAGTCAGCAATCAGCTGCCTTGAGACAAAACACGCTGGATGCTGCAGACTTGCAGAACGGCCAGCAAGGCATACAAATACCCTGGAAACCTGGCAAATAGTTCTTGCCTGCCCTTGCTTTGCCTCCTGTAATTTCCATGGTCTCTGATGTACTTCTCCTGGATTCCAAGGGCTTTGGGTGTTCACATCAAGACTGCAGAGTTCTGGGGAGTGAGTGATATTTGAAGCGACTGAAGCCTCCGTATTTGACCTGTGGGCATAGCTGACTTCACAGCCCGGCCGAAACAGGATGTCGGCAGAATGTGCCGCTTGGGCTGTGCTGTGTATAATGACTGACCTGCTTCTGCCGGGTTTCCTCCTGGCTTGGCAAACCTTGAACACAAAGCAGTGAATTCCTAGAATGAAAGTAGGTTGGATTTTTAACTTTGGGATCCCTCTGAGCAGTGCAGAATCAGCGCTGCTTCGCTGCTGTGGGCAAAGGGTACAGAAGAAGCAAGAGTGAAGCCTTACATCTGCATATATATTAGTAATGGATTGTGAATTAACAGACTTGAATTGCCATTCTACTGCATTTAGGTCCTATAACTTCTATTGCTTTTTCTTAGGAAGTGTCAGTCACACGGAGCCCTGGTGTTTGGGCGGTAGAGCTGGGTGCAAGAGGTGGAGGAAACAGCACAAAATAGTATGCAACTTGTGATGTTGTGCTGTGTGGCTTTAGGCTGTAGGCTATTACACAGACACACTGAAATTACTCCTTCAGTGTATGAGGCAGTTTGTTGGGACTTTTTATAATGTTCTTTTTGAGAGCAGGAAACAGAGGCTTAAAGCCCAGTGTCTGCAGTGGTGCAGTGGCTACCATGAGGTGAAAGCCTGCAGCATGTTTCCAGCTTTGCCACAGCGAAATTTAAAAATAAGCAAAGCAGTTTGTTCCATCCTGCTTAGTGAGCAGTACTGATATGGACATGGCATTGCTATCAGCCAGCTAGAAAAGCAGCAGCTTCATGCGCAGAGTCCTCTAAGGCAGTTGTCCTAATAAAGTCAGAATCACATTCTGTGGCATAATCCATTGTGGTGCTGTGGCTTTGGTAGGAAAATTTATTTTATTTTTAATTACAAACAGTTGATGGCTGTTTGTAAAGGTTTCCAGGTCTCCTTTGTTATTTCTAAATGTAAACAATAAATACTGTGTTGGGGTGAAATGCAGGAGTGTCCAAATAAACTGCTGCAGAGCTGTCATACAGGAGGGGAAGAGACATGAGCTGTAATGTTTGACTTGGCTTCCTGTCTGCTGGAAGCAGGAAAAGAGCTGGTGAGAATCTAAAAGGTTTTATCCGACTCCACATATTTCCTTTTTTACCTTAAATCTCTGCAAAAAAACAAAGGACAAAAAACACCTTAGAAATGCTTTCACTTCCGTAGTTCCCGCATACGTTCCCATGCTCCCCTCCTATCTTCAAACAAACAGAACTGTTCTTCCTTGCCAATTACTATATGTGAACTTAGTATTATGTATAAAAAGAATGAAGAGATTTAATATATATAAAAATGTGAGGGAGAGAAGATCTCTATTCTTTCAACAAAATCTGCTATTTGTGATCCAAGCAATTAATTTTGTAGGTCTGCAGGCTGCTTCAGAAAAGCAGCTAAGAGTAGCAGACCTCCTCTTAGCATATTTAATTTGCTGAGGACCCCAACTGCCACCTAAAATTTTATAGGGACCTGCATATCAAAAGAAGTGGAAAACCACAGAATAGAGGAGAGAGAATCTTATGAGGATCGTGCATCAGCCACACTTCACTGTTACGCTGCTTGTGTGCTGACAGGAATATATGCATAGATTCTAGGTAAGGCAAGTGTTTATACTGTGTGATGCAACACAGACAGGCCCTTGGTTGTTTTCAGTCTTGACATCTTTTCTGAAGTATTTGATCACTATCAGCAGGTTTAACTTCTTTCTAGGATTGCAGTAGCCATTGCTGGGTTTATGTCACTGTACAAAAGCAGTGTTTGCAAGGACTCTGACAGAGGGCTCAGCTTGTGCTATACCATCCTCTTTCCTCTTTGTGATTTTTTAATGAGCAAAGACACGTGTCCTTTTAGAGTGAAGGAATCAAAACTTATTTTACTGGTGGAATAGCAACTCCTGGGGTAATAGTGTTTTTTAAAACCAGCACATAAGCATTACAGTATTATTACCACAGTGATCTGGTTATCACAATGAACCCTATGTTAATAAGTCTATCTTTTGTTTAAAAACCTCTGCCTACTTCCAAACATCACATAACATTTGTCAGTTTACTTGTAATTTCTTTGCCGTTCATGTAAAATAAGTTTTGATAAAACTTCCTAGGGCTTAGGTAAAGTGTCATGTGATTTCACAGAGGTGAGAATGTTATACTGTTTGCAGTGGGGCTCAGAGATCTTTGGAAGGCTCTGCTTTAGGCAAATTGGGAAGGGCTCCTTGGGATATCGATCAGTTGACTAATTTAGGACTGATGGCTTTATTAGTTACAGCAGATCTGGACTCTCAGTTCATCAGGCTTAGACAAAATTTTGGAGAGGAAAAAAGCAAGATCAGTTACATTCTCTTATTTATTTTTTTTTAATAGGTTAATAATGGTTGTAAACCAGAGGTGAAAGTGGCTCAGCAGAGCAACATCAGAAGTCTGGCAGACTGGAAGAGAACAGCTGCCCCCCAGGGCAGCTGAGAAGTGTGAAGCATGGAGGAAGGCAAGAATGAGAAGGTGAACCAGGCTCATGTTCTCTTCGACAGATTTGTCCAAGCTTCGACCTGCAAGGGGACTCTCAAGGCTTTCCAAGAGCTTTGTGACTACCTAGAACTAAAGCCCAAGGACTATCGTTCTTTCTATCACAAACTCAAGTCCAAGCTAAATTACTGGAAAGCCAAAGCCTTGTGGGCTAAATTGGATAAAAGGGGCAGCCACAAGGACTATAAGAAGGGGAAAGCATGCGCCAACACGAAGGTAAGAGATTTACTGGTGGTGAAGATAAATGACTGTTACCTGGTTTGTCTGTTGAATGCACGATAAACATGTCTTGGTGTAGAAAGGTGTTTTTCTGGTGTCAATATAACGCTCAGGGAAGATCCAGGAATGTTCTCACAGGAATTATTTATAGCATATCCACAACTTGTTGGCAGCTGACGTTCAGTCAAAAATTATGTTTGCTGCTGCCAAATTTGACTGCCCACCTGAATGTGGGAAGCTAAATGGAAATCCTTGGGAATGACCAGAATATTTGTAGTTCATTCAGGAGAGGCAGCCTGCAAGGTTCTGTTTTACGTTTTTGTGGTATCAATACTACAGATGAGTGAGAGAATCTTAATTGGTAAACCTTTATTCTTGGTAGGCTTTTTTTTTAAACTTTTTTTTACTAGCCAATAACAGGAAACTGTTGGAATATAGATTAAAATAGATATTTATGCTTGGAGTTTTCCAGTTTCAATTTGAAAATTCTCACGAGTCTTTCAAGAAAAGTGAACTTTCATACCAATTTGGCAAAAAATTCTGTTTACCATGGTTTAGAAAGTAATCGGTTGTATTCCAAATTCAGAGAAAAAATGCTGTGGAAACTCATACTGATTCCTTTTAAAGAGTTGGTATGTGTGGTATTTACTGCAGGAATTCCTGCTTTTACACACACACCCCCACAAAATTATTCTTTTTTTTAACCTGAATTATTGTGAGCTGGTATTTCTGCTACACCCTTGTGAGACTGTACAGTATGAGCGTAGCTATTTGTTTTGTTAGTGAAAGCAGTTCTTGATACCATTCATCAAAGCATGAATGGAATAGTGTGAGTTTTTTGCAAATAATTACACACTTTTCCTTTTGTTAAAATAGGGTGATAGTGCAGAACATGATAAAATTAGAACAGGATTCAGCCCTTCTTCGAGGACAATAGACACCACTGCTGCTCTTGAATATTCACCTTTTGGGAGAAGGAAATATCTTAATAGGAGGAATTAATGACTAATTACTCAGTAGAGAACTGAGGGGGAAATATATCCTGTTTATGATATGTCAGTAATTTCAGGTCTGTGAATTGGAGTTTAATTGCCAACTAAGAAAGTTCTATTAGTTTCTTGGTTGTTTATTTCCTTTTACATTCCAATGGCCATTTTCAAATGGATGGTGGCACTTAATTACTACAATAACACTTAATTACAATTAACAATTACTACAATAACACTTGGCAAAATTACTAATAGGCAAAGGTCCACTTGTTCTAGGTTTAGTAAAAGTAATGCTTTCCTGCTTGTTTACGTGTGGTACATCAGATTATAGCAGGTGAATATTGAGTAACTTGGAAAATAATGCAATTGGACACTAGCTTCAGTGCTCTGGAGGTCCAACCATTGTCATGGTTTTTATTTTTCAGGCAGTATAATAAAGTATGAGAAATGTAATGAGTTTTTGTGTATATTTGGGAATAAACCTTCCAAGCACCATGGACATCTTGGGGAAAAAAAAAATCAGAATTTTTTTTCCCTGAAAACTCAACTGTACTTTGCATTTGGTGGATTCAGGAATTGGACTTATTTTGAATTAACTATGATGGGTAGAACAGTAATAGGGGCTTGAAACATAAGCACACTGCACAGCTTTCAATGAGAAAGAGATGGAGCAAGCTGTGGAAGAATGTAGAGGCATTTCAATTCATTTGAAGGAATAGATTAAGATAATGATTTTTGCATCTAGGCTGTGAATATATTGTAGTGGGCAAGGCTGTATTGGTTAACACTGAAGAAGAGGTTCCATTGATAGTAAAGATGCGACACAAGGAAATGTAATGGAAGAATAAGTGTGTGACTTGGATAGTGCTTGATTATGAGGATGTACCAAAAAATAGACATGATGTGGAGGCTGACATCCAGCTATTAAAAGATACTCAGAAAATTGATTGTGAAACTTATCTAGATAAGAGAAGTGGTGAGGTGAGTTTAGAAGAATGCTAGAGCTCCATTTTGTCATGTTGGACTTGAACTGACAGCTGGGCAGCCATGAGGAGATGTCAGAAAGGTAGAGATTTTAGCTTGCAGAAGAAGAGCTGGAAAAGTACTGTGCATCTACAGCACTGAGGAGCTAATTGAACCAGTGTCTGAATGAGGTGGTGCAGATTGTAGAGGAAGATGATAAAGATGATGGGTGAAGCCCGATGGGAAGTTGTTGGTGAGAGGAGTGGGAGAAATGAGTAAAGTTCTTCAGTGGTCTGAAAGAATAGTGAGTCTTAAATCAGAAAAGAACACGCTTTCAAGAAATACATATAGCCAGCTGTCTATAAAACACAGTGGTGGGATCAGGGAATGATTGCAATGGACTTGTCAGTGATCATGTGGGAGTGACCTCTGCTACAGGAAAAGGAAGGCTTATTCTGTAGCTACTTTTCTGCAGGGGTTACAAGGAGAAGAAAGAGAGTTTAAAAAAAAAAAAAAAGGCAGAAGGGGAGTGGAGGCAAGCCAGAAAGTAATTTACCAGTGTTTCTAAGAAACTGTTGGGGAGATGCTGTGTGGAAACCCAAGTGGATAAATTAAAGGTGGACCCCCCTCTTGCCCCAACACAGAAATACGTAGGACTGTGGACTGAGGACTCATGACGTTTTGAGTAGTGAAATTAGTAGCTGAGAGAAAGTGAAATGTAGTTAACTTTTTTTCTTGTGAATATGTTAATATGAGGAATATATTGAATCACTTTATGTATAAAAGTTTTAATGTAAAAAAAATATTCTTTTTATATTGTTCATATAAGTTTCTGTTAATTACTTGTTTCCTATCCTAACAGTATCTACTGTTAAGTATCTATATGTGATTCTGAGGAGATAATAATAACTATTCAAAGTGGAGGCAGTATCATGTCTGATGTTTCCTATCTCACTTAGTTTTATATTCCTAATGCTTCATGTAGCTTGCAAACCACTGATTAAAAAGTACAGAAATATAACATGCATGTGGAGATGGTCGGATTTAAAATAAAGATTAGGTTTTTAGCCAAGTTATTGGAACAGAAAGTCATCCATCAGTAAAATCAGCCAAAACTGTTAGGTCGTAAAGGCTGTATTAAAGTTCTCATCCTTGGCAGCATAGCTCTTACTTGCCCATTTAAAAATTGGTTAGGGGTGAAGTGCTGTGACTGGAGTTGGGCAGCCTTTAGTGCATCACGTGGCCAGCGTCTGGGTTAACCAGAATTCAGATAATCAGTGTTCTTCAAAGCAAGGCTTGGACACCACGAGTTGTTCAGGTCTAGATAGTTACAGATGGTGCTCTCTCTTCGTTGGTTATACAGAGAATACAGGGTTTCAGTTTGCATTTTATGTTCCATTACCATGGTGGTGTTACTGAAAACTTAATGTAATCTGTCTGAAAGATCTTGAGCAAGAAGTGTGTCTGATGGGTGAGACAGCTTTACCGCATGGAGTTGCAGCAGTTGTTTGGAGTCATCGAGGGGAAGGGAACAAGGAGCAAGCAGTAGCTGCCTTTATTTACTTGGCTGTACTTCTCATCTCATATAGTTACTGCTGTCTCTGGGCGTATCAGAAGGAAGGCTTCTACAAGACACCTGAAACTGGAAGATGTGTTAGAGAAGGAAAAGGAGCAGAATATTTCTTTCTACTTTTAATTACGCTTAAAACTCGCTCTGTTTATTAACAACACAATTTAATTTTTTTGGGATGGTTAAAAAAAAGTCACCTTTGGCCATGAATTAGTTCACTATCATGTATTAGTTCACTATCATGTATTTTACATCCAGAGAATCTGAAACACCTTGAATACTCAGTTTTGGGCTCCTCGCTACAAGACAGACATTGAGGGTCTAGAGCATGTTCAAAGAAGGACAGTGAAGTTGGTGAAAGGATCTAGAGAACAAGTCTTACAAGGAGCGGCTGAGGGAACTGGGGGTGTTTAGTCTGGAGAAAAGGAGGCTGAAGGGGAGACCTTATCACTCTACCCTTACCTGAAAGGACATTGTAGCCAGGTGGATGTTGGTCCCTTCTTCCACATAATATGTAATAGGACAAGAGGAAATGGCCTCAAGTTCTGCCAGGGGAGGTTTTAGGGAAGATTTCTTCACCAAAAGGACTGTCAAGCATTGGAACAGGCTTCCCAGGGAAGTGGTTTGCTCACCACCACCACCCAAGTGTTTAAAATATCTGTAGATGTGGTGCTCAGGGACATACTTAGTGGTTGGACTTGACAGTGTAGGTCAACAGTTAGATTTGATGAGCTTAAAGGTCTTTTCCAACCAAAATTATTCTGTCAACCCAGTCTCTTTGAAGATTGTAGCTGTCATATGAGAAAAATTACTACTTGAATAAATATACACCCAGATAATTTTCTTACAAGTCTAAAAAAAGAAAGACTAAGTGCTGTTTGAGAGTCATACTTGGCCACAAAGAAAACTATTAAATTGGGAAAATATATTAGATTCTAAATGGTTATTCCTTTTAACAAATGACAGGTTGGGTGCCTGTTCATTATACAAGTCTACTTTGGAATTTGATAGCTCAGTGGTTGGGCTTGCCTTTTCTTCCACGTGCCTTCAGGTTCCTGAAGCTGCTAAAGAAGCAGTGCTATTACTCTTCACTTCCGTTTCCTCTAGACTTGGATCTCTGCCCTCAGATTTATGTGACTTCTTATCTCATACAGTAGTCTTGCTTCCAATTTGCATGTCAGTTGTTATGTCTTCACTGCTGTAATTTGTAGTGTTCTATTCATCACTCAGGCTTTATATTTGCGGTTCCACAACATTTGGGGAATTTATGCCCCAGTGAATAACTGGTGAAAATGTGGTGACCTGTAAAAACTGGCATATGGGCACAACAATTGAACAAAGAGCTTTGCTTGGGGATAGACTGTGTATCAGAAGGCTGAGTTCTGGTTAGGTTTTGGCATGCTTAAGAATATCTCATAGAGCTTTGTTGTCCATCTATAAGGGCACATACTAGTGTGTATGGCATGTACAGATCCTTACATGACAGCAACAGTCACCACTGTAGCAAGGTCTTTATTCTGTTTTTACGCTGTGGCTTTATTCTGCTTATACTCTATAGAAATCAAAGTACAAAAATGATACGACAAAATGAACTGTGAACTATATTCTTGTGAAGGTACGTACCGGTCCCAGCTTTCTTTGTGGAACTCAGTTTCTGTGGGTAAGAAGTGTCAACTTGACTATTTTGACTTTTGGTTTTAAAAGAAATGATCTTGCTGTTTGTTTCTCAGAAGTACTTCCAACACTAGATATGTATTTTACGTTCTCAAGTTGTTTATTAGCCTCCAATAGTGTTTGTGAGTGGAGTGGAAAAAGATCTGAGAAGATGTAAGCCCTTTGAAAAGACAAAGGTCAGCTTGGAGAAGTCATATTTTGATAAAAGCTGTCGAGTCACATGTTGTTTGCATTCATGATGCTTACTTCCCAGCACAGGCATAAGTTACTGCTCTGACTTGACTGTTGTCTGCACTACTGTAAATGACAATGTTTATAAAAACTTCTCATGTATTTATTTGCCGTAGCCACTGGTGAAGAGGAATTTTTAGTTTTACTGAAGAGTTTCTCAATAAAGGCTGAGGCTTTGGAGGATGGCATATGTGAGGAAAACTTTCCATTACTTTAAAAAAAAAATAAAAAAAAATTCAAGGGATGGGATGGGGGAGGAAGAAGCCTTCAGAAATATTGCTGTTCTCCCAGTGCTTACATAGGTTGGGAAGTACAGCTTGGCAGCCCTTCTTAAAACAAGGGTTGCAAACAGGCGGTTTACTTGCCAACTTCTCCAAACTTTCACCACTCTGTCCATATTCTGTGTTTTCAGGTTGTGGTTACTGCTTTAACATACCAGTAGCAGAATGTGGCAGGTAACAAAAGAAAGACTGATCTGAATTTTCAGCTTATGTTGCAGATAAAAAGCAGTTACCCCCTAAGAGCTGTGGGATACATGGAAGCTGTGGTAAAAATAACCTCTTTACTTGTAAGACTGTCAAGTTACTCTGCGCTGGTTGTTTTGCAGTGTCTGATAATTGGGGCTGGACCCTGTGGCCTTCGTACAGCCATCGACCTGTCGTTCCTGGGAGCCAAGGTGGTGGTCATAGAAAAGAGGGATGCCTTTTCCCGCAATAACGTGCTGCACTTGTGGCCATTCACCATACACGACTTGAGGGGTCTCGGCGCCAAAAAGTTCTACGGCAAATTCTGTGCAGGGTCCATCGACCATATCAGTAAGTACAGCTGCTGTTAGACACAGCGGCACTTGTTCTTCATGGGGAAAAGGTGGGTGAGGGCATGGGGTAGCTCAGTAAAATTCAGCCTGCACCAATCACTGCTCTTAAATCTCGATGGTACAATTCAGTCTCACCTTTTCATAGTGCATTTTGGGCTAGACCTAGTGGTGAAAGAAATGTATCGTGCCATGAGAGTATCACACATGCCATATATTTATCATCTGTTACACCTATTCCTTTTCAAGGTCCATTTTTTTTTTCCTGCACTAAAAAGTACACTTAAGGTTCAAACCTTTTTTTTGATGGATAATTTTACTATTTTTACTATTACATTCCTGCAGCTGCCACATTATTCTACTTCTCTTGAGCATTGTAAGGAACTTGTAAAAAAAGAAAAAAAAAAAACCCACAACTGAATGTTTTTGAACATTCTTGTGAATGTTGATCTGGAAAAGGGAGAAACAATTTGGCTTTGAGTTTTGGAAGAGTGGTGAAGATATTTTCAAGAACACTGTCAGCTTATGAATAAGCTTTGATTAAATGGAGGTTTACTTAGTAAAATTGAGAATATTTTGATGATTCTCAAATTCTGAGAAATCAGTCTCCTTTGAAAGCTTAATGCTTTGTTGGTTTTTTTTTTTCTCTCCCCCTTCCCTCCAGTTGATTGCACATGGCACAGACAGGTTTTGCCTATCAGTGTCTGTTCTCCACTGGATATAATTGGGATAAAATGGTGCAAATACTGTTTTGGTTTTTTGGGGTTGGTTTGATTGGGTTTTCGTGGGGTTTTTTGTGGGTTTGTCCCCCCAATAAATTGTAAAACTGGAAGATCTTTGCAGACTTAGTTTTGCAGATTGCTTTTCCCTTCCAATTTCTTGTAACTTTTATTTTTCCACTACTGTATCCATATTTTCTTTTGTATCAGCACAGCTGAAATTTAGGTGGACCATTTTTTCTTCTCAGTAACTGAAACACGACAGTAAGATGTCTTCCTTTGAACTCAACAGGTTTGCACATTGTCATTTTCATACCCACCCATCTTCACCACTGAAGAGGTGAAAGGTGGTGAGGAATTTACTATGCCCTCACTGACCCAAAAGTGTTGGGATGAAGTTGCAGTTCAGTACTACAGCTAGACTGATCAAAAGCATTGTTCTGCTTGTGCTGTCTTCTCTCTCTCTCCTGCAGTGTGTGCTCTGGTTGTTTCCCTTGTTGCTGATTTGAGGACAGAAACAAAAAAAACCCCCAAAAAACCCAAACCCCCCAAAAATTGTGTTTCATTCTTTGGGAAGGGCTTGGCTTTCAGCTGTATAGAAGTTTCTTGTCATACCATGATATTACACACCTGTGCTGCCTGGATGAGGTGCTGGGAACACAGTGGGAAAATGAAAGTAGCAGCTGTCCTTTGAATTGGTTTATCAGTAACGAGAGAGATGCATTGGCACTTGTGCTTTTTCTTTCTTTATCTACTTTTTTCCAGGTATCCGTCAGCTCCAGCTTATCCTTTTGAAGGTTGCCTTGATCTTGGGAATAGAGATCCATGTCAATGTGGAATTTCAGGGACTTGTTTACCCTCCAGAGGATCAGGAGAATGAAAGCAAGTAGCACTGAAATGGGTAGTAGAGAAAGGGGGAGTTGTGGTAGGATACACAGACTCTTGCTCCGTAACCCTGCTTAGGTCCTTTCCTCATATTCCATTAATGAGAGTAATTATTAATACACTTTTGCCTGAATTTTTAGTAGGATTTATTCTGCCTGGTGACACATCCAAATTAGTTACTATATAAAACAAAATCACCTGAAGTACTACACAGAAAAAGACCATGACACAGTAGATCATAATTGGTCCTAAAATATTTAAGCTTATTATGCTTAGAAAGATACCTTTTTAAAACAACTCCATTTCTTGCCTTCAGGGAAGATCTTTACATCAGTGAGTGATCTGTGCTATGCTTTTCATATCTTTGAGAAACCTGTTCTCTGATCGCCATGAGGGATGGTGGCTTACTTGGTGTTTTTTGCATCCTATTAATTGAATAGGTAGTCAAGAAGTAGTGAACCTGAAAGTTAGTGGGGGTTTACCAGAGCTGTCTCTGCCTCTGATTCTCACAAAGTAGCTGTGCAAGTCCACAGTAGCCCTGTCAACAGTATGTCTGTCCTGCAGTGATGTACAGAAGGGATTATGGATAGTAAGAAGTGGTTTTACATATTTGTTCTGAGCACTGTTTACCTTGTCATTAACTTGGAATTTATCAACAGGAATAGGTTGGCGTGCATTGGTCCACCCAAAAACCCATCCTGTATCAGAGTATGAGTTTGAAGTAATCATTGGAGGGGATGGCAGGAGGAACACCTTAGAAGGTAATGTTGTGTTGGCTTTCCACTTCTAAATAGGATGATTCTTCCTACGAGAAAGCTTCTATTTTTCTGATGAAGCAATTTTTGCTTTCTCTGTGGAGGACTTTGTACTTCATCAGATCCATTCTGTCTTTATTTTGCGAGGGCACCTGTCCATGGCATGCTGAGCCTGCTCTCAAGGTACGCTCTATTTCTCAGGCTTACTACTTTACCTTTCCTGTAGGGTTTCGCCGGAAGGAGTTCCGTGGTAAACTGGCAATTGCTATCACAGCAAACTTTATCAATCGCAACACCACAGCTGAAGCCAAAGTAGAAGAGATCAGTGGTGTGGCCTTCATATTCAACCAGAAGTTCTTCCAGGATCTACGAGAAGCCACAGGTTTGCTAACAACTGCCAGATTTCCAGTGAAAATCGTATGTCTCTGTAACTCGGGTATCAGGTTTGATCAGTGAACGAACATCTTGTGCAAGGAAGTCAGTCATTCCTGTCTCTCTTTGAAATCTGACCTCCTCATTTTTACAGCTGTTGTATGCAGCTGTACAAAGCAAATTCAGGTATGTCTCATTTTTGTCCAGCAGTGGAGAACAGATTTCCCGAAAACCTACAGGGGAATGAGACCCCTAAATAGGGAAAGTCAGAGTACTGAGTTCAGTTTCCTGCACTTCATATCTGAATTTAAACCATAGAGTGATGATAAATATATTTTGAAAGGTATCTATATGCAGGTGACAAGTGCTGTTAGTGGTTTTGTTGAAGATTTGTATTTTAAAGTCATCAAAAACGTGGGAGAAAGCTGCTTGTATTCTCTAAGGCCTTCGAGTTACATAGTTTCAACTTACTTTCTTCCAGTAGGGCTCTTCTGTTCTATGTAACTTGTTCCTTCAGTACTACATCTTTGTTCTGTCCCAAGGTATTGACTTGGAGAACATTGTCTACTACAAAGATGATACACACTACTTTGTCATGACTGCCAAAAAACAGAGCTTGCTGGAAAAAGGAGTGATACGGCACGTGAGTATTAACTTTTCCTATGTTCTCTACAAAGTTTTGGTACAATTTGATTTTCATTATGCTAAAAGAATGGAAACACTCTCTTCTTCCACAACATAATGTTTTTGTACAGGTGTATTTTAGACCATGAGTGTATGTGCCTAATGCCCTTCTAATGTGTCCTTGGCTATCAGAATTTGTATTTCTTCGTAGATTTAGTGGTTTTTTTTGATTTCAAGATAAAATATACTTAACCATTGATAGCTTAGTTGAGCTTCCCTCATTTTATGGGAATGAAACAGCAGGGAGTGAAGGAAGTATTGGAAATAAATCTACTACTCGTGGAAACCAATTTAAAAGTAGTTTGACCACAAATTAATACATAAGGATTGGGATCTTGTGCCTTTTCTGTGAAGTGCATGTGAAGTCTTCACTCTTCACAGCCAGAAACGCTGGTAGGACTGGTTACTGTTTGCAATAAAAGATGCACATACTTTCTGTTAGAAGCATAAACACAAATGAGAATGAAAGGAATTAGAGAACAAACCCGTATCAGTGGCTTTGTGGGCAGTTTAATGCCAACTATTTTACATGCCAGTCTTAAAATAAACTTGTGGATTTGGCTATTTCACTTTAAGTTTTCTCTTTCGGGCAGGATTATGCTGACACAGAGTTACTACTCTCACGGGAGAATGTGGACCAGGAGGCTCTGCTAAACTATGCCAGAGAAGCAGCTGACTTCTCCACTAATCAGCAGCTGCCATCCCTGGACTTTGCCATCAATCACTATGGTCAGCCAGATGTGGCCATGTTTGACTTCACGTGCATGTATGCATCGGAGAATGCAGCCCTGGTGCGAGAGCAGAATGGCCACCAGTTACTTGTGGCGCTGGTTGGGGACAGTCTCTTGGAGGTTTGTGTTTCAAACTTGCTGTGTGTAAGCAGTGAACCGAAGCATAAGCACAAGCCATTGCACCTGTTGCTGAAACGTGTTGCCTGTAAGGAAAGCTGCTGTTTATTGTATAATAAAGTGCGAGGCTTGAAGGAAGGGTAGGTGTGTTGGGAAAGCAGGATATTTAGGATGGCAGTGTTCTGGCTTAGTAGAATGTGCGCTGAGATTTTTTTCCTGAAGGTATGTCTGTTCCATCTGCTTCTTATTGGGACAGTTAGACTCTCTACAGAACCTGCTACATGCCTGTTAACCAGCTGCAAAATGCTAGTTATTAAAAAGTACAACCTTGAAGAGAAACTGTTAAGACACTCCAGGCTATGAGTTGTTGTTGGAATCAGAACATGGGCTTTGGGGTGGGGGGTGTGTGCATGGGCAATTCACCACCATGCATACAGCTGGCTGCCTGTAGCCCAGTGGGAGTAGAGCTTTAAGCTAATTACTGAGAAATAATTTCCCAGCAGATCACCATTTGAATATATTCTTGATACTTGTTTAAATTCTTCCCTAACCGATGCTTCTCCTTTCTCTGCTTTTGTTGATAAACTCTAATATTAGCCTTTTTGGCCAATGGGAACTGGAATAGCCAGGGGATTTTTGGCTGCGATGGACTCTGCTTGGATGGTACGAAGTTGGTCACTTGGAGCTAGTCCTTTGGAAGTTCTTGCAGAGAGGTAATGGAGAAAGGGAATAAACTTTCAGTTCTAATCTAATCCTCCAGTGTCTCCTCATTCATTCTCATCTCTCCTAGTACAAATACATACACAGAATGGGAGATAAAAATTGTCACTGTTCTAGGAGATGCTTGTGAGTATAACTCAGTCAAAGAAAAAATTTCCAAAGAAGCTGATAAATTGAAGGGGTATTTATAGAGGAATAAGAAGTGTTGCAGCTGTTCTTGATCCTAGTTTTAAAAGCAGATTAGGTTAAAAGTCTTTTTTTGGTCCTTACTGTGATACTACATGGGGAATGTGAGCCTGTCTTAACTGTCGCCAGCCTTGCCGTAGCAAAGCTGATGAAGGCTGGAGATACCTTTAAGGTACCAGAGACAACAATTCTTGCAATCCCCTGTTACCTTGTAAATACATTTTATGATTTGCTTTTAAGGAAGCTAAGACCCACTTCTATTTCATGTTCTAAATTGATTACTATTTCATACAAGCCAAACAACCTTTTGTGCTTCTTTGGCATACTGATTTCTTGATGGTTTTTTATCATCTTTTAGTTGAGCATTGTTTTGGGTGACTTAGGGAGATATCTTAAGAGATCAGAACTTGGGTTGTTTAAAGATGGACTGCGTAAAAAGCAGGCTCTAACAATGTATTTTTAACTTGAGCAACTGCAGCTTCTGACCATCAGGAACTGTAGTATTGTTTTAAAACTTGTGTAATTGGCACCGTGGATATTTAAAGATCCATTTGTTTAAATTTTTTAAGAAATGGTGAAGATCATAATGTTGCAGTTGCAGTCAGATTTCCATCTTCTTTCCAGGAGTAAGATCATCTCTGAGCCTCTTGTTCTGTAAGCTGAACAAGACTCTTTCCATTGGGCTCTCCACACAGGGCACGTGATCCAGTCCCATTGATAGCCCTCCTGCTGACTTGCTCCAGTGTCTCCAGACATGTCTGTCTTGTACTGGGGAACATTTTCAGTTATGGTTAATGTATTGTTTTCTTACCTCCTTTTGATTTCTGGAGTTGTATTGAATTACAAATTTTAATACATTTATTTATACTGAAACTTAGCTCTTCAGTGTCTGAAGTGGTTAGATTTCTGGTCTGTGCATTTATCTCTCCAGGATTGACTAGTGATGCATGTCTGTAAAAAACAACAACAAACCAACCAAACAACAGAAAACAACAGCAGCAACAACAAAAAACCCAATGAAAACAAAAAAAGGCAAAATAAAAAACCCCAAACAAACAAACCCCCAAGCCACAAAACCTTACTAAAACAACCAACCAACCAAAAAAAACCCCACCTCAAACCAAAACTTTTTTTCCATTTTATTTTCCCAAGGGAAAGCATTTATAGGCTACTGCCTCAGACCACCCCTGAGAATGTGAGTAAAAACTTCAGCCATTACAGCATTGATCCTGCCACCCGCTATCCCAACATCAACGTCAACTTCTTGCGTCCACAGCAGGTAACTGGGCAGTGCTTCTGTATGCTTGCAGTCTGGTGAACCGATGCTAATGTTTTGGGAACAGATGTGACAGCATAGCCTGGAAGGAGCAAAAAGCAGATATATCAGTCAGGAGTAGACCTCTGTAACTTAACATATTCCTGATAAGGAATTTTTTATTTTTTATTTTGTTGGCAGTTTCAGCCTTCCTGTATTGATATATGAGAACAGTATGAGTGTGCACACGCATTTTCTTTGTAATAATCTAGTATAGCAGTCTGTCACTGCAATTTGATACCTACTGAGCAGCACACAGCTAGGCTGTTCAGCAGTGATGAGGTGTTCTTTGTTGTTCTGCGGGTTCTTGGACTAGAGATTTCCAGAACATAAGTGTACTTGGCTTCTTTGTTGTGCATTTGGATGCCTCTTTCTTGTCCTGTCTTCCTGTATGGATCTTTGTTGCATGACATGTTGGTAATTTTTAATTTTTCTGGTGTCATTTTAGGTACGCCACTTGTATAATACAGGAGACTTGAAAGACATCCACCTGGAAATAGAGAACTTTGTGAACTCCAGGACACCAAAGCTAACTCGGAATGGTAGGCTTGGCTACTGCTCCATTTCTTTAAGTATTCCAGAGGTGCATCGGTGCAGGTCATAGAATAGCAAAGCTCTAAAGTATTACTTAACCAGTATCTTTTGTTTTAGAAAAAGTATCCAGCAATTGTTTCATTAATAGTCTAATTTTTCAATTTTCCAAGCTTTAAATAATATAGAAATATATTTTAGTTTGCCTAATTTCCCTTACCTTGTAATGCTGTTACATTTCTAAGCTTATCTGCTTATGCAAGTGTTTTTTTACCTCCTTTATCCTGTAACAATGATCCTAGAGTGCAGAAGCCTAGCCCGAATTCACTCTAACTGTTCTAAACTCAGAATTCATACAAACATGGCAGAAGGTAGATACTGTGCAGTCTTTTGTGGTCATGCTTTCCTTAATCCCATCTTTAGCTTAACGAAATGAAACTTAACTTTGGTTGCATTATTCTGGAAGTTAGATGCCTTGTGCTAAGCATTTCAGCATCTGTCTACTTCTCCTGTACCCTGAG
Organism: Hypotaenidia okinawae; assembly: GCA_027925045.1. Classification (NCBI taxonomy): domain Eukaryota; kingdom Metazoa; phylum Chordata; class Aves; order Gruiformes; family Rallidae; genus Hypotaenidia; species Hypotaenidia okinawae. The sequence continues at coordinate 69,864,379 of BSDF01000001.1, read as the reverse complement.
GGGTATGTTGAACTTCTCCTTTTGCACACCTTGCCTATGGATGCCCAGATAGTGTCTGGGGACTCTCAGAATGGCATTTTGCTGCTAAGCCTCCCTTTTGCTGCTGAATAGCTATGGAGTCTTTTGATTTGTTCTTTGGCCTGCAACCATGTCCCTTTAGGCTGTAATCTTGTCAGATCTTGCAGTAAGGCAAGGTCAAGGCAGGTCAGTGCTTTTAAAGGAAAGCTTTCAAGAGAGAAGAAAAAGCTGTAGAAGTACATTTGTAGTTATTCCATTAGAAATAGTATATTTGGGCTTTAGAGAGCGTTTATGCCACTGGATATCCCTTTGATCATGTTTAAAACAAGCCTTTGTGACTGTGTTATAATTCCTGGGGCTCCTCTTACAAGGGCCAGGGTGAATAGCCTGGCAAGTTATAACTTAGGTAATTACTTTTTAGCAAAACAAAAATACTTTCTTGGATCTAAAATAAAAAATAGGGTCTTTAAAAAAACCAAACAAACCAATGAAGCCAAACAACTAAGGGTTCTGTCCTGTATTGGTCCTTGTAGAAAGAAATTGCTGTTTAAGTTGTTGATTAAGGTTTTATTTGTTTTAGAATTCATGAGAGATGTTTTACATTTCTACTTAAACTGTGATTTCTTCCAGAGTCTGTAGCTCGCTCTAGTAAACTGCTTAGTTGGTGCCAGAGGCAAACTGATGGATATGCTGGTGTGAATGTGACAGATCTCACGATGTCATGGAAGAGCGGCCTGGCTTTGTGTGCCATTATCCACAGATACCGCCCAGACTTAATGTGAGTAACTGGCTGGTCTGAATAACCGGGGAGAGCAGGACGTTGGTTGTACTTGGAACTAACAGTACGGAGACGGAGGCAACGTGCTTGTGACTTGCAGAGGAATGGATTGAAATGAATTCAATTAAACATGATAGAAGCTATCGTATGGTGATTCACCAGCAGAGTGGAAGGTCATGATAGCTTGATGAATAGGATGATAAACGTGTTGTCATTTTCCCTTCTGGATGATTTGACAGAATTAAGCTTCAAATTGGTACTGACTGGAAAGCATTATTGACTGACAGGTCTTTTCTCTGTGAAGTTACTCAGGAATAGTTTATAGCTTCTGTGAAATTTCTCATGAACAAGTCTCTACATAGCCCTTTATAAATCTTCTGCTTAACAGTAACTCTTTCTAAAGACTTCTGTGCTGCTTTTTTTACAAGTAGTGGCCCACGGTTTAAATAGAGACCTTGCTACTGTTTGTGCACTAGCATGCTGATTGGAAGTGCAAGAGGGACATCCATCCTCATACACATATATTGGGTAAAATAGTGCCCAAATTCTAAAATGGGAAAACACTGTCTGGAAGAAGTGAGAGGAGTAAAGATTATGGTACTTTAATTGAAATCCGCATTGGCTGCAATTTCCCAAAGGGACATTAATAAAAATAAAGGAGGGCTAGTTTCTGTTTGATTCAGTGCATGCTGTCTTTCTGCCCTTTGCAGAGACTTTGATTCTTTGGATGAGCACAATGTGGAGAAGAATAACCAGCTGGCCTTTGACATTGCTGAAAAAGAGTTTGGAATATCTCCTATTATGACTGGAAAGGAAATGGCATCTGTTGGAGAGCCAGATAAACTGTCAATGGTGATGTACCTCACACAGTTCTATGAGATGTTCAAAGACACCATCCCCTCTAGCGGTAAGGAGTTTGAGGCAGATCTCTTAGATTTAAAGGCAGCTTCAGGATAAATGTGATGAATGCTTCAGTTATCTTAATGCTGCTTCTGCATAAGCTTGTACCAGCCACTCATTAACTTTACATTATACAAGTTGAATTCTTGAGGAGCAAAAAAATGGGTTAATATAAAGCAATGTTCTCAACACAATATCCTCAAAAGTTCTAAACTCACTTCAGCACTACTGGATATGTTTTCTGCTTCTTGCTACAACCGGGGCTTCATCTGCCTTGATTAACATGAGATGCCTTGCTAGTAGATGTTTAGTAGCTCATTACAAAACACTGGCCAAGTTTTATATCTGTTTACCATATGTGAATGGTGAGAATAACATGAGGCCAATGAGGAATGAATGCTCTTTGGTTAGAACTGAAAGATGCAATTGCCTAACACAAATCAACATGGCCTACTTTTAAATACTAATAATGTTATTACACATGTTTCTTTACTACTGATGATCATAATTCATGTTTGGCACTCTGGTGGGGAAAATAATTGTGTTCAATAGCCTTTTCAAAATATTATGTGCATTGGGTATTACCTCCAAAATTCTAAACTCTCCTTAAGAATATTGGTGATCATGATCTGTAAAGATGAAAGTAAATAAACAACCACAAATCTGGGTGGTTGTCAACCCTGAACTGGTTTTGGGAAAATGAAAAAGCAGGTTAGTTGAGAAAGGTGGTCATTCTGGACCTTACAGTTACATTGTACAGAGAATTTAAGAGAAAGAATGTTGTGTTTGAAAACCAATGAGTCCTTCAGCTGTTTATTTAATAATAGCAACATAGAAATATTTTCTTGGCGTTGCCATGTCTTGCTTGATTTTGCTAACAGATAGCCTGGACCTGAATGCAGAAGAAAAAGCTGCCCTAATTGCCAGTACCAAATCGCCCATCTCTTTTCTCAGTAAACTGGGACAAAGCATCTCTCGGAAACGCACTCCCAAGGTAATCAGTCCTACCACAGTCCTGATAACATTTGTGTCTGTTAGGCTGCTGTCCAAGTCAGGGGTACTAAAACTGTATCTGTGTGTATCTGCTGTGTGTGTACAAAAGACTGTGTGTTCATCAGCTCTTGGCATGGGGGGCAGTACATGACATTTGTAACTGCAGAATTACATCCATAATACGTACTTTCAGTCAGTGGTGTATTTTCAGTATTAGAATCCTAGCCTTGTGTGGTACTGCTTGGGGATGTGTTTTGTATTGGAGCATAACAGGTTGCTCAGTGCCCAGTTAGTTGTAAGTGTTAAAGAATGTCCAATTTAAAGGTAAGAATCCTTTTAAACAATTGGAAAATAACCCCAGAGATTTAGTCAGTTGTGTTGTCAAAGTTTATTTAAGTGCACTGGTGACACTTACCTCACACCAGAAAGGCATGAGAACAGTTATCTTTGTGTTTTTTCATCTCCTCCTTCCACTTGCAGGACAAAAAGAAAAGGAACTGGATGGTGCAGGAAAGAGGAGAAAAACTAGCCAATCTGAGGATGTAAGTATTACAGTGAGGAAGGTTTCAGGGGAGGAAAAAGTGGTAGGTCATTGTTCCCACTTCAGTCCTTTCAATTTCTATATCCAGACAGGTGGTTTCATTCTTTGGAGTTTAGGTATTTTTGATAAAAATGAAGTATTCTTCAGAGATTGCACTTTATCTTAGCTATAGTGCAAATACTTTACTGATGGTCATGAAATAGTACACAACAAACAAAATGTTGCAGTTCCCTCATATTCCATTCTTAGTGCAATTTACTTTGATTTGATGAAGACAACAAGAATAAAACTTTCATTCAGTATATTTATTCAGATTTTTATTCATATTTAAACTTCAGCTTTGCTTAGTGAAAAAACATTTCTAGTAGGGAGTTCTTCACTTAAAGTGTCTATAGCCAAGTGGGTGTAAATTTAGTGCTTTGAGTTGTCAGTAAAGGTTTGAAGATAAGCTTTTGCTTTGTGTCAGTGGATTCACAGGAGTGTTTCAACTGTAGTCATCTTGGTAGGTAAGTGTATCAAATAAGGTTGAAAATATAAGTTTAGCAGAACTTTTGATGGCATGCCAAAGGAGATAAAAATGTGAGTTTTCAAGTGCAGACCAATAGATTGGTTTTTTTACTGAGCTAGAAAACTCTTACAGTAAAGGAGTAGAGAGGAAAAGGTGATCTCTGTGCATCTTGTTATGTATTGATATTGCTGATTGTTAGGAGGACATCCCGCGAAGCTACAGAGAAGAAAGGCCCACGCTGGTGAGTGCCCTGACAGAGAGGAGAATTGATGCTGCCATTGGGAATCAGAATAAAGTCAAGTCTATGGCAACCCAGCTACTGGCCAAGTTTGAGGAGAATGCGCCAGTGCAGTCCTCAAGCTTACGAAGACAGGTAGGAAATGGATAATAAACCCCTTTTATTTTTAAATGAATGGAGGAAAGCCACGAATCGTAACATGCATTCCTTGAGATGGGATGCCAGTGGTGCTCTTCTACCACAAAGGCTCTCTGAGGGAAGAGTGGAACTGACTCAAAAGATTAAAAAAATTAAATTTTGGAGTTTGGGCTAGGCAAGAACTTCCCAATGAAAATATGTTTCCCTGTTATTGCCTGTATTATGTTATATAATCTCTTTCGAAAACATCAATTCTTTTACAAGTACTATTACTGTTGAAAACCTTTCCAGGGATGTCCCATTTGTACTGGTTAAGAACTATAATTTAATTTCTGATTTGAACTTTTTCATGCCAGGTTATATGTGTTTGTTCTTGTGAACTGTGACTGTTTTGTGTGAATGTGTAAGAGCAGCAGATAAATCCCTGTGAGTTTCTTTGCAGTCAGGATATTTGTGTCATTCTAAATGGGGTTTCCTGATGACTGCTGGCTAGTCAGGCTGATAACTGAACTACTGCAACTGTGGGGCAACTGTATTGGAAGTTAGATTGAGTCCCTTCAAGGTACTGCCAGCAGTGCAGTGTCAGCGGTATAAGGCTCAGTATGGTTTAAGTGCCTGAGTTCTTGCTCTGCTGCATAGTCTGTCTTCATAGCTCGTGTCCAACCTCTGTGCTGCCATAACCAGACTGCGAGTGGGACCTGACCTATGAACTACTTTAAAGCTAGGACAAGTATGTTTGTGCTATGCTGCACAGCAGTGCTAGTATAACATAATCTCAGAATGGTCACGTTATCCCACTCTTCACCAATCTAATGCTTCCTTAGCCACTGCATATTGGCTGGAACAACCAGGCTTATTTGAAGGAACGATGAGCATAAAGGGAAGGTCCAAAACCACTTGTAGCTTCCCATTTTTGTATGTTTGATATTTCCCCTTTTTATATTTTACTTGTTTAATGGATTCTCCCCTACCCTATTTTTTTTTCCTTAAATGTTTGCTTGTCATGTTCTGTGTCCCATTCCTTTGGCTTTCTTTGAGTTTCCTTTACTATTTTATCTTTCCTCCTTGGTCCCAACCCACTTCCCCTACAACCTGCATGCAGCAACCTGTCCTGCCTTATCAAGAACGTGTTCACAACCAACCATCCAGCAGACGAGAGCAGGGCCGTCCCATACCCCAATGGAAACAGGTAAAGAAACTGATTATGAATAAATGCATTGCCTGCACCCAGCACCAGCTATCACTGTCCTGTTTTTAAAACAGTCTTTTTCTAGCACCTTGTAAGACTTCATTACTTTTAAATAATTTAACTTTGAATTAATGAAATCCACATCTGCCTTTGGTAACGATGCATGGTTTAATGTTTCAGAAGGACTTAATCAAATTTTCTTCTGCACTTATATGTGAGTTTCAACTTCCCAGGATTTCAGTGGATCTTTCAGCAGAAATCTTACCTACAGAGGTGACCTAATGTAGATATTTTATCATCTGGAATATTTAGAAATTTCTCTGTTAGGAAAAAGAAAATACATGAGCAGTTGTTGCAACCAGTGGGGTTAAAGGTGTCACACCATATATATTACAGGTCTTTCTTGGTGTATATATAGTAAAATCGGTTGTCAGTTTTGCTATTCATGTGTGAAATCTTGTGTGTTCAGCAGTTACAAGAGAGTTTATGGTGTTTTCCTTCTCTCTCTGACAAATGTGGCTGTTCTTGCCAACTTCTCAGATTCATTGCATTGCAGAGGTCTGTATTACTGTGAGTTAAGTAAATTTTAGGTTTTCTGCCACAGGGGGAATCAGAATAGGGATCAACAGCAGAAAAATCAGCAGGTATCAAATTTTATTTTCTTGCCTTTCTTGTGTGAGTTTTCTCTTTCAGCAGTGGCTTTCAATAGCAAGGCTTGTGACAGACAATCTTTCCAGGCAGATAGGGATACTTATCTCATTGGCTTCCTCTGCTTCCCCTGCTGCCCAGCGCAAATGATCTCATCAACTTTCTGAGAGGGCCGAGATACGTTTGTCTGGCAGTCATAGTTTGGAGAAACATCTGCTGCTTTCTGGTTGCAGCATAATCAGTGCATACTTTGGAGTCAAGATGACAACACTAGTCTGGAAATCCACCGTTGTGCGTGTTTATGGATTCATGGTGAACATCAAGGCATTCAGCACAGTGTGCTGCCTCTCACGACCAGTGCCATGATCTAGAAGATTTCTGTCCAAGAAAGATGACCTAAACCCAGGGAAATTGTTGCCAGTGGAACTGTCAAGAGAGTCTTAAAAACACATCAATGTTACTTTTAGATTCTCAAGCTCAGTGTTTTTTCTTCTACATTGTCTCATCCAAGCAAATTTGCCAGGTAAAGGGGGAGAACTCAAAGAACTGATGCATCGTATGGCTGTGCAGTATTAAGTCAGTCGATGAGCACTGCTTGTGTTAACCCACACAAAAAAAAAAGGAAGACGACAATGCAGTCCAGTTTATCTCAGTTCAGGAGGATGAAGATTTGTGTGTTAGCACTTGGAGAAGATCATGTGCCTTGAGATTTGTATTGGAACCTACTATTATTTGCAGTTTGTGAAGGCTTTATAATTAAGCCTTTAGAGTCAAACACAAGAGTTCTTATTGTGTCACCCTTTTGTAATTGATCAAAAAATTTCAAAAATTGTTTCCTGTTTTTATGATGAGGAATTGCTCCTCATCAGGAAGCAGGTGGTGGTTGTTGTTGTTCTTGTTTTTGCTTGCACTACTTGAATGAATAAAGAGGAATTGAGTGGAGGAGAAGGAAATATTTCTGGCCCCCTCTATATTGGTAGCTATGTAGGACAGGTCTTTGAAATACCTTTCTGTAACAGTTGTACTTCCGGAGGACCTACATTATTTTATTCAACACTGACATTGATTGCCTTGGGGGATGGTTTCCCCCTCAGGATTACAGCTGGGCATGATCTTTCCTTGACAGACTTTACAGTATCAACAGAAGATATTTGGTTCCTGGGTCCAGGTTTCATGCTGGGTTTTTCAGTGCTTTTTGTCTGACAGTTGAATTGGAGAAGAATAAAACTGAGTCTCAAGGATGAACAATCTTCAGGATTCCATAAGATCGTGGTCCCTATTCCAAAGGTTTCTTATTACTTGCTTGGGGAGATAAAGAGCATCAGTTGCCTTTATTCAAAAGCTATGATGGTATATAAAATAATTTATTCCCAACTGATCAGAGAGCAGATAAGGCAGGAAGCCATCTATTGAGCCAAGCAGACAGCTTTGGCAAGTTCGGACTGAAATATCCATCCCACAGGAAGCTGTTGCTGAGGCAGTGCTTCTGTTGGCTGCTGGGGTTCCCAATTCTGGTTGCTTAGGAAGAATCTGATAGAGGCACAACTGTGTACTACTATGGTACTGAAACAGCTTTCTACTGTCACACTGGGCCCTTCAGCTGCACAGCTGTTTTCTGGGCCATGATTACCAACAGTGGAGTTGATGCAGGGTACCAGTATGTGTTACTGGAGATAGTGTGAATGATTAGTATTGCTCCTGATGAGCCATTTAGAGAGGATATATGTTTACTGTAGAGAGCTGTACATGAAGAAAGGGTTCTTGTTTGGCTCAGGTGTCAAGAGTTTATGAGCAGAAACTTCTGTGAGTGGCTGCATATAAGGTAAATCACATAGTAAATAACGTCTACTGAAGAGTCCTGTGAAAAGGAGCAAAGCACCTCCTGAGGGGACAAAGTGATGATGTGGTTTCCCTGAATAACACAAGTTGTCTAACATTCTTCACAATAGGCAGAATGAAGATGAGGTCCTCGGGGGGTCTTTGGGAGAAAAAGTTTTATGTCTTGTGTTTGATGGGTTTGGTCCTGTGTCTTGAAAACTGCAAAAGTGTAAGAGAGATTGCAGGAGAGAAACTCTGTGGTTGCAAAGAATGTTGTCTGGGTTGGACCACCAGTTTTGATGGAAAACTTTTTTATCTGCCTTGGGCTATTGCTTGTCAGTGTCTGTCACTGGACTTCTTTCACTGTACGTGCTTACCAGTTTTAAGTCAGGAATCTTGCTTTACCCTGGAGTTAGAGTTATGAGGCCAGCAGTTACAATGGGTTTTTAAGGCAGACAGTCTGTTGTACAGGTGGGTAGGGCAGCTTCCTAAGACTTCCTAAGGCTTCCTAGAAGGAGTGAGATCTGGCAGAATCTGTTCTGAAGCAGTGTTTACTTTCATCACAAGACTTTTAATGGCATCTCTCCTGGAAAGGGAAAGCCTTCAAAAAATGAAGTGGCTTAAAAACCTTATCAATCTGCTGCTCACAGCATTCTGTGTTTTCTTGGTGAATTGGATCATAAAGTTTACTTTGAACTACATTTTCACAATGTTTTATCTGTGTTGTCAAAATTGGGTTTGTGCTTTTATGAACACCTCAGCAGCAGCTAGTAATGCATAAAGATACTGTTAAGTGTAGGCACACAGTGGAGATACATGTAATTTTTCTTGTGATTGTAACGTCTCCTGAAAAATGGATTGTGTTTCATGGTATGCTGGTTAATTTCCTCCAAGGAATGCCTACTTGCATAAAAATGTCTTCTGTAGTGTGTTCTATTGTTTTCCAAGCCATTTTATCCGCTTTTGGGAAAAAGCATCTCATCAGGGATCATGAAACAAACCATTGAAAAGCCATGTGGTCTGTCCTGAAGAGGATCTGATTCATTGGGTATAGTATGAGAGATGAGCCTTGTAAACTGCATTTTGTCCTAGCTTCATAGACTCTTGGCTTATAGCCTTCAGCAGTTTTCTGCTATAGCTTCATAGGTCCCCTAAAAGCAACAAGGGATGTGTGTAATACGTAAGCTTAAACCACTGATGTGTGCGAAGATGCTTGTAAGATGGAGATCACATGCCCTTCAGTGAAAGCCTTTTCTTTGGAAGTCTGATGCATGTTCATTTGAGTCAGTACCCTGAAGTGTGATAAAAATGCAGCAATATAAACTCTTTCCAGTAATGATGTTGGTTTTTGAAGATATACAATGACTGAGATGACTGCAGTCAGCAGGAACTCAAAACAGAAGAGAGCTTACACCACCAATGATTTCTGCAGATAGTGTTTTTCTTAATTTCTTAGTGGAACCTGTTGATATCTTTCCTCTTTCCTATAGCCATCTCTGTCTTTGCATGGTCAGAGGTGCATCCTACTGGAGGACGGAACGTGTGCTTCATACCTGTGCAATGTTGTATTCTGAGATGTGCCATGGAAAATACACCCTTGTGAAAAAGTTGAAATTTGAAATCTGCCTTCATCAGATGAAAGTCCAGAACAGCTGCAGTGGTTGAAAGTGGTATCACCCTTTCAGCTAGAAATGAGTGACTTCCTGCTGAGCCTTTTGAAATTACATATACCTGTTCCTCATCCACTTCAGTCTGAAGTCATGTGCTTTAGTTTAAGCTGCTTGTAGCATCTGCTTAAATTAGGAGAGTTGATACTTTTTTTTCTTGAAAGGGAGGAGAACACACAAACAGATGTTAGCATCAGCTCAGTTGTAAGAGCAGTGAGGAACACCTGTAATATCTTTACCATACTGTTTCTTTGGAGGCTATATAACAGTGGTTTTCAATACACAGAAATTTTTTTTCTCAGTGCAAAAATTTCCAGATACGCTCTGGTGAGAACTCAAAAGAAAAAAATCAGGCAGAAGATACATTAAGAATCAAGAAGTGTTGGAGAAAAGACTGGAGGTACAGAACTAGAAAGGCATCTTTTCTGGCACACTAAAATGAGAACATGTATGTGCATTGTGTATTATTCAGACTATTAGATATAGTTTTATATATATGTTTTAGCTATAAAACAGTTGTGTTTCTGTTCTAAAAGAATGGCCCAGTTCAGTTTAACTTGCCTGAGATGCTTTAATATCTTAGAGTAGGAGGGATCTGAAGCTGAGAACAGACCACTGTGAGTTCAGTTGTATTGCTAAAGAGCTGAAAGCAAGAGTAATTAGGCCAACAGGATGGATATCTTTAAATATTACAAGTCACAGCAATAAGTAATTTTTTGTGAAACAAAGAGAGTTCAGAGTTGTACTTTTTCACTGATCGTAAGACCTTGAATCAGAAACTCAGCTGATGATGGATATAAGTACCTGCTGGCTGTCCCTAGAAGAATCTCTCAAATGGATGTGTGACTGTTTGGCCATGGGTGAAAAATTGGTCTTTCAGTTTCAGATAAATTGTGGCTTTAGGTCATTTGTGAGACCTGTGAGAGGATCGTGGTCTCTCGGTTCGTGTGTTCTGGCCTGTCTCACCAAAGCCAATGGTAATGTTACTTCTTTTCTACCATTACTATGATTATTTTTTTCTTTTTCTGTTTAAAAAAAAAAAAGCTGAGGAGTAAAGAACGTTCTCGGACCTGCCCCAAAAAAGTGATCATGCTCTCTTCTTCCACTCCACCTTCCTCTCCACCGTATCCCAGGCAGCAGGTGATTCCCTCTGCATGCTCTGTCACTCTCTCTTCATTACGACTTGTACAAGTGACTAGATCAGTTACCAGATATCCCATTTACAAATGCATTTTCAGTTTCCTTTTTTTGGATGGTGATAGGATTTCTTCAGCGTCTTAGATTAGAAACACAGGTTGGCACTAGCTCGCTGGAAGTATTGGTTGTGGTGATGATTATGTGATGCACTGGATATTCTGAGAATTTACTGTAGGCTAATTTGTAATTACAGTAGCCTTTTCCAGTTTTGAGTTGCAGCAAAATGGAAATTAAATGCTTGGAGTACTGCAGGGAAATAAAACAGAACTTTTCTCCATCTCTGCTCTTCATTTTAACAAATGTGAATGAAAATTTGCCCGCATATTCATGAAGCTCTTTCAGGATCACTTGCATGAAGTGCCTTTTTAGAGCGGTGCAGTGGCCCACACATCCCGTGTGTTTACTTGGTTTTCCCCACACCCAAGCTTTTGTCTCACCAGAGTTTGTGTTTGTTCTGTCTGAGTTTGAATTTGGAGCAGAGGCTGTTCTGAACAGGGTGTATAAGTGTGCATACAGGTGTTGTGCATGTGTTTGTTGTCCTTCTAGTTAAACATTACCTGAAATCTTTTAATATGTGTTTTGTTGTACATGGTCATCCTGCTGCTTTAGTTGTGTCTGTTTAAAAAAAATTTGTTGCTTTCCTACTGCAGTAATAAATTCCACTCCTCCCTGATCAATCCTGAACTAACCTTGAAGTGATAAAAGGCAGCATAGACCGCCTGTAACTTTAAATAGGAGTTTTACAAATAAATTTCCCTGTAGGTGGAAAAATGTCTCTCTGCTGAATACTTTATGCCTATAAACTCTGTAAAGGCATGTTACCTTTTAGCAGAGCAGCCAAAACTTATTTTTGGGTATAAAGTTTGACTAGCCTTATTGCTGTCATTTCTCAGGATGTTGTTACATGGTACATTTAATCCAGTCTGATTATTGTCAGCCTCTGGAGCACACATTCCCTGCTGTCCCTCTGGTGTCTGCATCAGCAAGATAGGTCAGGGCTGCTTGCTGATCTAATTTAAAACTGTCCTAACAAAAACCTGGTGAGTTCTCTGGCACACTGTGGACAGCATGGTGCGAGCAAGGATACAGGAATGGATGTGTAGGTAGAATGGGTGGGCAAAGCTCTTTTCATTAGCAAAACCTGCATTTAAAGTGAATTTAGTGTAAGATTACCACACGATATGATAGCTAGCTGCCACCTTCTTGTCAACATCCTTTAAAAATGTTGACATCCATTTTATGAGAGAAGAAAGGTTTTCCCAAAGCTTGCAGGTAGAGAAACCAAGGCAGTTAAATGCTGAGTTTTACTTTTTTACTCTGTGGTGTAGGATTCATTTTCCATGAAGAGCAATTGGCTTTCATCTACTAAGGATCCCTTAGCTGTGTATTTTCCCTCCCTAGTTTCCCCAGGTGTGTTTTTGTCCTGTGTCCTCTTGTCTAGTTCAGCTGCAAGTGCCAACTGCTGCTGTGTCCAAGTGTACTTTGACCATTTTCTATGTTGTGTCCTGTAGAAAACTTCTTGCTCAGACAAATAATAATACAAAAAATTGGCTTCCCCTTTTAACTCTTGGGAATTTTTACCTTCTGTGCTACAGCACTGATCTCTTAGACCATTTGAGAGGTGTCTGCTTTTGGAGATACTCCTTAGGACTGATTTATTTTCCTGAATAAATCTTGGCCCAGGCCTCATAGCAAGACAGATGGATCTATGTCCTTGTTACTCTGATGCCTTTTAAAACTTGTATCTCTGCACTTCTAATGCATCCATTTTGCCACGTCTTTTAAACTTTCCATTTCCTTCCTTTGATCTAACATCCACTATGATTTATACTGAGTGTCTTACCATTTTTATTGTACTAATGTCATTACACTGGGGTGCTATATTGTGGTTTACTGACCTAATATGGATATATACAGACTGGGTTTTTTTGAAGGTTTCCCTACAGCATCCAATTTGTTCTTGCCAGTTTTAGAATATTCTTCTTAATAAACTGTTCTGCTATGGTTATGGCCTCTTTTCTGCCTGCATCCTAAGAAAAACTAGCTGAAGTGTGTTTTTTTAGGAAGTTGGTCTGTGGTTGTTGTTAAGCTCATAATTTTTGCCTGCAGAGAAACAGGGAACCTGGTGCCGACTATCCTGGGGAGCAGAGTCCCAGACAGGAAAGGGTAAAGAGCATGAACAAATGGCATGGATGCTGATGACACAAGGCTGTGGTGGATGTGTGCAATATGGAGAGCAAATATACTGGGTAGTGAAACACACTTATCCTAATGCTGCTGTTAACACGCTGGAACTGCTAAGAGCCAATTAGGAGTGATTATTTCTGTGTGATACCCACATAAATGCGTAACAAGCCTTCATCAACAGTTTGCTATATGCTTTTATTTTGTCTTAAACCTAGCACCTAAGCTCTTCCTGGTTTTCTTTTTCTCTTCCACGTCTTTATTGAGTGTGCTGTGCCTGTAGCAGAACAAGAAGAGTTGTGTTTTGTGCTAATTCATACAGACATGGGTGCATTGTTTCCACTGCTTGCTTTCTGGATGGTTAAACAACTGGCATTTCATCCTGCCTCCTACAGGCCAAAGTGAAAGGAAAAACGATGAGGCATTATTTAGCATAGAGACTTTGAAGCCCTTACTAACAATGAAATATTCAGCAGTCTGTCTGAATGGCTCAGTATTACATGGGAGCATGGGAAAAGATAGACAGAAGAATCGGTTGATTTCAATTCATATTGACAAATTAATCGACATTCCTATAAAGGCTTTGAATGAATTAAGTCATAAGTGGTAGCCAGCTATAAAACTGTTGCAACTTTGAGAATGTGCTCTAACAGAAGACTCTTGCGAGCCAAATGTTTTCTGACAGGCAGTAGAAAATGAATAAGCATGTGTCTGCAGTGGTACAGAAGCCCACAGCTTTATAATAGGTCCCAGTTTTATTGAAAATGATCTAATAGGAAGGAGTAGGTGGAACTGAAAGCAGCTGAAAGTGTAGGGAGTATTATTAACGTATCTGAATGGGAAAAATGTTTCTCGTAAATTGGGCGTGAACCCACTTTTCTGCTTTGGAAGACAACTAGCAATATGTAGCAGCACCCTGGCATTCTCAACAGATCAAACCTGTGGTTCTTCATGCACACCTTTGTAGTTCCTGGCCTGTTTACTTTCGAACTCAACAAACAAATTAGCTGGAGGCTGGGTGATACAGTGATACTCTTTGTCCTGTACACCAGGCCACAGGCCCAGTCTTTTTTTCCATGTCTCTAAGTACACCAGACAACAGCCCAAGGAGATGGATATGAAAGACCAGAATAGCAGAGGTGTCAGATAATGCACCTGGGATGCATTGATAGGACAGTGCAGGAAGAACAAGTAGGGCAGTGAAGTTGCAGCAATAAAGCCAGCAGCTTCTGTGATAACTTTTTTTTGCTGTGCTTTGTTTCAACGAGCCAATCTCATTAAATATCCTCCATCTGGTAAGTACAGCATTCACTTTTCATGTACCAGTGGCAATGAGCTCACTCTTCATGAGAACTGAAGTACATGACCCTAAAAAAAAGGTGTTTCCATGCACAAGATCTGAGAAACACAAGTATGTGCAGGTTTAGATATGTAAAGGAAATTGTAGGGAATTGAGGACTGTGGTGGAGTAAGTTGGCAGATAAGCTCCTTTGTGCATGATGATGCCACTTTTCTCTCTTTTTGTTGCTGTGGGTTTTTTTGGGGGATGGTAATGCCAGAGAAACACGCTTGTTTGGTTTTGGCTGCAGCAGTCCTAGGTAGGAGAGTTGTGAATAACAACTAATTCAGCTGTTGGTTTTTTTTCTTGGCCTTGAGGGTCAAAATTTGGCCCCTCATTCGAACAGTAGACACTGGAAATAAGTTTCCATTTATTGGAAATAAAACCAGTTTTTACCTAGGAGCTTCCCTTACTGTTCTGCATGTGAATTTCATACCTTTTGTCTAGCATTTCAGTGCCTGTTCCTTCAGGGGCTTTTTTGATGGTTTGTTTACTTCCTCCCTCCTTCCTCACCTCACAGAGATCTCCTCGTTTATTTTCTGATGACCAAGTGCCTGAGAATGTTGAGCAAAGGGCATGTCAGCTTGCTGCCCTCCTGGAGTCCAGACCTGCCATGAGGCATCAGGTGACTACAGCCCTGCCTATCTGGTGTCCTGTATCAATGTGGGATTCTGGGTACCGGTGACATCTAAGGTCAGAGGGGTGGAAAAATTCACCAAAATACAGTGACCATACATGACATGCTGTGCAGTCATGAGGTTAAGAAAACACAGTCAAGTCTATTTTGTGTAGTGTCTTTCTCCTACTTGCCCATTCTTAACTGTCTCCTTGTTTAATGGATGGCATTTCTGTTTCTCAAAATGCAATACAAGGTAAGAAACAGCCTCCAAGCTTCAGAAAATACATGCTGAAAGCCAGCTGCCTTCCTGATCAAATCATCTCACAGTGGTCGTTTACCAGTGAGTTGCTCACAGATTTTACTTGCTTCTGGAAGCAAGAACATCCAACATTTTTCAAGTGTAATTCCTGGCTGTGAAGTACTACTTCTGTGTCCCTGCTTCCTGTACGCTTACTTCCAACAGTAGAGTTGGCCACTTGTGCAGGTGTACTTTGGTTCCAGTGTACGCTTTGGGCTTAGTTTTCTTTCGTGTTTAATTTTCTTTCCAGTGTGTTGCTTCTGGCATTACAGGGTCATGCCAGCCTGAGCAGTCATTTCTTTGGTTTCTGGCTGCTTGGCCCAATCTCTATTTCAGATATCTTCAGCAGCATTGGGCAAACTGGAGAGTGCTTTTGGAAAACACCATCTCCCTAAGTGAATTTTTTCATAACACTGTTTTGAGTTAACCATCCAAAATCAACTCTCCTCCTGGGATGGAGTATAAATAGTCCTAGAACTTTTGCTGATGGGCATAACTCTTCCAAGCCATGTCAAAAGGAAATTTATAACATTTAGGTGACTTTCCATTGCTGTTCTTTTGGGAATGCTGTCTTTGCTGATAATTAAAGTCAGCAAAGCTGTTCTCGAGGAAGGAAGAGACATTCTTTGGCTGGATTTGAGGTAGAATTTGAGGGTATATAAGAAACCATAAAATCCTGCGTAAGGAGTCAGATTTAAACAAATCAACATCTATTTGTTAAAGGGTGACATAACTGATGATCTCAAGCGTGATCCAAGGGTGGCAATGCTTGTATGCATTTCCTTACTCAGTTGAAATGATGATACATCTAGACCAGAATATCTTGCTTCTACCTTTTGTGGTGGTCTCTGCCACTTTTAAGCTCCTGGAAAAGATTAACAGCATTACAGTACAGATAGAAATTATTATTGAACCTATCTAGTTTCTGTATAGTGCAGAATGAAGGAGAAAATATGGGGGGAACAGAGAAAACAGTGTAGAGGGAAGGATAAAGTAGGTAGGGCAGGGAGGAAAAAGAGGAAACAGATGTTGGAACACTGCAGGCAGCGATAGGTTATGGTGTGGGATTTGAGGGAAGGAAGCAAGAAAAACAGTAAGAGAATGAAATATAGCAGAAAATTATTTTGATGAAATTATGATCTTACAGAAAATCTGTGTATAAACAGTTATTTCTTTAAATTGGGGAAATGGTGAAAACCATTTTGTGTTTTTGTCTAGCAGTATTAATCTTGAGGCTAGGCAGTTCTCAGTGGCTAGAAATAGCTATTTTCATGGGTCATGCACCTACATGACCTCTATTTTCAATTTTTACAATGGAATTTTTTTTTTTTAAGAGGGACAAATATTTGCTATTTGCATAATTTTTCTTCCTGGATTATACTTTCTGGGAATGCAGATTTTTCTACCAGCACTATTTGTCTGATATTTCCAGGTCTTGGGGGTTTTCCTTTTTATGTGGAGTATTTCTTGGGAGATGACCCACAGAGATGATGAGACGAGTATGCTGGAAAACCAAATTTGGGTCTTCCTGTGAGGAATCAAGTTCAGAAGGATATAGATTCTCAGTTTGGGTTTTGGTGGATTTTTTTCTCTTTGATAAGCAAGAACAGTGGATTGCTTTATATTATTTAACGCTTTTTAGTGTGAAACAGTTTACAGTAAATTTTAGACTGGAAATTTGCTGCTGATGACTGGTGATGTATACAAGTTATTTTTTTTTCCTGTTCCATCCCCAAGGAGAGTAGGCTTTTGGTTCATATAGTTAAAATACAGAAGAGGTCTTACATGGCCTGTAATACAATCTTGGTGCCTTGGGCCAGTAATGCAGAACAATGAGAGATACAGGAGGAGCAGAGGAAATTGTTTTGGGATCTTTGCCAATGGCTCTCTTGGTTGAGTTACAGGAGGTTGGACATCTGTGGAAGTAGGTAACAGCTTCCAAATGGTCCTAAATAACTTACAACCTAATAAAGAGCAAATTAAGAATAACTTACTCTATCTCACTAGGGAGAAAGGGAACACTGGACATTTTACTCCCAAGTTTTCCTACAAGTGTATTTAAGAAAATGTTTTTGATGGTGGGCAGAAGGGCCTAAGTTTTCTGTTCTCTTCTCTCTGTAGCTGTGTGATTATTTTGACTTTTATTTTTTAGCCTGAGACTGAACCGTCTCGCCGATTCTTTGTTGACCAGTGGGAGCTCTCCCTTAGCCTCCGTTCTTCTAATCGCCCTTCCTCACCTTCATCTGACTCCCTTCGACAGGTAGCATTAGCCTGAGCGTTGCGAGGTGCACTCAGCTGTGTTGGCTTGCTTCACCCTGGTCCCACCAGCCAAGGACACCCACCCCACAGGAGATGGCTGGGCTTGCAATGCTTCACCTGCAGACCGCAGCGTCTCTGCAGATTCATGCACAAGCGAGAGGCCAGAGGCAGCCCGCAGCATAGCTTGGTTATTGTCAGCTGTAAAGCAGTTTGAAACTAAATATGTTTAACACTTGGTGTAAATGAAAAGCTTGTGGTACATCTCACTCTTGAATCGGTCCTTTTTGAGCACTGATAGCCCTTCTGGCTTTGCAGGAAAGCTTTCTTGTTTTGCTTGCTGCTTTTGTTGGGGTCTTGAGCCAAACTACAGAATGTGTTTATGCATAAATGCTTAACGGATTGTGTGAAATAAAAGAGACTTTTGGCTTTCTGAAAAATCACTGAGAACTTGAACTAGTCGCAGCTGTCATACATAAACACCAGGAACTTGAGTTGACCTAAGCTGGAGTGGCTTCTTTGCTCTTGCAAATGTTGCAGAACATTGTGTATCTTGAAGGCTTTTGCCCATGGGAGGAAAGATAAAATGCTTCATTTAAGGTCCAGTATTAGTCCAGATGTGTGATACATGGGGAAAACATCAAACCAAACAAGAACTACAGAATCTCAAATAAAAAAACAAGCAACTAAATTTCCCACACCAAATAGTTCAAGGTATTGGGAGTTAAGATTAGCATAATCGCTTCTAAAGCATGGAGCTTCATATATGCTTGTAGAAATTTAAAGATCCTGAAGCATCTGCAGTTAAGGTTGGATGAAGGTTTCAAATCAAAACTTGTTAAGTGGAAACCTGATGCAACGGAAAGAAAATGTTTCTCAGAGAAAAGCTTGAGCTATGTTTGAAGAAAACTTAAAAAGCCGCAAAGGCTTCTGATTTTTTAGAGGAAAATGGAAGACTCTTGGCCAGACGATTATGTTTGATGGTTAAAGATCGATGTTGAATAAAAAGAAGAAACTTCTTCCAGTGGGGACCTTTTAAACTGTAATTTTTGACAAGATACGGTGCTTGACATTGAAAGGCAACTTTGTATACATGTGTGTGCACATACTGGCTGAGGAAGAATACGGAACCTGAGAGACAAATCATGTGTTATTTCTTGCATATATAAGTAGTCTGTGTGATTTGTATTTTGGGTGGAATCAGCAGAGGCAAGTTTTTTTCTGGGAAGAAATAAACCCTCATTACTGCAATAGCACAGAGCTTAGGGAATTAGGACTTTGGAGATGGCAGTGGTAATCTCTGATGGCTGAGCACTCCCTTTTCAAAATACTTTTCTCCACAGTGCTACCCATTCTGTGGTGAATTTCAGTTTTTGTGATGCTTCCTGTTGTTCTCATGTCTTGAACACATGAAGGTCTTAAACATTCCTGAAAGGCTAAAAATCACACATACAGAATTTATGCTGGTTTATTAGTTGTGGGTAATAATTTGTGTGCTTCAGACAAGTTCTGTTGTGCGAGTAAAGTAGGTTTTGAGATGAAAGTTCAGTCCTTTCCTTCAGAATACTATTATCCTTGGTATTTTACACCTGCCAGAAACTGGAGTGTGTTGCTCACAATCCTTTGTTTGCTGAGGAGGCTCCAGCTAGAAACATTCATAATGCTTCTTAGTCTGGAAGAAGAAAATTGCTTGGTGTGCTCCTTGCTGCTCTGAGTCGAATACACAGCATTTGCAGTGTGATTGTGCTAACAGGGATGTGATGGCGTAATGTTCTTAACCATGGAATTGCTGCCAACGGTTCCAAGTATTTCCTGTGAAAAACACTTCTCCTGCAGTGACTGAACATGGCTTGCAAACACTTGTGTTGTAACATGTAAGGTAACTGCCAACCTGCCTAGGTTTCTTGGAATACCAGTGGGTTTTTAGATCTCCAAAGTCATGGAATCAGTCAGAACCCGTGGTAGAGAAAAGCCTAGTCAGAAAGCTGTGTTCACAGTTAAACAACTGTATGTTCCAGATGTGTGCAGGCACGGCTTTAATGCTTTGGATGAGGCTCTTGTGTCTTGTCTTTTTTTTTCTATTCTTCTTTTCCTCCATATAAACCTCTCTGTATTTTTAGCATTGGAAGAATGGGTATTTTTGAATCACTGCAAGTTCCTTAGTTAAGAATTTCATCCTGCTCTAGGAATGCTCTGTAAATTAATTCTTTCCAGTTGCTAAGCATATAAATATGCTGCTGTGATCAGCATGTTGCATTAGACCAGGTAACGTGTCTTCTAAAAGGTCTTTTGTTTCTGATGCAGATTTTACCTGGAACCTAAAATCTTAACCTGTGTTTGGCCTTGTCTTTGAGAAGTGTCTGTGCTCAGGTTTCCAGGTGCAAAACACCCCACAAATGAAAATGAGATCTGCTTTCTTCATCATCCTAGTGTATCTAGATCATGTAGGGAATGCAAAATGCAAGCCGCCTTTTCCATTGTCACAGTTGATCCTGGACTGTGCTGGTAATTTCTGACGATGCTAGCTTTGCTTTTACTACTTGTCACTTCATATTGTCCACTGTCTTGGCATGATTTGACCTCTCTGCACCTTTTCACCACCTAACCTGTTACAGTTTTAGCAATTTTTTTTAATTTGATTTTTCCTCCCCTCCCTTTTCTCACTGCCCTATTGTTTTGTTCCCTCCATCTGGTAGAAGTATATAAAGATGTACACAGGCGGAGTGAGCTCATTGGCTGAGCAGATAGCCAATCAGCTTCAAAGGAAAGAGCAACCCAAAACCCTTCTAGACAAGAAGGAACTGGTAAGACTATGTACAGAAGATGATGCGTGTTTGTGATTAGATGTGCCGTAGATCTGAAGTGTTGTGAGTGTCCAGTTGTTACTACTACTGATGGAACCTGTCCTAGCTTTGTGAAAGACTTAATTTCCCTTTCTCCATCTGCCCTCACTCTTCTCCTCAATTTCCTTGCAAAAATTTTTAATCTAATCTCAGCATCCAAGAATTGGCACAAACGTTTGAGAAACTGCTTGCCGTATTTATGAAGGCGTGTGATACACTGAGGCTGCTTCTGCATTATTGTTTTCTGATTTTGATACTGTAGGTCTAATAATTGCTGTTTGAGGGATTTCTAATGGTTTTGGCTTCCCATTACATGCCTCCTTCAGTTGTTTGTTTCAAGGTCATTATTAATAGTACCGGTGTCCACTTTTCCACCCAGAGTTTACTTTACTCCTAACGTGTAGGCATGGCATCCTAGGACCTTCTTCCCTGGACAGTAAGGTTAGTTTTTGTTGTCCCTGGTTAAACCTGTGAATTATGTCCAAGAACTGCAGCATCCAGATGCTCTTCTGTCTGCATAAACGGAGAGAAAATACAGCCCTGCAGTGTTGGTGAGCCCAGACACACACCAATTGAGCCGTACCTGTTTCTGCCTAGGGCTCGCTCAAAAGGAGTTCCCCCAGAACCTGGGAGGCAGTGACGTCTGCTACTTCTGCCGCAAGCGAGTCTACGTGATGGAACGGCTGAGCGCCGAAGGCAAGTTCTTCCACCGCAGCTGCTTCAAGTGCGAGTACTGCGCCACCACTCTGCGCTTGTCATCTTACGCCTACGATATTGAAGATGGTAAGAGAAGCTGTCTGACAGAACCTGCTTGTCTGTCTAGTGATTTCAGCTCTTTCTTTGCTTAAAAGTTATTGGGTGAGCTAGTGAAGAGAGTGACTTCTGTTCCAAAACCACCGTATCTCCAATTGTTAAAACTATATGGATTTCCTGTGGCCAAGTGGTGCTGACAGCAGGGTAACCGACCTGTTAGGGATTAACATAGTAACAGCTGATGGAATGCAAAGGCACAAAATTGTTAAAGGGCTTGGAGGCTGAGTTTGAAGGCTAGACCCTTTATTCTTAATTCAGTGCTGTCAAATGAGGAAGCTCCTTTGTGTTTAATACCACTTAAGAGAAAAATAACATGTTGGCGACAAATGCCATTAGATTTTTTCTCAAAGACCTCATAACTCTATGTTTTAGAGATACTAAAATAGGAACTTTATAATTGGGGGCCATGGTAATAGCTTGCTACAGATTTAAGTTCCAATTCTATGCATAAAAATGGAGGATTGAAATTGAGTAAAGGCTGAGACAGCATTATATATATGTGTGCGTATATATATATTTTATATATAATGTGTTGTTGCAGTAGTTAATAAAGATTCGGTAAAGACTCTTGTTTTCTGTATCTGATAGACTGAGGAGGAAGGAATATGATTAAAAAGCTTGCTGATCTCAGTTAACAGAACCTAACATGCTAAGAATTAAGGGAAGCAGCAGATATATGTAACAAACCTGAGATACTAGCCAATATGACAGCAAATGAAACTCAATTTAGCAACAAAGTGTGTATACTGAAAGTGATAAATTGAAACCACGCATCACTTGTGAAAAGTATCTCCTTCTGAGATTAGTAATATGTTGTATTCCTTGTTTGAGCAGCAGTTGACAGAAATTTCACATTTTTTAAAGAAAAAACGTGAGAAAGTATCTCAGATAAACCTTTATTTATGTTAGCAGGTATATTTGTGTCAGATGTTCCACATCTTCCATTTAACTTTAGTCCTATCTCAAGAGGAAAATATGTGCAAAATTATATAAAACCAGTGAGAGGTTTGGTGGAAAGAATGCTACTGGAGGCTTCAAGGCATAGGAAACAAAACTAAAGGAATGAAGTGGTAGGGCTGATAGTTTTCCCCATCTACTAAGGCAAAGATGAAGCAAGAATTACAAACTGATATGCCACAGGATGAAACTCTAAAATATTGTATTGCAGATTGAAGTAAAATCATTAGGTATCTACTCTGTGTAGCTGGGAAGACTCTTTTTGTATATCCTGGGTAGAATAGTGGCCATGAAAACACCGTCTAGGATTAAGGGGCAAAAAGAACCAAAGTTCTGTATCGATGGTGCATTTTATATAATGACTTCAGCAGACTTGCTTGGTCATGAAGAGTCGAGGAAACAGAATCATCAAACCCATCTCCCCATAAGGGACAGAAAACCCATTATTACTTGGCTGGAAGGTCAGCAGACTTGGCCCGAGACTTTAAAGGGGCCAGTGACAATTTTGAAATCAACATCTAAAAGTAAAAGCTTCATCAGTAATCAAAGTTGGGGGAAAAGCACTTTTTAAGCTCTGCTGTTATTTTGCACATTCACAAGTCAGAGTATCTGATTCTATAACTGGCAATAACAGACTGAGCTCCTCTCTCAGCTGTAAGGGCTGAACCAGTTTCTGCCCCCAGATTTAGTGATTCCCTCTGCCAGCAGCGTGGGTGTGCATTTCTGGCCAGAGAGTTTTCAGTGAGGCAGAAACAAAGCTTGGACTTCCAGCACGCTGATAAGCACTGATTCTGAAATGATACTTCATGGCTAACAGTTGTGTATGTATATCAATTAGATGTGGCCAAGCAGAAATGTGGTATGCCATCTAATGTATTAATTGTGAAACGTTAGCTTGTGTTTCATTCTGGGGTTTCTTTGAAAGAGAAAACAGCAAAGCTTTGCTCACTTTGTTGCTATTCATCTAGCTGTTCAGACTGATGGGCATTCTGCAGCATTCTGCAATCAGTGTCTGGTTTTCAGCTTCAAAGTCTGAGAATTTTTATCTAAGAGCTTTTCTGGTGTTGCTCTCTTCAGAGAATTTGAAAGAGCAGCTTTTGGAAAGAGTAAATAGTAAGAAATATTTATTTAAGCAGAGACTTCTTGAAAAATAGGGTTTTTTCACTTTTCTATCGTAAAACAAGCATTGTGCAAATACCTGCCCAGAGGAACCAGAGAAGGGGGCAAACGTGGTAATATGGGTTTGAAATGCATTAGCAAAGTTTGGGAATAGGGCAGCAGCAGAGGATAGTAGGGGTGCATGCAGGAGGCAGGGTGCACTGACAACAAGACACTGGAAGGTAATTATGTGCCATCCATTTGCTGATAGTAGTATTTGTATTACAGCATAGCCAGTGTTCTGTTGGCGTCCTGTCAGTGTTTCAGATACCAGTGGAAACCCACAGAGGCTTCTGGGGTGTTCTAAACCAGTAGCATCACAGGTCTTAATTGTGAAAAAGAATCATTGGTTGATTGTCCTTTCCACAAGTAGCCACTGTGCATTTTTAGAGATACAGCTCTTTGGGAGTTAACGCTGTCTTCTCCCACTTTCCTCTGCTGGTTGTATTCATTCTTGCCTTTTCCAAAAGTGCTTCTGCCAGCTTTTCATGTGATGATTTCTTTGTTCCTCACACACTGCCGCATTGTTAGCATGTGATACCACACAAGCCTCACAGCTTTGCTTTGGCGTTTGATAGGATTTTAAGCTAAATGGTTGTCAGGCACCCAATGGAAAGGAGGCTAGCTAGGAGGGGGATAGAGGAGGGCTGGAGTTAAAACTTCAGATAGTGTTTGCCTCCACGTATAGCAAATAAACTAGATGGAGCAATGGGAATGGCAGTGGGAAATAAGTTGCAGTGAGATGGACTTTTTTATTGTGCTAAACTGCTGTGTTTTCATTGCTGACCTTCCTTCGGGTTTTATCTGCAGGTAAATTCTACTGCAAGCCTCACTACTGTTACCGACTCTCTGGTTATGCTCAAAGGAAGAGGCCAGCTGTGGGTCCTCTGTCGGGAAAGGTAATTCATTATTTTCATCTAACGTATCGTGTTAATAGGTTTCAATTCTTACTGACTTTTTTATCTGCAAGTAGAAAGATTCTGAGTGCATCAAGTTGCTGTTTTTATGTCATGAGATCTTGCAGTTCTATACGTTTTATTTAAGAGCAGTTCCTTTAGTTACCACTTCTCTTTTCACAGTTCTTACAAAGTAATGTCCTGTCCCATTCAGAAGAGGATTTCAATTTGCTTTCTTGTCAGCTGAAATACTTAGTCAACACAGAGACTAAATGAATTATATTACCAGGTTTGGTTTTGCTTGGTTTCTCTGTGGTTTTTCTTAAGAGAAAAGAAATTATTTGCGTTTCCTTTGAAACATGAAGTTCTGCCTCACATGCATGAAGACCACCTGCCTTCATTTCTAAAGGTTTTCTGTGCGTTAGTGGGAACCTGCATGGAACGCAAGAGTATCCCTTTTCCCATACTATTGCAATGGAAGCATTTGTGCCTTAAATACAGGATCAAACCCCACTGTGTAATACAGAAAAGTCCCCCAGCTTTTGTCACTGCAATGCGAGGCACTTAATTGGTCTCCTCATCCCGCTCTTCAGTGGTTTTTTTGCACATGCTGCCTGAGCAAACTGTATGGTAATCTCTTAACATGCAAGCTTAATGGCACTTGTTAAGAAACTGTGGTTTCTCAGTAAATTGTATTTTTCTTTGTGGTAATGGTGGTGCTTGTCTTTTGCCTGTTTCTCAGGTTTTATTAGCACAAGCTGAAGCTGTACTCCTTCTTTTTGAAAGTATTAGGGATCCATCCCAATATTTGTGCCATACTTCCTGCCAAAAATAAAGGCTAAAAATGGTATTTGTTTTATTTCCCAGATGAGTGGACTTCAGGGATCTTAATTTTGTGACTTTCTTGGATATCCAGCTTGTTTGTTCAGAGCTTTAATAAAGCCATAAATTGAGAAGTTCAGACCTTGCCTTATGCCATGATTAAAGGGTATCTTAGTTGCAAGAAGGATTTTTTTTCCTAGTTCAACATGTTCAGTACTTATAGACTCACATGAAGGAAAAAAAAAAGAGAAAAGTATTCTTTTCAATTTTAATATGAATTTAATTTCACCCACACTCTTACAGGACACCAAAGGACCTCTGCAGGACGCCATGGCAAGCGATGGAAATGGCCGGGCAAATACCATCTCCGCCTCAGCAGAGAGGGCCCCAGGTAGCTCCGCTTCCTTCTTTAGCAGGGTGGTGCAGTACTCGCTCGGCCTCTTTGACAGAGTTAGGGTGGCAAGCCAGCGCCTGCAAAGCACAGTTTCCTCGATTGGGCACCACGTAGCCCAGAACCCTTTGGACTCCTTTTTCATGTGTCAGCTGATCGCTTTTGGGGTTCCCTTTCTCTATGTCCAGTCAGAAGTTCTTGTGCAGATCCTAGGGGAGTTCTGTGCGCAGCCTGCTGACCAGTAAGGAGTAATGTGACCCATCTTTGAGCTGTGTAATTCCTGTGATTTTCGGGGTACTGTGTGAATTTGTGTGTTACGTGAAAGTCTCGGTATACTATTTTTGCACTGTGGCTTTGTGGCCTAGATGTTCTCGGTCCTTTCTAGGACATTATCTGAAAGAATTTCAGGAAAACACAGATGCTCGGTTGAGGGTCTCCTCTGAGTGGGCCCAGATAAAGAGCCCTGGTCTGTAATGCGTGCACTGCAGTTTCAGTGAGGCTAAAAGTTCTCCTGGTGCACAGGATAACCGTCAAACTGGATGTCTGTGTTTCTCTGAATTCTGGGTGTGGTTTCTCGTTCTCCCAAGCTTCTCTTCATTAATCTGGTACTTGAATGGGAAAGATCCCATTATCTCTGGATTGTGTGTCCTTTGGAATTTCGGGTGTCTCTGACAGCTAATGGGTTGGGATTTCTTAAACCCCTTGCATTTCCTGGTGCTGGCAGGTCATGGTGCTCTTCCCTCACTGCCAGAATCTGTGCTGCTCCTGGCCATGGCTTTGGGAACGGGGTGGTGAATGTGCGTGTCTTACTGTGAAGTAGTTTTGCCTTTTAACTTGAAATTCTAATTCCTTCTAACATGAGAGAGATGTGTCTGTGCTACAAATGCTCGTTTGCCCAACCCCTGAGTGCTCATTTAGTGATGTCAGAAAAAGGGATTTGATTTCTAGTGTTTGTTCCAGAACACTCTGGATAAATCAGCTGTTTTGAGAGAGAATGTACTTTGAGCAACACTTTGAGAAAAGAATGCTTTCAGAGTGCTAGTCAAGAAAAGACCTGAACAACGTGCAGGCAAATAAAACTCATGCTTTTGTTTGACCTTGTGTGATTCTTACAGGCGTTTCTAAGATTGTAATTGAATGCAGTCCAACATAAATTTATTCTTAGTGTGTGCAGTTGATTTTTGAAGCGTAGTTACTACTTTGGTTTCCACTTTTGTTTGTGCAGCATTTCCATATGGTAAAATAGAGCAAAGGGAAAAGGTATGGAAGAATGATAGTTGCAAAATGCTGTGAACAGCTGGGATAACTACACCATTTTTTAGTGCAATTGGATAGACTTAAAATGGCTTTCTCTAAAAGTGAAGAGCTGGGGTTTGTTGATTTGGGTTTTGTTGGTTGGTTGGTTTGGGGTTTTTTTCTTTTTAGCTGGAGCATATTCTTTAAGATAAATGAAAAAGTATTTCTTGGAGCATAGGGCATCTGATGTGAGAATAACATGATTTATGGAGTGAAGCTATGGGTGATGAGAAGTATGAGAGAGAGAATTTAGCTATATGTATCAATTAGTCCATAAAAGTAATTGCTGGCAGAAATTCTCCTGCCTCCAATTTAGTCCTTCCAAATGGTTAAATTTAATTACTTTTATAAATGAGCATTTAGTAAATAGCATGTAAGCGATGAGTAAGTAGAGCAAACAGTAGAACTTGGTTTGCTGCAAACTTGTATAAATCAGATGTAAATTAGCTATAAATGCACTGCTTCCATCTCTTCTTAGGTTGTGGGGGCACCATCCTGTCACAGAACTGTAGTATTTCCACGGGAGTAAAACAGAACAGACACCATTTTATCAAAGGACAAAAACTTGAAATCTAGGGCTCCTTCTGTCTGCTTTCTGCTTTTCTGAAGCAGTGTATAAATGTAGCATCATTTTTAAACCTTCTGGACTTTTTTAAAGCTTTGCCTCTTGCAGTGTCCAAAGGACATCAGAATGTACTCAGCTCAGCTGGGTCAAGCTAGGTCATCTTTAAGGCAGCGCATTGTGGTGCATTCCTCTGTGTGCATGACAGAAGAAGTACAGTTAATGGCAGAAGAGTGATTCTCCCCATTTCTGTTAGAAAAATGCCATTAGTGGCTGAGATCTCATTTTCTTTGTGAAGTAGGTTCTAAGTATATCTTTAAAACTACTGGCTTAACAATGGTTAAGAAGCGGGAGGAGGCCAAAAGCAATGTGCTTTAAAAGCACGCCATAGTGTTATTAAAGGAAGGTCAGTTCTCTCTTAGTGTAACAGTCATGTACCTGCCTTTAGCTCCTGTTATTGCTGGGTAGGTAGGTTAGGAAACCTGTTGTGAGTCATAGGTGGTTTGAAGAAACAAATTAAATCCTTTTGAATTACCAAGCTTGCTTATACAGTGGAAGAATAGGATATTCTTTCTGAATAATGGAGTCCATAAAATTACATCTGAGTATTACTCCTGGACTATTTGTGTGTATGCTTTCTTGCAATTTATTAAATTGTCTGTTTGAGAGACTGTAGACATTCTGCTTTCTCTGTAGAACAGACAAATACCTATGTGAAATGGAGATAGAGGCAGAGCTCCGTGGCCAAAACTCCACTTCACCCACCTGATAGACTCATCTCATACAGGTCATACATTTGAAAATGTTTGACCTCCTTTAAGGCAAGTGCCACCAAATGAAATTTGGCAACAACAATTTGAGACCTTGAGGCCTGAATCAATCCTCAGTTGTGAGGTAGGAGTGTAAGTTGCCTCTGAGATGATTAAGGAAAAAAAGTGTAAAATGTGCCTATTTGTTTTTTGATGGAGATGTAAAGATAGGTTAGAAGGCGAAAGAAAGGTGTACAGCAGAAACATCTATTAAAGGATTCACAAGACAAAGGAACCACTGTTCTTAAATTTTATACCTCTGAGTGAAATGCCTCAAGCTAGAAAAGTGCTTGTTCAGTGAGCTTTAAGGTCACCAGCAGGAGCTGCTTTTTAGTTGCCCTGGAATCCCAAATGTCCCTAAAATCATATGGGTTTTCCCTTTACACTCACTGCCTCCGTTGCTGGGCCACAAAGTCCGGCCTCTTCTTTTTTAGCCAGCTTAATGCATAAAATATTTTCAACCACTAAATAAAGCTCAGTGGGCTTGGTCAGCTGAGGTCAGACTGGTCACAAGCAGCACTTTCTTGTGATGTGTAACTAACCTGATTGGCACGTATTAACTTTGCTAAAGATGTCAGTCCCTCACTGGGTGGCCACAGCCTTAGCTGGCATTCAAGGTGCTCTGCCTGCCCCTTGTATTGTAATGCCAATGGTCACAGAGCCCACCTGGTGATAAGTAAGTTGAGGGGGATTTAGCAGTTGGCAAGAATCACCCTTCTTGCAAAGGTTTTGCCTGGTTTGCCAGAGCACCTGCCTGTCATCTTACGTGGTGGTTACAAGGGATGCTCCCAGGGAGGTTATGATCAGACAGTCTCTTGCGATATAGATCAACCCTTCAGTTTGGGAAGTGGCAACAAGCTTTTGAGTGATGGATGCCATTCTCTCTGGGGAAGTTGGGGAAAGCTGTTACTATGCTTTTGGTCCTGAACTGTGGCATGCTTGTTGTAGATTCTGTAACTTTTCTCTGTACCCCGTCTGCCTGTTTCTCTCTATCTTCTGCATTTGCCTTTGTGCCAAAATTGCTGCTATTGCTAAGAGAAAAAAAGTACTTTGCTTTTCAACTGTCTCTTTGATAATCTGTGACTGCTGTGTCTTGGATTTTTTTGAATATTATTTACAGTACTTTATATGGTTTTAATGTGCTTTTGATGCAAATGCTGTTTTTCTGTTTGTTCTAAAGGTCTGTAAGAACATATTTCTGAACTTTCAGCTCTTTCTTGACAGATGGACTTGGAACAGTCTATACCCCTATCAGCTTCATGATAATGCTCCTTGAGGTGACTTTAGCTGGTGATGTTTTGTTGTAAGGTGTTTCCCATTTCAGGCTTGCGTTCTCACAGCAATACATTTCTGTCCCTATAAGCCATAGGGAGTTCATAAAAAAAAGACTTGCTAAGGGAACTCATACTTGAAAATATACAGTAATAAAAGGCAAATCATAAGATCTTGGCAATAGTTACTTAACCTGTGAAAGATTCAAGAAGCCAAATACAAGCCATAGTATGCAAAACTAAAAAATGCAATACAATGAGGAGGCACTAGTTCTCCTGCTTTAAAAATTACAAAAATATATAGTGTATATGATACAGGCATGCAATGTGTAAAGTTAAAAAGCCTCTGGTGGATGTGCCTTAAGTGTTTTCAGGGAGCAATGTTCTGAGCAAAGCCCTTCCCAGTAGACTTTTGAACAAGCAATCTGTTGTATGCAGCAAGCACAGCTGGACTTTATGTGAGGAAGCTCTTTTGCTGAATTGGAGAGCTGGAGAAGGCCGGCTGTTGCCCCTAAATGGCATGCCCTGTAAAGTAAATTATCTGAGCCACCTTTTCAAAAAATTCTTAAATGTCTGTACAATTTCAAGGAATCTTTATGAATGTACCCAATGTTATTTGCACACAATTCTACTTCTGTGTCTAAGGAAGTACCAATACATTTTATATATATTTCTATATAGAAATAAGCTGCTTGTTCAAAACCAGTCTCTTTACTATTCTGCATACATTGAACATGCCTTACTTGTGAAAATGATTCAGCTCACAGCAATACTGTTTGCTTGTGCAGGCAAACATCTTCGTGAAATCCTCCATTGGACACTTATTTTCATTATTCATATTTGGGTTTATTCTTGTTTTAATTTGGTCTGTTTTACACATTACATTGCAAAAGATGGCAGTAAACTGTTTTGTTTGTGATGCCTTCATTTTAACCACCATTTACAAATGCACCCATACCCCCTCCAGCCCCCCAAAACAAGAAAAAGAAAAGTACATCAGTATTTCAGGATGCACCACCAAGGAGGAAAGAGAATTCCTCTACCCCTGTGCCTTGAATGTTGTCTGTCCTCTTTGGAGGAGCCATGGTGGTGTGTTTTGCAGGACATGGCACTTGATACTGAACCCTTCTATGGGGTTTCGTATAACTCCAAAGAGATGTGATGTAAGATTTATTTCTCTCTGCTGGAACATTTAAAATACAAATTCAAGAACCAGACCCTGTATTTTTGGAAGCTGAAGGGGAGCATGTGAGTTGTCCAGTTAGTACCAAGGTTCAGTGCCCAGTGAATCATCACTTAATAGCAAGCCAGGAATCTCTGGTAGGCATAGTGCTTGACTGTTCCCGGTCCATCATGTTCCTTGTCAGTGTTCTTATCAGGATTTGGGTGGCTTTGGTGTAAAGGAAAAAGGAGAATGCTAAAGGACCAGCAACTTAAAGCCCAGAACATTTGGAAACGCAAAGGCACGATGGAAAGGTTATTTGCTCTAAAGAGTGGAGATACAGCTGACCTGATAGTTTCACTGAAAATTCCTGAAAAATGTTTTGGGAACTGAGGAAGGATATACAAAGTAGTGATTTGCTGAGTTTGTGCTAGTGACTGGATCCTGCTAAGAACACTTTTTCTTGGGAGTAGCTGTGCTCCCAATTCCACCTTTCTCTCTAGCTTTCAGACCTGTAGACTTGTGCCACTGGAATATTTGTTTATTGTTTGTATGTGTATATTCTGAAGGGTGATATGAATTTTTCTGGGCACTTGAAGAGCTTCATTGAATGTTTTTTGTGTCTGAGAAAAATAGTATCAAGTTTGTGTGAAGGATTTGGAGCTTTTTGGTTTGTTTTTTTTTTTTAAATCACAGAATTAAAATGACTGGAGTTTTTGAAAAGTGGAATCTGAGAAATTATCATTCTGGTTGTTTCCTTCAGAGAAAAGAAGGGAGTGTACGTAAAATGAGCTTCGTGACAGATCATGTTCAAGTGAGACAATTAGTGCTCAGAAAGGCTTCATGTCTCCATTGTATAGCCTCTTTGAAGTTTTTGATTTATGCAGTTGTTTTTAACTTGTTTTTGTTTCGGGTGTGTGTGTCTCTGAATTATGTAACACGTGGTTTTCCTGTTGCTGTGAAATCAAGACATTATTTGTTCAACTGTGTGAAATGTTCAAGGGAATAAATTCCAAACAAACTTCAGGTTTCTGAGTTTTTCTTTGTCACCCCCTTTCTCCCTCTACTGGTTCCAGGTGAGGGATGCTGTGGTGGGGGATGCAGAGTTGGAGAAAAGTGAATAGATATGGCAAGGTTAAATGCAAAAGACATTTTGGGGAGCAGCGTGGTGTGTGCCATCAGTGACTGCAAAGTGCTACTTCCCAAGCTACTTCTGTATTGGGCTTTTTACATTTTGGCTGTTAGGTTGTGGTTTGCTCGGAGTGCAGGGCATACGCTGCATAGGCAGCGTGATGTGTTGCCATGGAAAACCTGTTAAGGACCCCATGCTAAATACTCTCCTACTCTGGCAAAGGTGACTTTGGATAGCTGTGCTGTCAGTGTTGTGGCTTCACTGATCCCCTGGTCGATTTTGGAGGTGGTTTTGTGTGCCTTGCTGCAGGTCAGAGGTCTGGGTCTCACTCTGTAAGCAAGGCAGTGAGTGATACCTATGTGTGAGGAGAGGAGGAGCGTGGGCAAGTGCAAGTCAGCGCTCAGGAACAGGGAATTACGGCCCTTGCTCCTGGTGTCACAGGTAAGGGCCTTGGTAGGATTCAGTGCCTCTTGTTGGTGTAGCAGGAGCTGAGGTGTCGGGATGTTTCAGTGCGATGGAAAGGCAGCAACAGGGAGTAAATAAAGAACCTTGTAGCCAAGTCTTGTATCTTCTGTTCTAGCTGGACTGCTGTCTTCTCTCAGGAGAATGGAATGTGAGATGACTTCCCTCCCTCAAAATTGTTAAGAGGCTATTCTGTAATGTTCCCACTGTGACACAGATGGAGCGCAACCATAATTCTGAGCTGAATTTTCCTGTTCTCAAAGATGCATTGGGTTAGTCTACATCAGGGACTCATTCTGTGTCTTTTCTCTTGTACTTCTCCTGCTTCCTGCTGCACCATTGGCAACTAAGAACTTGTAATAGCAGGTGACTTTTGAGAGTCTTAATTGTGAACAACTTCTCCTCTCTTTTGGGTTTATCTGGCCAGAGCATTTATGTTTTAAATGGTAGCTCACAGAACTGCAGCTGAAAACCAGTTATGGTTTTATCTCTTATATATAAGAGTTCCCCCTTTGGAGGATAGCAACCACTTAATGCCTTTTAAATTGCATTTTATTTTTCTTTACTGTGATCAATAGTTGTGAAGGCCCATTTTAGCCTGAAATCACTTCTGAGAAGGTCCTGTCAACATTCAGTGTAAAACTTCATGTGCTGGTGCATGAACTAGAAATGTCATTTGAATGCAGCTAGAACAGCCTCCACCATACTGTATCAGGAGAGCTGCTGGCTTTTGCAGATACATACGTGCACTTCAGAAATCAAATATTTGCTTTGTCAATTAAAACAAAGAAGAAAGGAAAAAAAAGGGGAGAGGGGTGTGTGTTTCCTGAGCTCATTCCCATCAGAGGTGACATCTGACTTCCTTGCTGTACCAGCATAGGAGACATTATTTTCAGCTAAAACTTGGAGAAACCAAGTATTTGTGTGATGAGAGAGCACCCAGGTGTTCTCACATCATTCTCTTTGAAGGCTACACAGATGCTTCACACTTTCTATTTCTCTGCCTGTGGTGCTTCTGTTGTTCTGTTACTAATGCCCTCAGGAAGAGTCCAGCTCTGTATCCTGCCACACGGAGAGGGGTGCTGCCAGGGAACTCCCGCCATGGCCCTGACGCTCAAAAGTCACTTCTTATTAAAGCCATTCTAGTTTTGTTTGTGAGACAAAATTGAACCTCTTTCAAGCATTCTTCACTTCGCTGCCACCTTTCCTTCTCCCTCCCATTCCAACTTGAGCTACTTGCTTAGCGTGGGGTACTCTAGAGGAAATCGATTCTGTAAATAAAGGCCCAGGTTACATGCTGTGTCAGATACTGTTCTTTTTAACTTTTGCTGTGCAAATAAAATGACCTGAAAATGCAGGAGAAAAGTAGATGATTGGGCCAGGCCACGTTCTTGCCAACTACATGTGCTTCTTTACCCTTAGCTCTGTAAAGAGAGCACAGGAATTTTTCTGAATATATTATCCTGAGATCTTGTCTTTCCTTTGCGTTTGTCACTTCTGAGGATCTCTGACATTATTTAGGACTTGCAGAACTTGGTAAATAAATAATTGTCTTTGTCTTACAGGAAATAGGTATGTAAAACCTGCTGTGTACGAGTTGGTTTACATTTCAGACACATTACACTTCATCTGGTACAGTAGAAAGCAAAGTAACGGTTTCGTAAAGATCTTTTCCTCTAATGTACTGTAACACTGATGGGAAGGTGTAAGGTACTTCTGAAATAACAAAATTAATAAATGTCTGTTCATCTCTTCACCAATTAAAACAAGCCAGTGATAGTTTTACACCTGCTTGTGATCAGCAGCATAATATATTAAGGCATGTAGTTGTTAATGTATCTTAAAATACAATCTGAAACTACACTTAAAAAACCAAAACAAAACCCAAACGTCTTGAATCTATTCTTCTGCTTATATGAAGCCTATTTATGGAGGAAGGTGGAGCAGTGGTTGCTGAGCTGATCCTGGTGATGTAGAGTTTAGCTTAGGCTTTCCAAACAAAACTGGGCAGATGCTCTTTAAGGATGGGATGGCACTTCTATGCTCTGTTTAGTTGCTTACATCTTCTCTCAAAAATGTATGTTTAGTCTGACATTTCTCATGTTTGCTGTCATCCCAGAAGGCTGTGTTTTCTTTTTAAGGAAAATTTCATAACTGTCCTTTCTGCTGTTACAGAAGTTTATCTGATGGCTTGAGGGTAGAAGTGTTTAAAAATAGGACTTTTTTACCCAAGAGATGTTTCAAATACTTTCAGGCTTGGGTAACTCAGTGATTTAAAGCATCAGAACTGATGTGAAAGTTATCTTTAATCAGTAACGTGTCTTTTGGAAGGCGTCCTTCTGGAACTGAGACAGATGTTGCATATACTTAGCTATATCCCTATGCAAGAATTTTCTTAGTTTTAGAAAAATTCCCACTAAGTTGTGAAGCTCTAGATTGCTTGGAGTAATCAGTTGTAGAAAATAGAAAAGTATCCAACTGAGTGAGGGAGCAGATGTTGACGGAGCATATGGAGCTTTTTTTAGAGCAAGTATTCCCCAGTATATATTCCTGTAACCACCAGCCTCAGATTTCAGCCTGTTCCATTTGTAGCCCTTCATAATCTTGACACAAATGACAGAAATTAGGTAAGGACATGGTTAGTATCTAAATATATTCTGAGATCCAGCAATTGTGGAAATCTGTAGCAAACTGCAAGAGAAGAGATGGTAGTTGCAAAAAGGAAAGCCATTTGAAAGCTGTGCTTTGTATCTGATCACAGTTGGAATGGGAAACTGAAAACATTTGATATTCCACGCTTTTAGCATGCATAATAAAATTTCTAGTTCCTGATGGGTTGTCCTTTAATAATCAAAGCATCATCTAGTATCCAGTGTAGAACTAGAAGTACCAGTTTCTATAAAAGGTAGGCGATATTTGTATTCATAGAATTACAGAATGTGTGAGGTTGGAAGGGACCTTTAAAGGTCATCTGGTCCAACCCCCTGCAGTGAGCAGGGACACCTTTACTAGATCAGGTTGCTCAGAGCCCTATCAAGCCTGACCTTGAATGTCTCCAGGGATGGGGCCTCCACCACCTCTCTAGGCAACCTGTGCCAGGGTCTCACCACCCTCATAGTGAAGAACTTCCTAATGTCTAATCTAAATCTACCCTGCTCTAGTTTAAAACCCTTGCCCCTCGTCCTGTCCCTACATGCTCTTACAAACAGTCCCTCCCCAGCTTTCCTGTAGGTCCCTTCAGGTATTGGAATAAGTATCAATAGTGGTATTGGTATGTTCTGCTACTGCTTTTAGATGGAAATGTCTTTGGTTCAGCTTTGTGTTACTCACTCAGTGGGAATCACCTGTCTGATCCCTACCGCTGAAATCAGAGGTTCCAGAGGGCTGCTACATGTGAGTGGCAAGAAATAGATGCAACAATGAAACAGTATGAAGTCATAGGTAGTAGAGAAGAAGGCGGAGGCTTTCTTTGTGACAACATAAAAGGGCATATTGTTTGGGTTAGAACTGGATATGCCTAAATATTAATTTCCAAGTAACTTAACAAACCAAAGACAGTACCTCACTTAAAAAAGGGGAAAACCTCATGAGCCAAGGTAATGGTGAATTTAAAATATAGCATCACCTTTCTCTTCTTGTCATCATCTCCCTGACAGTACCTAGATGTGGTTCTTTGAGGTAACATACCTTTAATAGCTTGCAGGACAAACTTTACACCTGCGAAGTAACGTTATCTTTAGCCAGATTATCCTTTAGTGCTCCTCAGCCTTCCCACACTCAGCTTCTTTCAGGAAATGGAAACAAGGCCAGGAGCATAGGGTAGAGCTGATCAAAATGTTGGTGAGAGCTCGAACATCGTAAGTGATAGCAACAAAAGAAAATGATAGGTACTATCTTACTGGTACAGTATTCCTGACTAATTATAATAAACACCAATGATTAACAGGCTTAATAGACATTTATGTAGGGTTTTTTAATCTCTAGTACAGGAGGCTGTAAGTGAAATCTGTATAAGCATTAAGATTTTTCTGCCAGACAAGTTGCAGTAAGGACAGTTGAGCTTAGCAGTGTTCCCTGGGGCTTGGATTAGGTGACCTAATACCTCCTTTCCCGTTTCTTTTCTCCACCTACAAGCTACAACGCTGGACTCTTTCCAGGAGTCAAAAATAGCTATATTCCTGGATTGTTCTGTACCTCAGCTGTAATGAAGACAACTTTTCTGTATTGTTAAACTATACACTGAACTTTTAACTTCCATTATGTAATATCGCTGCTTCACACACCCACATATGAGAAATGCTATTTCTCAAGCATAACGTATACTATAAGGTTCCACATGAAATTTCTTTTTTAATTTTCAGACAATATTATAGATGACCTTGAAATAAAACTGGTTAATTATATTCACTTTGGGTTACTTCCACTAAAAAAGCAAGGAGAGATCAAACTGATAGCTGCTTTTTCAGCCTTAAACTACTGATGGGGAAGGAAGCAATGTTTTGTCAGTGTCAGTTTTGACAATTCTAGAAGGCTGTTTTAACTGCAGTAGTGTGTGTGTGTAAACGTTGCAACACCCATAAAATAAACGCACATATTTCATTCAGTGGTCAGTCCAACTCACTTTCATAATTATGAAGAGACTTCCACGTGTACTGTGACATACAAAGAACTTAATTCTAGCTGGAGGTTGTGAAATGTGTAGAGGAGGACTTACATATGTTTGTTTCTGGGGTACCTGTGTCAGAATCCCTTGAACATGTTAGCTGTCAGCTATTCCCATGCGCATTGCAAAAGTTTGGGGCGGTGGGGCTTGGGGGCCCCTCTGCTACTCATTGATCCAGTAGCTATTGACAGGAATCTCACTGATTTTTATTTCGCATGCTGTGTGCTGCTGAATCAAACAATGCTATAAAACTTCTTGGTCATCATTGGAAGTAGCGTTAATACCTCTCTATGGGGTGTTTCTGCAGCAGAGGATATTTAGCTGAAACACTTTCCTGCCTGTACAGCTTCATATCCCTATTTCTCTGTTTAGGTCCCCGATTTGCTAAGGAGTGTTGATAGACTGTCAGTTTGAGGACTGAGCCGTGACATGGCAGTAGAGGTCTTGAGCATGTTAGTCGCTCAGTGGCAAAACCCTTTTTCTTCTGGTAGGCTAGAAAGAGTTGCTGTTCTGCTCTGTGTCTGATCTTTATTCCCTAGATTTTTAAATGTCAATTTAAGCATAGTTGTATTGATCAAGTCCAACATGTGTAAGGCTTGTTTGCATATGTGCAATAACTATCAAACTCCCAGGAGCTTTGACCCAGTAGAGCATGTTCTATAGAAAGCCTGGTTAGTTACTATTTATTGTGATTGATATGTGTGCATTACAGAATTTCAGTAGGGCCAGAGGTTTGAGCTCATTTTGAATCCTGTGCATGGACACTCTGGTTATCTTGGTTATGACTAGACTTTGGTTTTCGTATCATGCAGTCCTCTTTGAATTTGAATTATATTTAGCAAAACATGTTGTGGATCAAACTGGAAATGCAGACATAAAACATGGGAAAATACAAGACGGGATGGATCCTCAATACAGTTGAGTAATTGAGGCTTCCTGACGGCTTGGGAATACCCTAGGGGAGAGAAAGTTGAGTCATTATATCAAAATAACGTTGACATTTGATAACTATCAAGTATTTACATTCCAATATGTGCGTTCCTGTTTCTATCTGAGCAGGTGCTGTATTATCCCTTCTAGCTCTGAGGATGTGCTTAATCAAAATTCAGGGGATCCTCCCAGGATGTGTGCAGTTCTGCAGTATGTTCTGCGAGGCCGTGTGAACAAGCAGTGACAAGAGTTCACCAGACCTGCTGGGCTCTTCCCCGTGGTTTATTACAAGAGAAGATTGATTTTAACGGGTGGATGAATCAAGATTTAAAACCTAAAACTTCTTTCTAACCCTTAAAAAATCCATTCCATTTAGCATGCTTCTGCAAGTCAGCTTAGAGTTGCCATTTACATCTGTTACACGTCTCTTACTGTGCAGTAGCAAAATCGTTAATAGTGGCTAGATACTAGTTTTGGAGAGGATTAAGGAAGGGTTTTCTGGCTATGTCTCTCAGAAGAAATCAGAGAAATCAGTTGTACTTCTTTAATTAGCAGGTCTTAATTGACCTAGCTGTTTCAGAGTATGTGCAACATCTAACAACCAGCCTCAGTACTAAGAGTACTTCTTTTTTGTGCACACCTTGTTGACAGCAGTGAGCATCTCACAGGAGGTGCCATTGCTCAACTTATTTATGTAAATCATGTATTTTTTATGCTTAAAATCCAACATATTTTAATTATTACTTCAAAGTGTTTTGTCTTGACTTAAATGAAGTCGAGTGAAGGGGTTGGAGTTAAGGCATCCCGTTTCTGGCACTGCCACTAATCTGTGGTGAGACTGCATTGCTGGTATTTAATCTCTGTGTCTGGATTTGTGCAGTGCCTCTGAAGTACTTACCTATATCCAAACCAGGTTTGTTGTACTATGCCATACTTGTAAGACATTTGGAGGCCCCGGGATGAGACATTGAGTTGGAATACAAAGAGGCAGTTAATGGAATGGAAAGTGAGTGAGGGTGAAACTTCTGGGGAAAAAACTGGAAGTCAACCTGACATTAACACAGATGAAGAATGAGAAGCCTATAAATGCTGCTGGATCTCATTTGCCGCCTTCTCTGTGCCTCAGTCATAATGTTTGCTGAACTGCAAGCACACTTAGGAAACCTTGCCCCAGAAGATATTTCTCAGAAATTAATGGCAGCAGAGTCTGAGAGGACTTTCTGTGATTGCAGCATTTCTGACTCAAGAGCTCCCTGCGTTACTTTTGAACTCCTGCAGAGAAGCTTCCATCTTCCACCTCTGTACTGCGTCGTATGTGATACGCTGCGCTTTCTATAGGAGTAGTTTGACGTGAGGCAGTTGTGCTCTCAGACAATTGCCTGGAGGTAGAAGTAATTGATGAGTTTGGAAACAATGAGTGAAAGCAAACAGGTACGGTGTTCCATATTATCCTAGAAGCACAAGATTTACAAAATCCAGATTTTCCGGAGAAATATATTAATTCCTTCTTACTTTTGCTCATGTTTCACAGGAGACTCCCTTATCTGAATTTCTGTAACTCCCCAAGATCACAGCTGATTCTATGCAAAACACAGGACTGGCACTTTACAGGAGATGCCATTTATCTTAGCTTGCAATCGTAACAGATTTGACTAAGAAAAGCCTAGAGGTACTGCCTGCTTAATGAAAAATAAGTTCTAGTAAAATAGGCAGATAGTTTCCCTTTGGGAAGAATTAGTTGTTCTCAAATTCCCAGTATTCTTCCTGCATCTTCAACAGTTGTTGTGGCAGGGAGTAACCTTGACAAGATTGGTGGATAAGAAGTTGAACGTGACCCGTACATACGCTTGCAGCTCAGAAAGCCTACTGTGTCCTAGGCTACATCAAAAGCAGTGTGACTGCTAGGCTGAGGAAGGCAATTCTGTCCCTCTGCTCTTCTCTTGTAACACCCCACCTGGAGTATTGCATCCAGCTATGGGGTCTCCAGTACAAGAAGGACATGGAGCTGTTGGAGTGAGTCCAGAGGAGGGCTGTGAAGGTGATCAGAGATCTGGGGCACCTCTCCTATGAAGACAGGCTGAGAGAGAGTTGGGATTGTTCAGCCTGGAGAAGAGAAGTCTCAGGGGGACCTCAGACCTCCCGTACCTGAAGGAGGCCCACAGGAAAGATGGAGACAAACTTTTTAGCAGGGCCTGTTGCGACATGACAAGGTGTAATAGTTTCAAATGAAAATAGGATAGATGTAGACTAGCTATAACAACAAATCTTTTTTACAGAGTGGTGAGGCACTGGGTGCCCAGAGAGGTAGTAGATGCTCCATCCCTGGAAATGTTCAGGTCAGGTTGGACAGGGTGCTGAGCAACCTGATCTTGTTGAAGATGTCTGTGCTTATTGCAGGAGAATTGGGATAGATGACCTTTAAAGGTTCCTTCCAACCCAAACTTTTCTATTGATTTCATCCAGCTCTTGAGAATAATGTCAGTTTTACAGAACAGGGTAGTACTGGAGGAACGTTGTGATGGGATCCTCTCTCAAGAGGAGCTTCTCAAGCCTTCCATCAAATACCGCTTACCAGAATAGAATCATAGAATGTGCTGGGTTGGAAGGGACCTTTAAAGGTCATCATTTAGGGCACATTTGTTCAGGTAAGGAGTGGTTCAGTGTAGGAATGTTTCTGATCACACGATTATCTTTACAGTAGGCAGGCTGTGTCAAGGCTGAGATAAAGGACTGACAGCTTTTATGCAACAGCTAAGCAGCCTGTCCTGTTAGGAAAAACAGGTCCCTTTGCATGATTTATGACCCTATGACTCTTCCAAAGTAAAGAATTGGATTTTCAAATGTGTCCTATTTTGGATATTGTTTGTGGATTTTTAACTGATCGGTTAATTGCATGAGAAGCTGCTCTTGGCTTTCAGGTGGCTCCCCTCTCTGGCTAATAATGTAACTTCTTTTTTCTGGCAAATGCAGCCTCATCATTTATGACTAGTTGCAGACTTCTGGCTCTGTGCGCCTAGATGCACAGGCGATGCAGAACATCAGCTAATGGATAATGAGTGCATCCTACGCTCATCCCACCAGCAAGCTACAAAATAGTCTGGGCAATACTGCATAAGGATTTGAGAGAAGCACCTTTTGTCTCCAGAGAAAAATTAGAGAAGGTGCTTTAGTGTCTACAAGAACTGCATTGGTTCCAATGAGACCTTGCTCATGCATGTAACATACAGGAGGAGAGGAGGGTAGCAGAGCTTCAGACTTCATTGTCCCTAGTTACAGTTTCTTGCTGTAGCTTCAGATGCATTAGTGTGAAATTTATAACATAGAGTGAGCAAATCGTTCAGCATCTTTTGTTAACAATATCTGTATCTTACACTTAAGTAGGTTTGTGAACCATAACACCTTCCTTCTGATAGCTGATGGCTTCATGGTGCAGAAAGTTGGCTACCAGTAACATTTCTCCTGTTTCCCATTTGGTAAAAGGTTTGACAGCGGATTTGCAGTTACCCAGATGAGTCTGTGGCACGTTTTAACAACAAAACCAATAGACCAAATAGACCGAGCTGTCTGTATAGACCAGACTCCTGAAATCCCTTGCTGAAGTTGGTGATCAGTTGAGTTTTTGTATCACATTCTCTGTTGTAGAACTGTTTTCTTTGCAAAGTGAAGCATTGGGGATATGACCAATCTGGCATCCCAAGTATCTGGATATATAAATGAATGAAAGCAAATGCTGAGAATATCCTTCCTTCCTTCTTTGAGATTGAGGCAGAGTGCTTGTCAAGCTCGTGGGGAATCTTGGCTTCCCTGTGTCCTCTTACATTGACAATTAGGCAAGTTTCCCATCTCTCTCTCTCTCTCTCTCTTTTTTTTTTTTTTTTTTGTTTTAATGCAGTTGTCTTGAGTCACTCCCACATAGAGTTTGTCCTGTGATTAGGGTTGGTTTAATTCTCTTATGTACCAGTCATACTCACTCTTCATGATAAGAAAGGTGATGATGATTTATATTTCAGGTAACATACCTGAAAGATCACATATGTTCACGCAATTGATATAAAAATGTGTCAGCTGGATTTGCAGTCGCCTTTTACTTTTATCAGAGTGATTGCTGCCAGTCTTTCTCCCCACCCCAGAGAGTGCATTTCTTATTTTTATACGCCATTCATTTAATTTAACTAGATGGGAATTCTTTTTTTTTTTTCTTTTTTTCTTTTTTTTTTAAACCTCAAAAAGACTGACAAAAGCCCCATAAGATTGTTAGAAAACAAGAGGAGTGAAAATAGCTCAGACAGGCAACAAGTTCTTACTCTTTTTGTTATTATCCTTCCTTTCTGCTCGTGGACTGTGCAGCTGTGTCGGGACACGCATCAAGGGAGAACAAGTTAAAAACAGTTTGTGAAAAGATATTTCTGTGAAGTAGCCGAGCCTAGCTGATGACTCTGATGTGTATAGAGAGTTCCAAGTAGAAAAACTCTTGGTTTATAGCAATTTAGTATATTCCTTCTTTGTTTTCCCTCACCTTGGTGGTGTTGTGTTTACCCAGAGCCCTTCAGTTTTTCACTGTGAGCCAGCAGCGGCAGAGCAAGGTTTCAGGTCAGTTCCCCTGTTACTGTGAACTCAGGGCTGGGGAATGTAACACAGGTTACAAAAATAGGTTTGGCTGAGGTGAGATCACCACTTAGAATGAAATGAAACAAAACAAAACAGAATGTGAATCCTGGGTGAAAGGCAGCCCAATTCCATTAAACTTTGAAAACACCAGTGTAACATATAAGGCTTCTAGAAGTGCAGGTGGTAGAGACCACAAGATTCTGCAAAATGCAGGACAATGTTCCCCCTGCCACCTAAACAAGCTTCTGTGGTTTATACCATAAAGAAGCCCTGTAGCTCCAGCTGAGGGCACAGCAGCCACTTGCCCACATCGTAGATTCAAAAATATTAAGGAGGGGAGCAAAAACCCTCTTGGCAGTTGGCTTTATGACTGTAAAGGATGGAGAAAGAAAACAAAAACTATCTTGGAGGTCAAAACATGAGGATAAAGTAAACATTGCTAAAGCTCACGCTGGGTTGGACTTCAAGGAAGGGAAAGCAAGCAGCTGTATTCTTAAGCATTTAAGTAAAAGTAAGACGAGGAAAAGCAGAAGTGGGTCCACAGTGAAGATGAGAATGACATAAAATGCAATTTTATGAATAGTCCAGTGATGAAACGAGTACTTGGTCTCCAGTCTCAGTTGGAACAATGGCATTGGACATAGGAGCAAAAGTAGGTAGTGTGTTAGCAGGATTGGGAAACAGAAATTACCCAAGTGAAGCTGGAAGCAAAATTTAAATATTACTGTACTGTAATTAATGGAAATAAACTTTTACCAAATGGTCTTTGTCTCAGAAGAGTAGAAGAGTTGTACAATGCAATTGTGAGCTTTGTGGTAACAATTTGTCATTAAATGAAGCTATCCTGGTGTTCCTGGACTATCTAATGGAGAGCAATACTATGTGACTACTAGGTGATAGTAAGTACTATATAAAATATAAATACATAAAAGCTACTGTAAATAAACAGTAAGAAAGAAAAAAGTGATCTGAACAAGTATATATTATTTAATCTAAACAGTATTGAAGGAATGTCTAAAGACTTTTAGTTCTGCAAGTGAAGTCCTTATGAAGGTAAGTGGTATAAATTGTGACATGGATTCAAGAAAATTAGCTTGACAGGTTTTATTGACAAAGTACCTGATTACTTCCATAAGGGAAATGCAGTGTATTTGAAATCCTGGACTTCAGTGAAGCACCTGGAGGCTGCCACATGGAAATAATTATTTGAACTGGATAAAATGAGGGAGTAGGACATGAAATGTCAAGTACCTAAGAAGTTGAATTAAATGAAAGATTAGAGGTTTTATTGAAAAGGGAAATAATGGGGTTGGATGTCACCTACAACTGTGGAGTTTCACAAAATCTGGGCACTGATCTTTGTAATACTTGCACTGAACTTACTAGCAAAAAAAAAAAAGTCTGCTAATGAAATTAATTGCTGAGGCAATGTTTCAGACCCTCATCAGTGCAGAGGAGGACAGGCATGCCATAGGCTTAAGAAATGTTGCAGACTGTAATAGAATAGAAATGTAATTGTAGAAAGTACCAGGTCATGCATTTAGAAGTGTTGAGAATTTTGGCTGCCAACAAGGTGCTTATCAGTTGAAAGCAGAGAAGGATCTGAATATCAGACAATAAAGAAAAGCCACCAGTATTATGTGGTGTATAAATAGGCAAGCGTGTTCTCAGCGTGTGTCAGAGGAGAGATCTCTGGCAGGGTTGTAGGTTGCACTGGTACGGCCTCATCTGGAAAGCTGCGTTCAGTTCTGATCACGCAGGTCTGGAAAGATTAATCCAAACTGGGACAGGTGCAGAGACCTAGGGGACGATCAGCACACCCAAGAGCTTATCGCATGGGAGGAAGACTTGGCTTGTTTAGCAAAACAAAACAGAAGCTAGGAAAGATTGGGCTCTGTAAATAGTAAACTGGGCAAGAATAAACAGTGGTGTGGTGTTAAAACTAAAATACCAGAATTTCCAAAAAGAAATGTATGAATGCAGGTTGGAACTTAATTAATTGAATGCCACAGTAAATGAAACTCCTGTATCATTTTCTCAAGCTGCCTGGTTCACATGTCCTTGCAGTTTTCTGGGATTCATGGGGTTTGTGCTTGCAAACATCTCATGTAGATTTCCCTGCATTACCCATCCTCACCCCCCACCATGGCTCATTTCAACTCTGAAAAGCAAATTAATTCAAGTCTATAAAAAGTTTCAAAACTTGCTCCAGGTGAGCCTTCTAATTCCCTTCCTTCCCCATCTTTAAAAAGTGGTAATATTTTTTCACTCCTTGACTGTAGACCTACCTTGAGCAGCAACAATTTTAACATTATGCAGTGGGTTTGCCCCATACCATTCCTACTTTTGTCTCATAAAATATATGCTGCCTGTGGTCAGACCTACCCTGGCACTTACTATGTAGGCTTCATTGCAGCTCTAGTTTTTGTAGCTAAAATATCCATATTTCATCTTTCAACTAGGGCATTTAACATGTTTTTAGCATCTGTTAGCCAAAACCACTAAGATTCCCTTTTGCAGTCTGGTTCCCCAGCAGGTTCTGCCAGTAGTGGCGAATGGGATAATGACATAAGGTATTCTCTCGCTTTATTTACCTCCCTCTGCCTCATGCCCTGTTTCTCCCAGTTGCTCAACTTCCTTACATCTTACTGTTCTGACTGTTGCATTTATTGTTTATTCGCTGGCTTATTCTTTAGGCTCTAATGTAAATGGGCTGGAAGAGCCCAGCCTCGCTAAGCGTCTGCGTGGCACGCCCGAGCGCATCGAGCTGGAGAACTACCGACTGTCACTGCAGCGGG
Organism: Hypotaenidia okinawae; assembly: GCA_027925045.1. Lineage (NCBI taxonomy): Eukaryota > Metazoa > Chordata > Aves > Gruiformes > Rallidae > Hypotaenidia > Hypotaenidia okinawae. Next base: position 69,819,477 of record BSDF01000001.1, on the reverse strand, counting down.
AAGAAGAACTGGAAGAGGTTCCTGAAGAGACGCTGGCAGAGCATAACCTGAGCAGTGTGTTGGACAAAGGAACAGAGGAGGATGGGCCCAGCAGGTTAGCACACGTTCTCCATAAGCTTTTCTATACCCTCCCCAACAGACTTGCCTGCTTTTCCCTTAGCTTTTTTAAACATACTATTTACCAGGTTGCCTTTTCTAAAAATGTTGAAAATGTTCTGCTTATGTACACAGGTATTTTATCTTGCAGTTTTTGTTTTTCTAAATACCTTACTGCTACTCTTGTAAGACAGGTATGGTACCATAATACCATGAAATTCAGTCCAAAGTTGAAAGGGACTTTCCAATTTATTTCATTTTTTTTTGCATCACAGGCAAACGAGTCTTTTTGAGCAAATAGAACATGGAGTCAAATGGGTGTGAGTTCCAAAGTTAACTTTCTGTATGTTTTGCATTACAATTCAAAACCACTCGGTTTAAAGATTCAAGGTTGAGGAGTATCTTGTAGTAGCCTGAACTCAGCCTTGACACCAGTTTGTACATGCGGACTCATAAAGGTGTGGCTTTCATATAAGTGCCTGGCAGTTGCTAATATCTCGTACAACTGTTTTGTCTGAAACCTAAATAATACTGTTTGATTAATTACTTAACACACCTAATTCTTCAGAAGATACTATTTTGACATTTTACATGATGGAGATCTTACCTGGCACTCTGTTTGAATAATAATGGGACTACTTGTGAGAAATGCAAAGTCTATTTGCTTCCCTCATCCCTCCTTTAGGAATTATATCAATTGTGACAATACAGGGATTAATGATATTGACTAATGCTATTAGTCTATTAACGTTTCTAGCTCTAAAAGAAAACTTACCAGTATCAAGTATTGCTATTACTGGTGTTGATAGCAGTAACACAGAACACAGTATGCCTGCTCAGGGAAGGGCAGAAGTCTTCCAAAGGAAGAGTTAGTTAAAAAAAGAGTTGAGTCTTGGCATGAAGGTGTTGGTCATCTCCAAGAGGTGCTTTGTGAGACTGCGGAGACTGGCAGCGATACACCGTTAAGTTAGCGAGCTTGATGTTCTCTCATGGGGTGCTCCATTTATCTCCTTTGTCCTACATAATTCCCGTAACCTGTATTCAACTATTTCTGTCTGTGACAGACTGAATTGTATAATTTTGCATGCAGAGAGCAGTGTGTGGTGGGCAGTTCATACTCCATGATAGGAAGAGAAAATATATCAAATTTTCCATTAGTTTGACCTGGAAAAATTCCCGTCCCACCAAATACAGTAAGCAATATGCTCAGAGCATTGATAAAGCTATGCAGGTGAAAGATCAGAGACTTTTCTAGGTAGTGTAGCTATCAGGTATTCTTAGTTCAGCTCTACCCACTCCATACTTCCCACAGACAGCCTGGAGAAGAGGGGAAAAAAAAAAAAAAGAAGAAAAAGTTTGACCCTTGCAGCAAGCCAAGCACAGCCCTGATTTGATCATCTTCACTGTCTTGGTGCAGTACCGCAGGGGGTAGGCGCAGGCGGAGGAAAAGGGGAACTATCTGTTCCCTCTGTGTTGTACAGAGTGATGGATTGGGCTTCAGGGTTCAGGGAAGTGTTAACCCTAGATGAAGCAGAGAGCATGCATTTTGGTGCATGGCTTCCCATCACACACACGCTTAGGAGCATGCAGACTGTAGAGAAAAATTGCAGAGAACAACGCTCAAAGTGTATTCTTTCAAAAGACAGTTAATTCTGTTTAAGCTTCAACAAGAAGAAAATTATTTAAGCAACTAAACCCTGACTATACAGTTCTGAGGGGCTGGCAAACCCTTTAGATGCCCTGTCCACCCACTTTGACTTGCAATAACTCCCAGTATGTCATCTGCAGTTTTGGTATAATACCCTGTGGCCTTTCAAAAGAGTGTCACAGGACAGCTTGTGCTGCAGGGGTTATATGGCAAGAGACGAAAAGAGCTTCATTTCCACAGTTCAGGTTTTGGTTCCTCTCCTCAGCACTAAATCTATTCAGGTATACCTTTTCAATAAGAGAGTTGGCTGCTTATGCACATTCTGTAAAGCACCCTACTTCAGCCTGTGATCTGTTTCATAGGGGAAAAAAGTTTTAACTGTTGAATTACTTCCAGTGGTGCAGAGCTGGAAGGAATGCCCGTTACACTAGGCCGTCCCACCGCCGTCTTTCAGCTTCTCATTTCTCTGTACTCAAAGGTCAGACAAAACCCAAGTTATAAATAAAAGCCAAAGAAGGTAAAGTGAGCTATGTGGTAAAGAATTCGTGTCGTCAATATCGCACGCGATAAGCCGGCTGGTTGAAGAGCAGCAGCTCGTCCCATTCAGCAGTCACGGCGACAGTTCGAGCAGCCGTAAACCTTACTGACAGCGCATGAAACCCCCAGCACGCAGCACCTGTCAGGTTTATTTCCATAGCAAAGGGTTGGGAAAGTCAATCAGGGAGGAGAGGAACATCACTTTTTGTCTCTGTGACATCTGTGTAAAGCCTTTGGAACATGCTTCGGTTTCCTGGAATATGCACCGAATCCATGGCATGCAGCGGTGTTTGTATTCAGCATTTAGCCTGTGAAAACCAGGCGATCTGTTCAAAACAAGTATTCATCTTAGGGTGTGAAAAAGTGAGTTGTAACAATGGATCTATATATATGCAGAAGAGTGAGGAGAATTTAAGAGCCTGCCAACAGACGTGCATGAGAAGTGTTGTTTTCCATGTTAGCTCTGCTATCGAAGGTAGTCTTTGAGGTAGATAAATGAAATTATGTAAATACGTGTTTGTGTGATGTTAAGACTAATTTGAGGTTCTGCACCTGAGCATGTTTATCTGCAATATAAGCACAGGAGTGTTGCCATATATAATTTTCTTTGAACTGTCAGTTTGTCACATACTGTAATAAAACCTCTGTATGGGAAACCAAATGACAACAATTGTACAAGTGATAATTTATAGACATACTGAAATTCAAACTTCATTAGTTTCAGCTTGTCACTTTCCCCTTTCATTGTCTGTATGGACTGGGTTCTGCCAGCCGCTGTCATAGGGAAGCCGCAGCAGTACAATACTGTTCTCAGATGATTCACCCAAACTTTAACCCTTCACAAACAGTTTTCTCCTTCGAGCCAGATCAATTTGGGCCTGTCAAGATTTATATGGGAAGCACCTAAGTGTCTCTCTAATAAATGCAGTCCTTTTATAGCAAAGAAAAACAAAAGAGGAGGACCTTTTCACCCAGCAGATATGCCCTCTGGATGTGCTGTAGTTCACTTTCATTTCCCAGTGACAAATGGGACCATCTTTCTTCTCCCCAGTACCTCTAGGCAGCCCAGCATGTAAGAGTGAGCTAGATTAGATGTCATTGTATAGGCAGTTAGTTTTCTTGTCCCTGCTGTTTATACTGAAGAACTGTTAGAATTAAACAGACATGTCTTACAAAAAGCACTAATGATTTACTGTTTTGCATGTTGCAGTCATTGCTGTGAGAATAAGCTCATTATTGTAATTAGCCTTGCACAGCTTCCTGTGGTGTCTTGCCACTGTGTATACTGTGTACTTGATTGGGTTCTGTCTGGGATGTAGAGAAGTCAGGAATTTTGCAGGGTTTTTTTCTTCATCTCAGCTAAGCTCACAGGCTGTATGTACCCTTTGCCTGAGAGTTGTGTTGTGTGTTCTTTCTGCTCCTAAAGCCTTCTGTGGTTCACGCCAGCAAGTGCCAAAGCCGCCTTAGCCATCCAAAATGCTAGCAGTAGCTGCCATTATGAAAAGACGTGACCACCTACATTCTGGCACTGCTAAGAACTCTCACAGCAGTCTGTCCAGAGCAATGTGATACGAAGAAAGTAGTTTTTCTGCTGTATCCAACTGTCATGAGTGATAGCAATTAATGCAGCACAAATATTTGGACTTGGCTTCACAGGCACCTTTCTCCTGCTTCACCTTCTTGAAAAGCAGCAGGGCAGGGACCATACTGCAGCCCACTCGATGCTGTTGCTAAAATGCTTTGGAAATACTGAAATCAGAAAATTGGTATTATGGTTTCCATTGTGCATTTGGGGCTTCTATGTATTAAAACAACTTGTCAGTGATCTGGGTCTAGGACAACTGGTCTAGGAAACACTAACTGTTTCTTTATCTTTTTTCTTAAACCCTTATAGTAGTTCAGAGTCTGAGATGGAGGAGGAAGATGAGGAGGAAGATGATGAACTACTGCTGCCTCAGCAACCCCCTTCAGATCTGGGTGGTGTGCCATGGAAAGAGGCTGTGCGCATCCATGCCCTCCTGAAGGGAAAGAGTGAAGAAGAGATTGAGGCTGAGGAAAATCATGATATTGAGGACCGAGAAGAGGAGGAGGAGGAGGAGGAAGAGGAAGATGAAGATGAAGATGAGGAGTCAAGTGAAGGTTAGACAGATTTATTTGTCCTTCCTTTCTGCTAGGCAGCAGGGAAAACTGAGTTGAGGTTTTGCCATGTGGAATGAGAAAACTTTTCTTCTTCTTTCACTTCTTTATTGTGATTTTTGAGGGAGTTATTGTCAATTACATCAATAGGTGTATCGTTCTGGACACAGAAGATTTTTGCCCACAGGGCAATTACAGCACTAGTACCAACACAATATGGTTCCCATACACCATGCCAACACATGCAACTCACAGCTTTGTGGCACTGTATTGTTTTAGTGTTGTTTTTTTATTATTATTGGGAATTGTATTTGAATGTGCCCTTTGTTCCTTGGCAGCAAGAGCTGGAAGCATTGCGGAGGCAGTGTTTTCAGTTTTGCAGGGTGCCTCGCTAAGGTGTGCTGCCTTGTAACTGTCATCAGGGCATCCCAGAGGAAGCTGCTTGTAGCTGTCCTTAGTTAAAAGACAGCCTTGAGAAATCAGGGAGTTCAGGTGGGTCCCATTTTATCTCTGAGGAATTTCTGTGAAAAATCTTAGGGAAAGACTCCTTCCCCTGTGTTTGTCTTAGTCATTGAAATGCAAAGTTTGTGCTGAGAATAGATGTTCCCAGTGTTTCGCCACCACGCCAAATTTCTTGCTGATCTTGTCTTTGTCTTTGTACTCACATTTCCCTTCCGTGACATCTGGTAGACTCCAAAGAGCTTCTTCGTAAAGGTCTTTGGCTGCCTAATGCAAAGAGACATCCAGCTTTTTGAGCCTTAGTGGCAGTTTTGTTGATGAGCTCAGCAGGCTGCTTTGCTACTTTTCCAACGTAGGACCTGTATCTCCAAAACTGAAGCCTGTGGAAGTCAAGCCTGCTTTTTAAGTATGGTAACATGCATGTTGTGTGTTTATTCTGCTAAACCATGGCGTTCTTGGATGTTATTTCATTTGAACAGTTTTCCTGCCAGACACTTTGAATACAGTGGGAGTACGGGGAGCTGCTGGATTTCCAGGCAGTCTCTCTCTCTGATTCTGTCCTTTCTTTCTCTCTCTTTCTCTCTCTTTCTCCATCGCTTGTGTGTGTACACGCGTGTCTGGTGTTATATATGGATGTGTGGTTCCCCCTGCTGTAGAGGGGGAGTATTGCCCTTGGGAGAGCGAGCTGCAGCAAGGCCTCTGGCTTCAACGTCTATCAAATGAAGAGGACACGGGTACATTTAAAGGTACCCGTATACCATCTCCACTTCCATTTCCCCGAAAGAGGGGGAATGTTTTAAAGAGCAGGTCCCACATGAGAAGTTTCTGTGTTTTAATTGCTTTACCAGCTCCCTAAAAACTGATTTGGTAACTGTTGTTATCTTAATCTCCTGGTCCAAGTGCCATGTATCAGGTCTGACATAGCCACTGGTTTTAGGACAAAGATAAAGCTGTCAAGTACCTCAGGATACTGAGAAAGCCTGGATAGTTTGCTGCTGTATTGTGCATGAGGAGTGAACCCCACTTACTTAGGAGTTTCAGGTTTGTTCTATACACACAGAGTAATTGTCCCTGCTCAATATGTCAGGCACATGGGACACGTCAGAAGTACTGTCTTTTGATTGCCTGTGTCAGCAAACTTGCATTTTTGTTGTCCTTTGTGAGTGTGTGTCTGTGGGGAGAGTCTGTGGGGGAAGCTAATCAAGCTGTGGTGATCCCTCAGGATTTTTCAAGCAGTCATATAATGGCCATAAAATTAATCTGACATTCCAATCTAACTGCTTGCGTTATTTGCAGCGATGCAAATAATTGCAGTTTATTTGTGGTGGTTGGGTTTTTTTTTGAAGCACTTGGTTCTAATAGCTTGCTAATCCCTTATTTTCCTCAATGTGGTTCATTATAGCCAGAATACATTAGAGGAAAATCCAGGTGCCTTCCTGCAGGTAAGAGGGCATATGCAGTTGTCAAACCACGTATTTTGCAGGTTATGGTTGCAACAACTGTAGCTTAACTTCTGACTTTTTTTTTTCTTAAAGTCTGACTTTTTTTCTTAAAAAAAGGCAGAAGAAAAAAAAAAAGGAAGAGGTGTTACAATTTTTCCCAATTTAACTTTTCTGATGGTAAGAATGAGAAGTATTAATAAGGTGGCCGAAGAGCATAACTGAAGAAGTTCCCCCCATTGCAGTTGCTAGCAGTGCTTTAGACATAGCTCCTCAGGAGCTGATTTTCAGGTTGCTTTTCTTTCCATGGAAGTTAAACATTGAGACTGCCTGATGTGTATAAACTGTTAGTAGGTGCTACAGGGGAATGGGAGGGAAACGCTACCTTTCCAAATGTAAGTGCAATTAATGTCCAGGTTCCTGCAAAGCTTAGCAAACAGACTTGAAGGAAGGGTACACCAGGTCTCTTCAGATTTTCAAGCATTTAGACTTCAAGGAAGCGTTAGGTTTGCCTGTTCACTGAGCAGCCGTCCTTCATGGCTGGCTGTGCTGCAATTCATTTACTGGAAAAGGTGAGAATGACTCATGTCCTAATCAGGACAGACTCGGGCCTGCACCTAGAGTCTTGTGGAGGAAATGAAGGTGTGTGTATTATACTAGTCTAAATCCCAAAGAAGACAGTTTTAAATCATGCAGATCAAGTGGGACCTGCTCTTCCTGAGCCTTGCTGAGTGACTATATACTTCTCAGCCATTGCTGACAAACCTAAACCTTTTAACAGAAAATTTTGTGTGGCGATGCAAATGCTAACTCTACTCATCTTGGGGCCTGCATGCGAGTGCTTTGGTACAGAGTGAGAAATGCCCGGATCCCGGCCCTGCAGGATGTCCGGCCGCTCTGCTAGACTGTGTGGTTGCCTCTCTGACGAGGCAACAGAGACATAAAACTGCTAAATACTTGGCTAAACTGCGAATCCCGCTCTGCATTTGAGTTATTGTGTCTGAACCCTTTTCCCCTTTAATAACCATCTGGTGACCCTGTTCTTCCTGCAGTTCCTTCTGCCTGTTTCTTCTGCAGTTTTAATGCCAAATCTCACATACAATCATTCCTGAAGTGGAAGTTTCAAACACTTTGTCATGTCTGGGGAAAGCATGGCCTGGAGAGAGGCACTTCATTAAAACAAGACATCAGGAAATAATGAGCACAACCTCCAGATGCTGCTAATGTTTCTTATTTCCTTCAAATGCTAGTGGACCATATGAAAATCTTAATTGCTTTTGTGGTTCTAAACTGCTGAAACAGTGTTTTGCCCTACTCAGTGGTAATCCAGCTGTTGTGAAAACTGACTTCCTGCTTTATAAAGTAAGTGGGCATTTTCCTTTCAGGATGAGTCATTTGCTTTTAAGGACCACTTCTGCAGCCGCTGAACACCTGTCCCCTGTAGTATGAGTTGTTTATGGGTAAATAAAACCTGAGCTGGAGCCACATAGCAATAGACATGGCATCTGCAAATATAATACCTCAGGGTAGATGCTCCTGAGTTGAGTATTCTGCAACAGTTAAACAAGTTGCTTATCAGTTTCTTTAGGTTCCCATTATTCCCATCGATGCTCTGTAAGTAACTGAGCTTAGTGTAGGCAGATGATTGAGGAGTAATGCAATTTATTTTAAACAAATTCATTTGTGCGACAGGAATTCCCTTCTGGAGAGGTGTGGGGGCTGTTAAGTTATAATGAACACGCTGTTATTTTCTTTTAAAAAAAGTCTACCTTTTCAAACAAGTCAGTACAAAAGAGCCAGAGTAAACAAAGCAGCGGTTTAAGTGCTAAAATAAGTACATGCCCATGTGTGCATACGTATGTACATGCAATCACGTGAAATTCAGAGATCCAGCGTGTAATTTAATTCACAAAAAAATAGGTACCTGGCATAGAAGGGGGAGTGCTTAACCACTAGTAGGGAATGAAAGACCTTTTATTTTGGTGCATCGAACTACAATGCAGATTGTCCCTTGCCTTTGGCAATAATCTTAATGAATAGGCTGAAGGAGCTGGAAAGTTCTGCTAAGTTGGTGTTTACATACTGCATACTGTTGGGCACCGAGAGAATTTTCATTTCAGCAAAGCTGCTTGCAATAGAGAGAATCTACAATGATGTTTTTAATAGCATCTCTCTGCCTTTGGAATGGCATTACTTAGCTTTGATGGGAAGTGTGAGTAGTGCTGTATTGGTGTATGCGTGCACACACAATGCTGAACTTTGTCTGTCTTGCAAACTGATCTTGGCCAGTAATATTTTCTTTCCTTCTCTTCTTATTTCCTTTCCTACGATGTGTTACCTTTCCTTTCCACTGTGCTCCCATCTTTTCCTCCCTGTCCTTCATATCCCCTGCCTACAACCTGGTATGCCATGCCCTCCTACTAGCTGGAAACCTTAGACTGCAGCAGATTGTAAATCCGGTTGATCCTCTGGAGATCCTGGCAGATGTGCACTGGACACACATCCGTGAAAAAGAGGAGGAGGAAAAAATGGTCCCAACCTCAAAGTCCTCCACCTCCAGAGGTAATCTCCCCCAAGTCCTGCACCGTCAACTCCTGGGTCCTGGTTATGGCTGTTTAACTCTGTTGCTTCTGCACCCTTCAAGAGTAGTGTACTCCTGCTGGCGCAGCAGTGATTGAAAGGAACTACTTTCAAATTGCACTGAAATGAAATTTGGTTAAACATTTTGCTTTTCAGGTCAGTGTCTACTTAAAATGACAGCTTTCTCAGCTCCGTGGTGGTGTGATGTCTTCCGACCCGTCTGTTTGCCTGCTTTGGCTCTGTAGCATTTATCGTCACTACACTCAGGACTAGCAAGTGCTGGCAACCACCCCTTCGATAACTGACTTTAGGGATAGTAATTGAAGCTGTCCTGTGCTTTTTGTGGCAGTGAGGACTCTACACCTCTTTAGGGAAAGCTGTTGGGCTGTGTGGTGTAGCTACTGCAGCAAAGGCTGAACAGGGTCAGCTTCTGCATTGAGCCTATTTCTCTGCTGCTCCTTTTCAAAGTCTGTAACTGCATCTGGTATTAGTAGGGAATGATGGGGTTCAAAGCGCTTGCAGGTCTGATCAGTGGTGGTTCTGACTCCCCATGGTTACGTTTTGCGAGGTTATCTGGTTTTTAAAGTGAGGTGTGACCTCTGAGAGTTGCTGGTTACTTAAGGAGATCTTTGGAGGGGGAAGATGCCTGTAGTCTTAGCACTCTTGTAAGCACCTTCCAGTAGTCCTTGCTGACTTTATTCGAGTCTATATTATAGTGTGTCTTAAGGTAAGTATGTCTTAATTATATGTAAACTATACGTAAACTACACAAAAGCCTAGGCTTAATAAGTTAACCATGCAGTTGGTGACTAGAGGTCTTCTCTGCGCCTTCATTGTACCAGAAGTGTAGAGTCAGTATGCTGTGGGAAGGGGGTGGTTTTTATAGCAAATGTAAAATTAAGTTAATGACTGATCTGTATTAAAATTGCCTAGGGCTTTACCTCATGTTGCAGGATCCCGTTCCAGTCCAGATAATTACCTTTTCCTCATAGTTCTAGATGTTTGGGGGGTTGGGTTTTTTAAAATCCTGGTCCAACCTGATACACAGTTGCAGATCAGTTTGGCCACCCTTATAACTGCAGTTAGTAGAATGCACTAGGATTTTCTGGTATGAAATCTGCTCCCTACAAATAAGAGATGGGTATTTTCTTCCCACTCTAACCACAGAAATAGGCCGTGTTCAACTGTCTGTAACATTCATTGTTGCTAGAGAAGCTGCTTAACATTTAAAAATGCTAAAAATATTAACAGTTTCTTAAGCTTTCTACAATTAAGATTACTTCAGCTTCTGCTTGGAGGTCTGTTTCACTATAGTTTCAATTTTTTTTCTTTTAATTTGTATTTTATAATTCCTGTTTTTCCATACTGTATTGGTACAGCTTCCCTCAAAAGATGATCCTTCCAAAATGGATATTGTGGTCTTTCCAGCTTCTTCTGGGAAGGAAGGCAATATTTTCTTTCCATCCTCTAAAGCTGGGGCAAACTAGGACAGTCCTGATCAATAGCCTAGCTGTTTCAATTACTTTGTCATACAGTTCAAAAAAAGGTGTGTGCAGGTGCATCAGCTGTATCTTTTTTTTAAAGGGCTGTTGCCAGGATGTGCCTGAGGATACGCTGTAAGTTTTCAACTTGAGTCCAATAGACAAATTTGTTCCTGGCTGAGCTGTATCCTGTGATGCAAGGTGTTTGAAAAGCCCATCAGTAGCAGTAGGGTTTGATGTGAAAGCCTGGGATAGACAGGACACAGAAGCCCCTCTCATTCTGCTTTGGGTGCTCTTCTTTGTCTGCTGGCATTTGTACCCAGGCAGCACAGGTTCTGGGGCACCTGTTAGGTCTCTATTTGCTCAGCTCTTTCGTCTTTTCAATCCTGACCTCTGCAGAGATTGGAGTGGAGCACAGCAGCAGCAACCCGCGGGGTTTTTCTCACTCTGCCATCCGTATTTCCTCTAACCTTACAGATCCTAAAGGAAGATAAGATCTTGAGTTAAATCCCAAGCCTGGAACTGATTCGTTAACATCTCATAGGTTTTATTCCTGTTTTGCTACTGAAAATTTTCCCTTTGTCACTCTTCTGTTTTAGACACTTGCTGATGGTCTAATTTTGGTTTCTTACAATTTATTGTTTTTTAAATTCAGCATCCGACCTTCCTTCCGTACGCCATGAGGCGGTACAGGCGTGGCTGGAGACGGTCCCTGGAGGTAGTTTGGTGATGTTCTATGTATTCCAATGCACAATAACCCTGCCCGTCTCTTCTCCATGCCTTCAGCAGCTGAGCTGGTACTTTAACCCTGGAACTTACGGCCCTGTCGCTACTGCATGACTAGACATGGAGGGAGGGAGGGAGGGAGGAAGGGGAGTGTGCATGCACGCCTTGCTCAGACAGTCCATTCTTGCATGAACTCGCCGTTTGTTGTAACCCTTCTGAAGGCAGGCCAAACAGAGAGGTTATCTTGGGTGTAATAAAGTAATAGTTGGAGGAATCTAGTTGAGTGCTTCAATTTTCTTTGTAAGCTGAAGACTGGAACTGTTTCTACTCCTCAAGCTCACTGACTAAAAGAACACAGGGCTTTCTTGCAGTCGAATGATCGATTGACAGAGAGTGCTTAGAGCAATTGCAGATCTCTGTAGCAAATGCAAACTAGTCTTCTGGTGAAGAAAACAAGAAAGAAGAATAAGGTTGAAGCTGGGATCTTCAGGGACAGTGATGGCTGTTGTGTTTCCCTTTGATTTGGGGCTCACATTATTTAGGAAGGCCTCGGGGAAGCTGAAGGATGGTGGAGCTCAGCTGCTTTTTCCATGTGGTCTTCTAAGCGCTATTACAAAGCTGATGGGGATGAAGATTGCAGGATTAGAGTAAGGGGATAAATGTGTGTGAACTGGTGAGGGTATCTAAGGTAGTTTGTGGCTAGGTAGTTCATCTAGAGTTATATTGTTTTCACACATCAGAATAGCGAGCTTGCCTGTAAAACTTTGCTTCTGCTGCTGCTTTGGCGAGGCAGCAGCGTTGACACGATGCAGTCTGCTCATGGCTGCTAGCTGGTATGAACCCAGTGCTGAACCCAGTTTCTGGCTGCCATAGCGCCTAGCTTCTGAGTTATTGTGTGACAGCTTTGGCCTCTCGCTCCTTATCCTAACGGTATATATGTATATGCACAGTATATGTATTATATAACCAACCACCTGCAAGCTCTATATGTCCCTCAAAATGGGGAACCACCTTTGTACCAAGTTGTTACTTATCTATGCATCTGTCATCTTGTGTTGAGTTTTGTGTACCAACCTATTTAAGAATTTATTTTCTCCACTCTCTTCAACACCCCCTCTGTGTGTCATGTCAGTTCGTGGTTTCTCGATCTGAAGGCACACGTGTACGTGGTGGCATCCAATGTTCTTAACATCAGAGTTACACTTCTTGCAAGTTTTGCTAAAGATTAGTCACGTTTGCTGCTAACATAAAACCATCTCATGTCATTATTATTTTCAAAATAACATGAGCTACTGTATGCCTGAGCAACGATCAGATTGGGGCACAGTTTGGTTTTGTTCAGTAGATCTGTAAATGCCCCTGGGGGCAGTCCAACCTTTGCCACATGATTCAGTCTCCTACGCTCGACATCTAAGATTCTGGATGTTATAAGCCTCTGACGTAATGGAATAGGCCAGTGCTTTATCACACGTAAGTGTTAACTGCCTCTTCACCGTAGCTGACAGAAGGTAAACTAGCCTGCCCTAATACTACAGAGGGGAAAAGCATGGAAAAAGAGAGCTTCTCAGGTTGAAGGAAGAAGAGAAGCCACCCACTCAAGTCTGTGTTCTGAAATAAGCAAAAAAAACTGTGTAAGGGAAAGAAGGCGGCTGCAAGACCTTCATTTTAGTGAGGATTGGTTTGTTTTCAAGACTGTCCTAATTATCAGTGCTAGCTTATAAATGGCTCCATAAGCCATGTCATCTCTAGGAAACACAAAGGATCAGGGCCCACTCCCTAGCTCGGGAGAAAGCTGGCACAGCATGATTTGCTCTCACATGGCTAAACTTGGCCATCCAGAGTCAGGGGGCTGTCCCTGGTCTGTCTTTTGGGAACAGCCTCTAGCCCTACCATGGGAACTAACTGCTGGGAGTCACACCAGGAGCTCTCCTAAAGATGACAGCACGAACCGCACGCCTTCTGGTCTAGAGTGTTGCACTGCTTCATTTACTGCTATAGCTGCAACCAAGAGGGTTATGTCTCTTGCCATCGTGACAGGACCATATCCTGTGTGTATAATTAGCAAACACTGTGTGTAATAATACATGCTGATTGTGTGTGCGTTTGCAATAGGATACACGACAGAGTTAAGCGTCTGCACGTTGTTGAACATGAATTGTTGTTGAACATGAATTGATGCTGACTCGCTGCACAGATCTCAAAATGTAGCTGACTGACTCTGCTGTGGGGGAAAAGAAACCAGAAGTGCTCACTTTTTTTTTTTATTTTAACATTTAAATTATGCCTTATGAAAACGCTTCACAAAACAAAACAGTTAAGCAGACCATCCATAGCACTCCAGTGCTCACACTCCAGGTGTCACAAGGTTTAGTTTTTTTTAAAAAGCATTCTTTAATAATGAAATTTAAAACCCCACAGTTTGGTCTTGTCTCTCCTGTAATTAAATCCTGTCACAAGTAGTAATGTCAGATGCCCTTTTCAGAGTTATAAGTTCAAGAATCTTGTCTTTATTTTGACCCAGCAAATCAAATTGTGATCTGTAACACAAAAGAAATTCTGAACTTAATCTTTTTGTTTACTTAAAAATATCTCAATTAATTTGTGTCCTAGCACATCAGTTCTATTGGACCCTTTTAACAAAGACTGCTGTAGCTGCACAGAGTTAAACAGTTTCCAAATGTAATGGTGATCAATCCCAGAGCTAGAGTCCGTCTCTGTCTTACACCCTCAAGGGCCTGTTGTGGTACACTGGGAGATTTCAGTTTTCCTCTAATACATGTGCCACAAAGTGGTGGTAACTGTTCGGGTGTGGTAAAGACAAAAATAATCTTCCTGGAAGAACAGTAAACTTTATTCTGGTTTGATGACTTCCCAGTCCCCCTCTTGTTTAATTTTTCAAGGCCTGTTGTTCAAAAAAATACCTTGGAGAGTCCCCAAGCGCAGGCATTCCTTGGTTTGTTGGGAGTCTGGAAGTATCTTTTCACCATAAATGTCTCTCCAGGTGATGCATTTCAGGATTTCTTGTTTTGGCAGTAATTAATAAATATCTCCACTATAAACTGTTGGTATAGGTCAATGTAAAACCTTTTAACTGTATAAGGGGCTTTTGTTGGGGGTCTTGAGTGTTTGGGGTTTTTTTCTCTTTCTCAGTATCTGAATGTATTCTAGCTCCCTATGAGGATAACGATGTGGAGGACGAGCTGGGCACAGAGCCTGCAGACACCGAAGGGCAGGCTGGTGAAGAGGGAGACACAGGTGCAGAACTGGATGATGGTAGGGTACCCTCATGCATCATTTCTGTGACCACAGTTGTAGCGTTGGCTAATACTTTATGTGAGAGTGCTTAAACTTGATCTTATATTTAGTGATGTAGGAGTTCGTTTCAGATCATCGAGAGGCAGCCAGGAGTGAAGGACAAAAAGAAACAGAAAAACCATAATGCCATGGGTTGTAGAATAAACTTCTTGTGTCCTCTCACCATCTGATAACTGGAGGGCTTGGTCTTGTTGTCCATACTCAGTACTAGTCCTGCTGAACAACAGAAATGGAAGAAAACTTGTGAAAAGCTGTCTTGGTTTTGCCCCAGCTGGCAGTTAAGCCCATGCAGCACCCATGGGGGCAGGGAGGAGTATGAGGAAAAAAACAACTCATGGGTTGGGATGAAGACAACAATTTAATAGGATAACAAAAGAAGATAATAACAATAACTATACTAATGATAATAAAACAAGCAATGCACAAAGCAATTGCTTACCACATGTAGGAAAAAAAAAACCCAACCACGCAAATTAGATGCCCACTCGTGTTTCTGAGCAGTGATCCTGCCTCCCAACTCGCTTCCCCAGTTGTGTGCAGAGCATGATGTCATATGGTAGGAAATATCCCTTTGGCCAGTCTGGGCCAGCTGTCCTGGCTGTGCTCTCCCCAGCTCCTTGTGCACCTGGTGGGACCTGGGAAGCTGGGAAGTCCTTGACTTGCAACAGCTAGCTCCCAAGAAGTAAAAAGTGTATTAATATTATCCTCATCCTAAATCCAAAACACAGCACTATACCAGCTACTAGAAAGAAAATTAACTCTTTACCTTAGCTTGAAAACAAGTCAAAAGTCCAGAGTATTATGCCAATAATCCTGTCTATTGTACGATGAACTGCATATGCCAGAAAACACTGAAAAATGTGAAAAAAACTGGTAAGGTATGACTTCAATTATGACTTAGTTTCTCTCCAGTAATAGTCCATCATTTCCTGCTTATCTTACTCTAATTAGCACACAGAAAAAGGAGTGAAAAGTCTAGGTGTTCAGCTTAGGAAAATGATTAGCAGCACGTGAACAGAAGGAAAAACATTATGAAAGATTTTAAAATCATGAACAGATGTCCTGATGGACTTGCATCTAGGATCTCTCTTTTTCCCCTCCCCCCGCCCCATCCTTGAGCAGATGACATCCCATCTGATGCAGAAGCAGAGTTTCGCTTACGTCAAGGTGGCATAAAAGAGCCAGAAGTAAAAGTCTCTGAAGACGAAGAAGATGAAGAAGAAGCAGCAAGTGCTTCTTGCAGTGTGACAGAAGGTAACAGCTTTCCCATCAGTATTTGAATTATTGTAATTGCATTTGAGATCATCTACACTTTTTTGGGTGTAAAAGATGAGAGGGTTTTTTTGATTGGAAGCATCTCACTATTGTCAGTGGCAAGGTATGCTTTCAGTAACCTTTTGAGAAGAATGTTGTGAATCCATTAATTACAGCTTCCTAATGTGTGAGAACCCATCTTAACTGCCTTTTCTTGTATAAGTTTTCATGTTAAAAAGCTTGTACCATTGTGCATGTGTAAACATTTTTTTGCTAGGTACCCAACGTCCGATCTAGAGTTTGTAAAGAGCTGAGAAATTTGCCACTACTTGCTGTGTGTAATGTTTTTTTTAAAAAAAAAAAGAAAAAAGAAAGAATAGTAGTGGTCTCACATGATTTTGGAAGTATTTTTGCTTTCCCTAGATCCATGCAAGCCAACCGTCCCAATCCAGTCATCCAATGACAATGTTCTTCCTCTGTCTCCAGTTGATAGTCCAAAAGCAAAGCAAGCAGAGGTAAGAAAATCTTTGAAGTTTTCTAGTTACTACCTGTAGTTTGATCGAACAGCTTTTGGATAAACTAATGAGGACTGGCGGCAGTGTGCTTTCCTGCTTTCCTATCTCTATAATTTATGTTGATATTCTTGAACTCTGACTTCATTTAGCCTCAAAAAACGTGCTGCCTTTCCTATCTTCAGCATGTAACAGTCAGATATATAGGATATTTTCATTTCTACCTGCAGTTGACAACACACAGAGATACATGTGCACACACACATATAACAGGAGAGAAGCACTGAATAAAGTGTTTCCTGTTAATTCTGCTTTGGCTCTTCTCAACCAAAAGCAGATTCTGTATGGTTGTGACTCTGAATTGTATTTGTAGTGCTTGGTAGTAACCAAAACAGTACTTGTTTGTTGCAGACAACCATAGGTCAGGTTAAGGAAGTGAGACCTGACAGTGATGTACTCTCATGTTGTCAGCCTTGAAGTCAGCCTGCGAGAGCACTGTGCTGTTTGCAGCTACTGGTCTGTAAGAGCAGGAAGTATGTGACCCTCAAAATGTTCAGTCCAAATTTTCCCTTCCCAAGTGTTTGTATCTAAGGAATTACTAAAAGATTAGACTTTATATTAGAGAGTTTTGTCATGAACCAGATTACTTTCATGATGTACATGTTAAGGGATAAGGTTGGTTTGCCAACAGCGATTCCTGACAACATTCACTTTCTATTATAACCAAGGGCTTTGGTTTTGGGTGTTTGATATGTGTCATACAAGCACACAGAGGTTCATGCTCTAATGGTCATGTATGTACAGTTAAGCCAAGGTGTCTGCATTCAGAAGGCGGCCAGTGTAAAAGATGTCACTGGAAAGAATAATACCAGAACTCAGTAAAAGGAGTGAGGTGACCTTGGTTATTGGATGGTTTCCTTATTGCTAACTTTGTTAAAAGGAAAGACCCCAACAGAACCCAACAGTATTCCAGTGTGTCCTGTGACTATTAATATTTCTGCTTTCTTGTTTTTTTTTGTAGTATGTAAAAGATCCCCTGGCTGAAGTATCCCGTGTAATAAAATCTCCACAGGCACGCTTTTTTCCTGAGCCTTTTATTCTTGAAGAAGGACCAAAGGATGAAATTCCCAAAGACAGGAAAGTTAAGAGTCCTTTGGTGCCACCGTCTCCAGTGTTATCCCAGCCGGCTGCATCACCAGAAGCCATTGCACCGACATCACTCGCGGAGTCTCAGCCAGCCCCACCGACACTGGCTCCATCCCCAACATCTGCTCAGATGCCTATCTGCTCCCAGCCTTTGCCTTCTGCTGAAACATCCATCCCATCCCCAGTGGAGCCTCCAGTGTGTTTCCAGCCTGCCCCAGCCTTAACGTCTACTCCTTTAGCCAAACTGGTCCTTAGGGGCCAGGACAGTGAGGTGGAAAAACTGGGGAGCCCTACTACTGCAGAAGAAGCCCTGAAACGGAGTAACCTTGTAGAAGAGTTCTGGATGAAGAGTGCTGAAATCCGGAGAAGCTTAGGGCTCACCCCAGTAGACAGAAACAGACGCTCAGAGACAAACTTCACTGTATCTGCTCTTGAGACAACTCCTCTGAAGACTTTTAATAGCGAGAATATTTCAGGGGATGAAAGGATACAACTTGTGAAACCCCAGCCTGCCCCAAGAAGACAGGGACTACCCAAGTTGGAAAACGAGCAGATTTCACTGCTCACTCCAAAATCCCCATCAGAAAAAGAGCTAAAGGGTTCCAGTGAAGTAAGGAGGGATGTATCCAGCAGTTCTGGACTTGGTCTTCAGGAGAGCTCATCTAACATGAGAACTATGGCTAGCCAGAGCTTCAACACTTCAGATTCCACCATGCTTACTCCTCCATCAAGTCCTCCACCACCACCTCCTCAGGATGAAGAACCAGCCACTCTGCGTAGAAAGAGGCATCAAGCAGTCTGGCAGAATGAAGTTGAAGCCAGATCACCTCCAACACCAGCATCGACACCTCCTGCTCCCCGATGCCGTGAGCCGACCTCTACTGCCAAAGAGTCAACCCAGGCCAAAAAAGATGACGTACGGAAGTCTTTTGCAGAGAGTGTGGATGAGATTCCATTTGCTGATGATGTAGAAGACACATATGATGACAGGACAGAGGACTCAAGCCTTCACGAGAAGTTCTTTACACCTCCTACCAGTAGGCCAAGGCCAGAGAAGCCACTTCTTTTGCCCTTGGCCAAAGAAAATGGTGGTCCACCCTCAATGGAAGGAGGGGTTAACCAAAAGAAGAGAGTGTTGCCTGAAATTTCTGTGGAGGCCAAGGAGCTTGCTGAAGAAAGAATGAGAGCCAGGGAGAAGTCTGTCAAGAGCCAAGCACTGCGTGATGCCATGGCTAAACAGTTGTGTAAGATGAAAGATATGGAGATGGCTGCGGCCTCAAGGGCACGAAAGGCATCTTCTATGCCCTTGAAGACCAAAGAGTTGTTATATGACTCTCCAAAGCATCTGGCCTTGAAAATAGCAGAGGGATCCACACGAAAGCATGATGTTTCAAGTGAGAAGTTCTCCACTCCTGCTGCTGATGTGACTGGACCTGAAGGGTCTGTCACCTCTTCAGAAGGCTCCAGCGGGAAGAGTAAGAAAAGAACTTCCCTCTTCTCCCCTCGTAAGAACAAAAAGGAGAAGAAATCGAAAAATGACAGCAGGCTTTCTGACAAATCTAGTGGTGGGACAGAGGAAGCAACAAAGCCTAGGTCGTTATGGAAGTCTGTTTTCTCTGGGTATAAGAAAGACAAGAAGAAAAAGACTGATGACAAATCCTGCCCAAGTACTCCCTCAAGTAGTGCCACTGTGGATTCTGGCAAGCACAAAGCTTCTCCGTTGGTTACAGCTGCAGGTATAACAGATACGTGTGTCTGCGCCGTGTGCTTTTCCTACAGCTGGGTATCCTTGAAAGCAGGTTTGGCTTGCCTGGTCATTCAGGTCCTGTGCTGAGTGGCACAGCTCTCCAGTGTCACATGAGCAGGTCAAGGCAAGTACTGGCCACTGGAATTGTAAGTTAGTGTATCGATAGAATTGTTTGTTACACCACTGAAAAAACCCGATCCTTAAATAAATGCTTCACTCTCCATATCTACGAGGCACATCAGCTCTCTGCCTTTGATGGTTTGAGAAATAAGAGCTACTTGTCAGAGTCAGTTGTTTGTGATCTTTCATCTCTGTTTTAAACCTGATCCTTATCTTTCCTTGGCTGGTCTGTTCTTTCTTTTCAACTTGGCTCCTTGGATGCTGAAGGCTGCAGAGATGCAGTTCCTCTGGTGTTCTCGGTGGTCTGTCACTACACGACAGCCTCATGTAAATCTTGCAGGTGCATCAGGTACAAGCAGAGATGTTTAGTGGCAGTTTGTGCTGCAGTAAATAAGTTAGCCACAAATGGGATCCAACGGGGACATTCTATTTCCCTGGCCTGTACAAATAGCCAAAATAGAGCCAGCTGCTGTTGGTGAAGTACTGCATCTGTCATAAGAGCATTGGTAGAGTGCAAAGGGAGAGTTGGTATTTCTAATAACATGTGCAGAAAGTGGTGCTCTCTCAGAATGAAGCTTCTAACTATTATATTGATCAACTTGCGGAGCGGTGCTACTCTGACCACTCTCTAATCCCAGGCAAAGTAACTGGGACTGGCATAAAAGGATTGAGTATTTTTGAAGCTCAATCAATCAGTTTAACAAAGGGGTTCAGAAATCTTTACAGGAAGAACAGTTAGTGCTTCTCTAACTCCCCATTTTTATTCCTGACTTTTCAGATTTGCAGCTCCGGCAACACCTGAGTTTCTCAGAGGACTCTGACCTTTCCAGTGACGACATTCTGGAACGCTCCTCACAAAAATCCAAGCGAGAGGTAGGCAGATGGGAAATGCATTTTAGATGGATCATTGTTGAGATCACAGGCCCAAAGAATCACATCAGAAACTTGGATGATTCATTTTGTTCTTGATGTTGCCTCCGTAGAACAAGCTTTCCTGTAAGCTCTGCTAAAACAAGTTAGTTTCACTTGGTTTCACAATTGCAATTCCCCACTGTCAGTATAGGAAGGATCTGCTGTCTCACTGTGACATTACAGTGAATATCACAGTCAGAACAGTGAATTTTGTCCTTGTTGTGCACGTGACAATGACCTGCACGAAACAGATCTTTGATGTCTTTAAAGCACATTGCAGACAGGAATGTACTTTTGCATACATCAAGAACATCATCAAGACAGATCATCAGCTCAGAGGTAAGCTACGGGCTGCAGGTTTGCAGCTCACGCTTATTTTTCCTGGGAGAAGAGAATGTGTACAGTCTGAATTAGTACCTTCTCTTTTTGGAGAAGAGTCATCAGCTGTTTCTTCCATTTTGACCCTGTTTTCTTTGAGGATTTCTTGGTGGTTGCTGAGTATTTCCATATGTCTGCGTATCTAGATAACAACTGTGACATTGAAGTACATAGTAGTGAGCCCCCATGGAATGCCAGTGTGTAGGGTTGATCTTAGCCTGGTGTTCTCATTCCGGTATGGATTCTGCTCTTCGGAGGAGCTGTTTCTTGTTCCTGACCAACCTTCCCTACTTGGTGCTGTAATGTCATATTGTAAGATACATTAATAGCTTTCTAGCCAAAACAGTTTCACTTCACGTGGTGCTTTAAAGTTGCTAAGGAGAGGAGACACCAGTGAGTGGGTCTTCATAAAGAGAAAAATATACCTGGTGAGACCAAGTGCCAAAGTTAGTTGCTTTTAAATCATTTATTTCAATTTTAGGATGGCACTATTAATGCAAAAGTAAGTGAAAAATATAAGGAACTGCTCAATCATAATAACGTGAAAGAGCCCTTCTTTGATTCCTGAGAGCTTCTAAGTGCTGCTAGACAGAGACTGCAAGGCTTGGTGGAATAAATAGAGATGTCCTGGACCTCACAGAACACGGAGGCCCTTCTGGTACTGAAGAATGAAAAACGTGTTTCCCCTCGTCCCGTCCTGGTGGTGCCTGGTTCTCATGTTAGAAAACCTGGGAGGAAGAGAGCACCCGGGAGGGTAGTGTCACAGGCACAGTGGCGTGAGCCTCCTGTCTCAAACCTGCCATCCAGTGTGCACAGATCGGTCTCAAATGGCAGGAGCTAGTTGGCGCTTCGCTCAGATGGCAAAGGTACAGAAGGAGGCAAATTGAAGGGTCACAGGAAACACTCTGTATATCTATGCATATATGGTGGGATGAATTAGAATAACTAACAACTTTCAAGGCTGGTGGAAGGAGTCAATGAAGTAAGTAGGAATTTTCTGTATTTACTTACCTCTCTTTTAATCTCTCTCCGTAGTTAATCTAGATCTCTTCTAAGAGGAAGATTATTTTGGTTTTGTTTTATTCCCTTTTTTTCTCTCCCCCTTCCATCCATCCTTGCATGCGCTCAAGACATTTCATGAGAAATTCTGCATTTTCCAAGAGATGCAGAGGAATGAGGTACCTGTGACTAGCAGAGGACAGGTGCAGCACAGGGGGTTCAAATAAGAGTTACTTCTCTGCCTTGTAAGCTCCTGTGGGAGGAGGCAGGGCCTCAGTAAAGTCCATGCTTGTTTTCAGACTTTGGTATGCCTCCATGGTCGCTTTTTCCTCTGTGCTGAGCTACTTTGATT
Source organism: Hypotaenidia okinawae (assembly GCA_027925045.1). Lineage (NCBI taxonomy): Eukaryota > Metazoa > Chordata > Aves > Gruiformes > Rallidae > Hypotaenidia > Hypotaenidia okinawae. The sequence continues at coordinate 69,797,640 of BSDF01000001.1, read as the reverse complement.
TAGGATGGCATTTGGAGGAAAAAAGATCTCATCTCTGAGCATTGGAAGGGATAGGGGACAGTCAGATGCCTGGAATCATAATACTGAAAATAGGTCTCCAGGTCTGCCAAGGATACAGTGGTGGTATCTCATTTCCTCCCATTTGCTGTTGCTGAAGCTGCATTATGAATTTCTTTGCTCAGCAGCTGCCTATCTCCTAAAGAATAGTTTTGAGAATGAAGCTGTTTAGAGGAAATGAGCCCGAGAACACCACTTAGTAGTTTTACTGCATCCCATCCAAGGATGCAGGACACACATGCAAACACTGGAATGCTTTGCTGTCCAAAGAAATTTAACTGAGCTTCCAGACTGACAAAACGGGTTTGTACCAATTTGGGGTGAGGTTGATATTTTTTAAGTGGCAGGCTGCCTGCTACATTTTACAGGTAACAGTTGACTTCCTGTGTGCCACATAACTTTTATGTGAACCCCTTCTTTAAACTGGAATTCTGCTTGTGCTGCTTTTTTGGTGATTGTAGTGAGCTTGCTTCCCAGGTGGCTTGCTGTTTAGCCTGTTCTTCTGTGATCAGCAGCGAATTCATTCAGCGTTGTTTAATGTAGTGCCCTTCAAGAGAAGCACCTCGTACAGAATTCCTAATGTGAATGTCCCACGGGTCTCGTGCTTATAGGTGTGTGTCACTGTGCTTGTCGTTGTTCCCGTACAGTTGTGGTGTTGCCATCAGACATGTGTTTTACTGCCACAGGTAGCTTGCTTTTTACTGAAGTTTGTGTACGTACTGGAGTTGGTCTGTGGCTTTTCGTTTGCGTCTGATTTTAGTTGATTGAATGTGAATGTGCAAAATGCTGACTGTTAGCCCAGAATGGCATTGTGCCCTCAGTGCTTCATGCCACAAGGGAAATTTACCTCTCTTAGAAACCCTAAGTAGTTTATTTCCTTATTTTTGGGTGCAGGGTAATGCAGAATGTCCTTGGATAGAGAAGGTAGTGATTTTTTTTCTTCCTTCTCCCTCCTCATAATTTTAGCTCCTCAGGCTCTCTTTCTAGACAGGAAGGTTCTATTACTGTGGGACACGTAACTTACTCTGAGCTCATCTGGTGTTTCTCCTGTCACAAAAGCAGTGAGGAAGACTTATGTTAGTTAAACAGAAACGATAATTTCTATTAAGTAGAGATTATTTAAACTCATGAAATAAACCCAACTCCTAAGAGAGGTTGTAAATTAGATTGTAAATGGAGAATTGTGAGTAATAATATATGGTTGTCTGAGCTGGTTCAGACCAAATGTGCCCCAGCATAAGCCATTATGCCAAATCCTAAATCAAAATGTTGTATCTGTATGTACATGTCATGTACCTGCTCAGTGGACATGAATACCGTAGGTAGGTAAAGGCCAGGTAATACCTCTCAAAAAAGTATTTCCAAGTTGACTGTGCTTTCAAAGGGGCCACTAAAGCTAACTGCATTCAGGAGAGTGCTAGAAGCTTGATTGTGCTGTCAGAAGTTCCATTATACTTCACCAGTCTGGGTCATGTTCAGCATTTGCACAATTTTGTTTCATTTAAAAGCAGCTTTGTTTTATTACTGTGCATCTGTTTTCAATGTTGAACTGATTTTGCTTCATTTTTTTTTTTATTTTTTTTTTTCCTTTACCATTCCCCCCTTTAAAGTCGATTTATGTACCACACGCCTTGGCATTCAAGAGATCATATTCGTCAAAGGTAGTGTCTCCATTCCCAGTAGTTGGCCATTGTTGCATTGCATGTCCTTCTATTAACCCATTGAATCCATAGCTACCCCATCACATGTGCACTAACATCACAAACATTGACCGTGCATGCGTGAGATGTCAGCAGACATGGGCAGCAAACTGTTTGTACAGGTTGTCTACCAGAAATGTGTTAAGCTTGGAATTGTTTGTCTGGTTAGAATGCATGCATTTACCAGTGCACAGCAGTGCACCACTGTACAGAGTCATGTGGATGATCTTTGAGCTTCAGAACAAAATGGTTTTCAAGGCAACTAAATAGGGTTTTTTTAATACTCAGGAGTTCAGGTGAATCGTCGTCACGCTGTAATCAGCATCCTTCAGAATTGTTGGGTTCACTGAAATCTCGGTGGAACTCTGTACCAAGCTAAAATCAAGACAGAAGTTGTGTGCCTATTGCAGGAACGTTGCTGCTTTCTGAAATTCTTCTTGTGCTGCTGCACAGTCCCAGCAGTGTTAGATAGGACAGGAGAGTCATGCCCTCAATCACTTTGCCTTCTCATTCAGGTATCACGGTGGATTTTGTGCTTTAAAGAAAGGAGGAGTGAAGTGTTCACTTGTTGAAGTTTTAATGATAGTGCTTGCTAACCACCTGTCTGAGGGATTTGTAATGGAGCTGTGGATCCCACCTTAAACTCCATTCCCCTGAGAACAGTAAACCAGAGGTAGACTCATCAGTGTGGCAGTGCAATAACTAGACGAGGCAAATTTCAGGGCAGTCTGAACATTTTGTCCTTGATGTTGACTGCCCATGGAGAAGTTCTCTTTCCAGAAGTGGAAGACATCTGTTCACAGCTGTCCCTTAGTACCTGCATACATTTATGTGGGAAGAGAGTTCTTTTCTTCACTGTAGTTCACTTGACGCAGTTGTGGCGTTCGTTTGACACTCTTAAAAGTCTATGAGAGAAAGCCTTCCTAGACTGCAACACAACCAACTACCATACCTGATAAGATAACAAACCCCATTTCATTAATGCTAAAAAGACTTACTTTTAGTTTCCCTGAGAGAAAAGAACAGGAGAAAATCCCTATTTCTAAGAACCCAGCCCTTCTCCTTTTGGATGGCTTCTGGTGGTGTAGATCTCTGGTTTCAGTTTAGAGGTTGTTTGCTTTGGTTTGCAGCCAGTTTTGTGGGGCTGCTCTTGAGGTGGCATCTCTGGCCAGAAGGGCGTTCCGCTTCCAAATGTTGTTTCGCCTTTTGATTCATAGAAAAGTTGAGCAGTTTTACACAGGAGTCATTACCAGTGATACTGGTGTAACTCCCAACTATGGGTGTTCTTGTTCCAGAATAAAATTAGGAAGAGGGGAATACCAGCATGACTCCACTAGTCTATAATAATTTCTTAGTTTATGCTGCTGTAGCTGCTGATGTAGACATGCCTTTAGCCTCTTTTAAAATTAAATCAAGGTGACCCCTCTGTACGGTGCTCACTGATTTAATGAAATCTATTTGGCTAAATCTATTGAGAAATAGAATAAAAATTGAAATGTTTTGGATAGCAGTGAAGGACAGGGTTGGGACATTAAAATCACAGCTTTGCAGTTGGCTTATACACTTCTTCACTCCTGATTTGACCCTGAAATTGTTGCTCACTGCACTGTGAACACCTTTGCCAGTGGAAGCTTGACTTCTGACACAGCCATGACAAAGACAAAACACCTCACTTCTGAGATTTTTTGGAAGAGAAAATGGTGGCCCCTCCCCCTGTACCTCTGAGCATGCAAATCAAATCTGCTCCTGTATTTCCTTCCTTCAGAGAGCCTACACAGAAGAGGAACTGAATGCCAAGCTGACCCGGCGAGTACAGAAAGCTGCCCGTAGACAAGCCAAGCAAGAGGAGCTAAAGAGGTTGCACAGAGCTCAGGTAGCTGTCTCACCATCTTCTTGTTATGGCAGACAGTTGACTCTGAAAGCACCATGGCCCTGACATTCCTCTGAGTGTGCCAGAAGAGGATCCAGAGATGGAACTTTGTTTCTCTGTGATCGTCCCTGCTCCTACTCCCTCTTTCAAATTTGCTGTTGTGTCACAGATATGGAAAGAATGGCTGAAACCTATCATGGTAGTTTCACAGTGAGAAAAATAATGACTGTAATACTTTTCTGTCTGGAGTTGAGTGATGCATCATGCGCTGGATGGAACTGTGATAGTGAGATCATACCCAACGAAGCAGCACCTATTGTTGTCTTGATAGATTACTCTGCTGGGTAAAGTGTTACCAAATTAACCTTTAAATACCAGAGAATCTGTTGGAAAACTGTTGACATCATCTCTAGGTAATGGGATCTGTTGAAAATTTGAATTAGGGGCTCTGCTGACTGAATACCATCACCTTACCTTTCACTTCAATGTTTAGGAAGGTGATTGGAGTTGTAGCAGGTGAGTATCAAGGTGCTTGCAAAATTAAGGGATAGGATGCGGTGGGGTGGGGAGGATGTTGTCACTGGAGGAACTGTGATGCTAGCATTTGAAGCAGGTAGCTCTTGAAGCAGTGTATTGTTGAATACAAGTAGTTGTTTCTGAAAAAGCCAATTTGACTAAAGTCAGAGTGCTGGGCGATTGCTGCAGGCAGAGCAGGAGAATTACTGTTGGTGAGGTTCTGCTCTGTTCTTCTCTGGACAGATCATCCAGCGGCAGCTTGAGCAAGTGGAAGAAAAGCAGAGGCAACTTGAAGAAAGAGGGGTAGCTGTGGAGAAGGCTCTTCGGGGAGAAGCAGGTAACCATCAGGACCTGGTTTCTTTCTTACAGTTTTCTTACCAAGTGCTTGTGCAGTAGCCCATAGCTGCTTGGATTTTAGAAGCAATTGGACCATTAGAATCTATTAGAAATAGAGTCCAGTGCAAATGCATTCTCCTTTTTCTACTGTATTTGGAGGTGTTTGTTGTTCCTGTGTTTTCTCTAGTTCTGGGACTTCCCTATGGCAGAGACTCAGTTTGCTTGCTGTTGCCGGAGGCTTGGGAGGTACTCCTCTAGCTATTAGTAACAGCTGGCTGACTGACTCCACGTATAACTGGGTATTACAGCTAGGAAATTGCAGGGGTTTCCTAGCTGCCATTCACATAAAGCTGTCACAGTAAGAGAACCCTGTTTGTATGTTAAGGGAGTAATTGTGAATTGTGTGTGCTTTCTCTATGGTGTTGGATTACCAAGGTAGTGTCCTTACAAGGGACCATCACAGAACATCTTCCTCACTGCACAGCCCCAGCACACTGGCTACTTCCAAGAAAGTTGTGCAGAGCAGAAATGCACATGTGTACTTGAAAGGTATCAATGTCAAGCCTTTAAAGGAACGTTATGTGTATGTGAAATTAAATTAATATCATCTGATCTGGCAGAGCACATGAGTGGAGGAGAACTTGGTTCAGATAACGCTGATAGTAGTGTCATGATTTGGAGAAAAGGATCCTCGATTGCAAGGAGTCAAATATCCCAACAGGCAAATGCAGTGTACCTGTACCTCACAGGCCCAGGATTACGTACCCGATTGCAAGGATCAGAGATCAGAAATGGTAACACTGGAACAGGTGCTTGGAAAATGTTTTAGCTTGTTGCTTGGGTTGAAGAGCAACTGTTATGCCTGTGAAGATGGAACTCGATTAAGGAGTGAAGGTTCGACAGAGGAAAAGTCTGTTGTGACTTCCTGCCAGTTACTACTCAGCCAGGATTAGGTATGTCTGATGCCCCTTGAGGACGTGTCAAAGCAGCAGGGTGGAGTGGTTCCCAAAGCAAATTGGTACTACAGGTGTGGAGAATGATCTTGAGGGCTTTGGTTTTGTGATCTGACTGGCTTTTTCATTTGTGGGTTCAGAAAAATAGCCTTGTGCAAAAACTCTTTTCTCTGTGGTGGTGCCTCCTTCCTTATGCTGTGTATTTCTGTGTAGACCCACTGTGTTCTCTGGCTTGCCAGTTACTGCACTTACTAAAACCCACTTCTCTTATTTATAATTACTCTTTTCCTTTTTCTTCATCTTGATTACTTAGCTGCTAAATGACTTTCATGTAAGACATGTCAGCAGAAGTGGGAAATCTTAGTAGCTGAGAGCACATTGTTCATGGTAGAAAGTTCTCTCACTGAAGAATGAGAGAAGAATCCCTAATAAACGGTCAGAGAAGGCAGAACATGACCAAGAGAAGGAACTGCTATTTTATATGGAAGGCTGTGGAATTATACCCTTGTATAACTAACTGCTCACTCCCAGGTCTCCCAAAAGGAAAGCAGTCTTAGATGATCTTGTATAGCTGTGAGTTTTCTAGCAGAATTACCAAACTGTAGATGACTCTTTGCAAAATAAATCTTTTAACGTCAGGAAGTCTCTAGGGTATGCTTTGCTCTTGCAACATGTTTCTACCAACAGATCATACGTTATGGTTACAGAAGCTTAATTCTGTCAGAAAGAATTTCTGTCAGAAAGAACTCTTCCAGTTATTTCAGGGCAGTAACAAGAAACACATTCCTTTGGGGGAGAAGAGCATGTGCTAACCTGTGCTGACTGAAACATGAGATTACAAATGAATTCCATCCTCACCTCTCCAGCCACTCTTGCATGAGCTTTTTACATAGGTCTGTGATAAAGTAACTGAATTTCTTTTCTTTTTCTTTTCTTTTTTCAGTCTGAGACATTGAATTCCAGAAGTACAAACCATGTAAACAAAGGTTAAAAAAGGGAAGGGTGGTGGTTTTCATCTGAAAAAGATTTTTAAACTCTCTTTCCTTTTAATAATGTTGTATAAGGGGAAGAAATGGGGGAGGGCAGGAGATACGCCTCCTATGCACATACCCTCTCCACAGAGACTGAGGAGGATTTGCAGTGCAGGATCAAAGTAATGGCTGTCACATAGACAGCGACCAGTAGTAACTGTTCTGAGACAACATGTTAGGCTCTGTAACCAGTGGGTCATTCAGCTTCTGTCTCTACGGGGGTAGAGCAAATCACTCACTGACCTAAGCATGTAACTGTGAAGGCTTAGATAGTATTAGTAGTAGTTTCCTACTACTGGATACTTGAAAATCGTGACAGAAAACAGAATTCTGTGTGTTGTAATGATTCTTTTTCTACTGTAGAAAAGGATAGACAAGCCCATCGGAACTGCTTCCCTCTGTCAATTACCATCTTTTAGCAAATTGCTTGTTAGTCATTTTCTCCTGTCTGTGTCAGATTTCAAATTTTGCTTTTGTAGAGACATTCCATTAACTTTAATTGTTCAGATCTCTGACCTCTGAACCTCTTTACATTTTAGAGCAAAAATATTTTTCAGCTGAACTGTTAAGAATAAAACCCAGTATTATAGGTAAGAATTTCTTTACTTAGAATAATTTTGCTTCTACTTTCCATCCATTTTGCATCATCCTTAGTAACAGTCTTGCCAAGTGACTTAACACTGAGATCAATAAATTCTTCAAAGCAATACCCTGCTGTCCTCCTGAGAGATTAGTTAATTTAGATCCTAGCAATAGGGACAGACAGCTCAATAGTCATTTCAGGAAATTCACTCCTTATCTGATAGTTGTCAAGTTGGTGTATTTATATGATGATACTAGCTATTCAACTAATCAGACTCTGAACCGTTCTGGAGGTCATTGTTAACTTTAATTTTGACAAAATAATTGCACCTCCTTGGCTGCCTCCTTGTCTCTTCCTTTTTTAAACTGGCTCAGCCTCAAGCAAGCACAGTTGGTCTTTTCTTCTCTTAAAAGCTGAATGTACAATCTACCTAATTTAGCTTCAGACTCAGAAAATGATCTCACACTCTGTGATTATTTAATATGTTCTCTGTGATTACCTTGGAGAACCTCAGCCTCTGACAGTCACATTCACAGCAAGAGTGAATGATTTGGAATGTAAGCTCCATTTCAAGTAGCAATGTAAGCTCCAGTTAGGTGCCAAGTTTGTTATATATACAGGTGGTCTAAGCTTTTGTCAGCCCTCTTTTTCCTTCCCACCTCTCCCCCTTTCTCTTACATTGCAGTATTTCACTGCACAGGTGAAGTAGGATAAGCTCAGTGAAGAATTTTCCCATTTGTCTGCGCTGTCCCAAGGGACACCTTGAATGGGATTGCTGTCAACATCACCGTACTTTGTATTATAGTGCATTCGCCTGTTTGGACATGCTAATGACTTTGATTTCCTGTGTGGATTTTTAATACTTTTCAATTATATATGTCAAATCAGAAATTTCTGGAACCTTTTCTTTTTTCCTCTCCTTTATCCTCCTCTAACATAAACTTTGATACTCATTTTTAAGAGCTGAGAAAATGTCTCCTCTATCAGATCAATACTGACAAACCGACGAGTCGCCTCTTTACACGAACTGAATCATGCAGTGAGAAACAGTGCTCACAGTGCTCCCGTCTGTCTCTTCCCCAAAGAAACACTACCCACTGCTAGACTCACAGTGTACCTGTCTCTAGCAGCTGTGGACACGACACCTCTGTTCCACACACTTCTGTGTGGGTTCTTCTCTGACACAGATGCCGCACGCGTACCCATCTTTGTACACTGAGGCACTCGCCATTCGTGTGGGCACTTGGTCAGTGCCTTCCCATCTGTGTGCCATACATATGCATCCTCCACTCACTCACTGCCAAGAAACCAACCCTTACACCTTTCCTGAAGCTGAGAAGTGACACTGTTTCCTTCTGATGTGTTGCTCAGTTTGAAAGCAACAAGACTTAGTTCTGCTTTTCTCAGCATCAACAGGAAAGACATCAGTGTTAGGTACTGATGCAGACTGAAAGTGCCTCTGTGTAGACTTCTTGATTATTTTTTTCCTTGCCTGCCTGCTGGGAATTTTCCTCTCATCTTCCCCATATATATGTCTGTGATATATTTGTGTATGTGTACATCAATGTATACATACAGAGAAAGACTTCTTTGTGTGTGTGTGTGTGTGTATATGTATATATGTGTGCCCATGTGTATAGCTGCATTTTTCTTGTTTGCCTTTTGATGTTTCTGTCTGTCTTTCTCATATATTGCTTTGATTGTGTGGGGCTGGGGCAGGTATCTGATTCAATAACTCTGTCTTCACCAATTCCTTGTTGTAGACTATTGGGGAGAGTCTTATTACAGTGACCTCATCGACTTGCATCTGGGTGGTATGTATAGCTGAACCTCCTGCTGACACTAACCCTGCTGACACTCCTCCCCACTCCTCCCTTCACCTAATTCTCCCATCCTTGGCTCACATACAAGAAGAAACAGCCCTTGCACATGACCAGCTATAGCAGAACCCCTTTTCCAGCTCAGGAAGAAGACATCCTGGCAGGCTTCACAAACCTCATGTAAGGCTCCCACTTTGGTTTTCCACAGTGCTAATTATTTCAAACTTTACTTACTGTTTTCACTCCAGCCACCTTCCCTGCTAGTGGTGGAAGGCTGTTTTGGGATTTTTTTGCTTCTCCTTTGGAAAGTTCAACTCCATCATCAAAATCCTCTTTAGGAGAATATTTTAACATCAAGGGGACAGCAGAACTGACCAGCTCCCAAGAGCTATCAGCACTGTAAAGGGTTAGTCATGCCATTGCTTCCCTCTTCCCCTCCTGTTTTGCTTCTTCCAAAAAAGCCAGAGTGTGTTGATGATCTAACAAAACCAAAATGTTCCCTCAAGGGACTTCAGAAACACTTGCTTCTTCTTTCTTGTTTTGTCTTAGTGTAAGTTAGGACACAATCCACAGTTAAGAGTTCCGGTCATTTTTGCTGGAATCTGCTGTCAGAGTTTACAGGCAGCCCAGTTTGCATCGTTACTCAGCTAATAACCTTCTTGTTATCTTTTTTCAGGTTTTTTTGTGTTTTGGTTTTTTTTTTTAATATCTCACTGCTAAGCACACACATTACAGTGTTTAGCTTTCTGTTTTTCCCACAAGTGATTATAATTTAATCATCACTCTGCACCATGGTTCTGCTTTTCTTTAATTAATATTACTTCCTGAATCCCTTGGCCAGTGAATAACTTTTGGGTTGCAGATGGCATTTGTTTAGCATTTGCCTGTCTTGAAAATTAAAATTGCCTTTGCTAGTTTAATCATCCTAAATCTATTCTTAGAAAATGAGCATATCTGTCAGCAGATCCAAGAGAAAGCAAACTCTGCTTAGCTGCCTCGTCATCTGAAAGTCTTGTTTCATTTGTCTTTTGGGATATAAAGTTGTGTGATCTAAGCTGTGTTTTTGTTGAGGGAGTGCATTACAGGCCTGCCATGCTGGAGTGGCAGATCCACACACTCTAGGCCTGATCCAAGATATGTCACTAGAAGTCTTCCCCTGTTTTCATTGTGTTCCATGTTCGATCCTCAAACATTACCTGGCCCAGGCCAGGTAAAAAAATTGTCATTTTTTTCTCCTCCTCTGGGGGAGCCTGTCCCACAAAGTGTCTGTCTGTAGCTGTCTGTTGGGAGTGACTCCAAACTGGCCTGGCACATCCACCTGAATTAAGAATTTCCATCTAAGTTCAAGTTTTGAAATGTAGGACAATTTTCTCCTTAGTAGACCTAATCCATTGCCCAGTTCCCCTGTGCTAATTTTGATGTGATACCCTCCACTAGCCCTGTGCTTCATTCATTCATTCACTGTTAAGCCCCTCAGCATTCCTTCCTGGGGCATCTTCTGTAGAGACTCTGAACCCTTCTTCTCAGTGATGTCCCTCAGGGCTGGCCCATACTCGTATGTGCATAGAGTAGGAGCTGTAAAAGGGTGGATGCTGAATTACACTTAACAGACCCTCATCCCTATTTAATGCTATTTCCACTATTCCTCTCCCTCCTCCTGCTTCTCCTCCTAATGCCTCTTTAGAGACAGCGATCCCATCAAAATCACTAATAGTGGCTTTAAGAAAAGCAAGATGATCGTTACTTAAAGGGACACTGTCACTTAAAAAATTACTGTCTTGCCGAAAATCGTAATTGAAAATCAAATTTACTGTTTACTTTTTGGTGTGTTTGCTTTTTCCATTTCTCTGAACACAGTCACCCTGGAGCAGTCATTTTTTTTATCTTCTATAACAGGCTGGTTTTATTTATATGGTGACTCAGTCACTCGGGCTGCCTACAGTCAGAGAATGTTCATGTTTTTTTTAAAAACAGTTGATGTATTTAAAAAACAGATTATCCAGTTTCTGCTCATCTCAAAAATACCTTTTTTGAAACAAACTTTTAAACAAACTTTATTGGGCAGTATCCCTTTAAATGTAGTGAGCCAGTACAGCCTGCCTGGAGTATGTGGCTTTATAGTATTGTTTTGTTGCCTCTGTAACTGCTTGATACTTGCTTTTGGGGCTGCCAGAACACTTTCTCCAGAAGGGATATATTGCTCTGATGATACTCCGCACTATTTGGTGGTGGATTTAGAGCTCAGCCTCAAAATTAACATGCCTGTGCAGGAAGGATGCTGCATCTGGGTGGAGCGCCATTAAAGTCCCTGGAGCACTGGGTGGCTATTAGGTTGTCCAGCTGAGCTCGTGGCTGCGTGGTCCTGCTAAGCTCAGCAGCTGGGACGGCTGCCTTGTTAACTGTTCTGCCGGAAACTTGTGTCTCGGAGGCACAGGCATGGCTCTAGAGTCTTGCTGTCAGTAGAATGATAAGAAAATGCTTTGAAAAGTTATCTGCACGCTGGTAATAATCTTGGAATGATTAGGGCATCGATTGATTCTGGGTTTTCTTTCCACTACTGAGAGTCACGGTTCATTTAGTTGTTACAGATTGCACAACAACTTCTGCAAGGGAGCCCTAACTTCTGACACCCTTGGTCAAGTTCCAGTTTGCAGGATTACAGATTGCTATCTTAACTAGCCACATTGCTCTGCTCAGATGCCATAATCCTCTCTTCCTGTTCTAGAATGTCATGTACTGTTGCTGTAAACCAGATGTTTCACTTCACGCTACAGATGGTCACATTTCAGTCCTAAGTAGTTATTCCTATGTGTGTATCATATATATGCAGTTATGTTAAAAGAACCCTACAAAAGTTGCAAAGTCAACGGAAATTAAGATTTTTGTATTATGTTTGTTGTATCAACAGAACTATAACCTTTAGATCCAGTGCAGAGAATCATTGTCCTTACAGAGTAACTGGTGGTAGCAGTGCTAGGTTGTCATCCTCTGGGGAGATCCTTGTGGAGAGGGAATGGAACATGGTCAGGGGGTTTCACAGATGTTTGCTGACAGCTGTGAAGTGGTGAAACTTGAAAATGTGGATTCTGAGCTGAACACTGGAAGGATGCAGTAGTCTGGTGGATATACATTCTTTGTCCCTTTTATTCCTGTGTTCCAGCAGTCCTTGTCCTAATCCTGTCTTCTTCCATCCAAAGCTCCTTACCCCATTTCCATTTTCATTCTCGATCCCAGCTTCTGCTTCTCAGGCATTTAATTTGAATCCTACCCTCTTCACCAAGAAATCCTAGAATTCTTCCTTTCAGACCTCCTGTTCCTCCCCACTAGTTGTTCCATTCCTACTCTAGTCCTCCCACTGACTCAGTCCCCACAGCCTCATTTCTTGCCTCTGGCCTTCTCCCAAAATTTTTGGGCTCTGCTCCCTCTTCTACCCAGAATTATTTGTCTGCTGATTTTTTTTTTTTTTTGGTCATATCTTCACAAACCTGCCTTCTCCTTTCATCCATTACCCCTTTTCCCCTCTCCTCTCTGTCTCTTCTCCTTTAGTAGTTTGAATTCATAGTCTCCTTGCTTAACTAGTCCCAGCCTCAGTTTCTCCTTACCCACTGGTTCCTTGTCCCAGTTTGCTCCTTGTCTGCCTCTGGAAAGTACCCTGGTTGTTCCCTCTGCCTTCCAAGAGCAGCTTCCTTTTCCTTGCACTCAGCAGGGAACCACTGAGGAAACAGCCCCCACACTCCCATCTTGCTTCTCTCTTGCCTGGAGGGTGCTGAGACAGGCAAGAGGAAAGAGGGCGGGTGTGTTTGTCAGCGCTGACCACAGACTGACACGTTCCCCCACTCTTGACAAGAGTCTTAGGAACATCAGATAAACAGGGGAGGGGGGGGAGACGTGATTGTGGGGTGTTTTCATTCTTTGTACTTTGTTTAAAGCAACCTCTGCAACAACATCACTTTTTATTAGCTTACTTAAAGTACTGATGATGTCCTTTAAAGTCCTGCAGATCTAACTCTGCAGGGTTGGAGTCTGATATGCTCATGGGAGACCAGTCCTATTTCTTGTGGCTGGCGAATACAGCTCTCCTGGAAGAGGAGTGGAGTTGCAAGATAAACATTGTTTTTGCAGCCTGCAGCTGCTTTTGACGCTGAAGTGGGTTGGTGACATGGTTTCTTTGCTGTGAATTTGGAGCTGGAAAGAGCAGTTGATAAGCAGAACTTGTTAGGTGCTGGAGGCAAGCAATTGCCATTTACAACTGCACGTAGGAACTAACAGTCTTGGGAAGCAGAGCAGTGTACTAATTCAGACTGCATTTTTGAGGAGCCCTGAGATCTAGTAAGAGCAGAAGACTTCTGTGCAGTCATCTGTGTGTGTACTCACCTCCAACTATTGCTTTCCCTAGTTCTCTTTCCCCTCTTCCCCTCCCCTCTCCCCCCTTTCTGCTGGACAAATAAAGGTGTGGTTCAGTTTGTGTGACAATTCGCTGGCCTGTGAGTTTTCCCCAGGTTTCTTCTAGTGCTGGCACATGGGACGATACTGGTTTTGACCCAGTAAACTGCTAAGTCAGAAAAACGGAGCGAGGCGTTTACGCAGTGGTTGCCCTTGACTTTGTAGTACCTGCAGTTGTGTGGGTGCTGTTTTCCAAGAGATGATTTGCTTTCTGGATTCTGGCTCTTGTACAATGCTGCTGTTGAACACCTTCACCAAATAAAGTTGGAACGATTTATTTTTCAGTACTCAGGTTGGTGACCATAGCTGGTTTTCACAAGGTGGGAAGGAGGATATTTCCTCTGATCTGTGCTCACTTTGTCTTACTGATCTCTTTTGGACTGATCCTTATTTTAAGCACCACGTTAAAATTAGAGCTCTCAGTCTGCCTGCTAAATGAGTAATGGAAGTTGTTAGTAGAGTCAGAGTTTCTAAAGTGTCGTGCTCTGAGCTTGTGAGGTCAAGTGCCAGTATAATGGTTCACAAGAACAGAGATTAGCCTCTGAGAGGGATTTCCTGCCCGGTGCCACTCATTTCCAAACTGCTGTGGTTAGTCAGCATTAGAGCAAATGAAAGTCTTTGGATACCAAGCTTGCAAAAGACGTGATCCCACTTGGTCTGTGGTGCATCTGTTCATGTCATTTTTGATCTGCAGTGGTTCACCACTTCTCAGAAATCATCATACGACAGGACACGGGCGGATAGTGAAGGGGGATCGTTGTGAGCTGGACCTTGGGGATACTGGTGGCTGCCATCTCGAACTTTCCGCCATGCTTTCTTCATCCTGATCGATTGTTTTTACTGTTGTGCCTCTGATTATGCAGAAGGGTTATGTAGCTACAGAAGGACAAAACCACTCTGAAGTATTGCTGCTTAAACAATCACAAAAGGAAAAGTAGAAAAGACAACAGCTCATGTAACAAAGAACAATGAAAAGGAAGGTGTATTTTCATGGTGCCTTGCAATTTCTGGTACTCATTTGGAAGAGGTTTTGGCACTATGGTGTTTATTCTTGGCCTAGGTCTTGGTTTCCACCACTGTAGCAGTCTGCAATCCCTTAAGTGTTCTGTGACAAAGAAGGTTGGTCTTGTCGGGCTACCCGAACCATATCCCAGCAAGGTCTGGGAAAGGCTTCCTTTCACAGATGCAAGATAATTCCAGTCACTTCATTGATGGGATATGGCTAATCTACAAGGCAGCGCTTCTCCCTCTCCAGGATATTCAGTGTGCCTAGGAGCTGGGGCATTTTCCTTTCCCTGATGAGCTGCAGCTCCTGGCTCCTACCGATCGCCCCATACGTGCTACTGAATGCTGCTGACCTCAGCTTCAAAGGCTTAACACCCCTTCAGAGAAGTTGGCCCGTGGCACTGAAAAGGAACAACCTGAATTGACACTGTCTGTGGGTGGATCTGCCTCTCAGGGTTGGGGGGACAAGTGGTCACTTTCTGTGCAGCAGTTATAGTTGCACCCAACTCTCAGAGAGCACAGAGGGAACCTAAGGGGTGAATGGTCACAGAAATGGTTCTTCTCTTGCTCTTCAGCTCCTTCCAGACAAACTGCCCCAGTGGGCAGCTTGTAGGGCTGCTCCCAGCAGCACTCCCATGCTGTGGATGAGTACCTGTGTCGCCAGACCTGGCCTGGGGCTTTTGGTGGTGGAGACTTGAACAGAAGGGGCTTTGTTGGTTTCTTTACATTTGTTTGACAGAAGAGCTTTTCCTGTCTGGTCCTGGCTCCATGGCCAGGAGAACTGCCTTGCACTGGTAATTGTACTTTTAACTTAATGAGAACATGAGGTGGTGATTTTTCTTCTTTAAACAATAATGTAATGCTATTTGCTGTAGGGTTAGTAATGGCTTTGGGAGAAATACGATGATATGGAAGGATTTCTGTAACGTAATTGGGTGAGTGATAAGGGCAGGGTAGGTGAGACTGTTTTTAACACCATACTGAGATCCAGGGTGTTGTCTACTTCTCCTTTTTGGTAGCACTGGACAAGGAGTCTTCAGCATTTTCCCAGGATTGTCTTTCCACATACAGACGCACAAGTGAGAGCTCTTGCTGTGAAGTTGTATTTTTACAAAACTAACCTGGACAGCAATGTGAATGATCTGGTGATCCATTCACTGTCTGAGAATACCAGCTGGCTGAGGGAATGTTTTTTTCCATTTCTCAAGCGATCTCCTACCCCCATCCTCCCCGTCCCTCCAGTTCTCTGTGCCTGAAACCATTCAGAGGCCTTCTCTTGAAAGAGTTCATCTGAAGGGATAGTGAAATATGTGACATGGATGTCATCCATTGATGACATGGACACTTAAAGATTGGTTATGTCAGTGAAAAATGTTTTCCCATTTCAGGAAATAGGATATATTTTCTCTTAAAATTAGGAAGTTCCCATTTCAGTCTGCTAAGAGCCTGTGCCACATGTGTTGATACGGTTAGGAAGGGTGGGAAGGCTGTTTCAATGACTGTCACCTTAGAGAAGTTTTAAAAAATATATTTAAAATTCTACCACATTATAGGTTTTATAACACTTACAACTTCAGATTATGGCACTTCTTAGGACATAATAATTTTCACAGCTTTAGAGGAGCATAGGAGGTAAGTTTTTGGGCTGCACATTCCTCTATCCGTGCTGTTCAGGCCCTCCAGTATGTAAGGAACCCTTTTTCTATAGCGTTGTTGATCATCTTAGTCTGGACAAAAGTTGCTTCTAAAGCAATTGTAACTATCATATAACCTGTATTCACTGATGTAACTATAATTTATAGCTGGAGTCACTGGAAAGGATCTTAATAGTACAGCTTATGTTCATTATCTTGTTGAAAAGCAGTGTTAACATTTCCAATATAGCAGGACTGTTATTGATGCCATAAACTTTGTGACTTCATTCAAGGACAAACTTTCCTTCGACAAGAGTGGGGGGATCATATTTTTGTTTAAAAGTAGGACAACTAAGAGCAAGGGAAGAAGACACAGTTGTAGGGAGCAAGTTCCATATTACCATCTTCCGCTATGTAAGTCCTGTGGCTTTTTGCTGGAGATCAGATGGTATCTTCTCCCACTATCAGACAGTTTGCTTACTGATGACAAAAGTTAGTAGCTTGTGGGCCCACCACAATGAGATGAACGACGTTTTTATGTGCCTCATTTTTATTTTTCAGTTCAAATATGGCAAATTGGGAGTTCCTCACTAAGTCTGTATGTCCGTGGTTTGAAATGCATAGATGCAGTAGCTGTGCTTGAGTTATCAATGTTCTGCCCTGCACCCCACAGTTCTGAGTGAAATCTCAAACCATGAAATATTGAAGTGGAGTTTTCCATACAGTTAAATATATGTTTCTTGACTCACCCAAAATAGTGGTTAGACCAAGTTAAAGCTTACATAAAAGAATAATGTTGAATAAGATAGGGTGTGAAATAAAAAACGTAACAGGTATCGTTCACCAGATAGTCTGCTTTGTGTGGAAGTTTACTCTTCACAGTGCTTTTGTGGTTTGGGGGCTTTCTTGCTTGTTTTCTGCTTTTGTAACCTAATCTGTGGAATGGCAGGCACTGGGGAAAAGCTTTGGTATTTTTTCACTATATAAATGAAGGAGTTAGAAAATTCAGAACAACAGTAACAAAGGCTCTGATACTGTCAGCTAATGTCGGTATTCTGCTTTATTTGTAACTGTCATATGGCCAACTGTGGCACCTCTCCTAATGTGGCCCCTTCCTGCTCCCAGTACAGAGGTTTCTTCCTGTCTGAGAAAGCCGTGCTGCTCAGTCATAGGCTTTGAAGCCGACGTGCTCTCCCTCACTCCAGTGTGTCCTCCGTGTGCTGGTCTAGTTCTGTGATGGTCCCTTCTAAAGCCTTCCCAGTTCACTGGTAGTCTAGTTCTGCAAAGCTGTCTCCAAACCGTGTGTATCAAGCTCTGCTGACTGCTCCAAAACAAGCGTTGCTCTTGCCATGTTGTTGTTGTGGAGTTCATGCCTTTTCCTGCCGCAGAAATGCCTCTTCTCTATAAACGCGGCCGTGCCTCGAGAGCAGTGAAGTGCTCAGTTCTGCTAGCTCTGACGTTTCAGGCTTATCACCTTCTTGGTGCATATGTTCTGTAACTGTTAGTGATGCCTATTATTTCCTGCTGTTTGTCTTTGTGATGTTAAGTTATTCTCAGTGTTGAAACAGCTGAACCATTGTAGAGATGAGAAATGTTTGTCCTTGACTGGGCGACAGAGAAGATGAAAAACATTCAGTAAGTCACTGATACTGTGGCAGGACATGTAAGCTCTAAAATGCTTTGTGAAATGAGAGTGTCAAGGGGAGAGCTTTAAATTTGCCCTTTTAACTCTGCAGAGCCCTAACAGTTGGTCATTGCCCCCACAGACCCTGACGTGAATCACTTTTTTTATCAGTGCAAAAGCCTCTTCCCCTCTAAGCAGGACGGTCCGGTTGAGTTACATGTGTACTCGCCATACTTGACACAGCAGATCCTGGCAGGCTGGTTCCCCATTAATCAGATTGTCCCTGCGATGCTCCCTGGCTGAAGGAGTTGTTTTCCATTAAAAAGGACACTTTAGTGCCATCAGTGGATGGTGCCGTGGTGAAGAGAGCATGGTCCTGATAAAGCTTTAAGGTTAGGGCGGCTGCTCATGGCTGGTGTCTTATGCGTGCAGGTGAGACTTAACGTAACCCTGCTTGAAATTTGACATGTACCAGCAGAAGTTAAATATTTGTCCCTGCTTGTCCTGACAACTTGTTCACAAACCTTTCAGTGCAAGACCCTGTGACTGAAAAACGTATGTTAGGAAAAAGCTCTGTAACCGTAACCTCCTGCCTGGTATCTGTACAGCTCAGTAAGAGTTGACCAGTGCCTCAGTCTACCTCTTACCTGTTATCTGTGCTTACTAGGGACATTATTCATCTGTAGACTGTATCCCTTGTTTCTGCTTCTCCATTTCTTGTATTTTTTTCTTTTCTTTTCTTCTTGTGTTTCCTTTCTATCTCACTCTTACGCTTTTTGTCCTTTGCTTGTCTTTTATTTCACCCCTTTCCTCCTCTTCCGTTCCACTTCCAACTTCCTCTTCCTCTCCTGCCTCTTCCTCTTCCTCGTTTGATCCTATTGAAGTTGAGCCCAATGCCGGGACACCACGTCGTAGACCTCTCTCCTTCTGCCCTTGCTGTGCCCATGAAGGTAACGTAACCTCACATGCTCCCTGTTCTCCTTGACCACAGCTGGGTTGTCATAGCGGCACTAGTCAGCTAGTGAACACAAGGCCCCCGTCCCCAGCCCTTTTCTTGCTGTGTTCCCACATCAACCTTCTCAGTAGCAACCTGGTAACCAGCTTCTCTGGGCCTGTGGCAGGTTATTAAAGGTACAGTATCCCTCTTGCTAGTCCCCAGCTGTGCTAGGGAAGGTATAGTGACTGGGAGGGACATTGGGCAGCAGCGGTGGGAGCAGTAACGTTAATGCTCCAAAGTTTCTATTTCATTTTGGTGGCTTCAACTTCTTTATTTCTCCTGAAAGATGTTTGGAAGGTGGGGTAAGGGAAGATAATCTGCTTCCTTAAATATGGCCTTTTAATTAGTATGTATGGATTAAAGGAATACTGGTTTGTGAAAAACATCCTTGAGCAAACCTTAAGCTAGACCAGTTTTCCCCTCATCTGTCTCTCCAAGATCATTCTTTAACTGTCCCAGAGTTTGCTGTAGAGCTTCCGTTGCCAAGGCATGGGGGAAGGGGTTGTTTATGTGTGTTCATGGTGTAATTTTGCTAACCACTTACTCTGCTTTCCATGGTGCTCCCTCACATCAGTTGTCAGTGCTCCCTCTCCAGTCCTCCCATTACTCCTCTGCTTGTTGGCTGTTTAAAAATACTTCTGTATTTCATAGGTCAGTAGCGTTGTGGTTTTGGCTTTTTCTTAGAGGCATCTGTTTTCTCTACATCCTGGCATCGGAAGGGATGGGGAGACTTCCCAGTGTTTTCATGGCGCCACAGCACTGGACATCTGCATGTACAGTCTCCCTCTCCTGTCGCCACACGGGCATATTGTGCAGAGAGGCTCAGAAAGGAATGCTTGGAACTGAGCAACACACTGGTGTAAAGTCCACAGAGCCAGGAGGCTCTTAGGGTGGTTCAACCACATCTAGTATTCACCAAGGGTCTCCTCTTAGGATATCTCCTAGGCAGGTAGTCTCAGCCTAAGCTGCAGCTTAACAGGAGTCGTAGGCTCTCCCTCTTTTAGCTCCAGTGCAGCACTTGTCTGAGATCCTAAGGGTGGAGACAGGGTCCAGCTTGGCAGTAGCTAGCCCTTAATGTGGTCGTTGTGCAGTGTTTCCCAGAGTCTTGACTAATAAGCTTGCTCCTTGGTTATTTTTAGCATCAAAATGACCCTTTGAGAGTTGTTGCTCTTGGTGTAGGTAGGATGTGCCCGTAATGACAACGTAGGCAGATATGCTAGTTACGTAAGGATGCCTGGGTTACACGCAGTGCAAGCTGACAGGGTGCAGCAACCTCAGAATACTCTTGAGCTTGATTAGAGGCCTTGCTCCTGCCTCTGCTTCCGCGCAGGCAGGCGCACGGCTTATGAAGGTGTCTGATGTAGGTCACAGCATTCATCTCCAGGTAGTTCAGGGTGGGATCAGTGGCCCAGACCAGGAGACTGCCAGGAAGAACTTTTGCATTTGATAAATACCAACAAGGAGGCTTTGGGAACAGCATTCTGCAAGTTATTCCTTCTGACAGATAGCAGATTCACCAGTGGTCTACTGAGTAAATTCAGGAGTTGGTTTTAAAATAAATGAAATACCAACCTAGAGTTCTCTTCTAGGTGGCCAAGGCCCAAGGTATTTTTATTCTGCTTTGATATTAGCAAGTGTGCCTGGAGATTCTTTTCCTTTCCAGTGCTGATGATGTGCAATACAGGCATAGTTTCTGTGTTCACTGTGCCTAGGGGATCTTGAAGATGGATAGATAAATGTGGCTGGGAGTCAGAAAAATTTAGCTGTTAAATAAAGAAAAGACAAGATGTTACGTTTGGTCTGTAAAAGAAAAGATTGAGGACATGCAGTTGAAGAAAAGGAAGGTAAAACACATGGAGTGGCAATTGTGAGTCCATTTCTGATGAGCATATGTTTAAGTAGCTGGTATGAGGACCTATAAAACTCTTCTAAGGAAAGGAAAAGTGAAATACTTAGAGAAATGGGGGCTTTCTGCATTAAGAGTGAGGAAGAAACGAGCAATCACAAGAAAATCAGAAAGTAAAAAATAATAATTTTGGAAAAAGTAAAATAAAATCAGGCTCCAAAGAGAAGAGAATGCTTTTGAAGGTGACTTCCATTCTTCCGTGTGCTGTAGGCAAACTGAATGGACCCGGCTTGGGAGTGCTCTGGCAGCATCTTGCTCGGCTTTCTTTGCACATTTTGCCCCATTGTTGTTTTTGCAGTTTGGGCTTGTAAGGAGTGCAGGGCCTCACCTGAAAACTCACCGGGTTTCCTTTTTGGCAGGCATGGGTAAGAAAGACGATCCCAAGCTGATGCAGGAGTGGTTCAAACTGGTGCAGGAGAAGAACGCCCTGGTCCGCTACGAGTCCGAACTGATGATATTGTGAGTGAACATGTGAAGCTGCAAAAGGGGGATGATGTTACAGAGAGCATTGGTTGGTCTGGCAGTACTGTCTTCCCTACAATGCCAGCAGGCCAGCCGTCTCTTAGGCTGATTTCCTGGCTGCTGAGCTATGAATCCAAGTACATTTCTGAAGAGTGGTAGAAGAAGGAACAACAGGAACAATTAGGAATGAAAATTCCAGATATTTGTGCACAAGCAGAAGTATGGTGTGTGTTTAAAACTTTGAACCCTTTCCAAGCTGTTCTCGGGTAAAACATGTCTTGTTTATGCATTTCACACCAAAATACAATGTGTGCCTCCTCCTGGCTTTGGTAGAGTGTTTAACTTAAACACTTAAAAATGTTTAAGTGTTGCCCGAAGTGTTTAATTTGGTCACCTTCGCCATGTGGCTCTCTGCCTGCGGCGGGACCCCTGTGCCTCTTGTTTGGGCTCAGACAACAAGGCTTTTTTCCCGTACCGAAATTGGGAGCTTTTGCAATCCCCGTGCTGCAAAATCACTGAGATTTGCTTCTCAGTATGTCAGCTGAACCCTGCAGCATGGAAACTGATGGCCTGTGGAAGGTGATGATGGTGTCTCTGTTGGAATCTGAAAAAGCTAATGGCCCGACACCTCCTTAGTTGTGATCTTGTCTTTAAAGCGGGAGGTGGCAGGAGATACCTAGAGGTGAAGTAAAATTCTGCAGTGATTGGAGATTTGGTTGTTCTTCCACGTTGTTTTGGACTTAATCCACAATCTGCTCAACTTTGTGTATTGCACTTCCTAGCTCTGAAGGTAAAGAACGTGAGATGCTGAAAGTACATTTCAATTTCTTAAGAAATACAGTTAAATATTTTAGGTGCTTTAAGAGTTGTTCCAAAAGAGTTTGGTAAAATATCTAGAGAGGAAGCAGGAATGGAGACTGGATATGCAGCAGTATATAGAGAATTTAATACTCCAAGAACTTGGATTCCTGATGTTTCCCTTTCAGCGCTCGGGAGCTAGAACTGGAAGACAGGCAGAGTCGATTACAGCAGGAGCTCCGGGAGAGGATGGCAGTAGAAGGTAAGAGCAGAAGGGAACATTTTGTAGGTTGTATGTGCATATTTCTAACCTTGTGTGTGCTGATGGTTTTTGATGTCTTTGTAGATCATCTGAAGACAGATGAGGAGCTCTCAGAGGAGAAGAGGATCCTGAACGAGATGCTAGAAGTGGTGGAGCAGAGAGATTCTCTCGTGGCTCTCCTTGAGGAGCAACGGCTTCGAGAAAAAGAGGAAGACAAGGACCTGGAGGCAGTCATGCTTTCCAAAGGTTTTAGCTTGAACTGGTCCTGAGCTTAACACGTTTACCTCTGATAGTCTGTGATGTCCAGTTGGCCTACCCTGAGTTCGCCAGAATTACATGGATAGGAAGATGTTGAAGGGGAAACCTCCGAAGGGTCCGACAGCATGCAGGGATTTGGGTTGAAGCACTCAGAAGCCTTTTGATAAATGTGTTGGTTCCAGAAGTTTAAGTTTTACTTGTCTGCAAGCCAAGTTGAAGATAATTAGTTGAGACTGTGGAGTCTCCTTGAGGTCCTGTACAGTGGACCGTCTTTTTGCGGGGGGTGGGTAAGGAGGAGATGAATAATCCATGTGTGGGGAAGGAGGTTAAGGGAAGAAGTACCCTTAACTAAACTGGATTTATGGCAGTCAGTTCCTTTCCCATTTTTACTACACCAGTTTTAATAAAAGGGAGGGAAGTGGCAACCCTCTCTGGAAAACCACAGCAGCCTGTAGCAGCCTGTATGGTGGAGTCAGCTGTCTGAGAGAGCTCCAGAAGCCCAGGGCAACATCTTCTTTGCTTTAGTCTTCCTCCCCACCAAAGAAACCTGCAGTTGATCGTTACGAAGAAATATGAGACAGAGAAGATACTACTAGTATGCACGATGGAAAACTCTGCCTCCTGTTTTTTTAGAGAGATGTGGGCATCAGAGGACCCTCTCCTAAACCTTCTTGTGGGGAAAACAGGGGAGAAGAAGAAAGAGGGAAGATGCCCTCCTGCTTTGCTACACACTGGAGAGACAGCTACTGCTGGCCTTAGTCTTTATGGCCACAGCTCAGAGGCTGGTGGGCTTCCTTGTTCTGTTTTTTGTTGTGACTGTTTTGACACTGGAAAATACTGACTGTGGGGCAGTGGTAAGTGTGTGCCGGGGCAGGGGTGTTACCAGGCGGCATTCCCTGGCTGTTGGGCTCTGAAAAGGGAGAAGCCCTTAGGTGACTGAACCACACCATTAAGACTTTTCAGTGTTCTTATTTTTGTTTTTTCCTCTGTATTTTGTTTTTGCACATTGGAAATGAAGCTTAAGACCTGCCTGGGCCCTCAGTCACTTTGACCCTTTTATGTCAATTAACTTATTTTTTTAATACTTGAAAGAAGATTCGTTTTTGTATCTTTTAGGAAAAAAAAATGGGACGAGTGATGGGTGTGTGTGCCTGCTGCATCCTGCAACTTCCACTTCTAAATTACTGGATGTTGTTACCTGTGGCTATTTATTAGTGTTCTTATTAATAACTTGATTGTTACAGATAATTGATTGTGGAGGAGAGTGTTTTAACTCTGTTAGAGGAAGAGCACTACTGTGGATCGTTCCCTGCTTCACAGCGAGGGCAGCCTACATGGACCCACAGATGCATCCTGCCCTTTATGACAAAGTCATGCACACTCATGGAGTTGTAAGAATCTACTTGTGCTCCTAGCATACTTTCTTCGGCATCCCAGATTCCCTCTGTTGGACTAATAAACTCATAATTTATTTAAATTTTATGTTTCTATAACAAGCCAAAACTCTGAGATAGAAACATCCCAGTGTGTGTGTCTCACAGAAGGAGGGGACCCTTACACTTCTGAGACAGAGCTAGAGGGACTTCCATAAAAACAAAAGTAGCACGTTTCCTGCTGTGTCTGTTGGAAGAAGCTCCTCTTGGCTCAGCAAATGAAGCCGCTGCTTTTTAGCCAGGAGGGTGTTCACTGTAATTGCCTGTTAAGCGACAGGGCAGGACGTGCACTGAGCGAGTCAGCGCCATTCACGGTTTGACAGGTTCCCCGAGCAGACCACGTCCTTCCCATGTCCCGCAGAACTGAAGCAACACTGTGCGTTGGGTGAAGCGTCTCATCCTTAACGCAACGTGTGAAGAGGTTTTTCACCGTTGGGATGCTGACTGTTTCCCTGTTGAAGAAGTGCTAGGCCTGCACCCCGCTGTTGCGGAGAAAGAGTCCGATTCCCGAGCACATTCGCACAGCAGTCACTCCTTCGGCTCGAATCTGCACTGTTGGTGCGAGGCACTCGAGCAGGGCTGAACATCCTTCAGTCTTTTGCCCCGGGACAGCAGCTAGCCTGGTTTCTTGCTGATGGGTCTCTACCTCCTTCCGAGAGGTTTTCTGTAAACCAGGGTCTACCATTTGGGTATTTGACTCAGGAGCACATCTCAGGCTGAGGAAGAATGGGTAGGACTGTCGCCAGAGGCTCTGCGTGGTGCTGGTTGCTAACTGCGGGAACATGCTTTTTCAGCCTCAAGTGTTCCCCCCTTACCTCCCCTAGTGATACCGCGAAGGCATTGCAAACTAAATCCAGATGCTCGTGAAACCAAGCAGACAGGCAGCTGCAGTGCTCCTCAGGAACTGTGCATCCCAGCAAGTGGTACCTGCTGTACCGCTGTCACCGTCTGTTGGCTTACAGACAGGATGTGTGTGTGTGTGTCCCCATGTGCCAGGGCCTTGGGCCAGCTGCATGAGTCAAATCGGCATCAGTAGTTTACACAGCCTGGATCTGAGGGGTGGTGGAAGCTGGCAAGGAGGAGAGAAGAAGGAGAGAAGCTAGGCTCACTCGGTTTATTGCAGACTGTCTTACAGAGAGACTTGGCCTCAGTCTGTTTTATAGGGCACTTGGTGTATGGGCCAGATCTAACTTCTAACAAAAGATCATAGACCAGGAAGAAATCCTGAGGAAGAAACACCGGATTACAGCTTTTCCCTGTTGTGCTGGGGGACGCTGCCCATGATCATTGCAATGCCGAGGGGCGACACTGCTTGAGGGCGTAGTTCCCTGTTGCAGGGGAGAGCCACATACTCAAAAACCGAACTCTTCAGGTTGTGCTGAAGGTCTCCAGCCCTGAGACGGAGAATGAAGAGCTAGCACCGCACACACCAATTAATTACAAATGCACGAAAGGGAATGTTAATGGCCTTCTTATATCAAAGTGGTTGAAAAAGGCACAACTTGTATTTGCTGTTCAGTTGCACTTTAAGAATACGACTTGCATATCAGCTACTGGGTTTTTTTACTATCTGAGTATTTTTAATTCAAATTTTATATTTTTAAAGCTGAAGAAGGCTCTTGTGACCACAAGATCCCTTATTTGTATCAGAATCCAAGTAGGATGCTCTAGCTCTTTGTGCTGCCCAGGTGGGCAGCAGCACATGACTCAGCCGTGTGCATTCAATGACATGTGTCCATTTTGTGCAGGAGGGGAGCAAAAAGGCCCTCGGCTTACCAGAAGTGGGCATGCAAGGGCATCCATCCCCATGTGACACGGTCCATACCAGGGGCCGGCCGCTTCCTCCCAGCAGTAGGTAGAAGGGGAGCGAGCTGGGAACCCAAAACTGTGTTGAGGCTGACCTGGGCACGCTGAGGATGGGGCAAGCATTTCAGTCCCCCTCAGGGAAGGGAGGGGGATGCCACCTCCTGGAAACACCCAGGAAGCGAAGGGGGATGGGGGGTGTGAGGACTGCCAAAAAAGCAATCTGCTGTTTTCACAGTACAGTTTATTTTTGTTTTTACTGTTCTGTTCCTTTTTAACCATGTTTTCATTAAAACTCGCAAATGGCGGCAAAATCCTGAGCTTCAGAGAACTATGTGTGGGGAGGTGACAAGACATTTCAGCTCCAACTTACATATATTCCTTCTTTCAGTTAACCAGTGCCCCACAGCCTCACTAGGGCGTGTTACAAACCGCGTTGCTGAACATCATTTTAGAGCAAACCGCAAGTTTTACAAAGTCTGTCCTCCTCTCTATCCATCTCTGCATCTTCTGTAAATACTTGTTTGTATGTAAAGACCAGTGGATCCTTGGGTTACCCCAACGGTCAAGAAACTGAGTTTTGTGCAATGCCTAGGCCTCTCTTAGAACACGGTGCTTGCATAGAGCTAGTCACCACATTTGTGTGCACTCTGGTGGTTTTTAACATTTTTATACATCCTAATCCTGAACATTATCAAGTATTATAAGTGGTCTAGACTGCATGATCTAAAGCAGCTGGCAGTTCCATTTTTCTTAGCAGCTGTTCCCAAAAACGTTCACAGCTACACCTTGTTTGGTTAACATTGTTTTTAAATGAGTTTTCGATGACGTGTTTACACCAGACACCGGTGGGTGAGGAAGGTGTTGCACTGTAAAATCTCCCGTGTACAAGGTGAAAAGCCGCGGTACGGCTTCATGGGGATTTCAGTCGTCGCTGTCCGCAACGAAGAGAACTCTACAGCGTACTAAAAACCAGCCTGTATATAGTTCACAGAGAAAGAGATCGCTGGCTCTCGACCGCTGCGAAATAACAGAGGTTATCAGAAGCTGTCCAAAAGGCCCTGCTTTTGGACTGCTCAGAGTACTGCTACAGGCAGGGTAGGTGCCGAAAGCCGATGCGAAGGGGAGGGTGCTGTGTTCTGATGGCACTGCAGTATAAATACTCGGTAGCTGTGCGTGCATACGTGTGTGTGTGTGTGAAGTCTCATCCAGGTGAAGGGATCTTCTTGGGCATCTTCCCTTTCGAATGACAGTGAACTCTGATATTCAGATTGTTCAAGGCTTTTACGGTTGGCACGTGTGGAGTGTTAACAGAAAGCATATACCCTACCTGTAAAAAAACCCCAACTCTGTTCCAGCCTGTTTTCTTCTGTTTGGTTGTGTTTTACCGTTTGTTTTTATGCACACTTGCTTTGTTGGTGTTGAGAATTTAGCACCTCAGATGGCCAACTGAACTGAAAAGAAAAAAAAATAAAGTCATTAATTATTTTTTCTTTTTGTTGGTGGAGTTGCCGTTTGTTGCATCCCCTCCCCCAGCTGAGGGTTAAAGAGGAAGCAGGGAGCTGAGGGAAGGTGATCCTGATATATTAGGTGTTCGAGGGCCTGACTTCACTTCTCTGTTACTGGAGCACTCGGGGCCCATCTGAATTACCTGAGATGCAAATAAATTGATCTTAATACAGGCCCAGCACCTGGTGGTTCTTTCTCTGTATTTACATTGTTTCTTCAGATTCTCTAAATAGAAACTGCAAGAAATAGCCAAGAAGGGGCAACATAAAATGAGTTGTAGATACCAGGACTTCATTGGGGGTTGGACCCGATGATCTCTTGAGGTCCCTTCCAACCACTACAGTTCTGTGATCTCTGTAGCTGTAGCTCACATGGCTGCAGTACTAGCACCAACACCTCACATTGGTATAGCAGAGCTCAGTAAAATAAAGAGCCAGTGACATCAGCGCATCTGTGGTGCTTTAAGCCTCCAGCACTTGGTGCCCAGCTCTCCTCTGCGCTGTGCCAGCTCAGGAAGGGTAGTCAGGCCGTGTGCAGCTCCAGATCTGTGCCCCTTGAACGGGCGGGAGGATTCAAAGGTTGAACCTCACCAGCCCCTGCGTCAGAAGAGGCATCCTGTCTGGCTGTTCTGTTTGAAAAGGGCGGATGTTCGGCCTAAGTAGGGGGTGCTGGGTCCAGCGAGTGTCAGGAGCTCAAAACCCAGGGGAATGACATCCAGTCAGCAGCACTGCTGTCATTGGATAGTCAGGAAAATCATAAGACTTCGTGTCTTTTTTTACAGCAGGCAGCAAACACACAAGATGGTGTGGGAAATCCCAGCTGGGGAAATCCCATACAATGAGTCTTGCTTTCCTGTCTGCCCAGCCATTTTCAAAACAAAGGATAAACCCTGGTGTTCCCAAGGTGGTTGGATCAAAGTAGGCCTGTTTTGGCAACAGGGGAGGGCGGTGATGGATGTCCTCTTGTCCAGCGCTGTGAGGAGGCTGGGGATCGCAGGCCGTGCTGTATGAGGCAGGAGTGACACAGCTCACTCCTTTGTGCAGCTCAGTAGGTCAGCAGTTCCTTGGAGACATTTCAAACCCTACAACTCTTCCCACCCCTTCAGCCACTCGCTTTCGAACAGCGGTGGGGTAAAGCTGCAGTTAGGTGGGAGGGAAGTCTCTGGTGCCAGACCACGAGGGCTTCTCCCATTGCCAAAAGAGAAATGGACCACAGGATGCCAGGATGCAGGAGATCGCCTCCCATTCATAGTTTAGGAGACCAGCCTTGTGACACTTCATTGCAGCTTCTTAATTACATTGCAACCTAATTAGCCCCATTCTCAATTAGGGACCCAGAGGTTATGCTACTTTATAAGCTACAGAGGGAACCACCATTCTCCAAGAGAGACCTTCCTGTATCACCTGCATTGGCAAAGAGCTACCCTGGCCCTGGGTGGGCCCCCCACTTCACCCCGAAATGAGCAGGGTTGTACTTATGGCCCAGATAAGCCATGCGTGCCTAGCAAACGCCACCAGAAAACGCCCCTCAAACAAACAGATCCCACCACCAAAGCCCAGCACGGTGGCAGCTCCTGCTTTCAGTTTCCATTGACAATGAAAGGAGCCCTCAGGAGCCCCCCAACCCTTTCTGTACGTGGGGTTTCATGCCTTCAAAGCTGCCTTACCCAGCATCCTACATTGTTCCCTTTGGCATGGGACCATGATGCCTCCCCAGATCTCTGGGTTCAGCACTGAGGTGTAAGGGTAGTTACCACAGAGGGAACCTGCTGTCAGCTCTGAGGAGAAGCACAGGACGACAGATGTCAATGTGTTCATTAAGTAACAGGCAGAGCCTCTTTTTGGCAGCAGAAGATACCTAGCATGTTACACAGCTACTTGACCCAGGGAGACAATGGATTTTCTTCACACTGTGCAACTTGTCAGGAAAAATAAGAGAGGAAGTAATTCCTGGCACTGGGAGCACAGAGCAGGTGAAAATCCTGGTGTTCTGGCTTACCCCATGTTTTTGCAAAGTCCTCACTGTGGGCGCTGACAGCTGGCCACGCTGGCCGCTGCATTTTTAAGTCCTGCATATAGGAAAATGCAAACTTAATCCTGTAAGGACCCTACCTGGCCACACCTCTCCAGGAAAAAGCGTTTTTGGAGATGACCTTTAGGAATGCAAGCCGGGCCTGGGTGCACCTTCCTCCCTTAAATCCTAAGGGTCAGCAGCAATGGAGATGGTATCGGAGAAAAGGATCCTACAGGTGGTAATGGAAATGTTGAAAGCGACAGTGCTGGCACATGGTTGCTCAACTCTCTGGTGGCATCCTCCCAGAGAGACAGAGGAAGGGAGGGGGCCTCCTCCTGCTTAGTTTTACAGATACCACTTGAGGGAAGCGATGAAGAGTTGCCTCCTCCTTCAGCCTCCATTGCCTAGCACTCAAGGAAAAAGCCAAAACTCCAATCTGTCCAACCTAAGTGTCATTTTCCCTTGGCAGCTCTGCAGCAGCATAAGTGCCCGCGGAGACCAGAGGGGTGGAGAAGCAAGTTTTTCAAACCTCGCTGAGTATTTGGTGCTTTTCTGAATGTCAGATGCAAGAATCACGTGGTTTCCTGTAAGCCAAAGATAAGATCACATTTTTTTTTTAATTATTAAAATATTCTATATGAAAGTATAAAATAATCTATATTAAGCAGATACAAGAAACAAAAGGTCACATGGATTTTTCAAGACACACTGTACAAAGACATACGTTGGGCAGAAGGAAGGACGAGTATGTGTTCTGCCTACTTGGGGCCCGCAGTGCTGACTTCCCAAGATCAAGTTGACCAGTTTGAAAAGCCAGAAACTTCTTTCCACTTCCTTAGAATTTACAAAAGATGGCAGGTAACTTACGTGCCCCTCTGTCCCCCTACTTAATCCTGGGCGCGAAGCCACCCGATGTGTTGGTCAACACATAACTGACTAAAACCTGAAGGCTTGGTCTTTGTTTCCTGACATGCTGGGAACTTTAGGAGAGCGCTCAGTGATCCACTCCTCCCTGAGACATAACACACTCTGCGTGCGCCGCTGAGCAGAGGCAGTGAGGTGACTTGGCACACTAGGAAGCGAGAGCGTGACAGGAAACCTGTACTGCAGACAAAGCAAGCGCTGCTCTAAACACAGCTATGCCAAAGCTGCCAGGCTGCGTTGCATAAAAATCCGCTCAGAACTATGTTGAGCCCGCAAAACCATAGGAAGCAAAAAGGTGAAATGGTCTGGCACCATGTGAGGGGTTACAGGCAGGAAGTGAGGTGTTTAGGCCGAGAAGCACGAGGTAGGAACCCGCCCGAGCTCCAGAACCGTCCTGCCCGCAGCGGGGCCGGAGGGCAGCTTCCCCGCGGGCTGCCTGTCTCCGGCGGGGAAACCCCCGGCCACGGTTTGGGCTCGGTTTCGCAGCCTCGGTGTAAGGAAGCTCTGGGACAGCGCCCGGCCGTGACCCCCGCAGCTCCGGGCGGCCCTGCCCTGCCCCGCCGGGGAAAGGCCGCGGCTACTACTCCCCGCCTCAGCCCAGGCCGGTCGCGGAGGCTCGCGCCCCTCCCCCGAGCTGCCGCGCGCCGTCCGTTAGCCCGCGCGGCTGTCGTCCCGCGCCAGCCGCTAGCCCCTCACCCACGCGCGCGCTCCTCTTTTCCGCCCCGCCCCCTCTCCCGCCGCTGGCGCGGGGCGGGGCCTCGGCCTCGCGGTGCTCCTCAAATACCGGGCCGCGACGAGGGGAAGGGCAGAGGTGGTGTGCTACGGGATCAGTGGGCTGCACGCTAGAGGCCCACTCCCGCCTCGGTGAGTAGCGCCCGCACCGCCGCTGCTCGGGGAGGGGGAAAGACACGTTGCCCTCCGGGGAGGGCCCAGCGGGGTCCCTGCTGCGTTCCGCACCTGCCCTTTCCCTTATCCTCCGAGAGGCGTTGGGAGGGACCGCGGTGCTTCCCCGCCTGGGCTTGGGGAAGGGAAGAGCAGGGCGGGAAGCCGGCGGGGTCAGTGTCGTGAGAGTCTCTCCGGTGCTCGGGCTCGCCCCGCCGTCCCCGTAGATGCGGGTGCTGGGGGTGCCGTGCGGCCTCCGCCCCAGGAAGGCGCGCTGGCGGCGGTAATGGCCTGGCGAGGCGGGCCCGGCCCGCTCCCGGGCGGTGGCGTTCCCTGCGCTCGGCTGTGCTGCTGCCCGCAGAAGCCCTACGGCGTCACTTCGGTCGCTTCGTGCACCCCTTCAGCCCGCCACCTGAAGCGCCCGGGCGGTGGCCCCGAACGGGGCTTCTGCGTTCTCTGACGCTGGAAGCTCTTCCGCCTGCCAGCGCTCCCCGGCTCGTCTTCATCTGCCGGACCCGGCCCTTCTCTTCGGCGGCTCGGTCGCCTGGTCTCCCGCTCCGCTTCCCGCCCTGTCGCGCTGCCGGCAGCTCCGCGCTCCCGCGCCGGTCGCGGCTGCGCTGCCCGCTCGGGGGTAGGCCGCCCCCCGCTTTCCGCACGGCTTCCCTTCTTCCTCTCCTCGTGGCTCGTGAGGTCGCGGCTCCCTCTTGCTTGACCCTGCCTGGCAGGCCTCGGCATCCCGCCCCGCGGGCTGTGCTGCAGGTTTTCGACCCGGAGGGGCGTCCGCTGGACGGGGTCGGCGAGGGGTTAATCGTGTAGCAGCGGCTCGGAGGGAGCGGTGCTTGCCTCGGCTTTCCAGCGGGTAACGGAGGGGCGAGGCAGTGGCCACCCCAGCGGAAGAGCCTGGCGAGAAGGGGTTCCCGTGCAGTGCTGCAACTTGTAGGAATCCCCGCTGACTGACAGCGGTGAGTCCGGGCGGTGTGTGCTGCTCTCCGGCCCCTTCCCCTTCCACAGGTGGCCGCGGCCGCCTCTTGAGGTGCCGAGCTGCCCCTCGGCTGCCCCCTCCCGTTCCTGGAGCAGCGCTGTCGTACTGGCGGTGGCGCCCGGGTCAGGGTGCCTGCTCGGAGCCTGGGGCAGGAAAAGGAGCCGAGCCGGCGGGTTCCCTTCCGCAGAAAGGCGCTTCTCTAACTCATGCGGCCAGGGTGATGGCTTCTAACTTGCAGTGACAGTGGCTTTGGATCCGGAGGGTTCGGGAGGGTATTGTCTTGTTTAGGGGCTTTTTTAAGCACAGCTTTTTATAGCTTTAACTAAAAAAAAAAAGCTCCAGGGCGTTGGAGGTATTTAAATCAAATAAACCTTTGTCCAGAAAGCCTATGCTTATTTTGGGAGAAGCTGTCAATTCTTGATGTTTTTGAGGGTTTCTGGGCCAAAAGTCTTGCTGTGCTGTACTCACTCTATCTTTTCAAAATAGTTGAAGTGTTTAGTGGCAGAAGGACCACGGTGGTTCCCCAACAGGAAATTGATGCTTTTTTGTAAGGGTTTTTGCTCTTGGGGTTCTCTTGTTGTTGTTGATAAAGGACTTTTTGCAAAAGTCCACTTGTGGGCATGACTGCCTGGTGTTCTGCTGTAACTTTTTGTCATTAATCAGACTGAAACTCTGCTTTCACCTGCCTGTGGAAGTATAACATCTTAAAACACATTAATTAAAGAAGGGGGTTTTCTTGTGCATATTTATTTTTCTCTCCTTGACAACTTCTTGTGTAAGGAAGTTTAACACTGTTCAGAGTCGTTTGTGGAGTAATGCTTTGAAACACCTACTCCTTGCAATGAACTTTCCCTGCTGAGGGTGTCATGCAAAAACACTGGGGCAGTGGTTGAATAAAAGGAAACACTTTATCACTGCGCTTGCTTGAATTTCTGCAATCTACCCATTCCCATTTTCCTGTCTTCTCTTCCAGGTCTCTTGTCTGTCATTACAAGTGAGTGATTGGCAGGGTTTAGGGTGAGCCCAGGCAAAAAGCTTCCATTGTGTACATAGTGCAACATCTGTTTCTAAGCCTTCTGGGTAGGCTGCTGTGTAATAGAGAAGGCTAGTACGAAAACCTCCACTTCTTACTCCTTTGAGTTTGTTTGGTGATATCTGCTCAACTTAGGAAGAAGGAAAAAAATAAGACTGACTCTTGGTTAGGTGGCTTTGTTGGGTTCCGGCCTTCCTGATCTCTTACAACCAGATTCAGCCAGCTGGCACTCGCACAGCCAAGGTGGTGAGTTCAGCTCAGTGTCTTGCTGTGCTACACCAGTGTTGCCTGTGCAAACCTGGAGTATCTGCTCATGAGAGTTAGGTGTAGCTGTACCCAGCACACCACACCTCTGGAGGATGTGCAGGCCTTCTAAAAGTGCTCAGTGTGGCATTCTTCTGTTAGGTCCCAAAACATGGAGAGCTGTGATACATAATTATCAGAGCAGGCTGGCATGGGTCTGTGTGTATTCACTGAGCATTCTGACATAGGGGTCACTTACGCCGTGTTGTTTCTGTGTATTGTGTTTTCTGTGTGTAAGAGGATGACAGGAGTCATCCATGCTCAGCAGGAGTCAGAAGCTGGCAGATAAAGCATACTGGTTTTTGTAACAGAATGAAAACTTTCAGTCTGGAGGCAGGCAGATGTATAGACCTAGCGACTGCCACCTTTGGAGACCTTCCTGGAGCAGCCTGGTATTTAGAAGGTGTGACTTCCCTCATGCCCCATTGAATGAGGGTGTAGGGATGTAGTAGCTATTAACAGGCTTATACCCTTGGTGTGAAGGCTGCTGGTGTAACTGTGGAGGAGCAGCTGTGAGGGAGGTGTTGGCTCTATATGGCTGCTGGGTAGGAACTATTAGTGGTAGGGGTTGGAGAATCAGCCTGGTGTGAGGCTTTCTCTGCTGCCGGGAATGAAGTGCAGATGAGCAGGTTTCCACTGGACAGCAGCTCCTCAGCTAGCAAAAGAGCAAAACTTAACAGCAAATCTGGTATTTATTTGCAAAGCACCTTCCTTTGGTTTTCTCTTAGCATGTTGCAGCTTTCTGTCTGTGTCAGATTGCAAACTTTTTTGGGTCTGGAATTATCATCTGTGCTGTGCAAATATTTTGAAATAGTGAGGTCAACTCATGGCTTGGCCATAGGTGTGAAGCTCCTACTTGAAGTCTGACTCCCTGCTAGCTTTGCATGGCTTATCTTGGGGTTGCAGGGGTCTGGGTTCAGCTTGTAATTAATCAGTAATTACAGGATGTGTTATAATTGGTCCCTTCCCCAGAGTTTTTTATAAGACTGTTTTGTTTTTTCCTTTTGACCCAGACTGGAGCAGGAAAGGAGGGGTAAAATATAGAAAAGTGTTATGAGTCAGTGACCAACCTTTATTCTTCAGGACTGAAGGCAATCTGTTAAGCTTCTGTCATTGCCTTGACTTGCACCAAATGTCTGTAGTGAACCATGTCCTGATATCCTGCTGTTACATCAACTGTATTGGGAAGTGAACAGGGCGCTGTAGCTGCCCATGGTGTGCATTAGACACCTCTTTATACCTCTTACGACATGCAGTGCTTCCTGCATGGTTTTTGAAACAATTGTTCGAGTGTAGTGGTGTGCTGATGTCTCTTTTGCACCCTTCTTTGCAGCAGCTGCCCTAAGAACCCTTCAGTCCCATCCTCTTCAGCAGCCCCATGGCTTAGGGTGCTGTTAGTGCTGCCTTGGGCACTTAAAGCTTCTGTTTGTGACTCAACCCAAAAGCGTTCCTATCTCTGTCACCTCTGTGCAGCACCGTATCAGTGGGGGTGCTTCCTGGCCCTGGGTGGACTGTCACTGCCCATGAGCATATGTGCACCTCAGTACCTCCTTGTAATGCCACTCTTCCTCACAAGAGGACAGTGTCATTGTAGCTCTGAGTACCCCGGTATTCTGCTCACCGCTTTGCTTTGAGATCTCGGAGCTCTTAGCGTCACCAGAGGAAGGAGCAGGGGCTTGGGCTGCGTGTGCAGCTGTTGCACACATGGATGTTCAAGTGTCCGTGAACCTGCTGCATTGCCTGATAAAACGTGGTGACCTTTGGTCAGTTCCTAGTACGCTCTTGCTGCGGGTTATGGTGTATGGGCAATGCACAGGTTTCTGGGATGCATTGGGCTATTTCTTCTCCTTTTAGAGGAGAAAACATGTTCCTTGATCAGTGTAGCTCCTGGTAATTTGGGGTAGTGGTAGCTGTACAAACTGAATCCACTTAAATTGGCTAGCTGCTGTATCTTGGTTTTACATTCACTTCCTGGACTTCAGCATTAATCTGTTTCCTCCTAAAGCAGAAACTGAATGTGAAATGGCTTGGGTTATTTCACGTGTTTCCTCCTTGTAAAGCTGACACTCTTTCACTGTGACCTTACACCTACAGTGAGAGCCTGGAGCGGTGCTGGGTGGAAGGCTGATGCAGGTTGCTGAGGCATTTTGTGTAGCTGCATGGGTTAGCCTCCACAGTAGGAACCCTGTGTTCCTGGAGGCAGCTGTTCCACACTTCTGCTCTCAGTTTCCAAATGGCTCCTGCTGTGTTTCTTTGATAGGAAATAGCTTAGATGTGTGGTGGTGTGTTAGAGGTGTTTGAGAGGTGATGCTTTCTTTTATGCTCCCGGTGTTCGGGGAGCTGCTGTCAAAAGGCTTTGATCAGAGCTATGAATGCTCTTTTGAGTTGCTATCATTTTTGGCTGCTTGGCCTGATATACAACTGCCACTTTGAGGTTCTTAAGGATGTCTGGGCCTCCTGCCTTAAGAAGTTCCTTAAAGATGACTTTAACTCTTCACTGGCTTCATCAGTCTAATTGTCATGGTGGGAGTAGGAGGCTGCAGTGTAAGAACATGGGAGAGAATTCACTGAAGGCCCAGTGTGCTCAAGCATAATCAGAGGACCAGTGTCAGGCTTTCTGGGGATTGTTTAGCCTGTCTGTACTGGGACATGGTGGCTTTGTAAAAGTGAGCGATGTAAGAGATGTTTGTAGCTGTATTATACTTTATGTTTAGGAAGAAAGCCTGTTTAAAATACACTTCCATAATTTGGATAAGCAGTCAGATGTTGAGACAGTATTGCACATGCTTTCTGAGCAGACAGGCAAGCAGCTGAAGACTTGTCCTTCTTTTTAGAAAGCAGTGCAGATGTTCCTGGTGCTTACAAGTCTGGAAGAAGAGTTATTGTCTAGTCATTGGATATTAAGAAGAAATTCTTCTGCCAGGTCCTTAGAAAAGGTAGAAATACTTTTCTTACAAGGAGGTGAAATGCAGGGTGGATTTACCTGACCAGTGTTGCTTTGTTCAACGCTGGGAGGGGGAAGGAGCGAAGATCAATCCCAAATTAAAACCAGAAATAAAATACTTGTGGTGTGGCAGCTAAGATGCAAATTTTGCCCCTTCCTCTTACACATGAACACCTCCACAATATGGAGATGTGGAAACTCCACTTGGGTCCAGCTCTAGTTAGCTGACTCCAAATCCCAGCTCCAAGCTTTGGGGCAGTTTGAAACGCAGGCTTTCTGCTGACTCAGTTTCAGCCCAGCTGCATCTGCAGGGTGGCTTCTGAAGAACACTGAACAGTGTTGTCATGCTGCCTCCAGTGCTGATCTGATAGAGAAACCACAGTAATCACAAGTTCCTGCTTGCTTTTTTTTAAAGAGAATTAGTAATATGGCACTGTTATTTCTGCCCTGATGTGCTGCATAAGGGCTGGGCAGCAGCATTGTGAGCCACATGGAAATAATGATCGACAAGGAAGCTGGATGAATTTCCTCTGAAGAAGTCAAAGTACTGCCCTGATAACTAGAAGATTGTGACAATTTGTCATGAAAAATAATGTGAAGCAGCAGCAGACCGTGGTGCTGAAATAAATATCTGATAAAAGGCCAGTTGAAACTTCCTTTTCAGAACAGGCTCTAAAGTTTTTCTTTCAAAAAGGAAAATAGAGCTCTCAAGCTGTGTGGTGTGTTTCTAAGTCAAAGCACACAGCTCAGAGTACCTAGTGCTCAGGCTGAGCTGTTCACTGTGTGCTAAGGCAACCTAAAGAAGTGAAGTTAAAGATGCACCGGCTAAGGGGGTGGCTGGGCAAACATCCACTGGTGCTGTTGGGTCTTCATTGCATTTAGAGTTTCGGTGCCACCGAATGATAAGTATGCACTGAAACTGGGAGGAGGAGGAGGTATTCGTCATGTTTCAATGTAATTTTTGTGTCAAATGTTATGAGCAAACTGTTGTTGGTTTTTCTTGCTGCAGTGATAGGTGGTGGCATTATCCACCTCTTAAAGGAGGATGTAATCTAAAGCTGCAAGGGGGAGAAACAAAAGCTAACTGCCTCAAGCAATTGGCAGTCCTGCCTGAGAGTAGCAGGGAGGGAGGTGGATTTAAGCAGTCTAGTGGTTCCTGACAAGCAGGGCATCTTTCCTAAAAGCCTAGCAAGTACATCACAGGTGACTGAGGAATGGGTCTGGCTGGTGCTGGGCCACAGAGACCTGCTGGCATCTCGGTATTCTGCCCGTGGCTTGTCAGTTTTGCCTCTTCTGAAGTGAAGCAAAGTCCTGGATGTTGTATCCTCCCTTGGGGCAAAAGTGTGGAAAATGCCTGTACCTTGGAAGCTGTGCTCCTTAAGGTAGGGAGGGTCCTGAGAAAATTCAAGCCAGTAGCTTTAGTATTAAACAGGTGGTATCAAACCATCACTTCTGTTACATGGTAGGTCATGTATATACATCCACAGGTGCACAGAAGAGCTTGTTCAGTGCATCCTTTGCCTGGGTAGCAGCCTGCAATGGCTGTTCCCCACCACCACCCTGCTGTTCTTTATGAAGCCTAGAATCCTACCTACCTCAGGAGGACTGTAGGTCTTGGATGAGGCAAAGTCTTGGGGCCTTCTAAGCACTGCTACAGGCTGGCAGGCTGAGTAGTGATGGGGACAGGTTTTCTGTGGTTATGATAAATAGGAAGTTATCTCAGCTTTTTCATCTGTAAAACAACTCTTTCCTTTTTGCTTTTGGCTCATGCTTGCATGTTCTCTCCCCCCTTCAAAGTCTGAAGCCCATGTGCAACTGCCATGGGAGTAGTCAGGCTTCTTTCATAGCTGCAGAAAGAGGAGGAAAAGCTCTGCTACCCGCTAGCTGGGCTGTTAAGTTCCTCTTGTGCTTACAGGGTGATGGGGATTCCTTTAGGAGTCTTGGGCTCTGCAGAGTGAGGATTGCTCGCTCTGGCATGACTTGAAGTGCTACGGATAGCAGTCTGGCACAGCTCAGAAGATCCACAAATAAGGAACTCTTCTGTGGCACTGTTTCTCTTCCTCACTTTCTAGTAATGGCTAGTTATGTGGAACAGTTGCACCTGTGGCAGGCTTTCAGGAAGGCCCTAAAATGGAGTGGTTATAGCTTGATGTATATTTAAAATGTCAAGTCACATAGAGTGCTTCAGTTTCCCTGCCTGGAAGGTGATGGGCTGTTCTCTAAAGGGCACCTGCAGTTCAATGAAATGTTTGCCTTTAGGACAGGCTGTAGAGCCACCAGACCTAGGAGCAGGGGAAATAGGTGCTGTTTCAGTTCTCCTGGTAATGATGTCATCCTGGCTGCCAAAAATAGAGTTCTTATCTCTCAGCTGCCAGGCAGAGAAAGCTGTGCAGGGTTGGGAGCTCTTTCTTTGTCAGTCACTGATGCTTTATGGCAGTTTCTGCTTTGAAGACTTCCATTCACTCCTGCCTCAATGTGCCACATAAAGATAAATGTCTTGACAGCTCACACAATAGGCACATTGACTGATAGTCTGTCTGTCCAGGTGTCTGTACGGGGTCTGTCTCGGAATCCAGACGAGTTGTTAAACAAGTCAGTCATGCACTGTAGGCATGTGGCTTTGCTGCTGTTCTCATACCCAGACAGTGTCTGGTACAACTGAGAACAGTGACTCTCAGGCAGAGCTGTGAGGAGTGGTGAAGGGATCTGAGGGAAAGCCATGGTGAGCAGAGGCATTTTGTGGGGTGGAATCTCTTCTGAGCTGTTCTGAACTTGGAACAAAAGTGTGGAGAAGGGACAAGCTGATTTATAGGGTGTCTTAGCACTGTTGTTGTAAGGACTCTAGGACCTAGAGAGAGCTATTGAGAATTTTCCCCTAACAGGTAACCATTTGCTACAGGCTGATCCTTTGCTGCTACACTGTGTGCTGCTGGCAACATTGGCTCTGCCTAGAGGTACAGCAGAACCCCTTGCTGCTTTTGGAGCAGGTGGACCTCATGTGCTTTGCAGCTGTACTATTTCTGTGTGTACCTGCCTACCCAGGAAGATAAAATGTGTGCTCTTGAAATACATAAGTGACAATGGTGTCAGGGAGGTCCAGGTTTGGTCTCTTCTGCAGCATGAGTATGGCTAGTGCTGCCTCTCCCTTACCAAGGTGGTGTGGTACCACCAGAAGAGCTGTGGGAGAGTAGTGCTATACAACAGATGAGGACCCCTCCCAGAACTGCAAGAGGTAGTTCAGTGATGTGGGAGGGGAGGTTGGTGTGGAGGAAATCCTTGGAGTGCAAACTGTTATTTGGTCCTGCCTCTTCCTCTTTCCCACCCTGCAAACTTGCAGTGCCACCTCTTCCCTAAGTCTGGAGTCAGACAGGGGATTCAGGCCCTGCTTGCTGCTGAGTGTAGTTAGTGCTGCCACCCCTCACCCATGGGCCACAGCTGCTCTAGTGAGTGCCTAGTAAGATTTAAAGACCAATACAACTTGAGGAGGATGAGAGGGAGAAACAGAGGGGGCACTGGACCTGAAGGACCTGGGTTGTTGGAGGAGAACAGTATGTATCATCCCTCAGGATGTACTTGGCCCTGTCTGAAGAGCTGTGATTGTCTTGGCCTTGCTCTGGGGGAAGCATCCACATCATTCTGTCTTGTGAAAGCTGGCATGTACAAGGGTAAAATGAGGTCCTGGTCTGTGCTGGCAGGTGGCTGGTAGATTGTTTAATAAAATTAGTTGGAGAAATACACCTCTTGCAGCCCTCCAATCCAACTTCAGTGCTGAGTCAGAACAGACATACTCCACACTGACTATTCAGAGCTGATTTAAGAGTCCTAAACTTGTGTTTAAAATACCCCCTCCATCTTTCCTAAGAAAGGTGAAAAGAACTGATGATCTAAAACTCTGGTTGTAGTATTAACTGTTGAACACTTCAAGGCATCTAGTGGTTTCTCAGGAGCAGCTGTTAACCCATACAGCTCACTTGCCTGAGTGAATTGAAAGTGTGAAAAAGAATAATGTATTAAGACTAATCACTATTTCAGGGTTTTTTTTTAAATTACACTCAATTTTTTTACTCAAGACTTCAGCCCTGAAGTGACCTTTGCAAATGATCTGGTTTCACTCTGAATGCAGGTGGTGTTTGTAGCCTTTATCTCCATCTTTTCTCATTCTCCAGCTAAGGATTCTTTTCACCCAACATAAAACACCTTTTCCCATCTACCAGAATGTCTTAATCTGAATCTTAATCAAGAAGATTTTGGAATCCTGGTAGTTTTAGATTTTCAGCATGTTTATACTTGAGCTGTTTGGGGTCTGCTCCTTAAGGGTTCACTTGTTCTTTGAGATTCCATGACTGAATCTGATTTCTCAGACAGAGCTTTGTGTTTATACAAACCCTTTGCATTGATTCAAAGTAATTATCTAAAACTTGAGGCATCTGCAATTGACAGTTAACCAAAATAAGTAATTGGCCCTGTATTGCAGTAGGGAGCTGTTTTGTGGTGTGAGAGAGCCTTTTTCCTATTCTCAGGTGTGGTTTTGACCACCCACACAGAACTTAATTAGCTGAGGGTTGGAACCCCTCAGGGACTTTCCCTGTTTGGGTGGTGAGCCTTTGATCAAGGGAAGAGTTCATGAAATGATTGTCTTCAAGCTTCCTTGTCTTATTTTTACCATGTAAGTACTTCAGAGTGCAGTGGGGCTTTTCTTGTTTTTCTTTGTCTTCCTGGCAGTTCTTATCTCTGCCCATGTGCAGGAATTGGCAAACCAATTTGCAGCTGTGGTGGGTGATTTTTGTGTTTCAGTGTCTCTATTTCTGTGGATCCACCCTGAGGAGTGACCAACTCCAGGGAGCTGAGATGAACCCCCATGTCGTGCAGGTACCTTCCCCTGCACACCCATTATCACCTCTGGGTTCAGCAGGTACCCTGGCAGGGCCAGGGCTGCTTAGCCCCTCTCTGCCTACATTAAGGCTCTTTCCCAGGTGTCTTGCAAGTGTGGGGCACCCAGCACCTGGAGAAGACCTTTCTGCCATAACCAGTGTGTAGCCCTCTGTCTCTCCTAGCTTTCAAAACTCAATGCTTGGGTGTATAGAGCTACAGCCAGATGTTGTTCCTCTCCAGCACACTTCCAGGAATCAGTGCAAGGAATGTGCAGAGGCAGACAGGCTCAAGCTTCCTGTAAGGCTTCCTCAGCACAGTAAGCCAGTGGGGATGATGTACTTGCACAGCCCAGAGTCAGGCTGCTGTGGCCAGCTGTTCTGGGCTG
This sequence comes from Hypotaenidia okinawae, assembly GCA_027925045.1. Taxonomy (NCBI): domain Eukaryota; kingdom Metazoa; phylum Chordata; class Aves; order Gruiformes; family Rallidae; genus Hypotaenidia; species Hypotaenidia okinawae. The sequence goes on along the minus strand of BSDF01000001.1, from coordinate 69,756,302 downwards.
AGCTGTGTGGCCATGCCCAGAATAGATGGGCATCGTTTTGTTTGACTTGGATCTTTTTCTTTGGGAATGGAGCAGTGTGTCTGGAATGGTCTGTGCCTCTTCTTCTAAGGCAGGGTATGGGAGAGGGAAATAGTGTGTTTCTCTTTGGTTGCCTCTTGCATGAGTGTTTGGGCTGAACCACTGCAGTTTCCTGGCACCATGAAGTTGTGTGACAGTGTAGGGAATCCGGGTTTTGAGGCCACACTGAGTTTTCCTTGGGAAGATGTGGCAGGTGGCAGATGCCCAAGGAAGTATCTTGACTTTCTCTTCCATCCCTTTGCTATAAGAAAGGCTACATTGGTCCCTCTGCAGGCTGATGTTTTAACTTGTTTACTTGACTGTTCTCTGTGCTTTCCAGCAATTTACTGGAATTCTCACCAGTGAGAATAAGTAGGTCATGCTGGCACAGTTTGGGTAGGTTTTGGTGGAAGAGGCTTTGCTGTAAAGCTTCTGTAGTGCTACTCAGCTATTCTCACCAGCACATCTGGCCACTTGTGTGCAACTTGCAGCTGTAGTGACTTGTGTTGCATCAAACCCCCATCTGGAATGGGGAGAACATCTGTCCCTCCATGTATGTAGTGTGGTGTGAACACAGGGTGCTGCAACTTCTTGCGCCCTGAAACACGAGGAGATTTATTTGACCTGCACTCACGTTGCAAAGTTGGCTGGCTATTGTCAGCCCAAATTAGCCAGCATGGGTTTGACCAGCTGCAGAGCAATGCTGTGGGTCCCACATGAAGCTTTTGGGATAGGTTAATGCTGGGTGGGGATGGCAATACTGGTAGAGCTCAAGAGGGTTGCTGAGTCTGAGTTCCAAGGCAAATGGGATGTGGGTAGCAGAGGCTTGATACTGCTTCAGGTTTCTTGTGGTCTAAGCCATGATGGTTCAGGAAGTGGTGTTTGACTCAGCAGGAGTTACCAGAGGATATCCCATTTACTAGCTGTAACATGAAGACTTGGATTTGGGCCAAATTACTTGGAATTGAAAAGAAATTTTATACAAGAAAAAATAAGTGCAAACTGGGGCTTTGCCTAGCCTACAGAAACGTTGCTGATGTGGTTGACTCCTGAGGAGTTTGTACAAAGCCAAGGTCCTGCTACAGACTCAACGCTAAATCCCCACATTCATCAGTCCTGGGGATTCTATCTGGAGTTCTCCAACCTGAACTAATATCTGTCTCTCCTCCAGACTACACAGAAGGGTCACCCTGACCTGTTTCAGAGCCCTGTCAGGTCCCTGAGAAGAGGACAGAGAACTGTACTCTCCCCAGGCAGCCCATTCTTTACAGGTGAGTAGCAGCAATAGGGATTTGAACACAACAGGGAAAAACACTAGTAAAGACTAAGCCTGTGTCTTAGGAAGCTGTTACTCTGATATAACAACTAAATGAAAATAAAACCTTATGGTTAAGAGTCTGGCTGTGGGCTGTTTTATGTTTCAGACATGTTTGAGGTGATATTTTGGTTTTGGGGACTTCTAAGAGCCTTTGAAAACCTGGGAAATTCATGGTTGCTTGAAATTGTTACTGTGGTTTCCTTCAGAGTTTGCATTTATTTCTGCTTTCACTTCCTCACTCTTTTCCATGAGCACACATAGCTATTTAACACAGCTGGGAGGCATTGTTAGTATCAACAGGTACTGTGTTACCAGGTCTTTGATGGCTAGCTGACCATCTGTTCAGACTCCTTGGTGCTTTCACCCCACTTTTGGTCAGAAGAGACCTGTTGCGGCAGCCAGGCTTATTGCCCTGGGTGAAGAAGGTAGCGCCCCTTCCAGCCAGGCCCTGCCCTTGAAGCCAGCTTGCACCACAGACTGCTGTGTCCATTAAGACTGTTGCATCTAAGGCAGCAAATGCAAAGTTCACAAGCAGGATTCTCACCTTCCCAGCCTTGGCATGTGTTAGGCAGCCTTTTGTTATCAGTGCTTGCCATGCTGCTCTTGCACCTTTCTTGTTCTGGGGCTTCCTGTCCCAGATGAGACTATTTGGGATGCCGGTCTGGCTGCTTGAGCAGCTCTTTTTGGTTAGTAAGGGAGATCACCCTCTATGTCATGCTCTGCACCTTCCCTGCATGCTTCTGCCCTCAAACAGTGCCCAGCCACAAGACAGGCAAAGGGCTGTCAGCCCTGAGCATGTGCCAGGGGAGCAGAGGAGCTCGTGACCTGGTCCTGTTTTCTCCCTTCTCCCTAGTAGGCCTCCTGGAGTCCTGAGGAAGTTGTGCTCTGCCTTTGGCACTTGATCCAACTTCACCCATCTCTAGATATTTGCAGAGAAGGTATTGAAATATGCCTGAGTGCACACATGTGTCTCTGCATGGGGAGGGGGAGGCACACCTGCAGTCCTGCAGATGTGTTGCAATGTCATCTGTGTGTTTCACTTCAGAACGTGCTGCTGTGCATGCAGACACAAGCAGCGCTCACGAACTCCCCTGAGACAGCACTGCTTTCCATTCCAGCCTCTGGCACTACGAAAGGCTGTCTCTCCCTTCCCTGGAACCACCTCTTGGCTTTAAAGCCCTCTTTGTAGGTCATATTGCTCCACTGTCTTCCCTGTGTCTGGCAGGAAGGTGTTCCATGCCCTTCACACGAACAGAGCCCTTCTGGCTTGAGCAGTTGTGGTTTTGCTTGGCTGTTTTTATGACTGCCAGTGTGTGATAGGCAGCACCCACCAGAAATAGGTATGCATCACTAGAAAGGTCACTTGGAGAGGTGTGGTCCATGAGTGCTGCTGCAAGATGTGGGCTTATGGGGGTTTCTTTCCTTTAATTATTTTCTTTCTTTTGCAGGGCACAGACTTCTGGTCAGAAGCAGAGGGTGTGAAGAGCTGCTCTGTCCCTGAAGCCATCATGGAGCAGGTTAGTTTCAAAAGTGACTGAAGTGAGCAGTTCACAATGACCAGTGGTTTTCTTGTGCACTTTTTTGATGTGCCTCAGAGTGCTGGCTTGTGTCCTTCTCATCATGCTCAATGTTCCTGCAGGGCCACAGTGCTGCTTCCCTCCATCCTGAATACAGACAAAGAGGATGGAACTAGTTACGTCAGCTTCCTTGTTACCTTCACTGCAGTACTTCTCCCTTTAAACTGCAGGCTGGGGATATGGCTGTTTAAGAGACTAATATGTTTATTGATTAAACTGAGAGCAGCTAAAACTAATAAATTAAAAATCAAATTAATAGACACAACTGAGAACAGTTTATTGTTTTATGCAATATTAATCACAATTCCAAAGCTACTGTTTACTGCACTTTAATCTCATTAGCTACATTAAACTGCTACTGAAGTGTTGAACGTTGTCCTCACCCCATCTAGTGTTAGGGTACGGTTACAACCCTCTTTGCTCTGCCCTCCCACAAGCTCTTTGAATATTAGCCTGATGACTAGTCCAGTGGGTTGTTCAAGGGGATCACTACTGGTCTCTCTGATCTTGGGTTACTAGTGAGCTTCACTACTCAGGTGATGAAAGATGTGGTTTCTGTTGATCTTTGACTGATCATATACCTGAGTCTCTATTTCCTTCCATTTCTGCACTCTCCTCCTTTGTCTTTGTTCTTCCCTATCTCTGCTCAGTCTCCTCTCAGACAACCTGTCCTTAATTACCCTTACACATTTGTCCCAAATTTGCTGCTGTTGCCTAGGCAATATGGGTCTCATATGATATTACTGATATGGTTATGAGAGAGGGAGTGGAGCCTTGCGACACCACCTGTAAGAGGTAACTGAAACTCCCTTTATATTGCCAGGTTCATCCTGGATGTGTACTGATTTCCTATGCAGCTGGCAAGAGAAACCATTCTACTTCAGCCTTCATTCTCTGTAGTTCCAGTGAGGCCTAAGTGTTTTCTTATAGGGAAACAGTCTGCATACCACAGTAATGACTCTTTCTCACTCTATTTCTGTGCTTACATGGCATCCTGCTCTCAGCTGCTTAACTAAAATTATTGGACGGACTTCCAGAGAGGCCTTGGTTATGGGCCCACTAGAACATGGAGCCACTCTTGCTTCTGTCAGTCTGCCTGCCTGTGGTGGTTTAGCCCTGGCTGGAAGCTAGACGCCCACCAAAATCAGTCTGTTACTCCCCTTCTTAGTTGAATGGGGAGAAAATATATATTAAGAGGCTCAAGAGTCAAAATAAGGACAAAGAAATCTGCCTGTCATTAACAATGCAGGCAAAACAGACTCCACACAGAGTGCTGAAGAGAAAGTTATCTCATTTATTACACTAAAGAGAAACAGTGAAAACAACCAGAGTCAGGAGTGCAACCAACAATCTTGAAACAAATGCAAACCAGGCAAACACTTTCCCTCCCCCCACTCCCTCCTTAGCAGGCTTTAGTTAGAAGTTTGCTCCCTTCTTCCCTCCCATTCACAGCCCAGGAGGGGCAGGGACTGGGGAAAATGGGGGTCTCAGTAACACCTTCCCCCCACCCCTCTATTCTAAAGCAGACTTCCCTTTCAGCCATGATTTTGCTCCCTTCTTCCCCCCTGCTTTGCAGTACAAGGGGGGGCAGGGACTGGGAAAAAAATGGGGTTCTTGGTTACTTCTTCATGAGCTGTTTTCCTTTTCCAGATCTCAAAACACCTCTACCTCCCCCCACCACTCCCTTCTTAGCAGACTTCACTCTAGTCATGATTTCACTCCCTTCTTCCCCCTGATTGCAGCATGGGGGGCAGGGACTAGGAGATGGGGGCTTCAGTCAGTCCCTTGCAAGATGGTTCCCTTCTCGGCTGGGATGGGGGCATCCATCCCACACAGCCTCCCCCTGCTGCACCGTAGGATCTCACCCATAAGAGCCAGTCCTCCACGAACTTTCTCCAAGGCAAATCTCTTCCCACCGGGCTTCATCTCTGCTCTGGCAGGCAGCAATCAATCACAGTGTCTCTCAGTCCCAGTCCTCCACGGGGTTATAGGCCTCCCCCAGCAAACCTGTTTCTGGTGCAAAACTCTCTTGCTCATCTCTGTAGGTTGCAAGTGCTGGCAGGGCTCATCCCAACATAAGTCATGGTGTCTTCTCTGTCTCCACCTGCTCCATCCAGCATGGAGCCTCTCCATGGGCTGCAGGTGGGGTCTCGGCCTTTTCCATGGGTTTCTCCATGAGCTGCAGGGGCATCTTTCTCTCAGGCACTTGGGACCCCTCCTCCCCCACCCTTCCTGGCCTTTGGTGTCTGCAGCTGCTTACATGTTGGCACTCTGTTCTCTAGGGGCAAAATGCAGCTACTTCTGGGTCTTTTTCTCCTGTATGTGATTCTCAGAGGCGCTATCAGAGCGACTCTGGCCTTGAATTGCCTGGTGTTTATAATTTTGAGGCTGGCAGAGCATTCAAGCAGCCATTTTCTGCAGCCCCTGGTGTCTTTCTCAGCACCCAACTATGCACAACCGTGACACTGCCTTGCAGACTTCCCCAGCCTAACCTGGGTGCTTTGTGCCCCTTGCTGGAGGGTGCAGAGGGTGTGGGTGCTGTGGCAGCCTGTGCCTGCTTACTGGGGGTGAATGTGCTGGTGTAGATGATGCTGACACCAGTGACCTATCATCTCACTGTCACTATTGTGAGCAGCTGTTTGGCTTTACAGGTTTATTATGGAGCTAGTCTTGATCCCTTTGAAGGAGGAGAAATATGAACCCTAGCTTTTTTTGCAGGCTTATGCTATCTGTTATCTCTGTTTCCCACCTTGTTACTGCTGTGCTCCGATTACCTTTAAATGGGGAGCTGCTGGCTTCATTATGCTCAGGGTGTGCAATGTCCAACTCCCAAACACAGAGGGTAAAAACCTTCCAAGCACAGATGTCTTGTGTACATGGGAAGTGGGTGGATTTTGGTGAATACCTACCTGTTTTAAAAGGGGAGCTTTGATAAGGTTTCTGTCACTGTTACAGCTGGAAGTGTGAGGAGGTGAGCTGGCTTTTTTGCCACTGGCTTGTAAAAGTCATCTACCGTTCACCTTCTCTGTGTGGGTACACATTCAGGAGCTAGTGTGCAGTTGCTGAAGTCCTGTGGGTTCCCTGGGTAGTGCTGTCCAGGATTCCCAAAGGAGGCCAGAAGAATGAGTCTAGGCTTGGGAAAACAGCGTATGTGTAGACCTTTTGAGTGAGGCTTTTCCTGGGCGTGGGCTTAACAGACTTTCTTGTGTTTAAGATCAACAGATCTGTCCAGATGGAGCATGCGCTGCTGTACACCTTCCTGGAGGTATCCCCTGACTGTAAGTTCAGAGACCAGCTGCAGTCTCTGCAAGGCCAGGGGGTGTCTTTCTCCTGAAAGACAGCTACTGTGATGAGGAGGAGGTGGAACTTCAGACTGACGGCAATCGAAGTGGCCACTTGCAGAATGGTGAGCTAGGTGAGTGCTCTTCTCTCCTTCCTACATGCTTCTCTGAAAGTGGTGGCTTCCTTTCCTCTTTTCCCATCTTTGCTGCTGGTCTTTCAGAGGAGTAGTGTTTTCTCCATTGAGAGACTTCAGTGTGGCTGATGGTGGTGGCTGGAATTTTAGATAAGGCAGCACATGCCTAGCGCCTCATCTTCCCTTGGGTTTCTAGAGCGCACATCCTACAGTTATGTCTGCAGTACATCAGACAAGGGTGACAAAGCTGGTGCTGATGCTCACTGTCCTCATCCTCAAGGAATGTGATGCTGGGCCTCACACTGCTTCTCAGGGAACATGAGTACTTGAGATAGGAGTTGTTCCAAAATCCTATTCTGGTACTGGGTGAATCCCTTTCTGCTCTTTCAGTGTGGTGGAAACTTTCTGGTACTGTTCCTGCTCCACTAGCCATCTGCAGGGTGGCTGTTGCCCCTTCACCAGATGTGTCAGCTGACACATAGACCTCAACCTGAGCAGGGTGAGGATGAGCAAATAGCCCTCCCTCATACAGATCTGTATAGGTCTTGTGCCCCAGGTGACAATGGGAAGCTTTTCCAGTAGGAAATACAGCAAGGGGTAATGTTTTTAAACTAAAGGAGAGTAGGCTTAAACTACATGTAAAGATGGCCTTTTTTACAATGAGGGTGGTGAGACACTGGAACTGGTCGCCCAGACCTGGTAGATGCCCCATTCCTGGAAGTGTTCAAGGCCAGGTTGGATGGGGGCTCTGAGCAACCTGATCTAGTTGAAGATATCCCTGCTCATTGCAGAGGGGTTGGGCTAGATGACCTTTGAGGTCCCTTCCAAACCATTTGGTGACTCTAGAAGATGCTGTATTCCTGATAGTAGTCACAAAATCATTATGTGCTCTCACTTCCCTTCTCTAGACAGGGTATTGGCTGTAGCTGTCCTCTCTTGGTTGGAGATGCTCTAACCTCCCTGTAGTGACTTTTTTGGGCCGGGCTTTACCTAAACTACAGATAAAACACACCCTGGTTGCACACTGCCTGTAGTAAATCAGTTGAGTGAGTAAATCAGCAAGGGAGCTGTAGTGTGTATAACTGACGAATGCTATGACTGGGGGTGGGCTGGGGAGGAGGCTGTTAATGTGGAGGGACAAGGTGCTCTGGGTCAGCTCACCTGCACCAAACCTGGTCTGCCTGCAGCCTGTGACCTAACTCCTCTGTGTGTGTTGGCAGTGTCTGACGCAGAGGTGAATGAAGTTATCCGGATCATTGCTGCTCAGCTCGCTGAGATTGGAGACCAGTTTGATAAAGAAATCAAAGCCAGAGCGGTAAATGATCTAGTGCAGCACTTTCTGAACGAGAATCTGTCTGCTGAGGTGAGTGACAAGCAACCTGAGCAGCTGCCCCCTTTTCTATCTTGTGAATCCTTCTCGCTGTGACTCTGAAGCCACAGGCTGGCAACATCTGCACCTTTGCTAGTCTGCTGCTTTGATTACTGTGACCTCAAAATTCAGCCCAGCCCTTACTTCTAAAGATAAGTTAGAGGGGATGCTGTGTCCTGTGGCAGCTGTTGCCCTTCAGATTGGGTTCCTTGGGCACATCTCCTTCCTGCAGGAATGGTAGCTGTGGAGACTGACTTTCAGAGGCACTCTGGCCTCGCTGTGTTGGCCCACTACCTTATCTGGGAAAATCAATTGTCTGGGTCAAGCTCAGTATTTGTACTTAGGATCTTTGGACTCTGGTGCCGAGTCCTGTATGTTCGCTCCTCATCATGTGGGCAGAGCTTCAGCAGTGTTAGTGCCAGGAGCTTGACTTGTGCTTGTTACTGAACACTGAAGAGATGGCAAGTAATAAGACCCTTTGCTGGTGCCCTGACTGTTCAGTGCTCAGGCTGTCGGTGTTGGGAGTAGCAGTGGGTTTTGGCCTGGATGGGTGGCCTGCTGTGAAGGCCTCTCTAGGTGGTATCTCCACCTCTGCAGCTGTTCTCCTAACAATAGATGTGATGTAGACCCTGGCCCAGCATCTAACATGTCTCACTGCCCTGCAAGGGAAGCGGAGCTTGAGGTCCCTTCTGTTTGACATGCCTCTCTTTTTCTCCCTAAGGGTTGGATCCAAATCTGGATCAAGAACTGCGGTTTTGCTTCCACAGCCTTTCTGGCATCTTCAAGATAACTGGGGCTCTCTGGCTTGTTCAGCTTTCTCTGCCTGTGGTGTGAAGCTTCCTATGCTCTACAAGCTAATGTTGCTTCTGAATTGAGGGTCCACCTTCTTGGTGCAAAGGCAGGACTTAATGACTTCAGACAATCTCCTGTGGCTTTATGTGGCATGGGTTTTTCTACTAGGGTTTATACCCTGCACAGACTGATGCCAGCAGAGTCTGATCATTCGCCACTTCTGCCTGTTCTCCAAGTTAAGTTTCAGGCATTTCAATGTGTTGCCAACCTTTTAGTCTTTGATACTGCAACAAACCAGACTTCTGACCAGGCAGGCCTTGCTTTCTCATACCAGTAAGGTAGCTTAGTGTGTGCCTACGCACACTGTCCCTTATAGGAAACAGCCTTCCACTGCTCTCAGGAGCACAGCAGTGTTTCACAGCTGGACATCACCTCTTCCACCATCTGCCTCTGCAGAAGGCTTTTCTGTGAAACTCCCTCTGCCTCCTTGCCAGCCCCCACCTATGTTTGTACCCTGTTCTTCCTTGTGCTTGAGGTGGGTTGCTCTTTCCTGGGAGCCCCAGGATTCCTGTGTGATTTCAGGACTTGGCAGGCTAGGTCCAGACCCTTGGGGAGCAGGGGGCCTGTTGCATCCTAAATGCATAAGGTGCTATCTAAATTTTCCAGAGATCTGTGTGGTGTCTCCCTTTCTTTTTGTCTTGAGTGGCTGAGCTCAGCCATCCACACGGTCAGGCTGGGTGTGTGACTGGCAGGGCGCTGTGCCTGTCAGGAAGGGGAGCAGAGTCCTGTGAGGCATTAGAACAAGGACAGCAGTTGCCAGCAGCGTGCTGGCAGGCTGTGCTGAGACCCCTTTCTCCCTCAGCTGTTGCACTGAGATCTCTCTTCCCTCCACACAGGAGATAACCCAGCGCATGTCAGAGGCAGTGGAAAGGCTTGCACGTGCCATCCCCTCAGACATGGAGCAGGAGAAGGCCATGTTGGTGCTAGCAATGGTCTTAACTAAAAAAATTGCAAATACCATGCCCTCCCTCCTACAGCGTGTCTTCAGCACTACTGTGACCTACATCAACCAGCAGTTCCACAACTACATTGTCAGAATGGTGAGTGCTACCAGACACACAGCCAGCTTCCTCACTGGCACAGACATTCCCGGGGGTGGCCTGGCTCTGAGCTGCCTGGTGCCTGCAGGCTTCCCTGTGGGGTTCTGGAGGTTTGGCCAGAAGGGGATGTTGGTCCCTGCGGAGCACTGAAGGCTCATGTGCTGAGGGAGGGGGCTTGAGGGGTATGTCACAGCTGCTGCTTGCCCCTTCCTCATGGCAGCCAGCAAACAGAGCACACTTACTCTGTAGGAAGACATGTGATTGCTCCTATTCTACCTGCTGTGTAGATCAGATGCAGGTTAATCATGCCCTCAAGGAGAGCCTGACCTGAGGTCTGATGGCTGTATTTCCCAAATGTCTGGGGCCTGAGGTCTCTGCTGGTGCCTTCTAGGGCTCAGCAGAGCTGGAATGGGGGAAGGCCCTTGAGAAACAGCACTAGGTGATGGGAAATGGCCAAAGGGGAAATCATCAAATGGGGGATGGCAGCTTCATCCTTGTTCTCAGCTGGAGCTGAGGGATAGGTGGGGCTAGCAGTCAAGCTGGGGTGAGGCCATAGGGTATCTAGCTCCAGCTTCAGGCCTTGACCTGTTGGGAGAAGAAGGAATCCCCCCATCTGGGAGCACACAGGCGTACACATGTGTACCAAGAGCAGGTGGTACTCGGGAATGAGATTTGAAGAGTGGTCAGGACTGACCTTGCCACCCTATGGAATAGTGGCAACCCAGGTGTGGGGTGCTGTAGGTCTGTGGGGCACCCCTGTGCTCTGTCCTTGCCACAGACAGTGCTGGCAGTGACCTGCAGAGGGGCCCAGCTCTCCCTGTGTCACAAGACTGGGCAGCTGCCTCATGCAACACCTTGTCCTCTGCCTGGCAGCAAGGCACAGTGTCACTAGAGTGTCACTGGGCACTGTCATCCCTGTCACTCAACTTGTCACCCCTGAGCTAAGACACCTCAATAACCTCTCACTGGTGTGTCAGGCTGGCCCACAGTGCAGCACGGGTGGGGGAGCCTGAGGGCTGCTGGCTGCCCACCCCAGTGTGGTGGTACTGGGGGGAGGTAGAGCTGGGCACCAGGGCCTGCCCCATGCTCTTCTCCTGGGGCTGCTGGTGCCAACCCTCTGCCTGCTGCTGGCACTGAGGGGTCTGAGGGGTGGTGGCAGCTGTGGCAGAGCTGCCACAGGGCTGGTGGTGCTGGGGGCTGGCAGAGATGCTGCTGCCAGGCCTCAGGTGGGCAGGCACTGGGCTCTGCTGCTAACTCTGGTTCTGTTTCTCTCCTGCAGCTGCGTGAGTGAGCTCTCCAGCCCTCAGTGTGGAGCGTGTGGACTCCCAAAGACTTTTAATCTTGTTCTGATCTTAACTTCTAGATACAGCTGTGAAAGTGAAGGCAGAGCTGCGTAGATAGGCTTTTGTAGACTAGCACAGCAATAATGGTAATAAGCATGCCAGCTCTGCCAAGTCAGGAGTAGTGCTTGCCCTCTCTCATTTTACAATAGCTTTCTTCTTTTTATTGTCTTAGCAGTAGCAGACTTTCTCCAGACTCTGGCCTCTGCCTCCAGAGGAAGAGCCATGGGCATGGAGCCTGCCTTCTCAGTAATCTTTCTGATGAGCTGTAGCATTTTGCTTTAGTTACTGTCTTCCCAGCCCTGCAGCTGAGCCATGCTGGGTGCTAATTTTTCCCAGAAAAGCCTCAGTGGGCACAGATAAGCACAGATCATTGAGGAGGGGGGAAAATAATCAGACCTATTCAGGGGGCTGGCAGGAGAAGGAGATGACCTCAGAGGAGGTGTAGGGGTGTTTGGGGAGCTAGGGAAGGCTGAAGTAAAAATGCCGTAAATCCCTGCTGCTTGAAAAATAAAACTGCATGACAAACTATAAAGAGAAGGGCAGGGATAGGTACAGGGAAGACTCTTTCAGGGAATAATACAACCTGGGTATGCTTGAGGAAGAGTGTTTGGCTTTCAGATGTCTTGAAGATCCCTTGGATCAGGAAGAATACCTGGCATCTCTTACAGTAGTAATGCATTCACATATCAGGTTCAGTGAACTTGGGCTCAGGTTGTTTGATACATACCTGTAATCCCATGCACAAGGTGGCAAAGGCTTTGCCTGTGATCCAGCTGCCTCAAAGTTCTGGGAGGATGTAAATATTTTGTGGGTTTTTTTTAATTTAAATAAAATCGTCAGTTCTTGTGGCAATACAGCTCTGATACCACTTTCCACCTGGACTCTTGGTGTTGTTACTTCTTTGTGTAAGTACTCCAGTGCTCCTTGGATTTACTACTGCTTAGGATGCTGCTGGCACAGGTAGATGTGTAAGATCACAGTACCTTGAATGAGCAGATCTTGTCTAAGTAAAAGGGCTTTTCTGTTCTGGTGCCTGCACCAGGCCAGGGAGGGGAGCAGCACAGAAGTACACTACACCTGGGTTTTGAAAACTGTACCATTTATTAAAGTGCAACCTGGGGCTGTGGTCTTACAGCAGTGTCCTGTTAGCAGAGGGAAAACAGGTATGTACCCCTTCACTTCACCTGAACTTGGAACAGTGAAGCTGGAAATAACTTCCTTTTAAAGGTGGAAACACTTTTAATAACCAAATGGCACAAGAAGCTTTAGACAGTTTCCCCAAGAGGGCTGTGCTTGCATATTAAAAGGAACAAATGACCATGCCTTAGATCATGGGTGGCTTGAGGACCAGTCAGGGTCTCTTCCCCCAGGCAGCTTCTTGAACAGAATGCAAAGCCCTGCAGTCCCTCACTGCCTGCTTACACCCAGCAGAAGATACCCCTAATGCTTCAGTCAGTCCCATTTGTCTTTGCTATGTCACAACTCAGGTGGCACTCTTTCAGTCTGACTGGGGTTTAGCTTTATGCTGCAAGCTAAAACTGGGGAGAGACCCCCTAATGGTACAGCAGTGAGGTGCATCCTCTGCAGCTTGTCCTGTCCAAGTGTCCCTTCCTTCCCCTGCAGATACTGCAGGGAGATCAAATGCAGCTTCCACTGGAAGCCAACTGTAGCTCCCCCACTTCTACAGCACCCATAGACCTCTACCTTGGAGGAAGCAAGTCTGCCTACTGATGAGACTGAGAGGGGGTCAGCTCTGAGTAGGAAGAAAAGTGACACTGATTTACTATAAAGGGGTGGAGCTAAGTGATGCTGTGCTTCCCCTGACTGTATTGGTAACACTACAGCTGACCCCTTTGGTGCCTGGCATACTACTTCAGTACTGTTGCAGTGGGCCCAAGCCCTGGCTCTACCACAATCAAGTTTGTGCAGCTTAACTCTTTCAAACACACCCCCTCCCCTCTTTTTATTTTTTTATGGCAATACAGTGCTGGCATGTGGAGTCACGGGTCTGTACCTGGAGTCAGAGCAACACTGTTCATGTAACCTTGCTAGTGCTGAGATCAAGTGGGCCAAGCCAAATTAGTCATGCTCACCTGCCTTCAGCAGGAACAGGAACTATGTGCCTTAGTGCTCCCTGTGTTCCTGGGACACACTCTCCAGTTGTGTAACCTGTTGGACTGTGCAGGACCTTGGCACGTGCCTGTTCACCTTGGGGTGATGCACAGGGATGAGCTGATGTTCAGCACATTTCATGCCTGGAACGAGATGTTCTGCTGAAGGCCAGGGCTCCACCTGGGCAGGGCAGCTGGGGCTGTGTTCACCCTTCCACCCCATGCCTGTCACAGCAGAAGAGTCAGGTAACTGCCCTCCCCAGCTGCGCAGCAGGAGCCCCCTCTGGCTCAGTAATGGAGTGGCTCTGCTGCCAGAAGCACTTCTATCCTAGGGTTTGCTAGTACTGCCCCGCAGCTGCCGGGGCATGGGGAAAGCTTAGGGCCCCAGGGTGCTGTGCTGCTACAGTCATTAACGTGAAGGGAGACCAGACCCTCGCTTGCTCGGTACTACTGGAACTTGTCGCTTGTGACCATTAGCAAGCAGTGCTTAGCTTAAACATGCCAACCCAAGAGTCAGCCTAGCTGTGGTCAGAGCTACGTGAAGAGGAAGGAAGCAGGGCTCTGACAGCAGACCTTGCCCTGTGCAAGAGCCCTCCGCACCACAGCTTTCAGCTGCCCCTTGAGTCGCAGATGCCTGAGCACAGCCCCCAGCCAGGAGAAGAAAAATCAAGCCCTAGCAAACAGTAAGGATGGGTGCCTGTAATAGTTTATTTCCTCTCCAGAAGGCAAAGAGAACAACCAACTGCACCCACCATGGCCACAGGCACTTCACCTCCTGCCAGAAGTTGAGCTGCTGTGCAGGGCCAGGTGTGACACCGAACAGAACGTGCTGCAGCCTGTGGCTCCGGGCAAGGGGCACCTGTGCCAGCTGCCAAGTCCCTGGAGGAGGCAGCTGCCTGGCTGACTCACACTGAAGGAGCAGAGGGCTGCAGAGGTGCCTCTCTTCCAGCTCTGGCTTGTGGCCTTAGGCCAGATCTTGTATTTTAGATCCAAGTTATTTTCAGAGTTTCTCAGCAGCCAAATTACCACCCTGAGCATCCCCACTCAGCGTTCCCCAAGCCTGATGAGAACCAGAAGCTGAAGTCTCCAAGCTGCCTCTCTGTGTGTGCCCACCTGGGCAGCTCAGTGCTGCTGTGCCAACTACAGCCCTGCAGCTTCAACCCCCTGAAGCTGAAGGGCTGCAGAAGGAGAGCAGAAGTCCCACAGGCTCTTGCACTGTGCGGCTTCATGGAGCAGACATGGGGCTTTGCCTGGGTTCAGGCTTTTGATGCAACAGCGGGTTTCAGTCTCCCCAAAGCCTCTCATGCCAGGAACGGTTGCTGAAGAAGGCCCCTTACCCAGCTCCAGCCACAAGTGAGCAGAGCTTCGAGTTAAGCACAACTGAAATTTTAGTTGCGCCTCGTGGTGAAAGCTGGATTTTCCTTGACGCTACGCACTGCAGGCCCTTGAGTACATAGCACCTGACTGTATCTCCACTCCTCTGCTGTTTTAGCATCTCAGTTTTAGGGTGTGCTGCAGACAGGGATAAAGGGGAGAAAGAATGGGTCTAAGGTAGATACTTTTTAAGGTACAGGCCACTTGAGGACAGATATCGAGGCACTTTTGGGAAGGGGATAAGCAACACAAGTGAGAGTAATTCTATATGCCCTTTCATAAGTATATGCCCTTTCATAAGTATATAGCTACTGCCTTGCCTCTGCCAGCTGCAAGCGATCCACTAAAGAGAGGCTGCATCACACCTCTCTTTCTCCCACCTAATTACCCTGCAGGGGTAATTAGATGCTGCAGTTTAAGATTACTTGAAGATAAGGGGGGGGGAGGAACAACCCAACCAGCCAACCTTCCATGTTCTACATCCTGCCTATAACAGAGCAAGCACCCTGGCACTCTAGTCTGTAAGAAAGAAGGTTGTCATCTGAGCTTTCCCACCTTTGCTGGCTGCAGGACTCCAAATTCAGCAGAATCCAAGTTCATGACCAGCCATTTAGGTAATGGAGTGTTCCCAGAGAAGAGAGACACACAAGGTAAATTATCTAAATTGTGGTCAGGGTGGGGGTGGGAAGGAGGGGAGGCCAGAAATTCTTGCTGCTTTGTCAAATCTGCAAGCCCCTAAGCTAGGAAGTGTAGCAAGAAGGGACCAAGCAACCAACACACGCACGTGGTGCAGCCAATGCACCAGTAAAACGCAGCAACACACCAGATACTTGAGGCTTTTGCCCTGCCAGAGAAACGCTTAACAGAAAGTCATTTGTTCTCCTCTCAGCCACCTTCTGCCTCCTGCATGTGGAAGACATTTTGTATTTCATGCTCCCCTGGGCTACCCACGGCCTTCTTCCCTAGCCAGGGTGGCTTTATTCTCATCTCTCCTGTACCCATATCCCATGCTACTACTGAAACCACCATGCATGGGAGATCAGTTAAAAGAGCACCTAGCACCCCCAACCCAGTCTGTACACAAGTTATGCAGTGGCCAAAAACTCCACTGCTGCTTCAGCATGCATGTGGGTACCTCTGGCTATGGGTGGGGGCAAAGGCAGGCGCATCACCTTCAGTAAGGAGCGGCTGGAGGCTGCGTTAAGACTGGCTGGAGAAGAAAGGAGCAGGTGAGGGGCAGCCCAGCCCCACATACCAGGCAGAACAGCAGCCCTTGCCCCACCACCACACTCAGGTACTCGCACAGGTCCTGTCACTTACTTGCTAAACACTGCTGTGCTGTCTGTGGCCCACATAAAGATGCCTCCCTCCGCGGGAGGGGAAGTGGGAAGGCAGCTGCTGGAGTCCAGGGTGTGAGGGGGTCCTGGTGACCCGTTCTGGGCACAGAGCCCAGCAATGAGAGTACCACAGGGCACCAGGACATGGCGAAAAGAAAAGAACAAGAAATCAAATCGCTTCCACTTTGCGACATGGTGACTGGGTTGGTTTTGGGGGGTGTTAAGGCCAACCTGCTACCTGTTGTACACAGCACAGGAGCAATCAATGGGCACCTGTGAAGTCCTGATCTCCAGAGCGCCCAAGTTCGGCCCGCGGCAGCAGTACATACAGGACACTCCTTACTCTCAGTATTCAACTTCACACATGCAAGTTCAAAATCCAAGGTGTTTTTTTTTTTAAACAAAAAAATAAAAAAACAAATCCACTCTCAAAAAAAGCTTACACACACACACACAAATCCCTCAGAATCCACCAGGTTCTTAACGCTGTCCTAGCATCCTGGGATGGGGTGGGATAGGAAAACGTAGTAAGAATACCCTAAAATAGCAAATGTGCTAAGATCAATTTGTTCTCAGGTCACTTACTTACGAACAGGCTCATGAGGAGCCGCATTCCAGGTGAGGTTATGCCAACATAAAGTACCATGTCTTTGTGCTCTACGAAGGGTGAGCTGCCTGTAAGCTCCCACCAGCCCAGCCGCCCTTTCACCCACCTCCAGCTGTCCCCAGTCACAGCGCCCGCACAAACTCGCAGAGAAGCCGCATCAGTGGCTGTGCCTGGAGGAGCTCGAGGTCCCGCCCACAAAGCTGCCGTACGGCTACAGACGCCGCTGGGATCCAACGTAACTCGTGTGCGTGGCGATGCTTAAAAGGTGTCTCTTGGCACACAGCCAAAGTGGTGTGATTGCAGGAACAGGGTGTGACTCCTTTCTGGCAGAGGCAACACTCTCATCATCTGTCACTGCACGTTCAGCAAACGACAGCTGCAGCATCGCAAAAGAACTCGGGTCACCTCAGGGACAGGCAGAGAGAGATGTTTAATGCTCAGTTACTAGAATCCATTGCCTTACGTATCTGGGATTCGGTCAGGGCCAAGACCAAGTTAGGACTAAACATACTCCGGGAGAGATGGTGCAGGCTGCAGTGTGGCACGGGACAGCACAGCATTCAACCTCAGAATGGCGCGGGAGGCATCGGCCTCACTTCCACATAGTGTTGCTGAATGCACCCCGGTATCGGGGTACCGATCAGAACGGTGCCGTGTCCAGGGTGAGCTCTGCATCTCTGGTACCTTGAGGGCGGCAGCGAAGTGAGCTGAGCCGGAAGGGAGCACGTGGATTCTCAAACCAGCAAACAGCAGTGTGTCCCTCCCACCCTCCTGGGCCACGCAGGCTGCACCTCTCCCCCAGGGACACCAGGATGCTCGGAGAGAACACAGCTACAGAGCAGCAGCATCTTTACAGGATGGGGCTCCGGTAAGTGTCAGGGGCCAGAACCGGTGTGAGCAAAGAGGTAAGAATAAGCACTCTCCCACTGGGGCTTAGGAGGACCTGCGCGGTTAGGGGGAGCAGTGCTGTACCTGAGAGGAAGCTGAGACAAAAGGGAGACCCAGCCTCTCGCTACAGGACGCGGATTGGCTAACGTTTGTTTGGGAGGGCTTGGGGATGGGGAGGGGGGCGCGACGGGAAGTGACAAGACAGCACAGCTGCAATAGCGGTCAGTCTGAGAAGCCAATATCTCCAGGGGTTGGCAGCAGCTGGCTCTCCCCTTCCCCTGGGGATTCTCTGTTTCAGTTCCAAGAGTACGAGCACCCCCTTTCTTCAGCACCTGCACTTCAGTTCTTAAATTTGTAGATTTTTTTAATTTTTTTTTTTTAAAAATACCCCTGTAACTTTAATCAGGAAAAACCAGTCCCCACCCCAATTCTACTAAAAACATGATTGTCCACAGCCGGAGGCTTACTGAACGGCCTCACCCCATCACCATTAAGTTACTCAAACGTCCAATTAAACAGCAGGCAGCTCAACCTTTAGGTAACACAACTAAAAAAAAAACTGGGTGGTGCTCTCTTCCCTCTCCCCCTCCTCCTCAAGAGAGCTCCATTACTTTTTCCTAAGCGCCAGCGCTACTCCCACCGCTACAGCTAATATAGCTACCGCAGCGGCCCCGCCGTACAGCAGTATAGATTTCCCTTCCGGCAATAAGATAGGCTTCTCCTCTGCAGCCGAGGGTTTCTCTTCTATTTCTTCCAAATGGCCCTCTTTCCCCACTTTTTTTCCCCTGGAAGCAGGATTTTCTCAGGTTCTGGAGTGGCCTTTTCTTCCGGCGGGGCCGACTTTGGGACAGGTTTACTCAGTACAGGGATGTCGGGTTCAAGAAGCTCTTCAGCCGCTTTTCCCTTTTCCTCCTGTTTTGTACGCACAGGTGCAGAGGGATGTGCTTTTTCAGCAGCAGCAATCTCAGCTCGAGGTTTTGCTTCCTGTGAAGAAGCAGGGGGCTCTGGAAACACTGCTTGTATGGTCTCTGCAGCAACGGCTGACACCACCGCTTCCTCAATCCCCTCCGGTATCTCCTCCTTCTCCACGTGGACAATATCTGAGTTGGAAGAGTTGTTTTCACTCCTTTCTTCACCCCCTCCATTGCTGTCCAGACTTTTGACTTCTTCAGGATCCATGGCCACCTGCTGCCAGGACTCGGGTCCCAGGGAGACCGGCAGGCTCTCCGTGTGCCAGCTCTGACTCGCTGACAGGGAGACGGGCAGGCTCTCTGACTGCCACGATGTGGTCACCGTGGGGGACTCTGGGGGGCTCACCTGTCCCGAGTTGTCACTGGTCAGGATGTAGATGTCATTGCTGTCCTCTGCAATGAGCCCAGGGTACTCTTCCTCTTCGGATTCCAATGCAAAGACTGTCCCCTATGAAAGAAAAGGAGGACACGACTCGTGAGTGATGGCTCCAGCATCACCTCCCTGTACCAGAAGAAACGGGACACCTGGATACTTGAGCGGGCTGTTGGAAAGCAGAGAGGGCTCTGCAGGAGCAGCAGCTGCCTGACCCACATTTTAGAAGAGGTTACAAAACCCAGCCAGTCCAGCTGCCAATCCTGGAGAATGGGACCACTTGTAAAAGCTTTGCTGGGAGTTCCTCCTATCCCTGACATGTGCATCCCCAAAACATTACTAATCAGAGAACAAGAACCCAATGAGAAGAAAAGAAATCAAACACAAGTAGTGAGCCCAGGTGAATCCCACCCACCTTTGCTTCTTGTGAGCACTGTGGTGCTGGTCCATTTTCACCTAACAGTGCTTCCCTCTCTGCGTTAACAGTATTGCACTGTCAGTGCTCCCTGAAGCCTGCATTTCTACTTGGTGCCGACAATCTGTGGCCTACAGTAATTCTAGTCATGTACCAACCACAAATGTAACTGTTCTTAAACGCACTCACTCTCCGAGACCGGCATCCTAACTGTAACCTAAAGCAAGCAGCCAAGCACAGCCACCCAAAGATTCTGGCAGGGTTTGCTTGGGTTTGTTTAGCTGGGAAAAAAATCTACAGACATCCTAAATCCACAGACAGTGAGCTCCAGCTAGAGAAACTGCAAGTGTGGAGTAGTGACAGGTCCCTTCCTCACAGAAAGCGCAGCACTGTTGATCCTAGTCACGCACGGGCTGCTGAGCGCGTAACGTGGAAGAGATTTGCTTCAAGAGGAAAATCACAAGAGGGAGGGGTAAAAGCGCAGAAGAACCTAAGATGGGTGTGATACCAGGAATGTAAAAATAAAGAGACAGAGGCAGAGAGGACCCCCAAAGTTTGCTATGCCATGTAGCAAAACTCTGTGAAACCGTTAAAGATTCATTCACTCCCTTGCTCCTAACAAAGATGAACATTTTATGAATTACCACCAAGCCTTCCTGTTCAGTCCCTCCGTAACACAAAGAAAGGGGGAAAAAAAAAGGTAAAAATCCATTTCATTCCCTTTGTCCTGGCCCCCTTCTGCACGCAGCAGCAAACAGTTGTCCCCATCTTCCCCAAGACCTGTGAATTTGGGGGTCTGGTTCTGCCTCTGTCTCCTACAAAGGTTTCCCATTCCAAGACACTTCCTCGGTTGTTCCACAACTTTTTACGGATTCACGCAGTGGTCTGTGTCAGGAACTGATCCAAGTTTAAAAAAACCCTAAGTCTTTATTTTCCTGAGTTGTTTTTACTCCTGATCAGTGTCCGGCCTGACCCACCGAGACACCGCCGAGTGCGAGCACGGCCAGGCCCGGAGCAGGCCTGGAGCAGGGCCAGCAGCTGCAACCTGCTCACGCTGATGCCGCAGAGATGGATCAATACTAGTGCCCAGCTTCAAGAGCAGGGGGAAAAGGCATCTCAGCTTTGGACACTCATGGGTGTCACTTAGTCCCTAGTGTGTGAGGAGTTCAGGTGCTACAGTCAGTGTCTCCAACTCTGAGTACGCAGAGCTCGTGGTGCCCCAGCCTGACGCAGTGCGCTTCTCTTGGGTAGGCACAACAGACTCTCCACAGACACACTGCAACTCCTCACCTCCCTAAAAGGCGGAAGGATGGCCACACGCCCACATACAAAAATCCACCACAGAACCCCTACAGCAAGCTGGCAGGCCCAGGAGACACAGCACTCGCTTGCCACCAAGAGCAAAGGAAACGGGAGTGGATGGACCCTGGCTAAAGGGCAGAATGGAACTTGAGAGATAAGTGCAGCTTTTGGGCAACAACACCTGGGTCTGTCATGGGCAAATTATTACTCCATGAGTAAGCTTTGTGAAAAGGGGTTACTGGATCCCGAGTTGAGTATGGTGAGGGTCTCCCTACCCACTCCCCCAAAACACCTTGCCATTTTGGCAGAACTTGACCCATTCTCGGAGGCTTTCGTACAATGGTGGAGATTGTGGTACAGGACAGCACTTGGTAAGGTCAAGATTTTGTAACGTGTTTTGGCAGGGGTGGGATTTAAATCTCATCTTCTCAGCCCATGGAGTTTTGGAAGATCCTTGTGCACGAGTGAAGGAAACTCACAGAACACTTCAAAAGGAACTTTTCTTCATATATGGCTTTAAATTGCCATGGGAAGCAGCATCAGCTCAGTAACATGTTCAGAAACTAGATCTTAAGAGAAGCAGTACACAGAATTCCTCAGGGGAAGGTCAGAAGCAATCAAAGCCATTCACTAAGCACCTACAGATCTCCACGAAGGCTTGATTCAGAAGGAAATAAAAATTATGTCTGTAAAAAACATTCAGACACCACACCCCCACAGCATGTTCTGCTCTGCAAGCAGCAACTGCAAATTCAAGACTCCGGGACCCTCTGGAAAGTCACATTCCAGTAGAAGACAAAAGGGTTTTTTCAAATGCATCCCAGGCCATGAAAACCAAATGGAGCTCCAGGACTTAGGAGGAAGCAGCCAGCAGTTGCAAAGTAAGGGTGATGGAACAGCAAAGCCAAGAAGCTTACATAAAGGCACAGGCTACCGGACCCAAAAGAGCAAATAGTGAGCAGCAGGGCCAGGGCTGCTGCCCAGCACGTAAGGACAGGGCTCCACACACAGCACTGACCTGCCCTGTGCCAGCAGACGCTCAAGAGCAGTGTGCAAGTCACAGGGGTGAGCTTCTGCCGCCCTGTGCTGCAGGTGGAGGGGCAGCCCACTGCCCGCTCACCTGAGGCTGCACTGTTGCTCCTGTGATCATCCAGATTTTCCCTGGCTGTTACATAGGAAATATTCTCACTGTGATGTAAGCTACTGACACCTGCGACCACAGCATTCCTCCTCCCACCCAGCAGCAGACTCAGAACACTAACAATTAAACCACCAAGAAAGTAGGGGTAAAACTTGCAGCCCCCTGAAGCTCTGCACTACCCTCCTCTCTGCTCAACCCTACCCCTTCTTCAGATCAGAATCCATTCATTTCCCACTGGGAGCACGCCACAACCAACCAGACTGCATCTGTGAGCCAACACTGCCAGGAAGGGTCGCACACAACTGACAACAGCCCTTCCCTTTACTGAAGGAGCACCCATGCTCCTGCCAGGGGATCAATATAATGCATGGAAAACAATAGTCCCAAACCATGCTCCACCCCTACGGGCTCACGAGCTCTGGTGATTGCAGCAAATGTCTTTTCAGTAGTAAACTAAAAAAAGCACCAAATGGGGCCATATGCAGCTGGGCTCCGTTCCCCTGAAGTCGGTACTGCACAGCCAAGCGCCTGGGAGCAGCAACTCAGCCAGCCCATGGCAGGGAGGGAGGGGGCAGACACCTATGGTCAATGGGGACAATCTGCTAGATTGCAGTCAAATTTAAGCCACACTGATACTCGCTCAATGTGTACTCCTCCAGCCCCTGCTGCTGCTCTGTTCCTGATCCACCACTCCCTCTCCTCTCCTAAGGAAAGTCAGAGCTGTTCTTTGGGGGGACCCACGGGTGATTTGTCCCTGGTAAAAATGAACATGTAATACCAAGTACTACCACAGTTACTACACGGACCGGCAGCAGCCCAGGCCCAGCAAAATATCGTAGCTCAGCGTGATGTAACGCTAGACCCTCAGCAAGGTGACAGACAGACAGACTGGGAGGAAACACCGACCCCTGCGGAGCTGGCATTAGTTACTGTAGTCATTCCCATGTATCAGGGCATTTTTCAAAGGCCACGTGCTTTGCTGGAGCACTCTTACTGGAGATGTGCTCCTCACAAAATACAGGTAAGACCCTAGCATCTGCTGAGGGTAACGTGCAGGATAAAGGATAAACTGCTCTGGAGAGGGTAAGGAAATGAAGAGGTGTTAATACAGGGAATGCAGGCAATCCTCAACATCTCAAGGAACAACTTCACTGATAGTGTAGTACCGCCACGCACCCATCCTGCCTTCAGCAGGAGGGAGGGCCTAAGCATTTTATTTATCTATTGTTCCCCATCTCACGCTGATGGCACTGACCTCAGGAAGGTTATCAGTTGCTGGCTCCCTATAAATCAGAGCCTTACAAAGCCTGTCTGACTCCCTTCTCTCTTTACTGACATTAAACTTCCGTGCCAGTGCCTGGGGGACACAAGTCTCCAAGCCTGAAGAGACAGACCGCCTGAGGCTGAGAAACCTGGGGCAAAGCTAAGGTGTGCCAACAGTTAATGTCACTACTTTTTCATCAAAAGCTCATAAAGTTTTAATGAAAAAGCCAGGCAGTAATAGGCATTATTTAGGATACGTGATTAATATTTCTTGAGCTAAATGAAGAGTTAACTCAGAAAGTCAAGAGGATAAAGCTAGGATTTTGTTTGGTTGAAGTTTGCACGTTGTTATTTGGTTGGGTTTTTCTCTGGTTTTTGGGTACTGGGTGGTGTTTTGGTTTTTTTTTCTTTTAAAGCAGCTGCAATAAAAACTGAATGATATTTAGGATAATTCTCTTGATTCATCTGCAGATGTGACCCAGAAGCAAAGCTTCCAGAGACAGATTAATTCAGGTCAGGATGGAACATGTGGAAGGATTTTTAATAACCTGAGGCCTTACATAAGCCCTACGCTTTAGATTTGATTGTAAATAAGGAATGTATGTAAGCATTTCTCTCTCTGCTTTGTTAGTTGTAAATGGACAGCCTACTGCTCCAGATCAGATAATCAGAGTTGTTCTTCTTAGATCTGGGATGGGAGCCTTGTGCTTCTCCACAGCAAGCATGCTTATCAAACCACATCATGTTTGCCTAGAGAAGCGAGAGTGAAGTCCCTCACCGGAGCACCCTGTCACTCCACGCTGCACTCGAGGGAAGAGCTGGCACAAGCGATGATGAGGAGGAGAACTGGAGAGTTCCCTTCCTGGCTAGAAAACAAGGATGGTCCACAGCACGCAAAGCAGCCTTGAAGAGATCAACTTAATTCTGCTGAGGTAGCATTTGCAGACTTAAAAAAGGAGCTCCAGAAGTCAACTGCTGTCCTCAACCTATGCAGAAATTTTCCACTAGTAACAGGAAGCACTCCTAACGAACAGGCCAGACTAGCCCTGGGACAGGTTACAGCCATTATGCTACAGGGTGACCTACACGGGGAAACTGTGAACTGGTAACAGAATAATGAAAACACTATCTGAAAAGTCTTCCAGTAAGCAGAACCCATCAGTTTGGCTTCAGCTACAGTCCTGGCAGTATCAGTAATCTGAACTTCGCTGAAAATCACTCTCAGCAGCGGATTCAGAACACTACCAATCAGTAGCATATAGTATGAAACTGCTACTTTAAAAACACCTGCCGAGTTTCAATGATGATTTAAAAAAGGCTAACCAAAACAAGGCTTGGAAACTGATGACTACACAATCTTTCTAATAGGCCTGTTATTAAGTGTATAGAAACAAGGTGCCTTACTAGCTACAGGAGGTATTTTTTGCTAAACAGCAAAAACTTAGACTACACCTAAGGAAAAAAATAAAAATCCTTCTTTACCAGAATAATCATTTTGGCCTGATTTATGTAAAGATGCTGCTTCTGGTATCTGGAAACAGATACTCAAATCGAAATTCTGAATGTCTCAAAGATAAAAGCAACTTCTTTTCCAATAAAAATAGTAGGAATAGTAGGACATGTTGAATCTGTAATGGAGAGGTTATTAGGTGTCCTGGTTTCACCCCGGCTGTGGGCTGAGATCCACGCAGCTGCCTGCTTCTTAAAGTAAAAGAGCAGGGGAAGAGGGAAAAAGGGGGGAACAAGGGAAGGGAAAAGGAAGGGGCAAATAACTCCAAAACCAAGAAACTAAGAGGCCCGTGGGTTGGGATAAGGAGAGTTTACTGAGATAACAGAAAGATAAAATATACCAATGCTAACAGGACTTTAGAGCAAAAGAATATGAAACTCTTGATCCCCAATGCAGTTTCTCCCCGAACCACACAACTCAGGCCGTACCACCCAGAGCTGTCCCGGAACCCGACCGTCCCCCCAAGCAGCACGCGTCCCGCCACCGCCCCTCTTCTTCCTCCCCTCAGCCCCCCGTTATCCTGGGCAGGACGTCATTGGCATGGAATACTCTCTTTGGCCCATCTGGGTCACCTGTCCTGGCTTCGCCCCTCCTTTCTCAAGAATAGAGAAATACGAAGAAGCTGAGAAAGTCCTTGACTGTCTGACTGCAACTAAGAACATCAGGGTGTTATCAGCACTGCTTTCATTTTAACTCCCAAACACAGCATTCCATCAGCTGCTACAAATGAAGTTAACTCTATCCTGACTGAAACCAGGACATTAGGTAACAAAGAGAAAGAGATTGCCATTAAGGCATCCAACAGAGCATTTACTGCTTCCTAGAGAAGACTCTAAAAGCTCTGCCCTGCCAGCTCAGAAAACCAGATGCACCAAAACAATGGATTGCTGTGAGCGCCATGTGCATTCTTCCAGGGTTTGGTTTGGTTTAGTTTTGGTTTAAGTGTTCTGAAAAGCTTGACTGGTCTTTCTGGTTGAGTTCTCAGGGAAGTCTAAACAGGCAGCTTACAGAAAAGACCACAAAAGGAATAATGTGGACAGCCAACTCATACAAAACCCATCTCCCAGGGTGCTAAAAAGCCCCCAGAAGGCCCAGCAAGCCACCCATACAGCCCAGAGCTTGATTTTGTCCACTAGAAGCAAAAATTCTGTAAATGGGTCAGAGAGGAGTGCTGTCTTGGTGGAAGAAGTATCTGTTCTCTGAACTACCCCCTCACCCCAAAACTGAACAGACCCACATAACATCCCCATGAAAAAGAGTTGCTTGAGGTACAGGAGGAAATGCTGAGAGAACATCAATGTTCCAGGAGATCTATTCTTTACCATGATAAAAAATTCAGAACACTCAACACAGCTAGGCAGTTCGTCAGGAGAGAGCATGGACCTTCTCTTATAACATTACCTACCACAGAGAGAAAGGAGGTTCAGCCATTACCCTCCACTGCACCGACAGTATCACAGTGACGACACGAGTACCAGGAACCCAACAAATGCATTTTCACTTCAAATCTAGTCTGAGAAACAAGAGGCAACGAGTGACGAACTGGTCTGTGACCAGGGATCCCAAGAGATCTCCCTCTGGGGAAACAAGCAAATTTCCCACAGTAAGAAAATTCCCCAGAGCTGGCAATGCACTTGTACGCGTTCTAGCTGCAGTAGAGCAGCAGTTGCGTGCTGGTCAAGCGCTGCCCGGGCCGAGGGCTGAGCAGGCAAAGGCTGTGCCCACAGATGGCTGCTGGGGGCGGGACAGCATCACTCCCGCCTGCACCGACCGGGCTGCGGTGCCACCCGTGCTGTGCCTCCATCCGCAGCCCTGCTACGCGGTGCCTCTTCAGAGCCTGGCCAAAGCCAGACCTGAAAGCGTCACCCTGCTAACCCTTCAGGGACACAGATTATAAAAGGGGCAGCTGGCAACGCCCAGATCTAGAACAGTACATTAAAAAAACAACACCTCACAGAAAGCCCTCGGGCAGTTATTGTAGTGTTCATCTTTGTGAAACTGTCAAGATAGTTGGAGCCAAGAAAAACAGAGCAGAGTCCAAAAATAGGACTGTGATTTTTATTAAGGAAAGAATAAAACAATTTTATAAGGGGGGAAAACGGTTGTGTGAACCAAATCAAATCACACCAGTAGTGCAGCCACTGCTCTTACCCCTCTTCAAAGAATGCTTTGGCTAGAACAGCCTGCAGAATGATCCTGTTCCTTCCCTGCCCTCCAACATAACCTCCACTACCTGCAGAGAGTCAGCACCAAAGCAACACCCTTTAAGGTCTCAGTCTCAGCAGTTTAAATTGAAGTTAGTTCAGTTATCTAGAGACCACTTCTTCAGACAGACTGAAGTTGTTGGAAGGGAAAAAAGAAAGATCTAGTTGTTTACGTTCCTTCTCTTTCAGCCACAGTGCCTAAAAAAATATTAAAGAGATATTACTGTACCAAAGAAGTTACACACAATTAAAACTGGATGTTTCACTGCCGTGGTCCATGATAAAAGCCTAAAGAATAATTATTGTGAAAGGAAAACTCCTTTCTAGGACGTCTTTAATTAGATTGCCCTTTCTTGGATCTCTACCATATTAAACTTAACTTCTCCCTCCTCCAGTGGAGCATGTCTCTAATTCTGCATTGTCATTCTCAAGGCAGCAGACACCTGGTCTGCTGCAGATTTTAATCTCCAGCAGCACAAACTGACCACCTCGCTTCCCTAGGATGACAAGTGTGTCTACTCTTTCTCCTCCAGAAGGGTAACAGACTCTAGTACTAGATTATTCTATCACCAGCAGCAAAGAAAACATCAAAACCGGCAGAAAAGCCCAAGACAAAACAGTGGAAACAAGAGAAGGGCCCTTCCAAGGCTGAGATACAGAACTGTAAACACTATGCATGTTTCAGATTTACTCTATTCAACACGGGCAAATAACCAGTTAAATTCAAATCCCTATCTCAACATGATGAGACAAGAACCCTGGGAAAGCAGAGAAGCAGAGACAGTTTCAGCTACGGGTCACAAACACAAATGCCAGCCTCTTACTGAGAGAGGAATACTGATACACACCGAGGGTGCGCACTTGTACCGCCTCTCTCAGCGCAGGGAAAAGCGACGGGCTTGTGACGGGAATGCGGATCTCAGGGAAGAAGAATAAAAACCCACTAGCTTCCCAGTAATCTCCTACTTCTTCCTCCTCACAGAGACCTTCCCAAACTATTTCAACAGGGAAAACAGCATCTGCAGAGCTTGAGAAGAAATACAGTATTTGGGAAGAGGGGTGGGAAAGGAAAAGGAAAAGCAATCCTTACCAACTGACTGGCCTTACTGTGTGCACTTTGCCAGGAGACCAAGAATTGCTTCTGATGCAGCAGCACTCAGCCCTGGAGAAGTCAGACAGAGCAGAAAGGGAGGGGAGGTACAAGGAGGGAGGGGAGGAGAAAGGAGGAAAGGGGAGGGAAGAGGAGGAAAGGGGAGGGGAAAGTATGTACACTGCACATCAGTCTGTTGAGCCCTAACATTGCTTTGGGGAAAGAGAAGAACAAAGCTATTGCTAAATCAGGCTGGGAATTGGTTTGCAATGGTTCGAAATGATAAGGGGAACAAGACCTCAGTATGACCATTTGGGTTCAAAACAGAGGGTCAGGAGGAAGAATCAAGTGTCCCCTCACGTGTCTATTCAGACAACTTGAAATGCCAAACATGCCTTTTGGTCCCAAGGAGAGACGATACTAAAACTTGAAGTCAACCAGGGTAAATGTAAAAGCTGCATCCAAACCTGTCACTGCAATTACTGAAAGAGGGAAGCTGTCCAAAAGCAAGCAAGATTTCCCTGCTTTCCTACAGCTCTCCAAACCTGCACATCTAAGAGACTGTAAACTGGAGTAGGCATCACTTCATTCAGATTTATGTTGCCAGCTGCATCCAAACACAATATGCAGTGCACTGCACACACTCCTATCTGGAAGACTTTCACCCTAAAGCAGCAAAACTGACTGTTTGGAAGGGAAACAGCTACACAACAGCCAGAATCATACTATCAAAATTTTGTATGCACTTGAAATAAAAATTCTCTCCAACCAACTGACTGACCAACCAACCAACCATTGTAACCCAGTCCCACCCTACCATTAAAAATTAGCTGAATTACCATGTTAGTGCCTGAAGGGAGAGCGGGAGGGGAACATTCACTGTTTCAACACATCATCTCCTCATCGTATCTCTGCAGGACTGAGATGAAAAATCATAAAGTGGCTTAACATCTCAGAGGCTCTGTCCCTAATGTCCTGATTCCTCACAAGTCAGGCTGATTTCTTGAAATCTACTGCATAGCTATCCAATTTATCAACTTTTATTCCCCTAAAGTAGCAATTTTACTTCTAGTTAGCTGTTACCCACCATCCTTAATCACATGGTTTTCTGGACCTCCCCAGCCCACAAAGCAACCCGAGGTCTTGCACACAAGCAGAACCTCAGGAGTTCTTCCAGCTGAAATCGTGGCTGCACAGCATTATGCAGCAAGTGGTCCCACTGGATGACACAGCTCTAAAATTCTGACTTCACAAATCCGCAGTGGGGCACAGGAAAGGCTCAGCTGACCCCTTACCTTTGACTGGCTGTTTCCCTCCTGGCAAAGGCTGACTTCAATCCAAAAACTGAGGAAGATATCAAATAACGGGGTACCAAGAGACAGCACCAGAGATACCACAGACTTTTTCAGGTCTACCCCTGAAAAGCTGACTCCTGTGAAGCTCTGCTCTGCCCCTGATCCACAAAAAAACCCAGACAGGCTGTTCTGGTATCTTCTCAATTATAAGCAAGCTCTTAGCAGCTGTAGGTAAGACCCCTTTTCACACCACTCCAGAAGAATGCAAAAATTGAATCTCCTACTGTCACAGCAACGTAATTCACCAGAGACTCCCAGGTTTGCATATTGCCCTTAGGGGTCTAGCAAAGTATTACTGACAACTTGATCCGGCACACGGAGCCCCTGAGGCAGATGCTTTTCTTAAAAAAACCTGCGAACCACCTGCCTAATGGCTAAGAGCCTGCCAGGTGGTTCTCCCTGCCCTGCTCAGAAAGGCACACATACCCTCCCACTCTCACCCCACGGCCTGCTGCCAGCAGTGCCATCCCCAGAACACCCTCCCACAGGCTCAGAACAATCCAAGAAGCACACCGCCACTCACTAAAAATGAATATTTTCCTCAGAGGAAAAAAAATAAAGCAAATAAACCCAGATATTCCCTTCCCCCAAATACAGCCACAAGCCCAATGGGTCCCCAACCCCATCCCCAGAACAACTCACAAAGGGTTAGCGCAGCTACATTAATTCGGCTGGAAAGGGTTTTCATCACCTGGTTTCTTTCCTCGCCTCTTCTGCTGTTTCAAAAATAGCTCTGGCTTGTTTGCTGTACCGCTTATGTCAGTCTGATTTTCTGCCTGACTGGATGTATACAGACAAGCTCGTAGGCCATTCAACACTGCCCAGATCGGTGCATACATGCACAGGCAGGCAAACACAAAGCCCAGCCCCTCCCTCGGAGGCCGTGCTGGAAAGCTGCTTGTTTTCAGAGGCTTTGCGCTGTATTAAGGATGTTTACGGCAGGCCTCAGGCAGGGCCTTGAGAACCGACCACGGCCTTTTCTGAGGCAAGGAAAACCAAAAAGCAGAAAGGTGAAATAGCACCAACGTCCCCCTGTCCTAAAGGGGCAAGCAAGGACCCTGCCTGTGATGAATACTTTGAAATACTTTGAAACGTCAGTGCATTTACCAAATGACCTAAGGTCACCTGGCTGCATGCCGTGTTAGCACTTCTGTCCATTAAAAACAAGCAACCCCTCCCCAAGGCTTTGAAAACTATTATCCACGTTTGCCGGGAAGGGAAAGGATATGAGAAGGTGCAGAGGTGTGGAAATTCTGGAAGAAACAAACTACTCTTAAAAAAAAAAAAGTCAAGTAAAGTCCTGAAATACGAGGAGCTGTCTGAATGAGATTTTTTCCCTACTAGTACTTTTTAATCACTCTGTTTTCCTGAAGAGCTTTTCTTTTTAGAATAGATCAACTTGCCGGAGCCACTTCACTAATCTGAGATTAATTCCATTCCAATCTGGCGTCCTGCCCAAACCCAGAAATGTAAAGCACCACCACCTTTAGCACAGTTCTACCTCCTAGACCCAGCTCCTCAGCTGTGAGCTGCCGCTGTGAAAGTTTTCTCTCAGCGTGCCATGACTCAGGCACATTCGTTACTGTGAAGACTCCCACAAGGAAATGCTGCCCAAAGAAACCCTGATTGCTCATTCTATCCACGTTCCTATGTAGCTATAAAATCCAACACGCACTAGCTATTTTATCACTTATTTTGAAAACAAATTAGTGCCTACTGGCATTTCTGTATGAAGTGCTCCCCAATTACTTGTCTGCTAAAAAACCCTCTGAAATATAAGAGGAAAAAAACATACACAATTTCCAGTGGTTACCAGAGGACAAAGATAACAATAACACCATGAGCCTCTCTCTCAGGCACAGCACCTCGTTATGGGTGCTTGCTTCTCAATGCAATTCTGTATGTAATTCAACAGGAAGAAACACACAAACAAAAACTCATCGTAGAGCAATGTATTAGCTTCTTACCACACAGCATATGAAAACCGGTTATTATTTGACAACTGAGCACCTCTCCCAGTTTCAGTGGCAATCCAGGAAACCAGACATGCAAAGAACTGGAACAGACTGCCTGGGGAAACTTTGGGGTCCAATCACATGGCTCTTTAACGTCAAGGTCAGAAATGAATGGGGCAAAGTCAGCTGTGCCTTGGGGCAGGGCCATGAAATAGATGACCGAGGAAGATCCCTTTCCAACTGCATGGTCCTGACTCCTGCCTTTTTTTTTTTCCTTTTATTTCTTTGCTTTTTTCATTTTTGTTTTTTCCCTTCTCTGGGTCATTCCTTTACTCCCAGCTTATTAGAGGATCAACTTTGAATAAAATATGAAAATTAAACATTGTCTTCTTACCCATCCTCCTTGTTGAATGATATAGTCTGCAGAATAGTCTTCTAGATATGTCACCCCGAAGTTCACAAGCGCGCTCAGCGGTTCCTGGCCTCGTCTGGTTAACTCCATCAGAAATTGTTGTAGCAAAACCAGGGGTACCAAGACCTTCAGAAAACAAGAACTGTGAGTAAATACAGAAAGCATTACCAATCCTACCATGTGGGTAAAAGAGAAGAATTAATGCGGTCCACAGAAAAGGCCTAAATCTACAAGATATCAGGGACTATACACTTCATTTTTGTGAGGACACGAGGCAGAAACACAATACAACTCAGTATGAAAGAAGCAGGTAATCTGAGCAGCAAACCACCACAGCTGAGCTGGAGTGCCCCACAGAACAGAGCTGCAGCGCCTTCTTAAACCCTATTTCTTTCTTTACAGGTGAAGAAGCAGAACAGGTCCAGAATTTACTACCCCAGAAGTGGAAAGATTATAAATAGTTTGAAGGGATATGCATCCAAATTGTATTTAAAGAGCAGACAGTATACATTCTTGAGTAGATGCAGTGCACTACTGTCTTTTGTAGAAGTTCACACTTGGCTTTCAGACAGCACAGAAGCGAACAACTCCTCCCAGCAGCGCAGCACTTCAGGCATGCTCAAATGCACAAACACAAACCACTCTCCATGTTCAACTCTCTCTCCCATGCCAAATTTAATACATACAGCCCTCCTTACAAACCATTTGTCTTTTAACTGAATGCAGTGTAGTACTCTGGGAACCCACCTCCTTCACCTAATAGAGTTCTAGACACTTCCTTATGAAATTATGTTTTTGTTTTCCTAAACAACATGCAGTTGAACTTTTACACTCCGAATTTATTCTCCTAGAGCACGCAAGTGGCCCTCTGGGCAAAGTTTATATGCAGCACTTTGCCGAGTTCAGGAAACTGGTATGAATTTAAGTCATTAATTTTGAGTTTCTTGTAATTAAATCTCAACTCAGAGGCAGAAGAGGAGCAGGTCAAGGTGAAGTTAACTGCCAGAAGAAACTTCAGTCTTTTTGGATCAAAGGAAGAAAATGTGTGCTGTCAAGACTAGGCTCTGGGCACACCCACATAACTACAACAGTGTGCACACTGAGATCTCAAAATATTTGACATTTACTTTAAGATGACGGCAACAGAAACAGCAGCAAAAGAGGCTGCTTAGGAAGTGAAGGGAACTCAAATGTTGGCATGCTGAACATGATTGCTGCCATCTTCCTTTGCCAACCTAAATATGTAATCCATCCGCTCCTCCCAAAGTTAGCAAGCCTCAGCAGCCCTCAGGAGCAAGGGGCCAAATTCAAACTCTAACATCCAGTCCCATGCAGACCAACAAACAAGGCCTGGTTTTCCTTTCCTGATGAAGTTATTGACGCTTCTACCTTCAAGGCCAGTAGGGGCATTTGCATGATATTGTCCCGAAATTCATGAAAGAAATTGCTTTCACCGTACTTCATAAAAGTTAACAACAGCTTTCTGTATGTCACAGTAGTTATGTGAATAGTTGTGAGATTTATCTCACCAAAGTAAAAATACAGCTGTAGCTGTGCAAAGCAACTGCAATTCCCTCCACCAGTACACCTGGGAAGGAATCCTGGGGGCTGTTTATATTTTGAATCAAGAAAAACATACACAATATCAAGCACAGCATGCCAGAAAAGGGTTGTCAAGAGAAAACTTCTAGGGAATCATAAAAAATATTACCAGCAGAATATTTCTGATTAATTGTTTAAATGAAAGATTTCTGGCAATTATGTTCTTGCATATATAGTGCAATATTACAAATGTAAATGTATGCCCCCCCCAAAAAATATTATAAAGAAAGTTCAGAAACTTTGAAGAAGCTACGTCCAAAGTAAAGCCAATTCTGTGCACCTTTTGACTATTTCAACATAAAATTCATCTGACTCTTTACACGAGTTTTTTTTACACTTTTGTTCTATTATTCTTTGGCTCCATTAAACAGTAAACATGGGGCATTAAGATGACTTCTAACCTACTTACCAGTTCAGTTGACTCTCAGTGTCAGTATTTGTTATCATGTTATCTGATGCATGATAGTGGGATTATGTATATAATATTTAATTTTTAATAACCTCAATAATACTGTTTTTAAAATATGTATTTATCTTATTACAGACATATAATTTCTCCTAAGTTTGAGGTGATTTTGGTTTGGCTTAGTTTGGTTTTAATGAGAACCATATTTCAAATACAATGTGAAGGTTCCTCCTTTAAAAAAATCCAACATCATGCCTATGATGGTCACATCATGATTTCTGAGAAGTACACGAAAAAAATCTATTTTCCTGATTTTTTTTAACTGATAACCAGCACTTCAAATATCTGTGGGTAAACTTTGCTTCTGTGGGATGTTAACAGAAGAACTGATGTTGCTATGTATTAGTGTACCCTGCCCCTTGTCCTGTCCCCACAGACCATTGAAAAGAGGCTGGCCATTTCCCTCTGTGTCCCACACTTGAGATACTTATAAACATTAGTAAGATCCCCCTTTATTCTTCTTTTCTCAAGGCTGAACAGCACCAGTTCATTCAGCCTTTCCTCAAAGGGGAGATGCTTCTACGCATCTTCAGGTTCTGCTCCACCCAAGAAACTATAGGATGTGGCTGTGAGCATGTGACAGGGAGCAATTTGTTATTCTGTTCAGCTAGTTAAATGTTTTCTTATTTAATCATAAAAGGGAGCAAGCTTTAGTTCTCCCAACAGGGTCAATTTAAGCCTACCCCCTTCAGATTTTCACAAACTTGAGGCCAGCACAGCCTCATTGTGCTGCTGGATACCTGCTAATTAGAACTAACACTGTGTCTATTTATAGCCACTTTTAAAAATTATTTTTCCAACAACTTCTTCTCTAGAGCAGAAAGGTAGGTTGAGGTTGGAGGAAAGAAATCTCAATCTCTTCTGTTATAAAATACGATTCTGATTAAGATCATAAAGGAATTTAAAAGGAAATTAAACCAGCACAAATGTATTCCATCTCCTCAAAACAAGCATTATTAAAGGAACTGCCAAGCATTCCCAAAGCATCAAGCTACCATAAAACAAATACAAACAGACCCTGCATTATATTCCACAAAATTTCCATTCTGGTTTGCTTGTGGACTGTGAAGTTTTGCAGCAACAAATGTTACGGGTAAGCAAAGATGATGACAAGAGGCATCTTCTGGATGATATTTTCAGTCATAAACTGATGTGGACCAAAATCCACTAGCCACAGAGGCTGCACAAACGTAGCAGCAATGAAGGCTACATCATGAACCCCCAAAACATGGCTGATCCATCTACCCAGGTCTGTATCTTCAAGAGGTTTGTACCAATAGCATATGAAGACACAGCTCCATCCACCTCCTCCCCTTGACAGCTGAGCCACCGTAACTGGTTTTATGTTTGGTTTTACTTTTCACCAAGCTTAAGCCACCTTATTGATAATCAGATTTCATGGTTCTTAAAATGTCATGAATCACAAGATGATGAACTGAAAGCATGCACACACCCCACTATTATAATTGCTGGAGCCATGGGCAGTAACTTGTCAAGCAGTGATTAATGTGCTGCTTTAAAAGTGCCCACACCCTTGGTTAGAAGATCAGTGTTTGAAGCAAGCAGGGAAATGTAGTTAAGGAAAAGTATTTCTGGAAAAAAAGAGTGGAAAAAAATTGTCTTGTTCTATTTTAAATTTAAGACTAAATTTTAATCCTCCATTTGTGATTAAATTTGAAAATACTTAATTCTTTCATTCTTTTTCTGATGCCCATTGAACTCATCAGAGAATGATTAAGATGATGAATTTGAATGATTAATGAAAGATTAATCTGGGAACAGTAATACAACTCATTCTACATTAAAACTATTTTAAGAGACTTCATTTACAGACTTGCATTTTGTTTAAAAGAATGCTTCATATCATTTGAGATAACTACTCCTGAAACCAGGTGGGCAGCCACACCATCCTTAGGTTTTCTGAACAATTTAAATATTGTGAAAATACTATCAATTTTTATTTTCACCACGTTTAGCTTCTTTTTTAAAACATGTATTTTTAACCTAAGATGGGAGCAAAGAAAAAGTAGAAATGTCCCAGATTACATTACAAAACTGCTAAAGAAATACATCTCTCTCACGAAGTAAAGTTTAACAACCATTTTTTAAAAATGTGAAGCAACAACTCTTTTAACTTTTAATTTCACCATAATAAAGGAAGACTGACCTTACACTTCCATTAGGTAGCTTCTGGCTGAATTATCTAAAAACTACATATTATGTCCACACCCATCATTCTGAGAGTGAATGTTATCACATACTAAAAACAAGTGGTCTCTTTTTATTCTTGGTCCTCTGTAAATCACAACTGTAGCTAGTAAAAACACTATGGACATCAAAAAGATGAGAGAGATATCAAACTGAAAGTCATTTATTTGGTACCTTGTTCCATCCACTGGCATGAGCAGCTGTCTCTTGCGTGCGCTCTCGATACTCTTGGTAAGTCACCGGCCTGCAGAAGTTAAACCAACACTGAAAGTTATAAAAGGAAACAAAAAAACAAGAATAAAATAAAATTCTCAGTTTCCAGAGAAGAAAGTATTTTCACATGTATTAGAGCAAATAATTTTCAAGAGCTAACAAGTCTTGCCTTTCTGTACATAAAACACCAGCACCAGACAGGGCCAGGAAGGCATCACCTTCTCACAGTTACACAACTTTGTATAATTGGTTACATGAATTTTGTAACACTTTGATACTCTACAACTCCAATGGCATTAGACAAGTAGGTTCTCTGACGGGCTACCAAAATTTTTAAGCTTTTTAATTTTTTATAATCTAAGACTTTAAAGGTAAAAAATTCCACTAAGAAATTCATATGTGAGATCGAGGCCATTGCAGAATAAAAATTTTATAAACAGTACAGGCTGTGAACAACACAGACTGCTTGACCATGTCACCGTTATGTTAAGAGTTGAAACCTTTATTTGCAAGAAGCAGCACTTCTGATCACAAAACTCCCTTGGTATTTCTGTAGGTATCTCTATTTTAGATTTATCACATCTCTACTTCTCCAAGCTGGGATGGTGAAATTCCTCTCTTCCATACCAAATTTCCTCTGTGATGATAACAGCCTCTTAGAGCCAGTAACAATAAAGACTTTGCACCAAGTGACAGCTGATGGTGCACTGCTTTGAAAGCTGTTGTCCTGAGCCAGACCACAGCAAAAGGCAAGTTCAGGCTTTAAAGGGAAATAGTGCTAACTGGTACTGGACAGAAGACTGCTTATTAAACCCCACGAACCTGCCATGATGTAACAGCTTACTGTACCGTAACATACTTGCTTATATGCACGTAAGGGGACAGGAAAGTATAAGCAAAATAAGTATCCCATCAAACAACACTACTGTAACAAACAGAGATAGAAGAACAGAGTTAAAGCACACTGGGGAACATGTAATTTGGGTTTGTCATTTTAAGTGCATTCTCTTAACTTCCTTAGTACATTAGTTCTTTTAAAGCTCAAATCCAAATCAATCAGTGGGATGAGAAAAGCAACAACAGATGCAGGAAGGATATTATCAAGAGATTAAACAGACGCTCTAGTTTGCCTTATAAAAAGGCATGTGTGTCGATGTGTTTTCACAGGCATTTCAGACTTGATGTATGTACATATGTATAAAAATAAAAAGAATATTCCGAATTTAACTATTTTTCCCACAGGAAACACAAGAAGCCTAGAACATCAGGCTACTAACAACCCAGAACCCCTTAATCTTCAAAGACCTTCATCTTCAGAACTTTCCAGAAAAGAATCAACCGAGAGCTGATGACTTCTCAGTGTCAGACAGTCCAACATCTACAACCTTTAGGACATTTAAACTGAAAATGCTGTTATTTCAGTTTACCATTTTAGAC
Organism: Hypotaenidia okinawae; assembly: GCA_027925045.1. NCBI lineage: Eukaryota > Metazoa > Chordata > Aves > Gruiformes > Rallidae > Hypotaenidia > Hypotaenidia okinawae. The sequence continues at coordinate 69,719,097 of BSDF01000001.1, read as the reverse complement.
ACACAAAAAGGATGGGTTGCAAGGCTTACTGTTAATTGTCCAACTTATTGCCAGTCTGGTTTTTTTGTGCATAGTGACAAGTAGTATTTGTCTAAACCTGAGTTCTTCAGGAGATACTGAGCACCTAAGACAAAATGTCTGGCTTGTAAAGGCAGATAGGCTTCTGCTGTTTCTGGAGGCACACACTAACGTATCTCCTGCCACTTAAGGAGAAACTTGCACCCCACATACTCTTTTGTTTTCTGCAGGTAAATAATTGTCAGTTTACACAATACTGAAATTACATTTTGACCATATAGAAGCAGACACTGCATATATTAGTTCTGGAAGTTAAATGCTAAGTTGGCAGAGTGCACTTTTCCCTTGGACAACTCGTGGAAAACAAGACAACTACCTTCATCTGTCTGACTGGACGTTACTTGGCACCTTGGCTGTGAAATCCAGGTCAGTCACAGAATCACAGGATGGTTTGGGTTAGAAGTGACATCTTTCACTAAGTCAGGTTGCCCAAAGCCTCGTGCTACCTGACTTTTAAGTCAGTTTTAAATTATATTGGTTGTAAGATGCCAACCCTTAGCTGTTGACTAGGGAGCTAGATAAGAAATAGATGGGCTAGTGAAGGAATCACAGAATGGTTGAGGTTGGAAGGCACCACTGGAGAATATCCTGACGAGCCTCCCTGCCCAAGCAGGGTCTCCTACAGCAGGCTGCCCAGAGGGCTTTTGAATACCTCCAAGGATGGAAACTCCACAGCCCCTCTGGGCAACCTGTGCCAGTGCTCAGTCACCCTCACAGTAAAAAGGTGTTTCGTGGTGTTCCAATGGAATGACTTCCAAATTCATAACCTTCCAGAACTCTGCTATAAAGGGTATTACCTTTGTGAGGGCCTGAGATGCCTCTCCAGTACTTGTATGGAAGGTTTAAATGCCATGCACCAGAAAGTTTACAACAGGTGCTGATATCTAGGCTTCCAGTACCTCGTCATTCAGGCAGTCCATGAACAGCTCTGCAAACTCCAAAAAGCCAGCAGTAGAGATTATCTGCTTTTTTGGGGCCATGTCATTTAAACCAGCCCACAAAGCAGACTCAGATAGTTATTTGCTAATGCTGCCTTCACAACTGCATTTATGTAACTGTCCCTAAAGTAGCACCTTCCAACTCCAACACTCTACAAATAGATTTTGGAGGTCACTCAAAACAGCCAGTAGTAGTTCATGTGGATCCATTAAAATCAGGCTAGTAATTTATAATAGAAAACCAAGCAACCACAACAATTTCACAATTTTTAAAATACATTAATCAAGATACTAGCATCCCACATACAATGTGCTATTTAAACAATAAGCTCAAACTGAAAGGACAACTCTTAAGGCACCAAAGTGTGCCCAGGGCACCACATCTGTTTCAGAAGTGTATCTGAAGGGTGGTCATAAAGCACCTAACTACCATCCTTTCAGGGAGACTCTCCCAGTCACCTTGAGCCAGACTACCAACAAACCTTCAGCACCACTCTTAACTATAAAGCAAAAGAAATTAATCTGGCTACAGCACCGAACTCATGAAATTGGCAATTGGCATCTGCCAGCTGCTAGATTCACCAGCGACTCAAATTAGTCTCAGAAGTTCAATGATAAAAGCTTAGAAAAAAAATTAGAACTTACATTACTGCCAAGAGCAAATACCCTAAAGAGGTATTCACAGATAACAACACAAACCAAAAAACCCCAGCCACATAACACTGAAAAATAAAGGCAGTACAAACTGTAGCCCCATCTTTTAGCAGTTCAGCAGCAGTCACAATGCAAAAGAAAACGCCTTCCCTTTCAAAAAGCAAATGGACACTCACTTGCTAAGCATGCTCTGCAGTGCTTTGTGCAGATGTTCCTTCAATTCCTGGGACACTTTCTCCCCAAGATGAGCCAGGCAGTCTTCTATTGAGCTCTCTGGATTAGCAGGACTGAACACTGGGGAAGTATGGCAGTCAAATCCCGTCGTGGTAAATGCTGAGAGAAGAGATTATACAAAATAAAATAGGATCATGTAAGAACATCAACAGACTCAGAGTTCTTACCCCACCAGTTAACACAGTTTATATGAGGGATGAAGAAATCACAGCTCTACAGTCAGAGCATGCTATGAACAAATTGTAGTAAAATAAGTATAATCCAAATATATTTGGGAAGTGGTACTTACAAGCCATAGATGACTTCGAGCTACATTTTCACTCCAGCTCTTATTTCACAACTGCATCTTAATCAGCAAGTTAGCTGAATGAGCAACTATTCCCAGTTTTAAGGTGATGCCAACCCTAATGGAGCAGCGAGAAAGACTCTTTTCCATGGCAGAATTTGCCCACACATGGACATATCTAGAGTGGTACTAGAGTATAACTTTTCAAAATAGTATTTTGTTCATCTAACCTTTTCCTTTTCAGTGTAAAACTTCTAGGAAAGGTCTATGTGGATGAACTAAGCCTTCCTACTTCAGATTTCCACTTTGGAATGCACATGTAAAGCAAAGACTGTTTCCAAATCATCCCTTACTGGGAGTCTTATAAAAGCCATGTGTACAGGTCAAAGGATGTCACAAAAAAATAAACCCAGTGGCGGTGAAAAATCTGGTAGTTTAAGTTCATGCTCCTCTGAATCTTAGCTGCTGAGGAATGATTTTATTTCTGTCATCAACTGGTGCAGCTTAAGGACTGCTTACATTTCATTATTTATAGCAGTCTATTAAATGTCATTCACTTGTTTGCTTTGGCTAGACTCCACCACTCCAAATGGTAACGTTTAACTATTTTACTTCACGTGACAGTGTGTAGAAATCTTGTGGGGGGAAGGACGGTAAAGAAATTTAATGAGTCCAAAAATCTCTCTAACTGGAGTACCTGTTACAAATTAACCACCGTTATAGGGCATAAAGATTATTGTCTGAAATGGGAAAATCTGAAGAGCACCTTCCAAGATTTCTTCATCAAGGCGTTTTAGCTCCTCCTCTATTTCTATTTTAATCTTCTCCAAAGCCTCTTTCTCCAAAGCATGTTGTGCTGTAAGCTGTTGTTGAGTCCCTAAAAGAAACCAGAAAAAATATTCAAATGTAGTATTTCAAATCAGGTAGATGATGGAATATAATACTGATATATTAACTATAAAGGAACATTCTATTTCAGACAAAACATTAAGTGGATGATCCCATAGGAGCACTTATTACAAAGTTTTGTAGTGTGAACACAGAAACACAAACTTCCAGGCCTATTCAAGATGGAACAGATGCTTTAAATATGAATATAGTAAAAAAATAGAACTGTAAAGACACAGAGTATATAACAGCTTTAAAGACAAACTTAGCCTAAATTTAAGATCAAAATCAAACCAAGGCACATAAGCAAGCAGCCATTAAAACTAATACACTCATTATCAAGCTCCACCAAAGCAGAGCAGACATAGGTACAAGCTTGGCTTTTAGTAGCAAAATATAAAATTGATACTGATGCCTGCAAAATCTATGAAAATACTAAGAGCAACTATGTAATGACATCAATGAAGAGTCCTGTTAATCAAGCATCCCTTTGCTGTTCATGAGGAGTCTACAGGCACAATGAAATAATTTAAGGGGCCACAATGAAATAATTTAAGACCAGCTTCACAGGTAACAATAGAGGCAAAGGACCCCACAACTGTCAATTTTCATCTAATAATCAAGTCATTTCAGAATGTGAAATGGCTGCATAACCCAGCATGGGTACACAGGCATGGTTTGGGATCACTAATACATATTGTGTGTGCAGACTCTAGATTCCTGAAAAGAATTTGTTTCAGCCATATCATTCTGAATTACATATACTCTCAACAGTCTTAATTATTTCAGTGTATGCTGTTCTATCACAGGAAGAGCACAGGAAATTCCGCACCAACATGCGGAAGAACTTTTACACAGTGAGAGTGAGGGAGCCCTGGGACAGGCTGCCCAGGGGGTGGTGGAGTCTCCTTCTCTGGAGATATCCAAGACCCGTCTGGATGTCTATCTCAGTGAAATGTCCTAGGGAGCCTGCTTTGGCAGGGGGTTGGACCCGATGATCTCTCGAGGTCCCTTCCAACCCCTACAATTCTATGATTCTATGATTATGCTATAACAAAAGAGAGACACAAAATTCCTTCCAATCAAGTCAATATATTTAAGAAACTGCCTGCTGAATACCAACCTTTCCAATACAAGGCCATATAGCAAGGTAAATAGTCAAGTAATTGTTTTAGGGGATAGATAGTAATGGAAAGCCTAGATGTCTGGGACAGAGTTCCAGCTCAAAACTCTTGCTATTTATCTGCTTTTTCTTGGGATTTGCTCATCTTCATTTCTTCCATCAGCTTTTGAGCACGTCTTCAAATCCCATTCTTAAAACACACTACATAAACTGTTCCACTAACAGCTGTCTTATTGCCACCAAACATCGCTGAATCAACAGTCTGGCCCTGATATTTTTTTTTCTTCAATTCCTTAAAATATCCTGCTTCGAGATAAAATGGATCTCTGTTATATCCACATGACTATAAAAGTGAATTTTCTATCAACTTACTCCTGAAAAAATCAAAAGATAAAATAAAACTGGCCCCCAAACTTGCCTCTGCTAAGTAATGCCCCCTTCCAGCCACTTCCTTCCTTAAGTTTTGGGTCAATTATCAGTCCTCATTAGCCCTGCACTCTGCTACTTTCAACAGCATCAGTGATGGGGTTGCCCAAAACACATTTTCTTAGCTCTCTTACTTCTGAATATTCCTTAGAATTCTTTTTTGGGACTTCATGTTCTCCTGTGCCCATGATTTAAACACCACCTCCTGGCCGACCTTCTGATAACGCCACCCATGTCCACTGTTTCTTACTTGCACACCCAAATACTGATGACTCTCCAAACTACCTGACCCCTTTCTGCGCCTTAACCTCTACCTGGGGATCTAGGCATTGTTCTGATCTACAGATGTTCTTCAGTCAGATGAAGAAAATAAAAATGGAAAATATTTACACCTGTAATGTTGGCATTATCAATCACACTTCATTTCTTCCTCACCACTTATATTTCACATTCAAATCTTCAGGTAATTCCGGTGTAGCTTTCTGTCATGCCTTTCTTCATTCCTGCTTCAAGGACACTAAATCATAATCTGCTGGTTTTATGAATGACTGCCTAGTTTCTTTGGTTCATCTCTATTTAAATCTGGTTAAACTCACTTTATGGCTTGTACTGCCTTCCCCTTGGCTCTGCAATCGACACACAGTATCACTAAGTGTCATATCAGAGTGGATAGGAATGATACTAGTTAACACACACAGATGTGTAGCAAGGTACACTGTGCCTTTTCCCCACTTGAAAAGACACTAGAAAATAAGCTTGCAAGGTCTTCTACATTTGATAAGTTAAAAATCCACAGGATCTACCCACTGAATGTGTGCTAATGCTTAAAAACTTGGCATTCAATAGACATCTGTGAGAAGAAGTCTTTCTAAACCTATGTAAAGTCGGTGTAAAATGTTTACATTTGTTTATTTGAGAAGGTTTAAAGGAGCAGATAGACAATTTAATTCCACTCTACTTAACCACATAAGCCATCATCACTATGTTGAAATTAACTTTGTTTGGCTTCTTAAATCCCTTTTCAAACAGCTGTGCTTTGCCACTTTGAACAATAAATTCCAGAGAGGAGCAAACTGTTCTTCCTTTTGGTTAAGGAACAGGCACTTGCTAATGCCTTGTCAGTCCCTTCAAGGTCACCTCTCTGAAGCACTGCTTCACTGGCAAGTGCAACAAGTATGTGCAAGTACAAACTCTTATTTTAACCTGTGCTTCACCCTGTATATGGAAGGGAAGAGGGCATTCAGAAGAGCACTCATTCTCACAAGACTAATGTGATGATGATCACACATGACAAGCTGTCACACTTCATCATAGGTCACCTGGAAAACAGAAGGAAGAGAAATTCCACCGCTGCCAGCCTACAAAAGAGCTGTTTAGATAATCAGTGCTGCAGTCAATGGTTTCCATCTCTTAACACCCACGACTTTGCAGCAGCTGCTGTTTCAAATAGCACCTGACTATTCAGCTGTGCAGAACATCAAAACTCTATGCTTCCCAGACCAGTGACTTGGTACTGTTTATTCACCTAATTATCAAATGGTCTTCAGCTTTCTGCATCTCCTGACCACTACCAACAAAAGTTGCACCCAATGTTGGAGAACAGTATCTTCCAATAGCAAAGGTCCTAAGCAAGTGGTATCTCTTCCTACTTCAGACAACTTCCAAGCCACATTGCAAATACGCAGAATAAAATAGTAAAAATAGTTTCTAATAGATGAGAACATATTTTCATTGTTTAATAATGCAGATGGTCACATGAGAAACAGGACTTGCAAAATCCATACATGAATGCTTTGCTATGCTGAGAAAATAGTCTTCCCTTTTACAGGCTTTTGGTAAATGACTCTGAAAGGCCTCTTTCCAACCCAAAGACAACAAACTTCTGTTACACAGTCTTACACAAAGAAGTTAGTGCATTCTACTTTCTATTCATGGAGTAAACCTTCCCTTTGAAACAAGTGTGTTATTGTTAAGATTTTGTTTTTCAGGTATTTGGAAGTAACCTGCGAATTAGGGAAAAATATGCTCTAAAAGTCCATCAAGCACCACATCACTGACAATCAGACAGAATTATGACTACTAAACAAATGCAATGCTTCAGTAAAACTGCATTGATAAGACCATTCCACATGTTTAGTTTAGTAATACAAGACTAGCCTGTTTCCCAGGTTAGATCCCTGGAGGAGGAGGGGTGGTAAGTCACTCACAAGAGCCGGAGAGCCTGCACATCCGACGCTACAGTGTTAGTGTCCAAGTACGGCCAACAAGAGAAAACAACAATTGTAAGGAGACACTGCAAACATGTTATGTGTTTGTAGTTGAAGTGAATGCAAGGGCAATGAAAAAGGAGCCTCTGATGCCACAGATTGCTCCCATCCCCCCTTTTTTTTTTCTTCCGTGCTTTGAACTTTAATCTAACAATTTTCAAGTTCTCCTACTTCTATAGACCTAACACGGACATAAAAATTTGCTTTGAGCATGATCCTACTATTTAACATGCCAGACTTTATAACAATGCAAATGGGTAAGCATCTAAAATTTCTGGAAGCACTGACAAGTGACAAAAATGTAAGAAATCTCTTCATAGGTGTATTCGGGTTTCCTTTAAAGAAAAGTACATCCATTACTGCAGCAAACCTCAGAACACAGACTGCTGTACATAGATGTAGCTCTTGATTTGAGAAATGTTTAAAAGCAGCTTCTTCATAAACCATAAGAAGGCTCAGCTTAAAAGGAACCAAAATACTTCAGACTAACAATAATGAAAAAGAGACAAGACATTGCCAACCAACAGTCAATTTTTGTTTGTGGGCAGAGAGGATGCTTAATTAAGTGAAAATTCACAGTCCTGTAGGGACTACCTCTTTCTTCTATAAGTCACACCCCAAAAACTCCCCTTTTTGGCCTCAGTTCAGAAAATAACTCCCTCGTTATCATGAACCAGATTGGCCTGACCTACAACACATACCGCTTCTGTCTGTGACTTTTCAGCTGAAGTGAGCATGTTTTGCTTTAAGAGGAAAGTTTCTAAGGAATGAGTTACTAATTTAAGCTAAAAACGCTTCAAAAAGTCCTGCACTTCCTACAGACTAACAGTAGGTACTATGAGGGGTAAGTGAAGATACAGGGATGGAATATGAAGAAAACAGAGATATTCTGCCACAGCAATGGCTATCCAACCCAGGATGGTCAAAACCAGATAAAAGAGGGTATAACAGTTGGATTTGGGATGGCCGCAAGAGAGCCTTGAGCTCTCCCACAGTGCATGAAACCTGACCATCTCTGCCTATCTGTGTTTCCTGAAACCTAACAGAATTGACTTCTGACCAAAGCAAGTGAACGAATAAACATAAAACCCGTTCCTCTCAGAGACCCAGTTCAATACTGCTCAGCTTTAGCAAATGTGTGTGGGAAACCACTAAACACTTTGATCGCCGACTGCACTCAGCCCTTCATACGGCAATTCCAAACCAGATAATAAATGGCCAAAAGAACACTGTGCACAGTAACTGGATTACAATACTGTGGATAGCATGCACCTCAGGGAAACTGTATAACTGTCAAAACCTTCTTCACCTCTTGAGTAATCTATGCCACCGTGCTGTTGTAGCATTGATTGTAAGCCTTCCAGACACTATGTGAGCTAAGGGATTACTTAAGATTTCTCATTCTGTCAAGGACAACGCAGAAAAATTGCTTTCCTTCAGAACCTTCATCAGAACCACAGGCTCATGGGGTCAAACCATGGGGATGTAGATTAAAAAACAGGAATGCGCTAGAAGTTACCCCTTGATGAAACACAAAGAAGCATTTATAATACAAATATTTTGAATCACAAAACCAAAGTACTTTGACTCACTTAAAAATTAAGTAGCATCGACAGCTGCAGCAAACTAGAAGCTTCTATAAGCATAGGCTTCAGGGAGGAAAATTGTAGAAATATTTTCCAATACTTGTTATTTATTTGCTGTGTATGAACCAGTAGTTCCAGATGCTAAAAGAGCTCTGAAAAAGTACTAAAGCATCTCTCCATAACCTAATGAACAGATAACTCAGTGCTTCCACGCATTTTAAATAATTGGACTCATCTGTTGCCTCAAATCACATGAACTTACACAGATGGTATCTTAATGTGTGTTTTATCAGATTTATCCATGCAATTGCTATTATTCACCTACTTGAAAACCTACCAAAAAGCAACAGAATTAAATTCTAGCAGACTTTGCTTTAAATAGAGTGAAGTAAGTGCTATGCAGAAACTTTATTCTGCAATACTGTCATAAGAATAAACTCTCAAGCTATTGCTAAGCTAAGTTTGATGGATTTTCCTCTGGAGACATTGAAATCAACTAGGAGAATGCTACAGAGCTGTGACATCAAAAGGCTGGTTCATCCAATTAAACTGTCTTATCTTCAAGAGCCTGGAATACTGCGGGTGGCTCTCTCTTCAGTCCCTGCATTGAAGAGAAACTACCTAAATAAAACTTGCAAAGCAGTAATCAGATGTTGGCTTAGAATGGCCTCCTTTGCTTGAAGCCAGAAGTGGGTTTGGCTCTTGTAATTGGAGCCATCTTTCTTGCAACAAAGTCAAGATCAACCAAGAGATCCAAAAGGAAATAGATTGAGGTACTTTTCTGTGTAATCTCTCTGAGTTTTTTCACTAAATAAAATCTCTCTGAAAAACATTAGTCTGGTAAAGCATATTATGTCTGCAAAAAATGAGAAGTTTTAACATGGATTCTAACAAATATCTTAAAAGATTTACTCTCAGTTTTTGGAACAAAAAGACACATCAGGAAAAATCCTCAGGTACAAAATGCAGAAAAACAGAGGTTTGAGGGGGATGAGCACTGGAGGAAAGGGAGGGGAACGGAAGAAAGCATTCAATTTCTCCTAACAGTCCTAGCAGAGATAAAATAGCACCACTGCTGTTGGGAGAGATCCTTTTCCAGTTGTTAATCTGACCTGTCAGATACATTATCTAGTTTAACTGGAATATTGAAACTTCTCTTGAATCTGGGAGACTGCTATGGGAGAAGACCCAAGGAAGGCACAGAAATAGTAACTACGCCTAGCTGACCTTGCTTCCCCACGTTCTATATATGTGGGATGGAAAGAAGGGAGAAGATGCGCCAGTGGATGACACAGGGTGACTGTAATTAAGGTCCTGCTCTGAACTGCTCTCTAAAGGAGCCCCTCACTCTCCCATACTGAAGGAGATGGAAGAGGATAACACAGTGAGGACAAAATCAGCCCTCCTGGATACTCCCCTTATGCTGTAGGATGACAACAGATATCAAAGAGTAAGGACTTATTTGGATCTAAGAAAAATACATGAAGGAAAGTACCAGATAGCAGGGTCAATGCCTCATATGAACAAAACACATAGAGAAGTGTTTTGAAGCTAAGATAGAAATAGGCAATAACCAAACATCACTGCTTGCTTTGTTTCCCGTGAAAGGTCTGTCAACACTATAACAGAATTAAAGCAAAACAAGATTAAGTGACAGGTGCTTTGTATCAGAATCCTCTCAATTCATAAATCAACAGAGTTCAGCCATAGAGAGCTGAAAGACTACTGACCAGCATTGGAGGGTACCACAAAAACCATCAATGAAAGGAAGCTGGGATCGGTCAAGATATTGTATCCATCGTTCACCACACTGCCTGAAAAATGTACTGACAAGCACAATGTAATGTCCTCCTGTTATTATCCCTCACATACTTTCCTTACAAAAAACAAAGTTTCCTATTCACGATGGGATTCTACAGCACAACTCTTTACTTTCATTTACTGGCTTTGTGTCTCTTTTGTTCTACCCAGGCTTCCCAGACCACAGTTGTTACTGTAATACCCAGCTGCCTTCCAGCAGTGCATCAGGTAACACCCATTACTGGCTGCTGCTTCCGTGTCTCCCCAGGGGAGAAAACCGAGCATAGAGAGCAGAGTGCTTCGGTACAGCTCTCCATAAGCAGGCATCAGCCACGTGTGAGACTACAAGACTACACAGGCTTGTATACATAAACTACCTAATATGCATATTAGGTAGTTTTGTATACAAAACTACCTAATATGCAAAGGGGATGCATATAGTACTTCAAAATAACTGGGGGCTGTTACCACACCCACCCTGGGAGTGCACCTGAAACAACTTTCACTTAAAAGAAACGAGGCAGTAAGTAGGAGAAAGGATTTTTTAAAAGTCACTGGCAGACAAATAAAAGCTACTGGAAATAATGGAAAGCACAAAAGCACCAGGAAAAGTAAGTTAGGAAAGAATGAAACGAATGCTGAAGCAGAAGAATAAAATGTTTGCATGAAGTCCATCCAAGGTGTTAAAAAAAAAGAGTGAGAAACAACATGGCAGAGTAAAAGTAAGGGAAAGTTATTTTATCCAGAGACTATGATCAAAAAGCAATAAAAACACTGGGGGGTGGGGGGGGGGTGAGATCTCATTTCAGAGAAAGATGGCCAGGGAAGGAGAAATTGTGTTCACTGTCTGGTTTTGGGAGTGAGGGTTGGTTGGGGGTGCAGAATTAGAAGGGAAGGTTTAGAGCAATATGGGTGGAAGAACAGATTTGCAAAGTGTCAATGCTTTGGAGTATTTTAATAGCAAACCCAACTATACCCTCCTGTCACACACACTAGCGTGTCTCAATACCTGAAAAGTAGATTTAACATATATCTTTATTTAAGAGCTTGAAACTCCTCTTAACTAAAACATTTTCCTTTAAGCATCTGTAGCTTCCTCTTTATTTAAAAATTTCTTAGAGGTTTCAATAATAATCAGTTGAAAGGTTTCCCCTCAATTTTCAAATATTTCAAAGGTAACTACAGCCACATTATTTTTATAAACCTTTAGGATTAACAGTTTCCTTTCTGATTCTTGTATTCACAGAACAAAGGAGACTCTTCCACATTGGAGCTTTATATGTACTCAACACATTTCCAGCTATAGACCAGTTATCCCAGATGGATATTCAGAATGAGGCGTTACTCCTAAAACAGGCACATTTTCCAAAAAAGGATTTTATGAAACAGCATCTTAGCACTAAGGTGCCTCTCCTTTCAAGGACCACAGATGCTGTCTGTGGTAGTGGAAGTAACAGACATACCTTAAATATACTGAATTAAATTTTCTCAATTATATATAATATAAGGAGCATATGCTATAGGCTTTAGTGCCAAACTGATAAAATTACTTCTGTCATATCTTTGATGCTATCTTTTCTTTTCAGGAATTTCTCATTTCATGACAGGTGAAGTTCAGGAAATGACAGAGTATGCATTCTTAACTGCCTGTTCAAGAAAAAGGGTGTTTGATTTTAATATTACTTTGATCAGAATAAGTTCTGAATCACGGGAACCATCAGTGACTGAATCCCATTACAAACTGACAAGCCACCAAAACAATCTTGACAACATTGTTCCAACGTAAGTTCAAACGGACATTTTACTACCTAGGTTTATGTTAAACACAATCTACCCCATTTCTTTTATTCTGCCTCCTATTTATTTATTTAACCTCCTATATGCACAAACCTGTTCTGAAAGAAACAGGTGACTCCATGCAGTCCTTGACATCTTAAAAACGAATGAATGCAGCACAGGCCGTGTTAGGCCTCACATCTCTGCACTACCACTGACTGACAACAGAAGCCTTAACATAGCAGGGCAAAACTACTTAGCACATGAGATTGCTCAAGTCATCGCTTAGTGTTTATGCCAGTACGCACCACCTGCCTCCCAGAGAAAGCAAGCATGGGCTCAAATTCTCAAGAAAGAAAATATATAATCATCAAATTCTCAAGAAAGAAAATATATACTCATCCTTCCTAACCTGAAGATAGCTACTAAAACCACTTATTTACTTCATAAACATCAATCAGCCTTGGCACAGCTCAAATAAAAACAGTGATCTAAATACAAGTGGCTTGTAATTTATCAGCGCCTCTTCCAGTTATTTTAAATTAATAAAGGGGTGCATTCCACTGAACATCAGGCTAACATCCATGCCCAAACAGCTGAAGAGCTAATTGCATACAGCTGCACACATAAATAGGTATAGATTAATGTGTGAATATTACCTTGAGTTGAGGGAGCGGGATGCTCCTGTGGCTTCTCTTGTGACAGAAGTCCCAGGTAGCTGAGAACTACGTATTTTGTTTCATAGTGAAATCCTACAGGCACAGCAGTAGAGGACGCCATCGGGTTGGCTTGCACCGCGCAGCGCTCTTACGGGACACGTAGGGTTTTCTCTGGGTAACTGAGGAAGACTGCAAGGAAAGAACTGAGTGTTTTGTTTGTTTCTTTATAAAGCTGCAACAGGTCATGAACTCATACACAAACAAGGAATTATGTAACAACTGCAAAGTAATATCCAGGTTTTTGTCCTGATATCCTACGCATTCTTATTTTAATAAGAACCACACAGAGTAAAACCAACTGCCCCAAGCCCAACGCCCCACCTGCCTGCTGCCAGCAGCGGCACTTCTCACTCCTGCACAGCATACATACTCTCACATTAAAGCAAACCGAGCAGTTCCACGCCATGTGTCCACCTCCTAATGCCTCCCAACTCAACCACACACTAAAACACACATGTATTCATGCAAATAGGGTTCTGAAGATTTAGTTACCTATGATTTAAGGTAAAAATACAGGTTCTGAGGAGTCTCTCTTCCTCTAAGCCCCCAGTGAGTACTTTCCTGATTCTTCGCTTTCTCAGATGCTCTAAAATTTTTAATGTAGAAAAAGGGGACAATTGCTTCAAATTCATTTTACTGTTTCAACAGCAATGGAAAACATATGGTCAACAGAACAAACTCCACATTCATTGGAGGGACTGGAAGAACAGATGGCTGTGTGTCCTGGATTTCTCACCCGGACATTAATGCTTAGAAAACAGGCATCCATACCCAGCAGCAGTATCTGGCCAAAGAACTTCCCTGGTTTACTCTAATTGTTGATGAGCTTTTTTCCAAACATCCAAGTAAGAACAGCAGGAAAAAGTGAGGCAGAGAGAAATTTTTAAAAGCCATCTAGGAGAAAGGAAAAACAAAGAAAAAAGACAGAAATGGGGGAAAAGCCATAGTACAGATTGAAAGGAAGTTTCAGATCAAACAACATGGTTTAGCTCCTTATATGAGGAAGAGTCTGGATAACTGGAACACTAAGACCAAGTGCACCCTCTGCAAGTTTGCCAACAACACCAAGCTGCGTGGTGTGGTCAACATGCTCAAGGGAAGGGATGTCACCCAGAGGGACCTTGACAGGCTTGAGGGATGAGGCTATGTGAACCTCATGAAGTTCAACAAGGCCAAGTGAAAGGTCCTGCACATGGGTCATGGCAATCCCCAGCACAACTAAAAGACTGGGTGGAAAATGGATTGAGAGCAGCCCTAATGAAGGACTTGGAGGTGTTGATGCATGACAAGCTCAACCTGACCCAGCAATGTGCACCTGCTGCCCAGAAAGCCAACTGTATCCTGGGTTGCACCAAAAGAAGCACGACCAGCAGGCCAAGGGAAGGTATTCTCTCCTTTTACTCCACTCTTGTGAGACCCCATCTGAAGTATTGCATCCGGCTCTGGGGTTCCCAGTCCAAAAGAGACATTGAGCTGTTGGAGCAAGTCCAGAGAAGGGACATGAAAATGATCATAAGGCTGGAGAACTCCCCTCCTATGAAGACAGGCTGAGAGAGTTGGGCTTGTTCAGCCTGGAGAAGAGAAGGATGGAGACTGTACAGCAGCCTTCCAGTACCTAAAGGGGCCTAGAGGAAAGCTGGAGAGGGACTGTTTACAAGTGCAGGTAGTGATAGCACAAGGAGTAATGGTCTCAAGCTGGAGGAGGGAAGATACTTCGATCACTGAGGGTGGTGAGGCACTGGAAAAGGCTGCCCAGAAAAGTTGTGGCTACCCCCTCCCTGGAAGTTTTCAAGGCCAGGCTGGATGGGGCTCTGGCAGGGGGGTTGGAACTAGATAATCTTTAAGGTCCCTTCCAACCCAGGCTATTCTACTTCCAACATGCTAACAACTTGATGAATCAAATAATATTTAGGACTTTAAAATAAACTCTCAAAATTGAGTTCTCCATCACATCAAAGAGTCATTCCTAAAGAAGTAGTATTCCATTCTTGGTCATTAGAATGGCTGTCTAAATGAAACACACACAAAAAAGTTCATGCTACAGAACAGTTGCTTAACAGACACTGAAGGACCTATACTATTTACTAGTGTGAGAGTTCAGTTACATTTAGAAGAAAAACAGTTGGAATGAGAAATCTGCAAATGAAGCCTCAAAATTAATAATAACAACAACAAAGCAAGTAAAAGAAAAGCATCAACCTGTCTAGCTATGCAAGATGTCTGGGCTAACTTTTAATCCTCCTCCTGCCTGGGAAAGAATTCAGATTAACAGCAGAAGAACTCATTACTGAGGATAAACAGAACTGTGCTGTGGCATGGTTTACTTTGTGAGTAGGTAGCTTGGCAAAGAAGAATTGATCCATCACGCTAAAAGCTGCAAAAGTAAAAGAGCTGGTATAAAATTGGCTAAGCGTTCTTTCTTTAATCATTAGCAACTGTAGTTTCTGAAACTCATTCAGTACTGAAAACAGAGGAAGACTCTTTCATGAAAGCTATACCCTGGAAGCCCTGCTTCTTGCCACGTATTTTAAAAATGCTTGAAATCCTTTACTGGAAAGATTCAGTTGAACCTTTGCTTATATGCAGTGATTTATACAGGAAGGAACCAATGTTGAAACTTTTGAGCATCATCACCCCTTTTCCCTTGGAATAGCAATACTACATTTAAATTGCCTCTTCCAGCCCAGAGTGCTCTACAGGCAACATACAAATTTTTGGAAATGTAGGAAATTACAGCAGAGGATAAGCACAGGTTTGGCACAATACACAGGCACCCTTCATCCACTTCCACAGGTAGACTTGGAAAAAAAATAACCACTCAGAAGACTGCATGATCCTTTTAACAATAGATCTGCTCTTCAGACCAGATCCCTGGGTGCCATCAACCACATCGCACCTTCACACCACCAGGTGTGAGGGATGACATTCACCAAAAAGCAAAAGCTCCCCAGCACGTTTCAGTTCTGGTTTGTTGAGTAGAGATCTACACCCCTGAAAACAACATGCTTCTTGCAACACCTACACAGCGAATGGGAGCCCTCCCAGACAACCTGAACTGATCTGCCCTGAAAGAACTGGTCTGACAGATGGTCTGGAGACAGCCAGGCAACTACGCTGTGAATCAAAGAACAAGTCTGAAGATATAAAAAAGATTATTCTTCAAAATAGAATTCCATATCAGGACCAAAAAAATGAAAGAAAAAACCCAAACCAGTCGATCAAAACAAGCAAGTTGATCCATATGCAACAGTGAGGCCTAATCCAAGAAAATGTCAGCATACCTAACTCAGCACCTCTGGAGGGAGGAGGGGAAAAATCCCCAAAAGAGAGTCAGACCACAGCTTATTTAAATAGTGGTTAACGTTTCCCTAGGAGAAGAAGGAAAAAGCTTTGGATGAAAACAAGTGATCACTTTGGTTGATATATTCTGAGAGGTACTTTTACGCTGAAACAAAAAGGGAGACTTGAGAACTTGCACGGAAGAAATACCTTCAGCTCCACACAGAAGAATCAGACTTGAAAAGCACTTCAAAATAACTGGTCTTCCTCTGAGAGGAGCCCACAGCACAGTAACTGAATTACTCATTTTGAATTGTGAATGACTGCTTTTGTTTACGAAAATAAATAGAAAAATATTGACTCAGATACCGTAAATATCTCAGAAAAGGCCATTTTTCAGGAATGAGTGGGATTGTAAGAGGACACACAGCTTGAGAGACCAGATCAGAAGAAGGAAAAATTTCCACTACAAGAGCAAAATGGAAGAGCGTCCAGAAATTGTTTTAAGAGAGTAAGACAAAAACTTGCATGGGAGATGTAATGGAGCAGAGGAAACAAGGTGTTATACAGACTACATAAGCCTCAAAGCAAGAGCAAGAGAGTTACCTCTGGTGTAACAGATTCACTGCAAGAGTATCCTCTCTTAAAAACCTGAAGGCATCAGAATTACTACCACTTACTCCCTACGAAATACGTCATGCTTCTCAATTCCTGCACCCTTGGGAGAATAAAAAGCTAGACCTGTTGAAGCTTACTTGGCTTGTTTACCCTGCTGTCACTTGTTTCACGTGGGCTGAGCTGCTCAACAGACCTGAGAGCAGAAGTTCCAGCCAGACTGACATTTCCCCATGCAATCTGTCACATCCTAATCCACAGAAGAGTTATACATTAGATAACGGGCAACGCAAGCCTACCAATGAACAGAGCCAACATAATCCCCCAGCGATGAGATTCCGCTGTTTTACTCCTTACACAAAACGCTGGCGCACACCAAGCTGCACTTACCACGCGCCCTTCAAAAGACAAAACGCCACAGCGTTACGATACTGCCTGTCAGGTCGGTTCACCAGCTGCCAACGAGATCTGCTGTGTACCTGTTTTACTGCTGCAGGTCAGGCCTGCCTTTTGCATGGGGAGCTGCAGCCTCACAAAGTATTTTGCTGCATGTTTATAAAGAAAACAGCAGGGGATCAATGCTGCTACTGATTTCTAACGGAATAAAAACAGAGGTCCAGAAACAACAGTGCAGTCACAGATTACCTTCTTTTTACAAATAGCGCTGCAGTTAAGCTCCACTTCAAATGGGAGTCAATCATCAGCTGGATGCTGATGCCAGCTACAGCCCAGGTTACCAAACCTCACTTACTGGCTACAAACTTAATCACCCTAGATGCTGCTCCAGCTTCCTGCTGCTAGAGAATGATTTCAAAGCACACACAGTCTCAGGCAGCAAGTGTTCACCCAAGCACGAACAGGGAGATTTAGGGACATAACAAAACGGTAGCACAGGAGTTCAAATCATTTTCAGGGCAGCGTGCCACTCATGTATTTGGATGTTTGGGTCATCCTCCTGGCATCAATCTCCACAACAGGTAACCACTCGGTTCACTCTAATCTACAGCCTTACATTTGTAAGGTGCTCTTTATCCAAACATACCAAATTTCATGGAGTTACAGGTCTACAAAACCACACCCCACATCAACAAGATGGAAAATATTCAAGCATGGGGATTTCGGATGAGCCTTGCATGTGTGGACTAGTTTAACCTCGCAGCAGTCTGTCTCTGAAAAACACTTCACATAACAGGTAGGACTTTCCAAAGTAGCTGATCAAGTCAGAGGATAAATTCTTTGGAGTACTGTTCCATTAATATATGATGGTATGACTATGAGATTGTTTCTAATAAACTGAGAGCTACTGAGTTCAAACTCGTCGCTTCCTACTGGAAATGAATCAATACCGCATCCATTACCGATCCTCTAGTGGCACTCAATGGGTAGAACTACTGGAAAATACAATAGTCATTTATCTGGGCAGCAGTTTTAGTTGCCCTTAGAGGGAGACGTAATTAAGTGAGCATTCTAGGGCAAGTGGTTTGATTTTACTTTCAGGAAGAAAACCAAAAGCTGTATGAGCTACCTACTAGAAGGATTCTCAGTCCTCTCCGATTTTAAACCGCCTAACCACAATATGAAGTGACAAACCCCAGCTTTCATTAGCAAGCTTCCATTCACTTTCTTTTTTAATGTGCCGAGCCCTACTTGCATTTGACAGCAAAGAAGGGAACAGATAGGTCCAAGGCAGAAGCCCTGTGCTGGCTCCAAGTTTTGGCGAGCACAGCACCGGAGCGGGCGAGCAGCCTTCGAGAGAGCAGCGTAAGCTCCTCAGTTACTACGGCGATGAATGAGATATTTATACCCCGGCAGGAACGGCAAGGAGCAAAGAGCCGGGATGAGTCAGCCGGCGGGGTCCGCGCGGGAGCCACAGCCTACGCGCTGCCGCGGCAGGTGCGGGCGGGCCGCAGCCCATGCAGCGGGGGAGCCATCGGTTCTCCTTGCCGCCGCCCTTCAGGAGCCGGCGGGGGACGGCGGGGGCGCAGCCCCTTCTCCCACACCGCGAGGAGGGGCAAGGCGGGACCCGGTCGGCCGGCCCGCCCCAGGGCGGCACCCGTCCCGCAGCGCAGGGACAGACGCCCTGGAGGCACCGCCGGCCCTCGGGGCTGCCCCGGGCGCGGCAAGACGGACGGACGCGTCCTTCAACTGCAGCCACGGCGGGGGCGGAGGGGTGCCAGCGGCCACCGAGAGGCGTGGCCACGCCGCGCCCCGCCCCCGCGGGGAAGTTCCCCGGCCATCGACCCCACGGAGAGGGGCCGCCTCCCCCCTCCCCTCACGGACATCAGGCGGGGAGGGGGGAGGGAGAGCAGGGGGAGAGCAAGCGCGCGCGCGCGGCCGCCGAGCTGCCTAACGGCCGCACCGCCCTCGTGCCCGCTCCCCGCCACCCCACTCCCGGCAGGCGGGGGCGCGAGGGGACGATAAGCCAATAGACCACCCGCCCGCTCCCACCCCCTTCCTCACCTGCGAGCGCCGCGGTGGAGGAGGAGGAGGAGGAGGAGGGAAGGGGGGGCAGGCCGGGCGAGGAGCGGCGCTGCTCCGGGTCGGTCCGCCGGGGGTGGTGGGCGCGCGCGCGCGGCGATGCGAGCTCTGCCCTAATTTGCCGCCGCCGCCGCCATGATGGAGGGGCGGGGAGGAGGGGACGGCGAAGGGGGCATCACGTCACGGCAGTTTGTGTCGCGCGTCACGGCCCGCGCCGAAGGGCGGAGCCCGGCACGACTCTTCTCCCGCCACGTGACTTCCCGAGGGGCGGGAGGAGGCGCGATGCGGGGCGGGCCGGCCTGGGGCTGCCTGGAGTTGGCCATCTCGCCTTACCCATTCCGCCCTAGCATCGGGCAGGGCGATGAGGATGGTTTTTCCTCGCCTGGTGGGCTCCGGGGCAAGGGAAGGAAGGCAGGCAGGCTCGCTCTCTCTCTCACCCTCTCACCAGGGGCTGAAAGGCACACGTACAAAAGAAGGAGGATCCTTTGTAACAACCCTGTTTATGTTTTCCTCACGGGTTTTGAGAAGAGTGGGTGGTGGTTAGTTTCCAGGGCCCTGATCCATCTGGATGGCTATAAGTGTGGGTTAGCTGCACCTGAGCCCTAAATGGAAAACCTCCCATAGAGCTGGGGGTCACATAACACCTGAGCTGGAGAAAAGTCAGTGAGCCTGAATATTCTTCCAGCTCTTTCAATATTAGTTAGGTTGTGCCCGGAATAATGGTAAAGTGTTCTCAAGCTACAAACAACAAGTTGCTTACCTGCACTGTAACATAATTGTGATATGAAAAAAATATGAAAGTTGCATAAGTATTTGTGCCACTTTCAGCAGGGGTAGGGTTAATTTTCTTCCCAACAGCAGGTACAGTGCTGGGGTTTGGATTCAGTATGAGGACAATGCTGATAACACACTGGTGTGTGTAGTTGTTGCTGAGCAGTCAAGACCTTCACAGCTTCTTGCACTGTCCTGCCAATGGGAAGGGGGAAGGGGGGCACACAAGAAACTGGGAGTGGGACAACTTGCCCAAACTGGCCAAAGGGATATTCCATACCATACGACATCATGTTTGCTGTATTACCTGGGGGGTGGGCTGAGAGGCTGGGCAGCTGAGTGTCTTGTGTAATACCAACTTTGGGTGGTAAGTTGTGTGTACATCACGTTTATATATTATCATCTTCCTTTTTTGACCATGCTATTAAACTGCCTTTACCTCAATACATGAGTTTTCCTCACTTTTACCCTTCTGATTCTCTTCCTCATCCCGCTGGGGGGAGTAAGTGGCTTTGTGGCGCTCAGCTGCCAGCTGGGGCTAACACCCCAACAATATTTTTATAAGAAGCTTTTTTTCATAGAAAAATGGCACAGTAAAAGCTAAATATAAGTAAGTTGGGAAGAAGCCTGGATATGATGAATACCACATTCTACACCGATTTGAAAGAGTTCCATTTTTTCTTCTAAATGTACATGCAAAATGAAGACAGAAGCTTCCTGCCAATAGAATAAACAAATACTATAGGTTATGAAGGCTGCTTTACATTTTGCCATAAACAGTGGAAGGCATAACAGAAGTCCTGCAGAATCAGCAAAATTTGAAAATGGTCCTGAACATTTCTGCATTGCAAAATGACAGAAAGTAATAACAATGTTAATGCTTTGAACCCCACCACACATTCCTTGCATGTAATGCTGGTGCCATGGCTTTTAGTCATGAGTCATTCCAAATCTTCCCGCAACCACCTCTGCCTGAGGGCCCTGACCTCCTGCCAGCCTGCTGCATGGCAGTCCTTCCATCATCTGGGTCAGCACTATCCAGCTTCCTTCTGCTTCTTCACCGCTTGGTGATCCTTACCACGCACACACACTCACCCTTCAGGCATGGGTTTAAAAGCCAGTTTTATCTCCCTCTCCCAGTCAAAACCTGGAGAAATGGTGACATTTTTTGAAGAGTGTTTCGCAGCTTTAGGTAACGGGTCCCTGTAGGTGACCTGATGATACCAGAGCTCCCTGCCACGGGGAGCCCCAGCCACTGACACAAGAAACCTACTCAGGGCCCTTGCAATCAAGCTTCTCCCCGCATTCAGTTTCTCTCTGCCACACGTTGAACATGCAGCAACACTTCTTGGGAGGCAGCATTCCTGCCCAGGCCTTAACGATGCCACACACGAGGGAAAAATTACTTCCCCTCCTTCATGCGCTGCCTTGCAGCCCTTGGGCCGAACTCTGACCGAGCCGATCCCCGCCAAGGTTCACCGCTACAGCAGCGGCAGGCGGGCAGAGCTGGGCGGACCCGGGTGCCTTACTCTTAACTCGGCTTCAGGGGCAGCAGCCGCCTCAGCCCCCGGCGGGAGATGCGAAGGAAGCCTCTTGCCCCGCCCCCCCCCGCCCCGCCCCGCCCCCGCCCCCCCCCGCCCCCGCCCCGCCCCGCCCCGCCCCGCCGTCGGCAGAAAGGCGGCACAGCCATCGCCTCCAGTCACGAAGGCGGCGAACAATACCGGCTTGCGACCACCAGATGGCAGCCTCCCGCGAGGAAAGAGCCGCCCCGTGACGTCAGCCATAACTCGGGCTGCTGTTGGCCCCGGAGGAGCAAGTGGGCGGGGCGGCGTGACACAGCGGCGGCCGCACCAGCTGTGACCCGAACCGGATTTGATTCCCGTCGCGGTCGCCAACGGCCCCAAGCGTCTTCCCTCGATCCCCGCCGCCAACGCCGCCGCCATGGCGCTCAGCGATGCCGACGTCCAGAAGCAGGTAAGGTCGCGGGCCCCAGCCCGAACGCGAGCCTGTGGCTCTGGAGCGGGCAGCGGCGACGGCCCTGGGGCCGCTGCCGGGCGGGTCTGCCTCTTCACGGGGCGCTCGGCCCGGACGGGGCCTGGCACGGCCCAGCCTGGAGCTGGCAGGACGGACCCAGCGTGAGGAGAGAGGCACCGAGGGCTGGGCCGGGGCGGCGGCGGAGGCAGCTCCGTTGGCCTGTAAGCCGTGCCGGGTGTGGGGCTCGGGTGTGCCTGAGCTGAAGGGCCCTCCAGCTCGTGAGGGGCCTGTCGGAGCAGGAGGATAGGAGCAGGAGGATATCGTGGCAGCTCTGAACCCCGCGACAGTAGAAGCAGCTGCAGCCAGCTGCGGGCGATGCACGTTTTAGTTGCGCGTTAGGGCCTCCCGCTCTGCGGGTGGAACTGCGGTGCTCTCCTGTGAAAGCAAGCGCTGGTGTCAGGAAATGCCTTCTCTGGGAATCTTGGTGAGAAAGAGAAGTCTCTGAAGATTTGATCCCTGGCAGGAGCTTTTGGCCACCCTGTGGGGAACTTTAGTGAAGCATTTTGGTGACATATAATGCCAGAGTATAATGAAAGGGATCACGAGTAGCCTTTATGCTATCTACAGTATTTAATTGTACTTTAAGGCAGATAAGCACGCTGCCCTAGGCAAGTACTGTGTCTTCAGATGTACTCTAAGGATTTCCCTTCTCTTTCTATCTTTCTTTTTTTTCTTACAGCTATACTACATCTAATTAGCTGTAACTTAGCATTTAGGTAGGCTGTTCTTTTTCACTTTTATGTCCTAAGCAGAGTAGTGCAACCTGGGCTTCTCTTGCAGTGGAAACTTTAAACTCTAAAGTCCTGAGGCAGGACGATTTGTCCTTATTGACAGTAAACACTGCCCTTGCCTAAAAAATCAGCCTTGAGCTGGGTTGAAAATGGCGTGCTGTGGTAAAGGCTGCACGGATCCAGTCAGCACTGGTACGTGGAGTTTCCTACAGGCGATGAGTGGATCAGCCAAGTTCTCTTTGTCCTTTGCATCGCAAGTGCTTCATGTCTCACTTTCTCATTCAGTAAACATAGTCTCTTGGCAAGGAAGCATCACATTGAAAGTAAAATCAGTAGGTTGTCTTTCTGCAGAAGGGGAATTGTAACATTACAGTCTCTTGCCTTTTATACACAAAGCTTGTTTGTTTTTTTCTCTCTCCTCCATGAAAATCATAAAAAGAAAGCTGGCATTGGGGTGGTTTTGCTAAGCCACCGTGGACCTGAACTTCACGGGTTAGTTCAGTACCTGTTGGTACACCAAACATACAATGTGAAATGCTATCAGCATCTGCAACTTTCCTGTCCTTGTTTTACACTCCTGAGCCTAGGTTAATCCTTTTAACTGGAAAGGGGAATTCTGCTGATAGCATGACAGTTCTGCATCTGGTATGAACTTGCCAACTGGTTCTCTGAACTCTCAACTACTTGCCATGGTGTCTTCATGAATTTTCACTTTGAAAGTCATCTCTAATTCAGAATTTTCCCCATTGATACACTTGTTTGCTTTATTCTGACAAAGGCGTTTAATAGATTGTTCCATCTAATCTGACTAGTCACTTCTTGCTAAAGCCTATCTAACATCTAGAACTTCCCAGGCAAAGGCTAAGCCCATCTAACAGTTACTGATGGGAAAAACATTTTCCTTTCTATAGGAAACACTTCTACACTAAAATTATTAACTTAATTTAAAACTACCCTCTCCTTTAAAAATACATGTTTTTGTTGGTGTTATTTAAACCTATTTATAGTGCAACAGTGTCACTTAAGATCTCTCTTTCATTTCACACTTAAGATCTCTCTTTCATTTTGGTGCCTAGCAAAAAGGGATTTCAGTACAAGAGATTTTGAAGCAAGCAACACTGTTCGGTCTTACCAGACTAGGGGAAATGGATATCATAGCAGCTTGCTTCCATCTTATTCTTTGTTATGCAGAAAAAGTTTTGTGAACACACAGAACTCTTTATTTTTTCAAAATGCAGAAATGAAACCAAAGTGATGCAGTAATATAGGGATTACCACTGCTGTGAAGTTCTCAGCCTTCGTCGATGACAGACTATTCAGCAAAATTATTACCTTACTTTATACACCTCTCTTGTCATAGACTCATAGGGGTTGGAAGGGACCTCCAGAGATCGTGGGGTCCAACCCCCTGCCAAAGCAGCTCCCTAGCTCATATTGCACAGGGAGGCATCCAGACGAGTCTTGAATATCTCCAGAGAAGGAGACTCCACAACCCCCTGGGCAGCCTGTCCCAGTCTCTGTCACCCTCACTGGGTAAAAGTTCTTCTGCATGTTGGTGTGGAACTTTCTGTGCTCCAACTTGCAGCCATTGCCCCTTGTTCTGTCCCCACAGACCACTGAAAAGGGGCTGGCCATTTCCCCCTGCATCCCACTTAAGATATTTATAAACATTAATAAGGTCCCCCCTTAGTCGTCTTTTCTCCAGGCTGAACAGTCCCAGCATCCTTTCTGAGGTACAGGTAGTTCTCATCTAATCAGGAAACTGAAGCTGTAGGTGGACGTGCACTTGGAAGTGTTGCAAACGGGAATGAAAAGAAAAATTGTTGATTTGATTTTGAGGATGTAGATATTATTGCTCACTTCTTCCTCTGCACACGCTTAAAATCTTCCACTTGCTCACTTCTGTTTTTTTCATCTGTATGGATAAAGTGCTGTTCTGCACATTGGTTTGGTTTTCATGCCGGCACCTTTTTTAATCTTGTTGAAATACTTCATTTTAACGTGAGATTGTATAAATAGGATCTTTCCTGCAAGTTCATTCAGACCAGGCTGTCTGCAAAATGTGCCTCGTCACTAAGTGTGAGCAAAAGGTCAGCAGGCTTTTATGGTCTGCTCTGTTAGTATGGTAAGTATATGGTCCATTCCATCTGCCCTCTGAACCTGCTCAGAGTTGTAGATTGGCTGTTCCTTAGGGTCTGCCCCAAACATGAACCTAAACTTAGGCCTGGTCACATTAAGGCGTGGGTGTACAGATCTGACCGGAGTGGTCAGCCCTTTACTTTGCTTCACTGGTCATCTGGTGTGAAAAGTCCAGGTTGATTCAAATGCCATCTATACCTGATGTAGAGCAGGGACTCTAGGTTAAGTCTTCTATATTTCATGTAAATATTATAACTAACAGGCTTATTTTACTGTGTGAGGATTATTTTTTATTATTATTTTACTTTTTCCACTAATCCGGGTGGTGGTGGGGAGTTGTTTTTGCTGATGAAGAATGAAAATACACAACCTCACAGTTTCACAAGCATACTTTTGGGTTGTTGCGTTTTTGCTCTTGTTTGGAGTTTTTTGTTGGTTTGGGTTTATTTTTAATAGATGTATATCTAAAGTACATTCTTCTGATCAGAGCCAGTGAATCAGCATTATATAGAACTATTTGGGGAAAAAAAAACCCTGTAGTCTGTGTAAAGATGAACTGATTCTTTGGCCTGTATGCTGAATGTCATTTTCTTGAAAAACAATTTTATGTGAATTTGTAAATGAGAAATACATACATACCTCCTCTACATCGAATCCTTTCCAACAGAAAACATTTTCTTTCCTCTTGCTACAGATCAAGCATATGATGGCTTTCATTGAGCAGGAAGCCAATGAAAAGGCTGAAGAAATAGATGCAAAGGTAAAAATGGAAGTTTGGTGTTAGTGCAAAAGGAAAACTGCATTTGACATCCTGGTTTGATTGTTCCACTCAGAGCAGTCCTAGAACACTCTTGTAAACTAAGACTTACTTCATGCTTAATTATTGCATAGCAACAAATTATGCTACCAAATGAAGGTAATACTCATTAGCTTTTGATAAATCAAAATGGGTCAAGAATTTTCTTAGTGGTTCTTAAATATAAATTTATGCATATGCAAGTTCATTCCTCCTTTTTCTTCTTTTTAAAGCAGTCAGGAAACCTGAGTGGTTTAATGGAACACCTTCCCTGACCTCCTAGGCATAATTTGACATCACTGAGGATTAAAAGAGGTCTCTTCATTATTATGAATTCTGCTGGGGTTTGTCATAACAAGCTGTTACTGGAAGGTTTCATTTTAATTTTTGCTTGACTTAGGTCATGTGCCAACCAGAGACATTAGCAGTAAATAAAAGCAATAATGCTGGCAGTCTTGCACAGGAATACATACAAGTACCAAAGTGGCAAATGATGAAAATTAAACTGGTTGAATTTTCTTGGTGAAAGCTTGCTTGAAAGCAGGTTCATAACTGTGCCTAAGCCTGTGTAAACTGAATTCCTAATGTGATTTAGTAGGCATCCTGGGGAACTACAACATGAACCTACAGTTAAGGCATGAGTCGAATTACTTGCAGAATTCTTCACTTAGGTTATGTCACAAGAGACTGAGTTTAACATTAACCTGGTGATAGAATATAGATATGTACTAGAGCAGGATTAATGGTGCCTTACAATCTACATTAATAACTAATACTGAAATACCTTGCTGATATTTGACTTGGCATGCAAATCACGAATAATATTTAATCTCCCTTAAACATTTAGATCTGCACAAATATTTAATCAATACTACAGCAGGTATTCCTGATCATCTGCAAAAAGAATTTGAGACTGGATTCTCAGGTATAAATAGGAGAATTTGCCATGTGTTGTCCCATGCTGTCTGGCTAGGCTTTATAAGAAATGTGATAGCTACGCTGTCACTCTCCTTGTGCAAGAATTGCTTGAAGTAATGACGTTTGTGGACACTGAGGGCTGGGTAGCTTGCCTTAGGTTGGCACTCTCATAGCCGGAAAAGAGACAAATTCTACAAAACCAGATCAGGCCTGAAGCTTGGATAAAGTGAGTTTTGCTTAGCAGTATATAATATACACATTTGGTCATTTTGTGCCTGAAGAATAAGTACTACAAGGAAACACATCAGACAACAGATAAACTAAGCTAAATCTTAGTTAGCAAGGTTCTAGTTCAGCAGAACACATCCTGAACTCCCTTTGACTTGAGTGCTGGTTGAAATGTTCTGTTTGTATGGAACCATAAATTGTACCATCCTAGCTTATCTATGAATGTGCTCTGAAAGCATGGCTGTTTCATTTTGATTCTGTTTTTTTCAGCCCATGGAATCAATTTCCACCTCAGTTATTTAATTTTTACTACAGGCAGAAGAAGAATTCAACATTGAGAAGGGTCGCCTTGTTCAGACACAGAGGCTGAAAATAATGGAGTATTATGAAAAGAAGGAGAAACAAATTGAACAACAAAAGAAAATGTAAGTTGGTTACATTAGATGGCTTGCTTCAGAGCCTGAGTCTTCATTTTACTGTTAATTTTATACAAATCATTTTTTCCCTGGAAAATACACAAATTGTACCCAATATATTTAGCTCTAATTATGAGTTTCTAGTTTTTTGGGGGAGACATTATCAAAGCCAAGCTACAATAGTATAACTGTTAGTGTGGTGAAAGTGTCTGTCATGTTTCTTTATGCAGTTGGTGTCTAGAAGTACTCTGGTCTGTTACTCCAGGACGAGCGTTCATGTCAGGTTTAGATTTGGTGGGTTTTTACTGAAGGACAGGGTTCTGCCATGTAACCACTTGTGTAGGTTCAGAAACAGAATCAAAGAGGTGAAGAAACTTTGTTACTAAATGCTGTAGTATCATTTTCTTTAAATGTAAAGTGTGCAGTTAAGTGGTGTTCTTCTCTCAAAGCCTGATGGCTTGATTTAACTTTATCATTCAACTTTCAGTCAGATGTCCAACCTGATGAATCAAGCAAGACTGAAGGTCCTCAAGGCAAGGGATGACCTTATTGCAGTGAGTATCTGTAGAAAAGACACTTTCTAACAGATTCTGCTGTGTTTCTTAACCTTTCCTTGAAGAAAAACAGGATTTGTGATTGAGTGACATTTGCTTCAGCATACAAAAGTAGCTTTCCTGGCTGCTCTGAAAAGTCATTAACGATTTAGTCCAGCTTCAGTAGTCGGCTTGAGCTTCAGTTTCTGCAACCTGCTTTTTCAGGGAAGTGCAGTTCCTGCCAGGAAGATTGTAGGCAACAGTTTTATCTGTTAGTTGGACATTAGCTTATTTCTGTAAAAAGCAGGAACTCTCTTTTGCATGGATGGTAGAACTTTGAAGTTCAGTTTGCCCAAAGCAATGTTTATGCATTAAATCTGGCATGGCTTAAGCAAGTAGGCTTAAAACACCACTAACCAGGTTTGCCTCCTTCAGCAGCCTCTAGTACGTCAAAAGCTTCCCTCCTTCCTCCAGTAGGTGAGCCATCTGTGTGGTGATGTGTAGGGTACTCACCTACACATCATTTATCAGAGCAGGCAATGTTTAGTCTTAGTTCACCCTTGCTATGTTTGTCTTACACCACTGGTAGTGTGTTCTCATGCTACTCAGTGCACAGCTTGCAAGTCTGTTCTCCTTACCTGGTCTCAGCAACGGTTTGAGTGTCTGCTAGATGGTGCTGTTGAGCTACTGGAAAAAGTGGGAGACCTTCAGAAGCCAGAAGTAAAAAATCAAACGGGTAATGTTGCTCAAGTCGATGCTGCCAGGCAAAAGAGGAGTTAGCGGAAGAGAAAATTCTGTAAGCCTAGTTCCAAACTTTAGATTGTATTCACAGTGAGGAGGAAGGTGGGTGGCTGAAGAGCCACTATTGTGATAGTCTCTGCTGGGTAATCTCTTCCTCATTTATCAGCTGACTGAACCTCATGCTTCTGAGTAATGCCTAACAGCGATTCTTCCTCATTTTAAAACATTTAAAATCACATGCTGCTAGCTCTTTCTTTCCTTATCCCATCTTTGGCTTCTTTCATCAACAAGAGGGATGGACAGTTCCAGAAATGCTATGTTACAGTACTAGATTTGACTGTGATTTTTCTTTTAAACACTATGAGATAGAACAGTAAGGAAAGGTTTATAACAAGTCATACAGTTTCTTTATCTGAAGTAACTATGATGGTTCAGTTCCAGGAGCTGTGTTTGAATTGACTCTTACTTATTTAAAATTCAATTTCATACTTATTATCAAAGCCAGCTACTTCAAATTAAAAATAAGCTCTCACTTTTAAATTTTTACTTGCATTCAATTACAATTTAAAAATACCTAATGTGGATATTGTTTGTTTGATAAAAAGATAGATTGGGTTTCTTTGCTCAACCAGACAGCTGAAAATTAGTTATTTGGACAACTTTATCAGTTTACATTAGGCAATGATTAAAAAATATTTGTCTGTCTGAATTACAATATCCTGAATACTATCCTTTTACTACTGAGGTCTCCCTTCTTCATGAAACAGGAATTATTGCCATGTCACAAGGGGTTCAGATCAGGGCAAGGAGAAAGAACTGGTTGGAAAGGATATTGTGCCACGCGCAGAGATGACGGTCTAGCTCGGATGCACACCAGCTGGGGTGTACGTTTACGTGTTGGCAGGGTGTGATGGCTATAATGGGAGTATAGAAAGTCAGTAGGCATGAAACCA
The DNA here is from genome assembly GCA_027925045.1 of Hypotaenidia okinawae. Classification (NCBI taxonomy): domain Eukaryota; kingdom Metazoa; phylum Chordata; class Aves; order Gruiformes; family Rallidae; genus Hypotaenidia; species Hypotaenidia okinawae. The sequence continues at coordinate 69,689,690 of BSDF01000001.1, read as the reverse complement.
AATGCCAAACAGATGGGCTCTGCTGATCTGATTTCTTCCAAACGCAGGATTTGCTGAACGAGGCCAAGCAGAGACTTGCCAAGGTGGTGAAGGATACTGCCAGGTACCAGACGCTGCTGGATGGACTAGTGCTACAGGTAAAGTGTTTCAGTTGTAACAAAAAGGTGATCACAGCCCATCCTCCTACGTGTCTTTCTTCAGACTTAACCCACTGGAGGTTATAATTTTATTGGAGTCTAGATCAAATGTTGCTGGGTGATCACTGAGTTTTAAACATCACTTTTGCTGTATCTTTCAGCCTGGGATTCTGAACAGGTAAGTCTGCAACTTATTTTGAGGTGTAAAACCTGGTATGCCAAGCAGCAGCTTCATCAAAAGAATAATTGCAGATGCTTGCACATGCATTGTTACATGCACATTTAGGATGCCTGCTTTAAAGCAACTGTAGTAATTAGTTGACTCAACACATCTTTGGCAAAAGCTGTTTCTCCAAACCTGTAAGTCAATACTTAGCCATTTCCAGAATCTTTTCAGCATTTGAGACTTGTAATGTCAAGAATTTGTTATATGTCTGTGACAGACATCCAGATCTTAAATCAAAACTTTGCTTAGCTAGAACGCCCTCCTCAAGCCCCAGAAATTAACTGCTAAAAATGTAAGCAGCGGCGAGGGTCAGCCGTGCGACCGCTAGTGCCACCTCCTGGTGTGAGCCGGTCCCGTTGCTGCAGACTCCCCGACGCCAGCCGCCACTGCTCCTGTCCGCAGTTTGATGGCAGAGTTCTCTTGACAGTGATTCCTAGCTTGCAGATCAAAATTGCAGTGTTGTTTCTTTGTCACACCTAGCTCTGGTGTTGCTGTACACCAAACAAACCCGTCTCATTCTTGCAAGTGAGCCATGTCTATACATTTGTCCTGGCTCATTATATGGGATCCAGTGAGGGATCTGTATTCATCCATACTCAGAGCTGGACTAGATGGTGGTTGTAGGTCCCTTCCAACTGGACCTAAACCTGCTCTGTTCTCATGTATTGCTACAGGAGCTGCAAGGCAGGAGTTATTAGATCAGGCACCTGAAACTACAGTTGTGCTGTCTGAGAGCTGTGTAGGAGAATGTCAGCTTGGCTGCATGCTCAGTCGATCTAGAAGTGATCCTTATGTGTTACATGCACATTATCTGGGGAACTTGGTCTCAGGATTTATATGTTTGGTTGCACTTTAGTTCCAAACTTGAAGCTAACCAAGAAACACATAATATGTAGTTGAAGTCTTTTCCACAGATAGAGGTGCTGTCCTCTCCGAATGTCTGCATGAGGTGAACTTGCAAGCAGAGAATTAAATAAGAGGCTAATATTTCCAGATTCTGGTTTTCAAATTGTTGAGCTCCTCTCCTTTCCTGGGGTTAAATAATTCTAAGACAATTAAAATTTTACCTTTCTGATAATGTAATGCTGATCTTGTGCAGGGATTCTACCAGTTGCTGGAATCCAGAATAGTTGTTCGGTGCAGGAAACAGGACTTCCCTATGGTTAAGGTAAGGCATCTAGTATAGTTTGACAGTATCCTGCTCGTGAAGGCTGGGACCTGGTTGCAAATATTTGCTGCTCAGATCCCACCTGTGTGACATGAAAATGAGCTTTGGTCTCCACCCTTATGCTGCAGATACAATGCAAGAGAATATATACGCTTTTCAAGTTGAGGATCATTTGCTTGCTTGGATATTACCTAGGAAACCTTAGGCATTGCTACAATATTAAGAATAAAAATTTGGTTTGGCTCAAACATACAGAAATGCATTTGCTTAATTAAAAAAAAAACAAAACCAAAATGGAAACCCTTTATTGTATTACTACAAATGGTTGAGTGATCAAATCCAAGTGGTGCGCTAGCGTTTCTCAGTGCTAACAGGAGGTTTATCTTGTAGACTGCTGTACAGAAGAGCATTCCCATCTACAAAAATGCCACAAAAAGGGATGTGGATGTTCACATCGACCAAGACAACTTCCTGCCAGAGGACATGTAAGGAAAATGCGAGTCTTTTATACAGAGGACTAACTTAATGCAACTTTTTGAGCCACAGCTCCTATTACAGCAGCCTCATAAAATCATGTATGGAATATCTCCACAGTGTGTGTGCTGGAATTTGGCACTTCCTTGTGTTAATCAAGTGCAGACTCTGTTTCCTCCAGACAAGCACTGTCTCAATTAAAAATGTCCATAAAAGTTCTGTGCAACCTCCATCCTGATCGACAGCACTCAAGTAGAGAATAACTGTAGGTAGAAGCTTAACTAACTATTGGACTTTCAAAGAGAGATAATACAGATGTGGCCATGCTTTCTGTCTCAGGATGAACCAGTTTGAGTCATAAGGTGCTGCAGGATGATCACTGGATAGGGTTTGTGTCTGCTACGTCTGCACGGCTCTGTTTCTGTATAGTATGTGGTAGAGCTGATATTCTGTTGGCCAGCAAATAACACTTCTGGCACTCTTCCTCACTTCCCAGAAGCTGAAAGCCTCCTGTCAATAATAAAATAGAGACTCTGAAACTGTTTCAAAGTGACAAATCCCATAGCTCCACTTGCATTTAGATAATGCTAATGATGACCCTTTTACGTAGCTCTTGTCTCTTGATTAACTCCAAAGATGCTTTGCACTGCTGCTTCACTGGATCACTTTGTGCTGATTCCTATTAAGACATGATCAAAAAAAGTTTGTTTTTTAAAAAATAGAAATTTTATCTATGTCTCTGTCTTGCCCATAAGTGCTGATTAGAGATGTACCACAGATTTCACAGTTGATTCTATTTTCCCTTTTCTAGTGCTGGAGGTGTTGAAATCTATAACAGTGATGGTAAAATTAAGGTTTCTAATACCCTGGAAAGTCGGCTGGACCTTGTAGCCCAGCAGGTGAGTTTCTCTGACAGCCAAGCTGAACAAGATACAATTAAGTCATTTTGTCTTGTAATTAAATCCCAGAGTTTCCAATGAGTTTGCTGTCTGAGCAGTGTGTGGGAACAGATTTCAGCATGGATGACAACCAGTTATTTTTGAGTGGAAAGTTTGTGTTACTGTTTGTGCTTCTCTACAACAAACATGGCTTTTCCTAGAACAGTACCTTTTGATTTAAGCATGAGCATAAAACTGTAGGAACTATGAAACTGAAAGACTTTTTATGAGTACTCTGCAGTCAAGATGTTGAAATGCTGAGGCTGACTGGAATTACTGAAGCTAGCTTGCGTACCAGCCACTTTGGCTGAGACCTGTTATACCCTAATGGAAGAACCTAGCTCTGGCGTCTCTGTCTTGTGCTGCAGTGCAGGCAGTCCTTTAAGTCTGTAGAGTAGCTGGCAACGTGTGATCAGGTAAAAGGCTTCAGGAAACTCAGATGAATTGACTGCTTAATTCTGAAGCCTGGCCTAGCTGTCACACAGCACCTGCAACAAGAAGTGTGCAGCGATGGCATTGCCCGCTGCGTGTAACTGATGCACTCTTTTTCCCCAACAGATGATGCCAGAAATCAGAGTGGCTCTCTTTGGTGCTAATGCCAACAGGAAGTTTTTGGACTAAACCTCGATGAGAGAAGGTGGGATCTGTTCCACTGCCATACTGAAGGGGGATGCAAAAGCATCTGCTAATTTAAAATTTTGAAATATAACATTACCTTGTCATCCAGTATCTGTTCTTCAATGGAATAACTTTGCATACCCGCTGTGCTTAGCCTCGCTACTTGTGGTTAGAATGTATTGCTTAAAGGATGTGAAGACATACATATTCATCCTGCAGTGACACTAGAAAATGGAGGCGTTTGGGCTCTTGCTTGCCTTGCGCTGTTGTGGCTTTATAAAGACAAGTGATCCATGTAGGGTCACTCTCTTTGCTGTAGCCACATCTCTTTCAACTTGTCTAATCTGTGAAGTAAATCACTATGCTGCCGATGGGAAATCCCTTTCAGTTAAGGTCTCCGGTGTTACAGAAGGCATGCATTCCTTCCCAGGGTTAGTAGTTTAATTCAGGTTACTTGGTCAGGCATTTTTCTGTTCTGTATATGTGATTATATAAAAAAAAAAAGCCTGAGCCTGTAAAGCATTATTTATTAAAATAAAAATATGTGCGTGTATGGAATTCTTCGTGGCTTCTCTCTGGGTGACTGTCAGCAACCTTTGAAAAATGGGCTTGTGTGTATAAGGACTTGGCTGTGGGTTGTAGCTGTTTTGAGAAGCCAGATTTTGGGAGCGAGGAGTACTGTCAAGCTCTCTGCTTGAGTAATGTTGGACTGTAGGCCAGCATTTTGAACAGGACCCTAGGATGAGCTTCATTCTTCCTAAACATAACGGGTCAATAGTTTTGCTCCCTTCGTTATCTTTCACAAGAGAGAACTAGAGTAACTAGAGAACTACTCTACTCTAGTACTAGAGTAGAGAACTAGAGTTACTAGAGTAATGTGGCTGCACTGTTCAGGTATAACAAATACAATCCATTTCCAGTCATGTGCTGCTTGTTTCTGTGCAGGAGATCCAAACCATTTTCTTTTAGTAATTGTTTTCAGGATTCTGATGAACAACAGCTGACCCTGTTGCAACTACTCTCTTGTATGGTAATTATATTCATTACCTAATCTATTAAATTTTACTAACCCTTACTTCTCCTTTGCTTCTTTAACAATGACTAGTAAGTACTGCTTCTACCTTCAATGGTGTAAGACAGAAAAATTCTCGAGGTGACTTTCCACACTACAAGCCTCTGCCAAAATACCTGACTTCACCCAGTGCTCAATTCTCAAACTGGTTTCATGGAGATAAGAAGCTGCTCAAATGAATTACTGCTTGAATTTATTTTGAATTCATCTGCTCTAAGCACTGCAGTGATTCAGGAATGGTGAGAATTTTACATGGTGCCATGAAGAATACTTGCCAAGCTGCAGCAGTACTGCTTTGTGCAGTGTTTTTAACCTGAGGCCTTCTCCAGCTGAGGTGCATGCCCTCATGTAAAATAAAGACTCTAAATGCTAGATAAACCTTCCCCTGCCTATTTTCTCTGAAATGGAGGTTGACTGCTAAGAAAATCCTGTATCCAAACTTCATCTTTTGATTTCCTCCTGCAAAGTCTTTAGCAAGGTTGGGTTTTTTGTTGTACTGTTCCTAGCTATAGCATTTAGGTACCAGTTTGTGTTTTCCATGTAGGTGGTTACAGGATTTATTCTGTAGTGCTTTGCTTTTCAGTACACTTATTGCCATAGAATCACAGATCTGGACCAAAGACCTACACTTTCTAGATTTTGGATAACTGTTACAGCTTCGGGCTCCATTTTAGAAAAGGAGAAGCCTTTTTACACATGCATGCTCAGCCATGGTGTTTCTTGGATCACACAGGACTTTCTGGAACAGACTTGTTTTGGTACTTTTGGAGGGTTTCATCCAGCAGGCTGACCGCTGAACTTACTTGACTCCTCCTTTGCAGCCAGGGCTAGGAGCAGAAACTCTTGGTGCTGAAATAGAGGGTGATGAACAGAAATAAAATACTGGTGGGTGAGAACAGAGGAGGTTGGAAGGCTTTGCTAGTGATGCAAGATCACCTCTGCAGATGTGCATGACCTAGATTCATAGAATCCTGTAATGGTTTGGGCTGGAAGGGACCTTAAAGATCATCGAGTTCCAACCCCCCTGCTATGGGCAGGGACACCTCTCACTAGACCAGGCTGCTCAAGGCCCCATCCCACCTGGCCTTGAACACCTCCAGGGAGGGGGCATCCACTGCTTCTCTGGGCAACCTCTGCCAGGGTCTCACTGCCCTTGTCAGGAAGAATTTCTTCCTAATATCCAATCTAAATCTATCCCCTTCCAATTTAAAAACATTCCCCCTTGTCCTATCACTTCATGCCCTTATAAGAAGTCCCTCCCCAGCTCTTTTGTAGGCCCCTTCAGGTGCTGGAAAGCTTCAAGTCTCCACAAATACAAATATTTCCTGATAGAAATATAGCATGGTCTTGCTAAGATGGCAGTGGCGCTTGAACACTTCCCTTTCATCTCCCCTCTGTAAGAACTTTTTCAGGTGTTTCTGTTGTTTAACATTGCCTGGTCAGTTTTGTATGACTGTTTGATTTGGCCATCATCACTTGAAAGTGTAGCTGTTGTGTAGTGTCAGTGCTGCTGTTTCTCTGGAAAACCAATACAGACAATGCTGTAATGCATGCAGATGAAGTCACAGCCAATAAGCTAAAGGTCAGACATAGGTGGCTCCATTGTGTGTCACTCCACAGTTATGGGACATAATACAACATCATCTGCAGGTAGGTTTTATTCAGGTAAGAAAAAAAAAAAAGTATTCACAGAATCACAGGCTTGTAGGGGTTGGAAGGGACCTTGAGATCATCAAGTCCAACCCCCTGCCAAGGCAGGTTCCCTAGGACAGAAGGCAGGTTCTTTAGGACAGAAAGTTAGAAGTTATCAGGACTTTCTCTGAAACCAGTAACATAAGGATGTCCGCATGTGACAAAAAGAGATTCTTTGTACAGGGTCTCTTGGTTTGCTGCTTTCATGGAGGCAACAAAACCTTCACAAATTCAGATCTTGTAAATTTTTGAAAAGCAAAATAATAACTAGTTAGGTGTCTGACTCTGGAGCTCATAGTGGGAGATAGTGGAGTGGTGTTGCAGTTTGGTGTAGCTGTGCTGCTGAGATGGCTTTTGCAAAGCAGCAGTTACAGTTTTCTGCAAGTTCCAGACAGCAAACATCGGCCAGTTCAAGGCCAAAGTCACCTCTGACCAACCAGAGATGGATTCACAGCGCCTCTGTGAATCACATAGAGGAGACAAAGAAACTGCAGGCTGGCACACTTTGCCACCGGAACGCAGAGTGGGAAGATGTGACCAGCTGCAGCGATAGCCAAGGCCAGGCCCTGAAGGAGAGGGGGAAGGAATGTGGAAAGAAAGTTTCCCCTGCAGCTCGTGGAGAAGACCATGGTGGAGCGGGTTGTCCCCTCACAGCCCGTGGATGAGGACGGGGAGCAGAGACATCTACACCCTGTGAAGAGATTGATCCACGCCTCAGCAGGTTTGACAGGGGACTTGTGACTTTGCAGGGAGCCAGGCTGGGGGAGTCTGGGCCCGAATGTCAGAACCCTATGGAAGGGAGTCCTGCTGAGAGGCCTGTGGTGAGGAGATGACTCCCTGTTGGAGAGGACTCACGCTGCAGAAGTTCGTGGATATGACTCTCGCGTGGGTGGGACCCCACGGCGCCTCAAGGCACGAGAGAGAGAGAGAGAGAGAGAGAGAGAGAGAGTGTGTCTGTGTATCTGTGTAGACAGCTCTGGCAGAATGGACTGCAAACCCCCCACTCCTCATTCCCTGCCCCTCCTGGTGCTGCAATGGGAGGGAAGAAGGGAGTGAATTGGTGATTAAAGTCAAGGGTGCGAAGAGGCAAGGGGTGGGGGGAAGTAGAAGTGTTAAGATCTGGGGAAAAAAGCAGCATGTACTGTCGAAACCCACTCCCCATTCCCTGCCCCTCCCTGTGTTGGGGGGAAGAAGGGAGTAAAATTGCGATGAGGTCTAAATTTGCTAAGAAGGGGAGGGGTGGGGGAAGGCGCTTTAAGACCTGGCCACTTCTTACTCTTATCTTGTTCCAGTTCACTGGGTGTATTAGTTGTAGTAGTAATAAATCAGTTTCTGTCCTTTATTCTGTGCTGAGTCAGTTTTGCCCATTGCACTAATTGGAGAGTGATCCCTCTGTCCTTATCTCAGGGCCTAAGCCTCCAAAAATATATTTTCTCCCCTTTTCGGCTGAAAGGGGGAGTGAGCGAGCGGCTTGGTGGGCATTTGGCCTCTAGCCAGGGCCAAAACCACTACAGGTGGTTATTTACTATTTACTTTCTTCTGTTAGTTTTGTATCTGCTCTGGTGCAGGAAAGAGGAAGAAAGAAGCACCGTGTCACATACAAACAAAAATAAGTGCCTTGAAGAACGTTTTTAATGTTAGTGAATCACTTGGGCAGCAGTGATTCAGGACAGGTCTACAGGAAATGGTCTGAGCACCTTATGTGCATCGCCTCTGAAGCCGGAGTGGCTCAGTACCCCTCCTCACCATGAGCTAACCCAAGCTCTCAGGCTCGCTTGGTTTCTTAGCAGAGCTGCAGGCACTCTCAGCTTGAGCTGTTTTAGCTGTGGCAGCAGCTTCTTCCTGCACCAGCACTTCCCTGCAAGTGAGTTACAAGAAGCACTGGTTTCTTTTAGTCTTGGGACAACTGCAAGAGATAATTGCAAAAATAATTTAAAATAAGTGGTGCCTGCACTACCTGGAGTATCCCTGTCCTTCATCCCAGGTAGTGGAGGATGTCACCAAATCTTACACCTCTAGCGATGCGGAGCAAAGCAGGATCGTGCCATGCAGGTTTGCTGAATGCAGTTAGCTATCCTGCTGTGTCCTCGTCCAAGCTGCTCTTCTGCAGCTGGGGACAGGTTTTTACAAGTACTGTGTGAACCAAAAGCGGCCTTTGAGGTGGATTTCAGCGTTCCTACGGGAGCGTTGCTGCAGCACTGCTTCGTTATTTGAACTGCACTGCTGAGGTAAGGGAATGAAGTGGGATGCACACGTTTTTCCTTGCTGATTTACCTGATGACCTAGAGCAAATCAATGGGGATATTGATCCTACTCATCTTTGTGAAAGCATGCAATGTGTTGCAGTTAGGTGCAGAAAACAAGCCCTAAGCCGGATCAGCATGTTAAGAGGCTGGACAAATACAGGGAGTAACAGAGGCATTACATCAGGCTCCAGGTAGAAGAATTCAGTTGTGATGGGAGAGGCAGGCACCACAGATTGATGGGGAGCACAGAGCTGCTTCTGTAGTGCTGGAAAAGGAGCCGGGGAGCCAATGTTGCACTGGTTCTGCGTAGTTGGCAATGGAAAATTTAAGAGCAGGTTTGACACTTAAGTGATCAGCAGAGGACTTAGAACTGTTACTGCACACCTGAGTCACAACCCCTTTTTTAGCGCTCGGGTTTCACACCAAGAGGTATTAACATTAATCAGAGAGACACATGCTGCATGAATGATCCCTGGAGGTGTGTGTGAGTGTCAAGGGGAGAGAAAGACTGGAAGAAAACAACCCGGATGTACCTGCTGTCTTTATCAAGCCGGTAGCAGCTGATAGAGCTGTAACTCCTGAGAGGAAGCTCTGAGCTGGCTGTCAGTGGCACCCATCAGAAAGCTGGTGTTGAGTGGGTGAGTGTGCTGCAAGGGTGCCGCCTGCATGCCCAGTGCCCTTCTGAGAGCCAGTCTTGGAGGAAAGCATGGCCATGATTTCCAGAACGAAGCCTCATTTAAAAACTTGCAGGAAGAATCTGACTTTTGGGTGAATCTGACTTTTGGGTGAATCTTGACACAAGTCTTCAGGTGCTCGCTGTCCAGGGAGGTCACAGGTGCCAGCGTGCAGCTGGAGACAGGCTGGCAGAAGGAGTGTACCTTGCTTATCGTGTGCCCCTGTCCTGATCTGCCGATGACAGCAAGCAGTGGGAGATGGGCCACAGAAGAATATGGCCTCCTGTTAGCAAACAGGAGCCTTAGATAATACCTTGCACAGACCAATAGCATATGCTGTACAGTGAGGCTGGAGCCATCTCCATAGACACAGAGCCTGTGCCCAAAATAGCCTGCGAGTCCAAGAGAAAATTAAATATTTATTCCAAAGAAATCACAGTAAATGAGAAACAGGACAATTTGGAAATAAAAGCGAGCTCTCCCTTTCCCCAGAGGAAAATTCAAAGCAAAATAAAAATTTTCCTTGGTTAAGTGAACTCTGAGCTGCTATTCTGGGAGCAGAGACTCAAGACTGCGGCATAGCAACTTGGCAAGAGGTGTTTGGCCCCGAGCGAGAGCCCAGGCAGGCTGCAGCGCGGTTTGGCTGTGTCTGCCTTTCGATACAGGCAGCTCAGAGAGGCAGGTGGGGGGCCCCATCTTGCCTCTCAAACGTGTTCGTAGGGAACAGGCTGTGACAGATCCTTCCAGGGCTGGGAAGTTCCTGCTGCTCTCAGCCAAGGTAGAGCTGGCTGGGAAACCCCTTATCTGTCTTCCTAGGCACCTCTTTGAGAGCATCCCATGCCGTTCCGTTGGCTTTGCTGCAGAGAAAGCAAGGAGAACATCTGTACAGGAGCGTTCTCAGGTTACGCAGCATGCTGACACTGCGCCAACGGCAAACGATGTTGCTTCCCAGCCCGTGTTACATGGTAGAAATCGGAAGCTGTGGAAATCCAGGCTACCACGTTATTTTAGGGAGTTCAAGGCAGACGTGTTGTGCGAGACTGCACAATGGAACTATCAAGGGTTGTCCCTCCCAGCGCCCTTTCCTATCCTGTGTCCGAATGTTTGCTTGAGGTCAGCTCCTTTCTCCAGGCAGTCCCTGGCCCACACATCCCCTGCCTAAACACCCAGTGACTGCACATACCCAACCTAGCACCAGCTGCCACCTCTGGGGCTGTTCAGGAACGGGGATTTCATCCTACGATCTCCCAGTCGCAGAAACATCCTTTTGTTTTTCACATGAAGCCACTGGTGTCAGCCTCACCTCTGTGCCTGGAAAGATCATGGAACAGATCCTCCTAGAAGCTACACTAAGGCACATGGAAGACAGGGAGGTGACTTGAGACAGCCAGCATGGCTTCAACTGCCTGACCAACCCGGGGCCTTTCTATGACTGCGTCAGCGGACACAGGAAGGGCAATGGATGTCCTCTATCTGGACTTATGTAAAGCCTTTGACACAATCCCCCACAACATCCTTCTTTCTAAACTGGAGATATGGATTTGATGGGTGGACTCTTCAGTGGATAAGGAATTGGTTGGATGGTCACATCCAGAGAATAGTCGTCAATGACTCAATGTCCATGACCCAATGTTGTCAATTACTCCAATGTCCACAGATAGAGATCTGTGACAAGTGATGTCCCTCAGGGGTCCATACTGGGACCAGTATTATTTAGTATCTTCATCAATGACATTGATGGTGAAGTTGAGTGCACCCTCAGCAAGTTTGTGGACAACACCAAGCTGAGTGGTGCAGTTGACACACCAGAAGGATGGGATGTCATCCACAGGGACCTGGACAAGCTGAAGAAGTGGGCCCATGGGAATCTCATGAGGTTCAACAAGGACAAGTGCAAGGTCCTGCACCTGGATCGGCCAATCCTCATCATCAATACAGGCTGGGAGATGATGTGACAGAGAGCAGCCCTGCAGAGAGGACTTGGGGGTGCTGGTGGATGAGAAACTTGACATGAGCTGACAATGTGCACTCACAGCCCAGAAGGCCAACCATATCCTGGGCTGCGTCAAAAGGGTCATGGCCAGCAGGACAAGGGTCTTCGGTCAGTTCCTCACAAGTTGTTTTCCTTCTTAGCTGGGGAGGGGGGGCATTCATTCCTCACACCCTTCCCCTGTTGCAGCGTGGGGTCCCATCCATGGGAGACAGTCCTGCACAAACTTCTCCACTGTGAGTCCTTTCCCACAGGGCTTTATCTCTTCACCAACTGCCCCAGTGTGGGTCACTTCTATGGGGTGCAGTCATAAATCACAGAATGTCTCTCAGGCCCAGACTGCTCCAGCCTGGTCCCCCAATGGAGTCACAAGCCTCACCACCCCAGAAAACCCGCTCCAGCATGCGTCTCTCTCCCCCACTCATCTCTCTGTCTCTCTCCACGGACTGCAAGTGCTGGCAGCATCTCCTGTATGTCTCCACCTGCTCCAGCCTGGGGCCTCTCCAGGGGCTGCAGGTGGGGTCTTGTCCTTTTCCATGGGCTGCGGGGGGGACACCTGCTCCACCAGGGGTTTCTCCATGGGCTGCTGGGGCATCTTTCTCTCCAGCACCTCCTCCTCCCCTTCACCAGCCTTGGTGTCTGCACAGCTCCTTACATCTTCTCACTCCCTTCTCTGGTGGCAAACTGTGGCTGCTTGCATTTTTTTCACCTAAATGTGATTCCCAGAGGCACTGTGACCATTGCTGATGGGCTCAGCCTTGGACAACTCTGGCCTTGAGCTGGCTGGTGTTTACCCTGTCGGGCCTGCAGAGAGCTTCTGGCTGATTCTTGCAGCAGCCACCCCTGCAGCCCCGCCCCCTCCACCAGAACCCGGCCATGCAACACTGCAACCTCCCCTTTACTTAGGTGTAAGTGCTGCCCAGTCAACAGCACTGTATGTACAACCATGCACCTTGTATGTATAGCCAGCAGCCCCCGCGTGCTCCCTGCATGTTTGACCACAGATCAGTGAGAACCAAACACCCCTGGAGGGGTGATAACTCTTGAACATGCAAATCCCACAGACAAGACACAGGAGATACCTGCACACTGTCTGCACAACATGCAAAAGCACAGGCAGCTGTCCCCTCACTACGGCACGCCCCTGGCATGCCCAGCATTCATGCCAGTAAAACTAGTGTGTTCACTGTGCAACCTTTGTTAAGTGGGGGTGCTGCTCTGGAGCAGCAGCAGCTCTTGAGGCGTGGTGGGGTGCAGGATGACATGGTGTGAGAACAAAGCAATCAGAAGTTTGGGTTGGGCTCCCGCAACATCTGCAGCTGCACCTCAGCTGCCAATGAATGCTGGTTAGGGTGGGAGATGGCCCTGCACAGAAACGGTCCCTAGGAGGAAAAATGCTGGTGGTGCAGCAAGGTCTCCCACAGCATCGCTGGATTTTAGGAACAGGGACACAAGAATTGCTAACACCAAGGATGTCCACGTTCTACCTGTGGAAATAAACCACATTGAGGAAGTTCTGCTGCGCTGTGTCTGGAGAAACCGTTCCACCATTCTTGACTAAGACTGTGAGCACTTCATCCTTCCTGCTCTCACATCTTTGTGTTTTGACATTTTCAGCCCAGATTGCTGGTGCCAGGCAGGTCAAAGGTGCTAATCTGTTAAAAGCAATTTAAAATGTTCTTAGCCCAGCCATGCCAATGCTGTTCTGTGGCAGGACATTCCTCGGCCTGGTAGGCGCTCTGTCAGCAGGCAGGAAATGGCTGCTTCCATCCGACCTGAGGCGTTTGGCCTTTCAGTTCCACTAAGTGGCCTCTTGCAAAGTCACCTGGAGCTGTAAAGTAAATCGCAGCAACCATCAGCCTTTTTTCTGCCCTTTATGAGACCCCGTACCTCCCTGCATCTGATGGGTTTCATTGCTCTGCACTGAGCACTCCTTTTCCACCTTGACGCTTCCCTTTGCCATTGAGCACCAGCTACATGCAACTGGAAGGGACGGCTGCCTGCTCTGGTGGGGTGGCTGGGCAGGCCTGTGCCTAGTTCTGCTGTACCTGCTACTGCTTCACTTTCATCTGAAGCTGTCCGGAGAGGTGGGGGGGGGACACTCACCCCCTCTGCATGCCCCCTCCCTGGCAGCTATAGCTATATGTTATCTCTAGCTAACCTGCATGTGCTGTGGGTAGGCAGGCTTCTTTTCCAACCCAGGCAGGCGGTGGCTGTGCCACACCATGCCTTGGGCATGCAGCGCTTCTCTGAAATGCAGGCAGAGAAAAATGCAGCCTGTGACACTGCCACAAGAAAAGGTGGGCAAGAGCCCGGCCAGCTTAGGAGATACCGCTTGGCTCAGGCGGAAGGGACACCTGATGCAGTGGGAGGATGGGGAAAGTGTGTGTTTTCCCCCTCCACACAACCCCAAATGGAACACACACACACTTCCAGCTGCAGCACCTAGCAGGGAGGTTTGTGCTTGCATTGGCCCCATGTCTGAAGTCCCTATCAGCCTCCCGACCCTCTCATTAGGTAATGACAGGGGGAAAAGAGAGAGGCAAACCCTCAGAGCTGACCAAAGCGGTCTCCACACCACCAAGGGAGATGCCAGCACTCAGGCATCCACCTTTGCTTTGATTTTTAACCTTTGGCCAGTGATGTAGGCTGGCAGGTTCCAAGCATTTTTGACTGTGCACCCCCAGTGATAAGAGGAAATAAATATGTTGGGGGGCATACCCCGCCCAATATGCATGTATTTACTTGTAAATCCATGCACATGCTACTGTACTAATATTGCATACATCATAAAAATGTATGCTAGGATAGAAACTGAAAAAGGATGAGATGAAGTTAAATACTACTGTATTTATTAATAGTACAAACCGTATCTTCTTCCTGCACCCCAGTCGTGTTTTCTTCTGTGTGCACCCCACTTCAGGGATTTCTGATATACCAAAAAAGGCACAGCAGAGCTCCCCCTCCCTGCTGGTGGTGGGTCCCTTTGCCTCCCACCAGCAGCAGCAGCGAATCTCAGAGGCAGGGAAGCAGGACGGGAAGCCTGCAAGGCACCCCACGCTCAGCACCCTGACACTGGGAGCTGCTGGTGGGAGCGAAGGGCGCCTTTCCCCGCTGGCGAGGCCCAGGCTGCAGGGAGTGCCAGAGATGAAAGGGGATTTGGAAGGCAAACAAAGGAAAGGAAGGAAAATATCTTGGAGAGAAGATAGAGAGCATAAGTTACAAGTCTCTTGGGAAGCGTAGGGGGATGTGTGCACATGCGTGAAGGGAGGATGCAGCAAGCAGCAACTTTGATCTCCCAGGATATCTGGCATGTGGGCATCCGCCATACATCTGCCTATAGGGCAGGCCCAGAGACAGGCGTGACTGGGAGAGGGGGATGAAAACCCAAAGCAAGATGATTGCTGTTTCCCATGCTCCGTGCACCTTCTCCTTCAAAGCAGGCAGGCAGGCAGGCAGCACCGGCCCCAGAGAAGGAAGGCAAGTGGTGTCCAGCCCCGGCTCCCCGCTGTTCCCACACCTGCCAATGCCCTGGAGTGAGCGCTGCCATGCCAGGCTTCAGCCCCCACCCCAAACCGTTCTGAGCAACAAGGGAGCTGTGGCCACAGTGTGGAGGGGCTTCTGGGCTGGAGGGAGATCAGCTAAAGCAGAGCCTGGGGAAAGGAGAGGGACCTTAGCGTGGTGTAACATGCTCCCTAGGATGGGCACGGGCTCTGGGCACGGTGGCAAGAGCGAGGGCTGTGTTTTGTGCTTAGGAGGTGACAGACCCCGAATGACAGCAGGCCTGGGGC
Source organism: Hypotaenidia okinawae (assembly GCA_027925045.1). Lineage (NCBI taxonomy): Eukaryota > Metazoa > Chordata > Aves > Gruiformes > Rallidae > Hypotaenidia > Hypotaenidia okinawae. The sequence goes on along the minus strand of BSDF01000001.1, from coordinate 69,674,664 downwards.
TAGCACCCAGGGAACAAAGTTCCCTACACAGCAGCCCTGTGGCCGCTGGCCCTGTTCAGCTCCAGCGGTGGCTGCCCCATGGTGGGATGGATGGGCTTGAGCCCCAGCCCTGCTGACCCAAGTGCTATGAGAAAAAAGAAAGGTGTAATTTCTTACAAGGGAAGAGGGTTTGCTTCCCTTTGCCATGCAAGCAGGGAAGGCTTCAAACTCTGCTTCACAGGCAGCATTTTTAAATGGAAGATGACTGTCAAGTAACATCACCCGCAGCTGGGCAAACTGTGAAACTTGCCCTGACCAGACCCGTGCCAGAATCACAGGCTTTAGCAATAAGCACTGCTGGCCTTTTGGGGTGTGTGTCCGGGGTGAGCTTAGCTCTCTCAGGGAAAGCCACCACTGTGATTGGTCCCTAACAGCCTCCCAGGAGCTGGAGGGAAGGAACAACATGTTGGATGCTCTGGAAGCTGTCTCATACCTGGGGCTCTCACCACCAGAAACCATTGGTACCTACAGAAGAAGGGTGGGAGGCAGGTCAGCCAGGGGAGGGAATGTGGCTTTTGGCAGTGTGGCTGGCTCTCAGGGAGCTGGGTGCAGAGCTGTGTGTTGAGGACATGCATGCAAACATGGACAGAGAAGGGGTTTGGTGCAAATCAAGCAGTGTGTGCACAGATGCAGAGGGGAAAATCAGACAGGGAGAGGAGAGCTACATCATCAAGATGCATTATCCGCTTCCAGGCCACAAAGTGTGACAGTGGTTGACATGAGAGAGGAGGGTGATACTCACAAAAAGGTCTGGTTTGTCTCCTATAGACTTTCTGGGATGCTTATGTGTGGCTCCCTCTTCCTCCTCCCAGTCTGAAGACCTGCCTGCCTCTCCACCACAAGGTTTTCAGTTCTAGGTGTAAAATGTCTGTCCCTTTTCCTTCTCCCTGAGCTCAACAGAGCCTCATCAGACAAAGAAACAAGCAGCACATTTCTCTACATCATGGTCTGCCAGGGCTGGAAGTGAGCACACTGCTCCTTCCTATCAAAAACCCCTCAGAGTGCCCTGGATCCTAAGCAAGGGGTTGGGCTGGAAAGGATGGTCTGGGTATTGCAAGGCCACGCTTGGTGTTATGCAAGGGGTCAGATGAAATATTACAACCCTTCCTTCTGACCCCCCAAAACATAGGGGCTTTTTAGGCCTTGACCAAGTAGGGTGTTCATGACAGTAAATTCCCAAGGCAATCTGTATTTAGCAGCAGGGAAGTGTGGTAGGATGTGTTTCCCTAGGGAAGCACAGATCAGAGGGAGGGGAGATGAGGCAGGCAGCCAAGGGAAGTGGGGCAGACTGGTATGCACAGGCTGCAGTTCCTCAGGGAGATTCGTTTCATATGCAGGTATGCCTTCAAAGGGGACACCGGTGCCCTGGAACACATGCTCTTGAGATGAACTGCCACCCCCCCCAGGAGCTGGAGTGGAGAGGCAGATGCCTATGGGAGCCATTTCCCAGGGGATGGTTCTTAGTCTGCCAGTGATCTTCCCAACGAAGCGTGGTGCGGGAGCTTCAAAAAGCCCATGCAGCCTGAAATGTCAGGGACCATTAGCAGCTGGGGCTTGGAGGCTGTAAAACTGCTGGCATCTCCCATTTTTTGTCCAAGCTGCTGTTAAAAGCATGGTCACGATGCAGCCAGCTGCTCTCCAGGGCTGGCTCTAGACACGAGCCCTGCAAGACACCCGTTCCCCACTCTGCTGATACAGCAAATTGGGATCCCTGGGTGGGGAGGTGGTGGGGGAAAGAACATTAAAGGAAACTCTGAAATCTCTCCATCAGGAGCACACAGGGTGGCACGGCAGGGTGGTTTCCCTCACTGGCTCATCCGTCAGGAAGCTTGACCCACCAGCCGAGTGAGTGGTGTCCCCTCTCACCCCGAGCCTGAGGGGCAAAAGAGTGTGTCTTTGTGCCCCTCTGCTAGCCGAAGGCAGTCCTCTTCCCTGCCCCCGGCAGGGCCAGGCAAGGGTTTGATGGATTGCAATCCTCCTCCGCCATGGCCAAAACAAAGGTCACGGCCTGAGGAAATTGCAAACAACTTTTGCCCACTGGCCCTGGAAGAATGGGTGCATTGGTGACAAGGGAGGGGAGCTTTTCACAATCCCCCCACCCTGGCTGCCTCTTTGGGAAAGGAATTTAAAAAGGCTGGCAAGTAATATGTGCCTCCTCCTGACAGAGGAGAAGGGGGCAGCCCTGAGACCCCTGCTCCAGGCCCACAGTGAGTCCCTGCCCCTTCCCACCTCCTCCTCCTCCAGCAAAGCCATTCTGTCTCCTCTCTGCTGGGCAAGCCCTGAGCCCTTGGGACTCCAGGTTTGGGGGCCAGACTTTAGGGCTTGTTATGGTCCAGGACAAGTCTGCATTATTTTTGTTAGCATCTGGGAGCCCCTAACATTCCTTATGTGCCCGTATAAAAACACAGACACCACCACTGCTCCCTCAGACTGAGCTTATGGCTGAGGCCAAGCCGTTTGGGTCCCTTCTTGCCTGCTAGGGGTGCGGGCTGCCCTGATGGCTTTGTGCTGGCTTGCTGTGTCTGTGCTTTCTGCACCAAACAAAAACTGCAGCTTTGAGGGCTGGAGGAGATACAGGGTGAGGATCCCATCCCTTGAGGTGGGGGTCCCACCCCTTGAGATCCCTGGTTGCTTGGGAAAGTTGCATCTCAACGAGGAACAAAAATCAAAATCCTGAAATTATGACTGGATTAACTTTTTTCTAATACCTGTAACTAAGCATGTCTGTGAATAGAAAAGTCACTTTAGACGAAATCTGAGTCCTCCTGGGCTGCCTTAAACGCCTTAATCCTGCCTTTCTGAGCAAGGTGGTGTCTCTCACACTAAAGCGTGATGGTGACAGGAAAATTCAAGACAGGAGCCCCATGACAGGGGTGAGGTGCTGCCAGTCCCAATACGCACACCCAAATTGGGCACTAAAGTGATCCCAATTGAAACCACTTGGCCCACCCATCTCAGATTCAAGCCTGCATGGATTAGCCAGACGCTTTGAGACAAAAAGCTGGAGGTGGGAAGCATCCCAGTTTTCAGGGAGAGGGAGGCTAGCAAGGAAGTCAAGGGTTTAAAGCCTCAGCCTATGAGCCCAGGAAAGCTTGCTCCCACTTCAAGGGGGTAGTTTTGCCAACCCATGCAGGGAAGGAAGGAGAGAAGAATGAGAATTGCAGACAGCTGAAAGAAGGAAGAAAGGTTACGAAGTCGGTGGGCACATGGCCTGGCTTGATAACTGCCTACTACACTCCCAATAGCATCTTGTCAAGGTTAGGACGTGGCATTTCCTATAGCACAGATAAGCTTTGTCTTCGCCCAGGCTGCAAGGCAGCTCTAAAAGCAGCGACTTTCCGTCCCTTCCCCAGGACTGGTTCCAATTAGCGCTGGCTCTGCTCAGCGCCGGCTTAGCCCCAGGATTAGAAATCTCCCCCTGCCAATCCCCTCTGACCCAAACGCTTCCTGGGACTGATGTGGTGACCAAATTCCTCCCTTTCCTAAATTGGACAGCTTGCTCTTGTCACCCCGAACTCTGGCCCCCACAGTGTGGGGAGAGGGGGAAGGGGGATACGTGACAGAGAGCAGCCCTTCGCCTGCCCCCGGGAACAATTTACCTCTCCCTGGCTCAGAGGAGCTAAAGCCCTCAAACAGCGTTTGGGGGCCTGGAGCTGCAGCTGTGCCTGGAGCTCCTGCTGGGATGCTTCGTTTCACCCACCTGGCCCAGGCAGCAGGGGCAGCTTCCACACCTGGCTGGTGGTTTTGGGGTGCTTAAGATGTAAAGGTGCAGTATATCATATCCCAGGCTTCTCCAAATGCCCGTGGGGGTGGAAAGGTGCTGACATGCTCCCTCCCCGTGGGCTTCTTCATGCATAAAATATGCAAGTATGTGGCGGGGCAAGTCACACTCAGGGGTACATCATGCTCAGGGGTAAGTCACACTTGGGTAAGTCATGCTCAGGGCTAAGTCTCGCTTAGGGCCAAGTCACGCTCAGACCAAGCCTCAGACCAAGCCGTGGAGGGTGGAGTCCCTGAAGGGCCCCAGGAGCAGGGGTGCACTGGGGATTTAGTCAGCTCATGAACGACACATTCACTTGGGCTCTTTTGTCTGCCTTTGTAAAATGCTGGTGACCTCAGGGGGTGAACTCGCTGATTAGGGTGCACAGAGGGACGGGGGATGAGGCCCCTGGTTTGGCCAGCAAGGGTGAGGTCCTGTGTCACAGACAATTCTTCCACGAGCATCTTTTTGTAGAGGTGGATTCAGTGCTGCAAGCTGGGCTCAGGGGCAGCCGCAGCCCCTGCGAGGCTCCCACAGGAGGGTCAGACAGACCCCATAGCATCAGCTGGCTACTCTGTGAAGCTGTTTTGGCAGGAGATGGGAGCAAGAGCATCTGCTACCAGCCCTGGAGGAGACAGAGGGAGCTTTCTCTAGCTAGAGCTGGGGAGGAGAGGGAAGGGTTTGGAGCATGTGCCTGGGAGGCTTCATGCCCCCGGCCTTCTGGCTCGGGGCCCCCATGCCTTCTTTTGCTGGCACCAACTTTTAAGGAACATTGCCTTGATTTTATCCTGCCGGGAAGCTGCTGAACCAGCAGAATTGAGCAAGTTACTTATTTGGAGACCAGCTGTACAAGGGCCCAGCACAAGCTACCCTCCTGCACCTACTGCCAGTGCCTTCCCACAGGAAACAGCACAGCTCTGGTGCCCAAACCCCGGCGAAAGCGCCTGTCACAACCTCTCTGCTGGGAGGGCTGCAACCACTGCCCCGTTCCATGTCAGAGGTTTAATACACAGCAAAGCACCGTTTTGGGTCCAGTATGGATTCAGCCCACAGCACTCGAGCTTGAAAAGCTTATTCTTCTAACAGTCCCTGAGGGCACCACGGCCTGTGCTGCTTAAGTGTTAAAGCAGCCCAAAATAGAATCATGCAGGCTGAGTTGGCTCCTCCTGCGCAGCAGCAGCACACCTTGGGCTTTACTCAAGGGCAGTCCCCCTTTTTAAAGCAAAGAGAGGTTTCGCACAAGTCTGGGGGAAGGGACTACCTGCAACACAGACCATGCAGTGTTTTGGAGAAGAAGGCAGGCTTTCCAGCACACCTGGGCTGCAGGAAACCCCCCATCCCACCAGGGACTGCAGGAGGGGAAGGGGTGACGGCACCTGATTTGCACAGCTGGGTTGTTCGCGGACAGAGAGCTGTATTTCCAAAGGGGAAACGATCCCCATTAGCTTTCCAGGTGTTCTACAAATGGCTTTCAGGTGGTAGGACCGAGTCTGACTGCAGGCCAGGGCCTTGCCTCTCTGTGATCCCCTCCCACCCCCATCCGCTCCCCACCCGCCTTACAAAGGAAGAGGGAGACCATTCAGGAGACAAGAAAACACACACACAGCCAGGGTGATTGCTATTTTAAGAACGTACTTTATACAAAATAACCAATTCATATGGAAATAAAATCTACAGACCTCGAAGGATCAAGCTTTTAAAAAAGTTCTTTAAAAAAATTACCCAACATACAGTATTAAACTAACTATTGAGGTAACTGTCGCTCTTGGGGAACAAAGGTAATCAGCAGACCAAGACAAAATATACACAATATAAAAATAAATAGCATTCCCCTTTCCAGTATTGACCAGGAAAGTTCACACGACTTTGCAGCAGCAGGAGAGAGAAGAGGATCCCTGACACTGTGCTCTACGGGATGGGGAGGGAGGCGGTGGCAAGAGCCAGGGCTCCTGGGCACCCAGAGATGGAGAGGTGCAGGATCTGAGCCCCCACTGGGGAGAGCAGCACTGGGGCAAACAACTCCAGCATGAACTCCTTCCACTGAGAAATTCGGGTTATCAAATACAACCTTTCCCAAACAGTACGGGCAGCTGGCAAGCTCAGCTTTGAACCGAGCTGAAGATAAGCAGGACCAGGCCCCTCGAGCGTTAGATCCCACCACCACCACCCAGTAAAACATCCCAGTCCCAAACCCCTCGCAGGTCAGATTCCCCTACTGAAGGATGCAGGCCGGAGTTGTTTTCACAGCTTGGTGTGAGAGGTTGCTGCCGCAGCATCAGCCCACCCTCCCGTTGCCATGGGGTGGTTGCATTCAGTTGACAAAGACCCGGTTTTTGCCTCCATGGCTGCTAGATCCCCTCCCCACTCACCAACAAAAAACACAGCAACATAAGAACAGCCTCACCCGAAAAGAGAAAGGCCCCTGTTTTCTCCTTGTGCCCCCAACAGACAGATTACATTCTTTACAAACTTACAATAATACAAAGGAAAAAAACCCCAACCAACCAACAAACAAACAAAACCAAACCAAAAAACCAAACCCCAACATCACCCAACTTCAGAAAAATGGACGTAGTGGCATAGACTCTCCCACTCCCCCCACCCCCAGCATCAAGTGAAACAGCAGCGGATCCCTCTCCTCCCCCAGGGGCATTATATCAGTGGTGCACTCACCCCTCGCTCCCCACAGCAACAGGCACCACCCCTCCTCCATGTGCTCTGCTTCACAGATGAGGCTCACCTTCATCAGCTTGCTCCTTTCCCTTCCTACCTTCCCAAACAGCAAGGAAACAACCAGCTCTCTCCTGGCTACCTGAATCAACCCAACAGTCACTGGGAAAGCAGCAACATGGTGCAGCCAGAACTGAGGCCCACAGAAAGTGCCTTGCTCCTGCTCAAGCTGTGAGCGAGGCCCACCAGTGTCTCACAGCTGCTCGCAAAGTCAGAGCTGCACTGCTGCACGTTGCTATTGCTCAGAAGAAAACTGGGCAGCAGTGTTCGTGGGTCTGTTGGGGAAGAGAGGCAACAGCCTTCATGGCTGTACACAGTATCTTGTGTTTAACCTCAGCCCCCTTTGGAGGAAGACACACCAGGGTCATGTATGGGAACCCTGCACAGGGGCTAGGAGCAAAACCTTCTGCTGTCAGAGGGGCAGACACTGCCATGCCAGCGTGGCAAACCCCGGGACCACGCTAGTGAGACACTGAGGGCGCCTTAATTCATGAGGGGAGGAAATGTGTACTCCCCACCTGCTTTTCTATTTGCATGGGCAGAGGAGATAGCTGGCACGTTCAACATTCTGCCCATCTACTGGTATGGGCAGTGAGCTTTCATCTCCAAACTTGACTGCAACTGACTGCAGCAAAGAGAGCAGAGGAGAAAAACTTGAAAACTAGGAAGCAAGGACGGAGAAACACTGGCTCATGACACAAGAGGGGATCGGAGGACTTTAGAGACTAAAAGCTGAGGCCCAGGCTCCTGTAGCTGTCCGTCTGTTTTCCAAAAGGGAGATCGCTCCAGTGTACTCAGCAGTGTTTGAATGCTCTAGGTGACTGCTTGCCTCTAACTGATTTGAAGGTTCACAGCGTCCCAAATGGCTGGCTGCTCTCGCTTTGCCCACAGGAAGGGGTTTTGCCCACATAAAGTCAGTTCCACTTTTATTTGGAAGATATTTCACTTACTACAAGTCTGCTAACGAGCCATGTGTTTTCCAAATCCAAAGGGCAAAGGGCTTGCAAGAGCTGGTGACAGTCCCAATTAATCCTCAACCCTAATTAATCCCTCACCCCCTCTTCCATTGATGGATGCACTGTCTGCTTTGACATCCACGTTTCAAAAAGAGGAAAACCTTTGCCGAAAGGATTCTAGGCTGTCGCTGCAGACTAAGGGAAAAACAAACAACCCTCAGTCAATGCAAGACCGGTGGTGTTACAACCAGAACACACTCCACAGTCTCTCTGAGGCCATGAGCTGAGGCCGGAGAGCAATCACAGAGGCTACAGCATCATGCAGCCTGCTACACCTGCGCATCAAAGGTATACTTGGATGTTGCTACGTACAACCCTGCCCTGAACTTCCTTTCCTTGCCTGGGGGCCGATTCAGCCCTTCTCTTGTCAACCCAGGAGCTCCTTGTCAGAGACAGCTGGAAATTCATCCCCCCACCAGCTCCTTTTCAAAGGAGGAGGTGGGCAGCAGAGAGCGGAAATCGGAACACGTAGTTCATTATGTGCTGGTTAAAAGCGCTTTCCTTCCGCATGGGCGGCAGGGGTCCTGCCAAGCCCAAATGTGCTCTTCCCCCATCTGTATGTTAAACAGGTACAGATGGGGAAAGGCTGGAAGGTCAGCGCTTGAGATGCTTCCTTGGCTCCAATAAGCACACGCTCTTAAAGCTTGTTACATGGCCTGCAGCCGCAGCGCTGCTACCATGGCCTGCTACCTCGGCCTCTGCTTCCATGGCCTGCTACCTCGGCCTCGGCCTGCGGGAAGGACACCATGCTCCCACACCTGCTCTTCCACCACCAGTGCTGTTCCTAACGGTACACAGGAATTCTGCAAGTGACCAGCAATGCAGCATGCAACAATGTTTTAGGGGGTGCTGTGATTAAGCATAGACCCAGTTGCATGGTTACTCTGCAGCGAGAGGAACCAGAAGCAGCCACACCACCACTGACTCCCCTGTTTGTCTTCTCCAAGCCACCCCTCAGGGGATGGCGCTTAGCTATCACTGAGTTTAGCACCTTCTCCTCAGTTCCACCCGGCAACACCTTCTCCTTGGAAAAGGAACAGAGAACAAAGCTGTTGAGAGCAAAGCAACAGCCCTGGCGCAACACGGAGGTGCACAGAAGACTGACAGAGATTGGTAGAGGTTGGTTTTTTTTTTTTTTTTAAAAAAAAGGAAGCTTGTTTTCTAATTATACTTTCATTTTAAATGGAGAAGCGATGGGGTGAGAAGCTGCAGGAGAACTGCCACCATCAGCAGAATGAAAGACAGCCCCTTCGACTAGCTTTCAGATAAGACATCAAGAAGCTGATAGCTCTCCAAGACCCCGAGAAACCACACTTACAAAAATATACACAGATTTGTTTTGGAAAGGCTGCATGAGGAAGGCATTTGGCAGATGAGGAAGGATCAGAAGCTCTTCCAAGAAACGTGTCTCCTTGTACTTTCAAGTCACAAATCAAACCAGTTCGGCCTTGAAACTTCAAATTTACTTTCCTCTTTTGTCCTCCTCATTGCAGGCTGGTGCCTCGGATTGCTACTGAGTGGTTTGGTGGGTCCCACTGGAATTTACAGACTGCAAACTTCTGCTGGAAACAGCTAAAACTCACTGTGAGCCCTCAGTGACTGGCCTACTTACTTAAAACCACTCAGGCTGTACTGCCAGGACCTGTAGTGCTCCAGATGCCTGAAGTGTCCAGTGTCTCAGGGGAAGGTTATGCGATGGCATTAGTAACAGCAGTTGGACATCTTGGGAACACCACACACACCACTCACAATGGGTGAGGTGGTGGGGAGCACAAGATGCTAAAGAGCTCGAGTCCAAAGCTCTTCTGAGGATATTGGAAATGTTTGGTGTCAACATCACACATGACCCTATTATATAGGGGTTTTTTTAACATGAGACCAGTAATTACATCAAAACATATCCTCCATATGCAAAAAGTGAAAACTACAGGAAACTTTGCAAAGCCACTAGCTCAACATGTTTGCTGAAGAAGGACCAACTGGTAATATGCTATACTATGACAACACTGGGGGATGAGGGATAAGAAAGAGGGCTTCTAACCAGAGTCGGAAGGTCTCTGTGTTGCGTTGAAATATTATTTAGGGTAATGATGCAAGTATGGCACTTGAAAGCCAGGACATTGTAAAATGCAGCCACATGCCTCCTGTGCTATATGTCAAGCCGTGGCCAAAAGTACTGCTCTGTAAAGAGCTGCTGTTTCACCCTCTCCTAAATCCTTCCTCAAACCCATCTCTTTCACAGTACCTACAAAACAGCCCCGTGCAGCACGGGTTGGGAAACTGTAAACTTACAATATTCACATCTTCTGGCTCTCCCCTGCACATTTCCACTCGTGTTCCACCCCAGGGACCTGCTTTCTCAGCCCCCTGCCCTCTGAAGGGTGCCAACTAACTGTGATTTGCTGAGATTGTACATAGCAAGATAGAGCTCTGATTTTTAGGGCGTACCCAGATGTCATTGTAAAAAGAAAAAGCAACATGAACAATACCAAACAAGACCCAAACACTTAGGAACCAAACACAAGCATCTGAAAGTCTGGAAACATCAAGCTAAGATTCCAGAAGCAGCTGTGTGTCTTAGTATGCCCTGTCCCCAGGAAAGCCCTACCCCTGTAGTCCAGCCATAGTTTCCCCTACACCTACTTTTCTTAGATAAACCCTATGTCCTCACAACAGCACTTGCTAGTCACTTTAATATTACTGATGACATCAAAAGCCATTTACCTAGAAACCCTAGGAGGAGGAGTCAGCTTCACTACTCTGCTTTGTCTACCACCTGCAGGTCAAATCCCTCTCCATTTTGTCAGGTAAAGGATGATATCTTCATGTTGTATAAACTCCATAAGGGTTTCTCAGAGTATCTACCACTCCATTGCACTCTCTTGGCAGACAGCGAGCAATCCTTGCCTTTTCTTATTCGTCCCCTGTTCAGATCTGGGCTTGGTGCTCATCCAGAGACCATGACCACATCATGACCACTAGAACTACGTTTTCAGTGCCAGTCCCAGCTGAAGGCCAAGAGTGCTTCAGGCTGGTTAGGTTTGTTTCTGGGGTTTTTTTTATGGCTTCTAAAAACCTTCCACGGAGCTCACAAGCAACTGAATGAAAGGCACTTCAAATATTCGGGTACCTGTCCGTGATATAGAAGTCACAGGCTGAATGAAGTCTGGCAGGGGTCACTGGCAGAATCTGCATTCACATTTCCAGAATTTGGAATGCTTTGCTACAAGTTGCATTTTACAGTTCCTCTGTTTTAAAATGTGCTATTTCAAGTAATTTTTGTATCTACCATGAAGTCCAGATTGCATTACAAGGAGAAGCCACCATGTTTTTGCTTGTCCCAGGTCTATCACCTCCAAGAGCAGTTATGCTTCCAGAGGTTTTCATGAACATCCACTATTGCTACTGTTACTCAAGGGAGGCTCCAGACCTGCATTTCCCAGCAACTGGGGCACCTCTGAAAGCCCACTGCCAGCTGCCAAGCAAAACCCTCAGATCTGGGACAAAATCGGATGAGCCCTCACATAATGTTCTTGGCTGGGTAAAACAGTTACCTGCTTCTCCATCAAAGGACAACCTTCAGGATAATATATTCCAGTTTATGCCAGTCCAACAGTGACAATTGCTCCCTGACAGAGGAACTGAAAAGAAACCCCACCCAAGTCGCCTTTGCGTTGTAATGGCATCTATAGGTAGCTACTGTAATTCAGGAACTCCCGTTACATTGAAGCCTGCCACCACAGAGGAACCAGCAGTCCCACAGACTAAGCAGGCAGCAGCTGCAGCTCACAACTTAGCTGCAGCAGTGACTGAGAACAACCATGTTTGCAAACCCACTCATGGGAGTAGCACAAAGACATTCAACTCCCATTAGGCTTGGACAAGGCCTTGGCTCTAACAGCTCATCAGAGGCAAAAGTACTACAGGCGTTGGGCCTCCCTGGTAAAGGGGCACGAGTGTTTTAGTCCTTGCCTGTTCCATGTCAAGAAGTATGTCTCACCTTTTAGGCTTTCTGTGCTTCCAAAAGCTTAGGACAGGGGTAGCACCTCAGTGGGATCCCACCTGCCATTTGCTCAAATGGCTTTGCCAGCAGATGGGTGGATCTGCACAGCAGGACAAAGGCAGTCGTGCCTGCTAGTGCAGTCCAGCTAAAGACACGGGTGATGGTACCATTCAAGACTACAAAGCAGCCAGAAAGATTCTCCAGAAAGCTGGACACAAAGACCCTCCCCTAGCTGGTCCCACAGACTGAACGGTATGCTGCCCTGTCCTCACTTCTGCTGCCACTTCTGCTTTTGCTAGCACAATTTGTCCAACACATCGGCACGCCCTCCTTTTAGCCATGCTGCTGTCCCTCCAGTGCAACCAGCAGCCTGCATGAGGGCTGGGGTCCCAGCAGATCTCGCTGACCAATTTTGCATGTAGCAACTTCACCTTGTTCCACCCCAGCTCCTCCAAGAATAAGCCTAACAAGGAAATAACACCTGATTAAGATGTGAACAAACAACTGCTGAGTCTGCAGAGCCCCTGAGGGCAGCTGCCACACGCCCTGTAGGACTTGCTATTATTACATCACATCAAGGATGACAAAGGTGAACCCAGTCAACTGGAGCATGCAGTTCTCATCCCTTACCTCCTGTGCCACTTTAACCTTTGATTTGGAATCAGTGCTTTGAGATTCCCCTGCAACTTGCAAATGCCAAATCCAACTCCAGAGGACAACAAACGGCTCACACTGCAGCAAACCAACTGTTCCCCCAAAGCAACCTCATGCTCCTCCTTCACTGGTAACAACCAAGAGTAGTCAGGAACCCTGGAGTACTGTCTGCTTCACTGTTGCTAAGAAGCAAATATAGCCAAGGGACAGAGAAAAAAAAAGGTGGGGACCCAGCTCCTCTCCCCAGGCAGCAGGGCAGTAGAGATCTGCACAAAATTTGTTCAACGGCATGAGTGCTGCTCTGCTCCTGGCTGCACTGATTTCACTGAAATGTCCAAGTGACCAGTTGGACCAATTTCTGTTTTGTAGAGCACACATTTCTCCTATCAGAAAGGCAGAGAGGAGGGTACTATGCTAGCAGAAGGGACAATGCCACAACTGTCCTAATTTCGATTCCTGGTCCTGGTTTCCTTGTTCCCCCATGATGACAGGAGCTGGAAGTGCACTCAGGCCCTGGATCCAGAGGGGAGGAGGTGGGGTTGAGGGGAAAAGGAGGAAGAAGACAAGAGAAAGAGAAGGACATGTTATGCTCCTGAGGAATTCCTGCTACTCAGTCAACCAACCATCGGGTTGTGTCTCAGCTGCAGAGGACAGGAAGGAGGACAGCAAGTCATCTGTCACACGTTCCCTCACCTCTCCCCACTCCCCTCAAATCCTCACCCTTATCCTGAAAGATTTCAGTGTGAAATGATTGTAAACAGTTACGGATTCCTCCAGTGCTAAGCCCACTACAAGCTGGGCCCACCCCCTCCCCCATTATGTACAATACATTCACCAACAACAGAAATTTATTTAAAAAGGCAACAGGTTAAATTCTGTAAACTGGATCCAGCTCCAAAACACACACGTTAATACTACAAGTAAAATTCCATCATCATCCTCTTCCACCCTGAAAAATATACCTGAGTTTAGCAGTCAATGAAAGTTTCTGCCCCCACCCCCACCCTCCCCACCCAAAAAAAAAACCCTCAAACCCTGAACGAGACGCAGTCTCTGGTCATGGAAAGCCACTAGTTTGCACCCTGCGGCGGCCAGCCAGCTGCTTGGCTGGTGGGGCCCAGCACCGCTCCAGGTTTCCAACACAAAAGCCATCGCGGCACCATGTTCCACGGACCCAGGAAGCTACATGCTGCTTGGGTGAGGGGAGGGTGGGAGGAAGGCCTGCCCCTCCTCTCCCTTGTCCAAATCACGTGTGGCTTTCGTCTTCGTGAGGTCCTTCCTTCCTTGGACTAGCTCTGGAAGAGGAAGAACAAGAGGAAGAACCGAGAGCTTTAGAAAGGAATTACCTCATAACTGCATGCAACCCATTCAAAGCTAGTGCTGTCGGTCTGCAGAGATTACATTTACGGTCAGCTAAGACTAGAGAGACATCCCTGACCCCTCTCTGCAGAGCAGCAGTCCACTTCCTGGCTTCTTCCAGTGCTTCCCACTCCCACCCAACAGCTCACTCCTTTAACCTGGGAGCAGAAAAACTTGCAGCTCAACACTGCTCTCTCCAGTGGTCCCTTACTTGATCCAGAGGCAGCGCTGATGGTTTTTGTGATGTCAGATCTTCTCGGGACATGGTTGCTGTAGGCATCTTCGGGAAGGGAACTTGAGCCTGGTGCATTTGCATTCTGGAGCCAGGTTGAATGGAGAGAGTTTTAGCCAGCGAACATCAAGAGCAAATACCATCTACTTGGTTGAATGCATACATACAACGTTCGCACACAAGCGCCCATCTCCTGTACTCTTTCTGCTTCCCTCCCAAAACACGACCATTAGTCTATGCCCCGATGGCTTAGTTGTAAGCTGAGCTCTGTGAAGGAGGCCTGCCATGCTGGGACTGTGGCAGAACAATAAAATTTATAAACAATTTATAAAATTGTGGCAGAATTTTCCACTTGGGAATAAAATGTGATGTGCAGTGTCTCAGTGAGAAGTCATTTTCCGTGAGAGAAATTTGAGACAGAGAGGAAGGGCAAAGCAAGAGGAGGGGAAGAAGAGGCAACAATTAAGTGAAGGAGTTAGTAACAAGAGGCTAACTCCCATGTCAGTTAGCTACTCGGCCCCACTATGAGAAAGGAGCAATAAAACACTGCAAAGGAGATGGCCCACTGGATTGAGACATGCACAGCCCTGGATGACACATGAACAAAATGCTGTCAGATAAAGCAAAGCACTGGTAGGGGGATGGGTGGGAGAGGCTAACAGGTAGCAATTGCTACTTGTTTTAAGGAGCTGCAGTCAGCCCTCCATCTTAAGAGACCTCTTACTCCAAGGGTCTGAGACACCTGGTTCACCTCTCAACAGCACTTGCCATTTCCTGCGACTTCAAGCCATGTCCTTCCACAGATATCCAAAACTTGTCACCCAGGCATCACCCCCTCCCACCTTGCCTTCTTGCAGAAAACATGATCTTACCCCGAGGGTCTATACAAGTCCTGGGGTGGTCCCCCCATGCCACCTCCACTGCCTCTCTGCTCCATCAGCAAGGCCTGAAAGTGACCTACATTCTCCTCCCGGCAGCGGTACAGGGGTCCCTCCTGAGAGAGGCCGTTGGCCTGGCCAGGGGCCGGATGATGAGACAGGTGTGCATTCATGGGCGATCCGTATGTCCTGGGCTGGAAATGACTGGCGGGATGCCGGGATGCATAAGGAGAGGCAGTCTGTAGCATCATCCCGTGGGGAGGGAAAGCTGATGGGCCAAATCCCATCCCTGAACCCAGATGCGGTGGGGGTGCTCCATAGAGGAACTCCCCCGCTGCCACCGAGCTTTGCCTCTTTGTGGCTGCGTTGTGGTTGTCCAAATCAAGGAACTCTTTGGGACTCTCCGGCCTTTCCTGGGACTCCTCAGACTTCTCATCTTCAGGCCCCAGATCTTGCCCATCGCTTGGAGAAACCTCTTTGGCACTCGCTAGGTCCATGCGGTTGGGAGA
The DNA here is from genome assembly GCA_027925045.1 of Hypotaenidia okinawae. NCBI lineage: Eukaryota > Metazoa > Chordata > Aves > Gruiformes > Rallidae > Hypotaenidia > Hypotaenidia okinawae. The sequence goes on along the minus strand of BSDF01000001.1, from coordinate 69,659,484 downwards.
GGCCAGGGCAGCGGTCAGTGCCTCACAGCCCTGCAAGCCACTGGTGGACCCCCGGTCTGGGAAAGGGGGTCTGGCCAGGGGTGGGTGGGTGGTGGGGTGCCCACTGGGGCCAGCCTGGGGGTGGAGAGGCCTCTGCCAGTCTGAGTAACCCTGTGGACAGGCGTAGTAGGGCGGCCGCTGGTAGTGGTGGTAGGAAGGCTGAGGCTGTGGCTGGTAGGGGTAGGGCATGCCCTGGGGGGGCCGATACCGGGGGAAGACGCTGGGGTGGGCGCTGCTTGGCTGGAAGCCCCGCGGGGGAAAATGCTGAGGGTGCGAGGCAGGAGGCTTCCCTCCCATCACAGGGCCAAACCCTTGCAGGCCCGGGTTGATGTGGTACCGCCCAGCCGAATTTGGGTATTCCAAACTGGGCATGTAGAGAGGGTGGAACTGGTTGGGGGTGGCCCCCATGGCTCCAGTGTCCACACTGGGGAGGCCAGTGCTCTGCCCCATGCAAGGCATGGATACTTCAGGCAGAGCCTTCCCCCCGCCGCAAAGGGGCTTCTCCAGCATGTTGGCGGCTAGCCCTTTTCCCTCAGCACTGCCCACTGGCCCCTCGCCTGCCGCCCCATTCTCAGGCAGGGGACCTCCTCTCTCAGAGGTGGGCACCAGGTCCCTTACACAGCCTGGGCCACCGGTGTAGCCACTCTCTGCTGGCCATGTGCCCTTGCCCTGCCCTGCCTTCAGGTCACCCTTCACGCTGGAGCCATCCCCCTCTCCGTCTGGGGGCAAGGCGCGCCTGGTGCACTCCATGGGCAGCGGGGGCTTGGGATGAGGTAGGAGTTTGGCGTAGGCCCCGTCAGGAATGCCGATGCACTGAGCCTTCTCGTCAACACCTGCAGGTGACTCCACTGGAAAGAGAGGGGAAAAAGTCACACCTCTTCTAGTTTTCAAAATCGTCCCTCCCCACCTTACACAAACACACACCTACTAATGCTCACCCAAAGCAGACATGCCAAAGACTAACTCCTGACAGCCTAACCAGGTCTACCAATAGTAATCTCTCAGCATCCTCTTTGGCTGCTGACCCACAGTGGCTGGGCAGCTCTATCCAACAAGTGCCTAACACCTGGATGAGAAAGTGCCCAGCTTTCTGAACTGTGTAAATAGAAAAAAAAAACCAGGAGTCATTTTCTAAAATCATGAAGTCACTCAATTGAGGGCTTCAAAGTACATACTCCAGAGCCTACAATATCCTGTCCTCTAGTCAAACTTCTCTGCAGGACTGTTGGAGCATGGCACCAAGACAGTCGCTCTCACCACACAGTCTTCAGAGACCTTCAATAATTCTGAAACACATTTTTCCAAAGTTGGATGATATTTAGTAGCCACGAGCTCCTTTAAGAACTACTCATGAGGTTGCACCTCCCTTGGAAAGATGGCACATGTGGACTGAACCTTCAAGATACAGGCACACTGTGGTTTGCAAACCATTGCTAAGTCACACCTCTGCTGGAGTAACTGCACAAGTGAGTTTGGCCTGACACATGGGTGTGCAGAGCCTGCCTAATTGAGAGGCAGAGTTGGAAAATACTGCAGTGGGTCCACATGACAGCAAGGTAAGAAGTCAGGATAATGGCAGCTTTATTTCAGGCTGTGTTGCTCCTTCTGGTCCACAAACTCCACTTGCCCACAGATTGGGCAGAAGTGCTACCACACACCAAGGTGCTGAGGAACCTACTGCAGCCATATTTTAACCAACTGTGATTTGGAGATGCGGCTGCTCTGCCCTGCAATCACTCAACATCCTCTCTGGTCTCTGTTCTACATCCAGCGCAGTTAAATGATAATGACTTTTAAGCAATGCCACAGAAGGAAAGAGTTTCCTCTTAGTGCAAGGCACATGAGGGATTGATAAAAGATGCAAGGGTTTTGGTCTTCAGTTTACCAGCTAGAATTAATGAAAAGAACTTTGAAAAAAAACCCCAAAAAATCTCTGGGTTTTTTGATCTCTACTTTAGGTTTATTTTTAATGGTTTTGGGGTTTTTTTGATCTCTAGTTTACCAGCTAGAATGAATAAAATTCAACTAGAAGGAAACCTGTGATGGCACAGGATATGCTGCCATCCCACCTGAACTGACACAGCTGCTCAGTGGCTTTCTGGCAGCTCTGCTATGTGAAGATTTTGAGATGTGCTCAAGAGGCACGCATGCATTTCAGAGGAGAAGCTGTACTGACATACACTCAAAGGAGTGCATTTAAGCCATTTAGTCACATAACATCTTTTCTCCTTACCTAACTCTCTGCTGATCCCATTTTTGGGGTCCAAGGGCAGACTGAGAGCTTGCAGGTACAGCTGGGACAGAGGGGACCCAGCAGGCTACAGTGTACTTAGAAAAATCTAAGCAATGACTGGAGCAGAAAACATATTTCAATTTAGATTTTTTAAAAATAAAAAGATGCATGTAAAACATGTGCCTGTCCCCCACAACTATTGATTAGGAGAATTTAATTCTTTTCCAGAAAAAAACCAACCCTGCTATTGTTGAGCCTCAGCCCCTGTTTAAAATTGACTCTGATAAGCCTGAATGTTGGGTGTCTTTTCCACTTCTCTAGTGGCATAAATCCAAATAAAGCCCCATTTGCAGGCACAGGCACAGGCCTTGTGCATCTGAGAAACAGTTGCATTTGGGACCCTACAGTTTTGGAGCCCAAGAGAAGCAAAGCTGGCCTGGGACAACTCCCTTGCCCTCCTCACAAGCACACACCGTCAGGCAGAGGGTATGCCCTGGGACAGGAAAGGGTGATGGTGTGCAGTGGGCAGGAGAGATGCCTGGCAGCGAGCAAAGGGGCAGGCAGGGAAGGTCAAATGCTAAAGGCACATTGGCTGGTGGTGCTCGAGGTGTTACCTTGGTTGCTCTCCGGCTCCATGGTCTGACCAGTGGGATCCTGTGAGCTCCCGTTCCCCATGATGGGTTTTGGAGGCTGCACGCTGGCAGCTGAGGCAGCATGAGCCAGCTGGGGAAAGGGTCCAGGGAGGTGTGGAGGGGGTGGCTGGCGAGGGTGGTAAGGCACACCCGGTGGGCACACACGGGAGGACAGCTGCTGCATGGCGATCATCTCCGGGCTGTCCATCATGGAGTCCCCACCCTGGCACCCTCTTTGAACCTGAGGGGGTCCCCCAAACAGAGCAGATGGCGGCTGTGGCATCCTCTGGCCGGTGGCTTTCCCAGAAGGTCTGATATACCCTGAGGGAGGCACCCCATGAGGTAGGAAATTTGATTGCTCGGTCCACTGGCTGGGAGGCAGCGGTGGCCTAATGGCCCGGGGTTCCATCATATGACCCAGGGCTCGAGGCTGGAGGGAGGGTCCTGGCCCCATGGGTGTCTTCTCCTCTGGCCCCACAGCACCCTGGCCAGCAGGACCATGGCTGCCGTTCCACAGGGTTGGGTGTGCGCGGTTCAGGTACTTGTAGGGCCGGTACATGTGCCCTGGAGGGACCTCTGAGCCTTCTGTTGGCCTCACGGGGGGCCCGTTGTGCCTCGGTGGGAGGAAGCTTTGCTGGAACTGGGCCGGTGGGTAGGCGGTGTCAGGCGGGGGCCGCTCACGCGCCCCAGCTGCAGGCCGCCTGGTCGGGGGCCAAGGCCAGCAACGTGGGTTGGTCCGCCACAGGCCTGCTTCTCTGGGGTGGCCAGCCTGTGCCCACGATGCTCACTCAGTCCCACAGCCGGCTGGGAGGGAGGAAGAGAGAGATGGGGAGGGGTGTCTCAGGGAGAGCCATCGCACTGAGGAGATGAGGGAACCCCGTGGGTCCCTGGTTGCAGGTTCTCTTGGCTGCAGCATTTCTTACCTGCATGGCAAAGTGCTGGTGCTGCTGGACTGGGTCTCCAGGATGGGGTTCAGGCACTCGAGGCGAGCCGTACAGTTTTGTGGGATCCGATCCACGCAGGGGACCAAATGTACCTGGCACGGCCGGTCTCTGGGGAACAGGAATGGAGAAATAAAATGATTCGGGAAGTGCAGAAAAGTAGCAGAGCAGCTGCAGGTGAGGGGAAGCCAAGGCTGGAAGAACCACACAGATGAGCAGATGGGCTTTTTGGAGATACCATGTAAAACCTGTTGTCTTTTTCCTATGAGGTGACGCAGTTTCCCTGCCAAAGCTGCTCTGTCACACCCCAGCCCTGTCTCCCCATGCTCAGGTCAAGATACACTCACCTGCCACCTGACTACTTGGGAGCAAGTAAGAAGATTGGAGGGGTAGTGGTTCGCTCCAAGCAGAGGAGCGGACCACAAGTGATGGGGAAGTGTGCTGGATTTCCTTCAAAATACTAATTTCCTCCAGCTCTCCTACTGCTGCCCACCTATTTCAATCACAAGAAATTTTGTTTGATCTCTAGTTAAAAGGGTGAGGGGAAGCCAGGACCTTAGAGGAGCAGCTGATAAACCACACCACAAGACATCACTGGTTCAAAATGGAAAAGGCAGTGAAGGATGGGTGAGGAACTGCCCAGAGGGGAGGCAAAACAGGTGGCATTCCAAGAAGAAATGCTAAAGGCAGACCACTGCTGCAGTCCGGGGCGACCTTACAGAACGTTTGATTTTGTTTACTGCTTTAACAAGTACTTAAGGCATGAAATGCAGTAGTACACAGATGGCACAAAGTTACCAGGCATCTGTAGACAACTGAGTCAGAACGTCTTGTTCAGCATCATAAACTGGAGGTTAAGAGCAGAAATGTGACTGCCTTCTATGTACAACAAGGTAACTCTCCAAGGAAAGAAGAGAACAGGGGTAGCCAGGGCTGGCCATGCTGGGGGACATGCTGGCGATAGGAAACATTAGGAGACTGTTCCCAACTAGTGTGGCAATGACTGAAACTGTACCAGTTTAAATGTAACAGCTGAAAACTTTTCAGTTGTAGAAACTGTAGCCCTGACCCTTAATCTCTGGGAGAAGTTCTTGCCACGTAGTAGGGATTTCACAGCAGAGAGCTTCGTTCCCCTTTCCCTCCCCCTCCCTCAGCCTCTGTGGGTGAAGAACAGTAGAAACTGCTGCTTACCATCTGGCCTGGATGTGGCACTGGGCTGGGCATGCCGCCGTACTGGAGAGAGCGTGGGAAACCTCGCCCGTTGGAAGGGCCGACCTCTCGAGGAGGCTGCATTGGGTTGCCACTTGGATCCTCTGTGGAGGAGGAGGAGAAGGAGGAGGAAGAGGAAGAAGAGGATGAAGCAGGAGCCCTGGAAGCAGCTCGATATGGTGGAGGTTTTCCTCCATTTTCCAGGCGTTGCTGCCTTTTGCCTGGCCCATCTGAGTCTCGTGACCGAGTCCAAACACTGGAGCGGCCAGTCCGCCGGCTCCTCTTCTCTCGCCTCCCATCTTCCCTGATCCAAAACTCCTCATCTGTGTCTCCGTCTTCCCCAGGGAAGTGCTTCATCATTGCCCGGTGGAAACACCTCTCTAAGTTGTAAGCCATCTTGGTATATTCTGCAGCCAAAAAACCCAACATCAGGGACAGAGCCTTCTAGAGAGAAACAATTAAGCAATGTCAGACTTGCCCCATGGGATGCATCATCTGCCCTCCACAAAGTATCTTTGAGGAAGACTTTTGTATCCAACTAGTTGACTTTGCATTACGTTATTAACTCGGGAAGCCATCCAGCATGACATTTCTTCAGCAACCCCACCAGAGGACAGGCACACAGGCATTACAAAGTACCATTAGCAGCACAGCTTGCTGAGTCAGCATTAACCCCATGTTCCAGAGTAGTGCCAAAAACTGCGTTAGGAGAAGCACCATGTCCACTGGCATGCTCAGACAGTGCAGTGCTGAGGGAAGAAATGTGAACTTCCAGCAGTGCTATTTGATTACACTCAGGGGCTTTTCTTGGGCTTGCCGGAATCTTTCCTGTATGCTACGAGACAGAGGAGGATCAGCAAATGTATTTATCCACGTGCAGTTCTAAAGCACGAAAGCTACTGCCAACACCAGTGTCCTCACTGCATCATTTCCACGAGGCAGTGCTGCTTAGAGGGACTCCTGCTTTTTGTTCAGAGCAAATAGGAAGGAAAAGACACGTGAGAGGTGTTAATGACAAGAGCTTGAAGTAAATGACTTTCCAGTTGTTTCCACTAAACTAACCCAGACGTTCCTGGGGAAACAGAGCTCTCCCAGTGGCAGTGCAGGAATGCTTTTACTTGGGGCCCACAGTGACAAGCCAGGTAGCTCTATTTTCCTGTTCAGGGTGGTGCTGGTGAGACACAGTCTGCAGCGATGGCCCCAACACATGGGAGCTGATTTCTTACCTAAGCAACAGGCGGAATTTTAAGTGGCATGGCAATTAAACCCAGGGTTCCCCATTTGCAAAGTCATGTCGTTCATTCAATAGCCAAGGAACCTAAAAACTACATTTTCCATCCAAAAGGCTACAAACTTGGATCATTCCTCACTTCTCTGTAGTACTCAACAAACACTAGGAGCTAACCAGACTCCAATGCTTTTTCAAGTCTGTGTTAGGTATTGTGAAACAAAGGAGCACGTGAAGGAAAGAAACAGACTTTCTTTTATTTTCTTTGTATGATCTCCCTTCACCATCTACCAACATGGGAGTCCCTTAGTATGCCATGGCCCAATTTGGCATGACCAAATTGAGCTAAAAACCTCACTAAAGCCCCAGGCATTATTACGCGGGAGCTCTGACTCTTTTGTCAGGTCTTCCAAAAATACCCTGGAAGAGAATAAGCACAAATCAAGTCCTGGTGAGTAGGTAGAGATCACTACTTGCTTTGACTGAGCACTGCAAATAGATGAACTTAGCATCTTACTGCTCTTACCACTGCCTTCACCATTGTACTTAAGACAGTTCCTGAACATGGTCTTCATATCGCCCACAAATTCTTCCTTGGTGCAGTACTGACCTCCATTCAACTTCTTCTCCATGCTAGAGATGTCCATGGGGGCCTGGAACGCAACAAAACCTCTCTTCAGTTACAACAAGCATAGTGGGGCTTAGAAAGTTGCATAGCTAGCTTCCTCACAGAGGGGATGCGGAGTGGAGCGGAGGCCGGTCTCCTGAGATACAGCTCTCATCTTTGGTTTCCTTGACTTGTAATGCTAGAAGCAGCTACTGGAGTTATACAGTTTGACTGCAAGGGTAACAACTAGCAAACCTTCAAAACTCTTCCAAAAAAACTGCATCCTGATCAACATCAGTCAAGCTGCTTGGACCGCTTTCCATACCTTAATGATCTGATAGTAGTTGGGAGCGTACGATTCATCAACAGGCTCCAAGAACGGCCAAGAGTCTTTGTGAGCCTTCACCACATCTAGAACTGGAAGCAGCGAAAGAAAAGTGACTGGTTACATACCCACACCTAAGGGAGCATCTCACTTTGAGCAAATCATGCAAAGGGGAGAGCTGGGGCAGGACTAACCTTTGTACATGGCTGTGAACTCATCGTCCAGTTCAAATCTGTAATGGGAAGTGCAACATTCAGCATGCAGACTGAGGACACACAAGACATGCTCTTGTACTTCATCTTTTCTTCCACCCCATGCAAAGTGTCAGAATGCTGACAGGTATGGCTGTCAGAAACACTCCTCTACTGTGGACCAAACCCGGATGTTTCTTAGCTTACTCCTCACTATTCTCCCTCCTCAGTGCTGTGAATGATCACACTCCTCTCCTTCACTGCTTCAATGCATTCGTGTGCTGCAAGCCCTGCTGCATACTCACAGATCCTTGGTCCTTCGCTCTTCCCTGGTAGGAGAACTGGGATCCAAGTGGGAAAGCTCAGGGGGAGCTCCTTCCCCTGTGCCAGCAGCCAGGCCCGCTCTTCACGAAGCTTCCTCCTCCTGGCCCGTTCTGCAGTGGGGAGGGAGGTGAAAAACCATTTATCACTTCTTGTCAACAGCATCTTGCAGGAGCTGCCTTTGCTTTCCCTGCAGCTCCCAAGAACTCCAGGGAAATGTTCTTGTTCTTTCAGCTAAAGCAGTAACAGCACAGAAGCAGAGGAGGTGAGGGTACAGTGCACATCAACATGCCTCTTGCTTTCCCTTGACTTTACAATCATTGCTTTTGCAGCATTAGTGTGATACAGATGCTCCCCCAGGCAGCTTCCAGACAAATTCCTGACCATGGTGTGGTACAAAGAAAGGAGTTCAGTGCTGGAAAGAGCTGGCTTAAGTTACACTCCTTCAAATGCTTTACTCAGCCATGTGAACTGAAGGCGTCTCGTTTTGCACTGAGGTGGATGAAGAGCAGTACTGAGGGAAGGGTGAAGTTCTACCAGCTGGGTGTCCATGAACAACTGTGGTCATTAATATCCTGCACCACCATGGCTAGCTTTGGGAAGACTGCTCAGGTAGGTCTTCACGGCCAGCAGCCAGGGCGAGTGAGCTGCCACACAGAAAGGCCACTGGGAAAGCTTTGGTTTAAGAGGCGAGAGACAGGAAGAAGCAACGTTGGTAATATAACCTGTGGTTTGCAACCAGACAGCTGGCTAACAGATTGCTTCATAATAGAAAGTTTATGGGCTCTTATGAACTTAATTTCCTTTTTCTTATGGGAAATCTGAATTCATTTGACTTGCTAAACACCTGCAGTTGTACCAACTTTCTGTTGGAGCAGAGAAGGTAGTGTTCAAGGAGAGATGTCATAGGAGTAAGACCCCAGAAAACAGGCCACATCAGGGAACACCCAGGGTGAAAGAAAGATGAGGGAAAGTTGGCTCATATCAGCCAGGAAAACAAGCTACTAGAGGAAGTACCATCTCTGGTGGAAAAGTATTAATTTATTGTTTTACTCTGTCAGTCAAAAATGAACTTAGGGGTTGAGGGCACAAGAAAACTAGGAATACTTTTCAACTACAAGGTGAGTATTTTCAGGAAGTTTGTCTATGGTCAGGTACATCAATGACTGGTAAAAGAAAGTCCAAATTTCCTGTTAGAGGACTCTGGGTAGCGCTGAAGTTGGGAGGACAGGACTTGAATCTGAGATATCCTACAGAATCTGTCAGCATCTATAATAATATTTAATGATAAGTCTGACATCAAACTGCAGTTAGCAGTCTGTCCAAGCACAGTTTGGTATTGCGTGCTTCATCTGCATCTCTTAGACATCCATATAATGTCCTCTAAGTGAGAAAGCTAGATAAAAACATGGGCAGCAAAAGGAAAACCTCGTGGCAACAGCAACCAAGAGGCAATGTGGAGAAGATGTTTAGAAATCTGCCAATGCTTGCTGAGGCTCTGACCTGGCAAACAGACAGCATCTGGGGAGAGCTACCCTGGTATCAGGATGCAGCTCCATTGGGATTAATGGCAGGTCCCTCTACAATAGCAAGTGATTAATATAGCACGTTAAGGGTCACTGACAGAGCTTGTTGTTATGCCCTCGACATGGATTGAGTCTTACCTGCCAACTATCATTGGCAGGTAACCAATGCCCTAAATAGTACCTCACAGGTAGGAAGTCATGCATGTGAGAGGTAATGTTGGAGCAGCACTGGGAAAGAGAGCTGGGAAACCAGCCTGCTTCTGTTGTTGGAATCTGGAAAGCTGCTTTAACTCATGAATTCAGGAAACTGCAGATGCGCCGAGCAGGAGGCTCGCTATGTCCAGCACGTGTGTGCTAGAGCTGGGGGAAGCAAAACCCCAGACTGGAAGTAGGAGTGTGAACTAAATATAGGCACACAGTCCAAAACTGAGAAGCAGGTGAAGTGCTGATGAAATTCATCACTGAGCAGATATATCACCCTATGTTTCAAATTACTCCTCTACAGACAACCTTACCAAATTGATGTGAAATCTCAAAAAGAACTGCAAAATACAAGAAAATCTGGGTTGCCCTAAAATCCCTGTTGAAGGGTGTCCAGTTTTAACAAGACCAAACCAAGCAAAAGACATTGCTTAATTTTCACATCCCTTCCTCTCCACCATAAGAACCGTCATGAAAGTAAATGCTCTGCAATAAGAAAAGATGGTTAAAAGTAGATGAAGTTTTACCTGGGTAACTGCTGTTTCTAGGCATGGAAAATATTGCAGTGATTTAAATGAACAAGTCAGCCAGTGAAATAACCTTTCTAAACAGCTTTTGCACCAGCTTAGAAGGAGACGTCTCCCCAGTTAGACTGAACTAACCAGGGACGAGTTTAAACTAAATTAATAGAAATTGCATAAAGCAAACCAAAAATGTCTCTACCAAGAAAAGCATGAATGTAAGCTAAACTTGCTTAAAACAGTTTACTGGCCAAACCTGTGCCAGTTCCTTTGAGTGCCTCTGGTGCCTTCACATCAGATGGTGCAGCAATTGCATTTACCCAGAAAAGGACATGACTTATACTAAAACTACAGTAACGTTTATCTTTGCAGTTCTTCTAGAACTTCAACGTTCATTTTGTCTCTGCAGATGGAGAATTAAAGCAGAGATTATGCAATTTGCCAAGGTGAAACAGATACCCATGGCAGATATGGAAGCTGGGTGATTCTGAGTTTAAAGCACTGGATTAGCCAGGACTGGCAACCAGGAATACATGAAGGCCAAGCAAGTAATTGGATCTCCTAAAGGTTAGAAAGGTAAGCAGGTAAAAGAAGCTATTCTTAGATAACATCTGCTAGGCTACCAAACATCTGGTAGCAGACTGTTGCACCTTGGAAAGTTTACAAGGTTTGCATGAACTTAATCTTTTTTCCTCTTCTGATTCTTTATCTGCTAAAGGATTCATGATCCTGATACTGCCACAGCTTTCTGAAGCTGTCCAGCTTTTCCCTGAAACTAAAACAGCTTGGCTAGCCACTGCAGCAAGAGCAGCAGGTAAAGGAATCCCTGTAAGGGAGGATGACAGGTAGAAGATGGCCAGAAATAAGCCTGCTTTTAAGACACTAGTGCTTACATATACCAGCTGAACACCTGCTGTCCGTGCCTCGATCAGGTATGTTAAACACAACACAGTTTTTTCTTGCAGAACAGCTTATATCAACATTTAATCCAATACCTGATGTTGTCACCTGTTGATGCTCTATTCAGCCTAATTCCTGTATCTTTAGTCCTCCATAATTTATGATGGCAGTAGCAAAATAAGAACATTACTTTTGCTACTCCCACATTGTCCCCTTACCTTTCTCCTCAAAGAAAAAATGCCAAAAGGACCAAATGCTATTCAAGGGGAGCAAAGCCAGCTAATCCTGCATACACAGATATTTAGGAGGACTCAAGTGGGGAGACAGATGAAGAGAACTGAGGAACAACAGAAAGAGCAGGAGAAAAATACAGCTGGTGCCAGGGAGAAAATGGCCACGACTGGAGGAAGACAACACAGCTGAAGAGTGCACTAGAAAACAGTCACCAACACAGAGAAACTAGTCAAGCTGATTTCTGAAGTAAGTGCAAGAAAATATATTCCCATTCACGTGTCTGGCAGGGGAGGAATGCAAGTGGCAGATCTTCATTCAGTATCTCAATTTCTGCTTTGAAAGCTTCTTCACACTGGCTGCACGTACCTTCCACTGCTTTGACTTTCTCCTCCATCTCTCTTTTCCTCTCCTCCTTCAGCAGCTGTTCCTGCTCCCTCTTCTGCACTGCTATTAGGATTTGGCGTTCCTCCTCTTCCTCCCTGCGCCTCTGCTTCTCCATTGAACTCAGCACATTCGGGTTTACCTGTGACAGAATGATGCACCAAAAACTGTAACTCACTGGTTTATTGAAGCCTGGGCAAAGGCAGGCTTAGCATACCTATGATGAATGGCTGGGGGTAAAAGCAAATAAAGAAAAAGGGAAAGAAAAGGATTTGTGTATATGGATTCTTGGATGGAAAGCAACACGTAAAAGAAAGTTATTTGTCAAGCAATGAAACCCTACTGATGCAGGGACAAAGGAAGAACCAATGGGTTAGACAAGCTGTCACTCTGCCAGGGATGTGCCACATGTATTTCCCCTTCTGGGCAAAGGATTCAGGCTGTTGACAACCCCACACAACATCTCTACCCCTTCCAGCTAGTAGAGTCCTGAGGTGCGAGCATGAGCAGAGCACTACTCCCCTGAAACTGGTCCTGCTGTAGAACAGAGAGTATTTAGTACTGGGAGACAGACTGGTACAGCCTTGCATCAAAGTATCATTTAGAATGCTTTCCTTTCCTGATCAGGATAAGGGCCACCAGGTTTCTGTGTACTAATTTCTCCAGAAGCAGCCCTCCCTTGTTTGTTTGGATGGTTTACCTGCTGGGTCCCCCCAACCAGTTCTCATTCAAGGATGCCTGGCTCTTTATTGCCCCACTTCCTCACCTCCCCACTTGCAGCAGGCTACAAGGCTCTGCTTGATCCCACTTTGGCTGCAGGCTTCCCAGACCAGGGATTGCCTACTCCTATTTCTCCAATAAAGTGCAAGGTATGCAGTGTGGAATTACCTTTATTACCTTAATCTAATTATAAGACAAATGAATTGGTCGATGCATCAGACACTCCCGCCTCTTTTGACTTCTGCAGGACCAAGTTATGTGTGCCTTATCAGCAGGGAAAAGAACAATATGCATATAGTTTACTCCACCTTCCTTTTCAGGGAATAACCAGCAACCACCACTTAGGCAGAAGGCATTTCCTGAGGATTAGCAATCAGCTGGGGTCCCTTGGCTGCTGCTCAGCCCATCAACTTCTCCAGGCCCATTATTAATCCCCAGAAAAAAATCTGGCACCGTGATTACTATTTTGTCCTTGTTTCATTGCCTAGAAGTGGAAACTCAGGGTGTTTTGATAAGTGCCTAGAAATGTCTGGTTTCATTGTATATTCATTCCCCCTCTGCCTTCCCTTCCCCTAAGCAGCACTGCCCTACAATCTCCCGCTGTGGACAAGCATCATACATTATCTCCCAGTCTCCAGCAGCAACAATATATTAAAAAAAAAAATCAAAGCTGTGAAAGAATCATGCTTCAACCACCAACAGCCTTGGAGAAATGTCCAAGAGAGGTTGATGGGACTCTGGATGACATTAGGACCATATCCTAGGGGACAGGCTGGACAGCAAAAACACCTATTCTGGGCTGATCCTTTTCAAGCAAACCCCACATCATGATCTTACCACAAGTGACCTCAGCTTGTGTTCTTTTCCTTTTTAAATTGTTGCCAGGTATTAGTACTTCATCCTTCTATCACCTTCCTAGGGAAGCCATTCTGTGAGGCCGCACACCGTTATGTTAGCCAGCTTCTCCTCACATTTGGTCTGAAGTTAATTTCCAACGCCCCCATTCCCTTCAATTATTCCTAGTTACAGTCTTCTGGGCACGCATAAATTCTCCTCTTCTTCAACTGCATTCCAGCCTTTATGGGCTTCCTCAGACACACAAAACTCCAGCCTTTCAGTAATTAGGTTGAAAATTTCTTATAAAGCAATCCCTTCCAACTCCTTGATCATTCCAGTTGTCTGTCTCAGGTCTTTCTTACAATCGATCAATATCCAAACACCAGGATGCCCAGGGCTGAAACCACCTTGTCAGCTACACAAGATAAGAACCTACAGAACCACTTTTGAGTGGAAATAGCCCTTTCTCAGTCACTCTGCCATCCTATTTTCTACTCACACACTGGAAACATCCTCTCCAGGCCTGATCCAGACCATGATTACCCTAACTTTTTTGACCAATCTCTTAAAACTGCAATAGGAACCAAAATAAGTCAAGTTTTGCAACAATTAGCAGGAGGTGAGCAGGAACCAACCACCAGAAGTCAGTACACCAAGATATTCCATTGAGGATGTGACCATTGGTCTTTAGATTTTTTAGATCTAAACCAGCCTGGTGTGTCACACTGATTTCTTCAATTGTTGGCACACAGATCAGATCTTCCCTTTCCCTAGATTCATACAGCTTCCACCATTCACGTCCTACAGAAATGTGAACGCAACATCCAAGCTGCTGGGCTCACATCAGGACCTCTCCACGCCCTGCGTGAGCCTCTCCCTGTAGGCGTGGAGAGGTCCTGATGTGAGCCCAGCAGCTTGGATGTTGCGTTCAGCCTTCAGCACCCTGTACTGACACAGAATCCGTAGCACGTTCCAGATCAACACACCACAACGACGGCATCCAGAAAGCAACGGGACAATTTTGAGCGAAGGAGAGAGTAACAGGTCTAGTAAGAGAAGAAACGGGGAGAAGCAGAAACCCTAAATGCAGCGTAGTGAGCACCAAGGACCGCAGCAGACTGCCACGGCCACTCCATTAGCTCCCTGCTGGGCTTGCAGGGCAGCGACAATGCTGACATGGGCTCTTAAAGACACTTCAGACACAAGAGCAGCCTGAAGTCTGGCATCCCACTTAAGCGCACTGGAACCGAGGGCGTTCAACATGGAGTTAACAAAACGAGCAAACAAAGCCGAATGTGGTGGAAGCAGACGCCTATTGGAACGATAAAAGCCGGGACAACTTAAACTTCCCGAAGGGGAAGGGACGTTTCTCCAGTTCCCTCCCTGCTTGGAGGATAAAAAACACCCCTTGCCTCTGTGGCCATGGCATCACCTCCTCCTTCCCTCCGCCAGAGAGCACTCCAGGACACAACATCACTGCCTCCTCCTCCTTTTGGGACCCCAGAAGGGGCAAGCTTCTGCCTTTTGCTTTGCTCTCCAGACAGCGGGTATCGGACTTCAGGGGCAGGAGGCCGGGGTGCCTAGGGCACCCCAGCCCCCTCCGGCCACACGCCCAGGCCCCTCACCCTCCAAACCTTACCCTCTCCGGTTTCCGCAGCGCTGCCCTAATGAGGGTGCTGCTTGGGCGGCTCTTTAATGAGGAGCTAATCTGAACCACCTGTTGAGAAATCCCCCGCAGGATTAGGAGCCTATGGAGCATTTATATCTTGGACCAAAGCAGCATCCAGCCTGTAGAGCAGGGAGAGGAAGGGGTCACCCCTGCACCGAGCTGAAGTTCTCTCCCTCAGACTCACTCGCTGCCCACAGCTTGCTCGGCAAACAAGCCGTCAGACATGCTGGCACCTTCCCTGGCTCCCCCATGGCACTGCCAGGGTCCTGCTGGGGAGCTGGTGCCAAGGTCCCCACCCTGGCACTGCCTGGGTCCCTGTGCAGTGGGTGCTGGAGGGCCCCCCCCTGCTTGCTGGAAATGTTTCACTGGCCCACAGGCAGCAATTAACAGCCCTCTGCCGCCGCAGACCTGGAGCACCTGCGGTACTGATTAGCATCATTCAAGCTCCATGTGTTTCCCACTCCCCTCCTCCTCTGGGATTTCTGCTGCCTGCGAACAAACATGTGTCCCTGGGTTTCCTGCACGGTGGGCTTTGCAGAGAGCAATTCTGGCCCCAAACTGACCATCACTGGGGTCTTATTTTCCTCTCGGCAGGCTTTTATCTGCAACATGATGAGAGGTTCTTCCTTCCTTTTATTTATCTATCCTAAGTAATTACATTTATTGCGGAGAACCGTACTTTCTCCTTTGTTCTGCAAGAACCCCTGACCTCTGGCTCACGTCGCGTATTCCCCACAGTTTATTTTCCCAGAGTTTGACAAAACACCAGGTAACTACATTTTCACTACCTCTACAGCACGAGGTTATGCCACGAGCCTGACAGAATCAAGCCAATCTTTTCCTCCAAAAGCTAATCCCACGTTGCCTGACCGATTGCTTTGGGTAGCTGTTGCCAGTTCAAAGACACCCCCCCCCCCCCCATCTCCACTGTACCATGCCCCTGGCTGTGCCAACGTGACTGTTGGGGGCTGTGTGGTGAACTGGATCGGAAAGCTGATCTACGTTAAAAATAACCCTGACCAAAGAAAAAGGTTATATTTAACTCCAGTCATTTCCCTGGGTCTGGTTCACTGCACAGACCTGCAAGCAGCAGTGCTGCTATGCTGATGGGGTGGAGAGGAGATGAGGGTGAAGAGGCACAGAAAGAACCATTTTGGCCGACAAGGCTGCAGTTTGATAAGCATTTCTTTAAGCAGCCTAAACTGTGACTTCCATTTCCAGCTGACCCTCTCCCCAGCTCAGCCCTGTGCTGCATCAGTCATTCTCTCCCTCCGCACTATCTACACCCTCATGTGTTTGCAGCCTCACGTTTTCCCCTTGGCTGAATTTCTGTCATTTCCCTTTGTAAGCCGGTTCTTCTAGCCCTCTCATCCTTCTTCAACTTTTCTTTGAACTGCCTCGAATGTGCCAGCACTTTCATTGAAGTGGAATTCCCCAGACTGAGCGCAGATTTCCATATGCAGCTGCACTGGAGGAGTCTGCAGCTAGGCCGGGTTACCTCTGCGATCCAGAGGGCAGCACCTCCCTGCTCGCCATAGAAACCCCGAGTGTCAGCCTGCCTTTGACGGGCATTACCACCCATCTCTCTTTCAGCACAAGCACTTTCAAATGACTCCTTCCCACTGAATGGCGATGCTGCGGGTTTATTTTTTTCCCCCAGGAGGCATCTGCTCTCGCCTCCCATCGTCGAAGTCCTCCCCCTCGCACCCCCCTCACCTCCTGCTTGATTGGTTTGATGGGCTGATGGTCAGACATCCACCTGGGAGAAAACTCTGTCCGCTGTAGACGCTTCTCCTGAAACAGGGTTGAGAATTGAGGGAAGGAAAAAGAGAGTGGAGGAAATTAGGGCACGTTGGTGATACCGGCAGGAGAAACTCTGGGGGCTAGTAGTGACCATGAAATTCCTATTAGCTTTACAAGGGCAGCAAACAAGCAAGCTGAACTCCATCCAAGAACATCACGCTGACTTGCAGAGCCCATTTTACAAAGCCATCTAGCCGAAGGATCCTGTTCCAAATCTGTCCCACCTGAAAACATTCAGCTGATGGACAATGCCCTTCGGAGTTTCGGGGCTCTGACATACCAGCATCAAGCAGAGGTAGCTAGGACAGCAAAAGCAGCCATTGCCCCTTTGGCAGAGCTGGCTGAGAGCAGCAGTAAAAGTGAAATCAGAAGCAGTTTGCATAGAAAAGCTAGGCTGTAAATCGCAGCAGTTCAAAAGCAGACAGAGATTCCCTGCTAGCAGAAAAGGGACGCAGGAGATGGCTGAAGACAGTAACCCCTTCAGCCACCGTACCTATGCTGCCATGCAGTCACACACCAGATCCTTAATTACCAACTCTAGCCCTGCCGCTCCATGGGGGAGAGTCCTTCTCCCCACACGCAAGATAAACAGCCCCCTACATCAATGCCACTCGCAGGCTGGGGTGGGGGGTAGCAGGGCGGGGTCACAGGCTGCTTGGGGTTAGCTCTCCTTCAATGAGCAAATGTCCATGCTCTCGGAAGTGGTCAGAGAGGTAAACAGGATGTCATGTCTCCTCACCTTCTGTGCAATCATGTTGCAGATCTCCGGCAGGAAGTCTTCACTCAAGAGTTTGTAGAGCTGCCGCTCTCTAAGGGAAGTCCTCTCTCTGAAGCTCTCTGTGACCTGCCTCCACTCCTCTTCCGTCTGACACAGCAGCCACCATGTCCCACGGCCAGGCCCTTGGGACCCTTCAACAACATGAAAGGATGTTATCTCCACAGCAGTTATGACTAACAACTTCTCTTCATCCCTTCTCCTCTCCTCAGGGCTCACGAAGAGCAAAAGATACTGCCCATGGCCACTGGTAAGAGAAACATGCTCTTTTCTGTAGACTCAAAGCTCTCCTGAGCCACCAGAAGCCCTGCTACCTCCCCTAGCGACACCCAAAGTGATGCAAAGTGATACACAGGTGAAGAAGTAATGGCGGCACTTTGCAACACATGGGTATAAGTGGGACATCCTTGTAGCAAGCCTCCATTCCAGTTATGATGGAACCCAGAAAAGGATTTAATTTGTTTCTTGTATGGGGGCTGTCAGTCAGAGCAGGACCCAGGGTAATGCAAATGTCTGATTTAGTCTGGCAGCAGAATAAAAACACTGAAAATTAATGTTATTTGAAATAAGCCAATTTTTTTTTTTTTTTTTAGCACTGCAAAACTTTCCTTTGCTGCGGTGAACAAAACCTCCCATTTGCCCCAAATGAAACATTTCGTTTGCAGGCACTTGAAAGAACAGAAGAGGAAGTGAAGGACGAGCTTCATCGGGCTGCCAGATGAGGGGGAAGTTCCAAAAGTTCACATCCCATCTCTGCTCAATCCAGGGTGGGATCTGAAGCAGATCTCCCACCGCTCTGAAGCATGAGCCAACTACCAAGCCACTCCGAGCTGTTGGGCCTTGCATGAAACACTTGAATATTAACAGGGAAGGAAGGGCTCTCTTCTGTGCTGGTTGGAACACCCACCTGGAGAAGGTGGAATGTGGTTTCTGCTCCACAAATGTTTACCCAGACACAGAAGCCTCATTGGTTGCAACCTGCATGCTTTTGTCCCCGGGGACTCTCTCTAAGCAAAAAATGTGGCCCATTTTTGGGGAGGTGAGAAGAGGTTGGTTCCAACCCCTTCAGGCTCAAGGGTCTTAGCTCCCTCTAGACTTTTTTAGAGCTAACCACAGGCTACTGGAAAGAAAGTAATGGTCACCACACCCCACAGGCAGATGTCACGCAGCTTCTCACCACATTTTCAAGCAAATTAACTGTGAAAAATATAAAGAAGCAAAACCCAGAGCCCTTTTCTTTCTGAACCCTTTGCAGATGTGAGCTGCCAGTGGCATACAAGCTATCAGGTTGCTCCAGTAAGACCAGAGAGCTGCAGCCTCCCTCCAGTCACCTGCCCTTTCTTGGAAACCTCCCTGCCTCAGTGGAGGCAGTGAGCGCAGTGGAGGCAGTGAGTGTGTGCTAGCTCCAGGTTACAAGCTAGTCTGTAGCTTAACCTGCCCTTGGCTTCTGCTCAAGTTAATGCTCTGGGGACAGGTAACGGTGATGATGAAGGACCAACCACATACTGGTTTCTATGGCCCTGGTGAAGCTGTCCTGTGCACCTGCAGCAGGAGGCTTACCTGCACACTGCCCCCTCATTTCCCCTTCCCTTGCCAGCTGCCTACGGTGACTCATTTCAAAAGCAACCAGGGCTAAGGCACTGCTTTGTGCCACCAGAAGACCACTCCGAAGCTAATCTGATAAAACCCGCAGCACCTCTTGTGCTTCCCTCCAGCTCTGCCACCCAGCTCTGCAGGAGCCACCAGGAAATCTGAAGACAAAGGGCAAGGGGAAGAAGGCACAAGCAAAGGCAGTGTCACCCCTTGCTTTTTACTGTGTGGCAATGGGCAGGTTGAGCCCATGGGTTATATGGAAGCTGATGGACAACAAATGAGCCCCAGCCCCCTTGGACTCAGTTTCACACTATGCTGCCAACCCTCTTTTTCTGTTTGGCTCATTAACTCTTAGGTGGGAATCCCCAAGCCTTCATTTACAGGGCACTGAGTTCAGTCACCCAACGGACATTGGGAAGCAGAGGCGAGGACAATAAAAAAGGTTCTTCCCTCCCTATCTTGCCATCACTGACCCCACACTCTTCCCAGTCCCAAGAAAACTGCACCTTCCACAAACAGGGGTTTGTCTTCATCTCATCCCTGGACGAGCAAGTGCCATTCACAGCCCATTTCCATCAACTTCAGTGAGTAGGTGGGCCCCCAAGGCCTGGTGTAACTGAGTATGTTACATCTCTTCATCTCACACTAATCCACAATAAGATAGGATGCCTGCAGGTGCCCAGGCTCCCAGCTGCAAGGCAGTCTGGAACACCAACCCCTCCTTCCAAACTCAGCCCCAGCCACTGGCAGAAAGACTCTCCCTTTCCTGAGAAAGGCACCTCTCTGGGCTTTGATAATTTAAGAGCCATGTTAGCTGATCTTATCGACCCTGACCCCACAAAATCTCTTTACCATTTCTTATCTGAGTCTCACGGATCAGCAAGTTCTCTTCTGCCTTCTCCCTACAAAAAAGAAAGAGGAGTGATACAATAAATACATGACTTCACATCACCAAAGTGCAGGCACTTACGAAGAAAAGAATGGGAGATGTAGCAATTGTTCAGTGCACAGCAAACTATGAAAAAACCCCAGCATGCAGAACCCATGTTCAGTATCTATATATATATTCACATACATATTTACCATAGCCTTATAAAATGTTATGAAGTGAAGGGTCCAGGCTAGAGTGTGTCAAGGACAGTATTTCATTTCTTACAGGAAGCAGCCCAAAGTCCATACCGACTCAAGGGGCCAGGATTTCTGGCTTCAAGCACTGTGCCATGAAAGTTGTCTTCATCAGGACCGTTTATCTTAGGCACTGGATAGGGAAAATACACCCAGCGTGAGGCAGCTGGAAGCGTGATACCCACTGTTGCACCAAACCTGGCTTCCACCTCAGTCAGAATTTTCCTTGGAGCATGATCAAAGCATCCACCAAGTCTGAGCTTGCTTCACTTCAGAGATGCATTGAAATTATGGCTGCATGGTATATACATACTTATTGGGGGAACCCAAGAAGAACATTAGACTTCCCTTTGGGAACATGTGCATTTCACATCTCTTGCAGGAACAACCTTCCCATACCTCAGCAAATTTTCTTCCAGTAGTTTTTTCCGCTTTGGGGGTCGGCCTCGTCTCTTGCCCGTTTTCCCAGGAACATTTGGGGTGTTTGTCTGCCCCCCACATCCCCTGTGACAACAGCAAAACCACCATGAAATATCTGCTGACCAAAGGAACTGTGGCTGGCAGGATGGGAAAAGGGCAGGGAAATCACAACAGCTGCTAGGAACCCAACCAAAGGAGGGATTAAATCAGAGCATCGATGGGACGGGGAGGGGAGGGGAGGGGAGGGGAGGGGAGGAGAGGAGGGATTCCCACTCGCTGGGAGCTTGATCTGGGAGCCGCCGGCACTGTGCGGGGCAGACGGGGAGGAATGCGGTGGGGCAGGCAGCATCACTCCCTCAGCAGGCTCTCTTGGTGCCACAAAGGCTGCAGGCTGGCTCCGACACAATGCGCAACATGGGGCAGCTTGCAGTCTGCTTGGCAACTCCAGTCTCACCCCCGCACTGCCCCAGTCCTCTCCCAGGCCCACCCCATGCCGATGCACGCTCCCCCCACCCCGACATCCCCGTCGTCCCCCCTCCTCTTTCCCCCCCAGCAGATCCCTGACACGACAGCAGTCAAGCGGAGTCCCCTCCAGCTGGGCTGGCTGCACCACCCCCTCCTTACCCCCTGCACCCAGACACAGAGGAGGACACGGAGGGGGGCCCATTACCTGTCTGGAACCAGCTCTCCGTTGGTTTTTCCCTGCACCGGGTCCTCCTTGTACATCCGCGTGCCATAGAAGTACCAGTACAGGGCACCGCTGCTGTCCTCGCCCAGCGGCTCCACGCGGAGGCTGTCGGCGTCCAAGCCCTGTGCCCAACGGGAGCCCCCCGCCAGACAATGACAAGTTGAAAAGCGGCCACATTGTCACACAAAACCTGATGACACCCCTCCACAAACACTTCCCTCCCTCCTCTTCTCCCGCCATGCCACAGCAGCAGTACAGCTGCTCCTCCAGGCTGAGCTGGGAAAATGTTACTCCAGGGGGAAGGTGACCGTTCGCTCTCTGTCCAGGGAGGGATTTAGATTGGCATCTCTAATTTGAATGGCCTCTCTCGTTGTAACATTTCATCTCTGCTGCTCTTGACAGGGAAGGTCTAATTAGTGCTGGCGACAGTCACGCACAGCCCTGAGAAGCTCCCTCCCCCTTCCCTGCCACCACCCTTCCCCCAGCTCCCCCACTACCCTTCAGCCCCATCCTTTCATCTCACACCATCCTTCAGCAAGGCAGTCTCGGCTCTCACAGCCCTGCCATTACAGTTGGAGCATCTCCAAATTCACTCTTTGCGGGAAGAGTAGCCAACTAAGCCAATTTACTTAGCGACTCCCGTACTGCGAATATGTCTGTGCAGGACAAGGGCTCCAAGAGAGTCCTGTGCACCTTCCTTGGGTCCTTTGCAAGGAGATGAGGAAACCGCTGACCCACCACATATCTGGTGTTAATATATTTAATAGCATCAACCCTTCTTTTCCCAGGAAAATTCACTGATCTGACCCAGCTCCCGTGGCCGTGCTGTTTCCATTTTGCCCTTTCCCTGCTGCCCAAAGCACCTTGAGGAGGTCAAAGACATCATCTGCGTCGAGGCGGTAGTCACAGAGGCGGTGCAGGATCTCCACCCGGGTGCGCAGGGGCAGCTCCTGGAAGGTGGACTCCCGCAGGGGGTTGGGTTTCCCTTCCTCCAGCTCCCAGCGGTAGTTGATGATGTCCTCCAGGTAACTGTGAAATGTCTGGGATCTAACCAAGGAAACAAAATCCCACGCGCTCGCTGTAGGTCACCGTGCCAAAAACACATGGTACAGCCACGCAACCTGAACAAACGCAACACAGCCAGACTTGAAGGAAAACCACACCCTGCAACAGCCATGGTCAGGTGCAGCTCTGTAACTCTTTCCTGAAATGCAGCAATCTCATTGCAACACTGCAGGATTCTGCATAATGCAGATACAGACTCTGCATAGTTTACTTCTTTCCAAGCAGAAAGAACAAGCTAAATAGGATGCCAACTCAGCCCCATCCCCTTTCTATCCCAATGGGCAGTGCTTTGCGCTAGCACCAACACTGAGTCTTTAGGATGCAACGAAGCAGATAAGCCTGTTCTCCTTCCACTTCATGTGAAGACCCTCTTCTTCAGCTTTCCATTTGCTTCCCACATCTGCCATTGCCAAGCCCTGCTCCTCTTTCTGCCTCTTAAGTAGCTGTCCATGCTCAGTGCCTTGAAGCTTTCCATAGCTGGTGCCTCCTCCCCGCTTTGCTGCTGCACTCTTCCCATGCTCCTGTTGTGGCCTCTCCCTCTGACCTCAAAGGTGCTGCCACTACCTGCCCGTTCTCCCACCAGTGGTTCTGGCAGCCTGCACATCTGCACAGCCTGATTGATGCATGCGGCTTGGACCTTGCTACGCAGCAAGGCTCACGTCCAACATGAGCGTACCTCCCAAACAGGGTTCAGCCCAGAGGACCCCCTCTCCTCTCTAGGCTCCCAGATGATCAAGCTGAACACTCAAGCTACTAAACAATCTTTCTCCTGCCACTAAAACAATCTTTCTTCATTTGCTTTTTGGTCCACATTGAGTCCCCCTTCCATTGCCAGCAGTTCACCATACAACCCAATGAAGAACACGTTTCTTACCCTCATCTAGCTTTGACATAAGTGTCCGCATCCAACAAACATTAGAATGCTGATGGAGCTTAATGCTAAAGGAACTGCTGTCTATATTTTAAGGAAACCTGAGTCTTTATTGTGGCTGCTGAGAAATTCAGAAGAGGGAATGAAAAAGGGCTGGTGCTGCTGTATATCCCTAAAAGCAAAACTTTCTCAAGATCTGGCCACATCACTTTGGCTCCTGAGATCTGTCAGGCTCCCTCAGGCCTATTGGACTTGCATATGCTGAGCGCAGCAAAGGAGGACATTCCACCCCAGCCCCCACCCCCCATGCCCCAGCCATTCTTGCACACACGGGAAGTCCATATGCCGGCAAGAACACCACTGGGTACACATTCCCACCAGCTCTCAAAAAGGCAGCTCAACTTGATAGGTTTTTGGCACAAGCGCCTTACTCTATATGATTAATGGAACCGTGCCAACGCTACAGAACTGCATTTCCCTGAGAAATTGCTAACCACTACAAAAGCTATTATTTTTGAACAAAGAGATAGAGGAGCATGATCCAAGTGGAGGGAGATTGTTAAAAGTCAACAAGAAGTGAAGTTATTAGACAGCGGACTGTATGCATTTGGTGAAGACTTCACAAGGACCATGACTGGATAGTGACTGCAAGAGCAAAGGAACAGATGCCACATGATTCCTAAAGCCATATCCACCTGGCAGCATTCCTCTTCCTCCTTGAGTGGAGACAATTTGATACTACCACCTTGCAAGATCACTCCCCACCAGCCTGCTGCTTTCTGATGTCACATGCAAGCTGACCTCCTTGAAATAACTCATTGGATGAGTGTTACCAGTCCTTCGGTTGTATTTACCAATAGATGCTTGAATGTACCTGGATCTAGTGCCTTCTGGAGTTTGTTCTTTTCTGCGTGACATGAGCAAAGGATTGATATTCCCAAGTGTCACAGTTTTGCTCCACTTATATAATCAGTCAAACAAATGCAACTTGAAAGAGTCCCCTATTCTCACATAGTTCAATCAACACAATCAAGGGGGTCTGTTCTTTAAATGATTTCTGTGCTGTCTCAAGTACTAGTTTTAGGGTAAAAACTACAGCAAATATCGATTTTTAAATTGAGATATTCAGTGCCCAGTACACCTACCTGACGTAGCTGTGCAATCCCCCAATGCCTTCCTCATAGACCTCAAGACCCAGTCCAACTTCCAGTGAGGACTTAACTTCGTGAAAAGTACCGACTTTTTGAGAGTGCTATGTTAGATATTTATTGAAGTTGTTAGATTGAAACAATAAAAGACAGATCTGACTCCAGCTTTCAAGAACAGAACAGTGATAAGAACATCTTCCCCTGAATGCATCACCTGTGTTTGGCTGCTTATTCTGCCATAGGAGAATGACTCTCAGAGAGCATCTGAGTTTCAAGGCTCCCAAGTTCAGCTGTTCAACTGTGTCAGAGCTCAAGGCGGAAGATCACTTCATCAGACCTTGCACAGAGGGCTCTGGCTGTTTCCAATAAAACTGACTTAAAAAACAGTTTACCTACAATCCTGAAAAACCAGTGGGTGACATGAGATGCCAGGAAGAAGGCACAAAAATAGCAGTGTTTAATCAGCTCCTCTTTTTCTGGCTAAATCTTTTTCTACCAAAAAAGGAGAGGCATGGATCAGACAGATACTTTTACCGCTTGCACGAGTTCACTTATCTTGCTCCACCATTTTGGCCTCTCTCAAAGAAAATTGATCCAGAAAGCCCTCAGTTCCAGAAGAACATCTGAAATCTCTGCTGTGTAACTCTCATTCCCCCTGGGGACTGGCTGTTGACTTAACCAATTTGGTTTGAGTTTGACTTTCACATAAGTGGCTAACACTAGAAATTTCCGCCATCCACCCAGTGTCCGATACATTATAAGCTCTGTACTCAAAGAGTACTTTGAGTTCCTACCCCCATCAATTTTCAAAGACAGCTACTGTGCATTTGTCGCTTTGAATAAAGATAGAAATGAGAACCAGAGATGGGAACCAGATGTCTCAAGGCATTCCAAATCACTCTCAATCTTACCCAATTTATATTTTCCCTTTCCATGGGGGCCAGCCTCTTTTCTCCACAGATGTGGAGTGCTCATCTTCAACCTGTCTGCCACACCTACAGTACACCTCACCCAGCCTGTTTCAATTAAATTTCCCTTTGAAAAAGGTTTCTGAAACGGTCCCCTTGGTTAGAAGAGAATATGCAGGGAGCACACTGTGAGAACCCTGCCCTTGGTGTGCTTCCCCATGCAAAGCAGAAATGCTCAGGACTAACTGTTTAGCATGATCCATAAAATTCAAAACCAGGAATCAGACAGACAGGGTCCAGGCATGGAATGACCTGGATGCAGCCTGTCAGATATCCTTTTTTCAAGCTCACAAACAGGACAGTGGTACACCTGCAGGTGTGGCGAGTCCTACAGAGTCTCTGCTGCAGCTCTGAAAGCCCTTTTGTAGGTGGGAAGAAGACAGGGAGGAGATCAATGAAATGAGGAGTCGGATCTGCCTCTTCTCTTGAGGTTCTCAGCATTACTGAGATTCGTAATGACATCTGAACAGCAGAAGCAACATTAAGTCAGCAATGTCCTTTGTCTACAAATTGGAGTATTCCCTAGGAGGATGGACTGGTACATGGACATATTCTCTCTCAGGGCACGCATCCAAAGGAAAACCAACTCTTCCTTGAAAGTAAATTTGGGCTCCTAGATACATTTTATTTAGGAGTGTGAGACCATGGGCCTCAATGTTTGTTACCATATCCCAACCACTTCTACATCCCCCTGCCATACAGCGAAAGCATCTTCATACAGCTCATTAACCAAGGAAAAGTATTACAGAACTCACCTACAGGAGGTCAGAAAAGTTACCTTAGCACACTCTCTCAGCTGTAAAACTTGATTCTTTTCACCATCTTCCTCCCCACCCCCACTTCACCAGCAGCACTAATATTTCAGAAAACTGAGCCAAGGTTTCCCTGACTCATCACAACGTTCTCTACTTCGCAGTTGCCAGCCAAGGTGCAAGGCAATTTGGATAGCTGTAGTGGGAAGTGGTAGAATAGTGCATGTGTATCTGTGCGACACGTGCCAGGTGGATCCAGGTGATTTCTCATGGGCCCAATGCAATTCTTAGCCTCGTCCCTGGCTTTGCTCTGAAATCACAGGGTCGCTGTCAGGGGTCCCTACAATTTTGCAGTGAATAGTAAAGGGGTCAAAGCTGAATCACACCTCTGGTTCCGAGTTTTAGTCATACCTTGAGGACCTCTACATATACAAAATGAAATCTGGGGTACAGGGAAGGGTGCAACCTAGCACATCAGTGGTTGAAGGCGGGGAGTTGGGGCTGACAATCCACGTGAGTACCAGCAAGGCTGCAGCTCAAGTTCCCTGTGATCTTTATTAGCAGCTGCAAAAAAATCAGGGCTTAAAGAAGATGTGAGTCGAAGGAGGGGCTCCTCCCCAACATGGATATCGGTGTCCAGAACAGTCAGAGAAAAGTTACACCCCCCAAGAGCTCAGCGCCGCAGCCCAGCCATCTGCCGCCCGGCTGCCTCCCAAAGAGGCACGTTTCTCTGTGTTTCAGAAGAGGGGATCCCTGGCCTCCTCCCGCTGCTTGGTGATCCCAGTCCATTGGTGTGCCTCTGCCATGACTTCCCCTGCTCACAGAAGAAGAGGCACCTTTGCCATCGCCTGGGTTTTTAATGCATGGAGCCGTGCTCTGCTGTCAAGAAAAAGCAGCTTGACCAGCCCACTTCCCAGGGGGCTCCTTAGGAGACCTCCAGAAGAAAGGGTGGAAATTTCACAGGGTTGATGTGATATATAGGAAAATTTGTTTGGAGCTTTCGCTGAGCACACTTGGGAGGGGGAAGCTGCCCTCAGAGACCTCAGCCTCACAGGCTGTAGGGCAAACTCAATGTGAAATTCCTTGTGAGCGAACCCAGCAGCACTGGGGCTGGAATACGTGTGGGGACACACACACACCCCCCCCACTTCTTTTCTATCCTTGTGCCCAAAGGAAGCGGAGCCACTTGTGCTTTTGGTTTTAAAGTCTCCAAAGTAAATTAAGTCTTGGCTGGGAAACTGTAAACAAAATCAAGCCAAAAAAACCCAAAAGCAAAAACAAACACTGATTCAGTAAGAGAGTCCCTCTGTCAATCTGCACTTCCCGCGGGCAGGGTGCCATGGCCGGAGTGTGGAACTACTGTCACAGCACGCTTTCCTATCTGGACTGTTCTTGCCAATTTTGTTACAAGCCCCCTCCCCCAACTCCCCACACAAAAACCCCACACAAAACCCCCAACCCTGTGGGAGTAAATACAGGATTAAGATAAACTTTAGGGTAAGGAGTTGGAGGTATTTGAGACAAAAATCTCTCAGTGATGCTCAGATACCGCTGGCACACACAAATAAGCCTTCTGAAAGTTCAGGTGCCAAATAATTGCCTGGATCCACTTGCTGGAATATCTATCATGTTGACAGTGTTTTTAAGTCTCTTGTTTCATTTAATTTACAAAATGCAACGGAAGAGTAAATACTGGAACGCTCTGGAGCTAGAAGCGCTGGGAAAATGGCAAGCCTGACTTATGTCTAATCCCAGACCGTATATTGCTCCGTACTTGAGATTAAAACCAAGAACCCCAATAAAACCAGAGGACTGCAGAGAGCAGGAGCAACAATAGACCTCCTCCACCTTCTGCTCAAGAGTAGTATGTGGGAGGAACATGGAAAACAACACTGGGAGAGCTCAGCCTTTCCCTCAAAGACTATTTAAACAGGAACATAATTACTCTTGTAGTTCCTTTTGCAGAGTTAGCCAGTAAGAAGAAGAATAGAGGCAATCCTTCTGTCTGGTAAAAGCTTTAGAAGCTGGAAAACACTTGGGATTCCCTCAGCCACCCAGCACAAGCACCGCTTTTTCTACATGGTTCTCAGTAATAAATGGAAAACCGCTTTGTGTTCATCTAACTCTCAGCACACAAGAGAGAACAGGTTTTGCCTCTTGTGATCTCTCTAGTTAAAAGAAACAACAGCAAAAAAATCAAGGTCTTATCAGAACAGACGTTTTATCATGGAATTAATTTTATGGACTGAAGACATTTCCCCTTATGGGCTGGCGCTTTCTAAGTTCCGAATTGGCAAAAAGGCACCAGCATGGTGTTGGGAGTCACTCAGGTGTTAATGAGAGAATTAACTGGCAGATGGCATTCAAGATATTTCTCCCCTCCCCAGTGAAGGCAGCATTCAAGATATTTCTCCTCTCTCCAACCAAGACAGCTTCTTCGCTACAACAGAGATTGGGAGAGCTTAATTCTTAACAAGCGTACAATGCTTGGGCACAAAGGCAAGCCCTCTAGAAAGTAATGGGAAGGATTCAGGGTTTGCTGGGATGACCTCAGTCAAACATCATTAACAGGGTCAGGAGAAGCAAAGCCTATTTCAGACGAAAAAAAATAATGTAAGGGCCCCCATGATCAATCTATCGTGGCTTGTCAGAAAGAGAAAGCGTAGGCTGACCTCAGAAGCAATATGAGTTACTACTACCAGCCTGACCTTGAGCTCTCATGTAACAATGGAGACTTTTTTTTTTACTGTATTAATGAGCTTTCTTATCTGAGGTGGGGGAGGAAGCCTTATGGACCAGCCTGCACTTTACCTTCAAACAATTTACCCCACTGAGAAACTAAGTCAGGCATGATGCAGGGCATGATCTGTCTGGGGCAGAAAAGGTTTGGGTAGTGTATTCCCCACTTCTTTCTAAGCCCTCTGTGTGCAGCTCACTCAGAAGGTATGCAAGCCAACAGGAAACACGTATTCCTCAGACCACGGGTCAGCTTGTCATCAGGCTGGCAGAGAGAGGCTCAGGGACAACAAGCACCCTGAAGGATGTCTCCTCAAAACACTTCATTGCAGAAGAGCAAAATGACTGAGAAGGTGGAGATCTGGGAATCCCAGCGTTAAGCTTTAACATCCACATTTCGTTTCCAATTCAACTAGCAGTGCCTCTAGCTGAATCACTGTCCTGCACCTCTGGTAGGGACAAATCCTAGCTGAAGACAGTCTCAAGGGAAGCAGTAACTCCCAACCACACCAAACTGGTGAAAGATCTCAGCAAGGTCCAACCCTGGCAGAGCCCTTGTGATGGAGGAATCAAACACCGGGGCTCATCCTGCTTTTCAGTGTGCTCTTTTGATTCATGCCTGGAGAAAGCCAGCTGGCCTACAAGTGGCTATGAACAAAAAGAGGTCACTTGACATTAACAGACCCTGAAAGAGACCACGACTGATCAAAGCTCCAGAGTGAAGTTTCTCCTCCCAGAGTTGGAAAGACTAGCAGAGATTGCTTGAGTAAGACCATCACAAGGCATTTGCAGGCCTGCCTTTCATCCTCTGCTTCTAGCTAGAACTAGTTTTCTGAATGCAGATGATGCCCAAGCCTCAAGTAATTCAGTGGATTACCTGCATGGCTATTCAGGAGCTTTGCAGGGAATGAGAGAAGAATGTGCAATCCATACTTGAAGAATCAGTGTGGGTTGCACTGAGCTCTACACACAATGACCTTCATCAATGTCTTCATCCTCGTTGAACTTTCTACATTACAAGCATGGTTTTGTTTCAAACCATGAGGTTGAAAAAATGGTTAGCAAATCTTAAGTAGCACCAGCTTTTTCCCTAAAGTAGTATCGTCTAACAGCTGGATTTGGCTGTCTGAAGCATGAGTGATCAGAGGTGTCCATACCCATGAAAGATACACCCAAGATTTCCACACAAGTAGAGGAAAGCAGAGTAAATGCAGCACCCTAGCAATTGCTGTTCCCTGCCTCTTACTTGTTCATCTCAGAACTTGCTTCCAGAGCTCTAATGTGCCGTTGAGACCATTCCCAAGAATACGGTGAAGAGATGCTTAGAGAATACATCAGGGTTCTGGACCTTTCTTCCAACATGATAATACAAAGTTAAGACAGGAGGATCTCCTGAAGGGCTGCTCATCTTGCTCAGGAAATAAAATTTACACAGTGGGATGCTAAGGAATCCACTGCTTTTCCTGCTGAACTCCTAAAGTGTTCATGTTTAGAAGAGGAAAAAATTAGCTAAGAAAAAACCAAGGGTATCAGCAACTAAGAATCTGCCACTCCTTGTCTTCCTCCATCTTAGTTCAAGTGATCTTCCATACAATAAAAACTGGGGAAGCTGGAAGGGGAGCTGGCACATACGCTGTATCCCACAGAGAAGCAGAATAGGAACAGCTATGGAGCGAGGCAGTGTCTCCAGGGAGGCAGAGAGAATGGAGAGCTGATGTGGGCTGTCTAGTCTAATAAGGGATCACACCACAGGAGCATGTGCTGGCTTGACAGAAGCAAGTGCAGCCACTTAACCTGGGTATGACAGCTGAAGTGGGAGTGTTGCTTTGCTACCCCCAAAAAGGGGGAGCACAAAGGAAGAAGAGGAAGCCACAAGGTCACCACAGCTGCCTACCTTTCAGGGAGGTTTTCAGGTCTGCACATGCAGGCTTCTCTCCCTCAGCCATGGAAGTAAAAAAGGAGCAACCAAAGAAGTTTCCAGTTCAGGCTCTTCAGCACTACTAGGCCACACTCACCAACTCTTGAATTAAAGAGAGGTGCCCTTTTACCTGCTCTCTTCTGTCCCCTGTGTGAGGGAACAGGGGTGCTGCATTCTACCCCTGTTCCCTCACACGGGGGACAGAAGGCAGCAAGTCCACCCCTCCAAAAGGAGACGGCAGCTGTAGGAGCTGAACTCATCTCACACGCCGCCATGGCAAAAGGGCATGCTCTGATCTTCCCCAGCTGCCAATGGCCTGTGCTTCTGTGATTTGGCTTTTATCTAGCAACCACCCCATGCATGACACAGCTGCTGGGGGGACTTGTTTGTTATTTTGCTGAGAGAAGGCAGAAAAGCAGCTGAGATATCAGCGCAGATACAGCGCAGTACGGCACTGGCCTGTTCTGAAAAGCCTCTTCCCCCTTAGGCTGGCAAATGCCGGGGACAGGCAGGAGTGCTGAGATAAGTGTCTATTTGATCTTCTCTCCCCCATTCACCCTGGATTTTTCACTGCTTTATGCTCACAAAACGCCAAGGCAGCTAATCAGTGCTCTGTGACCCCTGTTAATTGGGCTGTGTGAGAGAAAGGCAGCACCGGCAGGAGAAATCACACATACCTGTTACTTTGAACTGTCCTGTCACTTTGTGCCTCCCTGCTTGCAGGAGCTCCAAGCACCCTTCTGTGAACCAGGGCTGCTCTATTTTATCACCAGCCATCCCCAGGATCAGCAGGAGGGGCCACAAGTGTTTCTTGTGGTTGTCCAACCTCTAACACCTCAAGGTACAAGGGGGCAAACAGAGAGGCATGTTGCTGCTTCTCCTTCTATCTGAGAGGGTGAAAGTGGTTTTTGGTGAAGGAAACACAACGCTGATGGCTCTTCTTCCACCTATGCTCAGCTGCTCCTCATTGCCCTTATCCGCCTCTGTTGTTCCCCTTCTCCCTCTTCACCACAATACCAAGAAGCGAGCAGATGCCTGGCATCCATATCCCTGTCTCAAGAGGCTGGAAACCTATTTCACCAAGTAAGCTAGAGAAAGAAAGTGATGGGTGTGAAGATGTGAGGCACAGGAGGAAAAAAGGTTTGGATTTGCCAGGCTTGGTGGATTAGGCACTACTTGGAGGATAAGGAAGACACATGGTTAGCTGGATGCAAGCTGGGTGTGGGGGCCTGTGTTTGATTTTTAATTAGGAGCAAGGGCTGCCTGCATGGTTCGGTTGTTTGATTAAGGAAAAGAAGAAATAGGAATATGAGCAGCAGCAAAACCAGAGAAATGTTCAGCATGACATCCTTGTCTCTAAATTGGAGAGACATGGATTTGACAGATAGACCACTCAGTGGATAAGGAACTGGCTGGATAGTCTCGCTCAAAGAGTTGTGGTCAACAGCTCAATGTCCACATGGAGGTCTGTGACAAGTGCTGCTTCTCAGGGGTCACTACTGAGACCGGTGCTGTTCAACATCTTTGTCGGTGACATGGACAGTGGGATCGAGTGCACCCTCAGCAAGTCTGCTGATGACACCGAGCTGTGTGGTGAGGTCAACATGCTTTTCTGCTGAAAGAATCACTGTGGTGAGCAAACAGTATTGTGTTATATATATATATATATATATATATATACATATATATGTATATGTATATATATATACACATATATACATATGTGTGACAATACAAATTAAGGTAGCAATAAATGAACTGAAAGGATTATTTACCTTGAAGGAATACAGAGATGATTTGTGACAGTTTTTAAAATTCTCTTCTTCCATAACTGTAACTGCATAAGTATGACTAATTAAGTGTACTTATGCTATTTTCCATGGCTATTGTTGGGTTCGCCTTCAGGGTGACCACGTTCACACCAAAGGTGTGTTTAAACACACCTGCCCAGCTCTGCCAACATACCAACTCCACAGATGCTCATCGTACTTCACTGTTGCTTCAGTTTTACCTTTAAGATACTACCCTGAAACCATTACTTAAAGGGCACAACAGCAAATCAGTTGCCTTCAGCATGCTGTATGACCCATGGGAGCAGCAAAGAGTGGTTTAAACTCCAAGAGGAAACCAGCTCTGTAATCAGCCACTAAAATGCACTCTCCTACCTACCGCCATATTGAAACATGGACCACAGCTCCAGCATGGCAAGAAAAGCAGATGATATTGAAACTACTTTTTCTCGTCTTGTTTAAAAAGAGACATCTATTGAAATAGCGCTAAAATTGTAAAATACCACACATCTGGAAGGATATATACATATGTGTGTGTGTGTATAGATAGATAGATAGATAGGAATCTCCAGGAAAAATCCTGGTAAGACAGTCTGTCAGATATCCTGCCTTTCTGAATGGGAAGAAGAGTTGAGTGTCATCAAGGAATAAGTGGTTTCTGCTTCTTCACTGGGGGTTGCACTGGACAGTCTATCAGTCATAGAAGAGACAAGATGCATGGCCCCGTAAGTGTAAGCTGCTCTTCTCCTGCTTTGAGGAATCAATCTGTTGAGCCAAGGGAGCCCAAGAAAGAGTCAGTATCAGTTACTGAAGCTCTATGTATAGAGGGAGGCAGATTTGATACTAAACCAGGGTGGTACCAGTGCTGATTTCATCACAAATTATATGTACAGATAGAAAGGACCAAGGTGAGAACTTATCTCACCCCAAGCACCTACAATAAGCTTATTACAGAACTGAAAATATCTATCACACCTAAAGAAATGTTGGTGTCAAGCTGGTATGTGATACTGAGGGAGGACACAAGGGAGACCATCTAAGCATGTATCACCTCTTGCACTGATCCTGGCTGGGGAAGCATCAGGGAAAATGGCTTTCATTAAACAGTGAATCCTCTCACATGCTAGTAGAGAGGGTCAGAAAGCTGAGGGGAGTCAGAGCCCAGCACTTCCCTATCCAACAAGCTCTATTCCTGCAGCTAAACT
Organism: Hypotaenidia okinawae; assembly: GCA_027925045.1. Classification (NCBI taxonomy): domain Eukaryota; kingdom Metazoa; phylum Chordata; class Aves; order Gruiformes; family Rallidae; genus Hypotaenidia; species Hypotaenidia okinawae. The sequence continues at coordinate 69,625,912 of BSDF01000001.1, read as the reverse complement.
GGGAACATGATTCTTTTCCCTGACAGTACGCTCAAATCAAGTGGTAAGAAATTCCCAAGACCCTGAAGCGCAGACTTTTCTGTCAGGCTCAAAATCAGAGAATGAGTGACAGATGTGACTGGCAGAGGCAGAATGCCAAGAGGCAGGAGAGAGGTCCCAAGTCTCAGAGCCAACACCAGGGTGTGTACTGAAGGTGCTGGAACATACACTGGTACTAAAGGACAGGATATTGTCACCAATAGATGAGATACCATGGCAATCAGTACTGAAGTTGGTGGAACTGGTGCACAAGACAGAGGTGCAGAGTAGGAAAGACAGCTGGAGGAAGAATGCACTGACCTGCAGGGCACAGCTGGTCTCCTGGTGAAGCATAAGATCACCAAGAGAAGCTTAAGCAATACCAGTGCCAATCTGCAGCCTTTACAGGCACATCAGCAGGCAGTGGGCTTTATGACAGACTTCATGGCATTGGTAAATGATGTCATTTTTTGGATGTAACAGAAAAGCAAAAAACGTAGGTTATCCTCAGAGCACATGGTCATGAAGCAATAAATCCAAGACACAGCAGTTCCAGGGCTCAGTTTGAGAGCTCAAGGAGCAGGTTCCCAAGCATCAAATCAAAACAGTCTGATCAGGACATTTTTGAGCAGAACTTAACAAAGCAAGGTACCTTTCTTCCTGCAACAGACAGGAGGCCAGATTTTTGCCAGCCTCGTAAAAGAAGTCAGAAAAGGCAGGAGGTAAGGCAAAATGCTGATCCTGAGAAGTCCTGGTAACATGTGAAACTCCTCCAGTCCCCGCATGGATGGATGGATGAATGGATGCCTCCCAGCACCCCAAAGAAATTGTTGGTGCTGCGTTCTTCTCTGCCCAGTTATTCCCCAAGGCTTGTCAAACAGAGAGAATAAGAATCACTTATAGGACAGTGTTCCATGCCTGGAGGCTTCTGCATTGCTTCTATGTCAAATGCCTTCAGCTTTGAATAACAAAAGGCAATCTCTCCAAGGATCAAAAAGGAAAACAAAAAGAACCAGTGTTAGAACTATTTATTAACTATCCCAAGAACTTGTTAGATAACCAACCCACAGTTGTTGAGATACAATAAAAAAGGAGAGAGAAGTATGTGGGTGCTCAAGAAGGAAACAAGTACCTGGGGGTAAACCAACCCTGCAATCAGTGCAGGGGATTTGGACAACGATGAGGTGAGAGGCCTGGTAAGATGCAGGCTGACAGCTACTGCTCTGAGGGGTTCTGCTAAGGTGGACTTTGGTTCCTGCATGCTGGGTGCATGCATGCTGATCTGACCTGTAAAAGATGTGCAGGGAGGGATGCTGATGGCCATACCAGCAAAATGAAGTGTGAGAACCGCTGAGGCACTCTCTCCTCCTGCCACACACTTCCTCCATGTGCAGACTTTGACTCTTAAGGCATGGATTTTTTTTCTCCTTGTTTTGTGTCTTATTCTGTGTGACCCTGACAATGAAACACACAGTGTACGCTCAATGACAAGCCACTCTGGACATGAGGACGTAAGGTGAAGCCATAGCAGTGTCTGTCTTAGGAGTGATGAACACAGCCTTCTGGGTGGTGCAGAATTAAGGAACAGACCTAGAGCCCAGCTTTCACCTGGTGAACTGAAATGGGCAGCAAGGGCTTTGGTTGGTCTGTGACCTGCATCAGCATTTCACTTCTTCAATCAATTACCTTCACCTACATGTAACCAGGCTTAATACATGTTTGCTAATTTTCACCCCATTTTCATCCAATTTTCACCTGCATGCCTCTTTTTTTCTACTGCTGTTATTTGATGGTGAGGCTCTTTCTGAAGGAGTCAGAGCTGATTAACTTGTGAAAGACCCAAATAGATCTCCTATATTCTGAAAAGGCAAATAGGACTGAGGCTTAACTGTGCTCCACATTCAGAGAGGATCATTACTTACTATTCATCCCTGGATCCTTGAGGAACAAGTGAAGCCAGCTTAATGCTGCATTGTTCATTCCTACTGCCCATCAACGGAAAGCATGCTCCCAATTCATAGCCATAAGGAAACACATCAGTATTGCTGCCTGTAAGCTCCTCCGATTGTTATGGGGCTGTAGAAAGGACCTTAGGGTATTACAGTGATGATGAGCACTGTAGGGAAGAAGCTAGAGTTATTGTCTTGATGATGATCGGGAAATAGGACACATGCATGTATTATGGCACAGATCCATATGAAACAAGCCCTTGTGTGCCTTGTTGCTCACAGAAAAATGTGTTTAATGTGGAGAAGAGAGCCATTCTGAAGCCTAAAACACCTAGCATGGGGTTGCCTTGAAGCTAATAAGCACAGCACGTTTATTACTTGGAGCCAGCCCCACATATGACAAGTTTGTGGGACAATGGATAAAAGCAGGTTCTTACAGATAAATAAACAGGACCTATATAATTGTAGTGGCTCCCCAGCCATCAAGGTTGCTGGCGCCAAAAGTTTCCAAGAAAATATCAGAACTTCTCCAATATTCACCTTCAGACTTCGAATTGATTTCTGAGCCTGACAGGTGCTGGGAGGTGGCCTGCAAAACCAGCCGTGCTGGAGTAAAAATCCTGCACCAGCAGTCTGGAGCATCGCTATCTTGAAATGCAAGAGCAAAGGTTTTTATGTGGAGAGAACTTGCAGATCCTGTCCCTCTCCCTCCATCATCCCTCAACTTCTTTCTTCAAATTAGATATTTTCACCTGCCTTCTTAATTCCCTTTTTCATCATTCCTTTCTTCCTCCTCTCCAGACTACTTGATTTGCAACATCAAGAACTTAAAAATACAGCTGTCCATTTCGTGTTTCAAACCCTGACACTGGCATGACGACATCATTGCAGTCTCCAAGACCCTTCACTGACTGTTTGCCATTCATCCTTTTGAGTTTAGCCACCTATTTATTCCTCCCTGCCAATGTTTTGATAACTCGCTCACCCCTGCTATCCACTCTATTTGTCTCTCATCCATCTGCCCTGACAAGAACTGCACATGCTTGCACGCTCTTTTTCTTCCACCATCTTCAGTCCTTATTCTCCACCATATATAGAATAGCCCTTCCAGAACACGCCACCAACTTTTCTTCAAATTCTTCCTTAAAGACTCATTTTATCCATCTGAGAACCAAAGACATTTACTTAGCTTTATTTATACTTGAACTCTACAATTTTATTCCACCGTGCTTCTCATTAATCTCAGGATGACTGTGTTATTTTACTGCTGTAATCTCATCCTTCCTTTCCCAACACCTGCCAGCTGCCTCATTTTCACTTCTTACCCTTTAAAAGGCTCACCTTGCATAGCGTGGCTGTTATTATAATAAATATTAATATTCGACTCAAGATGAGCAACATAGCCACTTCATCTCCCTTGCCCCCTCATGGTATCTCCTGCGCCGATGATGCTGGGTGGATTCCAGAGGCTATCCACCAATCTCCATGATGTATGCACGGCAGGGCTGGTTAAAAGTCAGGCTGTAAATAATGCTGATCTTGTTGATATTCACTTGGCAGTCATGAATGTGATTCCGAGGTAGCAAGGCGCTTTGCGGCTGGGCCACTGCAACACTTGGTATAATCAAGGTCACTGGCACAACCGCTGTTGAAACTCTTTCCAAAAGGTGGTGGGTCCCCAGGTGTGCTGCACTTGGGCTTAGACTGGCACGGGCTGAGGTGTTGGATTCATTCAGATGGTCGCAGTACCTTGGCACAGCTATTCCTGCAGCCTAGTTCACCACACTGTCCATGAGACTGAAAGCTTGGTGCTGCTGTGCCAGCTATCCCAGTCAACCTGCAACCTTATCTGCCAGACCAGATGAACATACAGCAGTTCTTAAAGGGCACAGCTCACACAGTCAGGTGCAGAAGGGCAGTTTCAAGGTGCTAAGTTGGACTTGATGATCCTTATGGGTCCCTTCCAACTTGATCCTTATAGGTCCTGTCCAACTCAGCATATTCTATGATTCTTATTAATGTTTATAAATATCTGAAGTGTGGGACACAGGGGGAATTGGCCAGCCCCTTTTCAGTGGTCTGTGGGGACAGGACAAGGGGCAATGTCCTCAAGTTGGAGCATAGGAAGTTCCGCACCAACATGCGGAAGAACTTTTACCCAGTGAGGGTGACAGAGACTGGGACAGGCTGCCCAGGGGGGTTGTGGAGTCTCCTTCTCTGGAGATATTCAGGACCTGTCTGGATGCCTCCCTGTGCAGTATGAGCTAGGGAGCTGCTTTGGCGGGGGGTTGGACCCCATGATCTCTAGAGATCCCTTCCAACACCTACGATTATGTGATTTAAGGGTGCTTTTACAAAAACATGAGACCTGGGGTAACCCCTGAAATAGCCTGTATTCAGTCCATACAGAATAAAACACAAGGGTGGACAAGAGTGATAAAGCAGAAGCAATAACCAAAATATTCAGAACTATTAAACACAGCCCCTGTGTTTCATAGGAGCATTCTGCCCTCATGGGTTAGAAGATTTCTGATTATCCCTTATCTCTTCCTGATGAAAGCTCAAATAAGTGATTAAAGTCCAAGCATTAGAAAATAAGTAGAGAAGAGGCAGCATTCCTGATTGGCAATTCAACAAGTAGGGAATATAGATGCCATACTGAGAGTATCTGTTAATCCCACTACTAAGGGTATGAAAGAAATAATTAAGACAATAGCAGGCGAGGGAAGAGGAGTTAAGGAATATCCTCTTATTATCCGTATTAGAACAAACCAGGCACAAATTACAAGCCAAAGGCTCCAAGGTTAGTTTACAGATCCAGAAAGAACTTAAGGTGGGCACAAAACCAGACAATCAGGAAAAAAAAATATTCCAATACATTAAGGGAAGAAATAACAAGAAAAAAAAATAACTGAGGTTCCCAAGGAAATAAATGCTTTCTCTGGTGCTACAAAGGTCAATTAGATAGCTTTCACCTGCAGAGATGGACCGATCTCCTGAGGTAAAGTTAAAAAATTAAAATCTCATGGGCCATGGGCAAGAGCAGAGATATTGTTTTTGTCCCTCCTCACTTTTTGCCACCTTTGTTCATGTTGAAAAAACAAAAAATAAAACATGTTATAAGAAAAAAAGCAATTAAAATGTTTTTCAAGGGACAACAGCAGCATACAGAATGACTCCCAATGAGAAATATGATAGAGTCATTGAAACTTTTAATGCCATCACATTAGAAAAATAGCAAAAATACATTAACAGAGCAGTGAAGAATGAATCTCACCCAAAGAAATGCTGAACAGCAGGAGCTTTTCTGGATTATTTTAGTTGAGTGTACACATCCATGTCACACCATCACTTCTTACTTAAAAACAGCTGCAGAAGGCTCCTGCTGCGGCTGTTGCCGTTAGCTGAAGCTCTGATCTTCCTGTCTTGATACAAGTCATCAAGTCACATTTCCTGCTGGAATTAAAGTGGCAGCCCCTAGGGACTATGCAGCTGCCCAATTTATATCAGAGAGAATCTGAACCAAACACCAGTATTTTTTCAAACTGCTTAATTTTTATGCATTTAATTTTTACAATCCCCAAATTCTATCAAGAGTTTTCTCCCTCGCCACTCCCCACTTCTCAGGCATTTTGAAATCATTAAAAGAAAACAGACATTTCAAGGCCTATACGCAAAAGCTAAAAGCCTGACAAATATGTTTGGGTAAACTTACTGGCATCAAACTGAAGCATTCCTATAGCATAAAACTGGGCCAAAAGATAAAAAAAAAAAAGCATCAAGGATATTAGTTATTGCATCATTAGTGGTTAAGATGGTATGGGTGGTATATGAATGCTATGAAGGGTGTTTATAAACCAACAAAAGCTGCAGATCACGGCACAAAGGCATGACATGGGTACAGAGCAAAAAGAGGAGAGGACCAGGGGAACTTTCCTGGGCAAGTGCCAGTCAAGGACAGCTACAGGGTCATGGCTAAGGATGCTAGAAATCAGAACTACAGACTACCTTTTGTTCCGTATTTCTACAGTGCTTAGCATGGCAAGAACCAGGTCAGAGAAGAGGGTTCCCAACAGCTATGACAGGTTATGATAAATAAGAATTTGGAGAAGATCATGCAACATCACATTAAGCAGTCTGTAGTTAAACATGGATATCCATAACTGAAAGAAAGTCTTTAGTTTACAGACATTCAACAGTCCTTAATCATCAAGCAGGGTAAAAACCAGTCTCTCATACACAATTCTTTAAAAAGAAAAAAACAAAACCAAAACATATCTGTCACAAAGAGTATCAAAATCAAGGCAAAGTTGCTCTACTTCAAAACCAAGAATCACAGAACCTGACAAAAGTACTAGTCTCTTTATTTTCCCCAAAGAATAAAAAGCAAGTCAAACTAGAGCATGTTAAATTGTACATTAGAAGGGCTCTCAGCTAGGTTCCACTTCCAAAATTACTTGAGAGCACATTATAATTAGCAAAGGTATGTGACAGTTTTATACCCCTCTATGATGCATGATTAAAGCCAGGCAGCCCAGCTCTGCTGCAAGTTCTGCACGCCGTCAAAACAGATGTGACAAGAACTACAAGCTGCTCCCAGGCAGACTGTGAGAAAGCATAGACAGATAACATTTTGGCCATCAAAGAGGTAAGACATGATACAAAACTAATTAAACCTCAAAACCCCTTAGAGGGGTAGATAAACTATTTTTGTTATGAAGTAATACGAAGCATCTTGTGTGTGAGCCGCAGTGTTCCAGCTCAAGAACAAGGATGAGAACAAGCTCCTACACTCCTATCTGAGGTACAGTGGGGACTAAAGCTCGCAGCCTAAAGATCACCTGCTCACAGCCTTGGCACAAGGGTGGGGAGCACAAAGGGCTGAAGAAATGCTGCTGTGATGGTCTATGAAATCGTGTTTTTGTCATGCGAGACAGATACCCACTATCTGTCTGCAACAGGAAAACACCGAGCCCCAGCCTACTGTGAAAAGCCAAATCTAAACTCCACACAATTTCTGCCTCTTGCACATCTTTGTCTGCTGAGCACTCAAAAAAATCAGTTACAGGCTCAACTCCTTACCATTAACTGGGGACAAACGAGGTACAAATAGGGAAACTGTGCAATGAGATACAAGTAGGGAAGCCGTGCATCAGCCGAGGCCTAGGCCTCTTAAACTTAAGAGGCAACAAAGGTGCTGGAAATAAATGTGCCAGGAACAAGGCTTTAAAAGCACACATTCATTTGAAATAAATGTTCCGTGGCTGGTTTGTAAGCATGAAACAAACAGGGGCAAGCTTGTTTCTGAAAAGTGTATACAAGAGACACCATTTTTATTGTCATTTATCTACAGATTTCCTTTTTTTAGACTAAATCTTAATGTATCCTCCTTAATGACATCCCTCTGCATTCAACACTCTTCCCTGTTTCCAGGTAGCCTCCCCAGTTGCAGAGCCCACCACCCTAACACCCCAGTGGCTCCGAGCAGTTTTCCTGATATATTCCTTCATCCATTTTCACTGCACTGCTCCTGCTGTGTTGTTTTCCCCCTCATCCCCTCTGTAGAAGAGACGTGTCTTGTTATTCCCCTGACCATGAGGGAGTTCCCTTCCACAGGAGGTGCTGTAGAAATGATGCAGCTGATTTCTCCTTCAGGCACCTCGTGCTTTTCCTAGCACTCAGTGTACTCACCCGTACAACTGGGTGAGGTGTACGGTCTCACAACTTCACTATGTGACTTCGCACTCCTCCATTTCCTACAGCACTTCTTGTACCTGGACAAGACACACAGCAATAGCTATGCATGTCCCTGCCTGTGCTGTATGTGCACCCTGACTGGGCTGCACAAACCCATGGTTGGGATGCCAGCTCGTCCTTCTGCGCTGTTACCCCCTTGCAGCTTTTGTATCTCAGAGTTAACCGAAGCTGTATTTGCACAGGCACAAACTGGGACTTTCACGCAATACTGAATAACTACACATTGCTGAGCTGCCAGATGCATCATGTGCATGAGTGTATATGCATGTGTAACCTTCCCCAGACAGACAATTTGCCAATGCCCAATGACTCACCCGTGATTCACCCCTGAATTTTGTTAGTTGAGACAGCAGAGAAAGGGGAGGCAATGAAACCATGCCACTGTAAGGACACTCTCAGTTCTGGGACGTTCAGGAAAACTTGACAATGTGGAATTTATAAAATTTATCAAAGACAAATCTTCCACTGCTTCTACAATGGTGAGCTGGTTAAGAAGGGCAAAACACATAAGCTGCTCCTTTTTGCTAAGAAAGATACTTGTTACATATTTATAAGCAAGTTTATATTGCTCTGTGGCTATTTTGATGAAGGAGATATGTATACACGACTGCAGTTCCTTTACAGTCAGGTTTCTCATCACACCAGGTTCAGAGACAGCAAATGCAGTACAGCTGCCTGGTTTAGGTCCTGATACCAATGTACACTGAATATCAACACAACAAGAGAGCTTGACTTACTCCAGTGCCAGATGGAGACAGATATATATAAAATAAGCTATATAAATTTTGTTGAACATAATCAGCTAATTAGAAACAGAGCTTTCAGTACAAGCACCTATGGCTACAACCATGCACCAGCCTAAGCCTCAGGGAATCTTAGGGAACAGAATTGCTTAACACCTCTTCTGAGCAACTGCGAGTGTTGCCAAGTTGCCTTCCTCTCTGCAATTATGCTTTGCTATTAACATGATTCACAGAAGGACAAATGAAACACACTGCAACAAGTCTTTGTTATCACTGGGAGCACGTTTCACTGCTGAGCAGTGATCCTCAGAAGAATGATGTTCTACAGATGTCTCAATTTGGGAGGCTACTCTGGTGGACACTAACACAGTGTCTGGATGTGGAAACATCAAGAGAATACATCAAGTCACTTTCCAACATCCTGCAACTGAACTGGTTTCAATGGTCCTCTGCATTGCAATTACAACTGTCCCTCTGCAAAGCAAAGGGATCTTTCATGCGAGTGAGGTGGCTGCAAAGCAGCAAGTTCTATTCTATACAATATACATAAATTGTTGGAAACATACGTGATGATTGAAAGCCTCAGTGCAGTATCACTAATTTGACTGAACAGAGTGCAGAGCGCAACAGTGGATGTGAATGTTCACAGTGTGCACTAGTGCTACAGCAGAGCATCACACACATTTCCATGGGATCTGAACAAAGAAGTTTGCTTAACAACAGGTCTGCAAAATTAAAAACCTACAGCTCAACCTCAAGAAGAGCTGGAATTCCCTTCCACTCAGTGAAGCATCTGGCCTGATTGTTGGTGGCTGCCCATCACTGCCATGTCATCGCTCTAAAGCCGTGAAACATCCCCACAACCGTGTTAATTAGCTCCCCTTGCAAAGCACTTAAGCCACAGAGTGAAGTTACTCACGTGATGTCTCTGCGCTGATAACAACCTTGAAGAAGGCAGGCGATCAGGTCACTGATAAACTCCACATCATCCCTGTGAAGAGCAGCTTCCAGTTCCTAATGAGCAGAAAGGAGAGAGAGAAAAAAATCCAACCATCAAACCAATTCTTTAAAATCTACTATTAGCAGATTGGGACCAAAAAGATGCAAGGAGCCTCAAGTGCGCATAGAGCAGCAGAACATACACTGGGTAAGCCGACCTTCCCCATCATTAAAAATACGGCTACTACTACCACTACATTGCAAGAGTTTATGGAAAGACCTTGAAAAGCTTTTACTGAATGTCACTCTCCGGCCAGAAGACTAGTGCTTTTGTCTGGGAACAGAAAAACAGGGTTCAGTGAGGTTGAGGTACTCCAGCCTAATAAGAAAGCCATGATTTCTCCCATGTTCAGCTGATGGACGGGAATCAACAGTTTCATTCTCCTGCTTTGCTTTCCACTCACCAAGGCTGGTGAGTTCATCTAAAAGGTGTGCTCAGAAAACATGGCCCTAAAAGCCACTTACACAGAGAAGTGGCGGTCTCAGATGGATAGCCAGAAATGGCTGAAAGCTAGCAAGTAAATGCCTCAAAGCAAAGCAGGTGTTTTGATTATTTAACTTACTTCTCTTTGGGTTTCTTCCATCCAGTAAGAGAGAAGGAAAGAAAGAAAGAAAGGATGGAGCAAAGTCAGGCACCTCATGACCAAAAATCTCAAGCCATGATGGGAGAGCTGCAGAGCAATGTAGCTTATTTCAGCACAATGGAATTCACCATAAGGTGTGATGCAGGAACCGCTCCATGATGACGATAAGCTTCTGAACTGTAGTTAACGCGGATTTCACACATGTTGTGAGAAATACCTGGTTTTCAGCCAGCAATTTCAAGCCTTGTTTTCAAAATATTACTAAGTTAACTACAGTTTTATTTATATGCCAGAAAATCAGCCACAGTAAGAAAAAAACACTTTGTGTAAGAGTTACGGTTGGTAGTATATAGCACATAACAAGATTTAATATGGATAAACAACATTGGCATTGTTAGAAGTTGTTCTTTTTGGGTTTGAGAGTAAATAATGGATTGAATACAAATTCCTGCTTGAATGTTACTCAACAGACTGTTACACAAATGGCTAAGCTAATGGCTACGGAATAAAGGTTAATGGCCAGAGAATAAAGGATAAACGTTTTGGCACTTACCCAATAAAGAAGAGAAAGTGCTTTTTTATTAGACTGCAGTAACTGCGGTAATAAAATTATTGATAACAGACTGCAGATTAAATGCCGCTCGTAGGGGCTTTTATTGGAAATGTATTAATGGCATATTTTCATTATCAACACTGCTTTTATTTACCTCTTGTGCAACAGCCAAAGCGCTTCACGAGTGGAAGCCTGACACCTGCCTCGCAAAGAGTGTATTAAACACATCTATTATATGGGGCAACTCGAGGCAGGGGAACGAGGGGAAGCCTGACATAGCGTCCCTGCCACGGAGCTAGGAAGAGTCCCAGGAATCTCTGTGCTGGCCTCTGGACAACTACCCTGCTTAATGACAAGGTTAACACAAAAACTGCACTTGCAGCTCGCGTGCCTCGGAGAGAGTGATATTATTGTTGTATAAATAGTAATCACACTATATAAATAGCAATTACTGGGTGAATTCACTCGGTAAGTGGTTAGTATTTTGGAGGTAGTGACTTATTTTATTTGTAAATTACTTTAGCTGACATCTGCCTCATAACAAAACATACCTGGTGGGGCGCAGGGGGCAGGGGGTGAGGGGTGGAGAGTATGCACCCCTGTGAACACAGTACACTCGCAGCTTGTCAAAAATGACATGTTAGGACCCAGAATAAAGGGCAGGCGTGGGGGTCTCCAATATTCCCCTTCCCCCCATCCACATACCCAGAATAAAGGGCAGGAGTGGGGGTCTCCAGGATTCCACAATCCCCCCCACCCCCGCCATTCACCTTCTCCCTCATCCATGTACACTTGTGCACTAAATTTCAGGCAGCAGCGTGCCCCTGCTAGGATGCAAAGGCCCTTTCTATGGAGGAATATTTAAATTGCTTCCAGTGAGCCCTTTCAACCTGCTGTTTGACTAACACTCCTTAAGCTGTGGCCACAACTGGCTCTGATAGCCCCTATCTGCAGCCATTGTTCTCCAGGCCCCTGGAGTGACCTTTACATTTTTGGAGCTGGGGGGTCACTCTGGGAGCTGGGGGACATTCCTTGGGGCACAGGGCAAGGTGCTGTCTGCTGGGCAGGGACCTGCCGGTTGTCCTCAAAACACCTGCCCAGGGATTTTCCCATCTCTTGCTGCCTCCTCTTTCCTAGATGGGTGCCCCTTGTCCTGCCTTCACAGTGGGTGCAGAACAGATCTGGGGGCCCTCTCTGGCCTCAGACTGATCTCACAGCCTCTAACAAGGGCACTGGGCGTGCAGAGCGGCATGTTGCTGGGCGCAGAGTCCCAGAGCCACGCTGGGTCAAGGGGCTCTGGCACAAGTCGGGATTAATCAGCTCACACATAACACGGGACTAATGAAGGTCCATCATTAGCAGGCGGGAGGCTGTCGGCGCCTCTGTGGGTAGGTGCTTGCACCATACTCCCCAGTGCCACAGGTGCTGCCTGGAGCCCACCTCTGGTCCCTACTGACAGTCGCAGCCGGTGCCAATGGAGCCTGGCAAAGGCACACTCCAAGCATTACTGTAATTATCTGTCTCAAAAAAAGATACTGGCATTGTCCTGTGAACTTTTTGCCTACTTTTCTTTCTGCCGCTGCTTGCGATAGGGCAAGAGCAGAGAGAGGTGCTTTAATTTCCCAGGGCTGGGTCCACTGGCCCCGTTTAATTGAAGTCACATCACTATTTTCTATCCTGCTGGATTATCCATCTTTCTGCCCCAAAACGTCTCACTCCTGGGCTTTTCCCACATGCTCAGGGTGCTGTGGGAATGTCAGGAACCAGGAGGACGCTATGCAAAACTTAACATCTCAGGACCGCAAACGAAGACTGAACATCCCCCCTTTGGTTTTCACCTAATGCTTCAGCCCCAATTTTGCAGGCGAAGGAATAAATATAAATCTCCCTTTTTGAAGGTAGAGCCGGAGAAGCAGCAGGGTGCTCAAACCACATGTCTCAGCAGAGGTGGCCAAAGCAACCCAAGGGACTCCTCCCAAGAGACACAGGACACCAAAACCACTCTGGTCTGAGGGCAAACCCATCCCCACACTCCTCCTGCCTGGCCAGGGCAAGCGGCTGGGCTTCCTCCCAGCCACCATCCCCCCCACGCCTCCAACCCTTTTGTTTTTGCCCTTTTCTCTTTGAGCACTGAGCTGTGAGCACAGAAATCTGAACCTTGCCAAAACGCTTTGGGGACGGCACAGAAAGGAAACAGAAGAGGCAGCAAATCAGCAGAGGAAAGGGGGTGGGGGGAGAGCGACGACATCTCCTCCTCCTCCTCTCTAGCTGGAGAGAGCAACAGACAGGAGAAAAGCAGGATTCTCCCCCTCTCCAGCTGGCGTCACACCTCATTAGGGAAAAGCCTGTTTAACGTCTTTCCCTCCCCCCAGCCCGGGACTAAATCCCCCCTGAGTCAGGCAAGGGCTGTCGGGAAGAAGCGGCCACAGGAGCAAGGGTGACTAGCTCTCCAGGGAGGAGCACTGGCCCGAAGCAGGGTTAGCTGGGGTGGGCAAGAGGCCACCAACCTGTCCCTTCCCGCTCCCTGGAGAAACAGCTGGCAGGGACATGCCATGAGGGAAGGCCCAGCGTCCCTGTACAGTACCTGCCTGCCCCATGCCAGCTGCTCTGGCAGGAATGGGTAACCCTCTGCTGTCCTGCTGGCAAAGGTCTGAGTAGGAAACAAATGCTGCTCCTCCAGAGCTGCTGTGAGCGCTTCTAAACCCCGGTATCCCCTGCATTTTGTTGCAGTTGCTGCTTGGTGCTGCTCTTCACAGTACACAAGTGCTGTGGCCTGTGTATGTGTGGTGAGCCAAGCCCCTCATCGCCCCAAGTATGCTCCTTTTGAGAGGAAAGATGATTCGCTTTCCAGATAAAAGTACATGAAGGAGTCCGTAGCTGTGACAGCAGTGACACCGCTGTCACCAGCACCAGCACAGAGGTAACCGCGGGGGCTGCTGTGAACGCTGGCTTTCTGCACTGTGGAAAGCTGCCCATCATATTCCAACTCCTCCCAAACTCTCTGCTTAGAGGACCGCATTGCAAAGTTCAGGACCCCTGTTTCAGGTGACAGGCTCCTCCAAAGCTACAGGGAAGCTCAGCACATGGGAGAGCCTGGCGTGAGCAGGCCGAGTACCAAGGTACAGGTCTGCAGTTCAAAACCCTCGTCTTTGCTGGAGCTGAATCATCCATAACTGAATCTGATGGACATAACCAGTTTAAGCACAGCTAAGCCTTGTCCAAGTTAGCCATCAGTTTAAAAACCCCAATCCCTTCAGCTCTATTTCCATACCGCTGCTGTTATCAGCTTTCCATTGCAATGCTCACAAGTGACTCAACAGGCTTTTGCAGAGGCTTTAGGAGATCACCGAAAGCCCCGACCCATGTGCTGAAATTTCAACGCCCTCACTGACTAATCAGGACATTCTTTTCCCCTCACAGATAATTAAGGACAACAGGTACCTGGGTGAATCCACGCAAAAGAGTACACTTCACCAGGGCTGGGCAGGAAGCTTGGAAGTCAAATGCAGGTCTGAAATGCTTCCATCAAGCACCATTTGCTCCTGTGCTCCCTGAAACCAGCATGCATGCTTCACACCTCTGCCCAGGAGCTCCTGCTGCCTACCCCTGGCTGTGAGGAGGATGCAGGGACCAGAGCTCACCCCAACATGTCCCAGAGAGGAAAGTACCTTCGTTTGAGCCATAGAGCACCCCCAGCTGATTCACCCAAAGTAGGAGCAGAATATAGCCGTGAAAAGTGGGACATGGTCCCAAAGCTGAGGTGACAGAGTCCAGCTGCATCATGGGCTGGTGGTGCCAAACCCCACTCTCAGCTTGTTGGTCTGTTGGTATGCTCAGCTCCTCGGATGCTCTCGGGATACCTGCAAAAATCATGCCCCTGCCAGAGCGCTTTCTGCAGCCCAGGGCCGTGCTCTCTCAGCTTGTGATTGCTGCTATCAACTGGAAGTAGTTTTTCAAAATAGGAAACCTACCTAGACTGCCCCTCTTGACAAGCTGGGAGGGCATTGCAGGGAATTAGGGGTATTCCTAGCACCAGGATACCCCAGAAGCACAAACAGCTACCACCCATTACCTAGATCTACAGCCAAATGCATCTCTCCCAGCTTCCCCATAGTCCTGTACGCCCTCTCTACAAGATGCCTCATGGATTTACAGCTTCCTGACCCAAAAGACCCGCCCCCTCCCCCTGCAGTCTTCCCCTGTGGTGCAAAGGCAGAGCACAGGAGTGGATGCTGAACACCCTCCCTGAGCTCCTGACAGCAGACACCAAATCAGCAGCTCTCCTCAAGGAAACATTATCATCTTCACCTCACCCTGCAGGGACCCTGAGCCCAGGGAAAGCCAAATTGGCTTTCTACTGTAGCTTCAGGAGCGTAAGGTGAAGAGGTCTAGTGACGCTCAGCACCACAGCAGTCCCAGCTCTTATCTGAGCCACCAGACTGGTACCTGTGAGGGCAAGAGATGAAGAGGGAACATCTGAGAGAGGAGAACAGCTATCCTGACAGAAGGGGACTTACAATTTGGGGAGGGGAGAAAACCAGGAGCAGGAAAAGTCTTCCCTTATCCCTGTTCTTCAGGTGCCCCCCTTAATGTCTGTCAGTGCCTTCTGAGATCTCTACTTCCCTCAACTCTCTGTGAGCAGACTTTGAAGGCTATTTCAGGCACGCTGCTAATAGGGGCATAATGTTACTCCAGGGCTCAGCAGAAGTGTGAGATGACAGTTCTGTATGAGGGAGATGGTTATAAAGAGAAAGCCAGGGAGAATTTGTTGTATTGCCTCCACATTATGGCTGTTTGCAAAGAATAAATCCCACGTGCTCCCCCGCTCTATATCGTCAGGTAACCCCATCCACCCTCTCCTCCAGCAGCTCCTTTCAGCAGAAAGGGGATGCCCAAATGTTGAATTCTGCTCAGATAAGCCCAAGTAGGTTTGCAAATGCAAAGTTTTCCCGGTGCTGGTGGAAATCTTTGGTCAACCTGGCATTTTCTAGGTTTGGCTTTTAGGCATACTCTGGTTTTTGTCCTCCTTTAGACTATCAGGATGCTTAAAAATCTGAGGCAAAAAATCTGCTGGTGATATGAGACCACCATGCTATCCACCCTCTATCCCATTGGCCAGCACAGTTGTGGCTTCTTGTTCTTCATGTTAACCCGCTGCCTGATCTCTCCTTCGGGACAGGGTCCCTCCCCTGTTTGCACAGCACGCTGCCACTTGCTCTCCAACTGGAATTTTTCACTGCTGTGTAATACAAACAAATAGAGCAGCTCATGCTGGGTGGCTAAACTGTACCGAAGAGAGATTTCAGGCTGATCAATCCAGCTTCCCTCACGCCCCATAGCAGTGTCCCAGTCAGTGCTAACAAAGCTCTCCTCTCCTTCTAGCTCATCTTGCCTGCTGTACAAACTATCTGGGGGAAAAAAAAACCAACTGCATTTATTATGAAACTTATGCATTATCAGCACCTAAAAGATGTAAAAAGATGCTTGTTCCATCTCTTCCCCCTGAAAAGTACCTTTTCAGACGGACAGGGTACATCCAAAGCTCTGAAGCAACAAGCGATCAGTTTCTGTTGAGTAGTCAGACATCGGTACTTTATGCCTCTAGAGCAGCTTTCATCCTAGAGCATCAAAGCACTTACAGAACATTCAGTAAAGCCTTGAAGCACCTGTGGAGGAAGGGGAAGCACACACCCACATGCAGAGCAATTTTACAGATGGAGAAGCTAGCACAAGCCCCAGCAACCTCACTCAGGGCACGCTTCGCTCAGTGGCAAGGCTGAGAGAGAACCCATAAGGCTTGACACTCAATGCCACTGCCATCATCTTTCAGCAGTTTTATTAGCAGCCAAAGCATTTGGTGATCATGCCATTCCTCTCCGAAGGATCATTTCTCCCTTTCAAAATAATCCCCTCTTCCTTCAGAGCAGATAATCTACACCATTTACCATAAACCAGTTATGCTGGCTGAGGGGCAAGCATCACACCGGGCCCTGAGCTGGCTTTACATGGGAGAGAGACAGACATTCCAGGCTCAGCAGAACTGATGAGTCTCCAAGCCTGTGGTTTACAGACCTCTTGCAGACCCCATGGAAGATTTCCAAGAGGCCTGCAGAAGGGCAATTAAGAAAAGCTTAGCACCAGTCTGCTTAAATTTCTAATCTGGGGTCTGTGCCTTTACGGGAAAAAGGGATCACACCCTTAAAAAAAAACCCACCCTAACTGATACACCCCCAGAGACTGACTGACCACTGCTGCCCCAGTCACAGCCTGTTCCACAAGTTCCAGTCCTGTAGGTACAAAAAAACCTCCAAACACAGCAGTATGAGGAGGCACAGCCTGCCTGAATCGCACCCCATCCACTTTGCCATCAGAAAGATCTAATTCCTTATCACCTAGAAAGGATCTCTCCTAGTACCTGTGCTCATTTGTGTCAAATTCTTAAACTACTCATGGATTGGGCTGGCTTAGGGCTTGGATTTGCTTTGCCTTTTCTTTACCAGGAAGATAGGCTGAGGAGAGTGGTGAGCAGACTGCTGGAGGCTGGGACCATCCTGGAGCCAACCCATAATGCTACACACCTTACACATTTTTGAACTCTCAGTCCCATGCCAGCAGTACCTTGGCTGGCAAAAACAACCCCAAACTCCTCCTCTCCACAAATACTGGATGTAGCGTTCCCATTTACCAGCAGCTAAAGACTACAAATTTCAGGGACCATTTTACATGGGGCCTTGGGCGAGTGCGGCCACTTCGGTGGGGAACAGTGTCAACACAGCTCCTGAGGTTGTTTCTGGAAACAACATCGCTGGGTTAGCTATGGTCCCTCCCCAGACGATTCTGCTGCACGATAAATAAAGAACAGCTGATCCTGCCGTGTCACCATCTCCTGCGGTAAGAGGCTTCCTGGGTACCTAGTGGGAGTTCTGCTAAGCTTTTAAGCCCATTGGCAACGTAGGGAACAGTCTGTAGCTCCAAAGCCAAGAGGCTCGAAGTAATAATCCGATTTCAAAGCTCCTCCTCCTCTCCAGCCAAAGGCAGCAAGGGAGGATGAGATCAGACTGTAGATGCTCTTCATTTTAGGTCTGGCCATTGCACTCATCTGCTCAGCATGAGCACAGGGAAGGGAAAGGATGAGCGCCAAAATCTGGAATGGATTGCTTGGCTGAAGTTTCTGCAAAGATTTCAAGACTTACTGGGAAAATATTTTCAAGGGGATTTTCGCCGCTCTGGAGGCAGCCAGACTGGCCCTTCTAAGCCAACCTCCCCTTTAGCTCACACACCGGCCAAACCCCAAACCCCCCGGGGGATTTGCTCCCTGCCATCATGTGCTGCTGATGCAACATGGCATGCAAGCTGTGCAGCTGGTCCGCACCCCCACCACAAAACTTCTCCTGTAACAACAATGTGCAGTGCTTCAGCTTTTATATGCCCCCTCCCTCCCCCAGGATGTTCTTTGCTGCCAGCTGATAAGTCAGTCATGAAAAAACTGTCTTCACGGGTGTCGAAATAAACAGAAAGGCTAGATCAACCCTTAAGGGGCTCAGGTGATTCCTTTACAACCCTTCTGCCCGTCTAAGGAACGCATCAGCCTGGTTTCCAAACGCAAGGTCCCCGCACACCCTTGCCTGAAGAAGTGGGATGAAATGGTAAAATGCATTGAGGTTAAAATAAAAGGCTGTAAAGCCTCATTCCCCCCTCCCCTTAATCGGATCTCCCCAGCCAGACATTCTTCTGCTTCCCCTTCGGATGCCGCACTGAGCGCAGCCCAGAGGTACCCACCACAGACAAGCGGCGGGCTGGCCGCTCAGCGGGGAGATGGGCCTGAAAGCGCTATCGGCATGAAAAGCTCTCCCTCCTCAGTCCAGGTCAGACAAAAGGAGAGAGACAGACTGCGGGTGCACACAGGTACCCCGCGGGTTTGTACCACAGCGCGTGGCCGAGGGGAACGGTGGGTGAATTCCAGCACAGCGCTACGCTGACATCCAAGTTCCAGCACTTATTTGTAATGAATTTAGCAAAGAAGAATTTGAAACAGCATGAAATAGCTGCGGTAGTATGAAGTGCTGGTATCAACCCTGACAATGCAGCCAGGCGGCTACTCGAGATGCGTGAACCGCCTCTGTTTGCAAGAGGCTTAGTCTCAAGCCTAAGAATAAGTTTAAAACCAAGCATCTATTTGTGGAACCATAACTAACCGGTCTCTTTCACACTCTCAGGTAACTACACTACTCTGGATAGCCAGAAGCATCACCTCGCTTACTTGTCAGACTCTCTGACCTTGTTCCAAGCTTATACAGGCCAGGCATACTTCAACACAGAAATTAACGACCATCATAAATTATTTTTTTATTATTATTATTATTATAAGAAACACAGATGCTACCGCCCTAATGAGAGATATATGGAGTATAAAGGAAAGGCTTGTCATATGAAATGGTGTTTCAAGCCTGTTGAGTATTGTAATGCAAGCCACAGTTCCTTACACAGCTTTGTAATGCACGTCGCCGCAGCATCCAATGTCAAAATAAATACAAGAAGTTACTTCTTCCTGTACTTACAATCTACCTTCAGCCCTGTCCAAAAAAATTTGTATTTCATCAGATATGTTTAAAAGCCCCCCCAGACTTCGTCCCCCTCTGAGTTTTTAAAGCCTGCTTGGGGGGCTCAGAGCTTCCACCCCAGTGACAGCTATCCAGCAAGCCTTCCCCAGCTGGCCTCCCAGGTCCCCTGGGAATCTCATGCTTCCTTGGCTGTCCTGCTTGAAGACACAGACCTGCCCTGCTCTGCTGAGCCGTCATCTTTCCACAGGATGCTGGTTAAAACCCAAACAGGACCCAAGAAGGTTGCCTGGTGACAGAGGCAGTTGCTCTTGGGGCTGGGAGCAGCCAGGACCCCCATGGGAATTCCTGTACAACCTCCCCTCTGCAGCTGGGGAAAGGCAGAGGGGAGAAGGGTCAGCTCAGAAAAGGAGCACAAAAAGCTGGCAGTCCCAGGGTTTTTAGGTTGTCAAGTAAAGCGTAAAATTTCAGGAGCAGAATCCTGCAACATACTACAAGGAACTCGTCGTTCACCCGAGTGTCACTGGCGCAACCGTCCTGACCAGGGCCCCTCAAGCAGAGGTGGCCACAAACCACTACACCTCTGCCCACATCTGGAAGGAGCTCAGCTCAGCTCACCTCTGTGTTTGCCAAAGGAAACAATACAGAGCCCTCCATGTGCTTAGGAAATGGACGCTCCGTGGTTTATTCCACATCTGGCAATGCTGCTCCATAAAAGAGGTGATGGGAGTGCTTGTAGCTCTCCTTCCAGAGCACAGGATGAGCATCTTCAACACACATGCCATGCAGGAATTCTTCTCTGGCCTAATATAATATCATCTTTATAGCAAATAAATTTGCAGATTGCTATAAGCACTTTACACAATAGTAGTTATATCTGTCAGAAATGGCAAATTATTATTAGGTAATTATTTTTATGATGTTCATTAATATTCATGCTAACTACACGCTTAAAACACATATTATAAACAGCATCGTAATGTGAGATAAGGGCACAAACTATTGCCTAGACACGGAGGGAATCAGGTCTGTCACTGTAACACTTATTCTACAGACACTATTTGGAGTACCTTTTTCTCCTAAATTCCTTCCTCCCGTCCCATGTAGAGTAAGGAAAAAAGAAAAGAAAAATCATACATGTTTCATTACATTTAAAAAAAAAAAAAACCAGAAAAAAAGAAAGATCTATTACATCTTATGAACTGGAATAGGCAGCTTGGTTTCTGCAATTCACTGCAGAAGTGATGACACCGGATTATCCAAAGATCCGCACAAAACGCTTTGGCTGGATGGAATAGCTGATCTGCCTGAAGTGTTGGGGGGAAAAAAATGGTAACAGATAATTATATACCCAGCTTGAAAAAGTGTTATTAGTAGAGCCTGGGATCAGGAAAGCCCTGGCTTTTATTCTCACTTCATGCATTCAGTTATGAGAGCGAAATCTCTCTCCCTCTCTCCCAACTCTCCTTCCCCCTCCCTCCCCCCAAGTTAGATAATCTTTAGCCAACTCTGTAAAGCACTTGCAGCCTTTGAGTAAAAGCAAGGCTGAGGTTAATGTACTGCTACTCCTCCAACATTCAGGCGCTGTGTTCTACCTTGATAACAGAAGAAAACTGGGAAAAAAAGACATTTCCTCTGCCATTCAGATAAGGTAGTAGTTCGAGGACTCAGGGGTAAACTCTAAAGTTCAACATTTTAGTTTGAAAGGACATTTCCAGTCACTGGCTACTGAAGCCTTCAGATCTTGACTAAGCGATAAAATGCAATAAAGGAAAAGGGCTGTGCCAGGAGGTATCTCCTCCTTTCAAGGGAAGAATGGAAACATTAGCCATTCTGTACATTAACTGAGCAGAGCAAAAAAAACCCCACATGTGGACCTTGTTCCCAGTTACCCACAACTGGATGGATGTCTCTGGAAATCTTGCCCTGGGAGCACAGTTTTGTTCCTTCTTTCTCAGGAATGACAGAGGAGAATCCAAGCAGGAGAAAAATTAAACTGGTGGCAATGGACCTTGAAGGTCTGACAGTGACCTGCAGCACTAAGGTCTTCGAAACTGCTTTCATTTGCCAGAACATAAATTAGATTCCTCACTAGGTATGGCACGGGGGTTAATGGGAGCTTTATAAAGCCTTCTTTGAACACACAGATTATCCTTTTCAAAAAAGACTAATCTTGTGGTTTAAAGTACAGTACTGGGAGCCAGGAAACCTATTCCCAGCTCTGCCGGACTGGGTGACTTCAGGCAAGCCGTTTGACTACTCTCTGCTCCTTTTACCAATCCCCACAAAACAGAGACAAATACCTAAATCTCCCATGAGGTTTAATATTTGTAAGGAAATGAGAACCAGCTTAACTATTTACAGATCCCTGGAAGCAGAGGAGAACAGCAGGCCCTGGTCTACGCAGCCTTGCTCAAACCTCTCCAAACAGCAAGTCTCACAGATAAGCAGCAAGGACACCCAACCAAGTACTTCATACAGGAAGCAGTCCCAAATTTCAGCATTATCAGTTACATATTTTTCAGCTGTGAAGGAAACATCTCCTCCTGGATAGCATTTCTATCTAAAGGAGGTGCTCAAAAGGAACAAAACGGAGAAATTAAGAAGATTCCTAGTTCAGAGAAAGCCATGCTGGCTAGGCAGCTCTCAAAGAGCGCCCTTCCTCTACAGGATCCGATTTCACTTAAAGACAACAAAATTAATTCAATTAGAAAAATAATTAAGCAATTCAAAGGTAAAGTACAGATAACTACGAAGAGTGCGAGGTGACACAGGACCTTCAGGGTTGTGAACAAGGACCGTAGTTTTCCCTAGATTCATCCTAGGCATCTCCACTTTGAAACCAATAGTGGCTTATGGTCTCCTCTCAGAAGGTACATGCCATTACCCCCAAACTGCCATAGTTACATACTCCTAATATTTTAGTTTCCATATATTAATCTCCTTCAAACTTTAAAATAAAACAAGTATAAAACAATCTTGTGATTTCCAAACTTCTAAGGAAGTTACAAACTTCTAACGGGCACCTGACTTGAGCTCTGCATGACAACATTCCAAAGACATGTCGTTCAAGACTGAGCACAGGTGTTTTCTGCATTTTGATTGATGCCTTCATAGGGCTGCGACTGTTCCAAACACGTACTCACCCATAAACACAGGTGACTGACCCGGTCACTCCCCAGGGACTCAATCCCACTGTGTTGATGGGTGGTAACAATTGTTATGACTCAGCCTCACTAATAAAGCTTTAGCAAGAGGAACTCCAAAGACTTGTTTCCTAACTCATTCCCTTCTAGCATGCAGAAATCTCAGGAAGTAATTTTAACTATAAAACCACCATACCACTTCCACCCTGTTGGAACAGAAGAAAAAGCAAATGAAAAATCACACACACATACCACCCCCTCCCCCTCAAATCACATACTACAAAACTTCCTCATTCTGAAAGTTATCAAACCACAACAACATAATATCACTTCCCTTTCCTCTGAAATAAATTGTGGTGTTGCAAAAATTCCACCTATGCATCTGCCATGGTCAGCTTTAGTCAACAGAGGAGCACATCCACAGCCAGCAATCACAGAACCGCATTGAGGACAATCTCTGTACCAGTTTCTAGCTGGGGTGCAAAGTTAGGAATTTGGGGGGATAGGGGGTGGGGGTTGTTTGACCACTGATCTGAGAAGGAGGAAGAAAAACATCAAAATGCCCAGACACATTTTCACACAAACTGAGGTATCAGAATTATTATTTTCCTAACAGCACCTGCAAAAGATCTGGAGCAGCCTGAACCACTGCTGTTCATTCCTCCAGGCATGCATCCGATCCTTCAGTCACTCTGTGCTTGTCGGCTACAAAGAAGTCAGAGTGGCAAGGAACACAACAGGGTTAATCCTTACAACAGTGGGGAGCGGGAGTCCTAACTCTTGGGGTGGCGGTTGCATGGCGGGGGAATGTAGAGATAAGGGAGAAGGATGAGAGTGTAGACTGCATCCCTAGTCTTTGGGTTTCCTTGCCATGATTTCATCTTCTGCACAAAGCTATCTTAAAAGGAAGGGGTGGCCTGATGATTTAAATGTAAGAAGCATTATGGGAATTTTGTTTTAAATGTGCAGAGAAAGGGTTGTGTGTGAGAGAAACATGAGGCGTGGCTCAACAGGGAAGAGGATAGCTAAGGCACAACCAGTTCATGGGCTGCTTGTTGGGAGTCACGCAGGAGCTGAACAGACTTCTCATTCAGACGTTTTAGTGTTGGTTATCGCCGATTAGCTCAAACTCTTAGAAAAAACAGAGGGAGAGAAAGATTAAGCTTTTGTCCACCCCTGCCCCAGCCCTCATCCTTCCTTTGCCCGGCAGCAGTGCTACCGATTGTTTCTGCCCCTTTTTTAACATGAGAATGGCTCGGAGCCACACTCGCTACACTAGTGGATCATGCTGCCAATATAATCGTAAGCACGATAGGTTCAATCATTTAAGCCCAACACCATTTACTCAGGTACAGCTTATGCAAGTCTATTTGGGTATACGGGAACATCTATGGGCAAGGTTTCTTCCAACCAGAGAGATCATCTGGGACATAGAAAGGGCTGACAGAGGGACCCGTTTTGTTAACTTTGTCTTCAACCCCGTGTAAGCCCAGTAACATATAGACAAGAGGACTTAATGCATCTTTACAGCATTTAAACTCACAACAACCATGTGGGCTGCTCACAGACAGGTGAAATGACTTGCCCTGGATCACACAGGAAGCCAAATGCAGAGCAGTAAAACCGAGCCTAACAATGCTCAGACTAGACCTCCAACCACTGCAGCGTTAATCCGTTTCTAATTTAGTTTAATTGAACGTAATGCTCAGCTAACGGATTTATTTCAACCCTCTATTACATGGTCTGCAGCTGTACATTAGAGGAAGAAATTCAGACTTTTCCACGAATTGCATCTCTCTACAAGTAACATCCAAGATGCAGCCTCAAGGGCAGAGTCATCCCTCAGCACCTCCGCAACTGGGGGCCTGAAGTGCTGCTGACCTTCTAAACCACGCTGCGGCTAAACTCTCCAGTTGCGAAGGACAGGGGTGAAGGAGGACATGGATCCTGCCTCACATGATACATATTCCCAGCGCTAACCGAGGTCCAAAGTCCACCTGAACACCCAATTTTTCAAACAACCTGAGCACGTAACAACCCCCTTTTGCGGACTCTTTTAGGGGAGAGAGAAGGGGAATCGGGGTAATTTAATGCTTTGTAATGGGGATACAGCAACTATTGGTCATACTGATGTAAACACAGAGTTCTCCTGTGTTACCTTGGTTGTGGTTAAAGCACACAGCAATACAAGGGCTCGCATAGGAAGGCGCCCGATGGCAGATTCCTCTCCCACAGACCCAGCCAGGACCACTCAACCAGGACAACTCTGGATAAATCCTTATGTGCTGACCCAGTGTACAGTGTAAGCAGCAGACATGATGCTCTTGGTACGTCTCCAACCTCTCACGCGCGTGTTCACCACTCACAGAGTCTGTCTGTGTACAATCCAGCGTGTCTGAAGGCAAACAGGCTGTACATCTGCACATCAGGGGTGCGGCGGGTCCAACGCAGAGAAGAAACATCAGGCTTATTATTGGGCAGAAGTTACACAGATCACCCGAGTGATTTCCATCCAAAAGCTCCCAGACAGGAACAGAGGAGGCCCCAGACTGCCCTGGATTTCTTCTTAAAACTCTCAGTGCTGCTTTCCTTGAGATGCTATGCGTGGTGTGAACAGATTAAGCTCCATTAAGCTCTAAGACACTTTTAAACGTGCAAACTGGAAACAAACTTGGATTTAACCGGACTGGTGTAAAATTATACCTTAATGCACAGAGAAACCAGATTAGAAGACAGATGGTGAAGAGGAAAAGAGAAAAAAGAAGAGTGGATTGGATATACATATGTGGATTTACATTCTGTGAGCTTGGCACAAATCGTAGAGGCAGGATTTTTTATTTTCAGTGTAATAGAAAGTTGCCTGACGGTGCTGGTACACTAGATAAGGGGAGAAAAAAGAGCAGGCGCTTTTGAAGAGCTTTGTACTATGAATCTTCATCAGGAATTTGGAGATCAAGGTGGGTAGGAGCACTGGAGGAAGGAAGCTCTATTCAGATATGGTGGAAGCATAAAAAGGTAGAAGCAAGAGGAAAAAGGAAATTCTAGAGAAGCAAGAGTAACTGTCAGGGTCCAGATTGCAAGCAGAAGTGGAAGGAAAGTGCTCAGCAAAGATGCAGCTTGGGCAGCAGCATGCAGAACCCCCAAAGTAGAAGCAATATAGTGGAACCTGTCAAAACCAAATTAATAATAATAGGCATGCCGAGGAAAAGAAGGTAAAACATCGTTATGCCTGTATAAACGCAGAGTGTATCTGCACCTTGAACACCCCATGCAGTTCTGATCCCCACGTTTGTTAAAATAAAAAAAGACAGAGGACCTGAAAAGCTTGAGCAGGGCAATGACAGTGAGCAAACATATGAAACAGCTTCTGCGGGAGAAACAATGATGCAAAACAATACAGGGCTGTAAAACCAGAAATGGCACGGAGGATGAGTTCTCCTAGCCCCTTCTGAAAACAGACATCAAATGAAAATTATCAGGATAGAAACAAACAAAAAGGGGACACTTCCTTGCATGAGCAATAGCTCATCTGCCTGTCCTTTTCCCATGGAATATTAAAGGATGCTGAAAGTGTATATGGGTTCACAGAAGAAACAGGCAAATCAACAGAAGGGGAGAAAAAAAATATCTACCAAGCGCTGTTAAATACAAAAGGAAGTTTCTGAGCTGAAAATATGAGCTGGGGGCGGGGAGCAGAGTCTAGGGAAGTATCATTGCTCAATTGCCCTGTTCTGACACTCTTCCCTGGGTATCCGCTGCACAACAACAGACAGGATGCTGGGCTAGATGGACCTTTGATCTAACCCTGTACATCCATTTTTGTGTACAAGGCAGAAACGGGTTTGTCTCCCACGCTGAATCAGGCTGGGGATAGTGAAATGGGAACAGGAAAGAACATCATTTAGATGGCAAACGTAGAAAACAGTGGTTGCCTAGATCTGAATGTCACGGGGTGTGGGGGGGAAATGTGAGGGTCCTAAAAAAAAATATCTTGTTACAGCTTTAAAACAGAGGACAGAGACAAAACTTTTGGCAGCAAGTATGTGTATGAATACAGAAAATTGCACTTCAGAGGTAGAGGGGAATATAAACTTGATTTCACATGACTTTGGATGTAAGAAGAGAGGCAAAAAAAAGAGAGGATAAAAGAGCAATGTTGAAGAAGACTCCCAAGATAAAAGAACAGTATTGAAGAAGGCTCCCAACATGTAAAAACTCCACTCTCCTCCGACGCCTCAAGCTATAAGCAGAGGCAAGAGAAAGGAGATGAAAAATGCAGCGTGACACGCTCCTTCAACTTCAGGAGATGAATTTGAGATGAGGCAGTGGAGATGATCACGTAATTAAGGTACTGGGCAGACCCAGGGAGATCAGAGTTCATTTCCCAGCTGCGCCACAGACTTCCTTCACGATGTTGGCCATTTCACTTTGTTGTTCCACAAAACTGAGAAAATATTTTCTTAATGCACAGGAAAGCTGCGAGGCTGAATTCTTTCAACATCTGAGATGCACTGTGGTGTCTGAAGAAGCAGAGCTACGTTAGCAAACGCCAAGCGCTCGCATGCCAAGGACGGCGTTTCACAGGCTGCCGGGACCAGACGCAGCGTGGGACGTAACCACAGCAGCAGGGACAGGGGAAATAATTCCATCTCAGGAAATCATCTCGGGGAAATTAAAACTGATAAGGTGTGAGGGGAAGAGGTTTTGAAGCCAGCTGAAGTGGAAGACGTGGAAAGTGTGTTTAAGGAGCAGGAAAGTTTACAGTGCCTCTGAAGAACAATGCTGCAAAATACAGGAAGGAATCCGCACGGCGCTACAAGGGTGGGAGATGGATAGGATGAACGTGTCAAGTACTGCAATATCTCAGCCTCCATTCAAGATGCACTTGAGTACTTAGAAATAAAGAAACAATTTTTAGCCTAACATTTTTCAACACTTTCTACTGAAATGCCACGTCCTCCCTCCTCCCCTCTCCCCCCACCCAATCAGGAATTTAAAGCTTAAATAATTTGAATATTAACAGTATCACTAAGGCGATATGAACAGGCTGTGACCTGGGGTACCAGAATCACTGCAAAGTCTACAAGAGCTGCAATATGGGCTGCTTTGATCCACTGAAATGTTGTTACACTCTCAAATGCCTGAGATACACTAATACCATCAAAACTTGTCTAAAGCTAAATTTGAAATTACTATAATCACAAAGAACTGAAACTTTCTCGGACTTTTAATCAATCTTTTAAGTTATATATATTAAAAACACCCAAACCAAATATTTGCCAAGAGATGTAAAA
The DNA here is from genome assembly GCA_027925045.1 of Hypotaenidia okinawae. Lineage (NCBI taxonomy): Eukaryota > Metazoa > Chordata > Aves > Gruiformes > Rallidae > Hypotaenidia > Hypotaenidia okinawae. The sequence goes on along the minus strand of BSDF01000001.1, from coordinate 69,598,311 downwards.
CGACTCCCGGACTGAACTGGCAGAAAACACAGAAGAGCCCAGAATAGACCTTACTGATAGGATAAATTGAGCCTTGACATGTGTGGAGCCCATCTGCGAGCAGTGAAGAGTACACGCTTCATTTCTGTTTATTCCCTGCACCGTAGATGAAATTTCACGGGTAACTTATAGCAACACTGCCAGGCTGGTGTCCCACTCCCCTACCTGCATCCCCCACCCTACTCCGCACCCCGACAGCTCTGCAGCAGCTCCTGGGCATCACCAATGACCAGCCACACGGAGTTTTTAGGATTTTTCAATCCTAAAGTTGATCAGCCAGCTGAGTTTCCTTCCCCGTGTTATTTTACAGGTGGATTGGCCTTTCTCTGCCCAACTCGCAGTCACTCGTGGAAATGGCAGTGTGGCACAGTGCATGGGAGGACATGGCTGCTGCCAAGGACCTACCTATGACCCGAGTGCAGCCCTTAAGTGTGCTGAGTTGCATGCTTTCTCCCAATTTCTGAATAAAAACCTTAATGTTGAGACACTGAAATGTTGACTTCATAGAATCCCAAAGGACCTGAAGATCAGCCAGGTCACTTGGCTAACGGCAGTCAATCGGTTTTAGGTGTAAAGCATTTCATTTCACATCATCAAACTGATTTATAAAGTTCTGGTGCTTTTTAAATTTTATTTCTTAATCAAAAGCACTTTGACGCAGACCGTAAGCAAATGGTTTATTCTGTAAAGAGGAAGGAACAGTTATGATTTTGTAACATAAAATATTAAAACAAATCCAAGTGAATAAAAGTTAAAGTCATAAATTGCTTGAATGTGATGGTTTTGGCTGCATTGAGTTCATTTTCTTCACAGCTAACTCGTAAGGGGATTGTATTTTGGATTTGTGCTGAAAACAGTCATGGTAACACAGAGATGTTTTAGTTACTGCTCAGCAGTGCTTACACAGAGCCAAGGCCTTTTCCACTCCTTGCCCCACCAGTGAGTAGGCTGGGGGTGCACAAGGAACTGGGAGGGGACACTACTGACCCCAACTGACCAAAGGGTTGTTCTATATCATATGAAGTCATGCTCAGCCTGCAAAGCTGAGGAAAGGAGGAGGAGGAAGCAGGGACATTTGGAGTTACAGCATTTTGTCTTCTTGTCACCTTTACCCTTCTGATTCTCTCCCTGCGTGCATCAAGGGAGAGTGAGCGAGTGGCTGCCTGGTGCTTAGTTGCTGGCTGGGGTTAAACCACGACGTGTGTACCAAAGAAAATGTGGAATTGAATGTAAAGAACCACTTTGGCTGCAAATCTCCATACCGTAGCAAGATCCAGAGATAATCCAACTTTTATTAACAAAAAGGGGGGGGGAAATCACATTTAAATGGTGATTTATTGCTTCCTTGTTTGAATTAAGAAGTGAAAATTTTGTTAACTAACCTGTTTAAGCTTCCCAACAGTTTGAGGGCAAGGGATTGTCAAGATACTTGGAAGACCTTTTCAAAACGTTTCTCCAGAATGAGAGGCTGTGCTGCCTACACCAAACAGACTGGTATAGGAGGGCACCACAGCCATGGAGCGAAACTCTGCAGGAGCCCTTGACGGGTGCCGGTAACGAGCAGCTCAAGAGCAGGCGCTGTAAAAACCCAGGGCAGCCTGCCACCGATGCCTGGAGTCACGTAAAATTAATTTAAATTAGAAACAAACTGGCCTGGGAAGCACTTGCCTGAGTTTCAAACGACATTAAGAGCGGAGCGGCATATTATGCATTTTGCTGGCAGCTCGATCATTAAAATTAAATAGGAAGTGGCAAAGCTGCAGGGCAGGCAGCACCGTGCGTTCGGCACGGCGAGCTGGGGAATTACAGACACTTGTAAACCTTGCTTTAGTGCCTGGTAAAACGGCTCAACTGGGTAGTTACAAAAGGTAAGCTTAATGCCATGCAGGAGGCGCAGATTGATGTGGCGTTTCCCTAGGAAAAACGAGCACCTCCATATTTTCTGTGAGGAGAGTCGTGACAGCGGTTAAAGAAAAAAACTGGCAGGTATAATTAATTTGAATTTTCAAATAGCCTTTGGTAATATTAATCACTGCAGCCTATTACGGAAACTAGTCATGGGGTGAGAGGTAAACATCTGTCAATAGATTAAAGCTAATTTAGAAAAGAACGAACAGCGTGAATAAATGGCCAGTTTTCAAGAGGGTTAATGGGGGAAGTCCCAGGGGCGGATACTATGATCAACATTTAATACATTAAATGATCTGGAAAGGGGCACATGCGGTGTGAAATAGGGGGAGAAAAAATAAAATCGTTGATGATACCGCTTCTCAGGTTAGTTAAAAGATTAAATGTGAAGGGTACACCCAAGTTACAGCAAAGAGCTTTTGGTACACATGAGTACAAGGTTATGCAAATTGGTCAGAAGAGCTGAAACTGTACGCGTGGATGGGTTCCACATTAAATGTGGCCATTCAGAGAAGGGTCTGAGTGCCCTTGTGCTCCTCGCAGGGAAAACATCTGCTTAGTGTCCAGTCATTGTCAAAACCACAAACCAGATGTGTGGCTTTGTATTAGAGAGAGATAAAGAATAAGGTGTAAAACACAATTTCAGTCTTCAACATTTGTCTTTGCAACAAAACAAAGTATCAGAAACTTTAAGGTCCAGAAAGAGCTGACAATCAGAGCTCCAGAAAGACACTTGTCTAAGAACTCAGTTACAAACACACACACACACACACAAAAAACCCCAACCCTTAGACTCATTGAACCCTGGTAGCATGACTTTGGATGACATACAGCCCATAAAAGTTTGCTGAACAAGAACTCTAATGATTTTCAAATTTCTGGGCTACGTTCAAGGCGCGATAAGTAAGAAGTAAAATGATCCAAACATATGATACATAAAGCAGGGAGAAAAAGCCATCTGGATGCACTTATTCTCCATTCCCACCCTCTTTTTCTCCCAATAAGACAGGAGCAAGGAGTTGTCCAACTAAATAAAAGACAATAGATTTAGAAGTGATGAAAGAAAATACTGCTGATCCCACGCAGATTGAACTAATGCACAGACCTCTTCTCTGCAAGGTATTTATTGAAGCAATAACCCTAATAAGATTAAAAACCACAAAACATCAACAGTGTCAGCCATTGGAGTAAAGAGAATTCTGCAGTTCTGACACTCATCTTTGCAGGATTTTACTTTTTCTTCCAAGAAATAATAATGAATAATATTAGGCATGACCCAGGACAAGAAGTGAGAACAAGCCAGGCCAGAGGCCTCATCCAGAACCCACTCAGAAGTTTCAATGCAATGAAGTGGCCAAGCCCTGGATGTGAAGGTAGGTCAAAATGAAAGAGGAAGGAAATGGAGAAGACGTGATTTCAGCTTCATTGTGGGAGCTGCATTCAAGGAAAAGATGGTCTAAGTCACTACAAGAATAGGTGGAAAAAACGCTGAAAACAAGAGCTTTTCATGTCTAGACCGCTCAGTCTTCTCTGAAAAGCAGAAGGAGGCAACACCAACTCTACAGTTATTATCACTGACTCTTCCACTCAAACCCAATGGGAGGCTTTCTTTTTGCCTAGGTCTTCCCCACACCTGCATATCTGTCCAGATTAGAGCGAGGACTTAAAAGTAGAATAGTTGTTGCTGTTTGCAGAGATAAAATTTGGGAGTGGACATTGTTGTGATGCTAAAGGGTAGAAGGGCTGCAAAGGGAATCAGAGAGTCACAGACTGGTCACAGACTGGAAGGGACCTCAAAGCTCATCTAGTTCCAACCTCCCTGCCATGGCCCTCCTCCACTAGCCCAGGCTGCCCAAAGCCCCATCCAACCTGGCCTTGAACACTGCCAGGGAGGGAGCAGCCACAGCTTCTCTGGGCAACCTGTGCCAGATGCCTCACCACCCTCAGGGTGAAGAATTTCTTCCTAATATTCAATCTAAATCTACCCTCTTTTACTTCAAACCCATTCCTCCTTGTCTTACCACTACACTCGATGATAAACGGCCCCTCTGCCTTGCAGGTCATATAACATGGTCTATATCACCTTAGACAAAGAGAAGGTGGGTGAGAGACTACCAACCTGATGGTCATCGACCACAAGAGGAAAAAACAGTATCTGAGGAGATGCCAATCTTCTCTCCCCATGAGTGAGGGGAAAACATCTCCATCTAAACCCAAGCAGAGTCAGCTAGCCTCCAGAGCACTGACTTGCATAGCAAAATCATTGTCACTTGCTTAGTACATAAGTCTGCAAAGGGATGCATGTCTGACATGTCCCCACTCTCCTACTATGTCAAATAATCCCAATATTGATGACCAAGATGAATCCACTTACTGATTCATGATACTAACCATTCCCTGCTTTCCAACTCACTTTATTGAGTATTGCATGCAGACACAAAAGACATATGAGATCCTATTTCCAACCCTGGACTATTCAGAGGATATTCTCTGCCACTCTCCAACAAACATGACCTATTGGATTCACAAGGTTTTAAAGATTATAGTAAATGCTAGGCACAATTTGGTTCTCTAAATTGGGCAAATACTTGGATCATATTTTCAAAATTGTCTTTGAGAACTGCATGTTCAAGTAAAATAAGAAATACTGGGTTTGGCCAAAAGTCACAGGATATGGCACACTTCTCATATCTCAAACGTTCCCACCAACGAGCTCTGGTTTAGATTAGTTACATACAGATATGATAGCATATGCTTTCCAACCTGAAGGTCTTTATAGTTTTTCTCTCTCTCTCTCTAAGCTCCTGCAACTTCTGCGTTGTACTCCTTTCACATTTTTAATATCCATTAATTTAATTAACACACTGTCTATCTCCTGCTCTGAATCATCACTGAATTCGAGACAAAATCAACTTCTGATTCCTTTGGCACTGTGGTACATATCCTTGGACAGCACAGTTTAGTTACAGGCTTTGGTCAGGGAAGGGACTGAGGTTTTTCTGCTGTTGCTTTTACAGTTCTCAATAAAAACTAAGCAGCGTTAATGGGATAAATAAAGTGCTTTCTGATAACAAAGTTATAACCACTTGTTACCTACCTCAACTGACAGCGCTTAAAACCATGTCATATTAACAGTGCTTCGCTTAGTTTTCAGAACCAAAAGAAACTGCAGGGAGCATGAAACTAGAGGCGAAAAGTCAAGTATTTCTTCCATCTGAAGAATGACTTTCCGCATCTACATGCTATTAGTCAGGCTGAAGTCTCATTTGAAGTCCATTTTAAAAGGCACCATGTTTTGGATCTACCAGAGAAAGCAGTCAGCAGATGAGGGCAGGTTACTGGAAGACAGGAGTCACGCAGACAGAAATTTTCTGGAAGCACACAGAGTGTCTGGAGCTTGTCCACAAACACCACGCCACATGCTCTGCAGACCACGTCATGTGCCAGCAGGACAGTGGCTGGAGCAGCCTGGCTTCCTTTCCCCACCCACTGCCCCCTCCCTCCCTCAGCCTGGTTCCACCCTCTGCCACCAGAAGACTTTGCCTTGACTCCGCTTTCTGCTTACAGAAAAAAGGACATGAAAAGGGACTCCCCAAAGGGTCACATGCACCTCTAACCGCTGTCTGCGTTTCCTTAGCAAAACTGGGACGCTGTGTATTTTGTCTAACAGATGTATATAACTGTCAGACTGGGTCAGACCATAGGTCCAAGGAGCCAGGTACCTTCCCCGAGACAGCCAATAGCAGCAGATACTTGGCGGGTGCGTAAGAACGGCGCAAGCATACCATAAGGCTTCCCCCTACCAGCTTCCAGCAAGCTGTGGCTTAAGACTTCCTGTGCCAGAGATTGTATCTTTGTGCTTAATTGCCCTCGATGAACTTCTCTTCCATGAATTTGTTTAATTGCTTTTTGAACCTATCTCGACTTCTGGCATCCACAACATCCTGTGGCAATGAATTCCAGTTTAATTAAGTCTTGAATGAAAAAATACTTCCCTTTTGTGTAGGAAATTACTTCCTTTAAAAAAACCCCAACATACCAACAACAAAACAACAACAAAAAGCTACAACCAACAACTATCAGTAGGTAAGACCACAAGTTCTGGTAAACTATTGCAGGGGGTTTAAAAGAAATCACTGCATTCAGTTGCCCTCTCTGGCCTTTTGCAGAGGCTGCTGCCTGGAGTACAGGATAAAGGCACTGGCAAGAAAGGTGAAACGCTACCTCTGATGGTGGTGGATGATGGTCCTGTAATGAATTGGGAAGTTGCAGGAGATGAAAAACAAACAGGTTGCCGGCATTCCTGACTCCTGCATGCGCTTGAAAAACCCCAGCATTACAAGACAAGATTTGTTCCCCTGCTGGACTGCAAGAAAAGGTCTGCATTCCAACAAGTTTCCCATGCTACGCTTCTGTAACGTGGGTGCTGCAACCCAGTGCAGATGATCACAGTGAACGTAATTCTTTGCCTGGCCTGTGCTATTATTGATTTTTGTGGGTTTGCAGTTGTTTATTCCCACTGTTTCGGGTCCACAAGAAATAAACTGAAGTAAAGAAAATAGAGATAACACTATAAGAAACCCCTTTCCACTCTCCCCTCCTCAATAACCCAGACCAAATAACACAAATGCTATTTCCGTAAGTTGGGCTTTTCTAATGCGGAGCAACTTAGGCAAACCCAAAAGTGAAGTCCTCAGGAGTTACTTATCAGGGCTGACAACTATCTCCATAACAAACCAAAGCACTGATGGTCTTTGGAGGACCATGAGGAGAGCAGGCACCGTTCATTAATTCCCCGCTAATTCCATCTCTTGTCCTCCTAATCTGCAGCAGTGCTTGAACCAGGCTGCTGCATTATAAATAGGCCCACATAACCGAGCTGAACATCATTTCTCTTAACCCAAAAGGAGTAGAAGTGGCTACCCTGCAGTTACACACCAGTGCTTCCTGGGGCACCTCTCATAGCCCCCACACAACACATGTAGCTGTTCCAAAAATATTTTCCTATGAACTGGGGTGTGTGTGGAATCTGTTAATCATCTGAAGAAAGGAGATGAATTCAGGGAGGTGCTGAAGGGCTTTAAGCACTGGGGTGCTTTAGCCTTGGTAGCTTTGCTGCAGTCAGAGCCCAAGCAAACACACTGCAAGTTAGTTACCTTACCCTGTGCCAAAGCACATGCCAAGCTCATGGCAGACCTTGGGGCAGGGGCATAAGAGAAGTGGAAAGGCAATACCCAGGGGCAATCAAATTCTCCAACTATGACTCCAGCTCAGAGCTGACAGCTGGCAAACACTGCCATCCAGATGTTTCAGAGCACCCCGCCTCACAGGCAGCCTCCACATCTTACCCATCTTTGTTAATATTTACTGCCAGTGTGCCCCAAGAGCAAGACTTCGATGGGCGTCTGCAGCCAGATAACCGAAACAACAACAAAACTCAGCATTTAGCTCCCCTAAAGCTTCCTCTTCATCAATCACATGCAGAAGTGCACTCAAAGCCTGTTTTATTTATTTATACACATTACCGTGCTCTCTATTCCTGGCAACTGGTGCTCATGACATAGTGGCCTGGGACACGCTGGAACAGGGCTCCAGGTCACCTTGTAAGTGGTGGCAGCAGCTGCCTCCTGGATCAAGCGTTTATTAACCAGCAGCTCGGGAGGGCTCTAAATTAAGTTCTCTGCTCCATTCCCACAGGGAGGGGAGGGAGAAAAATACACGCCACCGAATCCCTACTTGCTTCCAGCAGGACTCACTTAAGTTTCCCCACTCCTCCTTCCTATGCTTGCCCAGATAAACTGCCCAAGCCCAGGTTTCTATCCTCAGCCCCCTGGATCAGGCAGGACAGCTCGCTATTCCAGCTGCCATGGCTTTTCACCAACTACAGAGTCTTTTTTTGGTGGGTGGCTGAGGCATGCAGCTTCTCTTGCAGCACAGATCCTACCCTTGGACTGTCTCTGCCGGCCGAAATGCCTGCGCAACCCCATCCCTATAAATCCCAGCGGTGGAGGGTTGGGCAGCAAGGGTGCTCTGGGCCCAATATCAAGTCGTTTGGGAGGGGAGACTGTATAAATAGCTGGCGTGCACGTACTCCGGAGCAGCAGCAGGGGAGGGAAAGAGTGGGATCTGAAGTGTTGGGCCCCAGCTGTGAACTCCTCTTGTTTTTGTTTTAGGGTAATTAATGTTCCCTTGAATAGAGCCAGGGCATGGGCTCCTGTTCCTGCAGCTTTCAGTGCTATCAGCAGCCCTTATTGGACTGGGCTGGGAGCGGCGGGGGGAGGTTTGTATTTCCTGCCATCCCCATTAAATGAGGTAATGTGAGCGCAGGGCCGGGTGGATTGGGGGGCTGGAGGCAGAGCACAGCCAAGGAGAATACCACACCCCGCACCCACCCCCAAAAATAAAAAAAGGCTGGCAGGGGAGCATGCCAGCTTGGTCCTGGGACCCCCTCCAGAGAGCAGCCCGCGCCTTCCTCCTTTTCCATACTTATTATTATTTCGGCTGCCAAGGCAAGGGGACCACTATACCCCCCATCCTACCACTCCTCTGCCCCACTCCCCTCTTCCACCCCACACTCCCCACCGCCTGAATTAGATACATTCCCCTCTGTGCTCCCAGACGTCTCCATCCCCTGGTCCCCTGACAGATCAATCATTTATCAAGTTGTTTCACGCGTTGTCGGGGAGGGGGCCCCGGGGGACGGGGGTTTGTTTCGTCCCTTTGTTGGAGCTCCACAGGACCGTCCAGCTTAGTCTCCAGCCAACTGCTGAGAGTTGCCGGAGTCCGGGAGCAAATGTTAAAAGGGGCTGCCTTTCATCCGCGGGCTGATCCTGCTGCCTTTTCATTTTATTCTTCCAGCTTCTGAGATGTTACTTGCTTACACGCCCCCACACCCACCCGGCTATCATTCTGCATGCATGTTTTTGAGGGAGCAGGAGCTTATTTTCCATGTGCTTGTCTCTTCTCCGCCCCCCCCCCCCCCTTCCCAGCAGTTTCTCCTGTCACCAGCCCACACTCAGCCTCTGGGAGTTTTTTTAACCACTGGCCCTTTTTTTCCCCCCCATCCTTTAATATAAGATACCATAAACCAAATTTGGTTAGAGGCAAGTCCTGCTCCTGCAGCCCATCTCTTCCTTGCAAGCGCTTCGCTGTATTGCAAGCTTTCATCCCCCCACCTCTCTGTGTGCCTGGGAGATGACTAACTGCCTTGAGCGAGCATATCACCGTCAAAATGCACTGTCTGGGGAAAAAAAAAAAAAAAAGAAAGAAGGAAAGAAGGGGAGACTTTCTGGCAAAAGAACTGAGTAAGACTAAAGACGAAGCGAACCATTTCCGAGCGCTCTCATGTTCTCCACATGTAGCGCTGGGAGGCAGATGAGCTGGTTTGTATTGCGCACTGCCCACGCTCACGCAGGAAGCTTGTGGCAGGTCACCTCACCCCTCTGCACCACACCGTGCCTCACCTGTGAGGCCAGGATGCTGCCCATCAGCTTTGGGGGATCCTGCCTGTGCTCATTAACCGGCCCCTAACACCCTTGGGTGGAAGGAAAGGTGGAAATACAGAGCGCATTAAAGCAAGGATGCCTACCTGCACCCCAAAGCCAAGTCCCTGGTTACCTGCTTGGTAACGGCTGAGTAATGAGAAGGTAGCCCAAGGAGCATTTCCTTCATTTAACAAAGCCCATATGAAGCGCTTCCAAATCTTATGGCTACATTTATTTTTGGACAACTATAGTTAGTTACAGTTTGTTTTCTAGTGAGCTGCCAAGACTGTCCTCTGTGCTTATGCATGAGCATTTCCCAGCTATAACTTCTTGTAGTCCTTGATTTAAAGGATGGACAGAACCTCAAGCCTCCCCTCCCTTCTCCCTGGAAAAAAAAGAAATCCTATTTGCTTAGCACCCAAGTAGCCACTGTAAATTCCACACATTTCACAGCTGAGAGGGCAGGAGCTGCCCGAGATCTGAAGTATTCCTCTCACCACCTTCCGTCCATAACTCTTCCTTGTGGAGGAGAGCTAGATTCATTTGCTTCCCAAGTCAATCAACAGAGTTCATGAGTCAGCCGAGGGAATGCTGAAAAGCAAGAGGGTATGCTTCTGCCCCCAGGAACCGATTACACTGCCTCTTAATTGTTCCCAGATTCTATTGTCCCTGAAGAGACGAGCAGCACCAGCACCAGCCAGCTTGTTGACAACATTCACTCCACGCAGCCTACCTCATCAGACACACAGAAATTTGCATTTCTGCAAACCACGGGCCTGGTGAGACTACAGTCATTAGGCTGTGAGAAAGTCAGGTCTTACAGATGTCAGCAAAATCGTCTGCCTTCTGAGTCAGAGCTGCACGTCCCACAATTCTGAGCCTGTTGGTAACCACAGTCAGAACACCAAATTGATACTGCCAAGCCCCCCTCTTCACATTCTCTACCAGTGCTCATTCTCCTTCCCAGTTCCCTCCTGCCCTCACCCAAACGAGGAGACCCAAAGCTTCATCTCACTCTTGGCTCACTGTTAACTGGAATATTTTGGGGTTTTTTCACTGCCTCACTTACTGCTACTTTTCAGATCACCCCACCCTTCCAGACTGTTGACCACCCGAGCAGTTCAGGTGACAGCGTATGAAGAAGGAGATGCTACATTTAGGACTGCAAAAGCGACCTGAGGTCTGCCCTATTATCCAACCCCTTTATAATAGTTATTAAATGAGTAATCACATACATCTCTATTACACTTCATTCAGTGCATGGGAGTGCGAGACTAGGATGTAAAGACAGCTGCTCAATATTGATTTTTATCCCTTATTCTTTATGTATCCCTACGCCTAATTTGCCATATCACTTTCAAGCCTGGCCCCCAAACAAGCTATTAATTGCTTCACAGACCTTTTTCTGTGGTGGCCTCTACGCAGCATCTCAATTCAATAAGCATTAATTCTCTTCTCAACCTATTTACAAGGTAATGATTTTTAGTCTGATTTGACAAATGAGAAAATGGGGGAAAAGCAATGACCAATGCTGGCAAAATTCACCACTCCGTTTAAGGAATCCAGCGGCTGCACCTCTATTTGAGACTACTCCCCATCCCCAAAATAGAACCCCATAAACCCCACGCTTGGCATTTTTATGGCAGCACTTAAAGCACAACGGAGTTTAAATTGTCATTTTTCCCATGACTACGAGAAGGTGGATAGGTAGCAGTACACCCCAGGGGCAGAGAGAGCAAGGGAGAGATAAAGGTGCCTTGACCAAAGCCGCTCAGTGAACCTGCAGCCAAGGCAGGCTCTTCCCTGCAGCACCATTACCAATGTTGGCTCCAGCACCCCAACACTTCCTACAGCCATAGTCTGGCAGCACCAGAGTTAAGATGGCTTTCCGAGGGTTCAGTACCAAGAGGAAGTGACACAGAGAACTACCAGGCAAAAACTCGACTCTGACATTGTTGGCACATCCTGATGGAAAAGCCACCCCCTGATCTGGATCACCTGGATGACCAGCAACTGGGGATGGAGGCTCAGGCCCCCAGGCTCTGGAGCTCTGCAGGGCAAATGGGTGGTTAAAGGAGCCTTTGCCCTCTGTGCTTCAGCTGATGCAGTAACATGGTGGGGCCTGTCCATGACACAGTGTCATGGACCTCGTGCCAGTCTCCCTTGGCTTCACCTGTGCTCCTTCCCAGCTCCTGCAGTAGCTTGTGGTTATGTTACCAGTCACGTCCCATGGTGCTTCGGAGGAGAGCGCTGCCACCCACATGGGCAGCTGAAGATTTCTTACCAGAAATGGGCCATAAGCAACTCACCCGGAGCCAGGAGTCAGGCTGGGTGCCTGCAACAGAGATGGGTGCTGAGACTGCACATGCATTTCTACATCAGGAGGTATCTTTTGGAAAAACCTGGCCTTATTTCTCTCTTCTGCTCATTTGAGGGCTTCATTGTAAGCCAGACAAGCAAAATAATTTCCAGTAAAAAAAAAAAAAAATCCAGAAAACCTCACAAATCTAGCTTCCAAACCCCAGATCATTTCTCCCCCACATCTCCCTCCATAAGCATGGCAACACAAAGTTGGAACTGGTGATGAAAAGGGTCTGTAATCTCTTAGAAGACCAGAAGAGGGGAGAGCCAAGGACTTTACACCTGCCTTGCCACTGGCCAGACCCACACAGCACCACACCTCACTCAGCTGAAAAGCACCCCTTCTGTTCCCGCAGCAGGCCCCCATCCCTCATATCCTGCCCACCTTCGAGCTTCTTCAGCAAGTGAGGTGAGAACCACACAGCTAACAGCTCCGTGCAGTGCGCAGCCGTGATTTATACCCTCAGCACCATCTGCCCGGCAGCACGAGCGCTGCCAGTCTCCCATGAAAAAAGCATGTGACCCCATAATTAAAAACAATCATCATGTGCAGGTGCAAGGCAAGGCATTAAAGGTTGCACAGACAACTGTAAATCTATAGTTTCCTGTCATGTAATTGAATTTGTAGTCATTTAGCATCAGTTTCAACACAGAAAACAATAACATACAATAAACCCCTCGCTATCATGTCACGGCAGTGGTTTGAAGCAGACACCTCTGCTACCACTGCTACCAATTCAGCTCAAGTACAAATTACATTAGGAGGCAAGCAGAGAATATTGCTCTTTGAAGCCCTCACTGCAGGTCAGAGACATGGAGAAGCATGCAGGAACAGCTCTGTTTCATGGGCAGCCTACCCAAAGGCAAGCAGTTAAAAGTGGGGGGGTGGGGAGGGGAGTGGGCTGGTTTTGTTTTCTTTTTAATTGTTTTCCCTCCAGAGGTAATAGTTGGCCCTTCAACCAGTTACATTACTGGTTAGCAGTTGGATTTTTGTGGTAGTGCTATTGCTCTGACCTGCGCTGTCAGAAGTTTGGGATTTTGCCTCTAGCTGATGATGTTTTCTGGACTTACAGCAACACCAAAGGTGAAGCATTATGAACATTAATTAGGCATTATGATATTTTTATTATTAAAATGTTAGGAGTGAAGAAATGAGCTTTAAGTTTGATGCCTTGTCAGAGTTTGTGCACTCAGTTCCTTTCTATCATCCACAGAGAAAGAGAGAACACCTTCAGAGTGATTCATTGCAGTCTAAAATAGACTCCTCATCTCTCAAAGATCAATTTCTTTCCACTGACAGTGTTGAACCCCTCCATGATCAGCCTGACACAACAGTCCACTTTGAACACTAAATTATTCTCACCCCTTTTCTCATCCCCACCACTTATTCCAACTCCAACACCATGATACAGCCAGCACACCTGTTTGTTGGGCCACTCCATGAGCCAGCTCATAAAACTAAGCCAGGCAAAAAATAACTGGAGGGAAGGGGAGTTGAGATGTTTTGCTTTTTTAATCCACCGCCCAAGCTCAGCTCCCTAACCTATTCCAGTGTGGCCCCACAGAGACTGGTGCTGGCACACCTGAGAAGGTGCTGCTAGAGATGAGGGGACACAGTAAATCACATAGCTTTTGGCCACGCAGAAGTAGATGAACTGAGCTAGGTCTTAAAAAACTTAAGGCCAGAACTCTTGGGCTATCTGTTCTCAATAATAATGATTTCAAAAATTAATCTTCTTGTCTGGTCTATGGTGTTTCTGGTGAGGCAACACCTGCTCTTCTGCGTGCTCCTTACCCACAGGTCCCATTTAGAGTGCTTGCATAATGACTCCTGAAGTAAGACATCAGTGTGCAGGCAACAACCATCCCTCAAAGGCAAACTATTCCCTACAGAATGAGACAAAGAGCTGCCAGTTTCCAACCCGGCCTTATTACCAGACACAGTGCGAGTGGAGTTTCAAAAAAACACTGGCAAAAGTTGTATCCCTGCCTCAGAACTAAACACCCTCACTTCCCAGTTCCCCTCTGCCCAGGCTGAATTTCAGTGAAGTTTTAGACCACGTTGTTTTCTTATAAACAACTCCTGGGGCAATTCTGCTCTCATTTTCAGGGGATGGAAAGAGAACCAAGAAAAGTATTGGGCACTCTTCAGATCATGGTTAACCTGACCTACTGTTGGCAACAGCCTCGATCCAAGCAGGAGGCTGGACTAGAGACTTCCAAAAGCTCCTTCTAGCTTTATATTTTTGTGATTTTATATTCGGGACTCCTTATCAGTCTTTCCTGAATCAAGTCTCAACTGTCTTTTCCTTCATAATGGTCTTCGTGGATCATTTACACCTCCCAAGGTCTCAGCCTTCCATTTAGCATCACCTCTCTCTGTTCAGTGCCCCCTCTTTTGCTCTGTTGACCATCTATGACATAGCACAAAACCAAGTGCACACTATGGATGGTCAGGAAAAGCAACAAGCAAAGCTATTACACCAAGGGTAGGACACCAGTGTGGCAATATTTCACCCATCATGACCAAAGGAACATGATGAACAAGAATTTGGGGGTGGATGCATGTGTCTATATGAATGCTAAGAGGCCCATGCAAAGGTATAGTTGAGTAATGTTCAACACATCTTGGACCTTTTGATGGAAGGAGGAGACATTGGTGCACCCAGGCTAAAATGAACCCATCTCCAAGCTGCAGTAGGTGCCACTCTCCATCCTGCTTCTTATTGCATCCGGGAAGAAGTAGAAAAATGCATCAGGATGGTTCCTTACTTCCCAGCTATAGCAGAAAGGGTAGCAGAAGAGGATTCCTCCCCTTTTGTTGCAAAGGAGCAGTCATTCTCCTGGAGTCTCAGGTCAGACCTCGAACCCCTCTACTTCGAGGGGTGGGGGGGATGTGGAATGGAGACTCTCACTTGTCCTCTCCCCGGGGCAGGAGTTCCATACTACAAACAAGATAAGCGCAAGCTGGGTATTTGTCCTAGGAGATGGCTCTGCCCTAGATAAATGTCAAGCATCTGCCCGTTAACGAGAAGACATCAGCCAAGGACGTTTGTTGCTCTGCTTCTAAGGAATCCAGAAACATCCCCGGGCAGATCAGCGTCTCCCCTGCTCTCCATCCTGCCCCTGCCAAGCCACCAGGCTAGGCCGGGGTTCACATGCGCTGTGATAACTTCTGTGCAGGTCATCCAGCCGCTGCCTTAAGATCTGGGCACATCCTCTTGGCTCAACTCTATCACCCCGCTATTTTTTTTTTTTTGGGAGGCAGTAGGGGAAATAAGGGGAAAAAGAGATTGGAACTTGCAGAGCCCCTGCCATTTGTTTAGCTCAGACACAACTTCAAGCACAGCTGTAATTGTCTAGAAATCAAACAAGTGGTTGATAGCACCAATTAACACCTTCCAGCATAACAATACCTTCAACTCAGCTCCCCCTATTCTCTCAACAGCTTAACATATTGGCACCCTGAATGGTTTCTCCCAGACAGCAGACAGACAGGAATACGGAGGAATTAAGGTGTACCCAGTGCCCTAGCAGAGGAAGGGGGCAGCCCCAAAGTACCAGCAGTTATAAAAGCTTGTATTAAAATAAAAATTTAGGAGTTGAGCCCAGACGGACAAGAAGGTGAAAACAGAGAAATATTTTTAATTCAGTTAAACCACTTTTTATTAACAGCTACAAGCTGAGATTTTTTTTTAAAAATAAGACTGACCTCTCCCCAAAGAATACAGTGTCCTCTGCCCACAGGGAGGGGAAAGCCACAACGGGGGAAGATTTTCAAAAACTTTCCTCGTTTTCTTCAGAATAAAGAATCAATAAAGGGAATGTAAGTTCCCAGGCTTAGGTCGCCACTTTAAGCTTGCTATGTAGGCTTAAATTTGCAGGCAGTCTTGCAGCACATGAGCGCGCAGGACTCTTTCTGTGGCACTCCACGTTCAGCACATGGAGCAGGGGCCAGCTCTGGCTGAGGAACAAGGGATATCCCAACGATAAAACTTGCGTTTCAGGTGAGACACAGCTTCCTGCGATTACATAACAAACCTGTGGAACCTCAGCTTGAACCCGCGGGACTCGCTCCCAATTTACATCGCATTGAGTTCAGCATCGTGCCTGACAGAGAGAGGGGGAAAGGGGCAAAAAGGCTTCTGTTTATCCAATATTCTGTTTTATTGAAGTAAGAGGACTCTGCATATGAGATTCCCGAGATTTAAAGCAAAGACAGGTTTGTGGAGAGGCAACATCTTCCATCAGACCAGCGACTACACCGGGAAAAAAAGCAAGCAGCCCCTGGGTTCAGAGCTGAGTTTTTTCCCCCAGAACTTGTATTTAAGACATTTTAAAAACCACGAATTATCCTCGCCTGGAAAAAAAAAAAAAACCCACCTAATTACCCTTCACGATGACACTGCCCATCTACCTTAAGATTCATCTGGACGGATAGCTGCAGCTTGGGCACATTCCCAACAGGGAGATGCCTCAGGCTTTGCTCCTCACCAGAGCCGGGGAAGGAGGAAGGATAAGGATGGCTGCTGGGAAAGGGGCCGCAATCCCAAACCGGCTAAACCAGGCTGCCTTCCACCACACCCCAAGGGCCTTCGCCTCCAGCATTGAAATGCTAATCTGACTTTGTAAACCCATAAACAAAAACAAAGAGAAGGACACAAGAAGCTCCCTGAGCTCCATCCCCAAAACCGAATTTCCAGCATTCAGGAGAGCCTTACAGAGCATGATTTTAGCCGCAAGCTCCCATATCAAAATTGCTGGCAGGCAGCATCTTTATGGTCAGATGCATTTAAATGGCCACTTCCACCACATGGTAGAATATCCTTTGTTTCAGAAATCTCCTCAGAAAATAGCTTTTTACTGCAACAGCAGCCCAGGCACAGACCTGCTAGCCTTACTTATTGCCCTTTTACAACAGGACACCATCAAATATTAATAATACTAAAACCTAACTGGCCTCTGCAGCTGGGTTCAGTCTTGACTGTGCATGAACTGAACGCACACTTTCCCCACCTCTCCCCAAACCCACTCTTTTAAAGACATGTGCCTGTCAACTCGCTCACAAAATAGGGGAGGCCCTGGCTGCAAGTAGGAAGTGGGAGGTGGGTACCATAGCTCTGGGTCTGCCACAGGTTGGCACGGGAAGCACTGGTGAGTTGATGAGGTGAGCAGGTCTGATGGCCTTAGAAGGGGAGATGGTCTTAAAGGGGAGATGGCCTTAAAGGGGAGATGCGAAATATCAGGGATCAACAGAGATCCCAAAGGTTGGCTGGCCCTTCCTTCTGCTTACTCTGCTCTTCCTTCCAACCCTGTGGGCATACCCACATCTGTGGAGTCAAAGATAATTTCTGAACTGGTGAATGGTCCCTACCAGAGGGAACAGGCAACCATCTAATCACCCTGAAAGGTGCCCTTTTCTTAGCCACCCTCCCTGTTTTCTTCTGTCCCCTGACCTGTTTTCACAGGCATTTCAGGCTGCATGCCTGTCATGCAAAGCCAGATTTTGAAGTCAAAGCAGTAGCTCAGCTATTTATCCCTCCACTGAGGATCGGCTGACTCCAAGGGCAATGCTGCTACCGCTGATCTTCCAGCAGAGCAAGAGGAGAGATCCAGCAACGCAGACCATGGGTAAGGAAAAAAATCTGTTCTGCGTGCCACAAAGAGAAGAGAGACAATTTCTTACTGGGGTAGCTGAAACCAGCTGTGGTTAACTTAGGCCAGAAGGTCCATGGCTCTTCTCTGCCAAGTTTAGTCTTGGATGACAGTGAAATGTGCTTAATTTGACAGTTCCATTTTAACATGTGTGGGCAAAGTCTAGAAGGAGAAGGCAGATGCAGCAAGGGAGCAGAGTTGGATCATTACAAGGTAGCTTTCCTGTTGCCTCAGCTCAGTGCTAAAAATGGATACAAAAAATTATAGATGCTGACTCTTCACCCTAGCAATGAAATAATCGAACACAAGGTCTTCAACACGACAACTATATTCTCACAAGTTACAAAAATTAGCCTTTTGCTATGAATCTCAAACTCTGTGCCACGCCACCATGGCATTGCAGAAGCTGAAAGCTTGGAAAGCACAGATACTTTTTCCTTATTATTCTTTTCATGTTAATTTTCATCTACGATAAAGGAAAGTTATGGCATTGATAGGACTGCTCTCTCTGTCCTCAGACTACAGGAAATGCACACCTATTCCTGTGAGCATATGCAAACGCAGTTCCTCAAGCAGCCACTGAAGCAGTAGAGAGAAATAGGTGGTCAGCAGCAAGTCTACTTCCTGGAATCCTGTCAAATGCACGGAGATGCCCTGGCTTTTGTTTGGGACTCTGTGCCAGTGGGGATAGTGAAAAAGAATGCTTTGAAGGTGCACGAGAACATCTTCTGATCTCAAATCTTTCTCCTGAAGAACTGTGAGGTACATCTTTCTTTGATAAGCTCTGCTCTTCATTACGCGATATGAAGCCATCGTCTGGTTTACAACACGTTCCTGGCCACCAACTTCCAAAAGCCCAGTGCCCAAGATTTGCTGGTAGAACACTGCCAGACACACTGATCACTGACCAGGAAGGTCAAACACCAACTAAGAAGAGTGTGTCTTCTCCTCTTCAGGCTCCTGATAAGAAAGGACCACCTTGACAGTCCAGCACTGGCAGCCTTGCAACCATCACCCTCTTCTGCTCAGAGTCCCATATTGGGGAAGCTGCCCTCTCCATTTCACACAAGTGCACCCCAGGCACACAGGGCAGTAAAGGGTTAATTTAATTAGTTCTCTGTGTGCTCAAAGAATTACAGGCAACTTCATTTAATTATTAAGTAGCCAATCAGGTAATCTCTGTATCTGATTAGCACACTAATGAAATAATGTCTTCCAGTTCAAAGCTGTCATTCCAATCAGGAGACAGCCCTTCAGCTAGAAGGAAAAGCTGGCCAGGTTTCCATGGGCTCAAGGCTTTGGATTTTGGGGAGGGGATGGGAGCAGGGAGTGGAAAACCTTTCTGCCTTCCCTCCTGCCTGTCCTCCCTGTTCCTCCATGCAGAACAGCATGGCTCCCCGCTCCAGACAGGCAGGCATGTTGGCTCCAGAGAGGCTCCCTGATGCTCCAGGCGCTTGTCCTGTGTCACCACCACTGCGTGTCCCTTCTCTCATGCTCCCAGATGCCCAAGATGACTCCAGTCGACCAGAGCCTGGAGAGCGCCAGGCCGTCAGCGTATTGCCTAGGCACTGCCAACTGAGAGATCTGCTAAATATGTGGGGCATGACTCTGCTATGGTCCACATGGGAGAAGAGTCACACAGCAAAGCCATTATAGCATTAAGAGGAAGCCAGAAACCCTCCTCCCTCCCCCACGCCGCGCTCTGCTCCTGTGTCATATGCAGTTATTTCCAGCCTGGGGAAAAGTGCAAGACGGCAGCTGTCACACGAGGCAAGGACTTGCCCCTTTTAAACAGGGATTTCAGGACTAAATGACCCATTACAATTAACACAGCTGCAAGAACTGGGACACTTCCACACAGCCCAGAGAGGGGCTTTGGGAGTGGGGGGAGGAAAGGAGATGATGAGCAGAGGGTTAGGATTGTACTTCCAAGACCTAGCAATGGAGACTCCCACCCCTCTGCTTTGTAAGTATTAGCTCAGCTGTCCTCTTCCAACTGCCACAGCTCGGCCTAAGCCCAGTGAGGCAGTCGAGCCGGGGTGTGCAGCACCAGCCCAAGCATGCCACACCACCTCCTCCATCAGCCCTTCTCTCCACAACCTCTCCTGCCCAGACCCAGCTCAGAAGCTCCCCTTCCCAAAGGGCAGTGCCGGCTCCTCCACCGTGTGACAACGGCACAGCTGCTTTCTGCCTCGCTGTGCAACTTGTGACTTTTAATTAGCTACCCCAGGTTTATCAGAGGAGCTGCAGCAGGATGTGGTTCAGCACGACAGGACCATCCCAGCGTTTATCCAAGGAGCCCAACAGATGTTGCTGTCCACGCTCAAGCCTGTGCTTGCTGCATCTGTACTTCTGTGTGTCCTCTACTGCTAGCTTAAACGCTAACTCAGCTTCAATTGCAGTAGCTGCCAGCGTGCCTTTGCACCTCAGGGCAGGCACTGCCATTTCTGAGCTCTAGATCACCTTCCCAGTGATGTTTCCACTCTTCCAGCACATTTCCCAGGAGACAAGTGGAGGCTCCAGGATGCTCTCACCAAAACAGCACTAGTTTTGTTTAAGTCACCACACTGAAAACAAATAGAGAGCATCCCAAGAGGAAGCAGAAAAATTGCAATTGGTCCCCAGCTGGCTGGCCAGGCAGACAGCTTTCTATGAGAACGCTGAGTTGTTGATGCTTTTTGTTGACCTTTTTTTTTTTTTCCCTGAGCATCTCTCACAAACAAGAAACAGCACTGCTGAGAGGGAAGACGTATCTCCCTCTCTGCTGACTACAGCCATTCCAAATGAAGGAAACCGGTTAGATCAAGAAATTCAGGCTTGGACAGCATAATGAAGCATCCACTAATAATCAATCCCTTCACAGCAGCCTTCCTGCCAATTGGCTACGGACTAGGCAATAATTATAAATTGTAGTTACTTCTCCAAGAAAAAAACACAACATAACATCATATGGCGGTCCATGTTTGTCCTTTTAATTCTGAAACCTATTCCACCTACGAAAAAACCCCAACCCCCACCCCCAAAAGAGACATGACTTTCTAACTGCCTTTACTGGGGGGAAAAAACTCCAAACAACAAAACACCCTGAAATCCAAAGTTGGGTTCCTCCTGGCTTCACAAGAAAAGCCCAAAACCCACCCCAAAAGTGATAAAATTTGTTAAGTTAGCAGAAAATTCTAAAAATGCCGAGGGGGAAGTTTATTGGCTACCAAGATACTATTGTCAGCCCTGTGTGCCTGGCATCCTGCTACCTCAGGAAGCGCACATAGGAGAGAACCTGCCCCAACACTTATTAACCAGCATGCAGATGCAATTCGAGCCCAACTGAAGCTGCCACCTGGGGACCCGCATTCCTTGACAGCTCCGCCATGCACATTCCAGCCCCCTCACCCCCCAGCCCTGAAACCAGGTCAGGGAGGCACAGCATGACCTGATCTCCACCTCTGATAGTGCCGGGCCCTGTCCCATCCCCTCCTGCCACCCTCACCAGAGTCAGGCCCCATGCGCTGCCGCCTCCCTCCCCACTGCGCAGAGCCAAGATGCGGATACCCTTCCACACACACGAAGGGACTCCCTCTCAATGCCACAGCTATTTGCAGATCAGCCATCATCCAAAACTTCCCAAAATGAGAAAGTCCAGGCATTTGGCAGGTCAGGCGCTTACTACAGTGAGTAGTTTGTTCCACCGAGGGACTCATAACACCCTCCCAAATTACACATTGCCCTTTACGGGATGCCGCAGCAGCTGGAATCTCACATTCCTTAATAAGCACTTCCATCGGAGAGCAGTGTGGATGCAGGGCATCAGCTGCAGTTAGTCATACCCGAGCGCTGGGCTCCCTCTTCCCACGCTCCACACCACTATCTGCAGCCTAAGAATATCCAGCCCCAACACCCACCCAGCTGGGGCCAGGGGAGTCAAGTGGTCGGAGCTCTCAGGCATTACAGGTCTCCCTGTCACAGGAGACTTTCACTCTGCCTCCCCCAAGCCTCCGGTGGGGCCCCCCGATAGCCGGTTGAGATCCTACAGATCATGGAAAGATAATCCATTGCACTACTAATGCACTACTGCAGCTGTCCATGGAGAAAATCCCCTTTCAACCAAAAAAAAAAAAAACCAAAAAAAACCAACCCAAAAAACCCCTCAAGCCCTTTGATCCTCTCCAACACACAATTATCTTAAGGGCAAAATAGTCTTCTGTGCCGAGGCACCTTGTATTGGGCTGAAAGAAAGGAAACCGAGACTGCTATTCCCTGCTTATTCTACATGGCTGCCCTGTCTGACGAGGCAAGCCGCTCCAACCTCTTCAGCGCAGGCCTGAAGCCGTGACGGGCAAGATACCTGCTCTGTTGGGTGGCCTGAACCTAATGGAGACTTTCTGGGGAAAAAAAACTTGGTTTGTTATGGGTTTTTTAAAGTAAAAATAAAAGCCCAAAGTGTGTCAGCAAGATTTAACTGATTTCAGCTGTCTGCTCAGGTCTGGCTTTGGAAGGAACAATTTAAAGAGTGTTTAAAGGACAATTTAAAGTTGACCACCATCCACTTTAATTTAAACTTCTTTTAATTAGAATGTTAACTTAAAAAAAAGGAAGAAATATAGCAAGCCTTGATAAAGTACAAAAAAACCCAACCCCCTTTTTACAGAGGCTGGTATGGGTTCTTCCCCAGGTACCCCCTTGCTGCATGACCTCTTGTTACCTGTGCTGTCTCTCTCCACCTGCTACCCAGGGCTGCAGTGTGATAAGCATTTCTTTCAGCAGAAGGGTCAGCTATAAAAAGCCCTTGCCCTCCCTGTTGCCTATTTCCATTCCAGAGCCACTGCTTCGCTCATGCTGGTACAACCCTCTTGTGGGGCTGCGGATGGAGCCGGCTGGAGGAACCTGCTCCCACATGTAGCTCACTCAAAGGAGAAAAAAGGAAAAAAAAAAAAGTGAGGAAAAAGAAATGTTGCCGTTTTTAATCCAGGTGAGCAGTTTTACTGCCATCCATGATGGGTGGCAGGAGCTGCCATGGGAAGGCAGCAGCTGCCATGGGAAGGCAGCTTGAGAATTGATGTCCTCTGGGTCCACCAGACATCACTCATGAGTCCGCGCTAACACCACAGGCAGAAACAGCCACGTGATGTCAAACCCTCCGGTGAAGAATATAAAAATAGAGAAGAAAAAAGACAACCCATCACTTCTCTTACACCTTGGAATCTTATTAATTTCAGAGGTACTCACAACTGCACTTTATACAAGGATTTTTAGACAACTCATCTGTAGGTCCCAACTTGTGCATATTTCTTCATCTATCAGCCATTAGTAAGTCCTGAGCTCCTGGCTGACCAGAAGCAACAGGAGAGCTGGAGCCTTGGACACAGAGTTTCTACAGAGAGCGCTCACCATACTTGGTCCCTGCAATCACCCTGAACACGTTTGCATACCAATGCACAGACGTGGCCTGCTAGTTTCACGGGGCAAGAGGTGATCCTTGCAAGACAAGCAGGCAGAGAAGGCAAGAGAGGCACTGATAAGCGTCAGAAGTGGGGATGTGAAGGTCTGCCGTTCTCTTGTGTTCAGACTGGAAACACTTCTGAAACTGGGGCTCGTTTTCACTTGCACAAGCGCAATGTGGCTTGCATGTGAAGACACACGTCACCTTTACAGAGCTCCCTTAACCTTACTTAATCGGGTGCCATGAGGCATCCTATGTGCTGGGGCAGTAAGAGTTAGGCGTCAGTGAGGTCTTTAAGTACCCCAGGAAGGGGTCTTGCACTGCTGGGCTTTTTTTTTCTTGATTATTTTTCAGTGTTTGAGCCTTCTCAGCACACCAGAAGAGGGAGCCTTTGACTCCTCTCCCATGCTCATCATTTGTTTTATATTAGCAACAATGACAAGCTCTATTAAGAGTCAAGCTCTTTAAGTGAACTCTCACCCTTTGCCTCCTAAAACAAACAAAAAACACAAGCAAGGAAAAAAAAAACCCCAAACCCCAGCCACAACCGCAACCCTATTTGCCTCGTGTTATGGATATATAAATATTTTTGCTGCCACAGAACTCCCTGCGTACAGGGCTCACCAGAAAACTAGCTCTGCCTTCCAACCCTTTGGCCACGCAGAGCTCCAGCCCCTTTACAGCAGGCTTAGCTGGAAAGAAGGAGCAGAAGAATTAATGGGCTTACAAACAAGGAGGAGGGGGAAAGACCCTCCAGAGCAACTTTTACTTCAGCCCCAGCAACCAGAACTAAACTAAGGGTAGAGTTTCAAGAACCACAGCGGATCGACCCAGCAGCTTGCAGACTCCCCTCCAAAAGCACGAGGTCCTGCTCCCACTGCAGCACAGCAGGGCTGCAACGCCCCCCCCCCAAAAAAAAAAACCAAACCCAGGCAGGACTCCGCAAGCAGCTGGGCTGGCGCCGGGGAAGGGGGCAGACCACGAAGTCAGAAGCACAGCCAGGGCAAGAGCTTGAAAGGGGCCGAGACCGTCCTTCTGGCAGCTGGCAGCTGGCAGCCCCCTAAACCAAAGCTTCAGGTTTCACTGCTCCCTCAGCAGAGCAGGCCCTCCTCTCCTTCCCACCGGACTGACCGGGACATGTCAAAACCCACAGAGACATCCCTGCCACCCTCTTGCCAAACTCAGCTGTGATCATATTGAGAAGAGGTAAGTACCCTGGGCTACCTTACCGATCAGGGTAAGTACTCCTGGGGTGAAGAGCTCTCGCTGTTTACAGAGGGTCAGGCCCAGAACTCCCGTTGAACTGGCGGCCTGAAGACCATTAGGCCCCTTCACGTTTCAGATCTTTTCGGTTTTAACTTTACATTCTGCCTTCTCCAGCCAGCCCCCAGCAGCCCTACCCTGGGTGATACCGAGAGCTTTGCTTTTTCAGTGAAAAGCTGGTGGTTTAGCTGGCACTTCCAAGACGTAACAGAGTTTATCCAGAAGTTGAGCTCGTTCTGAAGGCAGTTGCTGCATTGGGCTTCAAGGCCCCCTCAGAGCAAAGCAAAGACCTTGACTGCCGTCAGCCCATAACGTCAAGTTATTCCCCTGTCCCTGGTAAAGGCAGACTTAAAATCTACACCACCTTCCCTCCCCACCCCCCCAAAAAAAAAAAAAGGCAGAAAAACGTGTTCTGGCAGAAAGCAAACCACACTAGGACCACTTTTCCCCCATCAGCTGTTTTCTGTGCCTCACAAAAGGCCACAAACCCCTCCTAATTGCAGGAGCCCTCCACCTAACAGACCCTGCTCTCGGGGCCCTCCTCCCCAGGAACTGGGGGAGAACTAGGGCACAATAGGAAGGAGACTGGCTAAAGGGAATAGATCTGTTAAATTAACACATTTTCTGTCAACCAAATCAGCTGCCCCTAGTGCTATTGTTGGTGAAACAATGGAGACCCCAGGAATGGGCACCCATTAAAAGGAACAAGCCTGCTGAAAGGATACACTCTGAGGCACAGCCTTGTGTGTTTAACAGGATTCTCTACTGTAAGGAAGGAGGAATCACTAGGCTGCATTGTTCCCACCACCACAGCAGATGCTGTTGCTTCTGGTAACGAGGGGGTTGGGGGGGGGGGGGAGGAAAAAATAATAATTTTCATATCTACAGAGAATAAGGTTTACGCAAGGAACTTCTAATTCGAGAACTTTTAACGGCCTGGCTGTTGTCATTTCTGCGTATGGCCCTTTTCTCGAGGAGATTTTTGCCTGAAAGAAATCTATGAAAGCATCCATTGCCATTACAAAAGTTAATTCTTCACCCTTCATGCAGGCACTTAACAGATGCCAGGGGCAGAATGGCACAGCTCTGCCGGCATTATTCGAGGGAGGGAGAAAGACAGCAGTTAAGCAGGTCTACATATAAAGCTGCAACACTTTAAAGGTGTTACTTTTAGCTGGTCTGGTTAGAGCAAATTCCAAAAGGAATGAACTGGAGGCCTAATTTAGATGCACCGTGCAGAGGTTTGCATGAGCTCTGCGGCACTGGTGAGGGTTTGTGGCTGCTGGGTCTTCGCAAACAAAGCAAGCTGCGAAGTCATATTTAAGTTACTACACAAAACATTTGGTTTCCCTAGCAGGGAAGGACTTGTACCAGATTATCTTGAATTGGTTTTTAAGCAAGTTCCGTTGAAACCACGTCGGGCAGATTTTCAAGCACCAAACGTGATTTTCAGAGCCAGAAGCACCAGTAGAAGAGGCAATTGCCTCCAACCACCACCACCAGCCACCGAAAACGCGTGGTAGCAACCCCCACGTACTGCATCCCAATCTTCGAAATTCTTACCGCGTTTCTCTTCCTCGTCTGCCTTTGACTGCTACAGCCATACCCCAACTCCCCTGCCACCTAACTCAGATCCATTCAAAATGTTGCTGTCAAAATAACCTTCCTTATCTATTGTTCAGACACCCTCTGGCTGCCTGCAGTCACTTCTGGTTCCTTTTCATAGGCTTAAGATAATGTTTTAACTCACATATCAGCCTCCTGAACTACCTATTCCTTCTTTTTGTGTCCAGTTACACGAGGGTCTCATTATATAAAACGTAAACACTTGTTAAAAAGTTTAAAGATCTGCAGTTGGGAAAAGATGTGACTTGCATGTGAAATGGAAACTGATATAATGCTTTCCAATTTGCAGGCCACTTGAAACAACAGCTCTGAGAAGTATCTCTCTGCCTCCCCCTCCATTAATCTCAATGAACTCTAGAGCCCAATATTGATGTGTAGAGTGTTAATGATTCTATTATGGCCAGAATAACCACGGCAGCAAAAAGTGAAGACCGGCAAAGTAAAAACTCCTGCTGGAACAGGGTGGGGAGAGGGACAGGGCACTGTGGAAGCTATGAAACCGAGGAGTGGATGGGACAGGCAGAAAGAACACTAAAGGCAGTACTAACCCTGCATTTCATTTTGGTGTTAAAGCTTAGGTTTTTAAACAACAAATACCTACCTCCCACCCTCTACTCCCATAAAGCTGATGATGCCGGGGGGATGGAGAGCCACCATGAAGTGACTGTGGCACATCACCGGAATTCACAGAGCTGTCCATAAATGGGTCTCTCTGCATGATGGGACCAACACTTGTTCTTCTCAGTATGCATGAAGTCTGTATGTTTTCCCAACCCTGCAGACTTGTCATGGAGCGCCTCTCCCTGCACCTTTCCTCCTCAAACAATCTGCTTTTCCTAAAGTCAGGTGCTTTGCACTGAAGAGTTTCAGAGAGCATATCTATTGTTCACTCTTGTTTCAGACATCCAGTGCCCGCTCCTTTCCACTTTAAAGTCGCCTGCCACCAACAGGTACGTGGCAAGAGGGATGGACACCCAAAACGACTGAGCTATTTACTGAAAAAGCCTTTAAATCAACTCGGGCTTACCTTCCATGAGTAGAGCTGACCTACATGAATTCACTGACATTTCTGTCAGCTTGCTGCGCCTACTTACCACATTGATCTTAATTAGATACTAAATTCTGATAAGAAACTACCTGTCCATCTCAGCTATCATATGACACACATCTGTAGATGCTGTACATGCTCCTTTAATACAAATAATAATGCAGTGCCAGATCAGAACGGCTATGGAGAGGTGAAGGGCTTTGCACGCAGGTACCGTACCACGCTGCCTGTGCAACTACACCCATATAAACCACTGCCAGAACAGGAAAGTTGTGACATGCTGGTGTCACAGATCACAAGGGACACACCCAAAGGACACAGAGCAAGGGGCTCCACAGAGAAATTTCAGCAGGACCTAACAGGAGGGGTCAAAGCATATCCAGCCATCTTGTCCTTGCTAGGAAAAACTGGGTTTTTCTCCAGAGTACTAAAATCCTAACACATTTAGACTTTAACAGG
Source organism: Hypotaenidia okinawae (assembly GCA_027925045.1). Taxonomy (NCBI): domain Eukaryota; kingdom Metazoa; phylum Chordata; class Aves; order Gruiformes; family Rallidae; genus Hypotaenidia; species Hypotaenidia okinawae. The sequence goes on along the minus strand of BSDF01000001.1, from coordinate 69,571,031 downwards.
TTAAAAAATACTTGCTTTTAAAGTGATATTTGGCTTGCAGAGATAGAGGAAACGCTGCTCTTTGCACTCTCCCTCACACGGCTGCAGTACAGCTCTCCTTCTTTCCACACTCTTCCTCCTCCGGAGGGACCCACGGGAGCAGAAGCAGCCGCTGGTTCATAACAGCCACGTAATATATTCCTGACAGAAGGAGCCTGTTCAAGAATCGACACGGCAGATACCGCACCACGGGAGGAAAAAAGGTGTGCAAGAGGAACGGTGCCCTGTCTGTGGGCAGGAGGAACATACCTCAAGGTGAGAGCCAGAGCCCAGAGTGCCAGGAAGGGGCAAGAGGCGAGGAAAAGCATCTTAAAGCCATAGTGAAGTTAACAGCAGAGGCAATTTGCCCAAAGGCGCTTTTAAAAACCACAGGAAAAGATTTATGTTTTCCCTGTGTAATGTGGCTTTTCCCCCTTTTCCAAATAAACTAAGTTAACAACAATGTTATGACTATTTCCAAGCATGTTCTGGAAAGTCACCTCCCCTCGACCTACCCAGGCAGAAGTTCCCAAATGTTTTAGTTCACAGCTCCTGGGAGCACATGCCAAAGAGCTTGGGTGGCCGCGCCATGCTGGCTTCTGTTTTCAAGTTGTGCTGAAATACCGTTGAAAACGTTAAAATACCCTCCTCATATTTTCAACACAAACAGTCCCCCCCTAAGGCTGCTAGGAGGGTATTTCAGATGCAGAGGGGAGGGCACCTGGCCAGGAGACACTTTGTTCAGGAGGGATGTCCCACGTTACATTTTGGTCTTGAAGAAGGAAACAAATCACTTCCTATCATCGCCTGGGCTAACTCGACCGTGGAAAGCATCCTTTTCGGCCGGCGGTACAAGGCCTACCATAAAAACAACACGCCCCACCGAGACAGACCTTCTCCTGCTGGAGTATAGGTAAGGACAAACCCACTGAATACAGATTAGATTTTATAAAAGCACCAAGAGAGAAGCGACGACATCCAAACCAATACAACTAACAGCCCACTTCTGAAGTGGCATGAAAGTTTTGCACAGCAGATGGCTGACGAGGCAGCCATTTAAAAGGGGGTGGGGAGGAGAAAAACCCACCCCAGAAGGCAGAATTGCTTTCTGCCATCCTCAGGGATCCACGGAAAAACACGGCGTGAAGCCGACACACGTCCCGGTGCACCCGCTTCTGGCCCACTGAACTTTTGACCCACTGGCAGTAGCTGAACCCCTCCTGAGTCCATTGCCCGGCGATGCTGTTGCGGAGATTTGAAAAGAAGAGCCCTGTGCCTCATCAGGCGCCTGCATCTGCTGGAGCCAGCATGGGGGCTGGCTGTGCCCACCCCCTCCCCGAACAATGCCCAGGCCCCGGCCTAATGGATGCACTTCTTTCTTTCAGTTTTTGGACACCCCTTTCCCAGTCTCTGGCTCTGCATTGGTCCAGCAAAAAGAAAAACAAAACATCTGCTTCCCAGGTTTCTGACATCCAGCTGTTGATGGCAGCCTTGCATCTGGAAGCTTTACTTTCTTTCTGGGCCAGTAAGTAGAGGGTGAAAGGTTTGCATTTAAGAAAAAAAAATATTAAAGAGAGGTCCATGCCTCCTCCCTGTATTGAAGCCCCTAAACTTCTCAAATACCACCAACAAATCTGCTCAGCATGGGAGGGACGGGTCCAGATGGCCTATCATTACAGAGCTCCCAGCTAGCTGTGGACAGACCCAACAGGGCGAAAAAGATAAATCAGTGGGGGGGGGGGGGTACGACACACCACCCCAGCCCTCCCCCCCCCCAAAACTCAATCAAAAGATAGCTACCACTTTTTTTCTTTTCCCTTTTTAAAAATATATTGATTTGATTTTGTCTGGTTTTGGGACTACAGATTGTAACAGTGAAACTCTGACTTCACCCTCCCCTAAAACTGAGGGGAGGGGGTGAGCAGAGATTATTTGTTGCAAGCAGAATTAAGGTTTAGAACTTCTTTTTGTGACAGTGTTGCAAGAGGACGAACACTAATACCAGAAAAATGAAAAAACAAAACCCCCACCAACCAGGCTTTAACCGGGGAAGAACTCAGCCCTCCTGCAAAGGGGAGAATATCCTCCAAAGCTGATGACATCAGCATAGGGTCACCCCCTTCGAGATACAGGACACACACATTTGCCGTGAAGCTCAAGGAATTTGAGCATGACCACCCTTCTGGCTGAAACACCTACCCCCACCACCCCTCCACCCCGAGGTAAACCGCACCATTTCTCTTTCTACATGCAAGAGAAGAGGCTCACCCAAAAACCAGCTGTTTTACTTTGCATCCAGATGGACCGGGGCACTCACCCCTGGGTCACTCAACAGGGACCGTAAAGGGTGCAGTAACTTCTCAACCCCCCTTGCATTCAGCCACAGGCACACCTCCGCGCGACAGCCAAAGCTAAGGCAAGCAAATGCCATTTGTAGATGAACGGGGGTTCACTTTTTGACGGCTGGCTGGGTGGTGAGGGTTCCCTGCCATGGGGGTGTGCCTCAAGTCCTAGCGTTTCCCCAAACCCCTAGAAGGACGGCTACCCCAGTTTTGTTCAGACACCCCTGAAGCTCAAAGTCCATCTCAGAGGCAGCAGTGAGACCTCCAGAACGGACACCAGTGTTCCCAGGTCCAGGGGCAAAACCTTCATTACATTCTTGAGTAAAGTACAAACAAACAACGAAAACAATCACAGAGAGCGGCAGTCTTAGAGAAAAGCCTAAGATCCTTCCTCGGCCATCGGTTTCACACCACGAACTGTTTGGGCAAGCTCTTTGTGCAAAGCGCCGCTCCCCAGATACCCCTGAAACCAGCGATGAGATTGGAACAGCGATGCCAGGCAAGGGGGTAACAAGATGGTGAGCTTCAAGGACCAGCGAGTTTTGAAGCCTCCTGGGCTGGGCTGGGCCGGTCGCAGGGTGCCGGGGCAGGAGCTTTACTCCGCATGCCTGAAGACGTGGAGTTCTGACAGCTGCATCTGTCCCCTCGCAGCATCCTGGGCTGAAGCGCGGCTTCCACCGCCCCTCGGGCGGCCGCCATCCCTTAAAAGCCCTTTCTGCCAAACTCTGCGGGACCGTCCGCACGCACTCAAGTTTTTTGGTGACATTTCCAGCTCCGGCTCTTTAACACCCCCACCCCAGCACCAACCCACGCGCGCGTCCCGGGCAGCCCCCCAACCCCCCCAAAAAAAGCCAGTTAATTTGTTCCGAGTGATGTTAACTCCCCCACCCTAAGCGTGCTCCGGGAACCAAAGGGGAGCCCACATTTACTTCATTTGTGAGGCAAGCCAGATGCTAATTGCCTCCAAAGGTGAAAGGCTAGCGCCTTGGCCCTTTTATCATTGTAAATTCAGGTTCCTTCAAGACTTTGCGCTGCTGGGCCCGAGAGCCTCTCCCCCTTTAATGGTTTGGCATCAATAGGAGGGGGAGGGGAGTTCCCTTTCGCAAGAAGTTGCATCATTGAGAGACCTTATCCCCTTTCAAGATTTCGCACCGCATACGGGATTCCCCCTCTTCAGAAATTCACATCCTGCTCGAGGAGTTTTTGCTCTTTAGGGCTTCGCGCATCCCATTGAACTTTTAAGCATCTTTGGAATTCGCATTCACGGGGCAATTACTGTCTTTTAAAAAAAACACACGCCGGCACCACGTTATTCACCCGGTTTATTGCCAACGCGCTGGCAAGAATAGCTTTTCACAGCAAGCACAAAAGGTTTCCTACCAGGGACACACTCTGTTTGCAACATCTTGTAGCCGGAGCACAAAATATTTACGGAGCATTAGCCACGCTCACGAAAATAAGAATTAAAAAAAAGAAAAAATAAAGAAAACGAGCGCACACACACACGAGACAAGAAAGTTTCAGAGGAAAACGGGTAAAGAGGTACGAGAGCCGAGTTTCCCCCTGCGCGGGGGGCAGAGGCGGCGGCGAAGGCACCGTCGCTTCCCCGGGAGCCGCACAATGAGCGGCGCGGTGCCCTGTGCGGAGCAGCCCGGCCTCGCTGGGGCTTGCTGGGATGTGGGGAGAAAGGCTGCACCCCCTCGCCGCACGGCTCGGCCGCGACCTTTCGTGCCCCCTCCTCCCCCCCCAAACCCCGCAGCGGCACCGGCCAGGTGGGGGTCTCCTCCCTACACCCCCCTCCCCAACAAAAGGAACCAACTTGAGCACAGGCGGAGGAGGGTGGGGACACCTCCCCCCCCCAACAACAGCCGCGGGTAACCCCGGGGGAGGTGGGGGGTTACCGAGCCGGGCCCGCCTCTCGCCGCCACCATTTTGGGCACTGGGGACCCACCGCCAGCTTCGTGCCGAGCACACCCCCCCCCCCACCTTTGTGTGCGGACACCGGCCCGGCGGAACAATGCGGCCCGGCGGCGCCCGGCCCCGCTCCGCCCGCGGCTACCCCCGCCGTGCGCTCCGCCGGGTCGGGAGCCGGAGGGAGGGGAAGGGGGGTTCGTGCCAGCCGCCGCCGCCCACCAGCGCCCCGGGACGGGCGCACCGAAAGTTTGCGAGGGCGCCCGGGAGGGACGGGGAAGTTTCCGCATCTGCCGCAAGCGGAGGGGAGAGCCCGCGGCGCATCACGCCGGGATCCGGCGGCTCTCCGGGGGCCGGGGGTCGACGCGGGGCGCCGGGGGTCGACGCGCGGAGCCGGGGAGCGACGCGCGGAGCCGGGGAGCGACGCGCGGAACCCGCCGGGCAGCGCGATCGCGGCGCGGAAAGAGCTCGCGGCCGGAGCGCGCAGCGGGAGGCGGCTGCCCGGCGGGGCGCGCACCGGGCGTGGGCACGGCGGCCGCGGGGCTCTCACCTCGATCTCGAAGTCGGGCAGGCGGAAGGCGGTACGGAAGAGGGAGCAGAAGTGCGCGATGGCCGGGACTTCCCACCAGGAGCGGAGCTCGTCCAGCGCCACCGCCGCCTCGGGGCCGCCGGTGCCGGCCACGCCGCCGCCGCCACCGCCGCAGCCGCCGTCCTCCTCCGGGCACATCTCCCGCGGCCGCCGGGCTGCCGGGCTGCCTCCCTGCCGCCCGCTCGCTCCCTCACTCCGCGGGCGGCTGCGTGCCGCCGCCGCTCGGCGCTCCGGCTCCGCCCGCCCCCCGGCGCCACGCCGCTCAGCGGCCGCCCCCCGGCGGCCCCGCGCTGCCCCCTCGCTGCCGCCCGCGCATGGGGCGGCTCAGCGCCGGCGCGGGGGCGCTAGGGCCGGCGGGGGCGCTGCTGCTGCTGCTGTTGCTGCCCCTGCCGCGGGCGGCCGCCGCTGCGCGGGCCCATCCTCCCCCGCGCCGCCGCCCGCGCCCTGCAGTGCAACCGCCGCGCCGCCGGGAACAGATGGGCCCGTGCCGGGGGTGGGGGTGTTGAGGGTGGGGGGTGCGCGCACACATACACACAGGACGACGACGACCCGCGAGAGGAGGGGCGGGGCCCCGCGCGGGGGGAGGGGCTCGGGGCAGGAGGGCGAATGGGGAGGTGAGGGTGGGGCGGAGACAAAAGGCGTGAGGGCGGGGTGGGCGGGGCCCCGGCGGGTGGGAGGCTGCGCGGCGATGCACGAGGAGGGGGTGGAGCCGTCGCTCCATCACAACAACAGGCCCCCCCGCCGCCCACCGGGGCGGGGTCAGCGGGCGGGGGGCGGGGCCAGCGGGCGGGGCCTTGCGGTTGCCGCGGCGGCCGTTGTCCCCTCGTGCGCGGCGGTATCGCGTCCTCCTCCGCGCGCGTCGGAGGGCAGGGGCGTCCCGGCCGCGCCCGGGCTGTACCCGCTCGCTTCCCCCCCGGAGCGAGGCAGCGGGACGGAGCGTCCGTTGGGACTCAGACCTTCGGGGGCTTCTCGCGGTGTGTCCCGGCCGGGCGCGGACACCCTCCGCCTCACGCCTGCGGCCTGCCCCTCGCCTCAGGGGTCATCTGCTCCTGCCCCCCTCCCCGCCTGAGCCCTCCACCCCGCCTGAGCCCCTCGCCTCGCTGGCGCCCGGCCTCAGCCCCTTCCCTCAGCCTGGGTGACCTGCTCCGGTCCGCAGGGCGCTGGGGTCGGCAGTCTCGCTGCCCGGCGCAGTGCGTCAGCCCCGGTGCCAGACCCGCGTCCCCAGCCCGGGCTCTCTGGGCGGGTGACCAGGGCTGGCCGTGTCGGCGTAGCGTGGTAAGCAGCTGCTGGGGCCGGTGGGACGCGGCTCCTCTGTTCTCTCACTCGGCGTCTTTGCGTGAGGGAGCTCAAGCAGCACCTCCTGTTCTCGGAGCACTGCTGCTCTCAGAGGAGCCAGGCACCCTTCTCTGTCCCAAGGTGCTTCAGTGCCCCCACCAGCGCACCCAGTACCACCATTTCTCCTGACTTTTGTGACTTTTAAACCAGTTAGTGGTATAAATTAGTGGCAATTTTTATACCAGTCCCACTTTACCTAGCCTCCCGCCTTCGCATCTTATATTTTGAAATCTATGAGAAAAAAACCTCTGGCGAGAGTGAGGATTGTTGGATGGGGGTGGTGGTGGTGGTGGTGTGAGACTGCTGTAATGAGACAGAGCTCCAGTGAAACACCAAGCCCCTACAGCTTTGCATGCTGCCACTGTGTCTCTTTACAGCCTCTCAGTTTGCCTCTGTTGTGCAGCTTCAGAATGATGGCAAAGTAGCACTGTGCACAGCTGCAGCAGCCTCAGGTCTTACCTCCATTGCAAAGCTGGTGTTTAAGCCCAGTTTGGGATTTCGTTCCTTCCACATCTTCCTATCTTCATCTCTCTGGGGCCATTTTCATACCAAGCCATTTCCCTTCCCTTCCCTTCCCTTCCCTTCCCTTCCCTTCCCTTCCCTTCCCTTCCCTTCCCTTCCCTTCCCTTCCCTTCCCTTCCCTTCCCTTCCCTTCCCTTCCCTTCCCTTCCCTTCCCTTCCCTTCCCTTCCCTTCCCTTCCCTTCCCTTCCTTTCCCTTCCCTCACAGTGTCAACTTTCTTTAGCCTCTTCCCTTCACACCTTATATTCTCTTGCTGTTTCCAGTGCTGTTTCCAACTGGCTGGAAGGTGACCGGTGCTGGTTTGTGAACCCATGGGCTCAGCGGGTGGTGGCAGAGCAGAGCATGCAGAGCTCAGGCTTGGGGCTGGGGGAGATTAGACCAGAAGTGACTGGGCAAATCCTACAGCCTGGTGATCATCACCACGGGTACAAGGAAGCACTGGAATGTCTGAGGTAGGGCGGGAGGGAGAGGGGGATCTCCCCTTTTAGGAGCAGCCTGAAAAGGAGCTGGAGCAGGCTGAGGGGAAACCACATTGCAGATGTCCTGCTCTGACTTGGAGGCATCAGAGAGAGAAAGACCAGTGGCATCATTCAGCATCATCGTATTGCTGCTGAGATAGTACCAGTTGACACAGAGCAGTCTGATGTCAAGAGTCTGCAATCTCAAGCATGTACTTTTGAGACTTGCAGGGTTTCCACTCCTTGTTCCCCTCCACCATGAACCTGGCAACAGAGAAAAGGTGAAGGCACAAGCTCTTGTGCTGTGCCCTAGGTCACTGCATAACAGCCTGACCCAGAAAAATCTTTGGGGGAGGGCAGGGACACCTAGTTTAGAGAAGAAACAAATGAAGAGACAGCAGTGCAGCTCGGCAAGAATGAGTGAATTCTAATTCTGTCACCCCTTTTCATATTGCAGGAGCTGGGAATACCCAGCAAAATTGGAAGGAAGTGGATTTAAGGTGGTGCAAGGAAATGTTTGTACCATGCGTAATTAACACATGGCATTTGTTACCATGAGGTTTCACTGGGGCCAGGAGATTAGCGGGATTCAGAAAAGGATTAGACATTTATATGGATACTGAGAACATTCATGGTCACATTAGACAGGATATAAATACATTTTAGAAGGGATATAAACCGGCAGGCTTCAAGGCACAATGTAACCTCTAGCTGAAGGCCAGGGATTAGGGAGAAACTTCCCTCATGGGCAGGTTATTCTATTAGTTGTCCGCTACGGGGTTTCTTGCACCTTGCTTTGAAGTACCCGAGAGTGGCAACTGTTGCAGTGAGAAGATGGGATTAGGGGGTGCTGCATCCTGCACGGCAGCTGCTGTGCTCTTTGGGGGCTATGAGGGTCACTTGAGAAACGGAGTGGCAAAGAGGGTAAAATAGAAGAGGTAGCGTTGGGCCTCTCATTCCTGAGACACAGACCTTACTGCCCTTGGCTGTAAATGTCACACCCACAAGCATAGATTCCCTACACCTTCCCCATCAAGGTTTTTGGCAAAATGCGTGCTAAAGGGTTTATTAGTTACCTTCCTAAGTACAGTCTTTGCGTCTGTTTTCCCCCAAATCCTTGTGACTTAGTGAATTTTTTATTTGCAGGAGACCAGTATGTTACACTGAAGCCCTGACTGGACAGCAGGGCGACTGTGAGCCAGCAATGTGCCCTCGTGGCTATGAAGGCCAGTGGCATCCTGGGGTGTATTAGAAGGGGTGTGGTTAGTAGGTCAAGAGAGGTCCTTCTGCCCCTCTACTCTGCCCTGGTGAGACCACACCTGGAATGTTGTGTCCAGTTCTGGGCCACTCAGCTGGAGAAAGACATGGAACTCCTTGAAAGAGTCCGGTGCAGGGCCACCAAGGTGATTAAGGGAGTGGAACGCCTTCCTTATGAGGACAGGCTGAGGGACCTGGGCCTCTTTAGCTTGGAGGAGACTGAGGGGTGGCCTTATTGATGTTTATAAATACATAAAGGGAGAGAGTCAGGAGGATGGAGCCAGGCTCTTCTCAGTGATGGCCAGCGATAGCACAAGAGGCAATGGGTGCAAGCTGGAACATAGGAAGTTCCATGTGAATATGAGGAGGAACTTTTTCACTGTGAGGGTGACTGAGCACTGGCACAGCCTGCCCAGAGAGGCTGAGGAGTCTCCTTCTCTGGAGAGATTCAAAACCCACCTGGACACACTCCTGTGTGATTTAGTCTAGGTGGTTCTGCTGTGGCAGGGGGGTTGGACTAGATGATCTTTCGAGGTCCCTTCCAACTCCTAATATTTGAGGCACAGTGACTCCCAAGATTTGATCTGGAGCAAGGCAGCATCTAATCTCTTGTGTATCGTGTCTGACTGCACCAGATTAGACCAGTTCCAGCCACAATATGCTAACTGTCAAAGAGGAGCGTGCACGGTGATTTATAGTACTTTGTCAACATACAAGATCACTATAAAAAGCCAACAGCTCTGTGTGAGAAATTTTGGAGTGGCACATCCTCAGACAGCTTTGGGCCAGCTATGGATCTCTATGGTGTTGCTTAATGCTTAATGCCTGATTCTTCTACGGAGCAAGCTTTTTATCCTCTGCCCATGTAAGGGGAGCTAATATTGCACTTCTGACTTGCTCTATCCCGACATTCCTCCCTGAATTCCTGTAATGTCCAGCCATGGCTTATCTTACCACTGCATCTATACTTGTTCTTGATGCTAGGTCAAATAGCTTTGTACCATCACCACTCTCTGTCCCACTGAGGACTTTGTGAACTTTAATGAAGACTCCTAATCTATCTTCTTGTTAGAAGAGCTACGGCCCTAATTTTGCCTAACATTTCTTTTTAATTATTTTGGCTCCCTCTATCGTCCCCATTATTTCTGTTGGGCTGGGTTTGCTCTTATATTGTTCTTTTTGCGCAAGGGCACCTGGGGCTGCCCATGATCACTTGAGGTTGCTTGGCTTTGTCAGATTCTTAGGCTGTTCTTACTTCTTTAGATCTATTATTCAAGCACAAAAATCTCTCCTCTCCCACTCATGTTCAGTAGCAGGCAAAGACTTGGTGAGTACAATACGACATTTCCTCTTCTTTGATAAATACTTCCATTCACAAACCCATGTGCTTCTCCCCTTCCAAGTCACCTTTGGTTCTGGGTTTCCTGTTCATAACTAACAAAACTAAAGCCTGCCTTGACCAGTGTTGTTTCCCAGTATGCTATATTCCTCCTCTCGATACATTTTTTTTCTAGGCTATTGGTAAGACTTCACCTAGCCACTGATTTTTCAGCTCAATATACCATTGTATTCTATTCACTGCCCTCTGTATTCATACTCCTCCCCTACCTTCTGTGCTTTTTCTCTTAATTTCTTCTCAAACTGGCTGTAAGTTGAGTGCTTGTATCACATAGAACCACACTGAGAAGGAACTCTGAGGGTGATGGACCAAAGGAAAGCCTCATGGTTTTGTTATTTAAGGTCATCCCTGAATTTCTGAGCTTGAGAAAAAAATGCCAAATTCTTGAGAAAAAAAATGCCAAATTCAAAGTGCCAAAAGCAAATAAAAAGCTTGTAGAAGATGCAGGGGCTGAATGTCTGAAACAAGCCAATTCACCTGGAAACAAAAAGAAGGGGGGAATGCTTTACACTTTCTCCAGAAAGACCTGTAATATGTGCCCAATAAGGCCAAGCTTAAATGTCATGTTAGGTTACTGATGGGTATATCTCTTGCAGTGTGCCTCTCTCTAAAAGACAGTGGATTACTGGCAGGTACAGTCAATTCTTCACCAGCTGAAGTGATATTAGTAATAATCTCTTTTAAAAACCCTCTTCCTTGTGTTTCCACTCCATGGCTTTAATCTGAAGCCCCACTGAGTTGGTTTCTATACAGCAGGTATGGGAGGACCTGCAGCCTTTCCTTGTAAGGACTCAAAGGCACTTGCAGAAAGGCCAGCCAAACCTCACAGTGTTCTTACTGGCAGCACATTCTGAGAAGCATGGGGCTTTGGGGGGTGCAAGTTTTCCTAATTCAGGGGAAACAATTTAAGAACTTATTAAACCCACGGTTTCTTCATAACAGAACTTTTGTGTTTCACTCTGTGGACTGCTTCAGCTCCCTTTTCTAGCACATCTGAATTTTATTGCTCCCTTCTCTGTGCTGACCTCCCTCAATAGACTAGCACCAGCAAATCTCACTGCCTTTGTTTCTTTTTGCTCTCTGAAATATGAAATAGATTTGGCCTCCTACTTTCACCCCAAGCCACTTCTACCTTCTAGGACTCTTTGTGTCTTTATCCATCTTCAAGTTCCTTGTTCCCTTTTCAAGGCCTCCTGAGCGAAGACATTTTGTGGTTTACATAGCATGGTTGAAAAGCCTTCCTGAACAGAGCAAAGACTGGAGTACTTAGCATCAGGGGGTCTGGATTTAATCCTTGGCCTGCCTTTCTGTCTCAGGCAACAAGTCAAGGAAATCCAGGCACATACAGTGAAAAAATAGGGCGTGGGCTTTTTTTCCTGGTAGTGGTGGGGCTGAGGTCATGGAAGCAGCCAGAGAGATTGCAGAAAAGGTGCAAAAGCAAGTGAGAAACTTTGCTTCCTGTAACTAAACCGGGAGAGTTGAGAGAAGAAAGCCATGTTGGGTTTTGATAATTCATTATTTTGAGCCACTAGTTGTGGTTTTGTAAAGAGTGACAGTGGTGGCACACAAGGAATTGAAATACGATGCATGGAAGCCAACAGGAGGGGAACAAGAAAAGTCCTGTTTATTTGAGAAGAAAGTGCCAAAGGAAAGGAAAGCAGATTTGGACTTGAGGACATGGGTATAGTCAAGAGACTGTGTAGGATGAGAGAGACACAAGGGAAGCAGGGGATGAGAGGAACTGGTAAATGCTGTGAGAGGTGGGAAGTGGAGGAGTCTATACATCTGCTTCCTACTTAGGAGGGAGTATGGAAAAGTCCATAGTCACAAACACTTGGGAAGTGGAAGGAGCAGGAACGCTGTGAGGAAGAGAGGGAAAGAGTGGGGTGCAGCTGAAAGAAATGGTGAAGTCAGGGAGGGAGAAGCTGAATAGAGGAGGAGGAAGAAATGCATGGTGAAGGCAAAGTCAAGCAGGAGGCTCCGCTGGTGAGTGGGATGCTGCAAAACTGAATAAGAAGGTGAGATGAGGAAGGTACAAAATGTGAGGTCTGAGCAGCCTAGCAATGTGAAAATTTATGTTATCAAGATAAAAGATGAGGGGGTCAATAAAAAGAAGAGCCAGATATTAAAGCAGAGAATGAATGGGGAAGAGATGGGTGGGCACAGACAACAGCTACTGAGTGGAGGCACAAGAGAGAACAGGGTCTGCCTGGAAAGTGCTTGAGAGCGTGGAGGGCAGGAGCTGGGAACACAAGCAACATGAGATAACTTCCTTTCTGTCTTATCTGGCACCCTGCTGCAGTGCACCAGCTTGCACATGGTCTGCTGCTGAAGTTGAGTGTATGGTATAAATACAGCTACATTGAGACTTCAGCTAACATAAACAGGGCTGCAGATTTAGCTGTCAAGCAAACATTTCTCTTTAGCTTTGAGTAACCAGGAGGTTTTCCATGATTCCTGCAGCCTGTGTCACAGGCAACCATTGCCAGTCCAAATCCACCTGAGCCACTTCAGCTTTAAGGGCCTGATCCACCCGCTGGGTGTTCTGATGTTCCTCCAAGGCCTGACTCTCAGGTACGTGGTCATCTACATGACATACTTTACACCCAGCTTCTCTAGCTGGGCAGCAACATCTTGCCACAGTTCAGCAGCACAGATGGGTTTGCCTCTGTGCTGCTGGTTGCTCAGCTTCCATTGCTGTAACCACCCCACAGGGCCTGGCCTCCACCCAGGAGTCAGTACAGAGGTCGAGCACTGGCCACTTTTCTCTTGTGGCCATGCCTGGAGCTGGCTGCATGGCTTTCATTTCCACAGCCTGGCTCGATTCCCCTTCTCCTTCAGCACCATCTGTGACTCATCCTGTGGGACTCCACACAGCAGCCTTCCAGCTCCACAACGCAACAGGACCCATCGGTGAACAGGGCACATGGCTTCTCATCTTCTGGTGCTTTATTATACAGTGGGGCCTCTTCAGCGTGTGTCACCTCAGCCTCTGATGATGTTCCAAAATCTTTGCCCTCTGGCCAGTCCATGATCACTTCCAGGATTCCTGGGCGACTGGAGCTTGCTGTGTGATCAGTGCCACCCACTTACTCAACATAGCATCAGTGGCATGGTGTGTAGAGGGGACCCTCCCCCTGTGAACATCCAGCCCAGCACCAGCAGGCGGGGTGCCAGGAGGGGCTGGGCTTCAGTACCACCTCCCCAGAAGCAGCTCGAGCCCCTTCCTATGCTGCCAGTATCCCTCTGTCAGCTGAGCGTAGCAGGCTTCAGATCCAACTCCAAAACCTCGAGTCTCCCCATGTGCTTTCTGCCAGAGACTCCAGGTAGGGCCATTCCCCTAGCTGTGGTGCAGAGCACATTTTTAACATCTGGTCCTGCCCAGACTGGCCCAAGGGCCACTGCCATGGACTGTCTCCTGTCTGATCTGTTCAAAGGCTTGTCGCTGCTCAGGGCCCCACTGAAATGGTTCTTGCGGGTCCCCTGACAGAGAGGGCTTCCCATCAGACTGTAATTTGGAATATGCATCCTCCAAAAACCCACAACACTTAAGAAGCCTTGGGTTTCCTTTTTGCTAGTGTGTAGAGACATAACTGCTATTTTGTTGCATCCATTGAGATCTGAATATGCCTGTCTTGCCTTTTGGTTCCTAAAGACTGGATCTCCTGTGCTCCTTGGCTGCCTTTGACTCCAGTTCAGATTGAGGTTCTAGCACAATAGGCATTGCAGCACTCAGCAGTGGTGTGACTTCATTCAGGCCATGACACAACACTGTCTGTCTCCATTCTCCATTACATTTTTTGCACTGGGACTGTTAAATCATAAAATCATAGAATACCAAGTTGAAAGGGACCTCAAGGATCATCTGGTCCAAACTTTCTCGGCAAATTCTCCATCTAGACAAGATGGCCCAGCCATCACCCAAGAGTGACTGATTTTTTATGATCACTCCTTGGCTCTCCCTCATGTACTAGATAACTCTTTTCATGGTGGTCCACTTGCCTGGATGGCATACATGATCACTGAAGGGGTACATTTCCCTCATGCCTGACAGAAGTCACCTCCAGAAACTGAGGGATTAGGTCTTTCTTCCAACCTCTTTACCAATCGTCTCCTTCCCTAGACAGGGATCCCAGCTGCTTGGCTTCCCTACCCTCTAATTCCAAGCTACTGGCTCCCCATTATCACAGCACTGGAGCAGCCAGGTAATGATGTGCTCTCCTGGATAGTGGCTGAAATCTTTTCACACATCTCACAGCTCACTCAGGGACCGGGATTGGGTGATCAGCTCTGGTCTGCCTCTTTCTCCTGTCCTTGTGGTGGTTCTGGTTCATTGTCACCCCTTACTAAGCAAACTGATTTTTACATGTACTTCTGTACAGGGGCAACTGATGAGTTTCTTCAGTTCAGCTGCAGTACTCATCACTGCAGTTTTAGTAGCTGCAGTGCCTGTGAGCCTGTTTCTCCCCTCTTAATCCTGATGTGCTACCTGACACTGGGCAGCATTTGGTAGATACTGGCCAGGGCCCAGCACAGTGCAGCAAGTTTTGCCTCTTTGGAATAGCCATGGCGTTTTCTGTTCAAATATCCTATCGCTTTATCAGGGTCCCGTAGTGGTTTGGTGTTGACCTTCCAAACCATCAGAGGTGAGAAGTTCTCTTGACACTTGCCCATGTTCTCCCTCATGCCGTGCCACCCATGGCTGTCCAGCCTCAGGCAGAAAATTAGCAGTGTCATGCCATTTTTAGCTTGAATTGGCTCTCTTAGTCAAATAGCATCTATCTACTGGGAATTTGGCTGGCAGTGATGTGGCAAAGCATCCTCCATCATGGCTCCTCTCCTGTGTGCTTCACTAAACTATATGTCAAACCAACACATCTACGCCTTAGGCCTAACACATCTACACCTTAGGCCTAACACATCTACGCCGTAGGCCTCAACTGATTTTTCTGCTTTCTAATCCATTGGAGCTGAAAAACACAGGTTGTAACTTGATGTTGTGTCCCCCCTGGAGAACAATCAACAGGCACATGATAATTTGTGGAGACAGACTTAAAGCCAGGGAATATGGATCTTTCCAAATCTTCCCCAAAGAGTAGCACTGAGAGGGGGCCCACCATGTCTGCGTCCGCATCCGTTTGTGGTCAGCCATGCTCACAGCTGCTGCTGACCACTGGATCTGTACATCTGGCAGAGAGACGAGTCAGACACGGGCTGGCTTAAACAGCCGCAAAACAAGAAAGGGAGCTAGCGACCTGCCCTGGAAGCCTCTGCGGGAAGCAAAGCGGAGAGACACGCAAACCCAAACACTTTCATGTCCCTCCAGGTCCGTTGTCTCCACTTCTGCTGTCTGCAGCTATTCCACAGGCAGCAGTACTACAGCATAAACGAAGAGATATTTTAATTGCTTCCAGAACAGCAGTTAGCAATGGTGCTGATAGGCATACCATGTGCTCTAGGACTAGTTCCTACAGAGGCTTGTTGGGATTCACCACTGCAGCCTGGGGTTGTGCAGCTCAGGTGCAGCATGCTGCGGAGTCAAGGCACTCACAGGCAAAGGGAACAGCCCCAGATAAAATGCAAAGGATGCTTCATGGTAGGGTGGTGCTCCATGCATAGAGGAGCTCCCCATCAGTCATTCTGGGAGAGAAAAATCCCACGTTCCTCGAGGGGAATTAAAAGATCATTTTGCTTACAACCCATAACAAGTTGGTTCTTTGCTCAACACCTCCTTAGATGGGGATTAGAGGTATCAAACAGCTCTGGCAGTGCCACTGAAATATTTGTTGTAACCAACCTTTCGCAGTCAGGACCTAAAGACTCAATATAAGAGGAACCTTGGTTTCTTGCCTGAAGCCTCCAATCTCATAGGGCTATGAGAGGTTTTGCTGGGTACCTGCCTGTGCAGAGCAAGAGGGTTCTGTCCAAAACCAGTGCCAAAGCTGTACCCCCCTCAGAGGTTTCTGGACCAGTCTCAGTTTTGGTATATAGCACGAAGTCCCTACAAGTTAAAAAAGGTATGGTTGTGTGTGCATCAGTTGCTGCAGCTGCAGTGGGAGTTGGAAAGGCAAGGCTTGGGACAGTTTAAGCTAACACAGTCCCCTCCAGCACTTCATCTGACGCCCACCTCTTAGCTGATTTTCCTGCTATGCTACTTCTGCGGTGAGCGCAACTCCCGACCACGACTTACTGTGTCTTCACCAGCATCCTTCTTAAACATTGCTGATACCTCTGCTTGTTGCTTCTGCTGCTGCCTTTAGCCAGGGAGATACTCAAATCCCATTCTTTCCACAGCACTGGAAATCCTGCTGAGAATGGGATACTAGGTTACACTAGGTTACACTGGGTTGAACAGCCATCCAAACAGCAGCAGGATTGAGCTGTGGTTCCAGCTCTTTCACTGAGTTCCTCTGTGCCTTTGAGTAAATCAATTCATATGTATTTCCCTCTTCTGTGAAATGGGAATGGTCACATTTAGATACCTCAGGGAAGTTGCAAGTCTTAATTAGCTAATGCTACTGCCTTGCCAGGTCTGATTACCATGGTATCTCAGTGTTCAATGCTTTGAAATTGTAAAATGCTACGTACATGCTGAACATTATTATTCTAGGTGAATGGAGACACTTAATGCAGTTTCTCTGTAAATACCAAAGGCAGGGAGTTGACGTTCCTGGTGATGGCTTCAGTATGAGGCCTGGCCTACTTGGACAAAAGTTTCCCTGACATATAACAACATATTATTTATTTCCAGATCCCTAGTGTAGCTTCTCTTGAACCAGTTTAAGCTGCGCTTTTACTGGTTTACTTAATTCAGTACGTATAATTAAACTCAGCCAGTGCAAATACTGTTTAAACTGGTTTAGGCACATCTTTGGTTACAGTGCAAGGAAAACAGCTAGGGTCACTTCCTCTGGTGTAAATAACCCAGGCAGGTCTCAATCAGTGCAAGGTCCATGAAAGACTTTCAAAACTTGTCTGTATGTCAAGTAGCTCAGAGAAGAGTGATTGTAGGCAGCTTGGTGTGGGGGCTGGCTGGCAGATTCATGGAGTGAAGGGATTTTAAGTGCCCAGCCTCAAAGGGAAAGAGCTAGTGACTAATCCGGTTAGTCATCTCCAGACCTTTCCCAGAACAGTCCTGCTTGTAACTAGGGAGTTTTAAGATGCTCAGCTTTTTCTGCCAACCAGTTGAGGGGAAGCCTGACTCTCCACTGAAGCACATTCTCGACCTCAGGGGCTATTTCCATTAGTGCCAAATGTACATCAGAACAGACCTGAGATGCTGGCAGTGGAGCCGAGGAGCTGCCTTCACCCCTCTTGTCCCAGCCTCTTCCATAGCTGTGCCTATGGAGCTGGCCTGGCCAGACCAGGGGGGACAGCCCAGAAGAGACAGGCAGCTCCTCCTACAGCATTTCCACAGGGGCTGGGAAAGAGTTTTACACTTGGAATTTTGCAGATACCAGCTTCATTCTTCCAAGGCACCAGCCACACATCCCTGTACCTCTGCCCGGTACTCAGCACAGAAATGGTCCTCCCTGGGGTCTGACTCAGCCTGAGCACCAGGCTGTGAATGGGGGGCAGGGGGGCTGCGAGGCAGTGTGGCTCTTTCCATTACACATGCTGCAGCGCATAGGGCATACTGATTAGTATGAGTAGTGACGTGGGGTGCTGCTGTCTCCTTAGACCCCCTGGTTCTCCCTTCCTCTCAGCACACCGCTTTGTACACCCAGCTAATCCTAAATCCAGACAGCTTGGGCCACTGGTATGGTTTTGCACGTGCTCGTGCAAAGTTTTGGCTCCAGTCACCATGACAATCAACGCTCTGAAGCTGTCCAAAGGATTGCTTCCTGGATGGGATCTGCATGGTGGTGGTCTCCTTACTGGTGAAATAACTGTCTGCTGGGGAGTAACCCTGCCTAGCTAATGGAGCCCTCGTGTCCTCCGTGGCAAGTCTACTGTTCAGCAGCATTCAGAGGTGTGGATGTAGGCTGTGCAATTTAATGACAGCAGCTGGTCACCTCTGTCACCAGTCCAGTTTACACTGGCAGTGTAGAAATGTGAAGAGAAGGCCTGCTTGCGCCATTAGTGATGCTATCATCCACTGACTCCTCCAGCTGGTTTTCATTTATTACCTCTCATCAAATACTTCAGGCTCAGCTCCAGGGTTTCCCATGCTAATAGGATGTCAATACAAGTTCCAAGCACTCCTTGCAGTTCAGACATTATGCAGGAGGTGTGCCACAGGCTCCTGAACAGAGATCTGATAAATGGATCACAGCCTTGGCCAGAGGAACCTCTAAGCTTTGGTTTCCATTTCCCCACACAGCTCTGCCAACGTACCTCCACTTTCCTCTGAATTTTAGATGAGGATTCCTGCTGCAAACAATCTGGCTACAGTAGAATGACTGCTCCCACGGAAGTACCTGCATTGCTTTAAACCTGTGATGAACATACAGGTAACATAAGTGATGGAGAAAGGCCTGCACTGGCAGAGAGATGGGCCAGTGGATATATTTTTTATTCCACACTCAACAGCTTTCAAGTTTTGAGTTTCCTACATCCACCTTTTCTGGCTCACCCTCCTGTCTAAGCTTCATTTTTCTGCTGGGAAGAAAGGGATGTATGCTGGCAGATCTGTCTGCCTGCCTCAGCCCCCAAGATGGCGTCTGCCCTGCTAGACCATGGCATCAAAAAAATCCCAACCACTAGAAGTTAATGCTGTACATAAGCACCCAGCTAAACAGTCTGATTTGCAAAATCAGCACCCAAACACACTGCCAGTTACCTGGGTGGCCACCTTTCCCTTGCCTGCTCCCAGGGGCCGCTCCCAGCAACGCGCAGACAAAATGGGGGAACTTTGATGGCAGCTATGGAGGTGACCCCACTTTATGCTCTGGGCGAGGGCAGAATTTGTCACCATGCCCCAAAAGGCATCAACAAGGATTTACATTTTACCCCTAGACAAAGCCCCACGGAGAAAGTGCTGTATGGAAATAAAAAACATTATGTTTTACGATTAGAGAGGGAAAAAGACTTGGGGGGGGGGGTTGTGTTAAAATACAAAGCAGCCAAGCTATTAACATTCTCATTTAGAAGCAATGGTCACTAAATTATGAGACGTGTCTCTTTCCACCTCCAAAGAATGGGCCTTTGAAGACGATACTGGTCTGTTATGTGAACAAGCAATAAAGTGTAATTAATCCTGCTCTGAAAATATGATCAAATACCAGCAGTGAGTCACAGCTGAGTCTGAGGGGGTTAAGAAACTCAAACCAGAGAGCCAGGACGTCAGGCAAATAGCAAATCCTCCCACTGCCTCCTGTCACCCTGAGCACCCAGCTAGTACTGTCCCCATGAGTGACATGAAGTGTGCTACCTCATTTGGACTCTGTGGGGTAAAAACTTGGTTTGCGTGAGCTCTCGTAAGGTAGGCTGGCTCGTATAGGACTGGAGGCCTCTGAGGGAGGCCCAGGAGAGCACAGGAAGCCTGCCCAGGGTCAGTGATCTTCCCTCTGTGTCACTGCTGAACCAAGTGCGGCACAGTGCTGGGGCACGCATTTGGGGAGAGAAGGGGGACAGAGCTTCAAGAGATCCTGTCTTTTAAGATGTAATATTGTATATAGGTCCTAGACAGTTCTGGTGGTTAAAAATTTCCCTGGCAGTGTTTGGGCACACGTGCTCCAGGCACACTGCAACCCAAGCAACTGCATTTTGCTGATCTTAAAGCAATTCCAGACAGCTTCAGCTGGAGGAAAAATTCATCTTTCCCATCCCTGGTGAAACGTGCCTGGCTGTGCACAGTCCATACTAGAGGCAGCTGGATTGCTGGGAGGAAAAGCAGGTTGTTAGCGCATACCACAGAGATGCTTCTGGACAGAACGTGCTTTGTACTTCTGATCAACGTTTGGAGCGGACGAGGGAAGTCTCTGGAGATGAGATGGGTCCTGCACTGCTTGGACACACGCGTTCTCTGTGAAGTAATTAGATGGGAGAAAAGCCTTGCCAGCATGAGGAAGACACGGCAGAGAAGTGCTCTCTCTCTCACCCACTGCGGCTGGGAGATTTATAGCACGCACCTCACACACTGCAAGATTATGCCCATCCTGCTGCTTCTCTGAGCAAGACCCTACAAGAGCAGAGAGACAAAAGCCACTCTTCTTTTTTGCAGAGTATCATGTGTCAAGAAGCATTGCCTAGCTGCCAGTCATACTTCACGTTTAAGTCCACTGCTCTTTGATCTGAGGGCTGTGAAGAGGCAGGAGCTGGGCAGGCGTTTTTGGGTGCACATATCAAGCCGTACCCAGCTCAGACACCACCTGCCAAATGCCTGCATGTGTTCGGAGTGAAGTGGGATGGGGAGCATATCTCCAAGCCAGCACACATGGAGCAGTGGTGAAGAGGCAGCAGCGTAGGCTTCAGCACGAACTGGACTAGCCCACTCGAGTATGAATTTGGTTTATTGGTGACAAGTATCCCCACTCCTGTTATTACTTGGCTGGCAAGCTGGCAGCTAGCGTGGGTGTGCCTGGCCCCACCAGAGTCATTCTTTATTTGACTGTGTAGTTACACTTGACACCAGTGACCCTTGGTCTTCGCTGGCCCAAGGGCATGAGCAGTAATGTACTGCAGGCAAGCTGTGCTTTGCTGCCTTTGTGAAATGGGACCGATGCCAATGTAGGATAAGGATTCATTCATTGTGAACACCTGGAGAGCTGATTTGTTGTGGGACCTATTCAATGACCTTCTTTGGTTGGGAGGACAATATACAATCCTTTGGGTGTTCTCTAATTTAAGCTTCTAAGCAACCACTGCATCTCTCTGGAGCAAGCCCTCTTCCCAGCTCATTTCCTCCCCAGGACCATCAGCCAGTCCACTGGCATATGACATTCAACTTTAGGCTGTGCTCTCCTGTCAGCCCTGTGGCCATGAGTACCAGGTTGCCCATGAGTTGCGGGCTGAGGTGACCACCTAAATGATTTCTGGTTCTCTGTGCCTAGCTTTCTAATGCCTGAGAAAGGGGCCCCATTTAAGGCCACCATTTCCTGGGAAGTCTCCTTGCTTAGTGACGCAAAACTACTTTTGCTTTTCTTTCTCTCCCCCTCTCTCTCTGATGTAAATAGAGACTCTAAATAGCCATGACAACTCTACCCTCATCTCTCCAAAGCAAGTGCTTCTCTCAACTGATTTTTCTTTCCCATGAGAGGGGGATGCCATTGTTCTGAAGTACCATCACAGGAGCCAAGTTGAAAGTAAAACCAAGCAAAAGTTCTTTTAGCAAGACATTCGGATACCATTACAACAGGGATATTAAATATAAACCAAACTGACACTCAAAATTCCCCTGCAGTTTTCCCAACCCTGTCTTTGAAGATCGCGCTAAGGAAGATTAACTAACAGAAAGAGAAGTAAAGATGACATGAAATAAAAGAAAAACCAGCTGAACTAATTCCTTTGATCCAGCTGAGGAAAAAAAAATACAGGAGGAAGAGATCTAGCATAAATAGTAAGATTTTTTTTTCTTAAATGCTGTATCAGTTTTAGTATTCCAAACCGCTCTTAGTACAAGTGATGGCTACACCTCAAGACCCTCATCTGCGAAATGAAGATGCTAATGCTCTAGGTGAAAAACAATAGAGAAAGGCAATTAATGCTGTAATGAACTGCCAAATATGTTGCTCTTTCTACAAGATCTGCTTAACTGTGTGTTACAGGCTCCACACTGCTAACAGCCCGGCTTTGGCTCTATCACTTGCGTTGATAGCCCACACTGTTAGGTTAGGATAGGCAAGAAATTCCTACAGTGTTATCAATATAAAGAGGTCTGTGCGTGCATGAGCACTTACCTGCGTATGTACATGTGCAGCCTACACAGATTGTCCATTTTTCACCTTTCTGCTTAGGAAATCTCACAGTCAAAGCTGCTGAGTGAGGAGCTACCAAGCAGCTCAGACAAACCATCTGGCCCTTCGTCTGAAGTGGCATGAGAGAGGGCAGGGTTTGGGGAGGAATGTTTTACTTGCTGGCTGTACCCAGAAGGTAGGTCAGGTCCACGTCTGTCAGTCTGTTCCACATCTGTCAGTTTGTTCCAGGTGTTCCTGGTATCTCCATGTCAGTGATACATGCCTGGTGAGAAAGAGTGAAATGATCCTCAGGAAAAAAAAGGCCTGTGAGCAGTAGCAGGAGGGTGACTTGAACTCACTGGTCACTTGCTGATTTGGTGGCTCACTGCCATGTTATCATATGTGTAGCCTACCCTGGGGAATCACAGAATTGTAGAGGTTGGAAGGGACCTCAAGAGATCATCGGGTTCGACCCCAAGGGGAAGTCAGGGGAGGTCTCCCTAACTGTTCTGCTCCACTTGCAAAGCACGAATCATCAGCAGGATAGCACATTCTTGCTACACCCTGTACAATTCCCAATCCTGGAAGGGGTGCCTTTCATGCCATGTTCCACCACTGGGCCTCCTCTGCCCCAAACGTCCTCCCACCTGCAGGATGAGGAACACCGAGGAAGGCAGAACATCTCTGCAGCCCCAAGATTCGGTCAGTCATGAAATATTTGAAGCGCTTTCCATCCTGTCCCTGCTGCTGCAGCTGCTGCGCCCCATGCTGTTTCTTTGTACCAGGGAGAGAAAGACACAGGCATATTTTCTTTTCAGCACTCGTGGCTGCTCAGTGTTCTTCACCATCTCCTGTCTGCAGGCAGAGCAGTTGTTCCCATTCCTCTCTTGTCCTCTCCTGGGCAGAGATTTTGGTTTAGCACTAATTCCATAAAAATGCTAATGAACTTTACGGAACGAGGAACCACACACTTACTTCTGCTCTCCAACTTACCCTGCCTGCCTGTTTCGGGCAAGCCCAGAGTGCAAGTGCCTTTACTTAAAGGCTACAAGCAGCCTGAGGCAGTGATGGATTTGTCCACATGTATGTGTTGTGCCCAGCACCGCGGGCTCCAGAACAGAGCCTGATGCACTACCACAGCTGCAAAAAAACCACATGGCCCGAAAGAAGCCTTGACACAGGAGAGAAGTATGATAGCACAGTTTTGGTGCTCACTTACCCTTCGTGCCCTAGTTTTAACAAAAAGAACATCTAAGATTTATTTTTTGTTATTAAGCTGGCAGCTGGCTTAGCTCTCTGAAGTTATGGCTGTGAAACCTCTCATCGGTGCCAAGCCGAACTCTGCCACTGCGGTCGTACCCATCGTGCCAGAGCCTCCCTCTATTCCCACGCAGATCTACTCCAGAAGATGCTACCAGCAAAGCGCTTACGGCACAAAAACAGCTCAAATTGCAGCGCTGTGCTGTGCAGTGCTGCGACAAACCTTCCCACCTCCCAACCCGCAGCTAATAGCGCCTCACAGGGAGGTCTGACCCTGGAGAAGGAACACCACCAGTGCACCCAACCTCCTTGCTCCCACCCAAAGGCACCCTGCTCCAGGGCCAGACTGCCTAGGACCCCACTGCTGGGACAGGCAGCCACAGGGAACAGAGCTGCCTCTCACCCTATTTATTCTGGAGCCACGTGGGGGTTAATGCTCCTCTTTCCCAGTTGCAGAGTGACCCAGATGGGGCTAATGAGTGCTTGCCTTGCTTAGCTAATTAGAGGCACTGAGAGCAGCAGACTGCAGTTCTAGGCGTGGGGCACTTGCAGAGGGAATATAGTCTGGGGGGAGGGGGTTATTTCCAGCTTTTTTTTTTTTTTTGTCAAATAAAAACCCTCTGGCAGGCCTAGTGCAGCACAGATGGGAAGGAGCAATGCGATGAGACTCCGTAGCACCCTGCTCAGCCTTCCTCTTCTAATCTGCATCATTCTGAGGTTTCAAGAGGAGGCAGAAGCAAAAGATTAGGAAGGCTGGGCCATTTGTTCCCCTTCAAAGTTAGATTTAGTATCTGATCTAAATTAGCATAGTCCTTTGGAGTCCAGCCTAAGTTTCCCTACTTCCAAAAGTCACCCCTTTTATGCCACCCATGATCTCTGTGGCATCTAGCGGAGTGTGTCCTGGTGGCACCTGCAGTCTGCTGGGTGGCTACCCTCACTGAAGCCCGTCTCAGCCCGGAGGCACATGAAGCTCATCCTTTGCCTGGGGCTCTTATGGACCCTGAAGTGTTCTACAGACTGGTCAGAGAGGGCTTCACCCACCCTCCCTGCCTGAGGTGCAGCTTCCCCATGAGTGAGGCTGTCCAAGGATGCTGAAGGAGAGCCTTCCCCCTCTCAGAAATGGTGGGAAAAACCAAGGAAGCCCCAATGCGGCTGCCAAGCTCAGCAGCCCTGTCCAGCCCCTACTGTTTACAGCTCCCAGAGGTTTTGTCACTGGGGTGCAAGACTCTGGACAGATGGACAGTGTGCACTGCAAAAAGCATGGCTGCCCGCTGCTCCCACCTGTGCTGGAGCCAGCGTCAGATGGTGCCTGCTTGTGCCGAAAGCCTCGTGGACAGGAGGATTTTTGGGTGCAGGAGACTTGCCTAAGGAATGATGCTTGCCCAGCACAGCTCTGCTTTGCTTGGCAGGGAGGTCACAGACAGAGTTGCTAAAGCTGCTCTTGGCCACCCCACGCATGGCAGTGGGTTGGCCAGCGCATGACAGCTGGAGGGATCTGGATTTTATTACACCATCACCTCCAGCATAACACACCCAAAGAAGGGCCTGAGCTGCTGATGGGGCTGTCCTGCACTCACAGCCCTGATCTCAGAAAGCTGCGGTCTGAGGTCTCTGTCCCTTGCCTGCTCAGCCCTTCACATACAAACTGGAGTCAACACCAAGCTGCTGCAGGAAGGTGCCTATTTTTCCTCTCTCTCTTGCAAGCTGCATTTCCCTTGCCTCTTCCCAGCTGTTATTTAGTGCCCTTCATGTTGTTTTCCCCTGGCTTCTCCTTTGTTTCTTTCCTAGGGAAGCAGCACATCATTACGGCCGGTCTTTCTGCAGAGCTCTCCTAGCCGAGGTCATTACTTAGCTTGCAAGATCCAGCGAGGTTGCTGTTTGTGCGGCTGCGAGACCTATGAGAAAGCGGCTAATCAATTCCGAAAATCATCTGGGTGGTAACCCCACTGTCAGCTTATTTTCTTCCCTTCCACTTAGACATCAAACCGGCTGAAGAGGGCTCTGGGGAATGAGTCAGGCACCGCGAGCCGCTCCTCTGCAGACACATCTGTGTCTTTCATCAGCGGGGCTCAGGGAATAACCGCTAACCAGGGAGGGGGGAGAAAAATCTCTTTGGAGTGGAGAGGCTCGCGGTCTCCGTCCTCCCGCTCTGCAGAGACCCTGCCCAGCGGGGAAGCGTTCGTCTGAGAAAGTGGCTAATGCGCTAACATTGTTTGGCAGGAACTGTCACGTTATAGATGGAGCTGGGGGGAGGACGGGGACGAAACACAGAGCAAGGAGGGCGGCGTTAGGATAGCCTCACGTCAGGGAGCAGACCCGGGGTTGCCGAAACAGCTCGCGATGGCTAAGGGGGGGCAGCAATTGGCAACAGCACATGCAAATGGTCTTCCGGCAAATGAACTTACTAATTGTTGCACTCTGCTTTTGCCCGCTCTCTCTGTGGTTTGTGTCTTCGGGGACCACACCAGAACAGCGTGCAGATGGAGCGGTAAAGCCTTTACCCACCACTGGGTTTAGTAATCAGGGGTACAGATGCACAGAACCTCGTATGCTGGGACTTGGTGGTGTCACAGCTCATTCAGAGAAGATAAGTCACATCTGAAAGCCATTCTCAGTCGGACCAGCTAGCCCTTTGAAGGGTGGGGGTGGATGTGCGTGCGTATGTCCTACCCGTGGATTTGGCTAGCTGTCTGGAAAATGTCAAGGTTAGGAAAGGCTGAGCTTCATTTGCTTTTCACAGATCTGGGTAATGAATTTTTCATTTTAAAGTATTGTTCTAGCTTGAAAAGCAAGTCTGTAGCACTGGCATCATGGGGTTCCACATCTGTCTCTCAGTTGCTCCGGACCATGTTTCCCCAATTTACCAAGCAGGGCATTTTTTTATATTTTGCAACTCTGCAAACTAAACAGGAGGCCCAAGGCTTCAGCAGGGCTTTCTTCTTCATATGCCTTTATCAGCATGACAGATTTTGCTCACTAACTCTTTCTATTAATCTCCTATGCTGCTCTTTGTATTAATCTCCTACGTTGCAGGGAGACCAGGCAAAACCGAGGTGCAGGAAGGGGAAAAGCACCAAGAAGTTCCTTTTGTCACTAGACGGAGTAGTTTTAATGCTGAATGCAAATGGAAAGCAGAACCATCAGTAAAAACAAGAACATTTTCCTCCCCAGACAGGATTGAGTCAAAGTCTTTCCCCACCCAGCCCCGCCTCCCTTTGTGGTTGCAGCTTGATAAAACTCCATAAAGGAATGAGAAACTCGAAAAGATTCACTGGGAACTCATCTCCCTGTTTCATTGTGTGAAACCAGATATTCAAGTACATTAGGAACAGTATTGGGACAATTAAAGGCAGTATCTTTTCACACCACTCGCATCCAACCCTTGGGACTCGCTTCTGCCATGCGTGATGGAGCCCAGGGGTCTTAGCAGGAGTCAGAGAGGAGTTCAGCAGGTCTCAAACATTTTTACAGGAGATATTAAAAGCTATCATTAAAGCAACAAGAGCTTCCAGTGATGTAATCCCTGCTTACCAAAGCTGAATCCCACCTTTGTCTGTGGAGTTTGGGAAGGGTTTCCCAGGAAGGCATGTTTTCCTACTCCCACCTAATGGAGGTGTTTGTGTCCTTATCACCACCTACAACTACCTGAAGGGAGGTTGTAGGGAGGTGGGTGATGGTCTCTTCAGCCAGGTGACAGGAGATAGTACAAGGGGAAATGGCACAAAGCTGCCCCAGGCCAAGTTCAGATTAGATGTTAGGAAAAAATTTTTCACTGGAAGAGTTGTCAGGGCCTGGAACAGGCTGCCCAGGGAGGGGGTTGAGTCACCTTCCCTGGATGTGTTTAAAAAAGGGTAGATGAGGTACTTAGGGATATGGTTTAGCATAGGATGGGAACTGTTGGACTTGATGATCTTAACGGTCTTTTCCAACCCTGTAATTCTGTGATTCTGTGTCCCTGCCTGTGATGCTGACCCCTGGAAAAAAAACAGAGTGCTTGAAAGAGAGGAAGAGTGAGTCTGATCCAACACGAACCAGTTCCTCCATTCCTGCTTTGGATACACCCGCTGCAATCCTGAACAGCCCTGAGGGAGATGCAGAGTTAGTGGGGATGGCTGGGGGCTAGGGATGCTCACAGGGTCTGACTCCAGTAAGGGCTTGTGCTAGGGACTAGTGAAAAGGTGCAAGAAGTCCTCTGCCTCAAATGCCTTGGGGCAGGGAGTTCCATGGCTTAGCTACCTGCTTGGGTGGGAAGCAAAGGCACAAACTTCCTTTTTATCAGATCTGCTTTTCCCAGAAGTCAGTTTCCCTGGCTGTGCTGCAGGGTTGGCATTTCCAGAGAGAAACTTCCTGAATGTTTTTCTCTCTGAGGGTGTTTTAGCCATTTTAAGCATCCCTGAAGGGTGCCCACATCACACCAGTAGTGAAGGGCTGCTGGCAGGGATCCCCCGTCACCGTCACCGGCTGCTGCGAGCTGTAACAGAGACCAAGAACCTACCAGCATCCAAAAAGGGGACAAGGCTGGTGCCCACTCGATCATTTGAGAACAACTGGAGTGAAAGCCACCTCCTGTCCACACATGTAGTGGTGTTCATGTGCAGGGTGGCCTGTAGTGAGGCAGCAGCTGCCGAAGCATGGTGGCAGCTGAGTGATGGGATGAGGAGAGCAGAGCTATGGCCATGGCAGCACCGCAGGGGGAAGCACCTGGGGTGCAGCCTGAGCAAACCCCACAGCGAATGCTAGCAGGGGCAATTCTCGGCAGAAGCTTGTCAGGAGCAGACTGGGACTGACTGGGAGTGACCCCAAGAGCAGATGGAAGGCCCAGGAGTCCCTGCACCTTTCTCCGGCCTGTTCCTGCCTGCCCTTGCCTTACTGCGTGGGAAGGAGATGGGTGAGGGGCTGCCTTGCCCACCCTGACTCAGCTGGGGCGTACATAGAGTTTCCTCCCAGGTTGCCCACTCATTTTCCAGCTGCTCGCACGCAGCACGATCAGCCGGGTGGCTGCCATGCAGGGCCCTGAGCCCTGTGGGAGGAGGGTGCAGCTGAAGGGGCAGAGAAGTGAGCGTCCCTGGGGGTGGCCATGCGTGGGGTTTGGAAGGCGGGGGTGGAGATTGGAGGTGGGGAGCAGGTGGCGCGGTGCTGAGCTGCTCAGCTGTTGTGTGGCTGGAGAGAGACGGACGCAGCTGGGCGAGGGAAGGAAAGAGCTCAAGGTCTGGCAGTCTTTCTGTTTTACGGGTCCATAGCCGGCACAGAAGAAGTGGGGAGCGATCCTGCTGGGACGTGAGGCCCTGCTGCGGCTGTGCTGCTCAGGGACCCTGGGTGCTTATGCTCCCAGTAGGGTGCTATTCCCCAAAAGCACCCCCACAGGGGTGTGATGCACACGCGTGGGGGCCACAACAGCCTCACACCTAGGCCCAGGCTCCTTTGTGCTGGGGCGAGTACCCTGGCAGCAGCCCATGTTGAGTGCCAGCAGGGGCCCTGGCAGCGCTCTCCGGGGCATACATTTATATCTGCTCATGCAAATAACCTGGAAGTGTCCCCCGGAGTGGGACAGCTGGTCCCCGGCAGCGTTTTTGGGAGCATTCTTTATGTGCCCATGTAAGTACCCTGGCAATCTCTTTTGGGGCTCGCCAGCAGGGGCCCTGGCAGAGGCCAGGAGGCAGTGTCTCTGTGGTTGAAGCTATGCCAGCTGAAGCTTTCCAACAGCAAAGCTTTCTTCTGCCCCAAACAAAGAGCCAATGTGGCTAGCGTTATCGATCTGCTTCACGCCTTGCCGCTTTTAGCATGGCAGGGAAAGATCAAGAGGAGTTTTAATTTGGCCAAATGGTTTTAGACAAGGTTAATACAACTCATCGATAAACGCCACTTTTTATTAAGTTTTAATTACAATGTCATTTCAACAGGCTGGACGTGCCCTGCCTCCTCAGCATAGCCGGTGGGGTTTTTCGTTTAAGGTGTGCTTCCTTGAGCTTTAGTGATTAATTTCCACTGCAGGCCCAGGAGCTGACAGGCTGCTGGAGAGCCCGACTGCCTCAGTGAATTCCCCTTGGCCCCAGTCCCCATGCTGGCAATTCCAGCCTTATGTCAGCATGGTGATCGGTGATGCACACCAGGCTGGGACGGCTGTGGGAGGAGGTGGGCCAGCGGTTTCAGAGACATTAAGATGTCCACAAGACTAAATGCAGTTGTTGGATGTTCTCTCTTCACGCTAATGGGGATGGTCCCCTCCAACAAGCTGCAGCCTGGCTGTGTCTCAGTGCCTACGGTACAACCCCCTCTATGTTTTACTAAGCTCGGTCTCTCCTATATCCCTACTTCGATACATCTTCACCTTGGTCATAGAAAAGAGCCCAGAAAGAGTGCTGGTGGCTGCTAGCCCTGTTGTCTCCTCAGGGGCTGGTGAGCATGGCAGAAAAACAGAGTAATGTATCCAGTTCTGGGCTCCCCAGTACAAAAGAGACAGGGATCTCCTGGAGAGAGTCCAGAGAAGTGCTACAAAGATGATTAAGGGCCTGGAGCATCTCCCCTATGAGGAAAGACTGAATGAACTGGGGCTGTTCAGCCTTGAGAAAAGATGAGTGAGAGGGGATCTGATCAATGTTTATAAATACCTGAAGTGTGGGAGAAAAAGTGAAATGGCCAGCCCCTTTTCAGTGGTCTGTGGAGACAGGACAAGGGGCAATGGCTGCAAGTTGGAGCACAGGAAGTTCCGCACCAACATGCGGAAGAACTTTTACACAGTGAGGGTGACAGAGACTGGCACAGACTGACTGCCCAGGGGGTGTGGAGTCTCTTCTGGAGATATTCAAGACCCGTCTGGACGCCTCTCTGTGTGACCGCTCCTAGGGAACTGCCTTGTCAGAGGGGTTGGACTTGATGATCTATGGAGGTCCCTTCCAACCCCTACGATTCTGTGAATTCTGTGAATCTGTGAAATGCTGAGGATTTCATCTTTCCTGTCATTTCCCAGAGGTGGGTTTTGAACACTCAAGAGAGATACAGCTGGGACCTGGTTCGGGTCACTCACAATATGGTGACCTGAGTCAGAAGTTCAGCTTGGCTTATGGTTCTCCTTCTCCAGAGTGAAATTGTGGATACTGTTTTAGCATAAGAAGGTGTGTACATGCATGTATTACCCTCCGATGCACAGCATAGCTTTCCGTGTCCAGCACTGTTTTAAAATCGGTGCTGAAACACAGTTATTTTGACACAGTTGGCAATTTCTCTGTTCACTTCTTTTTTTTTCTTCTCTCTTTTCTTTTCCCCAGCAGATCTCCACATCCCTGCCCTGTGAGCAAGATCTCTGTAAGAGCAGAGATTCTCAGCGCTGCAGAAGGCTCAGGGACGGCAAACCATGGCTTGATTGTTCCCTACACTGCCCTGTACCTTCCCAAAAAGCTGGGGAAGTGGCATTGGTGGCATCCAGCCTTTACCTGTGCAAAGGGTGCCTCGGCAGAGAAACTAGAGCTCAGAGTTAGGGAGACCCTGCAGTGATGGAAAGCAAATAGCATCCGGCCTTAGGCAGCATTTGCTGTCAGATCAAAAGGAAGAGGGTAAAAAAGTCAGAGGTGCCAGTCAGTGAAACCAGAGGGCACAGGTCCTACCACATGGCTCTGCTGCAGGCTGTGTTATGGCAGGGGTCACCAGGGAAGGAGAACTGATGATGAGACTGCTGTGCAAACACCCGTTGTAACATCCCAACCAGGCAGAGTTTGGGGTACAGATGAGGGGGATCTGGCAAGGGTCTTTTCCTTTAAAATGCATGTTTTTGTTATCATGGACATTTGTGATAGTGGTGCTTGAGCATGGGGATTGGCAGCAGATTATGTTCATCCCTAGCACCTACACCTGCCTTGAGAAGCATTGCAGTGTGGTAGCTACTGTCAGGGCCCTGAGTGCATCCCCTGGGCGTTGGGCTCTGTGGGCTCAGGGCTAACTTAGATAATGCTGTGGGTGTCTGGTGTTGAGGAGAGCTCTTTGAGAAGGGTCTGCCAAACAGCCTCCTCAAGGGTCTGTTCTGCTGTTCAGTGGTCAGCTGAGGCTCTGGCACTTGGTCCCCACCTGGGCTAGCGTGCAGTTGTGTCACAGCCATGGCTGTGCCATGTACCCTGTTTATGTGGACCATGGCCTGTGGACTTCAGCCCCTGACATGACCTTGGATCTGTCTCGTCAGATCATGGACTTGCCCAGCACTCCCTGGGCTCTTTGCTGAACCTGGTTACCATCACCAGACCTACTCTCCTCTTCTTGCTCAGGTCTTCTGGGACTGTGCCAGTGTGGCCACTGCCCCAGTGTGCCCACCTTACCATTGCCCCCATCTCCAGGCTTACCTTCCCCCATGGAACAGCTAGTCTTTGCTGTTTCCTCACAGCTGACATGTTGGATCGATTCCTACACCCCTGATGTCACTTGTGATCTTGCCTTGGCTGTCACCAACGGAGTGAAACCACAGTGGGAAATAGAGTTGTCTGTCTGCTGAGGACGTATCAATCAGGCTGAATATAAAGGAAGCAGCTCTCATATTATAATGCAAAGCAGCGATGGGCAGCATTCCTGCACGTACGTGCCACATACCAAAATCTTAATTTGTGCTAGAGCCATGAGGGCCGTCTCTCAAACTGAAGAAGGCCATGGGAATGGGGAATTTTTAGGCAGATGGTGATAATGGCTCCCCAGGGCTCCTAGTACTATGCTCTGGAGGGGGGCCATGCTGGATGTGGAACAGGATCTCAGGGTAAGCCGGAGGGGCTGGTCCCTGCAGCCATGCTTCCTCCTGTGGCTGATGACCCAGGTTTCACAGCAGACTTTGTAGCAGCACATTCCCCATCCTGTTGCACAGTGTATTACTGAGAAGCCACTGTCAGAGGTGACAGTGAGGTTCAGGGCCCAAGGCTTGCTCACCAGTGACCGACGGAAAGTGGGCTTGAGCTATCTGTTCCCAGGGTGGGCTGAGAAGTGGTCATATTCCCATGACTACCAAAAGGCATGGGCTGTTTGGCTCAAAGACCCTACAAGCCATACCTCTGAAGCCTCTGTCTGTGCCTCACTTTACAAGGTCAGCAATGATGGTGCAGCTTGTTGCTTGAAGGGCTTCCTGTGCGCTTCATGCCTTTGCTGACCAGGCTGGGATGGGCACATTGAGGTCTCCTCTGCTTGCTGTGGTGGTGCAGGTAGTGCTGTAGTGAAAGCACATCTCTTGAGGCGACGACACGACACAGTGATCTAGGCAATGGTAAGATTGCACCTATCTGCAGGACAGGGTTGGGAGGTGCCAGGGGACAAGAGGCAAAGTGTTGTGAGCTGGGCTGAAATGCCTCTGAAGAACAGGATGAACAAGTCTAGGCATGCCAGAAATGCCCCGAGCTTTTTTCCCTATGGATCCCAAGCATCTGGGCTCTACTGCTGAGTGTGTACCCTGAGCAAGTGACTTCTTGTTGTGATGAGCACCCTTCACCTTGCTCCAAGCTCTGTTGTTTGGGTAGCACTGCAGTCAATAGCAATATAGGCCCCTGCAGAGCGCACCCCTGCCAGAGAGGTTGGGTAACGCTTGGGGGGAATGGTGTTCTGCTGGCAGCGCTCCTAGCTCCAGCTGGCTTGGGGCCAGCGTCTGCATTTGTGGTGACGGTGTGTGGAGGCACCTGTAAAGGGAACGTGGCAGAAGCCTTGCTTTGACATCTCAAGGCTTTAATAAAGTTTGGAGCTTTGCCTAGGCAGGATGAGGCTTGGCTACGAGACAGACACTTCTGGGGCGAGCAGTCAGGCTCAAACTCAGATGCTCCCTACAACCCTTAATTTTGTAATATGAACCCATGCTAAGCACTGGCTTGCTGGCCTCATGCACAGGAGGAAAAGAAACCGTATACAACCAAGTGACCCCTGAGCAGCTGAAGGCTGGGTGTAGCTGCCACTGTGCTACTCAGGCTTTGCTATCCTCTCTCCCAAAGCATTTCTGGAGTCTTAGAGTATAAGACAGAGCCATAGCCTTAGGATGCAGTGAAGCTTATGTCTTCAGGTGGGAGTTCTATGAGAGCCCCAGTTGAGAGAAGGAGAAACCATGGTGCTGTGCCACTGCAAAGCCTTAGACTTCTTACTGAACAGGACTGAAGTGTACGTGATGGCAGAGCAACCTGAGTGATGTAGGTACAGAGAAATGGAGAGCCAGTGAGATGAGGAGATGGTCGATGTGGAAGACGCAGGGTGTCCTGGCAGACATCACAGGGATGCTCACAGCTGCCAAGTGACCAGGGATGAAGTCAGGACCTCTGTATCTAGGTGTGATGGACTGCCCGGTCAGAGGTGGGGGGATTAGGGCAGAGATGTGGTTTGGTTTAGGTTCTGATCGGAGAATTCAGGTGGGTGGAGGAGGAGAAGGCTGAGAGTGTGTGTGTGTGTGTGTGTATGTTGCTGCTTTTAGGAGCAGGAACTTTGTCTTGCTTGCTATACTATGTCCAACCCCTTCAGAACCAGGCTAATCTGTGGGAGACACCACAGCCTGGGTATAGATACAGATGCCCCAGGGCAGGCAGGAACCCTGATGTGACTAATGCAAGAAGCAAGAAAACCCTTCTTACAGTGTCACTGGGCTGCTTCTCTCCCTGGGGTCATTCCCTGTAGAGACTGAGTCAGGTACTCTCACTACTCCAGGATGTTTTGGTTGCCTAGTTTGCTCTGAGTTTTGCCCCTGGTAGGTAGGAGAGGGACAGAATACAAGAATACAAATAATAAACTTGAGGCTCTGTTAATATTCTCTGGGAGCCTTTGCACAGAAACATCGGAGGCAGCTTGGGAACTGCTCTGGATGGCGCTGAGCCCCTTTCCCAAATACCCAGGGCTCTCGGCTCCTGCCCTGGGAGCCCTTGGCAGCACGCTGTTTGCTCCCAGAGCAACAGGGTACTAATATACACACACACCCTGCTTTACTTTGGTTGGTCCTTTCCCCTCCCCTGTAGGGGAACAGCAGCAGGGGGGGGAACAACCTCAGGGGAAGGATTTTTTGGAAGGAAACTATGCAGTTTGACTTATTTATCTGCTGGCTCCGTGCAGCGGCAGCAGCAGCAGCAGCAGCAGCAGCAGCAGCAGCAGCAGCACAGGGTGCGTGCAGGCTGCTGCCGGCAAGCGCCGACGGCTCCCCTTGTTAAGAGGGCTGATGAAACTGCTGAGCTTCAGGAGCGACGAGCCCTGCTCTTGTGAGCAAGACCGATGCAGGTGTGCTGGGAATAGCCCAGAGCACTTCGTCTGGGTCGCTGGTCAGAGGAATTTGCAGCTATTATATTTGGGAGCCAAGCAATGATTACAAATCAATGGCTCCACTCCCCCAGTGATTCATCATTAACTTGGGAGTTTAGCTCTTTCCCTGGCTCTCCCTAGTTCCTAGCTCCAGTTCTTGTAGCATCTCAAGTGTCTTATTTATTTTACATCACCAGAGAGCCAAGGAGGAGCAAAAGGACAGATGGATGAAGGCACAACTGGGCAGCTGAGGGAGGGAGGGTTGCTGAACAGGGATGGAACCTCTTGAGGGTGAGTAGAGCTTGGCTGTAGGCTGGAAAGCCATGTTGCCAGCACAACCCATGGCAGACCATCATTTTCTCTGCTGCAAGGCTCTCACTGACCTCCTGGTCTGGCTGGTAAGTGGTCCATATTTTTGCCTGGCAGGGCACGAAGTGTGCCTGTCTTTGGGTGGGGGATAGAAACCGCCTCCCCCGCTCCCCAACCTATTCGCAGGCAGACCAAAGCAGAGGTTATTTAGCAGACCAGTGGGGAGGTTTTAATCATCCAGAACATCCTGGGCGAGTCTAGTCTTCATAATAATTTATAGCACTTAGTACTTCTATGCACTCAAAGCATTTCACAGATGCTAACCATGGGCTGTAACTGCTTCAGAGCAGGAACTGGCACCATGGTCTCACCCGGCAGAGTGGTAGGGGCTCAAGGAACCGGCCTTCCATGGCCTGACCTCATCCACTACTGTGTCTGCCCATGGACTTCCAGTCCCTTGTCCCACCTCACAGTTTCCTCTCAAAACTAGAGTGTGTCCCTTATGCAGACTTGCTTTAAAACCTCGGTCATCACACCGCTGGTCTGGAAATAGTGTGGTTATTTCCCCAGCAGATACAGTAAATAATCACTGCTGTCAAGCAGCATGGTGGGGTAGGGAATTGGTCCCATTTCACAAATGAGGCAGCTGGCACAGGAAGGATGGATAACTGATAGAGCTGGGAATGCACCTCCCCGCTCCAACCTTCTCTCCCCTGCTTTACAGTGGTATTTCCAGAGCGCAGCTTAGGCTTCAGCATGTTCAGAGAGGCTAGGGAGCCAAAAGATACCCCAACTCCCTGTTCTATCAGAAATGCTCCTTGATTTGATTCGGTTTATACAAAACTGGTTGCCCAGGCAGAAAACGTGGTCGAGTCTGCACTACCCCAAGGTCCAGCCTCTGCTGGGTTTATCATTGCTGTAACTTTTGCTGTCACCTAGACATGCTGCAGGGCTTTAATCTGGGGCTGGGATCCATGGTGGCACACAGCAAGCCAATCCTCCATGCAGAGGGATGGATTTTGCAGGGTGCTGCAAAGCACTGTGCAATACACCCCACCGAAAGATGAAGTGAAAAAGGCACGCCTGCAAGCCTGACAAGGCTGCTGCCTCGATGGTCCTTCCTTCCCCCTTCCAGCACCCCGCTTCTGGGCACTGCGTCCCTTTGCACCGCTGCTGCTGCTGTGTGGGGCTGGACAGTGGGCACATGCACCCAACTGTGGTGGGAAGGAGAGGTGGGGAAGCGTGCTGGAGGAGATGGTAGCCATCACCTTCAGGAAGTTCGGAAGGTTTGTAAGAAAAACCCAAACCTGGTTTGCCTACGGAACTGAAACTGAATGGAGGGGAAATCACTGAGCGCAGCAAGTGGTGTCCACCAGCTATTTAAAGCTTCTCATGCATCTGATGTGCAGCTGGGCATAAAGAAAGGGTGTGCCTGCAGCTCGCACAGGCGTACCCACGGCAGCTTTGAAATGGGCACTTTGAACGCCCCTGGGTACAGCTGCAGCAGCAGCGAGTCGGCGTGGGCTAGAAACCACCCACAAAAACAGGGAATAGCCAAGACAGTTGTGGAGGGAGATGCATGACTGGTGCCCCTACTACCAGGCCCAGCTAAACAGCAAGCAGGGCTGGAGCAGGGGAGTTGAAGATTACTTCAGGAGCCAGTCAAAGCTGGACAGGAACTGCAATTGTGGTCTCATAGACCAGCACACAGAGCTATTGCATAACCTCCAGCCAGGCCATTTGCTTCTCAGCAAGGATTCAACTAGCTAAGAGATGCATCAGTGTGGAAATGACCCCTATAACGTTCCTTATCCATCCTTTATGCAGGAAAAGTCTTCTTATACCATGCCTTGTTTCCCAGGGAGGTCTGAAGCCAGAGCTGTGAATCCTTGCAGGCACTAGAGGCACTCAGATCCTCCCCATGCATGGGGCTCCTGGCTGGTCGCACCCATACCCTGACTTGGGTTGCCCCGTGCTCTCTCCTTCCACCCTCCACATCCAGCTGTATCCTGTCTAAATGCAGCTGTGGTCTTATTTCACCAGTGCTGGGCCCCTGTGTTTTTTGTTTTCAGAGTGTGGACCACGTTTTAATAGAGAGCAGAGCATCTCAAACACCTTCTTATTTCCTAGCACAACTCTCCCAACATCTGTACAGCACTCTCCTGGCAATGGCTGCGATTGTTTACATGGAAAAAGTCCTGTTAAAGAAGTGTTTTAATATTGAACTTTTTTTAAACTCTATTTGATGGGATGAAGTGGCACCAGAAATCTCCGAGGCACTCTGGCAGGCATTGCAAGACCTCTGTTTAGCTCTAAACTGCTATTTGATGTCCTTTGCATTGTGCTGTAACTCCTCTAGGTGCTCCTCCCTGTGAGCCTGTCCCTAACGCCCCATTGCTCACAACAGGCAGTTTTTTAACTGTGCAGACAGAATTCGGTTTTCTGGTCCTAACACCAGGGTTTATTATTGCAAGAGAATTAGAACAGATCCCTTCCTCTGCTGATACTGTTCCCCCGAAGGTGTCTGTAGGCAGAACGCTTGTCCTTGCTGAACCATCCCTTTCCTGCTCCATGCACTTCCCTCTGCAGTCTCTCTTGGGTTGTTTTCAGCAACTATGCTTACAGCTGGGGCATCTTTCTGCTCCTCTGATCTCCCTTTGGGAGCAGGACCATCTCGGGGCTCCAGACAGCCCATCCTGCTGAGGAGCAGGCAAGGGGCCACAGCTTCCCCCTCCCAAACCCACTGCCCCAGCTGGGGCTCAGAAAGGGCTGACAGGGTCCTGGCTGATCCTTGCAGGGATGCTGGGACTAATCCCAGTGACAGCAAAGGGTGAAGGGTCCAGGAGAGGAGGGAAAGCTGGCAAGTGTCCAGCTGGGATCCTGGGGGAGAGGGACAGGGTGAGAGGCTGTCCACCCAGCTTTCAATCTGTTGCAGCGGTGCCAGCTAATGAAATTTAATGTACTAGCTGCCAGATTCTACTTTCTCTGCCTCAAGACCAGTCTTTGTGACCGCTGTGGGTTGTTTTCAATAGCTCTTGGCTTACGAGATCTTTCTTGTTTTATGAAAGAAATTAAAATCGTTAAAATTTTGATTAAATTAAACCAAGTGGACTTTGCTCCCCCTTGGAAGCTGTTTATGTAACATCTGCTTTAAATAACATTAAAACTCAGTCCGTTCAACTGTGCAAAGCGAAGTGGTGACATTGCAATAGCTGTTGTGATTCAATTATTTTAATTTTTTAATTTTTTTTTTTTTTTAGTGTGCCCATACCCACCTCTCCCTGGTTTAGTCCCCAGGGACACATCTAGCCCTGTGCCCCCAGCGCAGCCGGCTGGATTGACACCTGCCCGATGCACGCAGCCAGCAGATACTGGGCAGAACATATTTAAGGCCACTTTGACAAATTCCTCTCTTTTCCTCAGCTAAAAGCCCATCAGTAAGCAGAGCTGGCAGCTAAATGCACGGAGCTCGGCATGGGATCAGGGACCCGAGCTCAGCGTGTTCCCGGGACAGCCTGAGCAGGGCCGAGGGGCTCCCACGCAGCGGGACGGGTGCCTGAGCGGTTCTCCCGGGACACTGGAGAGCCGGGTCTCTGTGTCGGGGTACGCAGGAGGGTTGCACCGACAAACCCCGCTCGCCTCGCAGGCAGGCGACGGCGGGTTAAAGAGCCCCCCTCTATTCTGTGTCGGAGCTGAAGGGGTTCCTGTGGGTGACCTCGCTGTTTTGGCTTCCCCCCTCAGTTCCTATCGCGGATTCCTCCAGCCGCCTGCCCACACACCGGCGTCCGGCTCTCTCATAACCCCCCTTGCCTCCTCCTCCTCTTTATATATTCATGAAGCGGTGGGGCCGGGGATAAATGGCAGGCGAGCGAGCCGGGCCGGGGCGGTACCAGCCCAGGAAGAGGAACCGCGAGAGCCCGGCGACTCGCTCCGCACCGCCGGGACGGATCCTGCACTATCTCTGCGGGGACAGAGCCGGCTCGCCGGGGAGACCCCGTCCCCGCCCAGCTGGGTGTGCGGAGGAGGAAAGTTCACAGTAAGTGAGCCACCCTCACCAGGGAGGGGATAGCACCTCCTAGTCTGTGTCTTTCTCTAAATTCAGAGCCGGGCATAAAGTAGGGCTGCACCTACTCCCCGTCCCGTTCCCCCCCCCCCGCCCCCTTCCCAGCAGAGTGCTCCCCCAGCACATCTTCGTCTCCTTCGTCCACAGATAGGGCGGAGGCTGGCGGCACCACGGGCGGCGGCGAAGCTGGAAGCAGAAGGCATGTGCACAAGCAAGGACTTACTATGCAATTTTCAGGGAGCCATTTAAAAACACTGAGCCTTTCTCAAGCTGCTTTGGTCCCAAGGGAGTGGTGTGGAAGGTCACTAAAGCCCAGTGTTGAAGGATTGTATTGCAGCTGTGCTTTTTTTGGGAAGAGCAGAGATTTCAGTTCACATGTGCCAGGCTCTTGTGATCTCCCTCGTGGTCTCCCTTCCGTCCTCTTTCTTCTGGGATTGCAAGGAAGGGATGTGCCTCTGTCACTGCAAGGGAAGCCAGGGGGTTTCTGCCCTGAACTCCTCTGGTACCTGGAATATACTATAGGGGTGCAACAAGACTCTCTTCACCATAGGAAATCCCTCTTGACTGTGGGGATCTGATTAGCTTAAGTAAAAAGAAAAAACAAAAGCACCTCAACTGCTGTGGCCTCCTGCTTCCCTCCCCAGGATGCAAGCCACCTTGTCATCAGCACCCCCTGTTCTGAGGGGGCTCCATCCCCGCTCACAAGCAAGTGTCCTCTTCTCAGCATTCCCCCATTTCAGGGCAAGACCTTTGCCACACCACAGGTCTGTGTGATGTGCCGCCAGCCTGATCTGGGGAGCAACACCTCCTCCTCACCCTGCCCACAGACACGCTGTGCTCAGATAGCATCATGGGGAGTTTGTGAGGGCATAGTCCTAAACACCGGGGACACAGGTACCAGATGTTGTTCCCACATTACTGAATATCCAATTAATCCACTATTTCTGGGGGACGAGCCAGCAGTTTAATGCCCCAGTGCACTGTCACTAAGACGTCACCTTCTGACCTACACCAATACTCCAGTTTTCTTATATCCCTCTCAGGTGCAGCACTACAATGAAGCCTCCATCTGGGCAAGGCATAAGGCTGGTATATCTTCTCCTGAATTTGGCTTCCTTCTGCCTTCCTGCCCCACTCTGGAAGGACCGGGACATCCTAATGCAGCAGGAGAAAGCCCATCAGACAGGTGGCAATTTGGTGCTAAGTAGACAGGAACAGCAGCTCAGCACAAAGCTGGTGAACCTCAAGAAGAAGGAGGTTGCAACAGCCATCACTACGGGACAGTTTCCTCCAAGCATGCACTTCTTTCGGGCCAAAGGCCTCATTGAGCAGAGCACCGTGTTCAGCATCTTAAAGCACATGCCAAAAGGTAGGCTTGGCCTAAGGGTTGCCTGTCTTATTCACCCACCTCTCACCTTTTGCTTTCTATGCCAGAGCTGGGACAAATCCTGAGATGCAGCAGGCGGGTGTGTCAGCACTGCAGACCATGCTCCCTGGGCTGCAGGAGGAGCCCGGCCTCTGAGCTTGGGGACAGGGCAGAGGGTGAGAGGAAGAGGGGGTGGGTTGGATGAATACACATTTCCAGCAATTGTAGCATTTGGTATAACTTACAATAGGGATCCTCCAGCCTTTCGAGTGTGGAGAAAGGGCAAAGGAAGCAAAGACAACAAGGCATCACAGACATCCATATTTGCTCAGCATGTTCCAGCCAGGGACTTTTTGTCCACACATGCATGTGGACCTTGTCTTAGCCCACTTCTTAGCCAGAAGTGCTGTATCTCCAATAAGTATTTCTGCACAGGAAGTCTACTGAAAAGTCCAGGAACACTAGAGGAATAAGATGCTACCTCCAAACACCACAAGTTTCTTGTTGAATACAAGTCAAAGCCTGTGTAGATGTGACTTACTGTAAGAACTGTACTGCATTCCCTCACTTTCTTAACCAGGCTCTGGTCTGTGCAATTACAGGGCAGCTCTGCCTATAAGAGGAAGCATTTCTCCTCTTGTCTTTAAGAGATGTTGTTTCTTTCCGGTTGCACAGCAAGCTACGTGCTAATGGGCTGCCATGCCCTACACCGAGAGGGCTTCTGTCCTCTGTAGCACACACACTTTTAAAGGCATTTGGATCATTTCAGGTTAGATAGCAGTATGAGGCTGTCAGAGACCTTCACCTACGCATCCTCTGACAAGCAGCTGGGACACAGCAGTGACTGAAAGCTCAGTAGTCTGGGTTGTGATAGGATGGGCAAGAGGATATTTTTAGCCAAGGTGAAATCCAAACCACCTAGGCTGGACAGCAGGAAGCCTAACATCTCCATGTCCCTGAGCTGCTGACAGTTCAGCAGAGAGGCAAGAGGTTGAGGTGATCACAGGAGGAATACCTCAAGTCCTGACTAACTAGTTTCCTCCTTTCACACTTCTGGTTCACTAAGCAAGTAGCTGAACAAGGTGCCTTTAACTGAAGGCAGAGACAGTTGCGATAAACATCAGCAGCACTCCTGTGACACTGACCAATATATCTACCCTTCCAGGTAGTTTCTTTTTAGATTGAGTCCCACAGCCTTGCCCATGTGGCTGCCTAGAAACAGGCTGGTGACCTGCGCTGCGAGATTCGGGAGTCACCTTCTCCACAGCAGCATTTTTCACTTGCAAGGCTGTGACACTAGCACAGGGATAAGAGCCATCTTTCTCCCTTCCCAGCTTCTTCCTCCCAGCCTCTGGTGTGGGATAAGGATCCCAATCTGTTACAAGTGATTGTTATGTCAGACTTGTCATCATCCTTTCACTGCTGAATGGAACAGTAAGGAATTTAA
Organism: Hypotaenidia okinawae; assembly: GCA_027925045.1. Lineage (NCBI taxonomy): Eukaryota > Metazoa > Chordata > Aves > Gruiformes > Rallidae > Hypotaenidia > Hypotaenidia okinawae. The sequence goes on along the minus strand of BSDF01000001.1, from coordinate 69,529,696 downwards.
AAGTACCCTCTTCTTCCCCTCCAATGGGGTATCTTTGATACTAAGGAGGAATCAAAATAAAACAAACCAAGCGAAAAAGCTTTACAATCCAGGAGATGTTCAAAGGTGATCTCAGAATCATTGGAGGAGCTGTAAGCTTTTAGGGCCAAGATCACACCCTCACAGCTGCTTGAGCAGGACCTAGTCTTAGAGGCTTCAGTCCCAGAGTCCCTGGGAATTCCTGTTTCAAGCACGACTGCAATTTCTGTGGCTCCTCACATAGGAAAGAGGGTGGCATTGCCAGGGAGAGAAGGGTCAGATGTAGACAGCTGTGGGATGCCCATCCTGTTGTGCTAGCTCTGCTGACAACCACAGTTGCTCAGCATCTTAACAGTCAGACCCTCTGGAAGCAGGAGGTTATAGGCATTATAGCCTACAGTAGATAGCCCACAATTAATTATGGTCTTTAATTTTGTCTGATGCCACATACCTTAAAGTCTTTTGTCCTGTTCTTGCTACTGATGCTTTCCATCCACCCATAAAGGCATTAAAGCTATTTTGACAATGAGGTCTCCCCATCACTAATAAAATACATATCTGTAAGATTCTAGCTCTCACCTGTACAGTGGTGAGGCTTAGTTCAAGCACCAGTAATGCAACAAGTCTCTGCAAAAGGTGAGACTTTTGCAAAATGAGAGGATGCTTCCAGTGCCAGGAAGACTGGTAACTGCCAACATTCTGCACAACAACAGAGCATCCCAAAGGCCCTTCACAGTGGCCAGCAACAGATGTACAATGGAAGCGAGCACACTTTTGATAAGAGATAGAAGTAGGTGGTACTTCTGCATCCAAGTGCAATTCCCTGGCGTGTCATGGCCTGGGATTTTGGTGTTCCACCAGAGTTTCAGAGAGATGAAAGAAGAGACACTGACTGGATGCAAAGAATTGAGGCTGGGATTCAAAGAGCTTAGATACAGAGGCTTGCTTCAGGTCTGCAGCCAGCCAGCATGCCTTGTAAACTGCTGCCAACTGTGTGAGTTCCTCTTTAAATCAGTGCGGCCTGAGCCAGCCCACAGCAAAGTCTGTCTGAAAGACCTTTAATAACTCTGAGCGTTTTCCATCCCAGCAGAGAAGCAGAGCTCCCTATTGATTTCCCCCTCCCTCTGCTCCCAGGGAGCTGTCACGCTCTGCCTGCCCCACCTTTGATGTGGAGGAGGCCACATCCCCCAGCATGGGGGATGCAGAGCCACCACTCCCCCTCTGTGCTGGCGGAGGTCACTCACAGCCATCTAGAAGCATTTCCAGATGCCCCTGGATGGGCAGACTCAAGCTATTATCTCATTTAAACTCTGTTCCTTCTTTACAGCTGCCTTATTAGGATATGTTTTTCTTCCCACCAGGTGCTGTATTACACCTGCACGACTATGCCATGCTCAGCGTGGACTGGCTGGTATACAATGCCACCTACCTCCCTGACTGCTACATCTGCTTCACCCACACCAGCACCGTTCGGTTTCGTTTTTCCAAGCCTCACCCTCCACGCCCAGTGCCAGCCCAGTGCTCCCAGTGGGTTTTGCTGGAGACTTACCGGAAGCAGCTGCACAACGTGACCGAGTTTGATCGCAGGTGAGCGAGCAGGAGCCTCCAGCCCAACTGCACTTCACAGGAGCCTTGTGTAGCCAGCAGGATCATTCTGGTCCAACTTTCCCATTCACTCACTGCTCTGAAAGCAGGGAGCTCTGTTTAGGGGGCCACACATACAAGCAGCAAATAGCAAGACAAGGCCTGGAAGGCCTCAACATTAACTATGCTGGGCTTAGAGATAACTACAAAAATTTTCTGTGCACCCTCACTGTGGCCTTGTGCACAGACAGGTTGTAGGCAGTGGTTTAAGGAGACCAAGGTTTAAGTGACCTGCCCCCACCTCTCTTCAGCACCCAAGCTGAACACATTTCCAGCATGGGCTAGATAGGGCTGCCTGGTGAAAGTCCTCATCTCAGCCACTGATGTACCCAGGGACAGGATGAGAAAGTCAGTCAAGAAACAGGCTCTTCCCAACCAAGAGAAGGCATCTTTAAAGTCACAGTCTCAGTTCAGAGCAATAAGCCAGGCAAACTACCTATGTCAGTTACTGCACTAGCAAAAACCCCCAAAGCAACCCAAAAGAAAACCCAACACATCCTCCCCCTCCAAACACCACCCTTGTTTTCTGGGGGCTCTCTATGAAACCCCACTAGTACCTACCACACTGAAACACAAGCCACTCATTCCCATCAGGACCCTCTGGCACCAGGAGCTGCAAATTGCACACCTACTCTCAGGCAAAGGGTTGGGACTCTGCCAGAGCCTGTGAACCCACCTCTCAGGTTCTCTACCTGGTAGCACTCCTCCCTCAACACCTTCCTGCTAGCAGAGCTTCTCCCTTTACAGGTGAGCCCTCACATATCTGTCCAGGAGCTCTCACCTCAGATGGCTCCCCAAAGCATCACCTACTGCCCTGCAGCAGCTCCACTCCACACAGACTGCTCCCACCTTAGCCCCTGGCAGCCTTTTATCAAGACCAGGTGTGGGTTGGCAGCTCAGGGGTCACCTCCCATTTAATCACCTAAAAGTGGGTGGGAACAGCCTGGTTCCCCCTCCTGCCTGTGGTGGCAGGAAGAGGGAGCCCTATCTCTCCTTCCAGGGGCCACTTGTCCTGGAACAAAGCCCTGTACTGAAAAGGCCAGGAGGGAAGTGTGTAGTTCTGTGCGGTGTGCGGGGGGCTGGAGAGAGCGTGCTAAATAATGCATGAAGTCAGACACTGAATGATGAGGACAAAGGAAAATACTGAGTAGCAATCCATTCAGAGGGCACCGTTGTCCACGGCGTTAGGGGGGCTGGGGTCCTGGGGGAAGAAATAGTATGGGGTGTCATGTAATTAAAGACAGTATCGCCATGCCGGCACACAGGGAGAAGGCTGGATCAAGGTGATGTGGGTGACTAATTACAGCAATTTCCTAAGTTGAGACTCGGTGGGTTTTACTGTAGTGCTCTTCAGGGAGGGTGTGTGGTCTTAGAGACCTAGTAACATTTAGGGAGCTGGTACCCCCTCCACATGGGAGCAGTATGGGCTCTGTGCCCTACAGATCTGGGCAGGAGGTCAAGTTGGGAAGCTGAGGAGCTTCCAGACCTTTGGCATGGTATTGCCTTCCTTCCCCAACAACAGTGAGGGGTAGGCCAGAGGGAGATGACTCTTGGGGGTACCCACCACCCCTCTCCTGCAGAGGTCTGAGAGTCTCCAAAAGGGAAGGAAAAGGTAGTTCCAGGTCCAGGGCTCTTGACCTGTTATGACCTGAGGCTCAACTGCCCTGCCTTGTGACAGGAGAAATAAGATCCAGTGAGAAGTCGCTTATCTACATCCTCCAAAGAGAAAACTGGTTCCCCATTAGCGCCCTTCCATTTCTACTGGGAGTGATGACGAGCAGATGACCATGGCTCTCTTCAGCCCCACCAAGAGACCCATAAATAATGTGCAAGAGATTGGATTTCAAAACAGCTTCACTTCCTTAGAGCCCAGGCGATTGCACTGGGTATTTCAGAACCGTCTCAGGAGCAACCCTTCATTGCGTTTGTTTTCAGTTCTGGTCCCACAGCATGACGCCCTGTTCTGGCTGAGGCCAGAGGCCACAACATCCCATGCACCTAGGAGGGTGGGGTTGTGCATTGATTGATTCCCTGTGGTCCTGTGTGGAAGAAGTGTCATCACATTCCTCTTCTGTATTATCTAGTAGCCCCAAGTCACAGCAGGACGGCAGGCAGGCCCTGGGACAGAGGGGAAACCACGGCAGAGACCAGTGAAGTGATTTTCCTCTGCAAATGTGTGCCAAAGCCCAGTACAAACTTGGATCCCTTGCATCCTGGGTACTCAGACTTAATCATCTGAGTATGCTGTCCTTCATTCCTTGCTCTTCATGTCGCATCACCACGAAATCACAAAGGAGTCACTGCACATAATGTGCAAACACATGAACAACAGCCATATTAAGGCGCTTCCCCTCCTATTTTCATCTAATCTCTGGGTACTAGTCTAGGGGTTAGGAATGTTTTTTGGATGCCTGGAAATAGGTCTCTAGCCAGGAATAGGCCCCAATCTGTTCTGCTTCTCAGTTCCTGGAAACTCTCCCAGTCTCTTGAACATGTGCATCCCAGGCTACCTCTTCACCGTGCTCCTCTTTGCCCTTGAGCACTGACAAGCTGAGAGAAAGCAGATGTCAGAGGAAGGAATGGATGGATAGTTGGGTGGTTTCGAGGATGCGTCAAGGGAATATGGCAGCCGGGAAGGGCTCTCCTGCAAGGTGGGGTGGACCAGCAAATGTGAAGGGAACAATGGAAATGTTTCTGAGAGGCTTCACCTCCTTCACTTTACCGCATTCCTGGCCAGGGGAGGGTGAGGGGAGGGAGAGGGGTATCTGCATCACACTTTTGCTTGCATTTTTGGGTACATATGCATGCGCATATGTGTGCGTGTGTTTTGGAAGGAAGCCTTTTTGTTTGTTTCCCTCAAAAGAAGGTTTAATCATTCCTATTCAAAACACACATCTTATGGGCCAAGACCCTGGAGGACTTTGTTACTGGTAAGCTGCCAAAAGGATGCTGTTACGAGTCAGGAGACTGCGGGCCAGGAGACAGAGAGAAGGAAGGGAATTTCACTTTGAGACTTAAAAGAAAAACCCCAATCCTCACTCACTTCCTGGACAGCCAATTACGATTCAGGAGAATGTCATTCTTTCCCTCAAGATGCTACATAACTGCCACCGCCTGTGAGACAAGAGCGTGCCCTTAGATATTTAGGGAAGTGGCGTTGACATTCCAGATATTTGTAAAATACCACCACACACACCCTCCTGCTCCCCCGCTCCCCACCAGCAGCCCCTGGGATTAAGGCCGTGCCCAGCAGCACAGCTCCGCAGCCCAGCGGACCTCTCTATCACCAGGATGAAGTCATCTGTGAGGGAGCTGACACCATGGCCAAGGCTGCAGGGACAACTCCCCTGGGCGCTAACGGCTGCCCGGACTGCCATCACCTTCCCCTCCGTGTCTTCCGACTGCCTTAGCTCACAGAAAACTAGGGCAGTGTGTGCATTATAAGGGGAAGGGGAGGGGGGGCATATAATAAAATCCACTATGGAAACAAAGCACTCTGCTCCCTCTACAAGTTTCCCCTTGGGGAGAAGAAGAGGGGACGAGAGAGCGGGAGAGAAAGCGAATGAACCACATGTGACAGATGTTAGTCACACTATTTAATGCACCACTGGAAGACATTCAGACACTACGGTGAGGAGAGGGGTGTAATTACCCATCGAGAACAGAAAAAGAAGCAGGGAAAAGAATCCCTTTAAAAAGCGGGCAACAAACCCGTTTGCTTCTGCATTATATAGCTCAAGAGAGCAAAACAGTTGGGGGGTGGGAAACCAAACAGGAGAAGAAAGAGCAAAACCACAGTTGAAAAATAAATAATCTTTAGCTGGTCATTTCAGCTGTGCCCCTTTGGGCATACGCATTGCGATAGCATTGTTCAGCACATATATGACATGACATGGAAGGCTATTTGTAGTCTGCACCTGATCACGGCAAGGGCCTGTTCCAGAAAAGAAGCAAAAAAAGTGTTTATGAAGCTTTGCTTCATCTGCATGAGCTACCAATGGCAAAAGCCCCTGGACCCTTAGGAGATTATCCAGTTATCAAGGATGGATCACTGCTACGCAATAAATCTTCAACAGTTATAGGGATCAATAATCAGTCTCAAAGGGAAGGGGATTATATATTAAAAAAAAAAAAAAAAAGCAAAAATAAAGGCACAATTTGATTTATGTGCTTTTAGGAGCAAGGCAGCGTAGGGATTTATTGCTGTTTCTAGCCCAAGAGCACAGGCTAAGTAAACAAGCACAAGTTTGTACAGCTAGATTTAAAGGCAGGGAGCGGAGCCCTGTGTGCGCTTGGTGCTGGAGGAGCCGAGTTCTCACAGCACAGGGGGAGCGAGCGGTGGGAGCCTGGCTAACCACCCACCCTTATCTGAAAAGGAGCTGCGCGGGGTGGCGAGAACGGGCTTGCACGGCCTTTTGATCCACGGGGAGGTTTTTCCCTGTGGTGCTTGCAGGGCTGGTGGGAACAGCCCCGCGCGGCTCCCAGCTTTGGGCAGGTGCAGGGCTGGTGGGGAGCTGCCCTTCGGCCAGGGCTGAGGCCAGGAGGGGAGCGGACAAGTCTGCTTTCCCCACCTTTTCCCACACGAAACCTCCCCTCCTTTCCTGTCCCCGCCAAGCTGCATGCATCACACCCTCTCACCGGCAGCTGGATCAGCTCCTTTGAGATGCCCCTGGCTCCCGCATTCCTGGTTTCTAGGGTGATGCTATGGTGTCTCCCGTTGTTGCATGCTCCCCACTGACCACCCAAAATGCCGCCCACCCGGGCCATGGTCCAGCTCCATCCGTTTGGTCGTTTGTTGGATTACCGAACAGTAGCAGGAGGGGGTTGCCCAGTGTCCTGCAATAATGGCACCAAGGCCCCTATTGTAATGCACAGGAGGGCAAAGCCGAAGTTGCTGTGGAAACCTTAACTCTGAATTTTCCTGACTGTTGAGCATTTAAAACCTCATCCTTACCATGGTATGAGGGTCTCTCTATGTACAGTTTTGCTTTCTAAAATTGCTCCCAGCAAAGAAATTAAGAGGGTGAAGAAGAAATGAAACTTGCAGCCACTGGAAGAGGGTCCTTAGGGAGCAGAACAGCAGGCAGATGATGAGGGAATGGGCTCTGTTTTATAGGCAGGATGGAAGGACTCAAAGGGGATGTCCCTGGGCAGGATGTCTTCTTAAGAGTCTGGACTGGATCACATTTTACATCTGTAAGGTAAGGGGGTTTAATTCCATCCACAGAAACCTCCTGGAAGAAGATAGTAAGAGCACAAGTCAAACTCACATCTCCCATATAACAGAGCAGAGCATTTCACTAGTATATGGGGCAAGACATCAAACACAAAACATTATTAAAGATCTGTAGTTGCTATCAAGGGGAAACAACATACTTGGGTGAAAGATGAAGCTTGGTTGAAGCTGCGTCTATCTGAACCTGCTTAGCCCCTGACACTAGATAAGCATCAGGACTGGCTGAGCTGGTGAGCCCACCCACGTGTAAGCAACTGGCTCCCTAGCTTGCTGTGATGGCTTCAGTTTGCCCACCCAGGAATTAAGCTGATCACCCTCCTGTGTTGCCATTTAAACTCTGCCCACTGGCCTGAGAAATTACGACAAACTCTTCTTCAGGTGGCCTCCCTGGAGGGAGGAGAGCTGTTGCGAGAGGCGAGGCTTCATGCAGGATGAAGGCTATCAGCTTGTCAGAGGACAGCGCTGCGGCACAGACCTTCACCCTGCCCTAAATGCAAGCTGTCACCCGCAACTAGATAATCTTGCAATTGCTGGCTGCCTTAAACTCTGCTTGATAAAACTACTCGCTGCCTCTCTGGATTTCTGAAAGAGGCTTTTACACCAGCTGAGTCTCCGGAGCAACTAAGTACATTTCTGTCCCACTAAGGGAAAGCCAGGACCTGCGATTCTTATCAGTTGTTTCCCAGCAGACAGACCTGAAGAAGCTATCAGCGAGGCAGGCAGAGTATCAAGCTGGTTCCACTGTGGGTGGAAGGGATTTCTGATTGACTGTAACCTTTCCCCTGCCTGTATTAGGTGACATATTTTGACAAAAATGTACGAAGGTACCAGGGCAAGTTACTGGCATGTTGATGGTGGCCCACTGCAGTACATGGCGTCTCCTGGAGACTCTGCCTGCCTTTAGGTGGTGGACAGAGGGCTGGGTGTCGTGGCTGTTTGCATGTACTGAAAATGTTTGGGAGAAGGTAATGTATGCAGGAGTGTTGCACTAGCCTACTTTCAGGGTAAGGATACCCCTGAGCAGCAGAGCGCAATTCTTATGATACAACATCATCATCCTTCCTTTTGTAACTCCATTACTCCTTGAAGATTTTCCCCTCAGAAAAGGAAGAGGTGAGTACTTTGAGCATCTAGCCTTACCCAGCTTGTGGTTCAATGTGCAACCGTCGGAGGGTACAGCTATCCTCTCTGCACCACCCATCAAAGAAATAAATACAGGTGGCAGAAAAATGACCCGAACACTTCCTAGTTGTGCCAGTTGTTGTAACGTCTGCATCTACTGCAGTGCCAACAGGCTCTGAGTTGGGTATTTGGCCCCTGTTGTGGCAAGAATGGCTTTGCACTGTTTCTTGGCCTGGACTGGAGAACATGTGTCTCATTCAGCACAGTCTGCTGCACGCCAGAGCATGCAGGTGGGAGAGCATCACACCTGCAAAGCTTGGTCTCTGACAGTAAAACCCACACCTATCATGGAGGATTCCTATTTCCTCCTGTGATGAGCCCTCCAGCTTCCAACCAGCAGCTTTTTCCATGCTGAAGGCCGTTTGACTTGTTTGTTCTTCTCATTCTTCCTTTTCCCTTTTCTACAGCTTGCTGAGAAACTTGACCCTGGTGACGGATGCCCCTGAGCTGGCCTACCCTTCTCAGGCTTTCATTTGGAAAAGATTTGAAGAAGTCTTTCTCATTGCCTCTGGACTTATCTGCTATGCACCTGTGTTCAAGGCCTATTTCTACCAGGGGCTGCTGGAACTCTATGAAGATAACATACAGTATGTCGAGATAAGAGCTATCCTGCCTCCGGTATGTATTTTTTGGCTTCTCTATTATTCTTTTAAATCCTTATTTCTCCATAACTTTTCTCAAGCCCTATCTTGAACTTAGTTACTGGATGTTTGCATACCTGCCCTTCTAAGGATGCTGGAAAACCTTGATCGTATTCAAAGGTTTTTGCGGGAGATTTGCATAGGCACAGGCTTGAAAGCAAGAGACACTTGAAAGGAAGATACCCACTGCAGCAACAGCCCAAGACTGCACTGCACAGGCTGACGAGGAGGTGGGTCAAAATCTTGGTGTTTGGGAAGATGCATCTTAGCTGGTCTGCACCAGAATCACCTGTTCTGCAGCAGCTCTTCTGGAACAATTTCCCATCTCAAACAGAGCCTTATTCTGGGGGAGTTATGTTATTTTAAATCTACAGCTTATTTTGAAAGGACTTCTATGAACAGGCTAGTAAACAGATTGTCAAAGCAGAGTCTTCCACAGTTCCCAGGCAACATAAAATTGTGGTTGGGTGGCATGTGAACTTCTCTTTTCATTGTCACTGACACTGAACTCTGTTTGTAACAGTTTAGACCTTTCTCCTTTCACATCACCTGGAGCCAGTGAGATTCCCCTGCAATCCCACACTTCCCAAGCACAAGCAGACCTCACTGCTGCTCTTTGTAAGCATTCCCGCTTTCCCAGGGGCCATTTCAACACTGCAGGCACAGCTTTTCCATACAGTTCTCCAGACCATCTCTGAGTGGGGCAGAGTGGGGGTGTGAGCTCTGTCAGAAAGATCCTTGCCAAAACAAATGAACTGGGGCTGCTGCTCCTTGCTACACCGTCCACCTCCATGTTATTTACAGTGGTCCATTGCATTGGGAATGAAGCTGCTGTGGTAGGTCCATCCAGCAACACCTGAAGGACCAGGTGGTGGTGGTGGGCCGTACATGGGAATGCAGGTACCAGCTTGCTGCTGGCAGCACAGTGTCAGGTGGATGGAGCAGCCACACTGATACCCTGCCATTGGTCCAGCTCCCAAAAGTGGCTGCCAGCAGTTCCCTTGATTCCCTGTCCTTGCATGCGATGGCTGGCAGGCCTCAGCCAGCTGCAGATGAATGTCTGCACCCCAGCAATGCTGCTGCTGCTGCTGGGCAGGCCTCCACAGCCACCCCCTGAGCAGGCAGGCAGGTGCTGTGACAAATTTGGAGGCTGGTCTGGCCTTGTGCCTGCCTCCACCCCAACAGCTGGGGAGCAGGGCTGCCTAACCTTTCCTTGTTGTGGCTGTCCCCAGAGTGAAACAGGGCTCAGTGTCAGGGCTGCAGGCCGGCACCCTGTTGTGCCTGAGGTGAGAAGGGTGTATGGAAAAGGAGAAAAAAAAAAGAAAGGAGGGAGAGAAGACCACAGAGTTTGTGTCTGTCTTACTTTGCTGGGGGTTGGTCATGAGCCAGTTGCTCTGAAGTCAGTTACCATCTGTCTTTGGGATACCCAGAAATAGAAAACAGCAGCAATGTCAAAATTCCTGTGCTGTGAGATGGCGTGAGTGCTGGCAATCCACCCCTCCCCATCCCCAGGTCACACAGGTTTCTAGGCCAAGAGCATCTGCGATGATTCGAGTGCGTGAGCCTGACTGGAAAATACCCTGCATTTACCATCAGGCCTTAGAGATGGGTGTAGTGTCTTCTGAAGGCAGGCTTGGCAGGGAGGATTTGCTTCTCATCCAGCCCCCAATGCTGGCTCCGGGCGTGGGAGCCTCTAGAGCCCCCAGGCTTGCTTGCAACCGTCAGATCTGCACTCTGTAAGGTGGAGGCAGGCAGGCAGGCTGCCTGCAGCCTGGGGAAGTGCTGTGAGGGCTGCAAGTAGAGGGGAACACACAAGGCTGCCGGCCTTGATGGGCAGGAAGGTGTCAGCAAGGCTGGAGCGGGGATGAGAGGTATGGAAAAAAATGCTTTCGCTGTGTGAAGGGAATAGCAAGATGCTTGTGCACCTGGAGAACCTCTACAAGGCTTGGACAGGAGGGGACACCAGTGCTAATGCTCTGCGAAAGCTGGCCTTGCAGCAGAGCCTGCCAGAAGCGACCCCTGAAGTAAAGCAAATGAAAGTTGGGATTTATTGCAAACCAGCAAACAGTGTGGAAAAGCCTCCCCCAGACCCAGCTGCGTTTGCAAATTCCGCTCTGTAAAGTCTCACATTCCCACGGGCTGCAGCAGGGGGGGAAATTCCCTCCAAGCATCACAGCCACCCTGGAGCTCCCGTGCCTGCAAGGGGGTGCCGCAGCACAATGCGGCGTGGGGCCTTAGCCAGGGCCACCACTGCAAGGAGCAGCACGGGTGGGGGAGCCAGAAGGTGAGCGGACCAGTGAAAGGGCAGAGGCGAAAAGAGAGGTGAGAAGGGTAGGAACAGTACGGATGGAGTGATTTCAGTTGCCATTCCGTGAGTGACTCCAGGCAGGGCCTTTGCGGTGTGGTATCAATCAGGGAACACAAGGCCCACATCCCTGCTGAAATGGGGGCAAAAGCCCTGCACGCAGCCCTTGGCAGCAAGGAACCTGCAAAGTAAGTTGATGAGATAGAGAGTCCCAAAAGGATTATTTTCCCCAGTTTGTGACCAGAGAACTGGGAAATCTCGGCAAGACTAAACGACTGCCTGAAGGTCACAGAGCGAACCTCTGGCAGAGGAGAGCAGAAGCCCAGCCCAGCTGGTAGCTTATGGAGCTCAGCCCTCGCGCGCCTTGGGGCTGCCTCGGCTGACAGACTGCCACTGCAAGGCACAGAGTGTGTGTGAGCTGCCAGACGGCCGGACAAAACACTCCGGCATTTGATACGGATATGAGTAAGAGGTCACGGTCTCCTCTGGGTACTCAAGGGCACTTGCTTGCCATGTCTGAATGTGGAGAAACTTCTTTCTGATATCTCATAGGAGGGAGGAAACCCACTCCTTGGTTCTTGTCAGCTGGTGAAGGCTTCAAGAAGAGAATGTTCTGTTCAGATTTAACTGCTTTTTTTCTGCCCTGTTGCCAGGACCGCAGCACATTGCTTCTCCCAAGGTTTTCTTCAGTTCATATTTCCCACTCTCTAGTAAAATACCTCTTCCAGCTTATGCTTGCCATGTGCTTTTCTCTTCCTGCAGGTGTATGAACTGGATGGCAGCCGGCACAATAAATCATGGTCCGTGGCAACCTATCGGGAAGTGACCAACCAGTTTGTGAAGGAGCACCCCGACTTTCTTGGAGCCAGGATTATATTTACAGCGCACAGGTAGAGGCTGAGCAGAGCTAAGAGCACCAGTGCATGGCTGGCTATGCTATGGCAGAGGCAGCAGTCGGGAGAGAGGGGTCCAGGCAGTTTCCAGGAGAAGCAACGTTGAGAGCTGGGCTGAAGTGCCACTGCTGGCTAGCAGTGCCCACATGCGTTGTCAGACCCGGAGGGCTGACTCCTGAAGCATTCCCTGGCAGGTGTAAGAGGCTGAGGTTGAGGAATCATCTATATAAGTCCATGTACGTGCAGAGTGACCAGGGTTAGCTCATGGCGTGCACTGGAGAGCTCTGTGCCTGTGAGCCCGGGGTGTGGGAATGAGCAAGGGGAGAGCTGCTTGTGTGCCTGTCCAAGCTGTGCATGCTCTCTTCCCACGCCTGGACATACTCCTGTGTAGAAGCTGAAGCAGTGAGAGCAGTGCCCGAGTATGGGCACTCAGCATTGCAAAGGTCCTTGTGGAACCCTGCAAACGCTCTTCTCCCGGCAGCCTTTGTACGGTATGTTCGTGCTGCTGTTAGCAGGAGGGCACAAAGCTGTTCTCCAAGTCAGCCAGATGCCATGAAGTCATGTGAGGTGATCCTGAGCAAATATAACAGACCTCTCAGCTCACTCCAGCTCGGCATGATGCCGTCTCCAGTTCAGGGCTGGCTTGCCTCTGGCCAGCCTGGGCATGGGCAGAGTTTGTCTGCAGAATGCGCTGTGATGTTGAAGTCGGATAGGGCTGGAAGAAATCTAAATTTAAAACTCTCCTGAAATGCAGCTACAGTCCCTCCTCCCAGCAAAACAGTTGACAGGAAAAACCAAACCAAACCAAACAACATTTTCTCTCTGTGCTGTTGCATTCCTGGCTTGGTAGATGGGAAAGACAGTGGGTCTCAGACAAGCATGCCTCAACTCAAGTGACAGCAGGGTCTAGCCAAGCATTTCCTGGTCATTCAGAGGTTTCCTTTCATAATATAAATTTTCTACTGCTGTTACTCTGGAGACTTGAGGCTGGTTGTCAGATTCAGGAGCAGCTTGCATTTTGGAAATACCCCCAGGGGCCCCATTTCACAACTCAAACCCAAAGAAGGCAGGCCTGTGGGAGTGAGCACTGCTTTCTCTCTCTCTTGCTCTTCAGGATGCTGAATGTTTCCCAGATTAAAGAAGCGATCGTCACTGCCATGGCACTCAGAGCCCACTTCCCAGACACCCTGGCAGGCTTCGACCTGGTAACTGTACTTCTTCTGTGGCTTTGTGTTAACCCTTAGAGGTGTGATATAACTTCCTGTATAATATGGCATATGTTTTATACCAGAGCCAGATCCTCTGCTGCTGTACTGAAATCAGTGTAAATGAATCACAAACCCTCCAGCTAAGGATTTTGTTGAGGGAAATTGAGACAATCCCTCAAAAGAATCGGCTCCCTACCCCACAGCACTGTAATTTCCATACAGTCAGCACCTCAGTGACATACAGGTGTAAGTCCCACCATCTTCCAGAGCACCTTCAAAAATATCTTTCCTCTTTCCCCCAGGTTGGTGATGAGGATGAAGGCCATTCTTTATGGGACCTGAAGGATGCCCTGACCATCCCATATTCCCTAGGAGTCAGCTTGCCCTACTTCTTCCACGCTGGAGAGACTGGTAAGCACGATGACTCAAGGCCTGTTATTTGCTTGCAAAGACAAGAGGTGAAGCCTTGCAAAGCACAGAAGCAGCAAGCGTGGCCATGTTGGGATGAGGGGTGTGTGTGTGTATACATGTGTATATAACGGGTTTTCCCTACGGTTCTCCCCATATCAACTTGTTGCTGTAGCATTCCCACACAGCACCTCCCCTACCTGCTCATTGCTCTTGACCGTAGGCATCATGTCATTCAGCAGCTTTGCCCTCTGCATAGCATGCAGTCATGCTGCAAGAGGTATTGCTGGTAGCCTCCTTGGAGCAGCGCTCACTTTACAGCCGCAGCGGCAGCAGAATTCCTCAACCATTATTTTACAGTTTAAGGTGGAGGAATGTCTGAGCCAGTGCAAACCTTAACTGAATACACTCATCAGAGTAACTGATCCTGGGGGGCTGTATTATTATTATTTGCAATGCACTATTCAATCCGTATGGGTGGGATTTACCCTAACCTTGCGTGACAGTTTGTGTCTTACTTGTGCGTTATGCTTATTGCATCTTGACATCTACAGAGAAGATGTCTACATCTGAACTAGTTACCCTAGGCTCCCTCTATAGCCACGGACAGTAACAAGCACTTCTAAGGCACAGGCTATTCCCAGAAGTTACTACTTCTCTCCAATGCCTATGAATGCAGACTAGCATGACTAGCTTAGCTGTAAGAGCAATACAGTGGACATCCAAAGCCACTGGGTATCTCTATGTTGGGCAGTGTCCTGGGCAGGTTTGTGTCCCTGTTTCACTGAAAATGCGAATTGGGAACTCAGAGCATGAGCTCTCACCTTGCACCTGAGACATTTATTAACAAAACCATCTAGCAGTTTGAGAAGATAGATTGCCTCACAGCACTGCAGTGACTCTTACTTGTCTCTGCTTAGATTGGCAGGGCACCTCTGTAGACAATAATGTGCTGGATGCGTTGCTACTGAATACGAGCCGGATTGGCCATGGACTCGCCCTCATTAAACATCCAGTAGCCAAAAGTTTGTCACTGAAGAGGGATATTCCTGTAGAGGTCTGTCCCATCTCCAACCAGGTATGTTGGCAAAAAGCTTTGGTCTTGGGGTTGGGACACTGGAATGGGATTTAACATAGAAGCTAGGAGCAGCAGGGATCTGGGGTCAGCTGGATGTTTTGATGCACCCAGGCTGGCTCAATGTCTTTTGCACCATGTTATGCTGCAGTCTGCTGTGTAGACACATGCTGAGTATGTGTAAGGTTTGTAATGCCAGTCAGCTCAAAATCATTTAAATTCCTACCCAGAGGAACCGAGGAAGGCAGTCCTCCCTAAAGGAGATGAGGCCTAGAGCCAGGGAGGTGCCTAAAGAGATATGATGGAAAATACTTCAAAGTCAGGAGGGCCAGAGGGTGAGAAGCTGGGATAGCAACTGGAAGTCCTTTAGGTTTTGTAGAATTCATAACCAGGGGGAACTCTTTTGCAACACATTAGAGTGGTGCACATTGCCTCGTGGGTGCAGCAGAAAGGTCGCTCTGGGGTAGAGATATACCAGTGTGAGACTTGAGGGAGAGAACCCTGGTACCAGCTCCAGATGCCCTGGGCTAAGTGTCACTGCACATATGCAACCAAAAGACCATTCCTCAAACACTCACAGACAAATTGTTATAAATAAGCAGAAATTATTCACCCTGCTGGCTTTGATTTAGGTGATTAAGAAACCCATCTCTTGTGTAGTCAGTGGAGACAAGTATGTTCCTCCTGCAGCAGTTCAGAGCAGAGTGCCTAACACACTCTGCACAGTCCTCTGGGGGCTCTTCTTCCCTGATGAATATCTGCTGACACAGGCAGCTGTAGCAGGTAGCTGTAGCACAAGGGGTGCCGTTAAGCAAACATGGCTACAGCAATAACCTGGTGTGGTGTTGTCTCCCACCATTCTCCACCAAGGTCCTGATGTTGGTAGCTGACCTGCGGAGCCATCCTGCAGCTGACCTCATGGCTGAAGGTCACCCCGTTGTGATCAGCCCGGATGATCCCCCCATCTTTGGGGCAAAGGGTGTCTCCTATGACTTTTACGAGGTATTCATGGCCATTGGAGGGATGAATGCTGACCTGAGGACCTTAAAACAACTTGCACTCAACTCCATAAAGTAAGTTCCCAACCTCTCTTATCTAGTGCCAGTAATGCTAAGGGGACTATCGGCTTGCTCTCTGGAAACCTGCCTTATTTGGGTTTTGGCCCCTGAATCTCCTCTGACACATGAAGAGGGCTCTGGTTAATCCAAAGGCTCCTCCACGTGCCTCCTCTGAGGAGAGGACACAGGGACCCCAAAGCCTTTCTCTAACTCAGTGTCTCAGCATTCTTGGCGTTACTCAGCTACGCCTCAGCAGAAGCTTGTGCCTCTGTTTCTCCTGTGCGGGGCTGCCTCCAGCGCCTGGTTCTGGGTATGGGGGAAATGTTATGTCTCTGTACCACTTATCTATCTCTGCCCAAGTTTGACTTGCTGTGGTGTTTGCCATGGCCCACTAGTGAAGCAATCTACCAGCGTGCAGTTTGGGTGCATTTAATGACTTTGTTTATCTGGACAGCTCTGAATGTCCCAAAATATTTTGGCTATGGTGCCCAGGGTCTTTCTGCACATTCCTAGAGTCTTGTCTGTTTGCCAAACACCATGCCAATCCCCTTGCCAACCCCAAATCCCTGCACATCCAGGAAGACAACAAATACTTTTATTTCCTACTGATTTGGACCAAGCCCAGGAGACATCTCAAAGCAGCAGCAGTGCTGTATCTTCTGTTCTAGTCACCGGGGGCTTTGCAGACTGAGCTGTTTGTCATTGTGGAGCAGGAGTCAGCAGCTGCTGCTAAGGTCATAATGCTTCTCGTCCCAGTATGAGCCCAGCCAAGGAGCTCAGGAGCTCAAGGTTCTTGACACTGTGTTACTCTGTGTGGTGCAGGCATGTCTTGCAAGGGTTAACCTGTTGCTGCTTCCTTTGCCTTTTCATTTCAGTCACTCATCTTGAAATAGCTGCTCCCTTGTCTGCTGTCTGATACTGACTTTCCTCCTCCTCACAGATACAGTGCCATGCTACCGGATGAGAAAGCCAAGGCCAGAGAGGTCTGGCAGAAAAAATGGGACCAATTTGTGGCTGACCTCTCTGATAGCTTTTTGAGGGAGCTCTAGAGGGAAGGAGACTCCTATCAGAAGGCATTTGGAAGGCCAGAGCAAGGCACTGTTGTTGCTGAAAGGGGGACTGCTTCTTCCACGTGAGCTGAGCAGATGAACAAACCTCAGAGTCTCACTTGGCAGTGGGCAGTTCTGGTAAGCTAGGCTTAATGCTAAGAATGAGCTGTCCTACCCTGTGAAAGTCACAGACTGGAGGTAAAATGGAGCAGCGAGCCTTTATAGCGACAACAGAAATCACAGCCCTACTCAAAAACAGTCAAAACAATTAAAAATGTCCAAATCCTGACATCCTTATTCAGGAAAAACATGCTTTCTAATTAGAGTTAGCAGAAGACTGCCAACATAAGGATTTCTGAATTTTGCCTTATCATTACAAAACGCAGACCTTGTCCGGAAACGGCTAAGACAAACATCCAACCATTTGGGCCACTGACCTTCAGGAAAGCAAGGACTGAAAACGACTCTTGTTATGTTTAACCCTGGGCCTGCTGCCAAAATAGCACTGCTAGGTTGAAGAACCAGTCATAGGTCTGATGTCTGATATTTCAGGACCTACCATGGCTGGAAACAAGCTGATGGAACTTGCTCCCAGAACATTTCAGCCTGCTTGCACAGTGATCATAAAGCCAAAAAGAGGCATCTCCGTTGCTGGCAGTTTGAGGTGCCTCTGTTCCTGGCAGTTTGTTGGTTTGTTTGTTGGGTTTTTTTACTGCAAAATCTTTTCCCATCCTCTGGTCACAAGGAAGCCAAAACATTTTTCAGCTGAGAAAAAACACCCTTCCTTCCCAGATCCAGCTTAATTAAAACTGTCGCCCTGCACCGGGCCACATTAAAACAGGCCTCTGCATTTATAATGAAAGCCTTTTTTTTTTTTTTTTTTGGGGGGGGAGGTTCCCCTGCCAGCCCTTGTTGCCTAACTCTGGGTGCAAGTGTGCCCTTATTCAGCCTGTCAGGCAGATTCTCACCTTGATGGAGAGCTACTCTCACACTGCAGATATCCACGGTGTTCACTTGGACCTTGGTCGTTTCCAGCTCTTTGGCAAAAAGGTATTGGAGTAACTACACAATAAATACTGCCTGGACAAGCAGACTTCCTTTCTGAACACCCTCAAAAATATCAGAAGAACTAGTTGCAGGGAGATTAAAAGAAAATGATAAATCTTCATCAGGATGCTACAGAAATTCAGTAAAATCCTTTGGCACACCTACCCCAAGCACTCAGCCATGATCAACCAGCATCTCTCCCTGACTTCAGTACAATTATGCTGCCTTGCATCAGCCAAGGGAGAATTTACAAAAGCTCCTGCTGAAAGATGCCTCCCTCCTCAGAGCCTCAGAACTGTGAGGGCTGTTGTTTCCTGATCTGATCAGCTTGTGCAAATTGGCTTTACGGTTTCTAATTGTCCCAAGCTGCCTGGCTGTGGCATTTATTTCCACTGACCTTGGTTAAAACACCTTAGCAGGAGGCAAATATACTCACTACAGGAGCGGATCAAGCCACACAGCTCATGCATCCCACGTTAAACTGCCCATGTTTCACAGGCTGCAGGTTCATCTGGAGTTATCCCAGGAGAAAAAAACCCCAAAGAACCCCAAAATGAAACACACTACAAACCCCGCAATGAAAAAAAACCAAACCAGATAAAACCACACCAAACCAGTGGTTCCCACATCGCAGGAGTCAGCAACACAAACCACAGATAGGAAAAAGTGAGAACCCAGCCATGCACATCGGGCCTCGTGCCTCCCACCCTAGCCCTTTCCAGCCGCAGCTGCCTCCCCTCCAGCTCTCTGCCCACACCTTCCTCTGAAACACCAGCAGCTGCTCTTTGTGGGCTGCCCTTTCCTGTGCCTGCATCCAGGTTTGGTCCTGGGATGAGCTTTATGCTGGAGGAGGAGCCAGAGCAGACCCACCTTTCCTCCTTCTCCTCCTTGGGTGCTGCATGCAGAGCTCAGTCTAAAGTCCCCAAGGTAGGCTTTGGTCATGGTCAGATTACAAATGCTGACTAACCAGTGACCAAAAGCCCAGTCCCTCTGAGCACTGTGATCTTTTTGTGTTGCTCTATGTGGATGGATAAAGACCTTTTATTTGCCATGAATGATTCTCCCTTAAGTAAACCTCTTTGCTGCCAGGGTGCAGCTAATCATTACAGAGACAGTGTGGGAGGACCGAGTTCTTCAGCACAGGTTGCCCCACATCCCTTCCATTTCTGCTGCAACAAAAGGTTTCAGTTCTTCCTGCACATGGTCTCTTGAACCACCTTTGGGCTACCTGTAGTCTTCCCTGCCTGTTACCCACATCAGTAGCAGGGCTAGCTCTTCTGCTTGCCAGATGCTTGCTGGGACCAGTTTACCTGTTGTGTCTGGTGTGTTCTTGCCATCCTAGGAAAAGCCTGTTGTGCACTTGGCTGTCTACTTTGCGTCAGAACTGTGATGTGGCCCAGTGTCTGGAGCCACCGGTGAGTGATACTGTTTGGGATGACAACACAGAAAACACTGGGGGTTCAAAACTGTATAGGTCTGAGGTCATCTTCAGATGAAACCTTCAGAAAGGTGAAACGTGACTCTACAGGGCTCTGTTTGCACTAGCCTAGTGCCTCCACTTCTGTTGAAGGTACCCATCTTAGGGTTGGTCAGACAGCAGAAACTTCCCCCTCCTGATCACATTATGTTTAAACATACCTAAACTGCATGGAGAACCCTGACTCCGGTGGCATACCCTTCCCTGGATCCCTCCTTGAATGGACATTGTCATGTGTGGTGGCTGGAGGCTTCCCAAGGGTCCTCTGGCAGTATATGGGCTTTAACCATTTCTAGGACCTTGGAGTAGGACAGGAGGAAAGCCGGCCTGCTTTACTGTGGGGCATCAGCTCTTCCTTAGAGCATACCTTACTTCAGAGAATGGCACAGACTTCCAAGCCCACCCTGCATTCCCACCTCTCTAACCCTGGGTGTGCAAAGAGGGAGGGATTTAGGCTAGATCACAGCCATGAAGAAAGAACAGTCTGTTCTGATATCCCCAAAACTTCAGGTGTCTTTGGCTGTGGGGCTTCACAGAGACTCAGCCATTGTTAGCATTTGCACCAACATGCAGAAGAACTTTTTCACAGTGAGGGTGACAGAGCCCTGGGACAGGCTGCCCAGGGGGTGGTGGAGTCTCCTTCTCTGGAGATATTCAAGACCCATCTGGATGCCTACCTGTGTGATCTGTCCTAGGGAACCTGCTTTGGCAGGGGGTTGGACCCCATGATCTCTTGAGGTCCCTTACACACCCCACGATTCTGTGATTTTGTAAAGCTTACAGGATTTTGCTGCCAGGTCATCCCCTTACCTCAGTACCTCTGCTCCCTACTCACATCTGTTGTCAAATACATGGCATACAATGCTTTCTTGCCTGTCTCAGAAGACAGTACATACATTTTTAAGCCTGGTTTGATCTTTTTTTTTCTTTCCTTTTCCTGTGAAAAAGACCTAGGAACACCTGTATTTGGATGTGAGGTTTTAATCTTGGAATGTGCAGCAGAGTGGGATGTTTCCTGTCACTCAGCCTGGAGTACAGTTATCACAGAGTCTGAAATGTCTTCACAGCATGCTAGGGCAGTTTGATCCAGGGGGCTAACTGCTGGGGAGTCGAGCCTGAGCCACCTGGCAGAGACACGACACAGGTCGTCCCCCCAGCCCCCTTCCCCAAACCACACAGTAGCTGCATCCAGCTCAGGGCTGTGTTTTCATCCAGAGACAGCCCCATGGACACACTTTGCTTGCACTGCCTCTCCTCCAATTACAGTTTTGTACCACCGCTGTGGTGGTTACAGCTTGGGAAAGTAAAAGGAACTACTGAAAGTCATTGGTACTGCTTTTAGCATGATTTTAAGAGGGAAACAAGAAGAAGAGTAAATGCTATGTGACCCACCCATTCTTTTCAAAGCTGGCAAGTGGAGCACCAGTTAACTACGCAGTATGACTTGAGCGTCTTTGCCCAAAGTACTGGTGGTGGGCATGGGAAGAAAAGGGACAGCTAGAAAACCTGAAAACCTGAGATAAAGGAAGGATTTGGACAAGCAGGGAGGCAGCCACAAGGGAGGTGGGAGGCTGAGTAAGTCAGACCTGAAGAGGCAGAAAGAGCTCTCCCTTCAGTCCCTGGCCCAACTGAGGAGCAAGGAAGGAGAGCAGAAAAATCCACAGAAGTTTCTGTGGCACTTACTTCAAGCAGCCATAGGGATACATGAAGCCTTCTGCCTGCTTTCTCCCTATGGGTCTCTCCCTGCAGCATCTCCAGGTTCAGTTTAAATGGGAGGCGGATGGATGGATGGAGCTTCATTCACAGCACGTCGTGTCACAGGTCTATCAGGGTTTTGTTGCACGGCAGCTCAGACCACCTTTGGGGCACTTCAGCAAACAAAATGTTTGCCTCCTGGCCGCTCCCTAGCCAGAAATGGCTGACCCAGCACTAGTGGTTGCTGTCAAAAAATCATGCCAATAAAAACGGAGGAGAAAAAGTAGCTGGCTGAAGATGGAGATAGGCCAAAGTGAGCTGCTGGATGTCACATCACATGAACCTTCACCACTGCAGTGGGACTACACAGATAGCAGACACTAAGCAAAGTCGTCTGGCCATAAACCACAGGACGACAGAGATGTTTTCCACCAGCTCCCTAATGCTCAGCCTGCTTCAGGTTTTTCTCCTGTAAATCTCTGAATTGCTCTTTTCACAGGTAGCAGAAAGACACTTCTTTGGCCAGAAACTTGTAGCTCTAATTGGCTCAGTACTTAATTCCTTTCTTTCCAGGCTTGCAGCAGTTGCAATCATGGCAGGTCTATCAAGTGTTTATTTTTTTTTGCTGAGGGACAGGCAGGTGATGGGTCTGCTTCTCGATTCTTCTGGCTTGTCATTTTTATCAGGCTGTGTCCTCCTCCTTGGTCATTACAGGATAAGAAAGGCATTTTACTGTATTTTCTCAACCTTTAGCTTGTCCATCATTCCATGAACAGGCTGCAGCAGAGAAAGAGATGAGATAAACCGAGGGGGAAGGGTTGGTTCAGGCCATTAGAGCCTCTGCGGTATGAAAAGAGACTGAAGGTACGGCTGCATTCAAAGGGGGATGTTAGAAGGTCAGGAAGGGGGATGTGATGACAGGGCTACGAGTCCAGGGGAAACAGAGCAGCAAAGTTTACGTAGGAACCCATGGGAGAAGGCTGTGGGCAACTGCCTGTTTTGCTTGTCTTTTAAAGGCCACTATGAAAGGGGGTGGGAGAAACATCTAAGTACCGCGTAGACAGGGGAAGGAGAGGAAGTCTCCTGTGGGCTGGTGTGAGAAGGGCAGACAGACCATCTCCAGGGGTGTTGGGGGATGTAAGCTGCTGCCAGATGTGCCTGCAGCAGGAATTGTCAGGGCCATCCATGTATAACATGCAAAATGGGAGGCTCCTAGTAAAGTCCCAGAGAAAGTCTCATCTCTTGAAAGGAAAATTACACAACCGGAGATTTAGCAAAGGTCTGAGGAGGCTACAGTCTGCCTGCTGGCGCTGGGAGGCTGGGGGCTCAGCAGCCAAAGCAGACGCCACAGGGTGCCGTGCTTGGCAGCCATGCTGCTGTCAGCCCCTGCAGTGTGTGCCAGGCTCAGCCTGTGCCCAACTGCTGGCAAATTCCCTCTGTGTTGGTTTAAAAATAAGTGCCCCAGCCTGTTGGACAGTCTTCCATGTAAAAATAAACACAGCAGCTCTGCCAGCCAGCTCAGGGAGCTTGCTGGGGCACACATGCGCTTCAGGGGCACCTCTTCGGCAGTGGGTGCCCTAGCTGGTAACACATCCACCAACCTTCACGTGCCACAGCAGGCACAAAAATCCAACCCCTTCCCCGCCACTGACCCCAAGCCCTACCTCCAGCATCCCTCCCAGTGCCATGGCAGCCCAAAACACACCAATGCTTTCTGCTACAGCTGACCCACAAGCTGTAAAGCTCTCCAACAGCCTCAGCGGAGCCAGCACCACACCCAGGGGGAAGGTAGAAAACAACTTCTCCAATAGAGAAACAGGAGCGAGAGCCGCCCCGCAGCCCCGCCAGCAGCCCCGGTCCCCCGCGGCGAGCCTTATAGCGGCGGGCGGGTGGGCGCAGCCGCAGGTGAGCGCCTCCGCCCGCTGCCCCCGCCTCGCCCCGCCCCGCCCCGCGCGCGCGCGCCGGCGCCGTGGAGCGGAGGCGCCCCCTGCCGGCCTGCGCGGGGCGTGCCATAGCGCGCGCGCAGCTCCCGCGCAACCGCCGCGCACGCACGGAGGGGGAGAAACGGCAGGTTCCGCTCCGCCGCCTTCTCCTTCCTTGGCGAAACAGCTGTGGCTGTAACGGGGTGGGGGGGGGGGGCGCACCCCCCCTCCAGAACCCCCTCCCCAGACAGCCCCAAACTCAAGGATAATGAGATGCTCTAACCATGGGGGGTGGGGAGGTGGGTTGTGCGCAGTTAAATCCAATCTACGGTGGGTAACTGGCCAGATGCGCCTCACAGCTATCTTTCGAGCCTCAGGAACGGGAAAAGGGCCGAAGTATCTACACGGTTCACAAGAAGGGACCGGCAGGCCCCAGCCACGCCACCCGTCAGCCCAATTCTGGTGACGGGAGGCGCTGAGAACCAGTAACCAAAGCAAACCAACCCACCTAACTGGCAGCCGGGTGTACCACTACAGGGCCATAAGCCCACATTAACCGATACTCCAGGCAGAAATTGCAGTAAATCAATCAGATCTTGTCTCTGGCCGGGGAGCCACCCGGGTGGATAGCTGAAGAATGTTCAAGACCAGGTTCTTGTGTTTGCCATTCATTTCAGAAAGCCTTTACCTCGCTCTCTGACTCTATTTTTCATCGGCAGCCAAGGGGAATAAGGATTGGGAGTCCTTGTTTTGTATGTGGATGTGTATGGAGTTGAGAAGGCCTTGGCCAAAGCAGCTGTAATGGGCTCCCTCACACTCATGGCGGGAAGGTTTGAAGCCCAATACAAAATACTTTCAGTAAAATATCCATGGCCGGCATAAACTTTGCCAGAGCAACGGGAGCTGCAAACACTTCCGAGAAATTAAAGTGATCCTGGCAAGGTGAGGAAATGGTAGGTCTTTTGGCTAAGGCAAAGGCACTTAAGGAGGAGTGACCACCTGTAGAAAGGAATAACCCTGAGTTGTCAGTGCTTTGACCACTCTGCAGAAAGGACTCTGGGTGTTAAAGTGGGTCAAAACCAAAATAAGGCTGGTGTTCCTGGCAATGGAAGTGTAAAACCAAACAATTTACTCCGTTTGTGTAATTGATGCCTAAAGTCATACATGTGAAACATGCTGTATTGTGGGAGTCAGGAGATCTTAATCTTAGCCAGGAAGCAACCAACCACTGTTTAATCTCCATGGAGGTGAAGCGAACCTGTTTTCCTCAGGTCTGGAAGGGCCTCAGCTGAATTCAGAGCCGAATCTTCTATCCCACGCCACAGGAAAGAGGGAACCCCTGGGACAGAGTCAGAGAGCAAGAAAAACGTCCAGAGTTTTAGAAAGCTTTATGCCCCATAGGGAAAAAACCACAAGACTTGGTTTTCCCCAGAAAAGACCGAAGAAAGGCAGGGCAGCAGATGACAGGGGTAAAAGGCTGCAGTGAAGACCCTTTGGGTGCTCACCGTGAGCAGGGCAAGTTGTAGCCACCTTAGACTGAGACCAGGCTCTTACGGCCTGGGAGATCATAGAATCATAGAATCATAGAATTGTAGGGGTTGGAAGGGACCTCCAGAGATCATCGGGTCCAACCCCCTGCCAAAGCAGGCTCCCTAGGACATTTCACTGAGATAGGCGTCCAGACGGGTCTTGAATATCTCCAGAGAAGGAGACTCCACAACCCCCTGGGCAGCCTGTCCCAGGGCTCTGTCACCCTCACTGTGAAAAAGTTTTTCCGCATGTTGGTGCGGAACTGCCTGTGCTCCAACTTGCAGCCATTGCCCCTTGTCCTGTCTCCACAGACCACTGAAAAGGGGCTGGCTGATTCCCCCTGCATCCCCTGCTTAAGATAATTATAAACATTAATTAGGTCCCCCCTTAGTCTTCTCTTCTCAAGGCTGAACAGTCCCAATCTTCTCAGCCTTTCCTCATAGGGGAGATGCTCCAGGCCCTTAATCATCTTCGTAGCCCTTCTCTGGACTCTCTCCAGGAGATCCCTGTCCTTTTTATACCAGGGAGCCCAGAACTGGACACAATACTCCAGGTGGGGCCTGACCAGGGCAGAATAGAGGGGGAGGATCACCTCCCTTGACCTGCTGGTCACACTCCTCCTGATGCCCCCCAGGATCCCATTGGCTCTCTTAGCCACCGAGGCACACTGCTGGCTCATGGCCAACCTGTCATCCACCAGGACCTCCAGGTCCTTCTCCACTGAGCTCTTCTCCAGCAGGTCATCCCCCAGCCTGTACTGATAGAAACGGTTGTTCTTTCCCAGGTGCAAGACTTTACACTTGCTTTTGTTAAACCTCATCTGGTTTCTCCCTGCCCAGCTCTCCAGCCTGTCCAGGTCTCGCTGGATGGCAGTGTCACTGCCTGCGTGTCAGCCACTCCTCCCAGCTTTGTATCATCGGCACTTGCTGAGGGTCGATGCTATTCCCTCATCAAGGTCGTCAATGAAGATGTTAAACAGGACTGGACCCAACACCGAGCCCTGGGGAACACCACTAGTCACAGGCCTCCAGTCAGATTCCACTCCACGAATCACGACCCTCTGAGCTCAGTCCGACAGCCAATTCTCAACCCACCTCACTGTCCACTCATCTATCTCATGCTCTCTCAGCTTTGCTATCAGGATGTCATGGGAGACAGTATCAAAAGCCTTGCTGAAGTCAAGGTAGATGACATTCACTGTTCTCCCTCCATCTACCCAGCCGGTGATGAGATCGTAGAAGGCTATGAGATTGGTCGAGCACAATTTCCCCTTGGTGAATCCATGCTGACTACTCCTCATGACCTTCTTCTCTTCCAATTGCTTGGAGATGGCATCCAGAACAAGCTGTTCTATTACCTTTCCAGGGACAGAGGTGAGGCTGACTGGCCTATAGTTGCTCGGATGACTATATGGATGGTTTTGCAGCCATGAGGACTGGACTGTACAGCACTGGAGCAGCTTTGCTAATGAAACTGACAGTCTCCCCGTCTTCTTCAATTTTATTTCAGGGGTATGATAAACCTGATGTGACTAATGCGGAGGGGCTAAGCCTTTTGCCCTCACCGCAGGGCTGCCCAGGCCCGTTCCACCGTCAGGATCCTTTCTCCTCCACCTGGTAAAGCCCCGCCAGCCTTGGTGCTGTTTTCAACACTTGCTTTGGCAACCACTCGCCATCTCCAGTTTCTCCCCCAGCTCTTCCCAAACCTGTAACCCTTCTCTACGCAGCAGGCGGGACATTGCACCCCCGCAGCACCCATCCCCGGGACCACGGCGGCAGCGTTTTGGCAGGATCCGCCCCCCACTCCGCTCCTGCCACCCACCCTCTCCAGCCTGGCGTGAAGACCGGTAGCCCTCTGCCGCGCCCCCTCCCTCCCCCTACTCCCGCCCCGGTCCCGCCCCGCCGGGCTCCGCTCCTCGCTGGGAGCTGTAGTCCGGGGACTACGAACCCCGGCGTGCGCCGCCGCCGGCCCCAGGGCCGGGCGGGAGCAGCATGGCGCTGCGCGGCTGCCTGTGGGTCGGGCGGGGGCTGCTGCGCCCCACGGGGCCGTGGGGACCCCCGCCCGCGGGTGCGTCGCCGGTGGCCGGGTGAGCGGCGGCGGCGCCGGGGATCAGGGGGCAGGCCCGCCGCCCGCGTCCTTGCCGCGGGCCGGGAAGGACGCCGCGGGCTGGGGCCGGGTACGGGGGGAGAGGGAAGGGCTCTCGGCGGCGGGTGACCGTCCCCTCCGCTCGCCTTGCAGCCGCCGGCCTTCGGGTTCCTCTTCGACGTGGACGGGGTGCTGGTGCGGGGCAGCCAGGCGGTGCCCGCCGCCCGCCAGGCCTTCCAGAGGCTGGTGGACAGCGGCGGGCGGCTCCGGGTGCCCGTCGTCTTCCTAACCAATGCGGGCAACTGCCTGAGGTCGGCCAAGGCCCAAGAGCTCTCCCAGGCGCTGGGGCTACAGGTAAGGGCGGGACCGGGCCGGGGGAGGAGGCGGCTGGGAAGCGGCTTCCTCACAGCACCCTTGCTCGGCTGTGTGGGGTGCACCGGGAGGAGGAGGAGGGAGCCCACCCGGGATGACCTCCCCGGGTGGGTGAAGGGCTGTGGGTGGCGGTGGCACCGGGTGGCCAGCCATGCCTTGGGCTGAGGGGGTGGAGGGGGGCAGGAGGCAGCACAGGGAAGGGATGTGAACTGACTGACAAGTCTTCCCAGCGGATCCCTGACGGCCTGTCCTACCTCCCGCAGGTGTCTCCGGAGCAGGTGATCCTGTCCCACAGCCCTCTGCGGCTCTTCAACCAGTTCCACCACAAGTGCATGCTGGTTGCTGGGCAGGGACCCGTGGAGGAGAATGCCCAGAAGTATCCTTTGTTTTGCGTACCTCGTGGTGCTCTGTGCATCCTGCTACTGCTTCCCAGCTAAACGCTGCTGCTTCTGCCCTGTCCCTACCCCAGTGCTTGGTCAGTCAGCTTCTGGAAGCACAAGGAGACAGAAAGGTCACTGGTCTCATCGTATGGGGAGGCACCTTCATGGAGAGGCTCAAATACAGGCACTGTTGATCTCCATCTTGGCCACCTCCTTGCTGTCCTTGTTCTGTGTATGGCTTCTCATGCTGATAACCTCTCCTGAGGTTGCTGTTCTTGTTGGTAGGATGTCATAATGAGAAGCACCATGAGACAAAATTGCGCTCCTCCCAGTCTTTTATAGCAAAGTGCGCTAGATATTATTCCCAACTCTCCCACAGCTAAGGTTTTCCTCAGGAATTCTGACAGTAATTGAATAAACTCAAACATCATCAGAGTTAAAGCATCCCTGGGCGGGGATGGGGTCTCATTGACAGTCCCTCATGGGGAAGGGTACAGGCACACATACTGTCTGGCTGAGGCAAGGGCACAGCAGGTGTGACATATCCCAGGTCTGTAGGGCAGTAAGAACTGTCTGAAGGGTTTGCAACATCTCAGCCTGAGCACAGAGTCACACCTTGTACTTAACATTTAACTGTTTGGTGCAAAACCTCCTCCCGTCTCTACGTTTCCCTAAGGCCGGTACGGTGAGCTAAGGGCAAGGTAAGGGCCAGGTGTGGGCAAGGTGTTCTGCAAGCAAATGCAACTCATCCTTCGCTTGCGTAATTGTGTCAGCACAAGTTCTTTGCATTAGGTAAGCTGACCAGAGCTTCACTGATATTGCTTCCAGTCAAGAAGCCTGACCAGCCCCCTGTGCTGCACCAAGATGAAAACCCTGTCCTTAAAGGTCACCTGAAGCACATCCATTCTGTCTTGGAGCATCCTCTGCTCCTTGTCTATTCCCAGGGGTTGCTGATTACTAAGTCGTCCCAGTACTCTCTAGAGGCACTTTTAGGTTTGAAGCACAGCACAGGTTATGTATTACCAGGTTAAATAAGTGCTCTGCTACTAGGACTTGTATTTCTTAATCCTGTAGATGCCTTTACAAGGAACTTAAAACCCTACCAAGCCATCTCCACATCTTTCCTTGATGGTCTGAAATAGCCTGGGGTTCAAGCACGTGGTCACCATAGAGGCACTGAGGAAGGCATATCCCCTGTTAGACATGGTGGATCAGAGCCGAAGGCCAAAGGAGCTGGTAATTTCCTGGCGCAGCGGTAGAACGGGTGATCCAGTGTGGTGGTGCTTACGGTGTGTAGCATGGGGTGGAGAAGCTGCAGAGACACAGAGCAGCTGGCTGCTAGTGACCTTTAGCTAGAGCCTGGGACTTGTACTGAGCAGCCAGCATGTCTGTGCTTTTCCCAGCACTGGCTCCTGCTGGAAGGGCAGGGATTTTTCCCTCTCCTTTCTCATGCCATGCCTGTCTTGCATTGCTCTTCCTTGCAACGAGTGGTAAGATGGTTTGGTTGACATCTCTAGCTCTGAGACAGAAACACAAGATCTGTGAAATCCAATCTGGGATGGGGGATGGTAGAGGAAATCTTTCTTCGAGCTTCCAGGTGGCCTTGTCCTGCCTCTTTATGGGCCTGCCTTGGCAGGTTCAAAGAAAGCAGTTTTAGTTTTGTTTTGGAAACAGCGTTGGGTTTTGCATTTAGTAACCCAGCCTTGTTCTTTTCTGGCAGCCTCCTCCAACCACTGGCTTCCCCACTATAGAAGGTAAGCAATAGCCTATGTTTACATACGAACAGCAAGCAGAAATAACAGCAAGGAAAGCCAGCTGGGGTGGGAGTTAGTGACGTGCTGATGGCTCATAAGTATCCCCAGGCAGCTTATTCAGAGGCTACAGTTCAGAGCAGCCATGCTGCCCTCATGCAGGGCGAAGCACAAGCTTAATATAAGCAGAGCCAACTTTTCTCTGTGCCATGCTTCAGCATCTGGGACCAGTTGTGCACGTAGTGCAGTGATATGCAGACCAGAGCCCTGGCACTGACCACATTCCAGCAGCAGATGTAGTAGCCAGGGCATCCCAGCAGAAGAGTGTTTTTGCTGGTGGGTGGCTTTTGGAAGTGGGTCCTGTACTTTGATGCTGTGAGTTTCTCAGCATCTGTTGAAATCTTCCAGGGGTGATTCTGTTTGGTGAACCAGTAAGGTGGGAGACAAGCCTGCAACTTATTATTGATGTGCTCTTGAGCAACGGAAACCCTGGGGCAGAGCTGCAAGACATACCATACCCCCATCTGCCTGTCCTTGCCTGCAACATGGATCTCCTGTGGATGGCTGAAGCCAAGATGCCCAGGTGAACAGCATGCGTGGTATTTCTTTTAGCGTGTTTCAGACACCCATCCTGCAAGATGATCTTTTCTTACTACGGTTTTTAGTGTTAAGAGTTCAACTGCATGGCAGAATTAGCTGCAGAGACATGAAAACCATGTGAAAAACTAAGGCTAAAACTTTTAAGAAACAGAAGCCAAACTGCTGGGAGTGTGGGTAGATAACTATGGTCAAACTAGGCAGTACCCTGGCTACAGGAGATGGTCCTCCTCACTGAGGAGTGTTTGCTACTTAGGTAGGATGACTGTAGATACTGATGACCTCCTTTCTGGAGCAGGTTTGGCCATGGCACTTACCTTCTGTGCTTGGAGAACATCTACAAGAAGGTGACAGGCCGTGAGCTGAAGTACGAAGCCTTGATTGGCAAACCCAGCACAGTCACCTACCGCTATGCAGAATACTTGATAAAGCAGCAGGCAGAGAAACAGGGCTGGAAATCTCCCATCCGACGCCTCTATGCAGTTGGGTAAGAGGCTGTTTTTCTGCCGGTGTCCTTCTGCTGACTTCTCTTAAGTGGGTTTTTTGGGTGGGTTTATTTTGTAACACGTATTTCTAAAATGAATACCAGAATCTCCACGGCATCTCTGGAGCCTCACATTGGGGAACAGAGGCTCACTGGCTTTTGCACCCTACAGTTTTAATTAGTTGAAGGCACCTGTCAGCCTAGCAAAGCTGTTTGCTGTAGGATGCAGGGTGCATCCTACATGATGGGATTAAAGAAAAAGTTGGGAGACCCAGATGTAGTACTGTTAGCCCTGTTAGGCCAAACACATTGGGATGTTTGGAATATGTTACAGTGATGGCTGAAACCAGATTGGGTGCTTGGGATGTGCCTTTTCCCTTTTGAAAGATACTTGTGAAGCCTGTGGCCTTTTCCACAGCTGAACAGGAGACTTGCTGGCCCAGTCTGGGTGATTCTCTATGCTAGCAAATATCTTGTGGCCCTTCCCTTTCCCTTTCCCCTTCCCTTCCCCTTCCCTTCCCTTCCCCTCCCCCAGCCTGCCAGAGCCAGAAATTTATGTGTTGGGCTAGTTTCTCATTTCTGTTTCCCGCTGTGCCCTTATCCAGGGATAACCCTATGTCCGATATCTATGGGGCAAACCTCTACAACAACTACCTCAAGTCAGCTCACCAGAACCAGGTCCAGGCTGGGGTGAAGAGGAGCCCACAGGCAGCGGTTCCCCAAACTGAGGATCACCTTGAGCTGAGGAAGGACTGCAGCAATTCAGTGGAGAGCTGTGAGTCGATTCTGGTCTGCACTGGGGTGTACCGCCACAGCGCAGGGGTTCCCAGTGGAACGGAGAAGTGCGCGACAGAGTCGGTGTTCCATGGCCATCGGGACTTCCGCTTTGACCCCAGCCTGGTGGAGGCATCTTTCATAGTGCAGGATGTGAATGATGCTGTGCAGCTTGCCTTCACGAAGGAGAACTGGAGCTAGGGTTACGCCAGGTGTGCCTAAGGATCTGCTGTCAGGGATTTTATGTACCGGAAAGGGAAGAGGGGAGGAATGGGAAGGGACCTGGGGCCATCTTCTAATGTAGCCAGCACAAAAGAAAACTGCCTGCCTCAGCAGTGAAAGCCCCTTGCTTTTATTGGTAGTGATCTGCAGTCCTGACAGCAGCCAGCAGGCTTTCAACTGTGAACATACATTGCTGCCATCAATAATTGAGCCACGATGGAAACAGGGTTTAAGGGGAAGGATTGTCCCAGCTATCCCAGTTTTGTTCAGCCATCAGAGTTCTTTCTTTTCCTCTCTGTGCATGAAGATCAGGCAGTTCCATCCTCCTCCTCACAGTGTGTTTGAGGATGAAGCTCTTCCCTGTGCAAAGCCACCATCAGCTAGTTCATACAATATACTTAATTTGTCCAGTCTCTGCCATGAGCACACCAGAACCTGTGTTGTGGTGGCACTCTGCCAGGGGAAGGCTTTAAGTCCTATAATTTTCTTTACTGTGAAGAATAAGTGCCTATGGACTCTAACACATTCTATTTGCTCGGGGATGTGCCACTGCATCACTGTCAGTCTGAAACAAAGTCCCATTCTGCGGTCCCTGGCAGCTGTGGAGAGGCAGGGCCCCTCAAGGGAAGCTGCAGTAGCCAGAGCAACTTGCTGCGGGGCCAAGGGGAAAGTTATATTATTCTGTGCCCCCTGTTTAGCATTCTGTGAGCACTTCTGCCTTTTCACATCCCCCCAGGGAGCCAGCAGCCAACCCTTAATAACAGAGGAAACCACCACAGAGCCTGAATTTCCAGAGGTGTCTTTGCCCAGAAGTCAGTGTTGCAGCAAGAGGCTGTTTTGGCACCCACCCTGACCCCAGCTGTGGCAAGGGACATCACCCTGCTCCAGCTGGCACAGATCCAAAGAGGGGGCTCTTTTTGGAACAAAAGCCAACCAGAAAGAGTCACAGCCCGTCTTTGCTTCTTCCTTGTGTGCAACGACTCAAAAAGGAGATCATCAAACCAGGGTGGTTCCTGAGCCCCAAATCCCTAATCATCTTCAAGAGTACAGCTGCCTCTAGCCTTCACTTCCTTTTTTCCTGTCTTCCCTTGTGTGGTGTGCAGTTCAGGGACACCCCATATGGTCCAATCCCTGTTCCCTCCTCGTCCTTCAGTATGCAGGTAGAGTCCCCCTTAAACGAATTAGCAGCCGGGACTCACCTGCCCAGGAACATTTCCATGTCCCTAGTGACGCGCACTGCCTCTGTTTTCCTAGCTTGGGCTGTCCAGAGAAGGATCAAGCCCTGTGTCTCCTTCAGCAGCCCAAAGAAGTTAGGTCAGCATTGCTCAAGGAACTCCAAGTGAAAGATTGGCTGAGTGTCTTCATTCCAGAGGAGCACTGCAACTTGAGAAGCGTGAACTGGTCTGTGTGTGTGACAGAAAGCCTTGGCAGCCAGCACAAACAAGTTGGTGTGCCTAGTTACGCTCAGAGAGATCAGAAATAGGTCTGCTCTGCCTGTTTCTTCCTGCTTTACCTGGCAGCTCCATACACAGGATACAAACTCCTGCACAGAAGTTTGAGTTGTTCTTAGTTCAAATCTCAGCATCCGTGTGCTGACGTTCTGCTTCAGCAGCTCACCATCCTCTCAATGCCAATTTATCTTCCTAGAAAGGTCCCACTACAGAGCAGGTCCTTTTTTAATATTATGGCAAGCTCTGCATCTGAAGGGGACCAGGTGCTCTGTCAGCAACATTTGCAAAGAGGTCCTTCTCTGTGGCTTCTTTCTCTATCTCTTATTTTACTAATAGGAGAAGAAAAATACCTCTCAGTGTGAATTTCTGTCGTGTGAAATCCATAGTGGGAAGCAGTCTCTTCCTCTCTTGGCACTAGCTGGGGTTCTCCTTTGTCCTATCAGGACAAGAGTCGCTTGGCAGCTTCTAGAAGAAGCCATAATGTGAAGAACACAACCTTTAGAGTTGAATCCTTTGCCTTTCACTGGAGCAGAAAAGAAACAACCATCTCATCTACTTACACAAGACAAGGGCTTGTCTCCAGTTTCCAGAGGATAACTACGGGGAAGGACTTTGCGTGTAATGTGGGGGAGGTCCTTTAGGGACCATTTAGAGCATCTCCACAGTCACAGTTGTGCTGTGGACCCCATGTGCAAGGCCTGAAACTGGGGGTCCAAAACCCATTAATAGAAAAGCACCAGTGTCCCTCAGCTTCACTTTTCAGAGGTGACGTCTGGTGCACAAAGAGGAATGCTCCCTCTCCTTGCAGTATTTACTGATTTAGGTGGTAACTTTGATAGGATTAATTTGGAACTGTTTCTAGGCCGTGATTCTGTAGACCTCAGAGAGCTGATTGCTGGCAGCAATGCCTTCCATTGGGTAGGTATTTTCCTGCAGAAGCACTAAGGTCTGTCCATCTGTGTGCAGTAGGCATTGGCAGAGCTCCTTCTTGTTAGCTTGTTAAGATTGTGGTGCCAGTTACTCCAGAACAAGGTGCTGCTAAATCAGTGTTCCCTGAGGGGGTGTAGCGCTGCTCCGGCAGCTGTCTCAAATAGAGCTAGGTGTACTAGCTGCTCCTCCGATGATGGCAGTAGATTTGTGGAAGGGATGTGCAGAAGAATTTTGAGAAATC
Organism: Hypotaenidia okinawae; assembly: GCA_027925045.1. NCBI lineage: Eukaryota > Metazoa > Chordata > Aves > Gruiformes > Rallidae > Hypotaenidia > Hypotaenidia okinawae. The sequence continues at coordinate 69,496,021 of BSDF01000001.1, read as the reverse complement.
ACAAGCAGTTTGTAATTTTGGATCAGGGTGCATGGCACATCTCAGCCAGAAGAGAGGTCGGTAGCAAGAGGAAGGAGGGGGCACCTTCTTCAAGAAGGGAAGGGATTTGCATTTCACGGAGAGTACCAGGCATCTCCATCTTTGGAACAGCAGTGGAGGTGAGCTGACTGATGGGAATCTGCTTCAGATTCCAAAGCTGCTTTTAGCTCCAGATTTGTTTTTTCACCACAGTAGTGCTGAAACAGTGCTCTGGGAGCCTGAAAAATGTGTAGGAGGAACTTTGGTGATAAGGAGTTTAAGAAACTCCTTATATAGTTCATAAACTCCTTATATAGGAGTTTAAGTTTCTCTTGCGAGTTTGAAATTGAGCAGAGGGGAAGAGGAGAAATCCAGAAGAATCTTGTACACTTCCCCCAATTCTTACCAAGTAAGGTTGTGCAAAAGGCTGTGCTTGTTCGACTGTGCACTGGCTAGTGAGATGGGCTTCCCTTAATCTTGTTGCCAAGACCTTTCCCCTCTTCCCCTGCTCAGCTACTTGAAAGAGCGCACTTTGTCCAAGTCACTGCCTAGAAATTACATGGGCATGGGATGGAGGAGGAGATCTGGCTTCTCCAGCTGCCCTTGGATACTGACTTGACTGTGGAAGATTTCTACAGGCAGAAATGGGTGCCAGGTCTCCTCTGTTCTGTGAGTGTTGTGTTGGAGTGCTGCGCAGGCTTCTGGCTTGTTCACCGTTCTCTTACGGACATCTGTTACTGCTGGAGCTCAGTGAAATCTTCTGTTCCTTGGAGCTGTGGTTTCAAGGAAAAAGCTTCAAGTGTGGCTGGAACCAAACTTTCCCTTTGTCTCATGTATTGCACGTAAATGGCTTTTCTGAAGACATCTCTGATTTGGAGCAAGCACGCTTCTGTGCAGATTGTGGGACCAAGCAGGAGACGGGGCTTTGCTAGCTGACCTGTGAGCCTTAATATTTACATGATGCGCTGCCCTGTACAACAAAGGTGGTGCAGACCCGATCCTAACAACTCTGTCATCTGCAGATGGACAGGTTTTAGTTAAACCCAAAAGGAGCATGCAGTGAGGTGAGGCAACAAAGAGTAGCAGGGAGGAACTGGAGGACTTTATTTTGAGTCTGATGCAAAGAGCTTTTCTGTCATGCAATAACACGGTGGCCAGAGAGGTCAATGCCTTTATACCGCCGGACACACGTGACTACTAGCCCTGGTGTTCAGGGAGTCACTTAACACTGCTGTCCCCTTCCAATCCTAATCCTGGTGTGTCTTTTTCCCTCCAATAAGTGGGTGATGTTTCAGATTATCTATGTGCACTGTAGCAGAGTGATTGCGTATCATCCAGAGAAATCACAAGCTGTGATTATTTTAGATTTCACATTAATTGCAACCCAGTTCTAGGGCTGTTCCTTTGATCTAGCACGTATATAGGATAATAAAAGAGGTTTTCTTTGAAATAAATTTTAACTTGCTGCATGTAAGTTTCATGAGTATTATCCTGGCCTCGTTCACACCTTTGCTCTAGGCACAATTCGTCCTGATGGTCTCCTTCTGTGCTGCTCAAAGCCACTCTCTAGAGTGTGGCTCTCTAGCTTGTGGCTCTCTAGCCACAAGCTAGATGCCACCACCTTAACCTGCAGTTGCCAATGAAGAACAAGCCTAAGGGCGTGCCACTAGGAGCTTGCTTGGTTCTGTGTCAAACCTGTTGAGATGATAAAAGAAACTCCACTTGTTTGACAAGAGCCATGCCCTGGCACTGTCTAAAAAAGCTGAGTGGAGTTAGGGAGACATACACCAACTGACAAACTTGTGGATTAGAGCCAAAAGCTTTCACTGGTTCCAGCAGATGGAAAAGTAAAGATCTTACTAGGTGGAACCTATCAGCCTTAGTGATCTAGAAGCAGCCAGTTTGCTTGCATTGTTTTTACAAGACAATCCACCAAAAAGTTTTCCACTCACAGGAGGCAAAGCTATGCATGATTCAGAGGACCAGGAGGGACCAAGAGCCCTCTTCAAATTGGAGTTTGCTCCCAGGTGGATGCAGTGGGACATGCCTGGGGGAGTAAGCCCCAAGAAGCACTCAGTCTGTGGATTCTGGTGGGTCTTGAACACGAGCTAAGCAGTTACCTCCTCACACCGGTGCAGGCCTGAGCTCTTGAGGGGCATGTCCAGACCCATCCTTTATCGACTCTACCTAACCTCAATTATAAAAGCACAAGCCTTCATGGATTTTTGCAGCCACACGATCTATTTTGATTAATGCACTTAAAGACCTTCAGAGATCCAGTCTGCAACAGCTTCAAACCCCACCCCAGCAAGACAGCCACACGTTCTCTAGGAACCCAGCGGTTCCATCAAGAAAACACTTCACTGTAACAAGCCTGCTTTTCCCTTTCAGTCAGTTCAGCTACTAACACCACTCTCCTCAAGGTCGGTTCCAATACACACTGTGTGCTAGGACTGAGTAAGTACCAAATAGTCGGAGCAGCTCCCTAATCCTCCTCACTGCCCAAACCCCTACCCTACTACAAGCACGGAGGAAAAAAATAAAAACCTCTTTGTGCTTTTTGCTGGTATCAAAAGCTCTGTGAACCAAATGTAATTACAAGCAGTAGATTGCTACACTTCTGTACCCTTCTGAAGAGTATCTCTATTCCCCAAACCCTACTGCTGGGTCAGCAGTTTAGTTACAAAGACTTTGCATTCTGAGGCAAACAAACCTAGGTGTCTTTGTATTTTGGTGATGGCCAGGTCCAGCTCTTCTACACTGTCTGTAACCTCACCCCTGACCATTTGAGTGGGTTAGATAATAGCAGTCAGAGAATCCCAGAATCTTCCTTTCTCACACAACAGGCATTTTAAGCGTGGTTAGAGCAGATTACTCTCAAACTCAACTGAGATCAGCTTTGCCTCCTTCCCTCCCACAGCTGCCAGTTTCTGACAGCTTACTGCAGGGTATAATTAGGGATTTAGTTTCTGGTCTTTCTTTCAGGCCTGTATTTGTCTTCTTCCCCCCACCCCTGACACCCCCCAAGAAACCGAGTCATTATTTCATTTCCTTTTGAGCTCTGCCCTCGGGAAGATGTTGTCATTTCATCATTTCCCCTCGCAGGGGTATTTTTGAGGACACACAACCCATTTCCACTAGCACTGCAAATGAGGCAGAGGAGAATCGTAGATGTTCAGTATGTCTGCTTCACAGAACTCTGTTGTCTTCGGCTTGCCTTTAAATATGTGTACACTCACACACACACCCATGCATACACATAAATACATAAAGAAGCCAGGAACGGGGCTTCTTCTGAGGAGTAGATGCTATTTATAGCATAGCCTTTTAATGTTTTAATGGTAATGGTTAAGCACTAACACATCCAAGGGCTGCACGTTGCATTAAGTAACTGGATCACACGGGAAGCATCAGCTTGTCATATCCCATCCCACAGTGTGCTACAAAAAGCTCTTCAGCGCTTTCTCGAGCAGAAGACGTTTCTCCCCTCACTCCCATTTCAAGGCACAAGCACAATTCCTGCTCCCTTCCCCACAAATAAGCTCTTTGCCTATTCTCACCTGTTTTTTTAGGTAGCACTTGCCCTGATGGGGCCCATGCTCAGCCCAAAGAGACCCTTGAGCTCCCACCCTCCTTCCCAGGGCTCCCCCATTCCTGTTCAGAGCTCCCCTTGCCCCTTCACCACCTACCTTCAACGCCAGGACCTTCCCAGCACCAGGTGAGATCCTTTGGTCTCTAGAGAACCAGTTCCATAAGACTCCTCTTGCTCTGCTCACCCACCCCAGGGTACAGGAGGTGCAAGCCCCCTTGCCAAAGACATGCTAGCCCAGGCAGGAGCACTTAGCACTCGGCTGACCCACAGGTGCCCCACTTCCCCCATTCCCCTGAGCTCACCACATCACCTTGCTGGTGGACCAGAGCCCATTCTCCCAGGTGGGCAGGCCAGCTGTGGGTGTCAGTCCACCCCTCCCGAAGCCCAGGGCCCCCCATCCAATTTCACTTACTCCAATGGGTGGAACAGATGCCAGCCTGGCAAGAAACACACCCAAACCCTTATGAAACAAGGGGGTTTTCTTCTGTGTGTGAGAAACAAGCCTGTGGGCCGAAAGCAGAAGAGACCCGAGTGCGTGTGGGCAGACTGCCAGGACAGCTAAGTGACCATGGCCAGCCTATGGCCCTGGGGAGTGCATTGCCCAGGAAACCTGGAGCATGAGCGCCAACGAGGTAAAGCCTGATTGCTGTCTGCTGCCTGGGTGGGGCAGGAGCAGCCTTCTCTGCGCGAGGGCCGTTGCCCTGAGCGGCCCAGATGGACGCTTGGCTGTCACTCCGCAGCCTCTCCTAGAAGCGTGCTGCTCTTCTTGCAGTGAAATAGGTGGATGTGTTAGGGGTAAGATGGATTGAATGGATCCTTAGGACTGACCACACATTAATCAGGCCGGTGACACAAGTGTGGTCTTACCCTGAAAAGGGTCGGGTAAGAGTACACACCTTAGATAAAGGCCAGGCTCCAGCATGCAGGGGTGTGCTGTTACTCTCTGTCTTGATCTCATGCTCAGGCACTGCCCTAACCCAGCTTTTGTGTGGAAAACAGATTAGGAGACACAGCAGCCAGTGTCCTTCACAAACCCTTGTTGCCACCCTGAGCCACCCTTAGCTGGGCAGCTCCTGACACCAGTCAAAGAGAAACTGGACCCTGCTCAGCCCTGGAACAGCAACGCAGACAGCTAACATCCTCCTTTGGCCGTGGCCCTGAGCCTCATGCTCCCTGTTCAACAGAGACCCTCCAGTGGAGCCCTAAGCAAGGTGTCTGTGGGATTGTACAAAAATTGTAGTCAAATTGTTTGGCCACGGGTTGGTTTTTTCACTTTGGTAGGCAAGTCTGTCAGAGAGAGAAAGCCCTGACAGTGAAACATGCAGTGCACGGGAGCAGAGGCCAGGTGCAGTGCTTTCACCTCTGACAAAGTCCACAGACCTTGAGAAGCTGGAGAGCAAAGCAAACATGATGGGAGCATGTCTGGGATAAAAGAAAAGGAGAGGTAGCTTACTGCTTGCTGTCTTCTTGCATCTTCAGTGACCTCGGGCTGAGCTACTTGGCTGAGAGTGGAGCTGTGTGGCTTCTCTCCCGCAAAAGCTCACTGTTTTCCTCTGCCACCCCAGCAATGCAGAGAGAAGAGCGTGCCCTGCGTCACCGTGGTGGTAGCAACACCTCTGAGGCATTCAAATGGGATGTGGCTTGTGGGGAGTGGCCCGAGGGGAAGGGCAGTCCTGTGGCTCCATGTGGCAGCAGGGATGCCGGAGCTGTGATGCCTGGGCCAAGGCCCCGGTGGAGGCACACAAGCTGCCCAGACTAAATGCAAGCAGCTCTGTACAGGGCCGTCTGGAGTCTGCTGTGAGAAGTACTCAGTCCCAGGCTGCCCCACAGTCACCTGCTGGGAAATAAATGGCAACAGCTCTCTTTGGACTTGCCTGATCTGTCCTGCTTGTTTTGTCCTGGGGCGAAGCCTCGTGTCCTCCATCCTGACGCTGGGCTCAGATACACCATCCCATTCGCTGCCCTCCAGGCTGGACTGTTCTTTTGAACCCTCCTGTTTCTTATGATACGCTGTAGGACTCACTTCCTCAAAACAAAGTATTTCTATTTGCCAACTGAAATGTGAAGTTAGGGAGAGAGGGCTTTTAAACAGCCAGAGAGCACACGGCTGTTCAGTCTCATCTGACACTGTGTACCATGACAAGGGGAGTTAGAGGAAAACGGTGAGCTCAAGTGGCACTGACGCGAGGCTGAATCTTGGCAAGTGTATCCTGACATTGAAAACACAATGTGAGCGCAGCAGAAAATAGGTGTCCCCTGTCCTAGCTGTGCCCCAGCCATGCAGGCAGTGGCAGCGGAGATGCAGCAACCAGTGTGAGAGACCATGGGAATGCCTGTGGGTCACTGCCCCAGTTTAAGGAGTATACCACTTTAGTACTGTGTGCTGCCCAAGTAACTACATTAAAGCCTGCCTAGCCTCCAGTTATATTTTTTTTCAATGCTCTGTTTTGACCCTGCTTTTAGAAAACAAATTTATCTGTGCTCCCTCACTCCAGTCTCCATTTACAGTAATGCTTTTGCTGTGATTACTCTTCTTCCCCTGCTTTTCCTGTTGATTATTGCTGTGAGTCTAGAGAAATCTTGATGTCAACCCACCTCAAGTCCTCCCCTTCCCTTTCTCATTTATTCCTTTGTTTCAGGTTTAAGCATGAATACTCCTGGTACCTAGAGCAATTCCTCCTTGTTGTCAAGAGCAGCCAGTGACATTTACCAGTGTAGTGCTCCTCGGCGAGCCTGCACCAACATGTATTAGATGGTTCTCACTGCTGTCTTGATGTCCTTTACCAATACTAAGCATCTGGGTTTTGCTCAACCTCACGTACTGAGTAGCAACACCCTCAAAAGCCAAGCTATTTTTTGGTCTATATCACACAGTATAGTTAATATGAACATTCATGGGTACAGCGTATACAACGCTTTCACATCATGGGCAGGCAGCACGCGGCTCATCACCGGTGGGCATGGGTAGGAACAAGGGCCTGGTGATGCCCAGCACCAAGCTACTTTGAACCATGATATACTGCGTCATTAGAGCTGCTGCTGAGGCAGATCAAGCCAGCCAAGCTCAATGCAGAGCCATTGTTAGTGGGTCAATAAAGGCCCCAACTGGTGCTTTCAGTAGAAGTGGGAACTTTAGAGCCTTTTAAATCGATTTAAATCTACTGTCCCATCACAGCAAGCTGGGCAGCGCCCTCAGTATGTGGTTTGGCTCAGCTCAGGAAACCCGTGGGGTATTTTGATATACAATTAATTACAATAGATCAAAAATACGGACAGCTGAACGTCCAGCACCACAGACGAGGAGCCACAAGCGAGTGCTTTGCTGTAGGCTCTGACCCAAGCCACTGGTCCCCGGCTTGGTCAGCCTAGAGCGACCCAGGGAGACTGGGGTACTTCCGGTTTTCCAGGGTGGATGCCGCTGGCTCCATTCCCGGGGAGCTAGGGCAGGGGGCAGCCGGGCCATGCTCCCAGAGATCTGGCTCCACTGCAGTCTCGGGGACGGAGATGGGGGGGTGCGCCTTCGGCCCCCTCCCCTTCTCTCCCCCTCCTCCCCTCCCCCGGCTGCACAGCCGCTCTCCGCGCCCCCCTCCCCCCGCCCCCAACCCCAGCCCACCCACCGCCGCCAGCGGAGACGCCCGCTCCGGCTTCGGCAGCTGCTGCGGTTGCGGCTCGGCGCCGCCCCCGGCCTCCCCCGCCGGCTCCCGCCGCTCGGGCTCTCCACACCGCTGCCGGTGCCGGTGCGGCGGCGTGGGGCGCGGGGGGCGGGCCGGGGGCGGGCCGGGGCCGCGGCGCGGCCGTCGGGCCCGGCGCGCCGGCTCGGGGGCCGGGGAGGACCATGCACCGCGCTGCCTCCAACCAGCGCTCGGTCTCCTCCTCCTCGGGCTCCTTCCAGCCGCCGCCGCCGCCGCCGCCGCACGCCGCCGACCGGCAGCCCCTCTTCCCGGGGGGCTCCAGCAGCGGCGGCAGCCGGCGGGGCTCGGGGTCGAGCTCGAGCTCGGCGCGGGCCCGCCGCCCCCGCAGCCCCCGCAGCAGCACCGAGGAGGAGGAGGAGGAAGAAGAGGACAGCATCAGCATCAGCAAGCCCCTGGTGCCGCCGCCCGCCGCCCCGCTGCCCGCCGCCGCCTCCCCGCTCCCCAGCAGCAGCAGCAGCAGCAGCAGCAGCAGCAGCGGCGGCGGCGGCGGCGGGAGCCCGGGCCGCAGCATGACGGCGGCGGAGCTGTACGGGGCGGCGGCGGCGGGCAGCGGGGCGGTGGGTGGCGGGGCGGCGGCAGGGGCGCTGCTGGGGCCCGGCGGGGCGGCGGGAGGGCGGCGCTGGGGCTTCCAGGCGCTGTCCCTGGTGCTGCTGCTGGGGCAGGGCGCGCTGCTGGACCTCTACCTGATCGCCGTCACCGACCTGTACTGGTGCAGCTGGATCGCCACCGACCTGGTGCTGGCGGCCGGCTGGGGCATCTTCTTCTGCCGCAACAGCCGGGCGCGCCGCCGGGAGCGGCCCCCGCCGCCCCCCGGGCCGCCGCCGCCGCACCCGCTGCTGCTGCACGGTCCCCCGGGCGGCCGCGGGGCCGGAGGCCGAGGGGCCGGTGGCCCCCCCGCGGCGGCGACTTCGCCTACGCTCACCTCGCCTGGCTCATCTACTCTATCGCCTTCACGCCCAAGGCGGCGCTGATCCTGGGCACCTCCATCCTGGAGCTGATCGAGCTGCGCCTGCCGCTGGGCACCACCGGCTTCCGCATCACCCTGGCGCTCTCCGCCCCGCTGCTGTACTGCCTGCTGCGGGCCATCGGCACCGAGGGCGCCGGGCAGCTACTCCTGCCGCCGCAGCCGCCGCCGCAGCACCGCGCCGCCGCCGCCTTCCTCGCCACCTGCCTCGACCTGCTCGACAGCTTCTCCTTGCTGGAGCTGGTGCTGCAGCCCGGGCGACCGGCTCCGCTGCCCGCTCCGCTGCGCTACCTCCTCATCGCCGTCTACTTCCTCTGCCTGGCCTCGCCGGTGCTGTGGCTCTACGAGCTCAGCGCCGCCCGTCCCCCCGGAGCCGCCCGCCTCGCCCTCCACCTCCTGCTGCCCGCCGGGCTGCTGGACGCCCCGCTTCTGGCGCTCCGCTGCCTCCTGCTCCTGCATTACCAGCAGCCGCTCTCCCTCTTCATGCTGAAGAACCTCTTCTTCCTGGCGTGCCGCGGCCTGGAGGCGCTGGAAACCTGCTGCCTCCTCCGCCCCGCCGCCGCCCCGCCGCCCGCCAAGTACGGCCCCGCCGCCGCCGCCCCCGCCGCCGCCGCCCCGCTGTCCCACGGGCTCTCCGACGCCGACGTGGGCCCCCACGGGTACGTGAACGCCTTGGCGGTCACCGCCCAGGGCTGAGGCCGCTTCCCCGGCCGCCGCCCTCGAAGGGGCTCCCGCCGCCTCTGGGTCCGCTCCCGGCAGAGCATCTCTGCGTTTCTGCTCAGGTTCCCGTCGCCGTGGCCGAGCAGGGGAAGGGGACGCGGGTTGCCCCGCCGGACTCTTACTCTTCTCCTCCTCCTTTTCCCGCGGACGAGTCCAGCGGCGGAAGCTCAGCGCAAACCCGACTACCTGCAGGAGCCTACGGCTGACCCCGGAAAATGCACCTGCCTTTCACGACGACCCTTCTTCCTTGTGTGTCTGCCCCTCCGCACCGTTTGGAGGGTCCCACTCTTCCCCTTTCGGCTCCCCACCAAGACATCATGTTGCTTCGTGACCATAAAGGTTCAGCTTTTCCTTTTCCCCCTAAACAACAGGGACCAGTGGATTTTTGTCCCCTCCTTTGAGCACTCCTGCTGACCACAACGACAAGATGTGAGAGGGGTGAAACCAGCAGAGTCAGCAGAGAGTCGGGGTGTGGGCAGGACAAGAGGTGGTTTCTCTAGACCTTGCAAAGCTGCCACATCTCTTTCCCAGCAGCAGAGCTGCAGAGGGTCTTCACGTATCGGCTGAGGAGCGTGCGGGAGCGCACCATCTGTCCGGTCATTCCAAGCCTAGGCACCATTTCCTCCAAGCTGAAAACGTCTACCTCTGTGCTTCAACCTTTTGCATCTTAGCTGACTTCACGTGCTGAAGAAACACATGAACCTGGCACGGACATAATCCAGGGGCTTGGGCCCCGTTTCACTACCACCGAGACATTTATTTCTGGTGAGAACAGGGTTTACAGCAGCCTAGTGCTTGCTTCAGACAGCAGTGCCCACGTACTGGGGCTCTCATTTCTCTGTGAATATGCATGTTTACGGGATTGGTGTTGGTTTTCTTTTACGCAGAGCGCAGGGACTCTCTTTACGGAGGCTGGAAAGATTTCCTCTGGCCCCCTTCCACATCTGGAAGAGTGGAGACAGGGCTGAACTTGCAAACTGCCCCTTCCCAAAGAGCAGAGCAGAGGACCTCAGTGCTGCTCAGAGCAGGCCCCGCACTTGGTGAACCTCCCTTTTCAGCACAGAAAGCAAAGAGCTGCAGAAGCCCTCAAGGCAGAGGGGTTCCTGAGCTGCGGTGAGCGCCCACACACCAGCACCCTGTCTTCCATGTGCATGTGGTTAAGGGCAGATGGGGAAAAAGTTAATTGTTGGCAACCTCTCGTTGAAGCAGCTCTCTCTGGTTTTATGCTCTGTGAATGTTGGGTGGGGATTAAGGCCTGCTCTTCTCCCTGGCTCCAGCTGCTCCTGAAACTAAACCAATGGAAGCAGGAGCTCAGAGGCCTCATTTGGAGGAAGGAGTTCGCCCATCTCCCCAGCGCAGGCAGCTCAGACCTCCCCTGCACAGAGATTCCCTCCTCTCCTTCAGGGCTCCAGCTCCCTATTGTCACAGAGTGGGATCAACTGCCTGCTCCAGTGGACTGCTGCAACAATGTGTTTACAGTCCGATAGCTTCCAGCTCCCACTGGGAGCCATGGGAGGCTCTTCTTCGCCAGCTGTGGAGCTTCAAGGGGGCTAGAAACTCTGGGAACAGATGGGGTAAGAGCACTGTTGGGTTCAGGGCTGCAGTGAGGATGGGTGAATAGCTGCTCTCCCCCTGCCAAAGGGAGTCAGCAAAGGCTAGGCTTGACTTTCCCATCAGTGCTTTATTTTTAACCTGAGCCCTTATACGGGCAATTGTGTGAATTTTGGCCAGCGGCCTTCCTCTTCAGTAACTTCTTTTTGTCTGGACAATCTTGGTGCTGTGAGTGACTGTGATTGTAAAACTTGGTACTGTGAACTTTTCCTATGTGATGTGAGAGATGTCAAGGGGATGCCAAGTTCCTGGCCAAAGGAGGTGTAGTTACAGGCACCTTATGCTTGTAGAGATAGTTCCTTGCACCTTCCTTTTTCAGCATTAAACAGAGTAAAAGCTCAGAAAGAAAGCTATTTATTCAGAAGAGATTTAGATGATTATCTGTAACTAGGAGCACTCCATGCTTTAGTCAAAACAGCTGAAGGAAAAAACCCCAAAAACATTGGTTTTTTGGCAAGGTGAAGGGAGAAGAAAAAACAAAAGCAGCTATTCACCCCCAACCATGTTTTGCTGCCCCTACGGCAAAGTTCACAATAGCACCACAGGGTGCAGACCACCCTTAATACACTGAAGTGTATGCATAGCCGGGACAGAGAAGAATCACAGCAGAACTAGTAACACATCTCACTTCAGGACAGAGTTGCTGTTTGGACAGCAAGTGCCTTTTTCCATTTAAGACATTACCGAGAAAATGGCATATTTGAAATTTATCCAGCCACAGCATATTCATGACAGTGAAACCACTGTTCAGATGTACCCATGGAGGCAAAGGTGCCTGGGACAGATGACCCCGCAAAACAATGCTTCTGTCGAGTAGAATTCCTTTGTTGAAAAAGAGGTTTCTAGGTTGTTACTAAACGTGCTAATTGGAGAGCATAAAGCTCAGTAGTAGTTGGCTGTAGAGAAGCAGCCCCTTTGCAACTGAAAGGGTGGCTCTGCTGCCACTTCAGTTACTTACTGTGGAGAAACACGTAGAACTCCTCAGTATCTTGTTTTAAGCCTGCTGCTCCTTTTGAATTCCCTTCCCTTTGGTAACTGAGCTCTCACTTCCATTTAAACCCTCCCGCTGCACACCAGATCCATCTGCAGCAGAGAGTGGCATCCTTAAAGCGCAGCAATACCTCACTCACTGCACCTTGCACACCTACTGTGTGTATTCTGGCACCACTGAACGCCTAGCCCCGGGTCAGTAACGCTCTGCTGACCGAAGCTGTGCCATGCTGACTGAAGCTGTGCCATGCTGACCACGCGTCTCTTGGGGTTCTGTTACAAACCTTGTAATGCAATCTGCTATTTAGCACTGTATTGCTCCCCATTTGCTATCGTGACAAAAGGGATGGCTGCTCCCAGGAGAACTGAAGTGAGAGAAAAGGCCTGTGGGCAACAGACACTTGGCATCCCCTGGCATTAATCAGAACTTGTATTTTTTAAAAAGCAAGATTGTTAAAATAAAGATAGAAACTTGTGACCAATTTTGCTCTTATTTCCCCCTCCCCCCATCTTTGGCTGAGATGTTCAATTTTGCATTCAGGGACCAACAGATACATTAAAGTTACTTGATTTCCTCATGGTGGGTTGCTAAAATAACATCTGGATTTTTTCCTCAGACTTCTTGAAAGTGAAAACAAATTCTAAAAGCTGTAACACCAAGGGAGTTATTTGAGAAGGGAATGACTCAGGCAAGAGAATCCAGATGACACTTGTGAGCTTCCTATTGAAGTGTTTTACAGGAATTCATACCACTTGAAACAGGCTCATGGGGAAAAAAAATACCAGATTTACATGTTAATTGCTACGAGATAAAAGAAACTTTAAGAAGTGAGATCATCAAGATGACAATTATTCACAGAATCTGCAAAATGGGCTCTCACTGGAGAAGCACTGAGCTCGCAGCTGCGTCTTGCTTAGCTCCTGTTGGGTTATAGGTCCTGTAGGGACATGAGGCCAAGGTGGCACCCAGTCTTCAGCGTGGATCTACGCAGGGGCTGTCCCCTCTGTCAGTCTTGCCAGTCATCTGGCTGCAGTGACAGCAGCTGTCCCCCAACAGTCCTGCCTGGGAGAGCAGCTCCCCCTCTCCCCCCCACAAAAGACAAACACCAGCCTGCTTTAAAAGCCCATTTGAAGGGTGTGTTTCCCACGCATGAGGGCCCTGGGCTGCTTCCAGCTCAACTGGATACAGCTGGAGTGCCAATGGGGAATGGCTCAGGCACATGTCACAGTTCAGGTGCTCAGTTTTGCCTTAGACTGCTCTAAGAAATACTAACACAAAGAGTTCAGCAGAAAGAACTTCAAAAAGTATTCTCAGTTTTTAATTTAAGGAACAAACCAGAAGTTATAAACACATAGAATTATAAAATGTACATAATACAATATTGGTAGCAAGTCAAGAGAACAGATTATCTTCTGAGATACCAGATTTAAAAAAAAAAGCTGGAATAAAACGATCCTAAGATTTTTCTCTTTTTTTTTTTTTTTTTGACAAGTAAACTTAGAAGGACAGGGAGCTGGCAAGCTTGTCTGAACAAAGGAGAAAGGCCTGGATGTAGTATCTAGATCTTACAAGCTGTTATCCAGTGGGCTGGACTACAGAAACTGTGGTAACAGAGTAAACCCTGACATGGATTGTTCCGCTGCCCGGTCAGGGCCACATGGACCAACATTACATCACTCGCAGGGAACGAGTTTTCCTACTGCATCAAGCCCGATCTCTTACAAAGATGGAACAGATACAGTGACTGTCACTGCTTCTGGAAGATGACACCCTAAAGTCTGTTAAGTATTTCACAGCAGTTAGCTACCCACGCTTGAGTTTATACCCACATCTGTCCATCTTGCACTCAGCTCGGCCTCCCCGAATACAGTTATAAGCCCCACTCTAAACCAGCATCTGTTGAAGCTACCTTGGAGGAAACACCCTCCAAAACAGCCTTTCGTTTCCTTAACTGTATGTCACTTTCTCCACCTTGGCTTCAAGCCTTCCTGGTGCTAAGATATCCTAAAGCATACAGCACTGCAGCAGTGTGTTACAGAATGGAGTCCCCTCACTCAGTTATTCTGCATTCAGCTCCAGATTCTTCTTAGAAGCGTGTCAGCAGCCCGAGTACCAGTTTTTGATCCATCATCTCCTTCCCCCTTCCTCCTCCTACTGGTTTTAAAGCACCAGTGAGTCATTTATAATACAAGGAGACAAGGAAGGTGTTGGAAATGCACCTTCAGCACAGTGCATGGTACCACCTTCCATCCCTGTATTTCAAATGCAGCAGGTCCCATATAGAGCCTAACTGTCCTCCAAAGACTGGCCAGTGTTCATCACGTCTGCTGGATACCCCCAGTCAGAGCTCCGCTGAATGTCTTGGAACAGAAGATGCTGCTGGAGGCTCTTTAGACTGCTTAAGACCTCTGGAGGGAGTTCATGGCAGACCATTGGCTTCTCCTGGTTCTCCTCTTCTTCCTCTTCCTCCTCCTCCTCCACAAGGTCATCGGGAGGCAGAGGAGAACATCTAGAGATGTAGCCCTGGTCTGATTGCACTGACTGTCTTTGGTCTTTGCATTGGTCATCAAAGACCAACTGGTGTTGCTCATCAGCCTCCTCTTGGCAGAGAGATGGCTCTGAAGGAACAACACTCTCCTGATAAAGAGAGTACATTAGCCCGTTCAGGTGGTGTCTCAGTTCATCTGAGATGTTTGCAGGGCTCTGGTCACCTATTGCTGAAACCTCAGTCTCATCGTGAAGGATGATGTTATTCCTCATTGAAAAGCTTGTCTCCAGAAAAGGAACCCCTTCCACATAGTCCTCATTACTCAGCACATGATGACCAAGTATATTTCTATCTTCCACGGAAGATACTGGCTCCACTACCTGAACCAGAGGAGCCCCATCCATAGGAAGCAGTCTGAGAAACGGGATCCCCAGACAGATTAAGCTGAGGTTCCAGTTTACATCCTCTATTTTCACCTTCATGCACGTGGAGGTTGACAACGTAACAGCAGTTAGGGTCCGGCTCCCGTAGGTGCAGTTGGTGTTTCACAATTCCACCTGGTTCACTCATCAGTGAAGACACGTGGCTCTCTCCGTTTAGCAGCTGCAACTCTTCCTCATTATCCACGCAGACGGTTTCACTCTCAAACCAGTCTGGGTGCTCTGCCTGCCACTTCTTGAACTTCTGCACTGCCTCTTTCAACTTCCTCCCGCTGGGGGTGTCAGTGTAGTTCTCAGCTGTGATTTCCTGGATGCGATGGATGCGCCCCGGCTCAAACTTCTCCAAGTCCTGAATCCGAAAGTAAATATCTTCAAACTTGTCCATCAGTTGGTACCTGGATGTGACGTTGAACAGATCAGGTATATCTCTCTCGCTACTTATCCCCTCAAAGTAGCAGACTATGTACATCCCAAAACAGGCCGGTTTCTTGAAATCTGGCAGGATCAGGTTCAAGGCTGGGGTGAACAGGTCTCCCACTGGCTTTTGCTGATCTTGCTTGAGACACACGGGCTCACTCCCAAGCATGGCCTGCCACTTGGCTTGGGTGCCCCGTGAGCACAGGATGATGATCTTTGAAGACAGGTCTTCCATTTCCTTCTTCTGCCGAGTAAGCCAGGGTAACGGCCCCAGCTCTGAGATCTGATGATCTTCTAGCAGGTCTAAGGCTACAGCAGTGCCACAGACCGTCATCAGAAACTCAGCAAACTTCAGCACCACATCCACATACAGCAGGTGATCAGCAGAATACACAATCCAAACCTTTCGGGGCTTCAAGGGTGGCAGGGAAAGGTCAGTATATGGTGCTGCTGAAAGACAGAAACACAGTTGTTCCAGCCACGTTCCTAAAATTATAGCAGTGCAAGCCAGCAGCAATCAGCATAGGAGGGTATTAACAGAAGATTCTAACAACTACCGGTTTTGAGGCTATTTTGGCAACATATACCAGCAGTACCTCACTGTAGAGATTTTAATAGAGAAGTCCAGACAGCGGAGCTGTGATTTATGGATGGTTCATGAAATTTCACCAAACAAGAGCGATACACCAGCTTCAAGTAGTTGCAAATGTAGCTATGCTCTGCTGCTGGAGAGTGGAGCACACCCATCCCAGGACCATCTCCTATCGCCAGGGACTTCGACAATTAGCAAAGAATCTTTTGCCAATACAGCCTGAGCTGGGTCAAAAGCCGCAGGGCTTTACAACACAGTTCTCCCCCATCTGGCAAATACTGCATTCCAAATCCCAAATAAAAAGCTTCTTTTAGCTAAACAGGAAGATCTTAAGGCTACCTATTGGTTTTGTGAAGCACCTACAGAATGGTAGAGCCTACAAGAGCCCCTTCTGGACAACTGTGTGAGACTTTTGGAACACATTACATGGGACTGATAAGACACAGTCAGAATATCTTACCAGTTTGCAAATCATTGTCATTGCATTTCCCTCGCCAGTGTCCTGGAAGAGACAGAAAGTCACTGTCAGTTCTGAAAACATGAAAAAAGATTAAACCTTAAAAATGACACCACCTTCCAAAGCTTGGGTTCAACAAAAAGCAATCTTTTAACTATGCAGGAATAAAACCCTGTGAAGCAGCAGCCAAATAAAAAAAAAAAGAAGCCTAAATGAATAAAGACTCTTCTAAAGCCAGTTCTGATGTGGAAGCAAGGTCAGGCGATGTGGGAAGATTACAGGGATTCCATTTGCCTGTGCAGGGAGAAAATTCATGTGGCCAAAGCTCAGTCAGAGCCAAGGCTGGCCAGTACTGAGGCAGGCAATCAAAAAGGTTTTTTCAAATACATTAACAACAAGAGAAGAACCAGAGAGAACATTGGTCCATTACTCAATGAGAATGGTCACCTTACGGACAGAGACAAACAAAGCAGAGATGTTTAACCTTTGCCTCTGTCTTCAACACAGTCATAGAATGATAGAATGGTCTGGGTTGGAAGGGACCCCAACAATCACAGAGTCCCAACCCCCTGCCACAGGCAGGGCCACCAACCTCCAGGCCTGGATCTACACAAGGTTGCTCAGAGCCCCATCCAACCTGGCCTTGAACACCTCCAGGGATGGGACATACTCTACAACTTCTCTGGGCAGCCTGTTCCAGCATCTCACTACTCTCTCTGTAAAAAACTTCCCCCTAATATCTAATTTAAACCTTCCTTCCTTTAGCTCCAATCCATTCCCCCTTGTCCTGCCATTATCTACCCTTTTAAACAGTTGATTCCCCTCCTGTTTGTAAGCTCCCTTCAGGTACTGGAAGGCTGCAATGAGGTCCCCCCACAGCCTTCTCTTCTTCAGGCTGAACAAGCCCAGCTCCCTCAGCCTCTCTTCATAGGAGAGGTGCTCCAGCCCTCTGATCATCTTTATGGCCTCCTCTGAACCCTCTCCAACAGTTGATGGGCTCTGGGACTCCACATGCCTCAAGTTGGAGGACCATGACTGCAGTAATGACAAACTCCTAGTGAATGAGATTCCCAGGGGTGAATTTCATCCCAGGGATGAGATGCTGGAGGCCAGTCATGCTGAGAGGGATTTGGGGGTCTTGGTCAACAGCAAGTTAACCATGAGCCAGTAGTGTACCCAGAGTGTACCCAGACAGCCTGGAGGGTCAACTGCATCCTGGACTGCATCAAGCACAGCAGTGCCACCCAGTCCAGGGAGGGGACTGTCCTGCTCTACACTGCGCTGGTGCGGCCTCACCTTGAGCACTGTGTGCAGTTTTGGGTGCTGCAGTACAAGAGGGACATGAAACTATTGGATTGTGTCCAGAGGAGGGCAATGAGGGTGGTGAAGGGTCTGGAGAGGAAGTCTTACGAGGAGAGTGAAGTCCCTTTGTTTGTTTAGCCTGGAGAAAAGGAGATTGAGGGGAGACCTCATCATGGTCTGTGGCTTCCTGATGAGGGAGAGTGAAGGGGCAGGCACTGATCTCTCTTTGGTGACCAGTGATAGAACCTGAGGGAACGTTATGAATCTGTGACAGGGGAGGTTTAGGTTGGATGTTAGGAAGAGGCTCTTCACTGAGAGGGTGGTTGGGCACTGGCACAGGCTCCCCAGGGAAGCAGTCACAGCACCGAGCTTGACTGAGTTCAAGAAGTATCTGGACGATGCCCTCAGTCCCATGCTCTGATCTGGCTGGCCCTGTGTGGAGCCAGGAGTTGGACTGGATGATCCTTATGAGTCCCTTCCAACTCAGGAGATTCTATGACTCTTTCCTTTGAGAGAAGAAATGCATTCAAATTTTCTTCATTTTCCTCAGACTTGACCAGCCTCAAGTAGTAGAGAGCCCCCCAAATGTTCTGCTACCTCTCCTTAAGGAGAAGAGGCTTTTTTTAAAGATAGCTTTTCCTTAAGAGGCTTCTCTGAAGCAGTGACTAAAATGTCCCTAGCTACATCTTACACATATGTTTAACTTTAAGACATTTGCAAAAATATTTGCCTGAGAGGAGTAATTGGCAAAAACCCCAAAGCAGCGAGTTGCAGTTAGCTACAGACAGTTGCAGAGTTGTTAAGAGGTAGCTGCCTCATAGCACTAGCACCAAAGACTAGGAATTGGTCCTTAAGCACCCAATTTTCCAACCTGCTCAGTATCAATCTGTGTGTCTTGTTTTCTCCTCTGCCATCTTAATCAAAGCCACTATTTAAGCTCAAAATGGTGTAAGAAAGAATTTTGTGGAGACACTGGAGAACAAGGGAAAGACCACAACCTATACAAACAGGAAGCTTCTGTCCTGCAAAACTCTTATGCAATGCAGGAAAACAATAAATGGAAGAGATCTCTAGCAATCTTCAGAAAACTACAAAGTTCCTTTTTACCCCCCTCACAAGCTCTGAAGCTCTATGAAAATGGAGTATCAGACAGCATAACCCACGGAAGGCTTCACTTAACTAGGTGGACGGTATTAGGTTGTTACAAGTCCTATGATGTGACACAGAAGGAGGCATTTACGTTGTTTACATAGGCATTATCTCAGTGGCAAGACATCAGAACAGCAAGGAAGAAAACAGCAAAAGGAATAGGTATAGAAGTAGGAAAAATAGTTTTTAGTGTTGAATCTTTTCTTCCCAGCTGGTATGAGTCTTACCTGCTCGTCTTTTGGTCATACAAATCACACCTGCTATGACTGATCCCACCAGTAACACACAGATCCCAGTGATACACCAATAGAGCCATATAATCATATCACCTGCAGTACAAAAACAGCACTCAGACATTGCTTCACACAAACAGCCTTTCACCAAAGAACAGAAGCTTCTTGAGCAGCAGGGGCTGACAGAGAAGGACTCCGGCTCTGCCCAAAACCATGGGTAGCCCAGCACTTCCCCTTTATAGCATACCACAGTCACTTCTCAAAATGAAGTCCCACTTTCATGATGATCTACACCACAAAGTTTCTCCACAAAGAGCCATATGTGCAGCACACTGACAACACAGATGCATAACCTCCCTTGAAATAGCAGTGTTTACCCAGCTTTGACAGGCATGCCGCCCTTGTCCTGCCTGCTCGTGTAATCGATCTTAAAAAAAAAATTAAATAAAAAAAGTTCACCATTTTGGGTGATGTGTGTTTTTTCAATCTACAGGTGTTTTTTCTTTTTAAATCTTGGGCAAGCTAGCTCCTTACAGGTGTTGCTGCAGCCAAGAAGAGAGATGTCAAATCATTATGCACATGATTTATCTTGACATTCATAAATATGAATATATGCGAGCTATTCTCTCCAAAAGCTGTTTTATATTATGTAAATTTTTTAACACTGAGCAAAGTGACAGAAAGTGTTTTATATTAAGACTGTTCTTGTCAAAACTGTTTCTTGAATAATTTTATGCAAGTGAAATATCTCTAAAAAAATTGCTCTTCAAGGTTCACACTGCATACATATACTTGCCTTGTGAAACCATGGTGAAATAACTCTTAACACAATTCATTCTGAACTCAGTTTTACAAGGAAACATTTCCTGCCTGTTGGGTCATTCCCAGGGATGGTAACTTGCTATTCTATATGACAGGAAGAGAGCAGCTAAAAAAAAAGTTTCAGGGTATTGGAAGAGCTTCTTACCTGATGGGTCTGTACCTGCAAAAGACAAGAGTTACAGTAAGAATTCAGCGCTCATCCGTAAGACAATGGGAATCTAATTTACAGCAAAGCAGT
Source organism: Hypotaenidia okinawae (assembly GCA_027925045.1). Taxonomy (NCBI): domain Eukaryota; kingdom Metazoa; phylum Chordata; class Aves; order Gruiformes; family Rallidae; genus Hypotaenidia; species Hypotaenidia okinawae. The sequence continues at coordinate 69,476,295 of BSDF01000001.1, read as the reverse complement.
TCTCACTTGGAGCTGGTGAACACGGGATGAAAGTAGAGTGTCTCAGACAGTCTGTGCCGCAGTTCACAAAGAACGGCTGAATCTGCGGTTGAAATAAATTCAGAAAACAGAAGCTGTTCTTAAAAGCAATTTTGTTCCCCCACTTTACTGTCCCCCCAGCCTTGACATTCCCTGCACTTTAGCACAGGGACACAGGATTTCCATTCCACTTCAGAAAACAAGAATTCTTACACCACACATTAAGGCGGCAGCGAGCTCCTGAGGTTGCACACCACCCATTCCCATCCCATTGTCTCTGACTTGGCAACTTTATACTAAGGAAAAGTTGCTGTCTACAGAGAACAGCTATATTTAAAAGCCATAATCATTATTTCCCTGATACTGACAATGGTGAATTAGCAAATCCCAGAACAAACCCCCGTAACATTCCTAAGCTGCTGATTGTCACCTTGGTGAAGTAAGGATATGGGGATGACCCTGAGTTCCTACCTGTATTCTGTAGCTGCAGCAAGCTCTTATGTTCTTCTCTATTCTGATCGTGACATTCACTTGCTGGTGCAGCCCATTCTGCAGAAATCAGATGCAAGTTACAAGAGAAGAATAAAAAGGAACGAAAGCAGAAAGAAGGAGGATTTGATATGAGAACATGGAATGGTCCAAAGTAGTGGTAGGTTTATTTTATTGTTGGTTTGTTTTGGAACAAGAAGCCCACGAAGAACAAAATGGATAAACGGTCTGGCCACCATCACTGCAGGTGTCTTGTGTAGCAGACATGTTAAAATAATTAAGACAGCAGAATAAGGTTGCACAGGCAACAGGAAACAATTAAGGATGCACGTTGTATAACTTCAAATGCGTTAACTTCAACTTACAGTTTCTTGACAATATAAACATCTTCAGTTATTTAATGTGTAAACATTAACAAGCCTCATTTAATTAACAGCAGCTGCCAACACTGATGCTCCTGCCACTAGAACAGAGAAATACGTTGCCCTTGTTACCTTCTGCATAAAATTAATATATGATAATCTAAATATATTCTTTACAATGATTAGCAGATACATACTTCAAAACTAGGTATATTCCCCTCAGCCAGGGAGATATGCACACAGCTGTGTCAGTAGTAATACGCATCAGTGTGTGCAGTACGAAGGGTTTTGAGCGTGGAAGGAATGGGAAGATTAAACAAACTGAATGCCAATATATCTGCCCTCTTTCTGGTCTTTTATCCATCAAATCCTGGAATTAAGGTTCTTCTTTCCAAAGGCAACTAAAAGTCTGTGAAAATAGTTCCTTGAAAATTGCTGTTCAAGTACATTTGCTACATCTCCTACATCATGCCTCCAAGACCTTGTTTGGCAACCGTTAAAGAAAAGTTTGTCTAAGTTACCAGAGAGGGTATGGTTTAGGAAGGGAATTACCTCAGTGAAATCATGTGTGATCATTTTACACTTCTTGTCATTCAGGAAACTGGCCACGTGAATTTGGTACCGGGCTGACTCCATCCATGGGTTAAAGCTCACCAGCAGTGTTGTATCATCTAGACTTTTACCTTGGATCCTGGGCTCCCACAAGCTGCCTGGAAGTAGTGCAGATATTCCCAAGTTTCTCAACTGCTACAAATATTTCAACAGTGCTTCAACAGTGCATCAATGTCTACACAGCTCAAAACAGATTTTTTTTTTACCTGTCTTTATACACGGGACGGTTCCTTTCATCAGAGAGTCCTTGCAGTCTGCAAGAAAGATGATTGTGGCTAGTCAGAAATATTGTACTTCCACATTTAGGAAAACCACTCCTTTTCTTACCAGAAAACAAACACCTACCCAAACCCTCCTTGAGGAGCAGAGACCTTTGTTGCAAAGCAGCAGCAAAATTCTGTAGCAGAATACTACTTGTTTCCAGTGGATAAACTAGTCCCTCCACTGGTATTAGTGTTTGGTTTTTTTTTTAAAGTTATTTAAATTTTTCTCCCAAAACAGAGATAATTAATTAAGACTGAAAAACATGCAATACTAATTATAGCAGCAATATTTGAGAACCCTTACTAACATAGGACTTATGCAGAGAGGGTCACAGAAGAATTAAAACTTCATACTGATCTTGGGACCTTGAGCACACCACCATAATAAGATTCCTCCAAAAGCATTGTGCCCCAGAAGAACTGGGAGACTAGAATAATTCTTGGTCCCAGAACACTCTTTGTAATTCTATTTGCTTCATTTAGCAGATTGGCCTTGCTCTTCGGGACTTTTTTTCCAGAGTCAAACCCAGAGTTACGTACTCAACAATTAGCAGCATAGGATTTATAAGTCTCAGCCTACAGGGTTTGGACAAAGGAATAGGAGCAACTCCCTATTTAAACAGCTTTGAAATAAAATATTGCATATATTGAATTTCCACCTTTCCAATTTACCATGCCCCTGTAACTGACGTGAAAGCGCTCATCAGCAAAGCTCCCTGCAACTGCTCAACAACACATCAGGCTTCTTAACAACAGTGGAGGATAAAAGCCTAAAAGTGACCAGGTATGAGGAAGGATAAGAGGGCTTAAAAATCAAGCACCCCTTCTCCTTTTCCATTTATAACTACAAAGCCTTGCTGACAACTGTATGCAAGTTAAAGAGGAAATTATGGACCAGTTTTCTAGCTCTGAGTGCCAAATATTTATAAACTAGTCAGCGCAGCCAGGGGGCACTGCAGATGTTTATCACCTTTGAGTAAAACAACAACATTCTTTCTAGCTCTAAGAAAATGTCCATATACACAAGAAAGGGTCAAACACTCAGCTCTATCAAGTGTCTTAGTAAATGACACCTAACTGTGCCTTTGAAATCAAACTTCACATGTCTAATATTTAACAGAAGAAGCCAAACTCTACTCCTTCCGACTTGGAAATTCTGTACTTCCAGCTTCCTCAACCAGAGGGGCAACTTCAAAAGATTTAGAATTAAGTAAAAGCAGCAGTGATAGTCTGCAGAGAGCACAAAAGATTACTCTGAGCCCCATCCATGAAGATCAAACAGCTTTGTGTCTGCTCCACCGATGAGCACTTCAGCAATAAAATCCAGGAGATAAAACTTACTTCAAAACAGCCCCTCAGGAGGCACCTATATCTGTGTTTAGGTTTAACGATGAACTACTCTAAACTCTCTCTAGCAGCAGCTATAGCAGAATTCTCCACAAGCTACAAACGCAACTTCTCAGAAATCAGAGGCCCAAGTCCATGGCTTTGTCCAGTTTTCTAGAGACCAATACAATTTTTTATAGCAGCATCTTCCATGTAGGAAAATACAGTCAACCAGAATCAAAGGGTCTGTCCTTCACAGAACAGTGCCTCCACATGCACCTTATTCCAAGCAGAGACTTGACAACCTTCTGGACACAGGATCCCAGAAGCAAGCATGGTGACTTGTAGCACAAACGATTTCAGTTATATACCACAAGAATATTGTAGATAAGGCTAGCACCATGGACTGTCTGGAATTCAAAAAGCACAATGGGTTTTTATAATATTGCCACCCCACTGCCAAACTTGCTAACAGTTCCTGGATTTGGTGTGGGAAAAAAACAACCCATGGGTCCACAAACCATCACAGTCCTAAGCTCAAGAGCATCTCTTACCAGGTATTGAGAGAGATGTGGACTTGCAATTGTAGTCTCCACGTACACCCAGTTTGGGCAGGTGGTAGACAGTCACTTGGTAAGTCTGTCCAGGTTCCACTTCAAAACGGTCAAAAGTGAAATTCCACTGAAAATAAAACATATTCAAGAGGACTTAAAATGAGAATGTTGTTCTATAAAGGCACTGAAATTAACAGCTGACTTGGCCCTGTTCAACTGTGTTCCCTCATCCCATATGATCCCTTTTCTGACACTTGACTATAGAAATATGCATCTCAAGTGTATTAAATGTAGCAGGCCCTTGGTATCTCCCAAATTCTTCTGTTTGGAATGAGAAAAACACAGTTATTTCTTAGGATCTTTGAGCTGATACAAGAGTCTTATGTCAAACAATCATGCTGGAGTTCCCACTGAATTTCATTCTGAACCGAAAGGAGACCAGGCTAGAACATGCATTTTTGAGACTGAAAATCTAGACTAATATGAATCTTGCAGTGCTGTGCAAGTGCTAAGCATTCAGAATTGCACTAATACATATATAGTTCTGTACCTGGCCATTCTGGCCACAATATTTTCTTAAATTCACACTGTTTTCCACATCAGCAATGCTGTGCAAATTCTGGGAGAGGCACTGGTTCCAGATGGTAAGCTAACTTTGGCCAAATTCTGCACAGTAAGCAACAAACTCCAGATTCCTGTTGCTCCTAAAGTGGCTGTGGATGCTCAGCATTTCTCTGATGTGTTTCCTAGACTGAGTGCAAGCTGAAGGACCGCCCCCAAAGCTGGTGCTTTTCCTCCAGAGAAAGAGCACAAGAAAGAAGAGGAAGGGTTAGAAAGGCCACATGTCACAGCTGTCAAGCAGAATGCAAAAACTTCTAGAAATATTTACTTTAAGCAACATCCAGAACCATGATGTGCTAGGCATTGTGCTAGCAACAATTCCTGAAACCTGCAGGATGGGTAGAGCGAAAGAGAAAGCAAGACGAGCAAACAGCTTGTACGCAGTTACACACAGGCGTAAACCGAACTGGAAACTACAGCAGGTCCCAGGCCCAGTATCTTGATTGTTTCAGCAACTCTTCTGACCAGTCTGTACTTTTTAATTACTAACCTTGCTGTATGCCAGTGAGAGCAGAAACAAACCCACGGATTAGAAAAAAGTAGTTGAGAGCCCTTTGCACTCACCCGGCCTCCATCTGGACGGACCTGAAGCGGCAAGTTGTTCTGAAAGTCAAACTGGGCACAGACCTGTTGATTGTTGTTGACTTGCATCACAGCCAGCTCTGCCCCCCGGAGATACTGGATGCTAGCTGCAGGCACAGGGACAGACAGAGATGTTGTTTCCTGTCATCTGCATGTGTGAAGCCTGCAGAATGACTGCATCACCTGAGACACACCTGCTTCTACACTACTATAGCTATACTGAGATAACAACTCTATACAGGCCTTGGACACAGGCCCTGCAGAAGGAAGAAACAATTCTGTCTTGAATCAGTGCAAAACCATGAACAGGAGCATGCAAGGGAAACTTCATATACAAACAAACAATCAAAGATGTTTGGAAAGTGAGAAAACTCAACTCCCTGGTACTCATTTTGACTCCAGCAATGAGACAATGATTCCTTTATCGAGACACACATACAGGAAACCCAAGTTACAAAGACTAGATTACTAGATTACCAGAAGAAAGAAAAAGTAGCAGCCAAATCCCCATTTTTCAAAGGCCTGCTTTCATGACTAGGTCAATGAAAGACTTCCAGTCATAATTCTCCCCTATCCTTACTAGATCACACTTAATTCCTCTGCTCTGTGTTCACATTAAAACACCATCACTTACCATCAGTGGCCACTTTCCATTCTATCCGAAGCACAGGGAACAGCCTTCCATCCATCTGACGGAAAACATCAGAAGAGACATGAAGACTGCTTGGAGCAGATGGAGTCCACGTGGGAACCTGCAGCCAGCTTGCCTCCATACAGCTACCTGTCCAGCAAATGAAAGCCAATATTTAGAACAGGGTCAAGGAAGCTCTGCTTAATTGCAGCTATGGTCTGCTCTTTGGGTCAGGGTTACTCAGAGGGCAAAACTGGGTGACAGACTGCTTCACAATTCAGAAAGGCAGTTTTCAGCAGGCAAATACTTTATAAACTGCCTGTATTATTCCAAGCTCACTAATGCTAGTAACTTATACTTCCTCTTTTCCTTGAAATCCACTGGTATTTATCACAATCAACGTAATCAGGCTAAACAGGCTGAGTAAGTTTACTCAATATATCCTCCAACAAGTCCAGACCTTGCTGTGAAACGGACCTATGTTAGAAGACTAGTACTGATTTCCAGTCTTCCAATGATAAGTGTATCAGATACCCAGGAAATTGTCCTGATAGTCAATTACTTTCTCTTTAAAAAAATGTCATACTTCTAATTAGACTATACACCTGACTTGAGCTTCCAACAACTGCTTGTTATGCCTTGCCTAAATTATTAAGCTCTCTGGACAGAAAAAATAATTTATGCTAGTCTTAATGGAAAAACGGTCCTGTAGTCTCATCAGAAAGTGAAAGCAGGTACAACAGGCATTAGATAGACATGATCTACTTAGTCTTTTATAAGACATTTGACTTGGAGCATATTTAAAATAGCTCTGCTGAATATTAGTGAAGCACAACACAGGAAGAACTAGACTACCAAATCAAGGAAGGAGTTGCAAGTAGGAAATCATTACTGTTTGAGTGTTTTAAATAATTCTGTGGGGGTGAGCACAGCCCCAATGCTTTACAATCTTCTAAAAAATATCAACATTCTAGAAGTAAATATAAAATAACTGGGGTAAGAGGGGAAGGCAGAACTGTCAATGCAATCAAATCTGAGTCACTTTGCGTACTGGACCCATTCAGACAAAACACTTCCTGACACTGTAAGGTGCATCTAAGCACACACAGGGCGGGCCATATTTACCTAATGAATAAACACCAATATAAGTTCTCATCATGGAACTGCTGAACAGCTAGCAGAAAAGCTACCAAATGAGAGTTGTGTCATGCAAGCTATGAACTGTACGAGCAGGCTGGCGTGATCCAAAAAGAAGAGAAAAGGTAGAACAATTCTACATGCTTTGGAGGGACTGGTATGCTATTCTTTGGCTACTTGATGCATCTGTGTTAAACCACTGTAATATTAAGAAGAGAACAACTAAGAACAAGAGAATAAATGGCAGAGTTGGGTGATGGTTTGGTTCATTAAAACAACTTGCCATCCACAGATATCTCCATTTCCTTGGTGGACTACTCTTCTCAGGCAGAGCTCAAGGACGCGGCTCAGCGTGCAGGCCGAGCACCATGAGCACTGGGATGGGGAAGCAGTGGGAGCGCTTGGCTGGTCGCTGGAGAGACACAGGCAGGAGCAGCACCTTCTCCCAGCCATCTGCCATTACAGACTGCACTGCTGGGTCCCCCAACCTACACTTTTTGTCTTTTTTTTTTTGGGTTGCTGATGGGAACAGGGGGAAGTGGGCATTATCCCTTCTCCTGACAGCATGGTTTTAGGCTTAGGAAGTAATTAGACAATCCTCAAATGCTCACTCTACCAAAAATTATCTATAGGTAACCTGATAGGATTAGAGTACCTTGCAGAAAAGAGTGTACCTACTATATACTAAAAAAATTTAATGGTTACCCCATGAGCAGAAAAACATAACAAGAACCATAAGGTGTAATTTAAACCAAATACTCAGATATGGCAGCATTTTAGTGTTGAAACTGCACTTCGACTTAGCCACACTGTCAAGCTGTACTCCAAAGACTGTGTGCCAGTGGGGAATATGATCCAATCTGATCCCACCCAATCCCTCTCCTGCCAAAGAAGTTTAAAATCTGGTTATTTTCAGCCTAATCGTCTCCCTGATCTGGCATGCCAAGCATGGCTACAAAAAAATACTTGTGCTAGTATGACACAGGGTTGGGCACTGATGCTTGGAAGAACTGCAAAGAAAGGCCAAGGAGCATTGGAGCCATCCAGATGCCTCCATGTACCAAGTGCACAAGTGCAGAGCAGTCTCCAATTTCTTATTTTTTTTTCTTTTTAAGAACATTACCCATAATTATACTAAAGTGCTTCAGATAAGTGTCACTGCAAGACTTGACCCCTTACACCTGGTATGTCAAATATATTTGATCAGTGGGACTTAAGAGTAATTCTAGTTTTGTTTTCCAATTCATAGAAGCATTTAGGTTAAAAAAGACCTTTAAGAGCATTAATTCACTGAACTTTATGTCAAATAACTTCCATTAATTGCTCTCAGCTGCATTCAAGATTTTTTATCATATATTAATTTTTCATCAAGCACTATCATAGATATAATAGCTTGTAATGAGCATTTACTGAAGAACTCCACCCACCCCACCCCTAATCTACTCTGAAAAAGATGTAACTTCCTGTTCCTCTTTTAGCTGGAGCTGACCATGGATCAAACTGAAAACTTCCAAAGCTAGGCATGACAGCAGCCTTCACTTTACACCCCTGTGATTCTAGCAGGAAGAATTTGCTATACAAACCCAGTTTAAAAAAAAAAAAGGCATGATCTGATGTGAAAACCACAACAAAGTAAAAAAAAGTACTTACTATTTCTTACGAGGCAGTTTAAATCCTGTGGGGGGAAGAAACAAGAATATTACTCTTGGGATAGAAACTACTTAATGGTAATTTGCTTCTGCTTGGTGGCAGGATAGTGATGCATACAATCGGGAAGAATTAACCATCAGGGAACTTTGCACAACTACATTAATCAGAAAACCAAGGGACACAGGGCATGAAACCTGTGCACACCTGAACTGCATGTGTCACACTAGTAGTTGCAGTAATGGAAAGAAATTGGAGAGAGGCAAAAGTGCAAAGATGATCAAAGTAAAAGCTTTCCAAAGTCCAGGACTCTGAAAATAGAAGCCACTGTGACAAGAAAGACTGCTTGAAGTAGTAGATGAGTATGTGTTTTGGGTTTTTTTAAACAGCCATGCTTTAAGGTACCATTACTCAGCAGTGAGAATGCTGGTAATGCTTGCTAGGTCTAAGCCCACCTGACTGGAAACACGAGCTCTCTGCAGCGAGGCTTGCCACTGAAGTACTGGGCTACATATCACCTGCTGCAGAGCATCTCCTGAACAGACATCAGCCACAACTGGTCGTTTTCTCAAGTGGTCTTTGGAAAAATGGCCCCAGAAGCTGCGCAGCAGCACCTGGAATGAGGGAGAGGAGCCCTAACATAGCCAAGGGCAAAATAAATCTATGGACTTCATGTCAAAATGTAGCACCACCCAAGAAGTACTTTTCACTGGTTTTGTGAAGATCAAGTCAGTCACCACCAGGGGAAGCAACATGATCAATTTGAATATAAACACCAATTCAGCCTGAATAGTTACTTTTGCAATTATACTGCACCCAAATACTGCAGAGAAATGCACAGACAAATCCTCCTGCCAGTAGCTTGTCAGACTCAAGAAAAACTGGTTAAAAGTATAGCTAATAGGAACGCTGTTACAACTTTGTAGCTCCCAAATCAGCACCCCAACCCCCTCACCCCCGAACACTTGCACAGCACCTGCAACCTAAGTCTTTTGATAGTGGAATAAAAATCTAGAATACAAGCAGGCAAATGCTGATTAATCCAACCTAAACCTGCCTACACTACAATCATTGGGTGAGATGAAGTTAATTTTCCCCACAGCAGCTCTCAGCACTGTGCATTGGTAGCCAGTAAAGTGTTGGTAACACACCAGTGATTTGGCTGTTACTGGCAGTGCTGGCACACATCAAGGCTGCCTCCCCAGTACTTCTCCTGCCCCCTTGCTAGAAGGCTAGGGGTGGGCAAAATCTTGGGAGGGGACACAATCAGGACAGCTGACCTGAAGTGACCAAAGGGATATTCCATACCATGTGACGCCTGCTCAGCAACAAAAGAGCTGAGAGCAATGGGGAAGAAGTGGGGGGGCATTTGTCATTTCTAACACCTGTCTTCCAGAGCAACTGCTACATGTGCTGAAGGCCTGCTTCCCTGGAAGCTGCCAGACATCACTTGCTGATGGGAAGTAGAGAATAAACTTTTGGTTTTGCTTTGCTTTTGCACATGGGCTTTGGCTTTTGCTTTATTAAACTGCTTTTATCTTAACCCATGAGTGTCCCCCCCATCTCATTTTTTTCCCTTATATTTTTCCCCATCCTGCTGAAGAGGGGAGTGATAGAGCAGCTTGGTGGGTACCTGGTGTCCAGCCAAGGTTAAACCACCACACATTAAAAAAAACAAACCCAAAAAAAGAGAAAAGTATAAATTGTAAATACCAGTATGGAAAAGCAGATTAAGCAATGAAAAAGCAGATTATGCAATGGAAAAAACAACTAACACTTCAAATTCTTAATCATCAGACTTTTAAATAAATTTAGCCTGCCAATGCCCCTTACATAAAAAGATGCAGTGGCTTCAGCTGGGATAGAGTTAATTTTCTTCACAGCAGCTGGTAGAGGCTGTGTTTGGATTTGTGACCAAAACAAGTATTGGTAATACAGGGATGCTTTGGTTATTACTGAAGAGTGCTTACACAGAGCCAAGGTCTGCTGTCCCCAAGCAAGTAGACTAGGGGTGCACAAGAATTTGTGAGAGGGCACAGCAGACCTCAACTGACCAAAGGGATACATACCCCAGACCATATGATCCTCTGCTCAGCAATTAAAGCTGGAGGTGAAGAAGGGAGGGAAGTGGGACACTTGGAGTTACAGCACTTGCCTTCCCAAGTAACTGCTATACGTAAGGAAGCCCTGCTTTCCTGGGGATGGCTAAATATCTGCTTGCTGATGGAAACCAATTCCTTATTTTGTTTTGCTTGCAGACACAGCTTTTGCTTTACCTAAACTGTCTTTGTTTCAGTCCACAAGTTTTCTTGCTTTTGCCCTTACAATTCTCTCCCCATCCCACTGAGTGGGGAGAGTAAGCAGCTGTGTAAGGCTGGTATGAACCCACAACTGGCTACTACCCATGTATTTCTATTTGTAATGTAATGACTTGTATTAAAATCTATCGCTTAATATTCTGTCACTTTGTCCTTGTGCTGTTGCAGTTATCAGTCATTATTGTAAACTGCATCACGATAATGGCCTTATATAAATTATGAGGCATTATTTACCTGAAGAGCAGCAACATCTGCTTTCATTTGAGTGCTGGTGCTCCTGTTTATTAGTAGATAAGATGTGGTTAAATGAAGAAGCATGGCACTTCCTCTTTTTTTGTTTTATGAGCAGTATGAATATTGAGCCAGCACAGTGCATAAATGGATTCTCTCTTCCTCCAGGCCTGTTGTCCCAGGTAAAGCGTTCACAATGACGTTCCCAGCATCAATGAGGCTGTGCCCTTTCTGACATCCATTAAAAAAACAAGAGCTTAATCAGGAACCACCAGTTGGTTGGTGAGGATTCAGAACCAAAGTGTGATTCAGAACCAAAGTGTGACTATTAAGATATGTCTCCTTTCAATACTGGGTTTCTATGGGGACAACCAGCGATAGTTTTTTTGGTGTGTCATCATCCCTCAACCTTACTCAGTACTTTCAAGGGGCAGCCTGAGTATGATTTTTTCCCCCCAGCCCACACTATCTTGTTTACCTGCTGTGCTAGTAACATTTTTTTAGGTATAGCTTGACTACATTGGAGGGTTTTAAGCTGCCACCAGTTAGTCAAGAATTTAGCAGGTTTACTACAAGGGGGTTGTCCTGGTTTCAGTCAGGATAGAGTTAACTTCATTTGTAGCAGCTGATGGAATGCTGTGTTTGGGAGTTAAAATGAAAGCAGTGCTGAGAACACCCTGATGTTCTCAGTTGCAGTCAGACAGTCAAGGACTTTCTCAGCTGCTTCGTATTTCTCTATTCATGAGAAAGGAGGGGCGAAGCCAGGACAGGTGACCCAGATGGGCCAAAGAGTATTCCATGCCAATTACATCCTGCCCAGGAGCCAGGACAGGTGACCCAGATGGGCCAAAGAGTGTATTCCATGCCAATGACGTCCTGCCCAGGATAACAGGGTGGAGGAGGAGGGGGGCAGGCTGAGGGGAGGAAGAAGAGGGGCAGTGGCGGGACGCATGCTTCTTGGGGGGACGGTCGGGTTCCGGGACAGCTCTGGGTGGTCCGGCCTGAGTTGTGTGGGTCGGGGAGAAACTGCATTGGGGATCAAGAGTTTCATATTCTTTTGCTCTAAAGTCCTGTTAGCATTGTTATATTTTATCTTTCTGTTATCTTAGTAAACTCTCCTTATCCCAACCCACGGGCCTCTTAGTTTCTTGGTTTTGGAGTTATTTGCCCCTTCCTTTTCCCTTCCCTTGTTTCCCCCTTTTTCCCTCTTCCCCTGCTCTTTTACTTTAAGAAGCAGGCAGCTGCGTGGATCTCGGCCCACAGTCAGGGTGAAACCACGACAGTGGTGGGGGGTGAAGAAGAGGGATTCACAAACCACAGAGCAGCCTGCAACAACTCAGTTGTTGGTCCACTCCATTCTCAGCCCCCAAAGCATGACAGGGATGACTCAATAGTCCAAAATACCTAGAAGAAGAATTAAGCCAGCCCGGAAATCCCAGCTATTGGCATAAGGAAACAAAGATAGCAGGAGAAGATAAAGCCACAGGCAGATGCAGGCAGAGATATAACAGCCTCAAAAGATATCTAGAAAGCAGTCACCATGAAAACCCTCTTTTTTGGATACTGCCCAGGTGAGCTGGACTGGGGTGCAGTTGAGAGCACACTTTTATACCAAGAAAGCATAACTCCAGAGAATGACAATCCACAAGCCAGGAAGTGATTAAAAAAAGACGACAAGTCAGTTTTGCAGTAAAATAAGCCAGCTACTTCCAGATTTGCAATGGCTATCTGCTCAGCACCAGAGGGAACACTTGCTGGTTTTCCCTTGTAAAGGTTCAACCAACTCAAAACCTTATCTGATGCACTGGCTCAAAGTGCATTAACAAACCTGTGGCAGTCAGAAGCAGTTAACCTAGGTTTCCCTGCTTGAGGAAGCACAAGCTTAGATGATACAGCATAAATAAAATTACAGAAATGTTTGTTTCTGCTTGCCCACATAGAGCATGTAAGAAGCACTGACATGTGCCTCAGTTCCGTCAATCTACACACAACAGACAAGTGGACAAATGGAAGGAAAGAAACTAGAGAGAGCTCTGCAGAAAAGCTGAAGATGGCCAAAGCCAGGCAGCATGCTCTGCACGATATTATAGAAGGAGCTTAACATGAGGTGTTATCTTCTCATCAGCTCCCTACTGCCTTTCAAGCCCAACAAGCAAAGCCACAGATACGGGAGGCATAAATATGAGAAGACACTTGTGGAAGTAGCTTTGGGCATCACCTCACAAGAAAAGGACAGACACAATCAACTCTTCACATTCACTTGCCATATTTTCACAGAAAGCTAAACAACTGTTTCTTTCACTCCTTTCCCCAAGATTTTTTTTTGCCTTTGACATAAAAAAACCCCACCCAGACCATATGTCATGGAGAATCATACAAATCTGAAAGAAATGGGAAACTGATTAACAACACCATGTCATAACAAATCAATTAAATTAATAGAAGGCCAGGATTTCCCAGCAGGATGCTGTGGTAACTAGCAAGCAACTGCCGTGAGCTGGGCAAATGTCCAGTTTTCCTTTAAAGAGCAGCTGCTGAATGGGAAGGGCTCCAGCTTTCCTAAAAATCTGCCTCTCACCTATGAGCCATTCTATGTATCTTCTGAGGCATGGCCAATTTGAAGATTACTGCAGTTTTCCTTTCCTAATTTCTTAAGAAGCAGAGATCAATAGGACATGAACATGTTACAGGAATAACAGCTGAAAGATGATTTGTTTAAGTGTAGTAGGAAACAACCTTCTTCTACAAAATTGTTTTGATTTTTTAAACCCTTTTTCTCTATAGTTTCTCTATAGTTTCTGTGTTTCTCTTGCCCTAGTATAAATTATCAGCAAAATCAAATCCAAACTCAAAAGTTGAAGTTTCTTCACAAAGATCAGTTAATTCAGAATTTTCTCTCATATTTTGGTAGTTTTGATCACTAACCCTGTTCAAGGTGAACACATCATTAAAGGAGGACCAGGAAAAAAATTCTTCCTCACATGCATGACCATCACTCATCTTCATGAGAGATATCACTTCTGCAGTGACTTTTAGTGAATAGCCATCAAGCTGGCAAGGCAGATTTCAGAGACCAAACCATGCACAGGTTTCCCTCCACCTGAAAGGTGGCAGGGTTATAAACACTGCACTGACCCTGGACATCAAGGCATGCTGCATCATGAAGCAGTTACTGCCCAATGGCTGCACACAGAGATTAAACGCTTGATGGTGAACAACCACATGGGTATTTAAGCCATAAGATACTTTTCCCTTATGCATGGGAAAAAAACCCAACCCACAGCTTGAAGCCTACCTCCCTGCAGACATCATTCAAACCACAGTTACTGGAAGGAACTGGATTTGCAGCTGCACTATTCAGCCTTTCATCCGAGCAGGTCTAGAGTGGTGCTGAATAAGGCCCATTGAGTGCATTTGTTGGCATTTTAATTAGATGAGCTGTTAATGAGCATTTAGTTTTACTTCCTCAATTTACAGTCATTTACCCATACTGATATGACACTGCCTCTGCCACTCCATCCCCAAAACAGGGCCTGACAAGAGAGTTTTGCTGGGGGGGGGGGAAGAAAAAGAGAAAAGCAGTGTCTCTCACCCTGACCTACTCTGAAGCTCAGCAACAGCAGCAGGAGTGAGTGGTTTAGAAAAAGGAAGTGGGTCTCACCATCCCCGCTCAGCAACGGCTTCCCTTCTGAACCACACTGTAACTGCTCATTGGAAGGGTTACTGAGTCATCCTCTGAAAACCATGCAACAGAAAGGGAAGGGGAAACCATTTTAACTGTCATCACTTCAGTTGATGGTACTTTTCCCTATATATGTCAGCAGCTTCACAATTACTTGTTTTTCTTCAGTCTGTCTGCATTTTAGAAAACTGCTTATTGATACAAAAGGTCAAAGTGGGCCTCGCTCTCCCACCGCCCCTGATGGGATGGGGAGGAGAATGGGGAGACAAAGGCAAACCTCGCAGATTGGGACAAGGACAGGTTACTGGAACAGCAAAGGGAGAGGGAAAGAACAACAAGAGGACTTAGAACATAGAAATATACGGTATATACAATATACTGGTTATGCACAATACAGTTTCTCACCAACTCATACAACACGCTCAGACCCATCAACCCTGGAGCCAAGTGGCTCCTCCCTGACTAAGCCCCACTTTGCACCAAGCATGGTATCATATGGTATGGAATACCCCCTTTTGGGTCACCTGAACTGGCTGTGTACCCTCCCCGCTTTTGGTGAAAATTAACCCTACCCTAGCCAGACACAGGCTTACACATTCACTGATCTGTGAGCACACAGAGACTGCAGGGCAACACATTTCCTCAGTGAAATTTGGTGAACCCCTCACTGAGTTACTACAGTCCACCTTCCCTTAAAAAAAAAGTAGTACAGCAAAGAACACAAAGTCAGTCAAAGCACCAGCATCCACGGACTCACAGAAACTCTATCCTGTATTACTCTCAGGCTGTGTGTGACGCACAATGCTTGTGATCCCCATGGTTAGGTTAGATGTCTAAGCAGTATTGTAAAGTCCTCTTTTCCCTTTGCTAACGTTTTACATTTTGTAACTCTATCATGCCCAGTCTAAAGTGAAATTGCAGGAGTGGACTGTTTTCTTGGGGTATTTTTAAATAGGACCAAAGGCAGCATAGAATTCAGGTAAAACAGGGATAAGGATATGGCCAAACATAAGAAAAGCGGCAGAACAGACAAAGGGTAGGAAACATGTATGAGAAAAGATTATAGAAAGTTTTATCCCAAAGGATGCATCTTGGTTTACATATGTCTACAGCTATGTCTGACTGGCTGCTTTCGATTGACTATGGAAAGTGCATGATGACATATACAAAACTTCATAGCTTAGAAGAAAGCAGCCCCTTTTCCCATTTGTGCATGCACCATTATTGTTAATGGGAACAGAAAGAAAAAAATGGATCTTTTTCCCCTGCTGCACACTCTTTACATGCATCTCAGACCAAAAAAAGTCCCCAAAATCCCAAATCAAAACACACGCCCCCCCCCGCCCCGAGAAGAGGGAGACCAGCTAGGCAATCATAGCTTGGGCTGCTGAAGTTAGCTCAGGTTGCTTGGTTCACATTTTATACAGATACCACATCTGCACCTCTCAATCTGTATACCCTCCAACTGGGAGAAAAGGCAGCCAAGATCTGCCATTTCAGTATTTCAAGCACACATAACATGTGTTTATTTACTCCTTCTGCAGAGGTTCCCCTCTTCCTCCCATAAATCCTTCAGCTGCAAGGAACAGGTTAAAACACTGACTGTTAGGCAACCCCGGCTGTTAGCGAAGACTCACATCCTGCTCCGTAACTTTGGGCAGTTTGCAGCAAATCTGAGCCCCAGCCCCTCACAGATGTCAGTGACAGGCATTTCCTGGCAGCCATCGCCCAGCCGGGCTAATCCTGCGGTATTTACAATGCTGGTTTATAACTCAGTTAACGCAGTTGTGCGCTGTGTACAGTTGTTTTGATGCACGCAGCCCACATCAACCACAACCAACCCCCCAAACTGCACAACAAGAAATTACGGCTATTAAGTAAGCAGCGCGGCGTGACACATCCATGAGGTCAGCAGCGGGGCCGTCAACACCAACGGCCTCGGGTGCGCCGAGGGAACCCATCACCGGCTGGAAGAGCTCGGCGGGGGTCCCGTCCGCGGTCATGCCCGCCCCGCCACCGCCACCCCAGGCAGTCCCGTCCTTCCCGCCTCGCTTCCAGCCATCTGTTCGGAGGGTACGCACCCCCGCCCGAGGCTCTGCCCGCCGTGGCCGCCTGCGGACACGGGTCACGGCAGGGAACGAGGTGGCTCTGTGCCACTTGCCCCACGAGCCCCTCGCTGCTTCCCGCTCGGGAATGGGTCAAGGCCGTGGCCAGGGGCACCGCCCTCCCCGCCCGACAAGCGCTTTCCCTCGGTGAGGGAGACCACGCTGAGCCCCGCACTCCCCCCCAGCCCCTCCGACGAAGGAGCCGTTCCCTTATCCCAACTTCCTGGCCGCCCCTCCCGGCTGCGGCCCGCCGGCTCCTCGTCCCTGCTCCAGCCCTGGGCCCTGCAGGGACGGCCGTGCGTGGGACATCTACACCTACCTTCCCCCTTCGTACCCCCGGCCCATACCGGCGGTTAGCGGCCGGCGACGGCGCGAAACACCGCAGGAAGAGAGAAACTCCCGCTTCACCGGCCCTGCCGCCGCGCCCGGCCCGCTGCGGGCACCGGGGGCACGCCGCCGGCTCCGTGCCCTGCCTAGCTCCGCCGTTTGCCAGCCGGCCGGCACCGCCAACTTCCCGACACTCCCAAACCCGCCGCGCTTACCGGCTGGGAGCAGGTAAAGGGCGGCGCGGCGTCCAGCAGCAGCCGCAGAGCCGAGCTGGCGGGCGGGACGGGAAGGACGAGGAAGAGCAGCAGGGGTAGGGACAGCCACAACGGGCCCGAACCCGCCATGGCCGCCCCGCCGCCGCCTCCGAGGCCTCAAGGCTTCCGGGCTCCGACCTGGGCGCGGGGAGGTACCGGCCCTCACCTGAGGAGGGGCCGCCGCGGCGGGGCGGTACTAAGGCGTCGGAGGGCGGTGCCAAGGCGACAAGGCCACAATCACCCCCTCCCAAACCCGCCCGCTACATGTACGTTCGGTTGATTTGCCTGGGAGGGTGCGGCTGTGAGGGCGGGCCGACGGTCGGTGCGCAGCCGGACGTTACGCCCGGGTCAGGGTCTGGTCTCGTCAGCCTGCTTTGGGTCGCTGCGAGCCTCGCGTGGCTCCTGTGGGCAGAGTTTGGGCAGGAGCAGGCAACTGCGTGGATCTCAGCCCACAGCCGGGGTGAAACCACGACAGGGCCCAAGGAGCCAAACCTAGGTTTACCCGGGGTTTTGTCTTTGCGTTCACACGAGTAAACCGACGGGTTCTTGAGGTCTGTGTGCTTATCCTCCCCAGTGCTCACCTCTACCTTCGGGTAAATACCGTGAGCGTGAAAACCCAGCAGCATCAGCAGTATGCAGCTACCCCCTAAAAACCATTATAGGCATATGCTGTATTTTTCCTCTTGTAAGGCTGTTCTAAATGCATCCAATTCACACGGAGCTGTGCAAACCTTCCACTTGTTCCTGATGCTCGCCGTGTTTCAGCTGTCTCACGGGCTTCATGTTGTCAGGCGGTAGCACACCCACAGCCAGCTTTCACCCATTTTATGCCATGTTTTTCACCTCGTGATTTTCACACAAAGCTGTAGCCCAGCCTCAGGGAGCTCAGCTGGGTTTCCAGCTCAGCGAGCTTTTCAGCAAAGCTGAACCGTTTGCCTGGCTTCAACTGACAGCTGAGAGCACGGCGTTTTCATGTGGTTTTTGCGGCAGCAAGTGTCTAACTGGAGGTCGGACCTGAAAATGGAGATAGCAAGGTTTCTGGTGATCGTTCTGCCATTCCAGTGCCTCATGCTGATGACATCCACAGGTTTTAATCACCTCCTGGGTTCTATCATGTTGCGACATCACTAATCAATAGTAGCAGCAAAGTCTGCAGTTCTGACATTTGCATGCAAGTCAAGGAAAAAAAAATAATATAGATACACACACACACAGACACACATAATTAAAGAAAAAAGTTCTTTTTTTCTTCAGACATTATTTCACTCCATCTTATACGCTGTGATTTATAGTGCTGCAACAGAAAACACTGTGCTCAGCTGGCACTGCAGTGTAATTGCTTGATAACCACAGTAGAACAAATTTGTTCAATTGAAAAGTAAATGCGTGGTATGTTACTTATTATTGTCCCATTAGCTTCATGGCTTATGTATATACTGATTAACACTGTATTGTAGCCATTCGTTTTTGTGATGCATACACTTGGTAAAAAAAAAGAATCCTGTGGAGAAAATGTTAAGTGTGTGGTTATACATGAGTCACACTTTGGATATCACAACATGGCAGAATTTCTGTGGTGACTGTCTGAGACTGTTTTGCAGCACCTTCAAATACACGAGGGAGCATGTGAACGGCTGGGGATGGGAAGTAAGGGGCTGCAGGAAGCTGTCTTATTTTTCACTCACTGCTGAGAGAAGGGAGCAACGTCAAAGGAGTTCTGATAACATTTACAATATTAAACAAATCTGGACATTGTTTAGAAATTTATTAGCAATTTTAAAATAACATCATTCCTTAGATAAAAATGCAATCTTACAGGAATATACATTTGTCCCACACAGAGATGACCCTATAGCTCACTGGCGGGCCATTCGCTCTAACTTTTTCTCTGTTGATTTTAAAACGTGCGAGAGGGAAAGACGGACTCTGGCACTGATGACAGGCTTACATGACGGTTACAAACTGTACAGCATTATTTACAAAAGCATTTCTGTGGGTTCATGAAAACTAGATATAAAATCGTGGAAGGAGGTAAAGAATTGAGATGGGGAAGGGCTTGGGTAGAGGTGCAAGGGAGGGTGGAGAGGGTGGGCGGAGAGTGTGGGGAAGAATGGGAGAGGAGGTTTATATCTGGACTGATTTATACTTGAGAGAGGTCATTTTACAGCTCTGGGCAATTCAAATGAAGGCAAAACACTTATATTTATCAACATTTATAGCTGATGATCAGAGCAGGAAATGGTGCTCCAGGGCCTGAACTTAAGAGGTGCTGAGGAACCCCATCTTCCCTGAAGTCATTGGGAAACAGGTATGCAGTACCTTACTGGGCTAGACCCAAACCATGGAGATACAGGCCAGGTAGAGTACTCCCCAGACCTTAAACAGTTTGATCCTGCACTATTCACTCATTGGTGCTGATGTGAATTCAGACTGAGAGATCAGCTCCAAAATTGAACTTTCACTCCTGAAACTGGACTTCAACCACTTCTTGCCGAAATTCACCCAAAGCAACTTATCCTTCGCTCTGCCAAGCTTCAGTAGTTTGGAGGGAGATTTCATCATTCAGATTTGATTTTTAAGGCAGTTTTAAAAGTATCTCCCCCCCCCTTTTTTTTTTTTTGTGTGTGTGATGCAGCAGTGTTTGTCAAAGAGATATTTACAATCTCACTCCACTTCCTCTGAAATCTTCCCACATTCAAACTGTCAAGACTGAATAAGCCTGAACGAATCACTTCTATGAGCAAACATAAAGTTGATGATGTTTAGGTAGTATTGGCTGCCAGACTGCCTAGGTGCTTGAGATGGGAGCAGACTGGCTTAGGATGCTTAAAATATCAAAAGCATTACGGCCTGTTTGGGAAAGTGCGTGCATTTTGCCTGGCTGGGCAAAATACAACAGAAGAACGCAGGTATTTCATTGTCTGAATGATGAGGCTAATGATGAATGGTGTCTGAGTTTGCAGGCCTGACTTGAACAGGAAAATGCTTTGGAAAGTGGCTTTTTGAATGCTGGCAGAAAAACATGTTGTTGGGTGGGGTGACGCCTGCTCTCGCCCAGGCTTGCCCCTGCTCCGCTGGGCCTGGGATGCTGCCACTAACCCTGGCCCTATGTAACGGCTGGGCAGAGCGCCCTGAACTTCAGGCTGTAGGAGCAGAGGCTGCCTGTGGGACCTGGGGTAGAAAAACAACAGCATGGGAGCATGGAGATGCACTCCTGATGGTGCCTAACTAAGCCCTTGGTAATGCTAATGAAGATTCCCTTATTACATCAGTCATTGGTGCTGCTCCTCTCAATTAGCCCTTTAGAAAGGGACTTGATTAAGTTGCCTAATTGTCTCCTGCCACCTGAGGTCTTTGCCATGTTTGGGGGGCTGGTGGTGTGACACCAGCCCTGGGGAAGAATTTAGCCTTTCTGGTCCAGCTGCTGGAGGCTGGGCAGAGGCCTGTCGGGTATCCTAAGTGACAGTAGATGCCCATATTTAGGCAACTGAGTCGAGTCCTGTGCCGCTAAAGAAGGTCTGGTTTTTATGTTCAAGTGGTGACAATTAAGTCCCTGGTAAGAGGCAGGGGAAAAATGGAGGATTTAACTAGAACACTAAAGTTTATACCAGAAGAGTGGTGGGTTTTTTGTTTGTTTGTTTGGGTTTTTCCCCGGTGTGATGCTACTGACTTCTCTGAAAGCAATTGGAGCCCAGTCTGTTTTCAGTACAGGACACACCTCTCAGCTGCGCTGCTGCCCTCACCTGCCCCACCTCAGGGTGCTGCAGCAAGGCCGCAGCAGTGTCAGCTGTTGAGAAACAAGGCAACAACAGAGCAAAGCTCCATGGACAGAAATCCCATTGGAAAGCTTTTGGCTTCCCAACCCAGAATAAAACATTAAAACCTTTGTGACATTCAAAAGAGGAAAAAAAAGAAACCCTGTGCAATTGTTGAAATTTATATTTCTTAGACTTCATTGAAGAAGAAAATAAATGGAGGAAAGATACAATCATTTTTTTTTCTGGACTCAGTTCTGTCTTCCACATTTTTTGCATCAGTACAACCTCCTTAGCCTCTAGTGCCCTTCGTCCTTGTGTTAGCAAGATGGCAACTGAGGCTTCTGACACCCTGGATTATTTTTTTATAGGCATTCATGTTTTCATCATGGGAACTGATAATATCTCACCGCTACCAGAAGCACCCAACTGGATTTACTTGTTTTATCAACTTTGCTGTGCTCCAAACTCCCCACTCAGTGTTCCTCTTACCCACCCTGGGCCTGCCACGGGGACAGTCACAATGGGGCCATGCATGTATCTTAGGATACTCAGTTCTGTCTTGTTAGGGCTGCTTCACTTCAGCCCACTGGACCAATGGGTTGGGGTTTCTCACCTACACGTATGAAGCAAGGCCTTCAACTTCATCTGTGACACGGGTGAACAGCCCATGGGCTCGTGGTGCTGTCACCCGGTACAATTGTGTCTGTGTGCAAACGCGCATACATTTCATACAGCAATCTGAAACTATCAGGCAGAAAAGACACAGGAGCCTGGCTGAGACCCATACAACTGTTATATTGGCGTCAGTCTAAAGAAAGCAATGATACATTGCTTTGGAAATTATCAAGAAATGTAAAAAATGCATTTGCCCTTTTTTTGTTGTTGTTTTTGTTGTCATCATTGTCGTAGTCATCGGGGGTAGGGTTCTGAGTCAGAAAACAAAGCAGAAATAGATGCGATTCTGTACATGGCGCCTCTCTGGCTGTCCCTCCATGCTGGAGTGTGGTGGGCAGAGTAATAAAATAGGCGGGACCCCTGCAGTAGCAGCAGCATCTACACCATCATCATTCACATGTCCAGCTGAAGAGGCAGACGATGCAGAAAAGGTCTGTGGGTAACGAAACTTCAGCTCGGGATCATGAGTTCCACTTTCTTCCCCATCACATCAGCCACACAGATATAAGGAAGAAAAAAAAAGAAATGCACCCGGTGTGGCTGGCCCAGTACTGCCTGGAACAATGAGCAGGAGTGATACAGGGAGGAGGTTTGTTGTTTTGTAAGAAACGTCTTTAGTCTGCAGTGTACTCTTGCAAGTCAGAGATGCTCAGTGGCAAGCAGCAGATCGTTTTCCCCATTCTTTCCTTTCCTTCCATGCCACTCCTCAGCCATCAGTTCCTTCAAAGCTCCCATCCACAGCACAGTGATTGTACCCACCGTCCACTCCCATACACAGGGAAAGAAGGACATTCCAGGAAATAAACCTGCCCCCGACTTCCCACCGTCCCCCAGACTCTACCTCACCTGAAGGAGGCAGTAGCTCTTTGCTCAGGCCTGTCACAAAGCGCACATTGGAATTACCTCCAATGGAAAAATAAAAATGCCGCCCTCCCCAGAAAGAGAAATTTGCACAGCTGGCACCAGCAGTTACTAAATGCAACACCCCTCAAACCCCAAACCGTCACCTGCAGACATCTTTTCCACTCTGCAGGACCTAAGGGGTCTTCCAGCAGAGAGCGGGGTTTCCCCGGCCATTGTAGGCCCTGACACCCAAGGGAGTTGTGTGAGACACAATCCTTCCCACCATTTTCCTACCCCTCAAGAAAAATCCTAAAGGACGACCTGGGCTGTCAATTATCCAAAATGCCCATCGCCACCAGTAATTTAGATCAGTACTTGGTTTCTCAGGAGCAGAGAACACCCCTGTCTCCCACGGGACTCCTTACGCTGAATTCATTTTCAGAAACAACCAGGCACAGTTTTATTTCAAGTACTGTTGGAGCACACCAGCACTTGCAGCAACAAACTCAAAGGGAGACATGCTTCTGTGCCCGTCTCAATACAGGCACAAGGGATGGGAAGGATAAGACTGACTGACATCAGATGGTTACTTTCTCCAGGGACGTCTTGAATTAGGACTCTGATGCCAGATAGTTGTATAAATGGAATAGAAGTTCTCTAATTTAAAAGGATTTTTTTTCCTAAGGTATCTTGAGCTGCTACTGGCTGGTTCAAAATGACACCATAACAAGTGCACTGTCAAAACCACCCTTTAATATATCTGCTTTACGCCCCCGAGAATCAAGAAGAAAAACACAGGAATTACAAAGCCAATGTAATCAACCTAAGCAATAAATGATGTTCTCAGACATCTGCAGAAGCTCAATATTTGAATGAGAGTTTAGCTCTGAGTCAGCTCACACCTCCTAGCTCAGCACTGATCTGCAAGGCTGTGAACCGTATTGAGAAGGGGGAAAACCAGCAGCAGTCTAGACAAAAATTAGTTGCATAAAATCTAACAATACCTGGCTGGTTTTTCAGCCTCTTTCACGGGTTAGGGCCAAGTATCAGTGTGAGGAAAGTCAAGAGAAGTTCATGCTCACTAGTATGGAAATAGGGCTGGGATGTGCTGTGCCATCAGATGTTTTGTGACATAGAATCTGACCTATCCACTGAAGCCTGGGAAGACAGATAAGACCATACATAGGAACACACAGAGAAAAATTAATTTAACATCTGCATCTTGACCATACCGCAGCAATTCTCTGAAGCAACAATCCAGAGCGCGCTCCCTCAATTAACATCTGCTTTCAGTCCAGACCAGAGTTAGGTAATTTTACTTTGCTAAAGATTCTGCCTCTTGCATTTGCATATCCCAGGATCCTCCTATCACTGATCAAGGTCACCTATGTAATAAAAGAAATTTGGAAACAGAATTTTATTCCCCCCGCTTTTTTAATTGCTGGTGCCAGCTGAACACGTAGGATGGATCTGACAAATGGGCTTGAGGGTCTTGCTACCCATGAGTGGGACAAGACCTTTATAGAAACTAAGCAAAAGGAAAGACAACAAAGCCTGAATAAAATATCCCAGTCTCGGGAAGAAAGGTTCTCCACCAATAAAGTCATCGTGCGTGTTTAAAGGGAGAGAGGAAGAAGGAAAGTGAACACAAGATATGCAAAATCAGTAACGTTCAACCTGTCAGTGGACTGCAGAATAGTTACTTACACCAGGTACACTTTGTTCATTGTACAAATTAAAAAAGGAAAAAAAAAGTACCCTTTTCCCCAACCACACGTAGAAAAGCACTTAAAAGTTCAAAGGTAAAGCTTGGCACATTCCAAATACGAAATGATTCACTTGACATGCAGCAAAATATACAAGAAGTGATTCTTTTTTTTTTCTTTTTTTTTTTAAACAAACTTAATTCAATTCATTATCTTTGCTTGGCACAATTGCAATTCATTTTAAAAAAATATTTGAAAAATACTGAAACTGACCTGAATTCAAGTATAACGGTTTCTTCAACAGAAACATTATCAATGCAATAAACATCACACGGAATATATCGAAGCGTAACGCCTTCGCCTTGGGTTTTTTTTTTGTTGTTGTTGCTTCCCCCCCCCCCCCAATTTTTTTTTTCTATACAGTTTTAATGCCAACACAACTTACAATTGTATTTTAAAATTAATATTATTGCATTGTTTTTGCATATCTTGTGGAACAGAAAATGCAAAGAGTTACTGATTCCCCTTTCAAAAAGCAGAGACAGTGGTTTGTTTTTGCATTCAAATGGCCCCAGATACAGATCTCCTGCAGCTCAAACCAGGACGTGGAGAACTGCATGCACTTACTCACACACACGCGCGCGCGCACACACACTCGCTCGGTATTGCTCCCACACTCACAGATATACTTAGCACTAAAAAGAACCCAAATCAATCACTCAAATGTGCAAGACTATATCAAGTGCATTGCCTACTATCTTTAAATTATAAAACAACAACAAAAAAAGGAGGTTTCAATTCTAGCAAATAAAATTACAAATTCTTGGTGTACATAATGGTTGGTAAAACTCATCTATCATTATACTTCTACCAAATTTCAATGGAGAAAAAACCCCCGAGTTTAAATAATACAACATGACCAAACCGATTTAACATCTGCAAAGGTGAAAATAAACCAAACCAAAAAAAGGTAGGTGATTACAAAACGTTGTAAACACTCCCTTCTCCCTCCAAAAAAAAAAAAAAAATTAGTAAAATAGTCAAAAATAAAAACTGCAACATGCTTTCAAGAAAATATCAAACTGCAAAACAAGGAGAGATCTACACAAGCCCACCACCACCTCAGCAAGTGCGGGGCAGGTCGGCTCAGCCCCGCCACAGAGCCTGCTCCCCAATCTCCCACTGGCTGGCATGACTGGCTGTCTGAGCTCTGACTGGTCAGCAGGAGGCTGCCTGAGCTCGGATCGGCTGGCAAATGACTGCTCGAGCTCTAACAGGTTGGCAGAAGTGGCTGCCTGAGCTTGGATTGGTTGGCAGAGACCGCTGCCTGGGAGTCTCGGCAGGGTTGGGCAGCGCTGCCACCTGCCCCTTGGGCTTCTTCTGCTTCCTCCTCCCCTTCGTGGTATGGGAATCCACAGCAGAAGTCCTCCTCTCCTTCCAAATCAAAGGGCCTTGGCTTTATGGAGACGGTGAGGCTCATACAGAATATGTGCAAAATGATTTTTACAAGCAAAGTTGAAAGACACCCGTTTGACGCAGGGTCCTTTTGGCTAGGGCCATCCACAGGAAGCTGAGGTTCCCCCTTTGCGCTCGGGAGGCAGTCGTCGTTCCTTGTGCAGGGACTGAAAAAAGAGAGAGCTGGCTCTCCTCCTCTTCTTCCTCCTCCTCCTCCTCACTCTTCCTTCATGGACACGTGCTTGGGTTATATCCGCTCCTGAAAAGCTTTCTTACACCACCCAACTCTGCGACTCGTCCCAACAGAAATGAATGAAGAACGCTGTTCCGGTTACTCCAGGTCACGAGAACAGTGAGGCACTTCTGAAACAAACCCATTAGGAACATTGAAACAAATAAAAAACCAGCATCGCTTCCAGCCCTGGCAACTACAGGCTGCTGATATAAATCCTGCTGTCCTTGAGCTCCTCCTGACTTTTTCTACAATCCGGGTTCTGCACCTCTTCCTCTTCCTCTCCTGCACTGTCCTGCCCTGGGTCCCTGCAGTTAACAAAAGGCAAGAGGTTGCCATTGGGGCTCTGCTTGCTGTTACCATTGAGAATGTTGTCTGCTGCATTTTCCATCTCTTCTATCGTCATGTCACAGGCGTCTGCGAGCTCCTGGGTTGTGACCTCAATGAACTTTGGATCTTGAGCAAACTGCATCAGTCCTTCTGAAATCAAGACCTTCAAGAGCAGGTAGGGAATGAGAGACAAAGGTGTAAATTAGTACTCTGCATCATCAATCCTATCGTGCCCCATCACAATCCTCTTTACTACTTCCCCAGCGGGCCTTCTCCCACTCATGCTCTAACCCCTGCTTGTAGACAGACTCTCCTACTCTTGGCATTGCAGGCAGCATCACACATGTGCTGCCCTGCTCTTCTAAGGGCCACGTTTCTAGTTGGCTTTGATGCTGCTCATGTCCTTCATGACTCTACAGTCTTACCGCTTCGACCAGGCTGCCAGCGCTGCCGTGAAACTGCCTGCTGCTCCCTCCGGTCTGGCTGGGGACGGTGAGGGAGACTGGTCTGGCTCTCCTCGGGCTGCTGCAGCCAGTGTTGTCAGTGTACCGAGAGCCGCAGTGTACTGATGGGAAGCTGCTGTTGAGCTTCTCACTGGACTCTGCCCCATCGAGGCGCAGAGTTGGGATGGTCTGTTGCGGCCAGCCACGACTGCAGGGTGTAGCGGGGGCGTAGCACACAGACGAGAGAACATGGTGGGAGAATGGCTTCGCTGGAGCAGGGGACTCAGGCCAGCCACCGCTAACGCCTACAGACAGAGGAGGAACAAGACCAGTGAAAGTCTGCTCTCAGCATCAGAGCTGGAAGGAGGAGGTGCTGGAGAAACTACCCAAGAAAGGCCGAGAGGGTCTCGAGGTTTGTGAAAACAGCTGTCAGCTGCTGAAATACTTTGGATGTTTCCTGAAAATGCATTTTGCAAGATTTCCTTTAAATGTTATTCCAAGTACCAGACTGAAAACTCTCGTGACTGTTCTTCAGCTTTGGAGCTACTGCACTGACAGGAGGCCTGCAGCCCCATTCCTCACAGCCTTGCCAGAAACACCACCTCTTCTCCAGTGGGTGAGACAGCAATTAATTTTCCATTGCTGCCACCACCCATATTGCTTACTTTTACTGCCAATTGCTGTGTTTTCTGTAAGTATCCACTGTGGAACCTGAACAGAGACCAGATGTGAATTCTAGACGGGTCTGCAGTTGGCAGTAACTGTAAATCCACACTGGATTTTAAGGCATCTGCTGTTAGTGGGAAGATCAATACCTGATGATTATACTATGGGCCGTCCAGTCCTTCCTGTGATCATATACACAACCTCTGACTCATCCAGCTTCCTTTTAAAAAGAATTTCTCAAGAAGTCCCTTCTTGCGCAGGGCTGATCTGATGCCTTTATTCATGGTGACTGCTGCCTTGTTCCATAAGCAATGTCATCACAGTCATAAACTCACTTCACAGAGCTCACTACTGCCTCATATGAGCAAATAAATAAATGCATAGGAAATACAAAAGCATGTGGATCGTGTTACAGAGAATCCTCTTGTTCGGCCTGGGTTTTAGTCTCTTCCAGCTTCAGCTATGTGTCACCAGTAAGCCTCCTGCCTTTTTTGGCTACCTGCCTGAAAATACTGTTTGGAGGAGAAGACTTGGACTAGACTGACTTTGGAGATGTTCTTTCCCTCTCTTGACCCCAGTGAGACTGAACTGACTGGTTCAAACTACACAGCTAACATTATGGTGTCTAAAGGTAAGTGAAGCTCAGTCTATCTGCTGCAGAAATCCTTGGGAACTGATAACCATGCTGCGCTGATGACTTCTGCAACAGATTAACAATAGCATCAATTATTACTCACCTACAACCTTCACCAATATTTTCCCAGGAATTAGATGTCAGATTCCTATCAAGCTTCAGTAATGAAGCAACCCTTAAAAGTGCATCTCTGTGAGTCATGTGCTGCAGGCTATGACGGCCTCAGCGCATCCCTTAAACTGCTGGGACTTCAAGGAGAGCCCTAGATCTGTCAGGCAGGACAAGGGAAGCAGTTTTTCAGTTTGTTGGCAGAAACATATACAAGGTGTTTCATCCAAAATGTAGGAGAGTGAGGAGATTGAAAGAAGCTCATAGGGATTGCTTTGAGCTTCATCCAGATTTATGACCTAGCTTCAGCTGAGATAGATGTGATTTTCTTTCCAGTAGCTGGTACAGTGCTGTGTTTTGGATTTAGGATGAGGATAATGTTGATAGCACACTGATGTTTTTAGTTGTAGGGAGGTAGTTGTAGTGTCTACATTAAGCCAAGGACTCTTCACCTTCCCAGGCCCTGCCAGGCACCCAAGAAGCTGGGCGAGCACATCCGGGACATCTGGCCAGACTGGCCAAAGGGATATTTCCTGCCACAGAACTCCATGCTGCAGATATAACTGGGGAAGCGAGTCAAGGGGGTCGGGGGTGTGTGGTGTATGTGTTTGTGCTTCATTTGTATTATTGTTACTCTCTTCCTTTGTTATCTCAACCCATGATGGTTTTTTTCTTCTTTTTTTTTTTTTTCTTTCTTTTTTTCTTTCTTTTTTTCTTTCTCCTCCTCATCCCCTTGGGGGGAGAGAGGAGAAGAGAAGTGAGTGAGTGGCTGTGTGGTACTTAGTTACTGGCTGGGGTTAAGCCATGACAACATATCATGATGCATGAGTATTTTGTGAGAATACCACTTCAAGCATCCATGAAGTGAATCTACTGTGCTTAGCAGAGGCAACCTTTCCACTTTATGGTTTTGTTTTAAGCAGTGATGTAAGCTAACAAGAAGTTGGGTGGGCTGAGAGAGTGGGAGTTGTGTCCTCTCTGCCTAGCCTGCTGTGAGAGGGCAGGAAATCTCATGAGGGCTGTTGCTGCTGTGGGGAAGATTGGATGCTGTTTCCTGCCCACTTCCCCCTGTCCCACTTGCTGGTTGTCCCTGCTCCAGCTGTAACTGGAGACTTCTGCTTTCTGGAGCTTGACCCTTAAAGGGTAACTGCCTGGGAATGGAGGTGGGAAAAGCCAGGGAGCCTCAAGCATGCTCATCTCTCACTCCTCTAACCTCTTACGCCTCCCATCCCTATTTGTGGCATTCTGAATCCCTGTGGCAGCCTAAGGAGGTGGGAAGACCATGCTGCCCTGCCCCGGGGGGACTGCACAGGGCAGGACGCCTCACTTGCAAGGCTGTCACTACCATCTGCGCCCGTTTCTTTTACGGTGACAAAAAGTGGCATAATCAAACTAAAAGACACAATCTACCTTGGACTATGACAGCTGGCTAATCATCTAGGTACGTGCCTAAGCATACATTTGCTGGGCTGCTGGATGCAGTTACAAAGGGCTTACAAAGCTGATTCATTACATGTAATCAGTTTATGTTTTAAAATTATTAATTATAGTTACTGTTTACCTTTAATTGCTATGAAAGTAGACCCTGCACCTTTTATTCATATGCATACTACCATCAAAGCCAGGATAATTGCACCGCAGCATGCAATTTGGGTAGTTAATTTATCTTTTAGCTGGTTTTTTATTTTACTCTTTCATGGACATCAGAAAATGATAACTCTGCTGACTCCAAAGGACATGTTCCTGTAGCATTCTTCTGGGAATGATAAAGATACTGAAAGCAGGAACAAGCAAAATGACAATACAATTTCTAAAAGTTGGACCTTTGATGTGGGCGCAAAACTCTCCCAAACGTGAGGGTTTTTTTCCAAGTTAGTTGGGATGCAATGGCACAGGGTGGGTAACGAGGGTGGTAGAGCCTCACTCGGTTACATTGCTGGGCTCTTTGTGGTTATCAATGCTTACCTGGTGATGTACCAGATGCAAAGGCAGAACTGTCTTCTGCGAGACGTCTACACCCTGGTTCTTCTGTCTTTTCAGACATTCTAAGTGAAAAGATGCTCTTCGACCTGGAACAGCAATCACACACAACTGTGTCCACCACTCGTACTACCTTACAGTTAATCTGATTTCAGTTTCTTTTAGTGCAGTCCCATTGGAGATATAGCAAAGACTCACACTTTAGGCTCTGTCCACTTTCCTTCAACACCTTGCCCTTTCTAAAATATCTGCATTTACAAAAAACCACTCAAGCTTCATGGACAAACAAGGACTACCTTCCAACAAGCTGCTAGATAAAATTCCAGATGATGATTTTTATTTTTCCCCTTTTAAAACACAGTGCCTCAGTAGATAACATTCAGCTGGTTTCCCTCCTAAGCAGTGGAATTGTTCTCAGAGCTCTCTGGTTCTTGTAAAGGCCTCAGTGGGACTGATGATGGCAGCTGCGGCTCTGCTGCTGTGCTTGGCACAGTGCAGGAGGGGACGTCAGGCTGCTCAGGTGACATCGGCCTCCTGCTTGCATGTGGTCCGTGTCCCTGAGCTGCCAGACATACCTCAGTTTATGAGGCTCTGTCTATAGCAAGGTCAGGTGGAAGTGAATTAATCAGTGGTTGAATTCACTGACAAATGGAATGCTGCTTATACAGACATGAAGCGTTTTCAAAATTCAGAAACAAGGGAAGAGAAAAAAGCTATTTTTTCCCTCAAAGGAAAACAAATATATTTTAGGGGGAACTATTGAGACAGTCATGGTGTTTACTTAATTAAGAAATTAAGCTTTACTTCTGTAAATAGGAAAAAGGTACCCTTATGCAGGAATTTAAAAGCACTGCAAAGTATGTTTATGAACAAGTGCACAGGCTTTACTTCTGAAGAATGGCAAACAAAGCAAGCATTAAACATAGTGTGTGTGTCACACTAAAATATTCTGTGGACATCTTGATCCTGTTGACATTCTTCTAAGGAAGGAAAGAAGATTACAGTTCTGAAAATATCTAAATATCTACATTGATTTGTTGAGAAAAGGCTCCCTCAGGGGTTTTGTGAAATGTGTTCTAACCCAAAGAGCAAATGCTACGATGCTGATAAAAAGTATTTCCTCTTTCTAGAGAAGAAAAAAACACTTGTAGAATGAGTTTGACATCACTGTATAAATATTTGTTAGAATGTAGTTAATGAAGCATTGTTCCAAGGACTGGCTGCGAATTTGGCTTTACAGATAGATACAGGAATTGTCGTTTCCCAGTGAAATAACAATTTCATGAGTTCATGAGTTTTGAAATGCAGTAAGTATTTTTAAAATACTCAATTATATAAGTTTCCTGAAGGATTTAACTGCCTCACTTTAAACATTATACTACCTAGTCTGTCACTTTTATTTTCTAAGAATATGTTTTATATACAGGATTCTTTTAGTTTCTCCCCTAAATGTCCTTTTTCTCCACACCAGTACTCAGAAAAAAAGGCTGAAAAACATTCTTTGCAAAAGAACACATTTTCTTCAAGACTCTTGCATTTGTCCTGTATCTTGTGATACATGGATTTCACCTAACTGCATTCTGCACACTCCAACACGTGAAAATCTCCAGTTATGGGAAGAGCAGAAAGCAAATTTGTATTGCATTAACTTAATCTGAATGTCACTTTTTTCCTCACAGCAGCCAAAGGGACAACCTCTCCTTTCCCCCTGCTGAATACACATGGAATGGAACACCATATACTCAGGGCCAAACCATTTGGTGACTCCCTGGTGATTGTTTGGAGAGTCTACAGTGCTCTAATAAACTCCTCTGATTCATAAACAGCCTTAATCAGACGGGTCACATGGACTATCCAAACGGCCATGGGTCCAGCTACTGACTGAGCATAAAGTCAGTAGAGTCGTGTGCATGATCAGGATTGCATTCTGCATGCCCTGGGACTCCTGGTCTCACGAGCTAAATGCAGCAAACAGCAACACCCATGCCCACACGTGCTGGGTTTCCTCCAGCAAGATGTGAGAACTCAGTGGAGGCAGAGGATAGCACAGCCCGCACGTCGCGCTTGGGGTGTTACCTAGTGCTGAGGAGCACAGAAACCCTTTCTTCGGAGAGTGCCGGCTGTCCTCTCCTTTGTTGTTTTCTGGTGGTGTAAGTTGTCTGTTTTCATCATCTTGGTATGCAAGCCTGGAAAGGAGAACAGAGGGATTCTAGAAAAGCAGCTGACACCGGACAGAGTAACCCCTCTTCCGGCAGGACAGACAGGAAGTTCATGCTACCCAATGGATGCAATAGCAAGCTGGTTGCAGTCAAAGGCTATCAAATGGGTGCAATAGCTCCTGGCCCAGGAGTGGTAGGAGAAACCATAAGACAGAGAATGCTCTAAAGAGATCTGGGATCATTAGATGGTGGAAGTGAAGATAGTGGTGCAGATCAGACGTTTCATTCAGAGGAGGAGGAAAACCCTAGGTGAAAGATATCCTTCTCAATGTTACTTCTCTGGGCTGGACTGCATTTAAAAAAAAAATATTCTCTGATATTTGAGTTTTCTGGCTAATGTCTTCTGCCCTTATACCATAAATGGAAATTTTTGTAGAGAAACGTCAACTCTTCCCACCTCTCCCCCTTAATTAAAGAACCACCCAAACACCTTGACTAAAGCTGCAAAGCTCACATTTCAGTAGAGAGCAGACTTGGTTCACTACAGTACTCAATGTCTTCATTCAAATTTTCATCATAAGTCTCATCCTGAGACACTTCCTCTTGGCAAACAATTGCCAGCTGGCTGTCTCTGGAACTGGAGCTAATGAGCAAAAAAGACAAGTCAAGATACAGAGATGGTAAAGACAACTTGTTACAAAGACATGAATGACAGGCTCCATCTGTCTCAGTTTAATATAATGTTGTAGAGTTATCGTAGAAAGAATCAGCAACTGAACAGAGCTGCAGGGTTCACAAACACAAAGCGACAACCTTTGTCTGTGCCTTCTCTCAGAGGCAGAAATTCTTAAAGCTGAACAAAACTGTAAACATGTTATTGTCATTTGTGACTCCATGTACTCTATAAACGTGCACATCACACTGACCACATTTCCAAAGATATACTCATTGAACTCAAAGTAAAATCTGAGATTGGGTCTTGGAAACACAGCTTTTCCCTTAACTGCAGAAGTTTTGGTTATGAATTTCAGAGAAGCCGCTCAGATATTAACAGTAGCTCTCTCAGCTTTGTGGTGCCTGGTCTCAGCCTCCCAAACCCCTTATTCTGCACCATCTCTACTCTCTGCCTCCTGTTCATGCTCTTGATCCTTGCTGTCTTTTACACCTTTTTTTTTCTCATTACTAACTGCAGAGTGCTTCTACTGAATTCAGTAGGATCTGTTCAAACCCTTAAATGTGATGGCCCTTAATTCCCTGCTTGCCACGTCCTTGTTCCTCTGTTTCATGTCCTCACATCTTACTTCGTTCTGAGTTTGTGTTTTCTGAAGAGTAAAGTAAAATCTGGAGGTAGTGTGAATCTTTGGGATACTGACATGGGGGTAGCGGAGCCAGTGTCAGTCTGACACTAGCATTCACAGCAGAGAACAGTGGGGCAGGTTTTTAATCTTCCAGGGATTGGAGAAGAAACATCATTTTATCATTTGATTTGAGAAAAAAAGCACTGGGAGAAATGTGCGTATATGCATGGTGTAGAACAGCCTGTAGGACAGCACCGGAGTGACCTTCCTGCTGAGATGGGAGGCAAGTAAAACTGCTAAGGTGCACAGGGAAGAAATCAGTACTTGGCAGCTCCCCCTCTTCAACAGCCTGCGGTTAGCCAAAGCCGCACAGACTGTTTGTATAAACATGCCAGGGTGCACTTGCCTGTGCTGTGGTCAGAGGGTGCACAGCTCGATGTGTGAGCACAGCTCGAAATCCTAAAAAAAAGCCCCAACCCCAAATCTAGAGGCAAACTAGAATCAGCCCATGCATCACTACATGCCTGTGGGCAGAAAAACCCTGAGTTAGGAGTATTTTCTGGAGATGTCATGGTGACCATTACCCCTTTTTCAGCCCTACTGACACCAAAAAGAAGAGCCCATATTCAGCATTAATGGGGATTTGGACTTTCAGTGGGACAAACCATTAGATCATGAGGGAAAACACGTACCGTCCCAGGGTTTCATAGTAATGCGTCCTAATTCAAGGAAGGTACCCGAGGAAGCAAGGAGAGAAAAGAACACCATGTTAGCAGTGTCACATCGGCACAAGTCACAAAGGGAGAGGGCAGGTGGTAACGTGTGTTGTGCAATTCCTGTGACCTCCCTCAGGAAGACACAAACTAGGAAAAAACATTGGTCTCTTGGGCAATTCTGCACCCACTGAATTTCCTCCATCTTACTGCCCTATTCTGTCCTTTGCTGGGGCAGCGTTTCTCCACCTTTTCACATTGCCCACTCTCTGCACTGAACAAAAATTTCCCAGCTCCTTCCTGCTGTTACTGAAATGATTAAAAAAAATCCCCCACTGATAACAGTGATACTCCTTTTGTACGTCGTCTGTGTGTAGACAGCCTGAAAGCTGCCTAGAGAAGGGGATTTTCTTTGCTTTGCACACTATTGCATTAATGAAAACCTTGCCCCCTCCTCCCCCTCCCCTCAGAATGCCGTTGGTGACCTCTGTAGGGATGTGACCCACTGAATGAAAAAACACGGACTTCCAAAAAGCTCCCTGTGGGGAGCTCAAGAGAAGACTTGCTGTCCCTTTGTCTTTCAGTTAGCGGTTGATAGAACACCTCCCTGTGGTGAAGGAGGGATAAATCAGGCTCCTCCTTTTGGCTCTTACAAAGGTTTCTTCACGATAAAGCCCAAACAAATCAAGCGTGTTGGTCAGTGAGAGTGCTGCTTGTTTACAGCGGTCAACTGATGCACTGTGGGCTTTGGTACAAGTGGAGAACCAGAAGGTTCAATCCAAGCTGCAAGCTGGCTGATGTCTGGTGGGTAACTTCAGCTAGGCATCAGTGCTCTGGTGTCTGCATGCACATTCCTCTCCCTTTACCCACTCTCCTGCTCTGTGGAGCTTACCTTTTGGAAGGTAGTTTCCAAGGAGCCTCCTGCACACGTATGGTGGGTGACAAGGGGGTCCCGTGGCCTTCCACTGTGCTGACAGTGCTGGGGTAGCTGGGTGGGCTGGGGAAGCGGCACAGGGCAGTGTTGTTGGCATTGTTGATGTTGGCATTGGAGCCTGAAGATGAGTAGCTGCTGGGAGTGAAGGTAGAGTCCACCAACTTCTCATGAGATGGAGACTCAGTATCTCCCTGGTTGTTGCCAGACTTATTGATGTGCAAAGGTCGTTGGGTGGTGAATGTCTGGGGGAACGCACTCCTGCCATCACTTTGGTAATAGCTGACATGGTTTCCAAACAAGCCTCCAGCTCTCTGTCGGAGAAAGAGAAATCATTTTCCCTTTGTGAGTGAGAAGATGTACAAGGGCTCTGATGTTTCCTGCTTAGACTTGTTGAGGAAAAGTAACATGAGGAACAGTATGCCAGAGGATGGTGCATGGACTTCTCTGTCAGAGAAACTTGGTACACACAGGCTGTGAAAGCTCTAGCTTTCTAAGATATTCCAGAGGACTGGCCGGATGTGCAAGTGGGGCAAAAGTGTCTCTACACCTCCCACCAGTCCTGGGGAAGCAGGGCCTGGTATGGTTGCAAGAGCCACGTAACTGCTCTCTGGTTTTCACAGCGCAATTACAGGGCAACATTTAGACATGAGATGGAACTTGAGAAGAGCACCAGAAACTATTAATCACCTGGAAGAACGAATGAAGAAAGATGAAATGAGCCAGTTATGTACTGTTTAGATGATGAGTAATGGAAGAGACTGTGATGGCATCCTTCTGTAAAGAAAGGAGGACAATGCCAATGGAGAGGAAATACTACCAGAGGAGGCAATTACAAGAAATAAGAAACAGAAAATTTAAGTAACCTGCTCAGAAAATTTTCTCCTTCCATAAAAGCTCTATTCAGTTCTAGTGTACTTTTTGGAAGGACGCTCCTTGTATCACTCAAGGGAGGAGTGAACAAACTACATGTGCCTGCTGCTGCTTTGTAGACTGTAGGATGTCTGAACTGATGTATTCTTCAGACTCTTTGGCCATTCTGAGACTGATTTTATTTAGGTTTTACGAGGGGAACTTTCACTGAGAAGAAAATGGGATAAAAACTGTGCAAAGATCTCAGGACCTGGAACCGTGAGTCCACTACTCTAGGGTCTAGAAATGAAGGGCCCAGCAAAAATGCAGAGTGCATAGAAGAGAACATAGCATTCTTTGAGTTCAGCTACTGGTCTAGCCTCAGCTTGTAAACTTGTTCAGCACCTACCCGGAAGATATCATCTTCAGAGGCAGCAGAAACAGCTTCTTTCATGGCTTTGTCTAGCTCTTCTTCAGCTGTCAGGTCTCCAGAAATTGCTCGTCGGATCTCTGGCCCAATGTCATGAAGTGTGCGCAGACCAGCCTGCAAAACAGCAAACTATAGAGCTTCATATCTCCGAGTGGGTATTTGAGAAATAAAAGCAGTACCATTTTTTCCTAAGCACTGTGAAGCCCGTAATATAGCATCCCCAGCCCCTAGAAAAACACTAACAGATTCTCTTCTTTCATGTCCAGCTTAGAGAAGGAAAAACTCTTAGCAATTCAATGCAGGAATGTTTGTTGCTTCATCACAACAGGACATAGACATAAATCCACAGGCTTGACTAAGCAAGTCTGCATGCTTTCAGCTTCAGGTTCTCAGATCCACAACCAGAAGCCCTAGAGCAGCCACAGTTCCAGATGAACCGTGTGCTTGGTGCCTCCAAAAATACCTTCTTTTTAATCAACAGCTTAAACATGAATTTAATAGCTAAATTCCTTGCATCTGCACCTGGACAGTCCTCAAACCCTTCACTGACTGGAATCTGTTTGAGGGAGTCCATCCAGGGAGGTAAGCTGTGGGCATGCTGAGAGCTCAGTTTGCATCTGTGTCTGTGTCATAGCACTTTTTAGATTGCTGGAACTCCACAGCCACCCTTTTTCCTTACTGTACACTTGAGGGACATAAATGGTGCTGCTTGCACAGTCAGTAGGCCTTTTTAGTTCTTTCACACAGCCCGGTAGTCCACCCAGTGAACAAGTAGCACAGTGGTGAATGGATGGCCTTGGCATCCAGGTATGCTTTTTGCTTTTTAACTGATTTTGCTTCCTGGCCACATGTTTTCCCTGACCCTGTTAGAGGGACTTCCCTCAGAAAGGGTAGAATGCCAGTCCTCTAAAAGGAACCCAAATTTAAAATATCGCCAGTGGGTTGATAAACTGTGGATATACCTCGCTTGGGCCTTCCGCTTCCAGACCTAAGGGATGTGGCCCATGGTGTATATATATCCAAAAGGATTGGTCTGCTAATTCAAGGGGTCTACAAGCTCCTTTCCAGCCCACTGCGGTCCCCACAATGGTTGAGAGGGAATTGGGGTCAAATGCCTCTACTGTACCACCCCTGTCCGTCCTGTGCCCGCTTGTCACCTGCAAGGAGAGTGCGTTGCGCTGGGAGGGCTTGCCCACCAGTCCCTGCTCCTTACGCTTCTTGAACTTGCGGAAATACTCCTGGATCAGGAAAGTGGCGTAGAATTTCCCGACCGTCACCTCATCATCTGCAAAAGGGTGTTAAAAATAAACAAATACGTAAAGTAAGCCTTGCAGTTCGCGGCAGAAACACTAGGCAGCGCAGTATGTGTCTGCTTTTTCTGGCCTCAGGATGCGGGGCTGAAGGAAGGGTCTGATCCACAGCCAGGGCTTGCTGTAAGTAGTCGAGAGGTGCACGAGGCATCGGGATAGACTGGCTGTGCTGGCAGAGAGCCTCCGTAGGCTCTGGGTGTACTTTGTTTATGGGGAAGTGCCTCTAACCTTTGAAGTCTCTGGTACTGGTTTACCACATAGGATCTTGCTATTGCAGTAGCCTTCAAGACCTCTCTGCTGCTCTGCCTTGTGATAGCCTGGGGCGATACATACGGATAGTCTGGCCTCACTGACAGCATCTGACTGACCATCTGGCCCAGAGCTGATCTGGCCCTTCTCTGCACTGAAACTCTGTCTGGTTGTGCCTAGCGTGGGTGTGACTGAACCAGAATGATCACCTCTCCACAGAACTGCACTTGGCACTGTATTCTCACTCAATACAAATTATCAATGAGCCAAAATGTGCACTAAGGTTTTATCCAGGAAACTCTCCTCCCTTCTCCTAACCCACTGGAAATTTTATAAGACATGGTCCACTGACTTCAGAGCAGGCTGAGCAAAGTTCAGTATCTGGCTGCAACTGTTAACTACCAAGTGCTGTTTTGTGCTATACCCCCTGAGGCCACCTGGAAGGTCACTGAAGGCTACACTGGATGCCCATGCACCTGGGGTCCCAAGAAGCCTAGCAGAGGAGTTGCCCAGAAGATTGGTGATTACAGCCTACCAGGGATACTGCACAGAAACCCTCAGTGATCTGTTATACCAGTTCAGACTGACTGAGGAATCCCTAGGTACATGAGTTTTTGACAGGATCATAGTAGAAAGCAGCTAAGTGAGTGAAAAACAAGTTATATGCCATAGTAAAGGTAGTTTTGCTAAATATAAAGGGGTTGTGACATAGGTCTGCATCTTTTAACTCGAATGTAACGCCATCTCTCTTTTGCAGTCAGGTGAAGTCCACATCATCCTCACTGGAGCTACTCAGCTCTGCCTGCTTCCTTTGCCCCCAGCAGGCACCAGGTAATGTCCAGGGGAGCAAATGCCTGTGATCAACCTGGAGCAGGATCTAGGAATAAAGGTTTTTAACTCCTATTTATCCGCCTTTTCTTCCTTCCCTGATTTCTCAGCAGTAAGAACACAATATTCATGTTAGTACAGGTAGAAACAGATCTCAGCCTGATGAAACACAAATAACAGCTTGTAGAAGAATGCTTGTCCCCCCACAGTCCACCTGATGATCTTGAGGTGCAGGAGAACATGTCAGGTGGGGAAAAAAGAGATTCAGAGACTGGGACAAGATCCTGCGCTCACCACCTGCGGGGGGCACCACCTGGTCCAGCAGCTTCATACTGGTGCGCTTCCAGATTTTCTTAATTATTGCTCTCAATTCTTCGTTGGCTTGCTCCAGGTTACCTGCAGGGTGAAAATCATCAGAGACGGGAATTAGGCAGACCCTGCAGAGGAGCAATTTCATGTCTGGCACGGCAGTCTTAGGAGGACAATACCAGAGCTTTTTCAGTAGTGGAAAGTTTTTGGGCAAAGAGATGCTGTCACCATTGCTAAAGCCCCTCCCAGCAAGATATCTTCTTCCTAAAAATGCAGAATCATCTCAGGGTGGGAAGGTGACTGTGTTACTGATTCATAGTCTGCAACAGCCAGAAACAACACAACCATGGTGCTACTTCATCCAGAAAAGCAACAATCTCATTTAACACTCTGAATTTTAACTGAGATGCAAAGAAAATAGAACAGAGGTCAGTTAATGGGAAACTACATCTTGGGGAAGACAAATAATCGGTGGCAAAGATACATCTAGAAATTGGAATACCCAGGGCTGCTCGCAGCACTTCCCAAGAATTACCTGTTGCAATCCCTGCCTCCCAGCAGATATCAAGTTCTTTACGTGGTGCCAAGAGTCTGTCTTGGAGAGTCTGCACAGCGCTCTGACAAGGCACCCCAGGCATGTGCGAGACTTTCACTACCCAACATGGATGCCTGCCCCAGGATAGTTGTGTTTATTCTCTGAAGAACAGCACAGGCCGTAACAAGCTTTTTATGTAACTGACTGAACTTAGACATTACACCTTCCTCCAAGGGGCTCTGAGATAAATGAGACATTAATCAAGCCACACTACCCCTCGAGAGTGACTGAAGCAGATTCAGTTTATTATCAGAGAATCATAGACTCTTTAAGGTTGTCAAAGACCACTAAGATCATCAAGTCCAATCATCTGTCCAACACCACCATGTCAACTAAACCATGTCCTAGAGAGTGTCACATCTACATTTTTTTTAATGCCTCCAGGGATGGTGACTCCACCACCTCTCCGGGCAGCCTGTTCCAATGCCTGATCACTCTTTCAGTGAAGAAATTTTTCCTAATACCCAATCTAAACCTCCTCTTATGCAACTTGAGGCCATTTCCTCTTGTCCTATTGCTTGTTACTTGGAAGAAGAGACCAACCATCACCTTGCTACAACCTCCTTTCAGGTAGCTGTAGAGATCAATAAGGTCTCCCCTCAGCCTCCTTTCCTTCTAGGTATCCATTTCCTCCCAGATGACTCAACTTCGATATTATTTCTTGATTTATGTATATTCAGACCCCTTATAACTGAAGCTCTCTTCTCTCCCTGCATGTACTAAACCTCTGTCTTCTCCTAAAAGTGCTGTTCCTGCAGCTTTTCTTATTGCTCCTGAGCATTAAGGCTCCTCAATGTGCTGCACAGGGCTCTCATGCCAGTAGTTCTTTTCATAGGATGCAGTGAAGATAGGGACACTATCCTGAGGCAGAAGTGTTTTAGCTGTGAATTATAGACCTACATTTTCTTTTAGAGCATCTCATTAATACATGTAGCCAGGTTTTGACTCAGGACCAATTATCTTTCATTACAGCAGGCGACAGAGTGCAATAAAGGGGACAAGCTGAGCCCAGATTCTTGTCTGCTTTCCCTGAATATACCCGCTGGTCTGTGCAAAGCTATTAACAGACCCTTTGCTTCTCATCTGTCTTTAGACCTACAGCACCACTGTCAGTACAATATGATATTAACTCCTGCTAATGGAAGCACAGGAGGAGTTTTAGTGAGATGAGGCCCTTGAGTCCAAGCTCTTTTGCCTCCCTTGGACTGGAAGATCAGTGGCAACAGCAGTCACAAAGAGGCTCAGCTCTGCAGCCAGCTTGCTCAAGGTGAGGCTTCTTTGCCCTTCTTCCTTCCCCTGATGCTGTTTGAGCATTGATTAAAAACTTTTAACTTTGAGACCACTGTAAAGAACATGGTCTATACTCTGAGACGATAGCATGGGAAGCACAGCTTTCATGGCAACTGGAAACACTGTTTCCTAGAAGGTATTATTCCTCCAAACACCTTGACACTGCTTTTTGTACCATGTGCTGCATATGAGTAACCGGGACCATTCTACACAAGACGTCCTTGTATTCCTGCTCAGCTTGCTTTGGTGTGAAGACCACTCAGCTACATCTGTCCCCTTGCAGTCAGCAAGCTTCTTACCTTCCGTCTTGATCCTCAGTGCTGTTCTGACCAATGCAAAGAGAGTGGCATTGAACATCACAGTCCCATCACTGTTCAGTGGCATATTCATGGAGACAAGGCGCTGTGGAGAAGCAAGAAGAAAGTGAACAGTCCTGCTGCTGATGCATGGACTGAATCATGCTCTTCCTTATGGCGTCTTGATGCCTTCCAGACCTGCCACCCCTCTTACGTGAGAATCCATGTGGACTTAGTTACACATTTATAAAAGTACTTGTCCTACCTAATGATGGTCCCAGCCGTGGTGTGCTTGCCCTGGAGTCTCCCTCCCATTGCTAGCTACTCTCTTTCCTTCAATGTATCTGTCACTTCCTAACCTGCATTTTCCCTGGCAGCCAGTGGACGTTTGCCCACAGTGCCCATGAGGACAAAAATTTGTTCCAGTTCTCAAACCATTTGGCTTTTAAATGGTGCCTTTTTCTCTTATCAGGAGCAAACTGATTTCTCTATACCTTATGAGGCACTTACAGACTCACCAGAATCTTTCTTGTAGGTGACAGGCCTGAAGAAAGGGAATTAGCTGAACTGGAAATCTGGTCTGCTTTATCCTGCTGTTCTCCCCTCTCCCTTTTAAAACAAGGCTGTTCCTGCCTTGCAGAAATGCTGTAAGGCTATGTAGGACAGTGAGTGAGTGCTGAGTACTGTTGTAGCTGCAGGGTGAACTTTGGTGAGACCAGCAACATGTATCTGAGACAGGGTCACCAGATCTTACATCCTCACTTCTCTCTCAGGAGGTAAAGAGACACCAGGGACTTGGTTTGAACTCTTACACTTCCAGGGATTTTTATTCTGCCTTTTGCTACTTTCATGCAACAGGCCTGGTACTAAATCTCAGAGGAAAGGGTATGAGGGATCCCCTATCACTACCACTGCCATCTCATTCTGAGAGGATCCAGATCAAGACAACAAATAACTGCTAGACAGCAGACTGAAAGGGATCAGCAGTAGGCCACAAAAGTCATATATTTCTGTGTACAAGCCCCAGGTTTGGTGTTTTGGTCTGAGACTGATATAAAAAACAACTTCAAGTGTCACAAACTCTGTGGCTTGGGAGGAGATGAACAAAAAACTTCAAGAGAAGGTAGCATAAAGTTTATGAACATGGCATTCATAGTTCACTTAGAGAGAGTCCTTTTTCATAGCTGGAGTCTCACAACCAAAGAAATGAGTGGGGCATTTTCACAGAAAATCTGTCCTTGCCCTTCCTGTACTTTAATATCACACTCACCTTGCTGTTTAGTGGTTATGTAAGCACAAATGAGCAATAACACTACATTTTTGGTGCACTGCTTAGTCCAAAGAAAATCTCAAGGGATATTTTTACTTGCCCTGTTATTTCTGTCTGTCCTAATCTGTCTTGGGATGTGTGCTTGATACCACAAAGGCATGTGGTTGAATCAGAATTACAGAATCACAGTCTGGTTTGGATTGGAAGAGACCTTACAACTCCAACCCCTGCCATGGGCTGGGACACCCTCCACTAGACCAGGCTGCCCAAAGCCCCATCCAATCTGGCCTTGGACACTGCCAAGGAGGGGCAGCCACAGCTTCTCTGGGCAACCTGTGCCAGGGTCTCACCACCCTCACAGGGAAGAATGTCTTCCTAATATCTAATCTAAATCTACCCCCTTTAGGTACTGGAAGGCTGATATAAGGTCTCCATGGAGCCTTTTCTTCTCCAGGCTGAACAAGCCTAACTGTCTCAGCCTGCCTTCATGGGAGAGGTGCTCCAGCCCTCTGATCATCTTCGTGGCCCTATTTGAAAGCTATAGTTAGCATGGATGCCCCCCAGCCAGAGAGAGGGCGGGCGGTGGGCTGATAACTCTGACTAGAGGACACCCTGCCTCCTGGTGACCCTCCAGCCCTCCGGCTCGGTTGCAGCCACCCCAACATGATGCCACTCCCACCCCGCTGCTGCCAGCCCCTGTCTGGTGGGCGAAGAACTGGGAGGCACACAGGCTGTGTGGCAGGTTTAGGTAGGTAGCAAACATGACCAAGGGCTGTTTAGCTGCTGTGTGCGTCCCAGCCTTCGCCCAGGGCAGGACCTTACTTTGCAAGCCACCCGGTGTGGGCAGAGCTTCCCGAAGCCCAGGGGGGCTGAATCCTCCGGAGCAGTGTCACCACGTCCAAGTGTTTGATCCGTCCCCTAAAGAAGAAAGAAAAGTGAGCATCCTTACCAAGGGGTGGCTTGCTGATCTGCCCCTCTCTCTTAGGGCTATAGGGGCCACAGAGGTACAAAGGGTGTGTTTTTTTCCTGGAGCTTTACCTCCCATTAAATAGCCCCAAGCCACTGTCTTCTAACACGTGTTTATGCTTTGGGCTGTCACTGGAGCCAGCACAAAACAAAGAGCTTAACTTCTTCCTCAGCAGCAGTTGGCTTCAAGCTCTGTAAATGCCAGCTCAAAGGAATTCTCTCCTGGAGAGAGGAGAGCTACTAGAGCTACAAGTGGGGTGTCAAGCATGGGACATGGATGGGGAAGAGGAAAAAAAGAGATCTTCCCATTTTTAGATGGGAAGGAACAGGATGTCACCCGGACTGAACAGCTATCTATTTTTATATATATATATATGTGGCTTCATCCACTGCAGTCTTGCCTTCAAACAAGCACAAATAGTAGCATCTGTTTTGTTAACAAACAGTGTATTTATTAGAACTCTGTGCTTATTGCCTATCCATGTTGAAAGTCTCCCTGGCTGGTCACTGTGGATGGGAAGAAGGGTTTCAATTTACATATCATTTGGATAATGTGACATGGCCTTAACGTGTTGCAGAACCTGAGCCCAAATTAAT
Source organism: Hypotaenidia okinawae (assembly GCA_027925045.1). Classification (NCBI taxonomy): domain Eukaryota; kingdom Metazoa; phylum Chordata; class Aves; order Gruiformes; family Rallidae; genus Hypotaenidia; species Hypotaenidia okinawae. Next base: position 69,432,213 of record BSDF01000001.1, on the reverse strand, counting down.
CTTGACACTATGTCTCCTAAAGAGATCTGCTTTTGGTTTACGCTGAGATCTCTTCCCACAGTTTTTGCATTATGAAGGGGGCTTTGCAATTACAATTGTCAACTGTGCTGTAATGCCACAGGGATGGATCTAAATGCACTTTAAGCCTAAGCATGTGTCAAACAGAGCATGTAATACTGAATGTCAGTTAAGCCCTTGTGTGAGTTGCTCTCGTGTAACTTTAAATCCTGGCAAGACTGCTGAAGTGAATAACCCTGCAGCCAGCAGAACGCAGCCGTGTGAAGGTACAGGTTGTGATGGGCCTGTGTGACACATGACAAAATGGAGATCTGAGCACAGCAGCTCTACCATGAGCAGAAAGTTAAATAGAAGAGTCACAGCTCAGTATCTCGAACACACACGACAGTAAACCAACCCTCTAATCTCCTTTGCTCCATCTCCTGCTGCCTGTCCTGCAACACTGTATCTCTCCCCAACTGAAAGTGAAGCAATGTCCTGCAAGTAAGGGGCCTGTTATCCCAAGGTGCTCTGATATCTAGGCTGGGTTACTTACTTGGCCTCAGGGTCATACTCTGCCCAAATCCTTTTAAACTCATCCAGGTGGTGTGGTCCTAAAATGGACCAGTCCCGGGTCAGGTAATCAAAGTTATCCATTATAACAGCTACAAAAAGATTGATGATCTGCAAACAAGGACAGAGAGGACTTGATGGATGAGACAGGTAAACAGTAGACATTACCAGGTTCTCCATTTAAGGTCTGGATTTAGACTCATAAAACTAGGAAGCCACCGGGGGCATGTTCCCTCATGCCACCCCCTCCTCCCCCAGTTTAAATGGGAAGATCCCAGAGGTGGGACATTCTCAGCTGGTCACATATTTTTGCTTCCTCTCTGAATGAACAAGGCCCAAGTGTGTGGAATGCTTAGAGAAGCTGTGATGGCTTTTTATTTAGTGGTGTCTTTGCCCACCTGGGATTTATCCTCTGTAGGCAGTGAGGCTGAGATAAAAGCTCTTTCTTCTGGCCCAAGACCAAAACTTTTAAAATGTTGCTGCTGTTCACTGGGAGAGTTTTGTGCACTGATGCCAGCTGCAGAGCATGTGCTGTCGCTCTGAGCAATGCCGCATTGCCAACACGGAGCAGATGCAAGTGGGATATGTGTATTCTCACAGTCATTGCTGCTGGCAGGGGAGGGAAAACCTGCTCAGCAGCCAGAAGGAAGGTAGGAGGGAAGGTGGGAAGTGTGGTTGAGGCGTTGCTAGCCTCAGCACAGCCCACAACACACTAATTTGGTTTTCTCATTGAAAGGGAGGGGGAAGAGCTGTGCACAAAGGATTGGGATTGGAAACAGAGCATCCCCCAGAGCTGGAGGGAGGCAGGAGTGGCAGTGATGAAGGGGGTGTTGTCACTGAAAAGGTCCTGTTGGGAAAGACCCCATGGGGGGATTTCCCCTCTTTGAGATCATTCTTCTGCTGCGCAATGCTGATATCTGGGGAGGTAGGGCGTCAGGCTAACAGAGGGCAGGTTTTGGTTGTTGGGGTGGACTCACCAGGAAGGCACAGAGCATGTAGAAGCTGATAAAATAGAAGACAGCAAAGTTGCTGCCACAGGAGTGGTCGGCTTCGGTGGAGTTGGCTGGCTCTGACTCTGGGTCACACTTCTTGTCTGGGAGACATGCCAGCATGATTTCCTGCCAGGCCTCACCGGTGGCACACCTAGGCATGGCAAAGGGCAAGGGAAGACAGCAGTGACCTTCCATGTGAGAGAGACTGGCACGACCTGTTCCTGCTCCCATGAACATTATTGGGAATTCTGCCACTGAGGTCAATTAAGAGCAAGTCAGGCTGATGGCCAGGCTTTCACAGACACTGGCATACCCTGATCCTCTTTTTAGCTTTGTTAACATCGACAGTGTGTTGATCCTGACTGGCTTTGCCTAGTCTGGGTATGGGGACATTATGCTCCAACCAGCCAGAGTCATACTAGCTTGGTTTGAATAAGAGGATGAGTTTGTGATGCGTACCAACATTCAAGGGCACTGAAAACTGGTGGTCTCCCTTCTGAGAAGGAGGACATGCATCCTGTGTTGGCCAGTGTCAGCTGGCAGGATACAAGGCTTAAAAGACTGATTGTTTCATTTGAGGTGATTCCTAGGCTTCCCTGCTAAGGGACAACATGTTTCTACTCACCTCATGGGCATGACATGGTAGAAGGAGATAAGCTGTGCCCAAGAGCAGAGGAATTATGCTCCCAGACTGACACAATCCAGAGCTGTAAGGCACCCACCTGAAAAGCAGCAGCACTGCCTGGGGGAAGGTCTGGAAGTTGTTGTTGCGGTTGATTTCCGTGGTATCATTCAGCGCGATTTTACCAAACACCTGGCACAAAACAGAGGTCTTTTCAGGTTAGCCCTTCAAAATCCCCAGGCCTCTTGTCCCTTGTAGCTCTTGGCCTCATCCTGACTGGGACTGATTTTTGTAACAAGAAGCATCTTGGCTCCTTCCTTATTTCATACACTGGGAATACGTGATATGGGGCCTTATTTTGACAGGCACTCTTAAGGGGAGGGAGTCCAGCTAAAAGGAATCAAAAATACACAAGAAAAAGCTCCTTCCTTCACTGTTTATCTGTCTGCACCAGGAGGAAATGATAGCAGAAGACCAACAGCTGCAGACTCTTCAGCTTCAAACTCCTCGAATCTTCCCAAAACAATGTAAAGTACATTGCCTTGTATCCGGAGACTGTCCAAATGCTTGCCCTTCCAGTAGCCATGCTTGTCACCAGCAGATCTTTCAGGTCCCCGCCCAGAATGCAGCAGTGAGAAGGTGATGACTAGATTTGCCCAGACAAGGACAGCTTACATACAGCTTCCTTCCATACCCAACCAACCATTGCTGAAGCAACTAGTTCATCCAGCCACTGCCTGAAACATCAGCCTTTTTAGTGTCCTGCTTATGGATGTGAAGTCCCCACTGTAGGAGAGTTTTGGACTTCTTTGAAAAAAAATTACATCGCTTTGGTATTTTTTGGGCACTGGGACTGAGAGTTTAACAAACCTTGCCTGGCAGAAAGGTCTGCACAACACAGTCGGTCAGGACTATTTATTCCCTATTGATAGCAACGTGACAGAGATCTCAAGGACTGAGAGCTGTAATCTCGTAGCCAAAATGAGCAGCAGGAACAGAGCAGCTCTGAGAGAACACAGAGCTTCTTTTCAAGCAAATGTCACTGATAATTAACACCCCAAGAGAAACAATGACGTGGAGAGCAGCTCAGGGACAATGGCGAGGAGGCCATGCCAGACTGGGGGGAGGGCCTTTACATGGCAGGCTTTCTGCAGGGGTTCCTCATGGACTCGTGGGCCTTCCCCAGCCCTGACAGCCCCCACGTTGCGGGTAGCACTGACAGCCCCAGCTGTACTGAGGAGGAGCAGGAGGACAGTTTAAATGCTCAGTGGCAGTTTGAGCTGAGGCAGCCCATATTTTTCATTTCAGGCAAGTGTAGGCAAAGGAACTTCCCATGCTGGAAGTCTTGGGTTTCCTGTGAACCCTGCAGCTTCTCTCACACAGGAGAGAAGCGTGGTGGCAGCTACCACGGGTGCTTTGCATTAGACACCTACAAGAAGCTGTCGGTAGAAGTTCCTCTCTCATGCCCTCTCCAGTCTGTGCCTCCTGGGCCATGATCCATCAGTGTCAATTTGGATTTTTTCACTTGAGCACATTAGGTAGTGAGGCTTGAATGTTGTTACGCTCCAAGTCAGGGCAGAAGCTGAGATAAAGCGGTAGGTCTCCTTTATGTGGGAAATCCTTATATTTTCATCAGATCTGGTACATCTAGTCTTTCAAGGCAGCTGCCTAATGGAGTGAGGAAGAATTTTCCTTCCTATGTTTCCCTATCTTTGAGGGAACTCTGTGTCAGCTGGTTCAAGGGGGCAGCACACAAAATGTCTGAGATGCCATTTGTGCAAAAAGTGGTAACAGGTCTTTGGGCTCTAAGGAAAGAGGGAAGATGAGAAAATCTGGTTTTCTCATTGGAAGACATGAGGGCAGGAAGAGATCTAGTAATCTAGATCAATGTGAAAGACAGATGTATGTTCTTCAGGCTGCTGAGATGATTTAAACAGAGGCTTGAATGTAAGCCAAGGCTTAAATAACCAATTTAGAACTAGCTGACAGAAAAGGGGATAGAATTACAGAATAAAATATCCAGCCTTGGCCGTGTCCTGATCATTGTAGACCCCATCTTGCATGGATGCCTGGAAGCCATTGTTAATACTTTGTGTAGCTACATAACACTCAGGTAATGCTCTCAAATGATTTACTGTATGGCACAGGTAATCCTGTAAGATCTCGGCCATGTGAGTTAGTTAGGTATTAAAGGCAAAACTGGCAAGTTTACAGTTTGAGCCTAGTAGACTAAATGACAGCTGTAATTACTGGGGGCAATTGAGATAACCTATGATAATTCAAGAAGTGATTATTTTTGTTTTCTGAACTGGGGCAGAGTAGATGGAGTCTGTGAAAAAATGTGATTATAATAACAAGAAACAAATTAAAACAAGGTCACAGAGGTCAGATGAATTTTGTTACAAACTCAGTGGGTGTTATGAAACCAAGAAGCCTGTCATATCTAAAGACCTCTGGAAGCAATTATGCCATGCTTTTCTATACTTTGGTCTCTGGTCCCAGGTGGCTGACTTCTCTGAGATCTTTGATTAACACTGAAGGGGAAAGTAAAGTTTAGTTTGAAAAGCAGCACAGCAAATGAGACTGTGCATACTTTCTTCAATGGGCTGTATGCAACATCAGTTCCTTGCACAGATGAATGCTCAGGCCAGTTCCAAGCTCATTTTGAAAACTGAATAGGATGTTGTATTGATGCAGCTTCCTGAAGAACTGGCACACACACAGAGCATTGGTACATTTGGTCTGATCCCATATTTACCTTCACAGGTATAAATCAAAAGCTGCTCTCTACTCAGTGGAAGTTATGTGAGTGTGAAAGTGATGCAATAGAAAAATTGGTTTGTTTGGTGCAGCAGGGCCATCAGCCTGCTGAAACAGTTACTTTGAATCAATGAACCAGGCAGTAAGTCTCCACTATGGGGTATCTCTTTCAGAGTGTGGAGGGCAGGTGGGCAGGCAGGGTCCTTTTAATATTTGTGTATTGCATTCTGCCCTGAAATGGATCAAGATTTGTGTGTGGTTTTTTTTTTTTTTTTTTTTTCCCATGGCCTATTGTGCTCCTGTTGTAAGTGCATAGGTGCCTATGATTAACTGGTGTCTTACCTCACTGGCCAAAAACATTCTTGTAAGCCTCTACAAGCACACATTGATCTAGTAACTTTAAAAGTCAGTTCCTAAAACTCTAACAGGAGGAGATAGACATAGCTGAGCTGCTTAGCATCACTTACCTGCATCCCGATCACGGCATAGATGAAGAACAACATCACTATTAAAAGAGCCACATAGGGGAGAGCCTAGAAATGAAAGAAAAAAAAAAAGAAAAGAAAAAGAAAAAACCAGAGAGCACTGTGTCTCCACCGAGCCCGGCACCCTGGAGCCTGGTTCATGCATCTGGCTTTGAGAGACTGGGCAGAGGCTGGCACCACACACGGAGTCTGTAGTTTGGCTAGGTGGCCACTAGATGACTCTAGAGGCCCACATATGCTTGCCCTCCCGCCACCACGCCGGTGCCACCCAGCTCTGGCAGGCTCTGGCTGCTCCCACTCATGATGATGCAGCTCTGCTGCTTTCAAGGCAGTCTCGCTCTTGACAGAGCGAGGAAAGTGAGAGCAATACCAGTGCCTACAGCTGCTTACCAGGAGGAGAAAACTCTCGTGACCAGTATTATTCCGGCACTAATGGCAATGTGATTTTTTCCTGGATCTGGTCTGGTCAAATAAAAAAAAAAAACCCCACATCTGCTGCCAAGCCCCAAATTCATGGCTTCTGCTACCATGGCTGGTACCATCCTTAGGACCTAAAGCAGCATCAGCTTTGTTGCCTGTTCAGCGCCAGGTCCTGCAGTGCTTTGAGTGTCTGTGGTCAGCTGCGGAAGAGGAAACGCAGAGCCCCGGTTCGCAGAGCTGCCTCGTGAGGAAGAGGCCGGCACATCAGCAAAGCGCTCAGGCCTGTCGGTTTTGTCCACCACTAGCAGGAATCAAGGGCACAGCTCGGGACCTCACAGGCTCGGGCTTCTGAGGAGGAGTTTTCTACTCTCTTGCTTTTGAAACACATAGCGCTCAGACCAGAGATTTTCAGACCTTACTTTAGAGGCAATGGGCAGGCGCATTCATCCTGAGTACGGTCCCTGATCTGGATTTTGGACACACTGTTTCACAGAGTATAAAAACCTACAGCATTATTTTTTATAAAATATAGGGTTATTTACACATTTTAAGTTTATGCCTAAATGCAACAGGGCTAAATCCTATAGGAAGACTCAAGGTAAAAATTTCACTGACTGCTATGGACCTTTGGCTAAGATCTACAGGTATTATCTCAAAGAGATCTGAACATTAAAATGGCCAAATCTCCAACCTTCAAACAATGGCTGCAATCATCATCTTGAGGTTCAGGGGCAGATTCTTCTGTGTTATATGGGGGTCAGGTGAGTCTATGTGGTTACCCCAGAACACCAATGGAGATGCACCAGCTCAGAACTGTACCCCAAACATTTTGTGATCTAGCTGGGACTTGGTGCACACAAGACCTAAGAAGATCTCCTGGGATATTGCCCAGACAGGACCTGAGGTGCATAACCTTACCTGTTCTTATATCTTTCAGATGGGGACAGGAAGAGAGTCTTCTCTCCAGATCATATGTCTCTCCACTTTCTTCCAATGCCTTTCTGCTCAGCCCACTCCCCTCCACTCATGCACCTTCCTACTCATCTCTGCCCCTCATTCCCCACAGTCCCTTCAGCTCTCCATCTCCCAAATTGCAGTTTTCTGTCTCTGTCCCCCTCCTTCTCCAACCTTCCTTGGCTTTACCATTTTGTCCTTGTGATTCCCACAGCCTTGCTTTGCCCCCAGCACCCCTCTCACTTCCTGCTCCTCCCACTCGCCAGCCTGGGCTCTGTTGCTACCCCCACAGGAGGAAACCCCACTGAGTATATTCCCACCACCCGCTCCTCTGACGGGTGACCCAACTCGTACGCAAGCACCGTGCACCATGCACAGGGCATACGGTAGTTACAATGGGATCTAACTCCAGCACACGTTCATTGCTCACTAGGCTGCCTTGTGTGAGCAGGGATGCTTCCTGGGAGCACATGGGGACATGAGAGGAGCCTGTGCCAGGCAAAGTCTGCAGGGATCCCAGATTTTGGCAGTGGGAGTGGCTAAGAGCTCTGCACAATGGCTATTCTTAGCCACCAAAGGAGCCTCCCAGTAGTTGCAGGAGGAGGACCTCTGAGCAGAAAATACCCTGTTACAAAGAGCTACAGGCTTTCAAGGGAAAAGACACTGGCTCCCAGCAGTTCCACTCTCCCCCTCCCAGCACCCCCTGCAGAAGATAGGTCCCTTGATACTTTCTCCCATCACCCAACAACCCTGCCTAAAAGTCACTCTCCAATCAAAGAGGTCTAAAGGTCACTGGAGGGAAGTACCAGGCACTCCCTTTCCCATCCATCTCATCCTGTCTAGCTAAGAGCAGTAGCAAGCGGAGCTCAGGGTAAGAGAGAATTATTACTAAAGAGGCTGAATGGGGACAGAGGTAAGGGGAGGAGAAGCAGGAGCTGGAAAGTGTGACTCTGTCCCCTGCATCAGGGATGGCCGAGCTGTGCCAAGGGAATGACATTCCTATGCTTACTGGCAAAATGGTTCCCACTGGAGCTGCTCAAATAACAACCTGGAAGTTAGCAACCGTGTAAGCAATGGAAAAAAGTCTCTTGCCATACGTATGTGTCAGAAAACCGCTGTACAGTATCAGATCTTCTGGCAGTCAGGGAGCGTGCAAAATGAGAGTCCTTTGCTTGAGCCTGGTGGTCTGGCTACTGAGACCACCTGAGAGCTGCGCTGGAAAAGATCCAGGTTGCTCCCTGGTGTACACACGTGCTACTGCTGACACAGACAGCAGTCATTGTTCTCCACAGCACTGCAGGCTTTGGTCCCAGCTTGTGTTGCAGCTGGCAAGATTTAAGTTTTAAAGTGTGGATCAGTCAATACAAATGTTATCGGCCATTTAAAGCCTTGGTCTGAAGGAGGGGTACACCGTTGCTGTTTCAAGACTTGTGTGTTGCACAAATTACTCTTTCGTGTTTTTGTCCAGTGGTGTGTCCTGCATCTTTTCTCATGCTTGGACCACCATCCATACTGCTGTGCTGTCTTCCCCTGACACTTCCTCCAGACCCAGCCCAGCTAACATCCAGGTTCTGCTGGCCTAGAAATTCTGAAACAAGTACTTGTAAAGTGCGGGAATACGCCATGCTTCATCTCTAACTATTTTTTTATGTGTGACTAGGGCTGGTTTGGAGGCAGTTTTTCTAGCAAATAGCTCTCTCTTGGTGTTTGTTTTTTCCCCAGCGATGATGATTCTTATCCAATCTCGTCTCCTTTGCCTTCCTCTATCTACTCTGGTACTTTACCTACCACTGAAATGCAATTTGCCTTCAGGGCAAAAGCGACAGCAATTTAATAACTTGGCACCATTACCAGTGCCAAAGGTGTGGGGTCAAAAAAGTGAAATTAATTCTGAATGAAAGAGTGGGGGCTGCACACCTCTAATGCTCACTGGACATCCTCAAAATGAGACTTAAAATAAACTTAATCAAGACCGAGGGCTTCCCTATATCTGTATATTTAGCTTAAAGCAACAGGCATCAAATACAGCTAAAATAGAAAAGAAAAAAGAAAATAAAAGAAGAGGGGACTGAAGGGTTACAGACATGTGGTAATTGAGTTGAATGGAACTATCAAGACTAGTCAGGAAGGTCTCAAGCAATTACTCATACTTTAAAGATGAAACTCATGCCCAGGCAGTCATCCCATGTGAACCCCATTTCCTTGACTCTCACTTGGGCCATTCATCACTGGTGTGCACAGCTCTGACCACCAGCCTTGGGGCTCAGGCACTTGGGTGAAACCCCTTGCTGAGGTGCCACCAATGGACAAAAAAAAACCCCAACAACCTCCCCCCCAAAAAAAACTTACTTAGAAATAAGTGAAAGAATACCTGGAAGGACTTGATGAAGGTCCAAAGCAGTGTCCGGATGCCCTCCCCTCGGCTCAGGAGCTTCACAAGACGCATCACGCGGAAGAGTCGGAAGAAGGTGATTGAGATGCGAGAGTTTTCCTCTGCGTTCTGGAAGCCATTGGCACAGAGGCAGGAGTTACAACAGCACGGGAGGAAAAGGGGCCCTGGGCCACAGAGGACGCTACGCCGAGAGCTCACTGCACTGTTCCTTGTCCTGGTACCACTCCCTGAGCTTGCACTGCCCCAGGCACCCCAGGGATGGGCTGAGGCAGGTCAAGCCTGCTCTCTCTGCCATGGTGGTGAGCCTAATCTATGGGGGCTCTTGAGGCCTTCAGCCTCTCCCTTCAGGTTGCCTGGACTTCTGGGGATTAGGGACCTGTTAGGCTATAAACCCCTCCATTACATCTCCTCCTCACATTGGAAAGATGCAGTTCTCCTTTGACACTGTCCTGGAGGAAAAAGAAACTTTCTCTTTTCACCTGTCTCGGGTATTTTACCCCAGCAAGCACCTCAGCTGGCACTTCTGGTAAATCTGGTGTCATGCATCAGCCATGTGCTGCTTGCTCTGCTGGGTAACAACAGAAGATCCCAAATCTGTGCTGGGGTGCAAGACCCTGTGGGGGACTGTGGGCACTGCCGACATTACTGGTACAACTGGCAGCCTCACTATCCCTGCATGGCTGTGGCCATGCTTTTGGGGGCTGGGCCATGGTCGCCTACTCCCGCTGCTCTCTGTTCAGGCCTTCTGCATTTCTCATGACCCCTTTGTATTTCCCACAGCCTGCACACTGACTTCTGTTTTTTTAAAAACATTTTATTTTGGCTTCACTGCTACTGTTCAAGCGTGCAGCATTTCAAAATAGTCTTTCTTCTGGCCTGTTTTTTTTCTCACAGCATCTGCTTTGTCCCTAAGCGTTTTCCCCTGGGCCTGTAACCAGCTCTGACGTTCCTCAGCCTTCACAAGTGTGAAGCTGCCATCCGTCTGAGCGCTGCCATGGTGGCACGCTCATGTGGGGCTCTACGGAGGACTTGCAGGCTAGCTCGAGGGGAGGTGAGGCACAGAAAATGTCATGTTTCCCAGTTTGTTAGCCCCCTGAAATTCTGCGTGAAGCCTGTGGAGCTGGTGGTTTCCACTAGCAGCACTGTGGGAACATGACCTCCTGTCACAGGGGGAGATAACACTGTCACCCTGCCACTTGACCTGACATGGAGCAAAGAAGTGCACAGAAACTCCCTCTCTGTCCCTGGCCCCAGGCTGCAAAGACCACAGTTTGAGTCTAAATGCCACCGGAAGAGCAACATTTAGGAGGAAGAAACAGTGCAGATCACCCCCGCTGTTAACTACTCACCACCGTGTAAACCAAGAGAGAACAGACCCTTTGGATTTCCCATCGCCAGGCAGCAAAAACAGCAGCTGCTTCCCTGTCTGCTCCTGATAAACCCCAGACCATAAGAACCACCTGGGTGTGCATTTCTGGAGTTAAATGTTCAGATGAGGACGTGTACCTGGGCACTGTGTGCGTGCTCTTGTTTCTAATGCAGGATGAGCAGATTGGTGCTCAGTGCTGCCAGGCCCCCAGCTGGGTCTGTGCCCTAGGCCCCATTGTGGGGGCACACAGGGACCACAGGTGCGTGTGAACCCCACTCGCATGGAAAGCGCAGCGCTAGGTACAACAGCTCAGGATTGCACCCCAGCTGCAGCTTGTCTGTGAATCACTGGTGGATATTTTGGGTAGCTTCCTCCTGTCTCCAGCAAAGGGTGACACTCACTGCCCCTGCAGCAATTGGGTAAAATAGATTAGAACAGGCTGTGTAAAGGAAAAGCCTGGGTGCTCCTTGCATCTCACATTACTCTCATTTTCTGGCTTGGGCAGCACTTTGGGGGCTTCAGTGAATCAGAGGGAATTATTCTGAGGTGAAGGAGGGAATGTGGCCTCCAAGAAA